>JAJHZJ010000003.1:1549856-3949856 GCA_023548195.1 Bettongia penicillata ogilbyi
TTGGTACCACTAGGCTCCTTTATTTACCACTTCCCCCCCTCCCATTATTTCACATAAGAATATTGGTCTTTCCTTACATGAATTTTATTTAATGTTGGTTTTTGTAGCTCTCTAAAGTATGAAAATTAGACTATTTAAAATTTAGACTATGCTGTAGTTTTTACATTGGCACTACCCAAGCATAAGCAATTAATTTTCTCTTAACTTATTTAGACCTATCTTTATTTCTGAGAAGAAATCTTAGGTAATTTTATTCATATAAGGTTTTATGTATAGATTAATAGGTAGACTGATTCCTTTGATATACTCCATAATTATCTTGAATGTAATTTCCCTTCCCATTCCTATGTTTTTTTTATATTTATAAATTTATTATTTAGACTTTACATTCATTTCACAAAATTTTGGGTTCCAATTTTTCTCCCATCTTCTCCCTCTCCCCACCCAAACACTGAGCATTCTAATTCCCTATCCCAATCTGCCTCTCCTTCTATCATCCCCCTTCTCGCTCCCATCTTCTCTTTTGTCCTGTAGGCAGAAACTTTCTATTCCCCATTACCTGTATTTCTTATTTCCCATAATCGCAATAACTATTCTCAAAATTATGTTCTAAACTTTGATTCCAACTTCATCCTCCTCCCTCCCCACCATCCCTTGGGAAGGCAAGGCAATCAATATAGGCCATATCTGTGTTGTTTAGCAAATGACTTCCATAATAGTTTGTTGTGGCTAACTATATTTCCTCCATCCTATCCTCCCCCCATTTTTCTATTCTCGTCTTTGATCCTGTCTCCCAAGAGTGTTTGATTCTATACACTCTCCTCTCCCATTGCCCTTCCCTTCATCATCTCCCACCCCACTTGATCCCCTTCTTCCCTCACTCTTTCCTGTATGTAAGATAGTTTCATCCATCAAATGAAGTGATGTATTTTTCCCTCCTTAGCGAATGTGAAGAGAGTAACTTCATTTCTCTCAGCTCTTCTCTTTTTCCCTCCACTAAAAAGTTCTTTGCCTCTTCTATGAGAGATATTTGCCCCATTCACATTCTCCCTTTCTCCTCCCAATATATTCTCTCTCATCCCTTATTTTATTTTTTTAAGATATATCCCATCCTATTATTCAACTCCTCTGTCTCTGCATGTGCTGTGTGTGTGTGTGTGTGTGTGTGTGTGTGTGTTAATCCCCCACTACCAAATACTAAAAAGTTCAAGAATTACAAATTTTCTTTTATGTAGGAATGTAAACCGTTCACTTTGGAAGTCCTTATGATCTCTCTTTCTGTTTACCTTTTCATGCTTCTTCTTATTCTTGTGTTTGAAAGTCAATTTTCTTTCAGTCTGTCTTTTCATCAAGAATGTTGAAAGTCTCTTTCATTGAAGACCATATTTTCCCCTGAAGTATTATACTCAGTTTAGCTGGGTATGATTCTTGGTTTTAGTCCCAGTTCCTTTGACTTCTGGAATACCTATTCCAAGCCCTTCGATCCCTTAATGTTGAAGCTGCCAGATCCTGTGTATCCTGATTTATTTCCACAATATAATTGTTTCTTTCTAGCTGCTTGCAATATTTCTCCTTGACTGGGAATCTGAAATTGGGCTACAATTTCCTAGGGTTTCTCCTTTGGGTCTCTTTCAGGGGTGATGGTTATTCTTTCAATATTTATTTTGCCCTCTGGTTCTAGAATTCAGGGCAGTTTTCCTTGGTATATTTCATGGAAGATGATGTCTAGGCTCTTTTTTTACATCGTTTTCAGGTAGTCCCATATTTTTAAATTTCTCTCTTGGATCTATTTTCCAGGTAGTTGTTTTTCCAAGAGTATTTCACCTGATGCTCCATTTTTTTATTTTTGGTTTTGTTTTTAGTTCTTGGTTTTTCATAAGTCATTAACTCCCATCGTCCACTCATTTTTAGAGAACTATTTTTTCAGTAGCTTTTGAACTCCTTTTCCATTTGGCTATTCTGCTTTTGAAAGTCTCTTCTCCTCAATGGCTTTTTGAAAGCATTCTTCTCCTCATTGGTTTTTTGAACCTCTTTTTCAATTGAGTTAGTCTATTTTTAAATGTATTATTTTCTTCAGCATTTTTTTTGGGTCCTGTCTCCTTTAGCAAGCCATTGACTCAGTTTTCAAGCTCTTCCATAGCCTGAGCCCATTGCATATTCGTTTTGGAGGTACTGGATACAGAAGCCTTGATTTCCTCTGACAGTATGCATCGTTCTTCATATTCCTTTTTTTTGATAATATGTAGGAAAGCTGATGATTTGCAGTGTTATTTTTGTATCTTTTATTTTCTAAAGTCATTAATTGCTTCAACTAACTTGTTGACTTTTTAGGTTTCTCTTTATAGATTATTATCTGAAAAAAACTATAACCTTTTTTCTTCTTCATCTATGCTTATTCTCTCAATTTCTTTTTTCTTTTGTTACTGCTATAGCTAGCATTTCTAACATTATGTAAAATAATGTTGCAAAATAATGGAAATTCTTGCTTTACCCTTGTTTTTAGTGGAAAGACCACTCATTAATCTCAGTTACATGTAACTTGCTTTTAAATACATATTGTTAGTCATATTAAAGAAAGATTGACTTATTATTATGCTTTTTTGATGTATTTTTTTTAACCAGAAATTGATATTTTGTGGATCAGTCATTTCAATTATGTCTAACTTTTCATGACCCCATTTGGGATTTTCTTAGCAAAGATTCTGGACTTTCTATTTCCTCCTTTGCTATTTTCCACTGTGGTTTGCTATTTCCTTCTTCAACATATCTTACAGATAAGGGAACTGAGGCAAACAGGGTTAAATGACTTGCCCAGGTTCACACAGATAGTTTCTGAGATCAGATTTGAAGTTAGGAAGATTAGTCTTCTGGACTCCAGGTCTTCTATCCACTAAACCACCTAGTTTCCCAGAAATTAGTATTTTATTTTATCAAAAGCTTTTTCTCCATCTATTGATATAATTACATGATTTTTATTGTTCTTGTTATCAATATAGTCTATTATGGTTGTAGTATTCCTAATATTGAATCAATCATCTAATTTGGCATGAATTGGTAATATTGTATAATATTTTTGCTATATTGTTGTAGTCTGTTTTCTAATATTTTATTTAAAAGTTTGTATTGATATTTTTTAGGATATTTATTTTTAGTTTATTTTCTCCATTTTCCTTATTAGGCATGAAGATCATTATTTGTGACATAGTTTTTTGTAGGATCTCATTTCTTATTCTTACAAAGAGTTTATGTAATTCTGGAATGAGTTGTTCTTTAATTTGATAGAATGAACTTTTCTGGTATGGTTATTTGTTACTAGTCACTTGTCATTAGTCTGGTCCTATGGGTCTCCCTCCTCTTTTTAGCATTTAACTTATGGTCTGTTACATTTTTTTTTTCTGAGAATAGGTTATTTAAATAATTTATTTCTTTTATAGATATCCATCCATTTAATTTAAATTTTCAGATTTTTATCTTTGCTGAGTGAAATGCTTTTCTAGTAATTTTCTTTATTTCATTTTTGTTTTTCTTTTTTTGTGTTTCTTCCTTTTCCTTTTTGAGACCAACAATTTTGGGTTTTTTTCTATTTTAAAATCAGATTAGTCAATGTTTTTTTTTCCATAAAATTCTCCAATTTCATCTTCCATCTTAAAAAACCTTTCAATTTAGTTAATCTCTTCTTTTGTTTTTCCAAATTTCTCTTTTGTATTTAACTCGGGTTTACAAATATTGGTTTGCCATCATTTTAAAAACTATACTTAATTTATTGGCTTATTTTTTCTTTTATTATTAATGAAGATATTTAGGGATATGCATTTTCCCCAAACATTTTTCTATTTTGTTTCATTTTTCTAATTTTCTTTTATGATGATAAGTTATCTATTATTTCTATAATTTGTTTTTTGATCTTTAGGATTAAGTCATTTAATTTTCAAGAATTCTGAATTCTTTTTTTACCAAGTTCCTTTATTGAATATAATTTTTATTGTGTTATGGTTGTAAATGAAATAGTTAATATTCCATTTTTCTGCATATTTTTGAAGTTTTACATCCTAATATATGATCAGGTTTTATAAAGGTGCTATGCATAGCTGACAAAAATAGATATGTGTATATATGTATATACATATATGTGTCTATACATATATGTGCACACACATACATATGGACTACAAACTAGTTGACACACACACATCCACCTATATCCTATATATCTGAGGCCTATCCACATGTGTGTGTTACTGTTCCACTGTAATTCTCAAAGATCAATAGCATTATAAAGCAATGCCTTCATTTGCACATGAATTGGATTTAAGTGAGGCTGAGTAGCACAAAGTCATTAGCCGCATTCTCTTTTCCAGAATCATTGAAGTCCAGTGGCAAGACAAGAGTCAAGATGTTTGGTGATGGCCAGAATGTGGTGGATGACCTTGTCCTTTTTAAATTAAGGTCTTTCCCAGGTCTCAGTTTGTCTGGGACCATACTCATTCAATGACTAAGGGCTATATAAGAATTGGGACAAAAGATGGCCTAATTTATCAACACAAGAATATCAGTCTGGGAGGAAAAGACCCTCAGAGTTTCTGGTCAGAAGTTCTAAGTTCAAGTGACTATCTCTCATATTCCAGGGTTCTTTCCAACACATCACATTTTCCCCCCATTTACCACTAAATGCTTTGCTTGATTTTGACTTAATCATCTTTATCATGGAAATGATTTCAACTTTGCTACTCATAGTTGATCAGGACCCTCAGTTGTTTTTGCCTCTTTGGCTGGAGGGTTAGAGGATAATCTTGCCATATAAAAGGTTCAAAATGCCATTCATCTCTTCATTTGCCATCAGTTGCTCTACTTGGTTTCAACTTCACCATCATTTTCACTGTGGACCTGTATCAGGTATCTTCTAGCACTCTCCTCCCTTGAGGATTTTCAATTTCTTTTTGTATACTGTTATCTTCCATTAGATTAAAAGCTCCTTGAGAGTAGGAAATATCTTTTCTTTTTTGTATCCACAGAGCTTAGCACAGTGCCTGGTACATAAGAGGGTCTTAATAAATATTTGTTGTATTGTATTGTAGTATGTGTGTATATGTGTGTGTGTACTATATTACCATGTAATAGTCGCCTGAAATCTATTTTATGTAAAAAATATATTACATTCTTGTCCTTAACTTCTTTCTTGTTCATATGTTGGTCAGATTTATCTTGGTTTTGAGTTACATTGAGATCTCCAAATATTATATTCTTATTGTATCTTTCTGTAAATTGATTAACTTTTAACTTAATTATTTAGATTCTATTATATTCAGTGCATATATATGTGTATATATATGTATATATATATATATATATGTATGTGAATTGATGTTAATTCATTGTACATGGTACCTCTAAGCATAACGTTTGCCTATTTTTACCCAAATGTACTTTTTGTCACTGCCTTTTCTGAGATCATGATCGCTATGTTTGCTGCTTTGAATTGATCTGAAGCATAATAGATTGTGCTTCAATCCTTTATTTTATTTCTCTGTGTGAACATTTCTGTTTCAAGTGTATTTCTACTGTCCTCCTCTGTTTTCTGCATAAGTTCATCATATTCACATTTATGGTTGTAAATTGTGTATTTCCCTCCATCTTATCCTCTTATAATTTTTCCTATCTTTGTTTCCTCCAACCCCTCTTTAGAAAAAAAGCCAGTGAGAAAGAAGGGGTATGTTCAAAACTAGTGATCTGTATTTGATGCAATTGACTTCTGTCCCGCTGCACTTAGTTTCTTCTCCTCACCCAGTATCTGGGTTCATCCTCCGTCTTAATTCTCACCTCCTTTTTAAAATCTTATTCCAACCTGATTTTTTGTTGAATTTAAGACATTTCTTCACCAAACTCTGTTTTTCTTCTTCTTCTTCTCCCTCTTTGTAACTCCCCTCCTTTGTTTTAGAGATGAAAGTGAGGTTCATGTATTGTCTGCTTTCCTGATCACTTCCTCCATATTTATATGGTCTTTTCCCATATTTCAGTTATGTGAGATAATAGGTTCTGCCTCCTTCCTCCCTCTTTCTTTAATGTTTCCATTTTTCCTCCTTCCATTATATTCTGATAAAGTTTTATTGAGGATTTTTATTTGTAAGTGTAATCTTTCATCAGATAGTTTAAATACATCATATCTTGCATCCGAGAATGCAAATATAATTCATGCAGACCATTATTTGAGTTTCCTTAGAAACATTTCCTATGGTTTCCAAGATCCTACAGTGAGAAACAAGGAAGACAAAATTTCAGTGACTTCAATGACAGAACTTGATTCTCCTCCCATGTAACCTCCCCACTAATTGCACCAGTTTAATCACTACTCCCATGTTTCCGAGGGAGAAGGTGGCACAGTTGGAGAGCGCTAAATATAGTCAGGAAGACCTATATTCAAATCCTGCCTCAGATATTTACTAGCTGTGAGAGCCTACAAGAAAATCACCTCATCTCTCAGCTTTACTTTCCTTAACCATTCAATGGGAATATGCTAGCATCTTCACCATACTTGTGAGGATTAAATGGGTTAATGTATGTAAATCTTCGCAAACCTAAAAACCCTATATAAGTGTGAGACTTTTCCTTATAATCCTGTCACCAGTACTATTCCTCCAATTATTTTGTATATAATGTATACATGAGCTGTTCTCACAAATTAAAAACTCCTTGAGAATGACTGTTTAATTTTTATCTCAAGCATGGAGCATAGTTCATAGTATATAGTGGATATTTAATAAATAATCATTGAATGCCTATGCTACACTTTATTCTTACCTCCAAATTTTTGTTCATTTGTTACTTCTCCTTGGAAAGCTCTCTCTCTTAATTTATCTAAATTAGCCTAAGTCTCAACTATTCCAGGCATTCTTTCCCAACAATCCTACACCATTTTGATTTCTTTCTTAAATGATTTCATTTTCCTCCTCTGTATAATAAAGGGATTGGAATACATGGCCTTTGAAGTCCTTTCCTGCCCTAAATTAATGATGCTATGAACTCTGGCACATGGTATAGAGGAAAGATAAGTGGGTTCAAGGTAGCAAGATCTGGTATCAAATCCCAATTCTCCTCCTTATTACCTATTAAGAAGTGATGTAAGTGGGGTTGAGGCCTAAGGAATATAACATTTTTGTTCAGTCATGTCTGACTCTTGGCGACCCATTTGAGGTTTTCTTGGAAATGATACTGGGGCAGAATGCCATTTTCTTCTCCAGCTCATTTGACATTGATGAAAAATTGAGGCAAACAGGGTTAAAAGACTTGCCCAGGTTCGCATAGCTAGTAAGCGTCTGAGCGTCAGATTTGAACTCATGAAGATGAGTATTCTTGATCCCAAGCCCAGTGCTCTTCTTATACATAGTATAATGCTCATAATATGCACTATCACATATTCAAAAATATTTAGGCATAGCCTGGAGTGAAGGTTTGGATTTCTGCAGGCATTGCTAAACTATTTAGTATCTGTCTTCAATTCTTAAGGTAGGACCAGTAACTAAAAGGGACCTCAGAGATCATCTGATCTAACCCTATCATTCAACAGATGAGACTCAGAGAAATAAAGTCACTTGTCTATGACTCCAGAAATAGTAAGTGACCCAGGTCATTCATTTCCAAATCCAGTATTTTTGATACTATGTCAGAATTTATTATCTATTGGCTACATGCAAAACGCTATATTAAGTACTGGAGAAGATACAAAACTTTAAGAGGTTATACTCTAGAAGGGGAACATGATAAACAGAAACACACACACACACATAATCAGAGTTCAAGATAATATGTGACAAATCAATTAGAGGTATTAAGAAAGTACAACATGAGTTCTAGCAGGGTGGACCTGGAAGGCTTCACAGAAGTATCATTTGACACAGGCTTTAAAAGCAAGCAGTAATTTGACAGCACATGGGTAGAAAAACAAAGATTATGAATAGGATCAGATAAGAGCATCCTATTAAGCTGGAACAGAGGATGGGGAGTAAAGGAGAAGGTTAGGAAAAGAGGGAGGCATTAGAGTTGGAGGACCTTGAATTACACCATAAGGACTTTAAGCTTTATTCAATAAGGCACTACTGGAAAGTCTGGGGCAGAGGCCTGACTTGACCAGACCTTTAGCATTTTTTGCAAGGTTTAAACAAACAAAAACTGACCCAGGGCTGTGTGTATTGTAAAAGGTTATTTTTGTTTTTACCTCATTTCAGTTCTTTCCAAAAGGCCTTTTGCTGCTGTACTGTTGACTTTCAGCAAATTTTGGTACATGCCAAGAGACTGTATATATCCCAACAGACCATCAATAGTCATGGGTATTTTACCTTGAATGTTTCTAACTCTGAGAGATGTGAAAGAAAAAAAAAAGTCAGTGACATATCAGTTTTAAGTAAGATTAACTTCTCCTGTGGAATATGCCCTTAGAGAGGGTTTTCTTTTATTTTGGCATTCAACCTGTTCAATCAATTACATATATTCCATTTTTATATCACTCAAAACAGTGTTTTTCTAGTAGAAGTCCTCAAAGCAAGATCCAGCAGGAAAAAGGATTACTTGTAGATGGTGAGGTCTTCAAAATGTTTCTGTTTTCAAATACCAAAAATCTGATTGCATCAAGTCACAAGACTTGATAAGACATCCTCAATCAAACAATAACTATTAATTAAACATCTACTATGTGAAAGTCACTGTTAGGCATGTGGAATACAAAGATAAATATGAGACAGTCCCTGCTTTCAAGGAGCTTACAATCTAACCAGGAGACAGAGCATGTTCAGATAGATAGATAAATGGATAGATAGATTGATAGATGGATGGATGGATGGATGGGTGGATGGATACAGAGATAGATACAAAATATGTAAATATACATCATATATAGAAAAAAAGTTTAAAAATACAAGATTTTAAGGGAAAAGAGACTAATAGTTGGGAAGGATTCCATCAAGAAACATATAAAAAGTTCATGTAAAGGATGGCATTTGAGTTTAGCCTTAAAGAAAAGTAGGTATCTCAGTGAGATCCATTATTATTTTTTAAAAAGAGCAACCTAATAATTCTAATAAGAAAAGTCAAGTGGATGAAAACTATCTCGTTTCCATATCATGATTTCCATATCATTTGGATAACCATTATGTTGAAGCAGTACATTGGGACATATATCTGGGACAGGCACTCAGATTGACAATGAATTGACACCAGAATTTTGACTGGGAAGAGAGTGCAAAGATCCATCTTTTTAAAATATCAATTTCCTTCAAATGATGCTAAATGGTAGCAAATCTTGGATCACTGCCACCTCAGAGGATAAATATTACTGGCTATGTGAATGGTTATGGAGAGAACTATGGTGGCTCTGTGTGAGCTGTAGCACAGTGTCCAACAATGACAAAGTTTTAAGAAGTGGCATAAAGGATATCATCTAAAAGATGTGTCATTGAAAAGGAAGGTGGGCTGGTCAAATAGCTAGTCAACAGTGAAGGATTAACATGATACCTCAGACACTGTTCTGGTGCTCAAGAAATGTACCAAGACTGAAAAGGGAGACCTTAGGCAGGTTGGGTGGACACACTGTGGAGGCTAGGCTCTCTGGAAAAACATGGATAAGAATTATACAAAATGAAAAGACATAAATGGGTTATGATCTATTTTAGGGGAGGGAATAATAATAATAAAGGGGATTATTGATCTTTTAAAGCATTGAATGACCCTTAAAGCAAACATCTAGATGCATATTTATATTCATTTCTCACCTATTTTTGTCTTGTAAAGTCATAGAATCATATATATCCTTGTACTCAGACACTACAAGCTTTATTCTTTCACTGGCATCACTGTCAACAAGGACATGCATGGTCTAAGAGAGATAAAATGCAGATATCAAATTGAAGAATTCCGTTTATAGGGAATAATCACAGAATGATAAAACTTCCTAGTGCACTTCTAAAGCCATCAAATATTTCCCCCTAAATGGGATTTAAAATGTTCATCTTTGGGAGGAGAAAAATCAAGGCACTGTGGATTACAGGAATCAGCTCTAGGGCTTTGGGAGGCTGCTCATTCAGAAGGATGAATTAGCACCAAGGTTGCGAGCTTGAGCGACTTGGGAGGAATGTTGTGCCTTTAACAAGAATAAGGAAGCTGGAAGAGCGGAGGACTGGGGGTTAAGATAATGAGTTGTAGTTTGACCATGTTGAGTTGAGATGCCTACAGAATATCCAGTTGGAGACACTTAGTATTGTGGGACTGTTGCTCTTGTTCAGTCATTCAGCCACGCCCAACTCTTCATGACCCTACAGACTATACTGTCCATGAGGTTTTCTTAGCAAAGATACCGGAGTGAGTTGTTATTTCCTTCTCCTGAGGATTAAAGGAAAACAGAGGTTAAGGGAGTTGCCCAGGGTCACACAGCTAGTGTCTGAGAGGAATAATCCAGGGCCGGTTCTCTAGCCACTGGGTCACCTAGTTGCTTCCTTTTGCAGGATTAAAGCTAAAAAATACTGTTTTTTTTGAATGGGCTTCATATTTGGAGTTGGAGAATATCCATCTAGAGATGACAGTATAGATTAAATAAAGAAGAGGGTCCAGGAGAGAGTCCTGAGGGATTTCCACATTTAGGGGGTATGACCAATCTGAGATCTAGCAAAGAAGCCTGAAAAATTAGAGATTAGAAGGGGAACCAGGAGAGAATAATATTACAGAAATGTAGAAAGGACAGCATGTCCAGAAAGGGGTGGTGATTAAATGTCAGCATTGCCAGAGGTCAAGTAGGACAAGGATTGAGAAAAGGCAATTAATTTTGGCAAGGGATCAATGGATAATCATAGAGAAAACATTTGCAGTTAAATGTTAAGGTCAGAAAGTAGACTACAGAGGATTTAGAACTGAGTAGGAGGGCAGAGGTGGCAAGTAGGTAGGGAAATGGAGAGAGAGTGAGACCTGGAGTCAGGAAGATTCATCTTCCTGAATTCAAATCTGGCCTCAGACACTTGCTTTGTGACTCTGGGAAAATCACCTAACCGTATTTTTCTCAGTTTCCTCATCTTTAAAAAGAAATTGAAAAAGGAAATGGCAAATTCCAGTACCTTTGCCAAGAAACCTCAAATGGAGTCACCAAGAGTTGGACATAACTCAATGACAACTACTACAATGAGAGGATAGAAAGTACAGACATTTAGTGCAAATTGCTTTCTCAAGGATTCTAGCTACGAAGCGAGGTGGGGATGGTTGTATCCACAATAGCAATATCATCACTTTAAAATGTTTCCTAGTTCATAGGTTGTGTTTGTCATTTGTTTTCAAAGAAGACCATGACATCAGAAAAATGATGACATGACTTGCACTTCACTTTGTTTTGAATGAGGGAGGGCTGTGCAAGGTCATCAGCCTCACTTTCTGCTCCTGAGCCATCTGGGTCCAGTGACCAGATATTCATCAGGATGATTGTAGATGGCCCAGGATGCAATGGGACTATAGGTATATGTCTATACTTATAACTATATATGCCTATACTTATATATACTTATGTAAAATCTGAGAAAAAAAGCATTAAAAAATCAGAAGGTGACTTGGAACCTACTAGGATTTATTATTATTACTTTTTAAAAATTTATCATATACATATATATATCTTTTTTTCTGAAAGTCCTTTTTAATGGTGTCTATATTTTGAATGCTTGTTATTGCTGATAGTTATTAAGTTTAGTTTCAAAAAATACACATCTAATGGGTCCAGACCATTCTCTCCCTAGTCAGCATCAGACTCTTACCTCATTCACAATTTCTTCAAGCTTCTCTGAGCAGTCTTGGTAATGCACACTCATGTAGGGAAGGTATGTGCTGAGGGCTACGCAACCATGAGGTTTTAAGACCCTTTCTACCTCCATCATAAAAGGTCCTATGTTGAACCAGTGGGTGGCTGCAAAAGAAGTGATAAGATCTACAGAACCATCTTCCAAGGGGAGTTTTTCAGCAAGGCCAACTCTAGATGAAGAAATATGAGAGGAGACTGATGTAGAGATTAATGAATTATATTCCTTATGGGAGAAATTCAGTTTTAATAAACATTTGTTGAATACTTAGTATGTGCAGGGCACACAGGGAAATCCACTGGGGAAAGAAAGGCAAAAATCAAATAGTTTATATATTCAAGGATCTCACTTTCTATTGAGGGGTTACAACATTTATACAGATAAACATCAATATAAAGTAATTTGAGCAGGAAAAAAGCATTAGCAACTTCAAGATCATGGAAGTCATAGGAAGAATCAGATGAGTTGATATATCCAGGTTCCAGTTTCTAGTAACAAAGAATGTTAAAGAACCAAGGATCTCTGTTGATTTTCAACAGATATATGGAATCTGTCCCTTTGACCTATTTTAGTCTTCGATAGTCTTTTATTTTATTTATAAGTTACGTGCCTTGTTTCATAGTTTGTATCCTTCTCTAATCATCTGACTGAATAATGAATTACTTGAGGAATTATATCTTGTTTCATCTTTCTGTCTTATGCAACATCTGGCATAGTATCTTGAATAAAAGGATGCCCAAATAGTTTTCCAACAAATAAATGAAAAAGTAAGTCATTCTTGATCCACCTCTTCTTTGGTCTCTGAAATACTCAGTCCTTATCATCAATCCACTACACTGCTGTGTTTCTGTTTTATTCTATTTATCCAGCATTAGAACTCAAAGCGACTTTAGAGAAATCCTTGGTCCTTTCTATATAAGTATCAAACCTCAGTGTGCTACCTGGCAGATGAAATGAACCCTATACTTAATAAGTATAGGCAGTTATTATATTTCCTTCCATTAATTTATTCCTTTGATTTTATTAAATTGAGCAATTTGGTATTTAGAATCCATAAAATTAATTATGGAAAGCATTTTATGCAGATTACCTGAAAAAGAAAACCATCCAAATATAAAAACAATTGATTTCTCCTTTTCTTGGGGCTACATGGGCTTTTGATTTGCTCTCCTAAATTGCTGTCAAGATAGAGGGTCTTTTTTAAGGTATGTTTATCTTAGTAAATAATTCTTATTTAAAAAGGAATGTATGAGCTTTTAATAAAGACAAAACACTTGGACAACTGTCATGAATATGATGCTAAAAGATGTGGTGATAATGTAGTGAGCTTCCAAGCATTCAAATTCTTTTTCAGAAAACGCAACTCCCAGGTGCTCACCACGTTGCTTGAATGCAAGATGCACACTTGCCAAAAAAACTATTTTATGAAGAACTCATATAGGGCAAGTGTTTACATGTTGGTCAGAAGAAGTGATACAAGGACTCTCTCAAGGTCCCTCTTGAGAACTTTGAATTGATTGTGTGACATGGGAGACACTGGCACAGGACTGCTCAGCATGGCATGGACACATCAGAGAAGGTGCTGTGCTCTATGAGCAAAGCAGAATTGAAACAGCTCAAAGGAAATGTGGGATGCACAGATTTAGAGTATCCACCTCAAATGTTCACATGGACTTTTGTGCCTGACCTGTGGTGTGCCTGCCGAGCTCATGTTGATCTCATCAGCCACACTGAATCAGCACATTGAAACTTGACTCTACCATAATGATGTCATTTTGGTCTTTTTTGAGAACAAAGGACAACAGCCAATAGAGTTAGAAAGAACTGAGTTCAAGTCCAGTTTCTGACATATGTCACCCTGGGAAAATCATCGGAAACTTTCCTCTAAGATTAGAAGGTGTCACTTGCGTTGGTAAAGGGAATATTCTCACTAAGAGTTCTGTATACCAATGAAATCCCAGGTCTAATCTTCATTTCCCTCCATGCCTCCTACAATTTTTCGTTTTGATCTCTGCCAAACACAAAATAGAAAGCATTCTTTTTTGCAAAGTTTATGAGGATTCTTTGATGTCTGCTGAGGATCCCAGGATTGCCCCTACTGAAGTCATATTATGATGGTCAGTATTAGCATGGAGATGACCCACGCCAGTGGAGCTCAAACTCTGGCAGGTCCCACCGAACTCAAAAGTCTTCTAACACATTTCTAATGGCAGGCTCTGTATCTGTTTAAAGCAGAGATTTTTAATTGTTTTTGTGTCATGGACCCTTTTGGCATTTTGGTAAAACATATGGACTTCTATTAGAATAAAACTTCTCAATGCATAAAACAAAATATGTAGGACTGTGATGGAAATCAAAGTTTTGTGAAAATAAACATATGCTTTTGTTTTTCTCCCTCATTCAGATTCACTGACATCATGAAATCTATTCATGGACTCATTGATGAAGAATGTTTGGCCTAATAGATGAGCCTTGCTAGGTTCATCATCAGATTGGTTATAAAATGATTATTACATTTTGGCCACAGCAACTCATGAAGATTGGCTGTTAAGGCATGTGCCTAGTGGAGGGAGTGTCCATTGACCAAATTAAGACTCTGAAGCACCAAAATATTTGCAATCACTAACAAATTAGAATATTAATATTTTTGTTACCTACTAGCTTGAGATTTGGAGCACACCTGAAAGAGAATCCATATCCCATTGAACTTACATGTAAGAAATGTTGAGAGCATTAGGTGACTCCCTTGCCTGGTTGATCTGGGCCTCACTGATGTCTATTCCCACTACTTTATCAAAATAGGGAGCCAGTATTCTTGTGCCTTGTCCAGATCCACAGCCAACATCCACAGCAAGCTTGTAGGGTTGTGTTGTCTAAGAAAAGATAGAGAAGGTTTAAACCAGTGAATCACTGATGTTCAGGTCAGTTGACTTCATGGAGGAATAATTTGAATTTGAGAAGTAAAACCTTTCTCAACTGAGGATGTGGTTTTATTAAATGAAGCTTTTGCTATATAAAACCAGTGACAACAATCAAATCCATGTTTCTGTTTGTAAGTAAGAATGACTTATTTAGGACTGAGCAAGCCATCTTCTCCTTGCTCTCTCTCTTTTCCAACAAGAATCCTCCTCATCTGATTAGGAAGGCTTAAGATTCTTTTATTGAGAAAGGCATTGTCTTTTATTCCACAATTAGAGGTAGGGATTACAGTGAAAATATGCTAGAAAAAATAACACTGGATCATTGTATAGCAGAACTCATTTGGGAAGGGATCTCCGTGATCATCTAGCCCACTCACAACCAAAAGGAATCACCACTATAACATACCCAAGAAGTGGTCCTCCAGCCTTTTCTTAAAGAACTCCTAATAAGATCCTAATACATTTTTGAGGCAGTCCTGTCCATTTGGGGCAACTTTAATTGTTATGAAATTTTTCCTGAAGCTAATTGGCCTTTTCACAACTTCCATTCATTACTCTCGATTCTGCTCTGTGGGACAAAATGGAAGAAATCTGTTCCCTATTCTATATGACATTCCTTCTGATACTCAAAGACAGCTACCATATCCTGTCCTTCTCTCCCCAGAGTCTTCTCCTAGGTAAACATCCTCATAGGTCATGAACTCAAGTTCCTTCACCATCCAGATTTCTCTCTTCTAGACACTTCCTACCTTTTCAATGTCTTCTTTAAGTTGTGATTCTCAGAACTGAACATGATACTCCTGATGAGATATGATGAGAATATAATACAATTGTTGTTTAGTCGTTTCAGTTGAATTGAACTTCATCTTCATGACACCCTTTCTTGACAAAGATACTAGAGTGATTTGCAATTTCTTTCTCCAGCTTATTTTACAGTTGAGGAAACTGAGGCAAGCAAAGTTAATGGACTTTGCCTAGGATCCCAAAGCTAGTAAGTGTTTGAAGTCAGTTTTGAACTCAAGTCTTCCTGACTCTAGGCTCCATCCACTGTGCCACCTAGCTATCCTAGTAGGAACAATAGGAACTATCTCCTCCTTATTTCTAGAAGTTATTTCCCCTCTTCATGCAGCCCAAGATCACATTAGCTTTTGTTGCTGTCACCCCTTGTTACTGACTCATTGAACTTGTAGTCCACTAAGATTTCAAACTCTCATAGAGACAAAATCTCTAATTATGTCTCTTGCACATTATACTTGTGAAGTTGATTTTTTTTGGTACCCAAATATAGAATTTACATTCATCTCTATTAAATTTCAACTTTTAAATCAAGCTTACTGCTTTAACTTGTCAAATTATTGATTTAAATTCTATGGAACTATAAATGGCAGATTTCACATCCTGTCCTGAGAGCAGGGGAAGGGCACTGACTGCCTGAACTTCTTGAATTGGAGAAGTAGATCACAGAAAGAGAACCAAATGTAATTTGTTTGCTCTCTACCTGGGATAATGGAAGAGTGCTGGCATTGGAATCAAGAAGACAAGGGTCTGGATTCCACCTCTGACACTTGCTAGCTGTGTGTCCCTGGGCTAGTCATTCAGTCTCTCTAACCCTCAATATTTCAGCAGAGAAATGAAGATAAATAATAATCACAACCTTGGGAGGTTGTAGTGAATCTGAAATGAGCTAAAATAGGCAAAGCATTTTGCAGACCTTAAAGTGCTGTATAAATGTGAGTTACTGTGATCATTAACATATGATCATCATTATCATTCATCCAGTCTGAAAAAATAACTGATATTTTGATGGACATAAGATGTCATCAGTTGTGGGTACCTTCTCCTTTGGTGTAGGAACAAATGATCTAAACTTTCTCAACTCATTACAATTCTTTTCTATGTCTTATAGTTTACTGAGAAAATAATTTTAAAAATTTGGGATTCTCTCCCTACTTTCCTACATGTGAAAAAAATCTAAACAGAAGATTTTTCACTTTGTTTACCTTTTCTTCCAGGTAGGAGAAGATTATCTTTTGTAGATTTTCAGGTGGACCAAATCTATATTTCCGATAAAGATCTGCATGATCTTTCCCTTCAAACAGCCTTGTTGCCATGACCTCTTCTATTTTGGAACATTAGTATTTGAAAAATGAAAGAGAAAATAATCATTAAATTGATTTGTAATGTCAAAGTAGAATGTTTGAACAAATCAGAAGATTAGAATTAAATGTGAACTTGTTTTAATTACCAAAAGTAATAAGATCAGTAATTTCTGGAAATGCAAATGACATCATCTGAATTTATTGTTGTTATTTCTAAAATTGCTTTGTATTTCTGAATTTCTCTTAGATTGAGAAATTTGAAAGACCACTGTGAGGTAGAAATCTTGTTAAGGCAATTTCAGTTTGGATCTTGTTGCATATGAATTGAGCTTTTAAAAGAATGTGATGAAATTAGATAATTTGTTATTTACTATGATAGCAGATATTTTTCACCTGAAATCTTGGCTATTATGAAAAAAATATGCTGCTGTAAATTTATAGTTTCCACATGTTATGCAAGGTGATTTGGAAGTGCATTAACTTAAAGTTCTTATAAATTTCAAAGTTAACAATTACATTAGAGAAAGATAATAATAATATTGTATGTAACATATAACAATCATTATGTTAAGCATTTTACAATCTTTATATCATTTTGATCCCATGACAACAGCCATTATTATTTCTCCTTTTACAAATCACAAAATGGGTCAAACAGAGATAAAATATATTTTTGCAATTGGAACAGGGTATTGTGGAGTTTACCAAGAGCAGAGAGGTTGGTGTCTCAGTAGTGATAATTCTTATAGGCAGGGCTTAGGGAATGCTCTGCACACGCTGGACACATCCACCACTCCTTTCCCTCACAGCTGCAGAATTTACAAAGCTTGGGGCAGCTTGCAGCTGCTGGGACAAGATGGGCAGAATGAATAGGACTTAGGTGACACTCCCAAGCCTTACCTAGAAGGGTAGGCTACAAGGTGCCCAAGGGCACAGAACTGTTAGACTCACTGCCAGTCTGCAAATTGCTGACCCTTCACTTTTCCTGCATTCTTTTCTCTATAATTTGATCTGGGATGAGAGGGATTAACATGAACCCTTGAGGCTGTTAAAAATCCCCATTCTGGAGGAGCCAAGATGGCGGAGTAGAAAGATTTGCATATGCCAGGGCTGAATCCACAACCCATAAATTTCCTGTAAAAAGAACTCCCCACAAATTCTGGAGCAGTGGAAGCCATGCAGTGGAGGATATTTCCATTCCAGAGAGCCCTGAAAAACCAACCCCAAAAGTCCATCACGCACAGGACAGCAGAGCCCAGCCCTGTCCGAGTGGCCCGAGAGGAGCAGATCTGAGCAGGCTTCAGGGACAGAACCTCCAGCGGCTCTGAAGGTCCCTCCACCCACAGGTGTTACAGGTCAGTGAGAGAGACTTCTGAGCTGGCTGAGAGGGGAGCAGGGTATCTCCATAACTCAGGCCCCCTCAGGAGGCAGAGGCAGAGGCACCAGTGGCCAGGAGCTCCCGGAGCAGGGAACTTCAGATCCATTACTGAAGGTCTCCACATAAAGCCCCTGAGGGAACTGAGCCTGGGAGGCAGCCCTGCCCCCACCTGAGAACCTGAATTTAATCTTACCCTGAATGGCAGCCACACCAGTCACTGAAAGCCCTGAGGCTGGGGAGCAGCATTTGAATCTCAGACCCCAAGCACTAGCTGGGCAGATCTAGGCAGGGGTGGAGAGGAATCTCAGAAGTCAAGTAACTGGCTGGGAAAATGCCCAGAAAAGGGGAAAAAAAAATAAGACCATAGGAGGTTACTTTCTTGGTGAACAGATGTTTGCTTCTTTTCTTTCTAATGAGAAAGAACAATGCTTACCATCAGGGAAAGACATAGAAGCCAAGGCCTCTGTATCTCAAACATCTGAAATAGATATCCAATGGGCTCAGGCCATGGAAGACCTCAAAAAGGATTTTGAAAATCAAGTTAGACAGGTGGAAGAAAAACTGGGAAGAGAAATGAGAGAGATGCAAGAAAAGCATGAAAAACAGGTCAATACCTTGGTAAAGGAGACCCAAAAAAATGATGAAGAAAATAACACCTTGAAAAATAGGCTGACCCAACTTACAAAAGAGATTCAAAAAGCCAATGAGGAGAAGAATGCTTTCAAAAGCAGAATTAGCCAAATGGAAAAAGAGGTTCAAAAGCTCCCTGAAGAAAATAGATCTCTCAGAATTAGAATGGAACAGGTGGAGGCTAATGACTTTACGAGAAACCAAGAAATCATAAAACAAAACCAAAAGAATGAAAAAATGGAAGAGAATGTGAAATATCTCATTGGAAAAACAACTGACCTGGAAAATAGATCCAGGAAAGACAATTTAAAAATCATGGGACTACCTGAAAGCCATGATCAAAAAAAGAGCCTAGACACCATCTTTCATGAAATTATCAAGGAAAACTGCCCTGATATGCTAGAACCAGAGGATAAAATAAGTATTGAAGGAATCCATCAATCACTGCCTGAAAGAGATCCAAAAAGAGAAACTCCTAGGAACATTGTGGCCAAATTCCAGAATTCCCAGGTCAAGGAGAAAATATTGCAAGCAGCTAGAAAGAAACAATTCCAGTATTGTGGAAATACAATCAGGATAACACAAGATCTAGCAGCTTCTACATTAAGGGATCGAAGGGCATGGAATAGGATATTCCACAAGTCAAAGGAACTAGGACTGAAACCAAGAATCACCTACCCAGCAAAACTGAGTATAATACTTCAGGGGAAAATATGGTCTTTCAATGAAATAGAGGACTTTCAAGGATTCTTGATGAAAAGACCAGAGCTGAAAAGAAAATTTGACTTTCAAACTCAAGAATGAGAAGAAGCATGAAAAAGCAAACAGCAAAGAGAAGTCATAAGGGACTTACCAAAGGTGAACTGTTTACATTCCTACATGGAAAGACAATATTTGTAACTCTTAAAACTTTTCAGTATCTGGGTAGTTGGTGGGACTACACACACACATACACACACATGCACACACACATGTATATGCATGCATGCACACACACATACACACATGCATGCACACACAGAAACAGAGAGCACAGAGTGAATTGAATAGGATGGGATAATATCTTAAAAGAAATTAAGGTAAATGGTGAGAGAGAAATGTAGTGGGAGGAGAGAGGGTGAAATGGAATGGGGTAAATTATCTCTCATTCAAGAGGCAAGCAGGAGACTTTTTAGTGGAGGGAAAAAGAGGAGAGTTGAGAAAAAAACATGAAGTTTACTCTCATCACATTCGAATAAAAGAAGGAATAAAATGCACACTCATTTTGGTAGGAAAACCTATCTTACAATATAGGAAAGTGGGGGAGAAGGAGATAAGCAGGGTGGGGGGGGATGATGGTAGGGAGGGCAATGTGAGGAGGGAGCAATTTGAAATGAACACTCGGAGAGGGACAGGATCAAAAGAGAGAATAGAAACAATGGGGGGCAGGATAGGATGGAGGGAAATACAGTTAATCTTACACAACATGACTATTATGGAAGTCATTTGCAAAACTACACAGATATGACCTATATTGAATTGCCTGCCTTCCCAAAAGGGATGGGTGGGGAGGGAGGGATGGGGAGAATTTGGAACTCAAAGTTTCAGGAACAACTGTTTAGTATTGTTCTTGCTATTAGGAAATAAGAAATACAATTAAATGGGAATAGCCCTACAGGACAAAAGAGAAGATGGGGACAAGAGAAGGGAGGGAGTATTGAAGAGAGGGAAGATTGGTGATAGGGGAAATTAGAATGCTTGGTGTATTGGGGTGGGGGGAGGGGATAAATGGGGAGAAAATTTGGAACTCAAAATTTTGTGAAAATGAATGTAAAAGGTTAAATAAATAAATTTATATTAAAAAAAATCCCCATTCTGAGATACTCTCTTAACTCTGAGAGGGAATGCTAAGTGATCAGGATTGGGGGGGGGTTATTTTAGCAAGGTGAGCTCCTGGAGCTATCCACAGTCTTAGTTTTCTCAGTAAGTCCAACTGATCAGTTTTCAAACTTTTTAATGATTAATCTTACAATCTCCAAAATCTGCTAAGATGTTTTTAGCTATATTGAGTTTTCATTGTAATTCCAGGTTGCCCAGACCTGAAAAACAAGGAAAATTCTTACAGTTGTGTTTGTTTCCCTAGCTGCAGCCCTTAGACGGCTCTAGCTGCCTGCATTTTAAATCTTGCAAGTTAACAGACTCATTCACAGCACACATGATAAAGACAGAGACATACACTGACAGACAAATTGACAATTAGTGACAGGACAAATACAAACAGAGCTCACAATTAACAACAGAGAGAGAGAATCAGAAGTTTGTTATAAATTTCCATCAGGGATCGGCTATTATAATTCTGAGGAAAGGGGGTTGAAGGGCTCGAGATCTGACAGAATAAATAAGGGTGGATCCTGCAACCTTTACTGGGAACAACTTTACAATCCTTGGAGCTGGGGAGCCTTGGTTCCTAAAGTTTCTGACAAACTATCTTAAAGGGATAGGCTCCATGGGAATAGGTTCAGGCCTCTTGTCTGTAGGTGAATTCTAACTGTCCTCCTCAAAACCAGAGCTCTTAAGGGAAGGTGGGGAGGGGAAGGGGAAAGGGAAAGAGGAAACAACTGGGGAACAGAATTACCCTCCTCTTGGCTAGAACAGGTAAGGGAAAGCAAGTAGGGAGTGGGTAATCACAAAGTGTGGTTAATCTTCCTATGATCAGAGCCTGTGAGGGAAGGGAGAGAGGAAAGAGGTGAGGAATAGGGCAGAGGGAGAGAAAGGGAAGGACAGACTGGGGTCCTTGGAGAAGAGAAGAAGGTGGGGTAGAGGGAGTTAGCCAGTACTTGCCTGGTACTGAAGCTGCTTTGGGAGCCTTAAGGGAAGAAGCCTTTTGTTCTCCCTCAGCCATTTCAGCAAGCCCAAGATGAAACATTTCCACTTCTGGTTATATGTTTTGTTGGTCTTGATAATGTTTAATATAAAATTTTGGAATAATCTCTTTGCTCTCTCTGAAGTAAACTCAGAGAATGCCTCTTCCTATGTCAACAAAAGCCAGCCAGGGCTGGCTTAACATTCCTTAAGAGACCTTTAACCTAAGATACTATCTTGAATAATGGGACATTTTCCATATTTTAATATTTGTAGACATATATTATGTTGTGGCATGTTAATGGTAAAGAAAACACAAACATCTTGGGTCATAATTTCTTTGTGAAACTTTGTCAAACTCTGTTATCTTATTGTATTTACAACCTATGCAATTATGAAATTCCTTTCTAATGGTCTAGTTAATCCCATATGGAGATCATAAATCTGAAGGACACAGCATGCTTCTTTGTCCTAAAACATATTTAAGACTGCCCAATTCTTGGTGTCTGTAGCCAGAACATTTCTGGCTCCATAATGCCTTATGTTACCGTTTTCTTTAATAGGGAATTGCTTAATTAATTAATTAAATAAATCATAAAATATATGCATTGAGCCTGTTGCCTGTTCTTTAACCAAGTTTTGAGGTCAACAGTTATGACGCCCAAACGTGGATTGGTACTGTGGAACCAAATGGACATTTCCTCATCTCGCCAACGCCAGGACTCCAGTGCCAATAGGAACAGTTTTTCCTAGAGTCCTGGGCCTTGACGGGGTCGGGGTAAGTTCTTCCATTTCCAGCTTCCAAAGGACTCAAAAATTTCCTTTAAAGATAACCGCAGGACAGAGACCACTCTGCGTTAATTCGTCTCTGTCTTAGATCTCTGCTGAAGATCGATCTAGGGAAATCAGCTAGCTATGGGTCAGTCAAAAACTAGAAGCAGAAATCCGGCTGACAAGACCCCCTGCTTCTCGTATGTCAAGCCGTTACCAACCTGATGATCTCAGGTATTGCTAGCTCTAGTGTCAATCAACTAAAGATAGTCCTAAATTATGTTGGCCACCACAGGGCTCTTTTGGACCCATCAAAGTTACTTTATCTTACAGCTAAATTAAGTTAAAGGCCAATAAAACAACTAGCCAGCAGCGAGAATGTTTCATCTTGGGCTTGCTGACTTGGCTGAGCGAGAACAAAAGACAAGTAGCCTCTTCCCTGTAAAGCTGGGAGCTGCTTCAGCACCTAGCCCTATCCTGGAAAAAATCCTTTCTTCTTCAAGGGCTCCAGTCTGTCCTTCCCTTCACTCCCTCCGCCCTATTCCTTGCCACTTTCTTCCCTCCCCTTTCCCTTGAAGGCCTCTGATCTGGGGAAACTGATGGCACCTAGAGGCAATCTTTCCCCCTGGCCTTCCCCTACCTTTTTCCTGAGGAAGGCAACCTCTGTTCAAGCCTCTGTTGCCTCCATCCTCCCCATTCACCCTCCCTGCTTTCCTGTAAGGACTCTGGTCCTGAAGAGGACAGTTACAATCCATCTAAGAACTAGAGGCTTGAACCTATTCCCATGGGGCCTGTTCCTTTAAGACAGTCAGAAACTTTGGGGCACCAAGGCTCCCCAACCCTCCAACGACTACAGGGGTGCTCTGAGCAAAGGCTGCAGGACTCCCCTTTATTGCCAGAACTTGAATTCTTGCAACCCTCTTTCCTCAGTCAGAATGATAATAGCCAATTCATGATGGGGATTTCTAGCAAGCTTCTAATTGCCTTCTCTCTCTGGGTTGTTTTTTGTGAGCTCTGTTTGTACTTGTCCTGTCATCAATTTGTCTGTTGGTGTATGCCCCTGTCCATATCATTTGTGTTGTGAATGAATGTGGTATCTTGTAAGATTTAAATGAAAGCAGCCAGACTTCAAGAGCTGCAGCTAGAGAAATAAACAAATAAAACTTTGAGACTTTTCCTTGTCATTCTGGTCTGGCCAACCTGGAATTACAATGGAAAGTTAGATCATCTTAGGGAAAATCATTTTAGCAGATTTGTATGTTGTGAAATTAATTATAAATATTTCAGGAACTGATCATTTGAAATAACTCCTAAGACTGTGAGTAGTCCACCTTTCTAGGTAAAGCCTGGAAATGCCACCTAGGTCCTAGACCTTCTGCCCACCCTGTCCCAGCAGCTGCATGTCACCTTAGGGGCTCAGTAAATTCTGCTGCTGTGGCGGGGCTGGGAAACGTGGAAGAATCAGGCCTGTAGCAAGCATTCTTTAAACTCTGCTGGCGAAAGTTACCGCTGGGACATCAGTTTCTCTGCTCGTGGTAAGCTTCACTTCTCTGTTCAGTTGCAAAAAGTATTTTATCTCTGTTTGACCCATTTTCTGATTTGTAAAAATAATTATGCTTGTTTTTATGGGATCAAAATGATAAAATGATTGTAGAAATGCTTAACATAATGACTGGTATATGTTACATAAAACATTATTATCTCTCTCTAATGTAATTATTAACTTCAAAGTAGTTTTAATTGCTATGTAATAAAATCAATAATTTCTGGAAATGCAAATTATACAATCTGCAGTTATTGTGTTAAAACTGTATTTCTAGGATTGTATTTCTGAATTTCTCTTAGATAAAGCAATTTTTAATCTGAATTTTGTTGAAACTAAGAGATGTTGAGAAAATTGTGTAACACCAATTATGTTACTTTATCAGTTCTGCTAACTTTGTCTTATAATGTTTTGTAATTGCCATTTAGAAAACCAGCTATTTTCACTTTTGTCTGTTAAAAAAGTTAAAGCTTAACAATTTGGCTATCTTCTATAAAGTTGTAGGATTGTTAATTAAGTTATTTGGGATTACTGTTTTAATGCTGAAACCTAAAATTGTTGTGATTCCTGTGTATAGAAAGGAGGGAATGGAGTGAAAACTTTTAAGGTCCCTCTGCCCGTTCAGATCAGTCCCACAATGGAGTGAAAGCTTTATTTAAATTTCTTCTGTTCATTCAGAACAGTCCTCCCATTCTGTGGGTAAGATCATCAGTCTTAGTAAAGGAATTTGGTTGGTTAATGCAAATTCTAAACAATGAATATTTCTTGCACAGAAGTTGTAATAGATGGAGAATTTAATAATTGGCTTTTATATCAGGACAAGTTTTAAATTTGAGAAGGAAAGATGTTAAATGGAATCCCTTATGTGTGTGTGTGTCCTGGTAAATCTTTATTGTTTATTGTAGCTCCAAGAGAGTGGAAATAACTTATCTGACTGTAAGTTGTGATTAGTGAGACTTGCTGTTTAAGGTAAAGGCATTTGGGACCATAACTATTTTTGTTTTGAGTTTGGATTTGGGTATAGTTGTCTGCATTAAATCAGTATCTGAGACACATGCCACAAAGGAATGTTTCTCACCTGACCAAACACCGAGGGGACAATTCTAGACTCAATCTAGCATAGGATCTTCCTGGCTCAGTTTCCCTATTGTGTTCCTTTAAAAAGGAATGTTTCTCACCTGACTGTTCCTGAGTCTGGCTATGAAACAGACACTGCATGACTGGAGAATTTCACTCTTATCTGAATTCAAACAGAGTAAAGGATGTTTTATCCTGTCTTATTTGGTATGTCACATGTCCCTGCTTTTTCCTTCTATAGAAAATTTCTGTGGTCAGTAACAAGTGACCAGCAAAACATGTGAGCCTTTTGTGTAATCTTACTGGAAATCTAATATTATTTTTATCTGAAATTAGAACATGTGCAGAAATTTATGTAAACTACTTAAGACTCACCTTAAGATGTTTCCATTGTTTAAAAGAATTTTAAAAGCAACAGTGTTTTTCTGTGAGTCAGTCTCTTATATCTAAGAATACTGCAATAATTAAGAATTCAGTTTGTTGTAATACTTTGGAAATTCATATTACTTAAGAACATTTTTGTAACAACTCAGCTTTTATGAATTCCAGTTTTAAAGGTTTATTTTTGCTTAAGAAAAAAAAGAAAGAAATATCAAGCATTTTAAAAGTTTCCAACTAGTTTTCTTCATAAGAGTTTAGTGAGCATCAGAGTAAATTTTAAACTGTTTTTAAAGAAGGGAAATACTTTTAGAAAAAATGTTTTGAAAAAGCATATGTGATTCTTAGAAGGCCTACTAAAACTTCAAAATAATATACCGTTAAATTAAGCTGTTTTGATTTGAATATGTAGTCATTCTATGGCCTAAGTCCGAGTTAAAGTTTGCATTTGAATTTATTATATGTAAAAGATTTAATTCCTGAAGTATCTCATTCTTCTAGAGTGAGTATAATTAGGGAAGAAATAACAACTTGTGAAACAAAGACATAATTCCATCAAACTATCAATTTAGTCATTAATCTCTTTGCTTCATTTAAGCTGGAATGGGATTCCAGTACAGTTATGCTAGTAAAAAGTAATAACTTATGAGCTGTCTTGTCTTATGGTTAAAATGCAAAAGCAAGTGAAAGAATAGGATTGAGAGATTTGGAAAAATAAATTAAGTTCTGCTTGAAATTATAAAAGGTAGATAAGATTTGGGAATAAATATGGGTTATCAAAACCCCTCTTGCTCCTAGATAATTGTTTTGGATACCTTTGTGTCAGTTTCAGATGGTTTAAGGTGTGAGGAAGTATTTTATCTGAGGGATACCAGCCGATATTTGCTATATAAGACTGGGACTGCAACTTATTATCGTTTGAAGCTCTGATTACAGGAATACTTGTCTAAGTTATCATAAAGCCAATTGACATGTGCTGCAAGCTAACGGTGGATGCTTGGGAAGGTTTTGAAGACAACCTTGGACATGGTCTAGGTAGGATCTTCCTAACTTTATTTCCCAAATGTGCTATTTCCTTTTTGATAAAGGAAATTCCCCACCTGATCACCTCTAAGCCCTGCTTTCATCCCCTGGTAACTTCATGATTACATGTCAGATAATGGCTTATTCCTAGAATCAACCAGAACTAAGGAGATCCTCTCCTTCTGTTAATTTTGTCCCTCTTTTTCTTTTATAGCAAATCTTTGTAATTAAGAAGTTCTGTAAGTACAATACTAATTCTATCAAATAGTAAATTGAAATTGGAACATCTCTGAGTTATTATAATGGGGTGCAGGAATGAATAGCTTACAATTTTAACCTATATTCCTGGCCAAATAAATATAATATAGACATAATATCGTGGAAATGATTAGATCAGGTAATAAGACAAGGTGTAAAGTGATAAATGTCTAATTAAATAGCATACCAAATTTTGAGGAAAAACAACAGAATCAGCCTGATTCCTCTAAGAACGATATGCAAATGTATATGATTGACTTCTAAAATTTGTCATGCTTTTGATAATAAGATCTCAAATGAGTTCATTTTATAGTTGAACCCTCACATTTTAAAAGATTCTTATTCCAGGGACAAGATTTAGGTAAAGACAAAAACAGCAAATAATGTGAACTGAAATTTTCTGAAATTTCAAAAAGGGAGAACAAATTTTAAGTAATTGTACTAATTTATATTGTCAGAAGTATCTGGAAACTTTTAGATTTGAACCAGAAAGGCAGAATTCTCTTTTTGAACTATCCCAAGAATAAAACCTGTTGTCAAAGAAATGATATCTAGGTATCAGATAACTACATAAGAAATCTGGGAATTCAAAAAGTTTTGTTTAAATGAAAATTAAGAATGGATTACTAGGATACAAGGAACTTAAAGTTAATTAACACTGAAATAATAATTGCATTGATTTGTATGGTTCATGTTTAAGCTTTCTTGTTTATCTTGATGACATGTAAATCTCCCTTTCAAAACAAGTCTATTGTGAGCCATCTAAGTTTTAATCTGTACCTGACTTAAGGTGAAAATACAGTTTGTGAATTGTAAAAAACTTCATTGTATTGTTTGAACCTAGCCCTGAGTGGCTGGGAAACTGAATTATTGCTAAGTGCCTTTAGCCATGTTAACTATATTGTATTGTTTCATCTCAATTTTCAAATCATGTTTTCTGGGAGACCCTGTCAAGTTTTCTGTATGGACTCTTGGATCCATCTGTCACCTCCATTGCCCCTGCTCCTGAGTGGACCCTGCCCTCCAATTCTGAAGAGCCCTGAAGAAGATGCCATCAGACATAGACAACTTTCCCAAGAGCCTGGACCAGACTTGCATGAAGAGTAACTCTCACACTATTGGTTATTTAGAGGTTTCTTTTTCATATCTTTGTTGGTCTACAGGTGAAGCCTTCGGCTTACCTTTGACCAAAAGGAGGGAATGATAATGTTTAATATAAAATTTTGGAATAATCTCTTTGTTCTCTCTGAAACAAACTCAGAGAATGCCTCTTCCTATGTCAACAAAAGCCAGCCAGGTCTAACTTAACATTTCTTAAGAGACCTTTAACCTAAGTTACTATCTTGAATAATGGGACATTTTCCATATCTTAATATTTATAGACATATATTATGTTGTGGCATGTTAATGGTAAAGAAAACACAGACATCTTGGGTCATAATTTCTTTGTGAAACTTTGTCAAACTCTGTTATCTTATTGTATTTACAACCTATGCAATTAAGAAATTCCTTTCTAATGGTCTAGTTAATCCCATATGGAGATCATAAATCTGAGGGACACAGAATGCTTCTTTGTCCTAAAACATATTTAAGGCTTCCCAATTCTTTGTATCTGTAGCCAGAACATTTCTGGCTCCATAATGCCTTATGTTACCGTTTTCTTTAATAAGGAATTGCTTAATTAATTAATTAAATCATAAAATGTATGCATTGAGCCTGTTGCCTTTTCTTTAACCAAGTTTTGAGGTCAACAATCTTTAAACTTAATTTATTTTTAAGATAAAGTAACTTTGACTGGTCTAAAAGAGCACTATCATGGCCAACATAATTTGAGCTGTCTTTTTAAATTGACCCTAGTGCTAGCAATACTCATGCTAATTTTTCCTAAGATGGATTGTCAAAGGAGACCTAAGTAGCAAAGAGATTTAACACAAATGGTCCCCACCCCAAAACTAGTTTAAAGAGAATTTGCAGACTTCAGTCAAACTACTGTGAGTTCTTTGGAAGCTGGGAAGAGGAGGACTTACTCTGACCCAGTCAAGGTCAAGGATTCCAGGAAGTGGATGCTGAGGAGCTTGAGTCTTTTGGCGCTGTCCAAGTGGCAGCTGTATGCGCTAATCTGTCAGTTCCATCCGCCTGTCATGGCGCCATAACTGTCGAGCTGAAAAAAGGGAAACAGGAGGAATGCATATTGTTTATTCCCTTAAAGCTAGCAGTGCATGGCCATGGAGCCAGAAGGAAACCTTTGAGTGCCTGATAGAAGAATGACCAGACTTAAATCTGTTTTAGAACAATCCCAGGATGTCTGTGTCCCTCAGATTTGTAGTTTCCATATGTGTTTAACTATATCATGAGAAAGGATTTTTTTCAACTGAATAGATTGTTAATACAATAAGATAAGAGAGCTGACAAAGGGTCAATTGAAATTACAACCCAGGATATCTGTTTTCTTTACCATTAATATGTCATAACATAGTATATATCCACAAAATATTCAGATATGGAAAAAGTCCCATTATTCAAGATAGTGTCTCAGGTTAAGGGTCTCATAAAGAATGCGAAGTCAGCCCCATCTGGCCTTGTTGGCATAAGAAGAGGTATTCTCTGAGTTTACTTCAGAGAACAAAGAGACTGTTAGGTCCTGGCTTTTCTTCTGATTGAAGCTCTGGTCCTTATTAAAGTCCAAGAATGACATTAAATGTTATCAGGATTTAGCAAGAAACTAACTGACCAACTCTGTGCTAAGCATCGAGGATGCAAAATTTAAAAATCGAACAACCTGGCCCTAAAGGAGCTCACAATCAGTCAATCAACATTTGTTTAGTTCATGATGTGCAAAGAACTGGACTTACAAATACAAAAAGGAAAGAGTTCCTGCCCTTAAGGAATTTATAATCTAGTGGGGAAAGGTAACATACAAAAGGAAGTTAAAAAAGGATAGGATTCAAAGATATGGCATGGTGGAAAAGTCTGAGAAGTACCAAAGTCTATGACCAAAATGCCTTTAGGGAGAAAAACCCAAAAGTAGCCTAGATTACATTTAATCAGTAAATAAACATTAATTAAGTGCCTACTAAGTGCCAGGCATCATGCTAAGCTCAGTACAAAATAAATCTTAGTTAATTTTGGGAGGGGAGGCATTACCACCAACTAGCTAGGACAAGCAAGGAGAGCCTTACTCAGCCTATCGGCAGGTGGCACAGTGAAGAGCATGCCTAGCCTGTAATCAGAAAGACCTGCGTTATAATCTGGCTTCCAATACTGACTGTGTGACCCTGGGGAAGTCACATAACCTGTTGCATACCGTGCAGCAGAGTTTGAACAGGGGTTACCTTTAAGGGGACAAGAGAGCACGAGGGAACAGAGGAGAACATATACACCAAACTGTTCAAGGCATAGGCTGGGCAGGCTCAGGAACAAGAGACTGCCCCAAGCCACTTCAGGAGTCAACTTTTACTTAGAAATTGACATCATGGTTACATCCCAAGATAAGGAGAGGCAAACATACATTTCCTGGGAGAGCACACAGATATACAATGTATAATTTTTGCAACCCTTACAATATTTGACTTTTTCCACCTGTTGTCCTGTCTTCATGACATAGAATTCCATACAGTTTGCTTAGGGGATTTTCTGCCCAGCTGGATTCCCAAGGGAGTATGCTTGACCTGTTGCAGGAAACACACACCTCATTTACAACTTTTGCTGCTTATGAGGCTTGTGAAATCAAGCTGAAGTAGGTTGGAGCCCTGCATATCCCCCTTTTGTTTTCTGCAATTTATGGAGGAGTAAGGATAAAGCGATCTGAAGTTGCATATCATGAAAAGCAGTCCCAGTCTTTATTGCTGTTCTGCAGACTTCAAGAAAACAATATAGAAAAATTATTATTATACAGAAACCAAGAAGGCCAAGTACATTTCTTAGGCCAAAAATTTGTCTAGGATCCAAGGATTTCATTCCATTTAGCCATTTCTCTGCAATGGAGGAAGTGACTGAATCTAATTTTGCTTTTTCTAGGTTCTTAATTTCGTGTAATCTTAGTAGATCAAGGGTGCTATTGTGCCTCCCTCAGGTTTCTAGAACATGAGTTTGAATCTGGGGCCATGTATATAGGCCTGAATTATATTTTAGAGGAGTTATGCAATATTGAGTTACATCTTATATCGCCTCTATCTCTTTTCCAAGCCAGAATATGGCCTCTTTTAGACAATCTAATTCATCACCATAGGAGGCATACAGGCTGTCTTGAGTCAATTGAAATTATGACCCAGGATGTCTGTGTTTTCTTTATCATTAACATGCCATAACATAGTATTTATATCCATAAAGTATTAAGATACATAAAAAGTCCCATTATTCAAGATAGTGTCTTGGGTTAAGGGTCTCATAAAGTATGCTAAGTCAGCTCCATCTGGTCTTGCTGGCATAAAAAGAGATATTCTCTAAATTTACTTCAGAGAACAGAGACTGTTAGGTCCAGGCTCTTCTTCTGATTGATTAATTCAAGTTCTGGCCCTTATTAAAGTCCAAAGATAATATCAAATATTATCATTTCCTCTTTTTGATCAAAGGCAAACTGAAGGCTTCACCTGTAGACCAATAAAGGTACTGAAAAACCTCTAAATAGCCAGTCCTGGCTATGCACGGGGCTCAGATAGGGAGGGAGTTGATCTTCATGCAGGTCTAGTCTGGATACCTGGAAATACTGTCCACATCTGATGCCATCTTTTTCAGTCCCTTTTGAAATCAGAGGGCAAGGTCTCCTATGGGCTCAGATGTCTACTACTCAAGAGCAGGGGCAATGAATGTGACTGATGGATCCAAGAGTCTATACAGAAAGACCTGACAGGGACTCCCAGAAGACATATGAATTGATAATTGAGAGGAAATAGTACAACATAACTAGCATAGCTAAAGGCACATAGCAATAGTTCAGTTTACCAGCCACTCAGGGCTAGGTTGAAACAGTACAGTAAAGTTTTTCTCACAGTTCACAAAATTGAATAATTAAATTAAGTCAGGTACAGATTAAACTTAAATGGCTCACACTAGACTAGTTTTGAGAAGGGAGATTTGCATGTCACCAAGATAAACAAAAAAACTCAAACATGAACCATACAAATCAATGCTAACTACCCAATTGCTAATGTCAACTAAGTTCCTGGTATGCCAGTAATCCATTCTTAATGTTCATTTAAACATCACTTTTTGAATCCCAGATGTCTCATGTAGTTATCTGATGCCTAGATATCCTCTCTTTGACAATAGCTTTTATTCTTGGGACAGTTCAAAAAGGAAATTCTGCTTCTCTGGTTCAGATCTAGAAATTTCCCAGATAATTTTGATAACATAAATTAGTAAAATCTCTTAAAATTGGTTCTCTCTTTTTCTGAAACTTCATAGAATTTCAGTTTGTATATCATTTGCTATTCTATCTTTACCTAAATCCCGCACCTGGCATAAGAATCTTTTAAAATGTGAGGGTCTAACCAAAAATGAACTCATCTGCCTTCTAAAATTATTGGAAAGGAACTTCAAAAGAGAAGAAAGAATTTCACTCGCTTTTACTACTATCTTATATACTTTTTGTGCAAAAATTCAAATTTTAGGTTACTAAAGCATAATAAATTCTAGAAGCCAATCATATGCATCTGTATATAATTCTTAGAGGATCAGTTTAGTTCTGTTGCTTTTCCTTAAAATTTGCTATTCTATTTAATTAGACATCTATCACATTATATCTTTGTTTAATCATTTCCTCCTTTGGAGGATGTTATCCCTATGTTATATTTATTTATTTGGCCATGAATATAGGTTAAAGTTGTAAACTATTCATTCCTGTATCTCATTTTACTAACTCTGAGATATTCCAATTTCCATTTATTATTTAATAGTATTATACTTACAGAACTTCTTAATTATAGACATTTGATATAAAAGAAAAAGAGGGACAATGGCATATATCTTAACAGAAGGAAAAGACTTCCTTAGCTCTATTTGATTCCAGAAATGAGTCATATCTGATAGCCAATCATGTAATCACTAGGTGCTGAAAGCAGGACTTAGGAGTAAGCAAGTGTGGAATTTCCTTTTTCAGAAAAGAAATAGCACATTTGGGAAATAAAGTTAGGAAGACCCTACCTAGTTCATGTCCAAGGTTATCTCCAAAACCTTTCCAGGGATCCACCATTCTCAGCCATAAGAACATGTCACATTGATAATTGGCTTTATGATAACTTAAACAACTATTCCTGTAATCAGAGCTTCAAACAATAGTAAATTGCAGTTCCATAAATTCTTAAATAGCAAATAAATATTGGCTGGTATCCTTCATATAGGGCCATCTCAAATTTGATTGAGCTATGAATTATCAAATCAATTTACATAATTTTTCCTATCTTCTTAAAATACTTCCTCACACTCTCTAAACATACTTAAGCCATCTGAAACTGATCCAAAAGTACCTACCTTTATCTTTCCAAATCTCTCAATCCTATTCTTCAGATATCCAGCTTTCCTTTACATTTTAACCATAAGACAAGATAGTTCACAAGTTACTACTTTTATTAACATAACTTGAACAAAGCAAAGAGGTTAATGGTGAAACTTATAGATTGATGGAATTATGTCTTTGTTTCACAAGTTGGTTATTCTGCCCTAATTACACTCACTCTGAAAAAATAAGATACTTCAGGAATTAAATCTTTTACATATAATAAGTTCAAACACAAATTTTAACTCTTGCTTAGGCCATGGAATGACTACAAATTCAGATCAAAACAGCAAGGTCTCTTCTGCTTTACAGTCTAATTTAACAATAAATTATTTTGAAAATTTAGGCCTTCTAGAAATCACACAAGATTTTTCAAAACATTTCTTCTAAAACTATTTCCCTTTCTTTAAAAAAAAGTTTAAAATTAATTCTGATATTCACTAAACTTTTATAAAGAAAATTATTTGGAAACTTTTAAAATGATAAATATCTCTTCCTCCTTAAAACAAAAATAAATCTTCAAAATTGATATTCACTAAACTATGTTGGTGTAAAGTAACACAAATTCATAAAGTAGTATAACAAAACTAAATTCTTAGTTATTAAAGAATTCTTAGATATCACAAAGTTTCTTAGTCAAAAAGATGTTTTAATGGAAATGACATTTAGTTTCTGTAAGTCAAGAATGACATATCCAATTAATGTAACCTTATCATAATAACAAATTTTCCTTAAATATATGACTAGGAATTAAGTACATTCTAGCATTTCACATAAATAGTCCCTAAACCTTGAAATTAACATACATAAATATATCTTTTAGATGAAACAGTTTTGAAAATCATACCCCTATATATATTAAATATTAAATATGTGTGTGTGTGTGTGTGTGTGTGTGTATTCTCATTTGCTCAGTAGAAATTCTATGACATAGAAACTTTTGCATAGAGTTTTATAAGAACTTTAGGTCAATGCATTTCTAAAATCACCTTGTATAACACATGGAAAATATAACTTTAAACCACTACATATTTTCATAATAGCCAAGATTTCAAATGGAAAAATCTGCCATCATAGTAAATATCAAATTATCTAATTTAATCACATCCTTTTAAAAGCCCATTTCATATGCAATAAAATCCAAATTAAAATTGCTTTGACAACATTTTTACCTCACAGTGGTCTCTCAAATTTCACAATCTAAGAGAAATTCAGAAATACAATTTTAGAAACAATACAACAATAAATTCAGATGATATAATTTGTATTTCCAGAAATTATTGATCTTATTACTTTTGGTAATTAAAATCATTTCAAAATTAGCAATTACATTAGAGAGATATAATAATAATATTACATGTAACATATGCCAGTCATTATGTTAAGCATTTTATAATCATATCATTTTGATCCCATAACAACAACCATAATTATTTTTCCTTTTACAAATCATGAAATGGGTCAAACAAAGATAAATTACATTTTTGCAATTGGAACAGAGAAGTGTGAAGTTTACCAAGAACAAAGAGACTGGTGTCCCAGTGGTCATAATTCTTATAGGTAGAACTTAGGGAATGTTCACCAAAGGTCTGATCCATTCACCTATCCCTTCCCCACAGCTGCAGAATTTACTAAGCCTGGGGCAGTTTCAGCTGCTGGGACAGGATGGGTAGAATGTATAGGACCTAGGTGACATTTCCAAGCTTTACCTCGAAAGGTGGGCTACAAGGTGCCCAAGGGCACAGGACTGTTGTCTGTGAATTGCTACCCCTATACTTCCTTTTGCTAGTTGGGGAAGGGTGATTGAAGTTTTCCCTACACTTCTCTTCCACTCTTTTCTTTTAATCTGATCTGAGATGAGAAGGGTTAACATGAACCCTTGTGACTGTTAAAGATTCTCATTCTGAGATACTCAACTCTGGGAAGGAGTGGGGAATGCTAAGTGATCAGGATTGGGAGGGGGTGTTTTAGCAAGGTGAGCTCCGGGAGCTACCCACAGTCTTAGGAATTCTTTTCCAGTAATTCCAAATGATCAGTTTCCAAACTTTTAATGATTAATTCAAAATCTACAAAACTAACATGATTTAATTTTTCATTGTGATTCCAGGTTGGCCAGACCAGAACAACAAGGAAAAGTCTTAATGTTTTGTTTGTTTCCCTAACTGCAGCCCTTAGAAATCTCTGGTTGCTTGCATTTTAAATCTTCCAAGATAACAGACTCATTCACAGCACCTATGATACAGACGGAGGCGTATACTGACAGACAAATTGACAATTAATGACAGGGCAAATACAAACAGAGCTCACAATTAACAGCAGAGAGGGAGGGAATCAGAATCTTGTTAGAAATTCCCATCATGAACTGGCTACTATAATTCTGAGGAAAGGGGTTTGCAAGGATTCAAGACCTGACAGAATAAATAAGGGTGAATCTTGCAACCTTTGCTCAGAGCACCTCCACGGTTGTTGGAAGGGTGAGGAGCCTTGGTGCCCCCAAAGTTTCTGACTTTCCATAACTGAGACGGCTTCTATATTCCAATATCCAATGCCCTGGTTTCTTACCATAGTGATAAATACCAGGTTTGTGGTCCCTTACCACATTAGAGATGAGGAGTGGGTTTGGGATGGGAGCTGTTTGGAACACCCTTTTGGCTTTAAAGTCCTTAGCCTGTGATTCTAGTATTTTGGCAAGCTGGAAAGCAAGCTCAGCTATAAACTACAGGAAATCTTTAAAGGAAAGGTGAGAGGGAGGAAATGGGTGGCTGTTGGAGGCCTATAAGGTAAAGGTGAAGGGGGAGTTGTAGTAGTATTAAGAGCAGCCTCTGGACATCTTTAATGGTTCCAGGGCATGTTTAACTAGGCCCCAAGTAGATATTATAGAGGGAGAGACAGGCTTGCCACTACTATGTGCTTGTTTTATATTTTCACCTATTTTATCCCATTTTTCAGGGTCTATGGTTCCTTCCATTAGGAACCATGGGTTAAGCTTTATTATCTTGTCTCCCATTTCTTCAATTCTACCTTCCTGTACCTTAGTCCTGACTGCTTTGCTAAGCATTTCAACAAATTAATGTAACTTCTCCTAGTAGGATGTTTCTGACCCATTATGCATCCCCGGTCTACTCACGGTTGCTACCCCAGGAGAGATCGGGCTGCCAACTCCTGCTGCCACCAAATACATCCCTTCGGGTCCCTGTTTGGATGCCAGATGCTGTGTCCCATGCATCAGGAGTCAACTTTTACTTAGAGATTGACATCGTGGTTACATCCCAAGATAAGAAGACTCAAATATACATTTCCTGGGAGAGCACACAGAAATACTTTTATAATATGTGTATAATTTTTACAACTCTCAAAATATTTAACTTTTATGACCCATTGTCCTGTCTTCATGATATAGCATTCTATACAATTTACTTAGCGGATTTTCTGCCCAGTTGGATTCCCAAGGGGGCATGCTTGACCTACAGTCATGTCCCTGCTGTTGCAGGAAACGTATACCTCATATACAAGCTGCTTTTGAGACTTGTGAAATCAAACTGAAGTAGGTTGGCGTCCCACAATAACCCTGTTTGTCTCAATTTCCTCATCTGTAAAATGAACTGGAGAAGGAAATGTAAAATGTAAAACCACTCCAATATCTTTTCTAAGAAAACCCCCAATGGGATAACAGCTGACCAACTACAAAGCCTATAGAAAGTGATACTTCAGCTTAACTTTAAAAGAAATTGGAAATTTCCCTGTGTACTAATTAGTGAATGAAGTATGTGTGGGTCTTTACTGAAATAATGGCCCTGGAAAAAGAGTTACAGATCAGTAGAAAGGATCTACAAGGTGAAAGTTCTACTAGGGTATAGTCTTCGAGTTGGTTGACAAGGTAGTTGACTATGCATATATTCTTAGCAATGTGAGCCCCAGGAAGATGGGGGAAATATTTTATTGACACTGTTCTATGCCACTTGAGTAAATGCCTTTGGTTTCAACTAACTGTTGATGTGGTTTAGGAGTGGAGGGACTCCAAAATACGGAGGTTCAAAGTGGAGTTGTATGGAAAGAATTCACAAATTCAAACAGTCTTCTAGTTAAATGGCAAAAAAAATTATTGTAGTGCTAATATGGTGGACAGAGCTCCTTAGGGAACTTAAGACTTAATAGGAGTGATACTAAAGCTTATATAGGAAAAAGTGTATTTTGTCTAACTACGCTAATTAGATGGTGAGCATACAGTTTCTGTACCTTGGGCACAGGAGTTATTCATTACTGGTGTGGCCTGGGGTAGGGGTGGGGGGCACCTAAAGAGTGTGTTTTGGCTCTGTTACCTCTGTCACAAGATCACCTTGGGAGCTGACATCTACGGCTTGACCTCTGGGTTGTATACAGTAACTATGGGAATCAGTGCATGATAGCGCTGCTGGTACAAGATAGTCCTGTTCATACAAGGGAAATTCTATTGAGGTCAGCTTGCTCTTTAATAGTTTGCCTCACTGGGGCCCACTCATGAGTCATTGTCAGAGATAGAGTCTTTGGGCTTGGGAAACATTCAGTTCTAGGGCTCATGAACCATAATTTTATGAATGTCTCCTATAGTTTAGGAGGTTTCTGTTACATGCTGAGGAAATTTAATATTATGCTATATAATTTAATGATCATTACTACTCTGTAATCTCCTATTCCCTGTTTTGTCAAACCCTATTTTTCATTCTAGTTCAAAGGTTCATAAACTTATTTGGCCTTCTGCCCCCTCTAAAAAAGTTATTTATCACCCCTCTTCAAATCTGCTTTTTAAACCCTTTAACCTATTTTTTGAAATTTTGTCATATCAAAGAAATAGAAAATATATTTTTTAAAATGATGCATCATAAATTTAATAATTTATTGTAAATTTGTGGATTTTTTTCCTCCATTGAAATTTTGATGACACAATATTGTGTCATATAACCATATGGTATCATATTGTAAATAAGTCATCACATACACATATTACTGCCTGTGAATGCTGTACTTCCCAACAAATGTTCACCTGCCAATGCTTGCTTGTTAAGATCTATCAACAGACTTGACCACTCATTGGTTATATTAAAATTGTTTGTACATGTTTCATCCGTTATGTAGCATAGATAATGTAATGTTTACATTAAATTCCAAATAAACACAAAATGTATATTTTGTTTATTTAGAAAATAATATAATCATTATTTCTTTAACTCTGTTATACAACAGAAGAGATATGTACAAGTGGTTGTTCAAAATTTTCTTCTCTTCATTCCTTATGCTTCTACCCTTATTTTTATTCAGTGACCCCCCAATTTCACCAAAGGATACTACTTTCCCACTCAGATCATTCCGGTACCCCCTGTAGGGTGGTATCACCCACTTTGGTAACCTATGGATTCTACCTCAAAAGGCAGTTTCTACCAGCAGAAACCAAAAGTATTATTGAATAATGTGAGCACTCCTAGACCCCAGGGAATTTTCTAGCTAACCAGTTTAAGATGGAACCTTTGCTTTGGTTACAGTTTAAAAAAAAAAGAACAAGTTTGGGCTGGGTCAAGATTACTAGAAGCAAATAAGGTCTGTAAAGCAATTGTTCAGACTTTTTTTTTTCTGTTATATCAAATGCTTGGTGACTATACTTGGGGCTTTCTTGGCAAAGATTCTAGAGTGTAAAAACATGAGAGAGTAAGAATAAATGGAGATTTCCTTAAAATGATAAGTAGCATCTATCTAAAAACAATCAATAAACATTTTATGTAACGAGGGAAAGCTAGAAGCATTTCCAACAAGATCAGGGATGAAACAAGCACGTCCATCATCACCACTGATATTCAATATTGTACTAGAAATGTTACTTTGGGCAATAAGAGATGAAAGAGAAATTGAAATACTTAGAAAAAGCAGTGAAGAAACAAAGCTATCACTCTTTACAGCTGATACGATGGTGTACTTAGAGAATCAACTGAAAAACTACTTGAAATAATCAATAACTTTAGTAAAGTTGCAGTATATAAAATAAGCCCACATAAATCGTTGGTATTTTTATATATTACAACCACAGTTCATCAGCAAGAGATAGAAAGAGAAATTCCATTTAAATTAACTGTAGAAAATATTAAACATTCGGGAGTCTACCTGCCAAGACAAACTCAGGAACTACATGAAGACAATTACAAAACGTTTTTCACACAAATGGAGTCAGATCTAAATAATTGGAAAAAATATAAGTTGCTCATGGGTAGGCACAGCTAATATAATAAAAATGAGAATTCTACCTAAAATAATTTATTCAGTGCAATGCCAACCAAAGAACCAAAAAACTCTTTCATAGAGCTAGAAAAAATAATAATAAAATTCAAGTGGAAGAACAAATGGTTCAGAATATCAAGGGAATTAATGAAAATAAGTGCAAGGAAAGGTGACCCAGCCACACCAGATCTAAAAGCATATTATAATACAGCAATCATCAAAACTACTTGGTACTGGCTAAGAGTGTTGGATCAGTGGAATAGGTTAGGTACACAAGACACAGTAGTCAATGACTGTAGTAATCTGCTGTTTGATAAACACAAAGACTCTAACTACTGATATAAGAACTCCCTATTTGGCAAAAACTGTTGGCAAAATTGGAAAATAGTATGGCAGAAACTAGGCACAGACCACCATCTTGTACCATATGCCAAGATAAGGTCAAAATGGGTTAAGGATTTAGATATAACAGGTGATACCATAAGCAAACCAGGGGAACAAAGACTAATTTACCTCTCTATAGAGAACAGGAGAATTTATGACTAAATAAGAGATAAAGAACATTATGAAATGCAAAATGAATAACTTTGATTACATTAGATTCAAAATGATTTTGCATAAAGTCAATGCAACCAAAATTAGAAGGGAAGCAGAAGGCTAAGAAGCAATTTTTATAGCCAGTGTATAAAGGCCTCATTTTAAAAATCCCAGGGCTGGTTGGATTTACAAGTGAATTCTATCAAACATTTAAAGAACAGTTAATTCCAATATTATATTTTGAAAAATTGGGGAAGAAGGAGTCCTCCCAAATTCTTTTTATGATACAAATATGGTTTATCAAAACCAGGAAGGGCCAAAACAGAGATAGAAAATTATAGACCAAATTCTCTAATGAATATAGATGCAAAACTTTTAACTAAGATTTTAGCAAAAAGAATACAGGAACTTATCACAAGAATAATACTTTCTGATCAGGTAGAATTTGTACCAGGAATGCAGGACTGGTTCAATATTAGGAAAACTATTAGCATTATTGATCATATCAACAACAAAACTAACAGAAACCACATGATTGTCTCAATAGATGCAGAAAAAGCTTTTGACAAAATACAACACCAATTCCTATTGAAAACACTGAAGAGCATAAGAATAAATGGAACTTTCCATAAAATAATAAACAGTATCTACCTAAAACCTTCAGCAAGCTCTAGGCCCAGTGCTTTAGCCACTGACCTATCAAGTTGTCTAGCAAAAGTCTGAATGATCATTTGCTGATTATACTGTTGATGTAATTCTTTCATAGGTAAGGGCAAGATGGCCACTGAGTTGAGTTTCAACTACGACATTTTGTGATTCCATGAGTTAGAAGACTTGGGTTCAAATCACAGCTCTACTATTTTGCTCTTAAAACCATTGACCCAGGTATATTTTGGGAGACTTTTAATTTCTCTGTTTCTCACTCTGAATGATGAGAGCTGGAGAGACAGGAGTATAGGAACTCTAAGGCTGGAGTTCACTAAATGGGCCATCTGGAGAAGAATTCAAGGACTCACGCATTGTTGAGGTCAAGGTGATAAAGAAATGCCAGGAGCAGAACAGAGTTCTATACATAATATTTGTAGATCTGCCCAAGGCCTTTGTTACTGTTAGTCATGAGGGCTTATGGAAACTTATGTCAAAATTTGGCTGCCTGGAGAAGTTCATCAGTACAGTACATGAATTTCATGATGGCATGTTTGCCTGGGTTCTGGAAAATGGACAATGATCTCATGCCTTCCCAGTCACCAATGGAGCAAAACAGGGTTCTGTGCTTGCTCCCATGCTTTTTAGCATGATGTTTTCAGCCATGTTGTCAAATGCTTTCAACGAAGATGAACATGGCATCAAGGTCAATTATCATACTGATGCTAAGTTCTCCAATTTGGAAAGGTTACAAGCCAAGACCAAAGTGGAGGGAGTGTTGGTGCATGATTTTCTGTTTGCAGATTGTCCACTCAATGCAGCCTCTGAGATGCAACAAAATATGGATCAATTCTGTGCTGTCTATGCTTATTTTGGCCTAATAATTAACACCAAGAAAAGACAGGTGCTCCATCAGCCACCACTACACCATTGAAATGTGGAGCCATCAGTTACAACAAATGGAGAAGTTTTGAATTCTATGGATAAGTTCATTTACCTTGGTAGCGTACTTTCCAGGGATGTACACATAGACAATGAGGTTGATGCATGCATTGTTGAGCTAGCTCAGTGTTTGGGAGGTTCCTAAGAAAAGTTTGGGAGAGAAGAGGTATTAGACTGATTACCAAACTGAAGGTCTACAGAGCCTCTGTGTTGACCTCACTCTTGTATGTCTGTGAAACATAAACAATCTATCAGCACCATGCCAGGAAACTGAATCTCTTCCATTTAACTTAGGAAGATTCTAAAGATCATCTGGCAGGATAAGGTACCAGACCCTGAAGTCCTTGTTCGAACTAAACTGCCAAGCATTCGAACTATGCTTCAGAGAGTACATCCCTGATGGGCTGGTCATGTTGTTCAAATACAAAATGTACGCCTGCCAGAAAGACTATTTTATGCATGGGACAGGCAATCAGATGGTGGTCAGAAGAAGTGATACAAGGACACTCTCAAGGTCTCTCTCAAGAACTTTGGATTTGATTGTGGACATGGAAAACACTGGCATAGGACTGCTCAGCATGGCATGCCCACATCAGAAAGGGTGCTGTGTTCTATGAGCAAAGCAGAATTGAAACAGCACAAAGGAAACACAGGATGCACAAATTTCGAGTATCCACTCCAAATGTTCACATAGACTATCTGTGCCCAATCTGTGGCAGAGCATTCTGAGCTCATATTGGTCTGATCAACCACAGTTGGATACATGGAAACTTCACTTTATCATGGTGATCTCATTTTGCTCCTCTTTAAGAATGAAGGAAAACAACCAACCAGGGAGTGGTTAGCTCTTAAAGGAACATACACTTTTAGTAACTACTGCAAATGTATTTTACCCAGAGTTCATCAGGAAATAGCGCAACGGGGGCTACATGGAGGTGTGGTTTTAGGCCTGAAACATCACTAAGGAACCTAGGGATCAGGGCTGACTAAGGAATACCAGGCTGCTCTCATCAATGACTTATTAGACAAGATAAATGTAAGGGAGTATATAGACATATATATATCAAAGTCTACGATACATATGATTGGTCAGTGAGTAAATAAATGTCGTTATGGCCCAATACACAGCTGGTTCAGACTTATAAGTTCTGTAGGTGCAGCTGGCTACTGTATCAGGAAGGGAAATAAAAGTTTTGCTGAGTCAGGCTGTCTCCTTGGGCTGGGGAGAAACTGTCTTGGGATAGTGTTTTGAGGCTAGGGAGAAATGTGATTTTTAAAGAGAAATGTGATTTTAGAATTGGGGTCCAAGTACATGCACCCAACCAGTAGTTGTTGTTAGAGAGGGACAATCAAAGATTTTACCTCCAGAGCACTTTTATTCTATACTGTGAACCCTGGTGGAATCAATGAACCTTGAGAAAACTTGGCACAGTTAGCATTTATAGCATTTAATTATAATTTCACTAAGAAGATGACACTATCTTTATTCAGGACATATTGATGGTGGGAAGAATCATAGTTGCCTGCCAACCTGTGCATTCACCTGTATCAGAGGGTGGAGGAGATCTAAAGATAATCACCAGATTAGAGAGACCTGATCATAGCCTGAGCCCAGAAGAACATTTGTGAGCTTGTCAGAAATGCCTGCTAGTGGTGGGGATCTAGGATATCTCTACTTTGGTGTTCCTAGACATTTACAGGGCATTGACAGCCCCTGTAGTCCTCCAGCAACATAGAGATGATTGAACTTAGCATTTAGTCAGTAAAAAATAATTAGAATTAAATCTAAAATAATTAGATACCAGATGATCTGCTTTCTCCTAATGGTTGCACATCATCTCACCCCAGCCCCACCCTGTCCCCCTCCACTCTGTTAATATACCTCAACTCTTGCAGTGACCTCCTCAGTTGTTGTTTATCCTTTGCTTTGGAGGAAGACCAATGACCTCATGGAATGATGTCTTGACTTGTGCATGAATTGGATTTAAGTGAGGCAGAGTTGCAAAAAGCTTTCAGCCTCACTCTCTTCCAGAAGTGACTTCCCAATATTCCCCCTCCTGCTCCCACATACTCCACCTCTCCTCTCACCATTCAATTGAATTTGTCTCTTAAAGCTGATTTCAGGGCACATTTCATGACAAAATTGCTTAGTTAGGGCTCTGTTTTTTCCCTAGATAATACGGAAATGTCAGTATTTGCCTCCTTTCTCCTAACCAGAGCAAATTTTACCAAATCATCTTATGCAGGCTTTCAAGGTTCAAAACATGAACAGTTTCATTTACAAATAAAAGTGAGCCAATAGCTCATGTCAGAGCCAATAGAAAATAGCGATGAGCAGCCCCCACCAGATGCCTCGATAGCATCAGTCCCTGGCAGTACTATTGATGGCACTGTAGTAGGGGCATCTCAGTTTTCTTCCTCTACATCAGTGCCTTTCTTTATAACAATTTTGTCTTTGCAGTATTTTTTTGTTTTGCAACTCACACCTGTAGCCATATTAAGTGGAAATCATTCCCTGTTATTATATCCTTCAGTTTCTAGCAGATGGCAGGCATGTGATCTTTTTTGCAACCTCACGATCTTTCTCTGCAGTCCCTCCTGTAGTTCCTTGATTTCCAGGAGATGGTGCCAGATCTCTGTCTTGTCACAGTGTGTTTGCAGCTCAAAAATGTTTCTCCATCCTGAATATCTTTTTGTGAATCCCTGTCTTCTATATGGTGGTGATCTCCCCCAGGTTTCACATATAGGAAACCTGCCAAGGACGTGTTGAACTCTTTCTCCTTACTCCCTACAAGTAAACCTTTCTACGATGCCATGTTGTCTTAAGGTGACATTGTAGTTTGCATCCTCTCTTTTCTAGGGTCTGGATGGTTTATTTCCTACCTGCAACAGTACTTTCTACTGGATTGAAAGGTTCAGAGTGAAGACACCAGTTTGCTTCTACCTCTGAATGCACAATTGCTCTGTCCTCTGCTGGGGAAAAGCTTTCTTCGGATCCACTAACCTGTAATCTAAGTTTTCATGAACGACTGATAGCAAGTACGGTTACCTTTTGCCATAAGGAGATATAAATTGTAGATAGCTTCTGGTACCATGGCTAGAATCTACTCTAAAATAGCAGGCAGAATGGGACTTCTCCTTCCTCTTTCCAGGCAGGGATTCCTATAGGTGAAGGCAGCATTCCAGATTCTCCAGTAATCCTGGAAGTCTCCCACATGCTCTACATTCTTTCATAATCATGTGCTCATTCTTGGCTTTCTCTCCATCAGGATTTTAGCCCAGATATTGTTCATACAAGTCTTTCCCTGATGCTAGAAGTCTGGGAGAGGAAATCATGTCCTTGCTTCTCTTAAGTTCCTATTCTTCTGTCTTTTGAAGAGTCTAAGTTGATCCCCTAATGGACAATATGTGGTTGTAATACTTTATCTCTGTAGGATCATGGGGCCATTTTGTTGACTAGTAGACTACTTAGCCTCTGAACTATGATAACCTTCCACTGGTCTACTGTCTTACATTTTCCAGAGACACCAAGATTTTGTCATAGGACTTTCATCCCTAGCTGGAATTTCTGGCAACAAACTCAAACACTCACTCTCTTCAGCACTCAGGCCATGGTAGGTAGTAGACCTCTTCAGCTGGTCTTTTGGTCGGGTTATATGTTAGTTTTAGGTCTCCAGATTTCCTCCATCAAATATCTGTAAAATGCGTAGGTATCAAATAAGTGTTTATTTTTTTCCCCTTTCCTTCCTTTTGATATACCAAAACTCAGGTCAATGAGCAACTATCAATGTATTCAGAGTAAGTCCTGTGTCATCTTTCTTATTATAATTAGGTACCAGTAATACCACATACTGACTGACTCCACCAAGACTTCTGCTCAGGGATTATTGTTCCCAGCATGGATCACAGGATGTAATTAAAATGCTGTGGCTAAGGAACTCCTTGGAGATTGTACGACATAGTTTTAGATTACTTAATTTCTGCCATGTTGAGCTATATCCTTGAGCAATTTGCTTTCAAAATCTAAACCTTGATAAGATTTTATCCTGGAAGAAAAATCATATCAAAAACTACTTCTCTGTGACACTTTGGCCATGGTGGAAGCTTTCTGATTCTTGTTCAGATAGGTTAGGCATTTCTAAGTCACCTTAGGATGTTGTTTACATTCTTCTGATCTAAAAATAGTAATGATGGTAGGTAGACAGATAGATACACAGTGTTTATGACACACTTTGAGGCTTGCAAAGTACATCACAATATTTTATTTTATCCTCACAACAATCCTGAGAGGTAGGTGCTATTATGGCTCCCATTTTACAGATGAGGAAACTGAGTCAGACAACAGTTAAATGACATGCTCAAGGTCACAGAATAAATAATCTTGACCTTAGGAGAATATCATCTCAATATTATAATCTGACTACAAATACAGATTGTAAGATGTTTATACTTGCATCCCAATATAGTAACTCAAGGATGTTCCATTATCAATTAATTATTTAATAGATTTAGTATTATACTCATGAAACTTCTTGATTATAGAAATTTGTTATAAAAGGGAAAAGAGGACATGGTCACAACAATGTCATATATCATAATGGTGGGGGGAAACTCTCCTAGCTCTGTTTAATTTCAGGCATGAGTCATATCTGACAGCCAATCATGTAGTCACAAGGTATAAAAAGAAAGGTTTAGGAATAAGCAGATGAGGAATTTCCTTCTCAGAAAGGAAATAGCACAATGGGGAAATAGAGGCAGGAGGATCTTACCTAGGCTGTGCTAGGGTTATCCCCAAAACTTTTCTGAGGCATAAACACCCAAGTTTAGCAGTTTCTAGACTGTAGCACATGCCGTCTTCTACTACTGGCTTCGTGACAATTCATGACAATTCAGAGAACTAACCCTGTAGTCAAAGCTCAAAATAATAGTAAATTACAGTCCCAAGAACTTTTACCTTACATTTTACCTTATATAGCAGAATTTTGCTAACCACTTAGAATTTCGATACCTTTTCTGATGTTTCCCCGAAAGTTAACTTTCTATTTGTCCTTTACTCATAATTGAAAACCACTTATATTCTGGGGCTTCAGAAATACACCAATTAGTTGACTCATCAGCAATATGTTATAGCTACATCCTTAAACCACTCTATAAACATTCATAATAGCCAAGAATTTCAATTAAAAATTCACTATTATAGTAAACTTGATGTTGCTGTTATTATCTTTTTTATAACAAAATATACCTCATTAAATATTTAACAGCTTTCAGATACCCGTTTTCTTATCACATTCTTTTAAAAGCTCAATTCATGTGTAACCGCATCCAGATCAAAAAGTTGTTTTGCCTAACAGCATTTCTGTTACAATGGTCTCTCAAATTTCATAATATAAGAGAATTTAAAAATTTAAAAATATAATAATAAATAAACAATATCATATTTAATAATATTAAAACCTGAAACAACACTTCAGATGACATCAATTGCATTTCCAAATTATTACATATAAAAATCATTGGTCCTATTAACTTTAGCATTTTAAAACCACTTTAGAGTTATCAGACATGGAACAATTACATTCAATTAAAGAAATAATAATGATGTAGTGCTTAACATAGGACCAGTTATTGTGTTAAGCACTTTATAATCATACATTGTTTTGATCTTTACCCCAACCCTGGGAGGTGAGTACCATTTATTATTTTTTCTCTTTTTAGATCAGGAAACTGGGGCAAAAGGAGATAAGATAACATGTTTAAGGTTATATAGCTGATAAATTTGTGCAACCGGAATGTAATTTGTTTCCCTACATTTTTCCAGCATTTTTTTAACACCTGTATTTGGGAAATTTATCTGGGATAAGAGGGATTAACAGTAAGAAGGTCCCTGAACTTGTGGAGTCCTGTGGATCTCTGGTTTAAACAGTCATTCAAGGAAGGGTTAACAGGAGCTTGCTATAAAGCGCAAACTGTTTACTTATCTTTTCTTTCTTTCTTCATGCTAGGATTACCTTCAAACTAACTACCTTTCTTTATTGTCCTAGAACAATGAAGGTATTAATCTTTCCATTTACTTTTAAAACTTTTAGAATTTAATTCTTAATTTTCCTTAAAACAAATTCTAAATAGTGGTACCCCAAAGCTTACTAAGATATTTCTGAAGGGAGGGAGTTCTTGGAATTGCCCCAAGGTCCCAGGAGATCTCCTCTTCAATCTAAAAATGATTAATCTTCAAACTCTTCTGCTAAGATTTATTAGCAGTTCCATAACCTTTGATTATCTCACTTTATTTTTATAATTCCAACACAGCCAAAGCTGAAATGATAGGGAAAAAAATATCTTACAGGTTTTTTTCCTCTTTTCCTATAACCTAATATTCTATGGAAAGCCGAATGTGGGAGTTAGTCATGTTTACTGGGAGAATTGCTTCAACTATGAAAGTTCATTAATTTTTCCCAGTTCTAAACTCTGGCTATAATCCTTAGAAGTTTTTCTGGCTGACTGCATTTTAAATCTTCCAAGGTAACAAAATCTAGCTCACAACACAAACATGACAAAGACATTTTTTGTTTTAGAAAGGCAGATACAGACAAAATGACAAGATAGATACAGACAGACAGTTTTAACAAAATGCATGATTGCAATTCTAATTTTAACCAGCTGGACTGAGGCACACAGTATGTGTGCAAGTATGCATACATACTTGCAAATTTTACAGAGGCATGCAGTTAAAAATATTAGAGGAACACAGAGAGGCCAATAAACAGAGGTGCGCATTTAAGAAAGGATATCCTTACCAGAGTGATCCAAGGATGAACCCAGTCACGAGAGGGGCCCTGGAGTTTTCCTCACAAAGAATGGCAAACTTAACCAATATGGGACAAGGGACAAAGGACTCACCAGATTGGGAGTGTTGGGGGTGGTGGTTAGAACATGGAGATTGAGAAATAAATCTTCAGTGGTATCTAGTCCATTCCCACTGGTACCAGAGAATCCAATGACCCAGCTCCATGTCCAATCCTACTCCTACCATCAATTAATGCCAGCCAGACTAAACTGGCCTCTGAACTGTGGATGGCTAGAGCCAGAGTGAGCTAGAGAAAGAAAAGTTGGGAATCAAAGAGACCTTTAATTTCAAAGTGAGGTAAAGAGCTTGAAAGCAAGCCCTGGTGGGGCAGGGGAAGGGGGAGCCTGCTATAGTGTGACCAAATCTCAGTACTTATACCAATGAGCACACAGTGAGCTGTAGCTTTAACAATGAGGGATAACAGCCACAGTGTGACAAGCTTGACTAGATCATGGTGACTACAGGTGCTTATCTAAGAAACTCAGAGGCCAACTGATGCTGATGTGAAACAACTCTGGGATTTTGCTGTGACTGAGATCATCCAGAGGGTAAGTGCAAAGGATTGTTGCTATGACAAGCTCAGGGCACAGCTTTTTTGTTGGGTCTTAGCTCTGGAAAACAAGGTGTTTCCTAATATCTTGACAACCCTCACCTTGCTTCTGGGATTATTGTCAGCCATCTTTGTTCAGTTTGGGTATTGAAGATTCATTCATGGTTACATAACTTTTAATTCAATTAATGGAATAATCATTGGAAAGCATCTCAGCCTCTCTTATTCATTTTCTTGAGATTCCCTGTTCACCTTAAATCATGGATTACCTTTGCCCCTTCCATGGTAATCACCACGATCTCTTCTGCCTGGAGTCTATGGAAAAAGTCCCAAATATGTAGATGTTGGCCACATGACAAAACTTCCAAATACCACCTGAACCTGATTAAAATGTAACTGGGAAATGTTTTTCAAAATATATAAAAATATAATAAAACATTATGTTTTCCACATTGTTTCTCTTTGACTGATGTCATAGTATGTGATGACCTCATAATTAGCCAAGGCACCTACCTTCCTCTAGTTTGAGGCATCAGACTTGGCACTTTAGGCCAAATTTGGCAACTCTGTCAGAACAAAAGTTAAAGTGTAGCTAGCTATTACCTTAAATTGAGCTCTCAGCTCTTAGTTGGGAGATTTTTCAGAGATGGCCTACTTTAAGGCCAAGAATTCTAATTTTTGAATAGTATAATAGTTTCCACTGTTACTGAGTTTCCAACTGGGAAAGTAACTTTTGATAGTCATTGCCTTGTTGATACAAGACTGCCCCAAGCTTTGCATCAGGGTACATCTAGATAATCTGAATTAGCAGACTTCAACAAAATGCACCGCAGGAGGTTAATTAGGTCCTTGAAGGCTTGATAACACTTTCTATCCAAGAAGTTTCTAAAGATTAATTAAGGGCAGGGCATTCCTTTTGAATGGGATACTGTTTCTGGACATCCTTTGTGCTTGTCTACTTATGATTTCTCCCAACAATTAATCTAGGTGTGAAATTATTAAGAGACTGTTCAATGATGTTATCATTTTCCACAGATCTTTCATGATAATTACCAAATTCCAGAAACATCTTTAGTTCATGAGAATTATTTGGATTTGGTTAATCTACAAGTGCTTCTGTCTTCTCAGGTACAGTGTTCAGTACTTATTCTGCTGAGATACCATATGATTCACATATTATTCAGGTACTCTGTAAATCTGATGCCTGTGAATTGGAAGTTTTAGATCAGTAAGTTGCTAATTGAGCTAATTCCCTTAACAGTTACTTAGTATGTTTTTCCAACTTATAGTGAGATCATCCATATAAACCACTATCTCGAAGGGACTATCTACCTATCTACCTATCTACCTATCTATCTATCTATCTATCTATCTATCTATCTATCTATCTATCTATCTATCTATCTGTCTATCTGTCTATCTAGCTATCTGTATGAATGTATATGTATATGTGTATATATGGACATATACATACCTACACATATATGTATATATACGCAAATATATGCACATATGTGTGTATATGCATATGTATGATATATTTTTGATGGACCTGGAATTTTGTTGATCTTGGTTCTCATTCTATCAGTGCAGCTTCACGGCCCCTCTAGCTTTTAATAGATGGTCTTCATATGTTGTAATGGCTTGGGAAGTTCATCACCCTACATTCAATATGGTGATGAGGCTTTTTTTTTTACAAATATGACTTGGTTAGTCCTTGGATAACATACAGTCTACTGCTGGGCTTGTACTTAAAGCCTTTCATACTATGTAGGACTTGCCAAGAGCTTGAACTATGCTGTTACTTTTCCTTCGTTCTTGAAAAGGACCATGACATCAGGAAGGTGATGCCATGACTTGCAGGGCTGTACAGGGTCAGCAACGTCACTTCTTCCTCCAGAGCCATCTGGGTCTAATGGCAAGATATGGATTAGGATGGTTGGAGATGGCCCCCTTGAACTATGCTAGCCAAGTCTTCAAGAACCAAAGTCTCAGTGCCTTGAAGAAGCATCGGAAAAAAACTTTCGTGGAGGAACTAACTTCCAATACCCACTGATTTCTCTATGTTCTGCTGTAAAGTGGGGATGAAACTCCCTGGGAGCATGCCCTCAAATTGGTAGAATACTACCAAATAAATAAAAGTCTTCTTTTCCTTATCTTTCTATGTCATGTCTTTTGTTATAGTCAGACTTCCTAGCAGAAAATTCACTCCATCCTGAACTTGTAGCATGGTGTATTGATTCACTTTAGTGGTCTTATTCAGAATGTAGTAGTCTCCATAGATCCTAATCTTTTAAATTTTCTTGATTAATATTATGGTACTCAATAATGCTCTTGACTCATAGCTTTTTCAAGTGATACTTTAGAATGTCTGCATTTTAGATAGGAAAATTTTCCTGGGCTTCTCTCTGTAGTCAAAATAGAATCTTCGCCTGAAGACTACCTCTTCTCCCATTTATTGTATTGCTATATGTTCTTTCCACTGACCATAAGCTAACAATGTACAAAAAGGTTTTCCAGTTTAAGAAACAAGTAGTTCTGTTTGATCTGTTTCACACAGAAGGAAAAAAATACAAACTTATACAATTTACAAAACTTTTTTGTTTGTTTTTAAAGATACTGAAAGCCACTATTTCTTCTGATGGTTACTAAAGTACTTCCTTCCAAGTATCAAATAAATAATGAAAAGTGAGCATCCCTGCTTTACCGACAAACTTACTGAGAAAGATTCTAGTGTTCCTACATTATAAATAATGCTAGATAAATACTTTGGACCTTGTTAGGGAAAAATCCTTTTCTTAACATGCTAGAATGAATTTTTTTTTGTCAAATACATTTTTGGTCTTTTTGGATATAATTGTGATATTTTTATGCTTTTGTTATCAATTTAATTTGTTATTCTAATATTTTCCCAATATTGAAAAATGTTTGAATTTTTTGATACAGTCATATCAGTCAAAATGAATCTTTTAATATTTATCACTGCTATACCTTCTTTGATATTATTTTATTAAATGGTTTTGCACCTACATTCAGTAATTATATTTCTTCATTTCTCCTCTAATTTATTCTTTCTTGGTTTGGATATCAGAACCATATTTGTTTCACAGAAGAGGGGTGGTTTTTTAGGTACCATCTTTCCCTATTTTTGAAATTAGATTATGTGGCTTAGGGATTATTTATTCTTTTAGATATTTTTTATAATTGATCCTTAAACTGGTATTTTTTTTAAAATTCAAGAATAGACTAAAAATAACAAGTTAGGAACATTAAAAACAAAGAGGTAAACTATTTATAGATAGTCAAAGAGGAGAGGAAAAAGGGAAGAAAGGAAAATAGGAGGACAGTAGGAGATAGGACCATCAGACCCTCTCATCTGTATCTGCTTCTGAGGGGATTAATCCTGAATTCTGAGTCTTTGTCCAGAACACATAATGAAGCACATAAGAATTCAGGGGATTTATGTGAATTTCAGAAGCATGCAGTTTTTGAGACACATCAAAAGACAGCCACACTTTATAATATCCAAGCAAAGTTCAGAGATGATATTCTCTTTTTATCAAATAGCATTGCCTTTTTATAAAAAAAATAGAATTTAAATATAATTTTAATAAGATACAGCTGACATATTTCAGCTCTTATTTAAGATTCTTGTACAGAAAGAAAGTCTTTATGCAAAAGAATTCTTTTGTCATTGATTTTGTAAAGACACACAGGTTTTAAAATATTCACCAAATACATTTCAGGAGGTAATTTTTTTGTGATAAAATGCATTTGCTTCATCTTTATTACTATTACTAAGCAAAAGAACAATCTTTTTCTTTTAGCTTAAATGTCCTTGAATGTACTTTGTGACAAGAAATGCAGCACATTTCTCAGCAATATACAAGTGCTATTTCTTTTGCCCTTAGAATACTTTTTCTAAAAACTTTCCTTTAGATGGGCTGGTTTTATAAAGTTGATTATCTTTGGAACAACATGAAAAATGACTTCCATACTTACATTTCTCAAAGCAAATGATTGTATGTGAGACATGCAATATGTTCAAATTGTTATAGGCGCCACATTTTAAGCAAGTATTTGCACAGTGTTTCTTTCTAGCATTAGTGAAATTGTCAGTGTAAAGTTCAATACTATATAATGCTACATAATTTTCATGAAAAATCTATCAGTTGTATTAATTTTTTCTCTTGATGTGGTAGTCATTAATAAGTTTGTAAAATATAAAATTTCCTCCTATATAAATTCCAGCAACTTATTGTACATTTAAAATTAAGTGACCATCTTTTAACTGTATATGCCCTCGGTCTATTTGAAATGTGAAATGAAAAAAAAATGTTTCTCAATTAACTGAGCACAAAGATCTCTAGATATATTACTGCTTCTCCTTCCAACTGTGTTATCTATAAGGACAACCATTCAAAACTTCCTTGCATATTATTTGTAGGGTACAGTCAAGTCTTTCAACATAGCTGCAGGTTGCATCAGCAATTCTTCTCTTGAATGAAAATCTTTACATTTAGAAATTCTTATACAATGCAAGTAATCCTTTTAATGTTGTAAGCATGGTTTTTGAAAAGTTTGTTTTTGGTTATAATAAATGTCTACTTTTCTCTGGAAAAATTATTTTGTCTTTTCAACATATTCTGCATATGAATCTCTAAGAATTTTAATTTATTAGGTTTCATGTGATCTGCAATTAAAGTATTTGTATAAAGTAAACACAGTCATTTTCCCTCCATATCAATAATAGTATATTTGTGTATCTCAATGATAAATATAATGAATTATACATTCTGGAATTGAGCCTTTTATTTTACTTTTTATTTCTGTGTTTCTGTATTCAATTTCTTAAATTGTTTTTGTGGGCCTTGCCTTCACTAATTTTAACTATTCCAATAGATTTTTCTTCAAATCTCATATATTTATAAAAGGAGAATATTATCTTACGTGGGGTTCCAATTGGTAAAAGCTATGCTACATAATAAGAAGTGAAAGCCATAAATTTAAACTCTATGAAAGACTGAAGTACAGACATGGTAACCTGTTAAAAAAATCATAATTCAAACACTGAGTCCCAATAGTGCTGGGTAAATGCCTGGATGTCTGAAACCAGGTTTAATACTATGTGTAAATTAAAATATTTTCTAAAATATTAACTAAGCAAAAAAAAAACCCAAAATATCTACCAATCCTCAGTGAAGCACCTTATGACTCCTCCTTCTGATTTCTGCAATTACCATAGAGATTTTTTTGAGGGGGGGGCGGTCTTTATGGGGATCTACTGATTCATCTGGTGGCTGCCCAAGATTGCCTTTGTTTGTAAGAAATTACAATGATTGATTAAATTCCTATAATCAATCTGGAGATTTTTGACCTCTTCCTTTGGCATGAACCTCTCTCCACTGTTATGGGAGAGGTACAAGGTTCCCCAGCCAGGGGAATTCTGGGTCCTACACTTATTTTAAATAGTTAGGGAACATAAACTTAAGGACCATTAATTTAAGTTACATTTTGAACATTTCAAGAAGCTGTAACTATTCATGTGTTCTTTCAGTTTTTTAAGTTATTTTTTTAAAAATCAACTTATTATAGCATATTTATCAAAATAAATTCCTTCAAAAATGTAGCCATTTTTTTATAGTACTCTACAAAAATCCAACTCCAGTGCTTCGTTGTAAAATGGAGGTAACCCTAGGTTCCAAGATTATGCCAACCAAATAATTTTTCCATGCTGGAAGGGTTCCAGAATAAAACCTACTCACTTCATTCTGTATCAGTTCATATAAGTCTTCCTTGTTTTCTCTGAGATCATCCTTTTTTGTTATTTCTTTTGGTAAGTAGAACTAGAAGAACTGTTTAAATAATAATAAGAACACTATAAAGGCAAATACCTATAAAAAACTTAAGAACTTTGATCAAGAGGAATCATGAAGAATGCTACTCATCCCCTAGAAGAGAAGTTGCAGAATGAGGCAAACATTTTTGAACATAACCAATGTGGGAATTTGTTGTTCTCAAAAAAGTATATTTAATAAAATTTATTGCGTGTTTATAATGATAATGTTCTTGTTTTTCTTTTTAATTTGGGTGGGTGTTAGTTAGGTGGGAGAAAGAAATTAGGGATAGGGTTGTCCCCCTACCAAAAAAAAATGAAAGTAATTAAAATATGTTTTTGAACTGCACAGTAAAGAAGGAAACCTAGAAGGAATCGCAGCGAAGCAGAAAAGCTTCAAAAATTACATGTTAAGCTTTTAATATGCTTAAAAAGGAAAGCAAGCTGTATATAATAGAAATCTGCAGAGACAGTAGTCAATAAACAGTCAAGACAATATACATTTATTAAGAACCTACTGCAACCCAAACTTCTCAAGAGACAAATTCCAGAACAGTGCAGGCCTATTGGAGAGAAGAGCTGTCCAGCACAGCAGCAAGGACCTCAACTCTGTCATGGAGGAACCAGAAATTACACTTTTTTCTCTGCTTTTATTGTGTTATTCAGATAATGAAGTTCCACAGGCAGGGCCTCTCCAATAATCTCAAGTGAATTTTCTTTCTAAGAAGAGTACAAGTCTTTGTGATAATATTATTAGGCTAATTAACTCCTTCCTTCTCACCTGGCTGTAGTACTTTGGATCTTCTCTGCCTTTGCCACCATGCCCCCATATCAGATACTTCCCAGTCTCCTTTTTCATCTCCCTTTGATGGGTTGTTTTTTCCCATTAGATTGTAAACTCCCTGAGGGCACAGAATGACTTTTTTTTTTTGCATTTGTTCAGCATAAGTGCTGGCCACAAGGTAGGTGCTTAAAAAATGTTTCTTTGATGACTGATTACTGGCATGTAATTGGAATTCAACAGAACCTCAAGGAGGTACTTTTTTTTAAAAAGCACTCCAAATTTGTTTCCCCTTAAATCATTTTTTATTCTGAATTTAAACATCAAAAAAGAGAATTTGCATAAATATTCAAAATTTAAAAAGAGACCGTATACGAAACTGTGAATTTTCAATTCATTTCACTTACTTTTTTAAAAAGTATATAATTCTAACATTTTCAAAATTCTTGCACTCGTCTCTCCTGTGCATTTTTAAATGTTCTATCAACCAGGCAGAGTTTGATCTAAGAAAGACAAATGAAAGAAAGACAGAAAGATTTGTCCAAATCTATGTTTTATTTCTTGCAGTTTGGCCTCATGTAGTCAAAGACTGAGCCCTAAGGGAGCCAGTCTGTAATTGGGTTCAATTGGGAGACTGAGGTGTCCAATTTATATACCTTTTCAAAAGAGGTTGATGGGAAATACCTCTTCTATCAGACCTCTCACTCAACAAGACCAGACCACTCCCAGACTTGGGGTATCTAGACAGAAGAATCTGTCTCCACCCAAGACTGAGCAGAACACAATGGAGCTTCCATACGTTTGATTAAATCATTTCAGTCTTGGATTGAGGACTGACCAGGATAAAGAGACTCAATGTAATCTTATTATCAGAAATGCCCTTCTGAAGAAAAACTGAACTTCAAGTCAGTACTTTGAAAGAAGGAAGCTAAGGGGGAGGGGAAGGAAAGCTCTGAGTTTCCAAAATAATGATTAGTAAACACAATCATTTTTCATAGTTTGAATGGCTTTCTTTTTTCTATCAATACTGCTAAACATTCCTCCCATGCCCCCAATGCCCACCCAGTTGAAAACCTTTGTAAAAGATAAGTGTAACCAAGCAAAACAAATCCCACTTTTTGCCATCGCTAAAAAATGTATGTTCTGCTCTGCATTTTGAGTACATCATTTCTCTGTCAAGAGATGGATAACATGCTTTCTCGTATGTCCTCTGGATACATGGTTTGGTCATTGCATTGATCAATGTTCTCAAGTTGTTCAGAGTTATGTTTCTTTATATATGTACAAATGGTTCTCTTGGTCATGGTGGCTTCATTTAGCGTCACTTCTTTGAAATCTAATCTTTTGCCATTTCTTAGGGCATGATAATATAATCATTACATTCCTATAGCACAATTTCTTCCTCCATTTACCAAACGATGGATACCACCTTCTCTCCACACCCCACCTCCACCGCCTTAAATTGTAGTTATTTGCTTTTCTTTTTTCCCTTTCAATTCCTCCTAGTTGAGGAGGGTGTAGGGTTAGGGGATGGGAGTTTGTTTTGCTTTAATTTAATCCCTTCCAGGTGTTATCTTCCTTCTTAGGATGGGCCCCTCTCCCATTCAGCTGGTTTCCTTGTTGAGTTTTACGTATTTCTACACCTAACTTGCCTCTGTCTGTCAGTCAGTGCCAATCAACCAGTCTGTCTGCCTGTGTCTTTCTAAGTTCAATCTGCATCAGGCTCATTGAATGTTTGCTCTTACTACTCCTTCTCTACTTTCCCCATATTTGTATATTATTCTTTTCACACACCTCAGTTATGAGAAATAGCAAGTTCAATCCCTTCTTCATTTCTGTACTACTGTATATATCACTTTTACTTCCTTTTTTCTTTTCCTTTTTAAAATTTTCAGGTTATAATCAATCTACTCCCAGGTTCTCCATTTTTAATTTTTGACTCTCTTGATACCTTCTGCAGATACGGAAATTCTGAAGGGACACTTGTTTCTTCTTCCCTAGTAGAATGTTAGCACTGCATCATAACACAGCCTCTTCCAATTGCTCAGTTAAATTTGGCTTTCTCATTTCTCTGGACTCTTGTGTTTACACTTCGAAGTTCTTACTCAGCTCTGATCTTTTCATCGTAAATGTTCTATTCCATTAAAAGATCCATTTTCCCCCTGTAGGATAATTCTCAGTTTTGCAAGGTAAATTATTTTTGCTTGTAAGTCTATATCTTTTGCCCTTTGGAATATTGTATCACAAAGTCTCTTCTCATTTATATCATATAGTTATCAGGCTTTATGTAATATTGATTATGGTTCCATGATACTTAACCTTGAACTTTTTCTTTCTGGATGCTCCAATACACACACACACACACACACACACACAGAGCATTTCCTTCTAGATGGTTACAATACACCCATACATCCATACATACTGTTAGAAGTGAGCCCATCCCCAACAGTGAGGAAGATGCTCATCTTAAATAAAGAACAATGTATGTTGTGAAATCAGGAAAGATTTTATTAATCTTTGTGTCATTCCCCCTGAATGGCAGGGTAGCCTCCTCAGGAAGGTTACAGGAAGACTACAATACATGCAGAAAGAGGGGGTCTTCTTATACTGTTTTCCTAACTTTGGATCTCCAGTGGTACTGTGTCCTGGTCGTGTGACTCCATGTTCTCTCTGATAGGTCCTTCCTCATACAGTTTCTTGGGCCTGTGCATTAGTTTCTGACCTCTAACCAGTCCATGCGAGGTCACCACCCTTATCACCTAGGAATGTGGAAAACAGAAATTTCTTGCCTCCCACAAAATACCCCCTTTTTTTCTTTATTAAAATTTTTGTTTCCACCTAAATACAATCAATATTTCCTCACATTCTTTCCCCTATGAATTCTTCCCTTCATTTATCTTCCCTTTATATGAAAATGGGAAGGGAGCAAAGTTGACCAATGCATTGGCAAATTACAAGAGAGCAGTCCCCTTTCATAAGTACAGTACAGAGATTCAAAAGCAAAAGGTAAACTAATGAATTGTCTATTTAGAAGTTCCATCTCATACAGTAGTCTGGAGAGGAACATCATCTGATGCAGTTTTCTGGTTCAAGCCATCTTCAGCACAACATCTCTGCATCTTCTTTTCTTTATTTTCTTGTAGAAATCTAGGTGTCCACTCTCCTACAAAACTGACCTCGATACAATTTTAGATTACCATTCCTAAGCTTTATACTCTTATCACTTTTACAAAATCAAAATTGGAACTTTGGCCAATTGTCATGTTTAAGAAATTCACATTAGAACCCAGTTTTTACATTTTGCATTAAATGACTATTCATTTCCATCAGGAGGATGAGATTTCACTAAGGAGTCAATAAAAAGCTCCAGTACTAACATAAATACAATAAATAATCATTTTTAACACAGTACATATCATATCATAAAATAATTCCAACTTCTGATTATGTGATACTTTTTTGAAAGCATTTACAATATAGACCACAAACCATTTTTCTTTTAACATTAACCGAGACAAAATAGTAACTATGTGTGCTAACATCACAAGCCCTTGACCTGATTGTTTCCACACTATTACGAAGGATTAAAAGCCCCTAACTTATTGTTGTTGGTCTAAATCCCAAGCCTAATAGCTTAATTTTAGACTTAACCTCAGATGTCCCCCTTCTAAAAATATGTTATTTAATAGATCTGGTATTAAGCTTACAAAACTTTTGATTATAGGAAATGGCCACTAAGAGTAGGGACATTTCAGAGAAACAACATCTCTCTAACTTCATGTCAATTCTAGGCAGGAGCAGATTGTCAACTGGCATTCAGCCAGGCTTAAAGTCTTCCAGGTATCACTGGGGAAATTGAGTCAGGAGAAAGCCTAGGCTGAACAGCCATTCTCCCAACCTTCCCATGAGATCACCACTTTGCAGTTCATACCAGAATCTCACAGGCTTAATGGCATCATAGATCAGTGGCTCAGACATTCTCTTTTGCTATCCACACCTGGAGTTAGACTCAGAAGAACGGTCAGTTAACAGTCCCATAGAATCTTAAAATAGCAAGCTACAATAATCAGTTTCAGATATGACTATAATTTCACATTGGCTAAGAAACATCTTTAGAAGCAAGTCTTAAGTAACTTGCATGCTTTTCTAAACTTACTAGTTCCTGATTAAATAATAATCATAAAATCAAATTTATCATTATAATCATAAATTATTGCTCCAATAGATTTAAATCTTTCCCAAACTACTCTGTACCTTCCTAACCCTGCTCAACCTAAAAAATGAGCTACATGTATGATAAGTTCAAACACTAACTTCAACTTATGTTCATGGAATGAATTCAAATCAAAACAAAAACATTTAACTTTTCATTAATGCAAAATATTTTACCAGAGGTACCTGCCTTTAAGAAACTTAGAGTATAATTCTTTCCCCCAAACTGAAGATGTCTCTTATTTAGTCTCAGTAATTAATTCAGACAATTGTTTTAATGCAAATTGCTTTTATATCATTTTGTAACAGGTAAAGACCTTATTCCAAGTTGGGATTTTTATCTCCTACCCAAAAGAGTTTTAGTTCAATTCATCTAAAAGGACCCTGGAAAGCCTCACCTTGAAAATTCCTTGTCTTGATCTCCCTCCCCTTGTTGACCTTGACAAGCCCAGAGAATATCTCCCTGGAAAAAATCCTAGAACAGTGGGAGCAGCAGAAGGGGTAAACAGACTCTCAGCCCATAGGCTAGTAAGATCACTAAGGAGGGTTCCTCTTGCTATGGACAAAGGTGATCAGTGCAGGATCAAAACTTTCCAAGACAGTCCCACCTCAACAAACCTGGAGAAGATCCCGAACCCCAGCGGGGATGAAGCCAGCAACTGCCAGCACCAGGACCCCAGGAATGTCTCAGCATCCCAGAGGAATGGGGAAGGCACTAGAGCAGACAGCTGAGCTTGCCTATGCTCTAGCTCAATGGATGAGACCTGCAGCATCCAGACCACCCCTCCCCGACTCTTGATGAGCTAGCTCCAGAGTAACTGTGGGGAAACCCCAAAAAGATCTCACTTGGCCTCTGCTTTCCAACACCAGCCAGCTCAGCACCAGGTAAGCTGCAACATTTTGACTTCCAGCTGAAAGAACCAGAGGCCACAACACATAAAGCTTCAAGTTTTAGGCACAAGAACTGTGGGACAGAGTTCCCTGTCCCACAGATGCAGAGATCTACTTTAAAAGCCAAGAAAAAGGTTATTATCATGAGTAAGAAGCAAAGCAGAAAAGACCATAGAATCTTTCTATGGGGACAAGGACCAAAACACAAAGACCAAAGAGGTCAACATTGAGACTGTACTCCCATCCACAACTTCAGAAGGGAATCTGAACTGGTCTGAAGCACAAAGAACCTTCTTGGAAGAGCTCAGGAAGGATTTTAAAATCCAAATCAGAGAAATAGAAGAAAAACTGACCAATGACTTTAAAAATATGAAAAAAGAAATCCCAGAAGAATTTAAAAGAGCAATTGAACAAATGGAAAAGGAATTACAAAACCTAATAGGTAAAAATAACTCCTTGGAAGGAACAATTAGACAGATGGAAAAGGAGATGCACAAGTTAACTGAAGAAAACAATTTGATAAAAAATAAAATGGGGCAAGTAGAAGCTAATGAATCTATGAGACATCAAGAATCAGTCAAACAGAATCTAAAGAAAGAAAAGATAGAAGAAAATGTAAAATATCTAATTGGAAAAACAATTGGTCTGGGAAGTCAATCTAGGAGAGAAAAATCTAAGGATTATTGGTCTACCAGAAAGCCATGATGGAAACTCCTTGACTTTCCCCACGTGAACTGGCTTTCCTGAGGTCAATGAGCTTTTCCTTGTCACTATGCCCTATCAATCCAAATCTCCTGGTTACTGTACACTCCCATCAAGACCATGGGTGGAACCCACAGACTACCTGGGGCCACCCTTCCTCAGTCAGGGACTCCTTTCTCAATCCCTCTGTAGATAAGATAAAAAACTTTGACCTTCTTTGGTTGAAAGAAGACTTGGGTTGAATTCATTTGAGGAGGACCCAGCAAGTTGCTGTCTTTGAGTCCTCAACAATCCATACCATTAAAATGAACTTTAAATCCTGATCTTGTTCTATGGAACAATGATACAACATCACATTTATACTTTGGTTTCCTTTTCTTTATGTAATTATTCCCATTACATTAAGAAAGAATGTTTCCAGGGATTTTATCTTTCACAAGACCATACCAGAGTACCCATTTACCCAATTAATTGAAAACAGCAAGATTCCACCATTTGCATTGTGCTTACATTTTAAATTATCTGCTTTGATTATAGAAACATACCATGTAGATGAAAAGCAAAAACCTAATTAGATATCATCTCTACCTTATAACCAGGCTCAGAAAGAGCCAAAGGGGAAAACATTCCTTTTCAAAGCAACACAATGGGGAAACTGAGCCAGAAGAGTCCCATCCCAGGTTAAGGACAGGATTATCCCTTCAATCTGCCTGTAACAGTCACATTTTTCTATGAGTAATATGACACAATAAGCAATGGTCTCAGAGGCTTTTACCAAATGGCAGGTTTCACTACTCAAAAATTTTACCAGGACTTACATCTTAAATCTTATATTTGTCCAAAAAACCAATCACTAGAGATTATTTATCACCTAAACAAATTCCTTGTTTAGGAATTCCATATGAAAACAGTTTACACTTTACATAAGAGATTACAACTTTAACAAAGTGAGGGGTCACACCTCTTGGATAATCATTTTAGACTCTTCAGGTCTTAGGGGCCACTGGGTGGGGCTGGTGCCATTCCTATCCTTCCTCAATAGGAAATAGTTAACATCTCTTCTCTCAGCCTTTCCAGTCCAGATTAGATCTTAAGAAGTCCTTCTGTAATTACAGGACTTCAAAAGGAAAGGGAGATGGGGCCAGGAGACTTTTTGTCTTAACATTATCACAGAGCTTCCTGGAACCATACAATTCCTGGTTTCTCTTATCTTGTCCATTATCCTCCAACCCTTCATGAAATCTTAAGTTATAACAAATGGGCTTACAAATATAAATTTGGCAAGTAGGCCTTTCAAAAATAATTCAAAAGATTTTACCAAACGTTTCTTCATACAACAAATATTTTCCTCTTCTAAGAACAGTTTTACAATTTATCACAAAACCTTCATGAACCTAATTGGCAAAAATTACAAAAGATCTAAAACCAAGGCCTTTTTACATTTGGCCATAAGCTTCCTTTTACAAACATACTTTTGCAAATTCTTGATTCATAGCAAAAAAATTTTTAGCTAAAACTTTCTTCTTAGCAGCAGAAATAAACTTTTAAACATCCTTAGATGGAATAGGCTTGAAAATTACACACACACACACACACACACACACACACACACACACACACGATATATGTGTGTGTATGTATTTTTTCCCAAGGATTCTCATTTTTTCAATAGGAATTCTACAACACAGAAACTCTTACACAGAATTCATAACAGTTTTTTTAAACCAATTCATCACTAATTTAGCAATGCAATTCCTAATATAACAACATTTAGATTCACTTAAAAATTTAAACTTATTTAAGTTTACTTAAAACTTAAACTAAGCCATTACATTACATACATTCACCATTCAGTTGAATGCATTTCCACATCACCTTACACAGTAATTCATCTCCTTACCATCACATGGGCACACTCTATCAGCTGATATCCTTTCAGATAGAGTCATCTCAAGTGTAATTGAGCTATTAATTATCAAATCAAGTTACATGATTTTTTTCTCTCTTCTTAAAAGACTTCCTCACACTCTCACTACTTACTGAAACCATCTGAAACTGACTCATTTTCAATCAAAACCTTTATCTTTCCAAGTCTCTCAATTCCATTATTCAGATTATGCAGTTCCTCCATATCATAACTATAACTGTCTGTACTGGAATATCTTTCTAGCTTAAATCTACCATTATATAGCAAACATCAGCATTTTCATTGCTTATTTATAACCAAACATAAGTTTCAAATTATCAAATTTCCATCACATCCTTTTAAAACCCCAATCTATGTATAACAAACTCCAAATTTAAAAATTGTGTAACAATTTCCTCATACCCATCCTTGTGTTAAGCACTTTATAATCATAAATGTTGAATAACAATATCTTTCTGCTTAATCCTGATAGGAAGAGCATTTTCAGATGCTGCTCTGTATTCCTTCAGGACAGATTTTAACTTGAATCATATCAAACCTGGATTTATAATCACTAATGATAAACATTTTTGCCTTTTTTAAAATACTCTTGCTACTTAGAAAAAACTTTATTTATAACTTCCCATAATTGCTTTTTACTCTACTTCCTTAAAGAACTGAAATGCCCTTTTATACTCCCCTCTCCCTTCCAAGGTGCACCAGACCAGGAGTTTTCCCAATTAGCTCAGACTGGGAGGGGAAGGAGGTAACCTCCTCTGAGTACATGGTCTAGGCACATGGATACTGCTGTCTCATCCATGTCCTTCTGCCTTGGGATTTCAGGCTCTAGAAAGAGTTGAAATCCCACCTGCTCTCCTTAAATTAGCAAAAAATCCAAGCATATACCTGAAGTACCTCAATACTCACCCCCCTTGTCTTCATTCTTCAGAATCTGGAGAGAGTCAATGCCTCCAAAAGAAATCACTGAAATTCCAAAGTGAACCTGCAATTTTAAACACACTGTCTGGTATCAGTTACATTGACCTAATTCAAACCTAACATAGATTTTAACTTTGAGATCTCATCAAATCAAAACTCAACTTTTCCCTGCAGACTGCCTGAGGTTCATTTTCCCTTATCTTTCTTTTCACATTCAAAAACATGACCAGGGTTTAGAATGCAAAAAGAAAAAAAAATTTTTGAACAACTTCTTAAAAGTTTTCAAACTTTCTATTAACACTATTCATGCAACAGATCAAACCAAACAGAAAAACATTTTTTTCTCTCTTTCTCTCACTCTCCCTCTAGTCCATTTACTCCTCTGAGGCTGCTGTAATCAGGGAGGGAAGGATAGGGGAAGATTAAGAGATAGTAGAATTCTAAGGCAAAGTCCAGCTACAGCCCTTGCTACTCTGACTGGCTACACGGTTGCATTTACAATTTAACAAAACACTTTACAAACACACAGACATACACAGAACAGATAGAACAATACAGTTCTTCTTTTAATTCTTTCCTCCAAAGTTTTTATTTCCTTAAAATTTTTTTCTTGTTTCATTTCTTCCAGTTAATCACATGGTCCTTATGAAAAAAATCCATTTTTCTCCCATAAGTCAATGTTTAGAATAATTTTGGAGTTACTTTCTCTTTTTTTAATATCTCTGGATCTATAATAATTCTTTATAATGATGGGATTTTTCTTTGATTTACTCATTTCTCCAGCTCTAGATCCTGAACTGGGGCTTTGGGTCGAGGTCTGACTCTGTCCTCTCCTGTCCTTTAGGGTGGGATGGTTGACTCTGGTTATATTCTGAGTCCCAGCTGCCCTCTACTCCCACCATTTTTAAAGACTAGAGTGCTGGATCTTTGGGGCTTCTAGTGATACCTAAAGACAGAATGCTCAGGACATGAAGGCCCTAGACACTTGTGATTTCTCAATCTGAGTGCTGCCAAGTCTGAGGTAAAATAAAGGCTATCCTATATTTGATATTCATTGTTACCTTGATTGATTGTATGGGAACAAGTGAACCCTTTTATTTGATCAATGGATGTCTAGACATGGGTTATATTCTGAAGATTCCCAGAGGAAAGTCTGGGGTGGGGATGGGGAGCAAAATGAGCCAAAGAGATACAATTTTAGGATATATCTACAGTTCACACAAACCCAGGACTTTGTGCACTGGGCATCAAGGTCAATTTGTTTGACTTATTGAATATTTAGGTTGTCAGAGTTCTGGGGCAATAATGAATGAGTCATTTGACTCCAAATCCATTGCACCTTCTTCTATGGTTATCTGATCTTGCAGGTAACCCAATATTTATTGAGTCAAGAAAAAAAAGAAAAAACATACTACTTCTAGAAAGGAGTCAGGATATATGTGATCTATACCTAAGGAATAAGTAATGAATTTATTCATTAAGATTTTCCTTGAGGATCTGTTGTAAGGAGTAATAATATTGATTGACTAGCTGAGTTAAGAAAAATCAATATAAATGACTAGAATACATTTTGTGTGATATATATATATATATATATATATATATATATATATATATATATATATATATATATATATATATATAAACTGCAAATATCAGATGAAATATTGATTGAGCTGGAATGAATCCAAGAAAGCAGGGCCATCTATCTTCAGGGAAAACTAGAAACCCAGACAGCTATATATAATCATTGCACTTGCCCAGACCACACTTTGATGTTACTTACTTTTCTCTTAAAAAATAAAGTCCCATATCTTCTCATTCTCAGTCTCCTCTGACCTCAATCTCTTTCTAGGACATTTGTGGTAAATAGCACAAGGGTGGAGCCAGTGGAGGGTGCACAGACAGAAAATAATTGAGATTCCTTCGGCATTAGACCATAGAAGATGAGGACAGGAGGTGTTTCATTTTTTTCTCCATGTAGAACCCCAGTGACCAGCCCAGTGACTGTTGCATGGTAGGGGCTCAGTTAAAGTTTGTTGAATCAAACTGAATTGAATCTAAGAGGACATCCCTGAACTCTCACGGGGTGTAGCCTGCATTTGGGGAGTACCACTGACATACATGTACTGTTACCGTGACATGATTTATCTCAGTGTCCTATAACTCATAAACTTGGGAGAAAGGGGTCATGTCATCTGTTCTTTATATATCAATAGAACCCAGTTTTGGTGTTTAGGGGTTGATGACAAAGGTCATTGTTAGTGAACTCCAGTCTAGTTCAGCTAAGGTAGACTGTACCTGAGGGATATATAGTGTTATCAGTCAGATTCTCTCTGATGATAGTTGCAGGTCAGGGAGGGGTTGGAGAGGGTCCAGATTTCCCACCCTGAAGGGAGCTGGGAGGAGGGGAGATAGACAAGGGATGAGCCTAAAACTGGAGAACATTTTTTGGAAGAGAGAAGTAAATGACTTTAAAGTTTCCTCTGCACTGGTATGATTATTTCCATCACCATGATTGGTAATTATGTGGCTGTCTTCCTTCTGCGAATTCCCTGAAGGTAGATGGATCTGCTTTCTAAGAGCCATTCCAGGTCAATCAATAATACTTTATTTAATATTTACACTTCTATATAAAATGCAAACTGTATTCTAGTCATTTATACTGACATTTTTAAACTCAGATTGTCAGCTAATATTATTATGCCTCAAAGCAGATATATCATGGTCCCTACCTGCACTTAAGGGAAAACCTTGAAGAGGGTCTGGCAAGCTGGTAGTACAGAGGTGGTGGTGAAGGAATGTAAAACCTCTACTCTGAAGACCAGAGGCGCCTCAACCCTGGAGGATGGAGGATGGAAAAAATTAAGATGGGCGGTATCATACAGGACAAAGGACTAGTCAAAGTCAGGAGACCTGGGATCAAATCCCAGCAGTTTCATTTTCTGGCTGTGTCACCCTGGGCCAGTCATTTCTGAGAGACAGTGTGATGCCATAGGGAAGCCTACTGAATCTAGAATCACAAGCTCTGATTTGGAATCCTGATTCTGGCTTGTCTCTCCCTGCTCCCATCTATCTTTTAGTCACTGCCAAAGTAACTTTCTCAAAGGTCTGCCCATGCCACCCCTTCCCTCTCATCCCCTGTTGAATAAACTCCAGTGGTACCCCAATAATACCAAAATTAAATACAAATTCCTCTGTTTGCCATTTAAAGCTCTTAATAATCTGGCTTTCTTTCCTTTCCAGTCTTTTTTGATTTTACTTTCTTTCACACACTTTATAAACTAATTACTTGCTGTTCCTTACACAACATTCCATCGCTGAGAGTTTCTCTTGCCTGAAATGCTAAGAGATGTGAAATTCACCTTCTTCCAGAGGCTTTTCCTGGTCTTCCACCTACTTATCCTTTGTAGAGAGGACAAGACACTCTGTGAGTGTGAGTGTGTGTGTGTGTGTGTGCATGTATAATACACACATATAAGAGATACATGTACATATATACATCTATTTTTTGTTGTTGTCATGTCTGACTCTTTGTGACCCTGTCTGGTGTTTTCTTGGCAAAGATACTGGAGTAGTTTTCCATTTCTTTCTCCAGCTCATTTTCCAGTTAGGAAAGCTGCATTACAACTAGTAATTAGTGTCTGAGACTGGATATGAATTCAGGTCTTTCTGACCTCCATCCTGCTCTCCACCCACTGTGCCACCTAGTGGCCCATAAATCTTGTATGTACATAGTTATTTACATATTATCTCCTCATTCAAATGTGGGCTCCTTGAGGCCAGGGTCTATTTTTGTCTTTCATTGTATCTCTAGAACTTAGAATGGTGGCAGGCATATGGTAAATGCTTAATAAACAAATGCCTTTGACTGAATGATTACTTCCTAAGTGTGTAACAGAGCAAGTCAGTTTACTTTCTGTTTAGTTTTCACATCTTAAAACAAGAGGGTGGGACTAGATGATCTCAAAGATTACATGGTACAGTGGAAAGATCCCTTGCTCAGGGCTCATAGGACCTGAGTTCCAATTCTACTACTGATGTTTGCTACCTAAGTAGACTTGGGTTTCAGACTTGGTTGCATTATCTGCAAAATGAAGGAGAGAGGCAGCAAGATGACCTCTAAGACTCTTTCTAGCTCTCCATCTATGATCCTGAGTTCACTGGGGTTCAAAGTTGGGCTCCCAGAAAATGGCCCTAAGTTGCATAACTTTACAATGGAAGTCTTTTACCTGGGGTTCGTGGATAGATTTCAAGGGCTCCATGAATGTGGATGGCATTAGAGATGGACCTAAGGTGAATATTCAAAGAGATCAGCGGCAACATTAGGATGAAATGAGGTAGCTGTTAGTTATGAAACAGATAACAAAAAAGGAGGTTAATCATCCTAACAGAGAAAGCACATTCAACATGCACTTAGGTTTGCTTTTGGTGTATATGGTCTCTCTCAGATCCAAATGGTGGAGGAAGCAGGTCATAGGAGCACTACATGGTAACTTGTGTTGTCCTAGGCACTTGCCAAGTCTGAGAGGCCCCAACCCAACTAAGGTGGTACTTTTTAATGTCGTTAGGCACTGGTGTGCTGGTTGGTTGTTTTTTTTCATTCTTGAAGAGGACCAAAATGATATTACCACAAAAAAGTGAAGTTTCAGTGTTTCTGACTGTGGCTGATCAGACCAATATGAGCTTGGAATGTTCTATCACAGACTGGGCACAGATAGTCCCTGTGAACATTTGGGGTGGATACTCCCAATTTGTGCATCTTATGTTTCCTTTGTGCTGTTTCAATTCTGCTTTGCCCATAGAGCACAGCACCATTTCTGATGTGGGCATGCCATGCTGAGCTGTCCTGTGCCAATGTCTCCCATGTCCCACAATCAAATCCAAAGTTCTTGAGAGAGACCTTGAGTGTGTTCTTGTATCACTTCTTCTGACCACCATGTGATTGTCTGCCCCATGTGAGTTCTCCATAAAATAATCTTTTCAGCAAGCATATATTTTGCATTTGAACAACGTGGCCAGCCCATCAGAGTTGCGCTCTCTGAAGCATAGTTTTAATGCCTGGTAGTTTAGTTCAAGCAAGGATCTCAGTATCTGGTATCTTATCCTGCCAGGTGATCTTCAGAGTCTTCCTAAGACAGTTCAAATGGAAGTGATTCAGTTTCCTGGCATGGCGCTGGTAGATTGTCCATGTTTCACAGGCATCCAACAATGAGGTCTGCACAGAGCCTCTGTAGACCTTCAGTTTAACAGCTAGCTCTCTGGGGGAAAAAAATGCACATGCCACACTTTTAAATAAAACTGCATTACTAACATTTTCTTCATTCTTTTGTTGTGTTGTTCAGTCTAGACAGTCAACAAAATAATGAGTCAAACCCTGATTTGTGGAATTTATGGTGTGTAAATGCTCACACTGAAAGCTTAACAATTGCTCTCTTTAGCTTCCGAACCTTTGTCATTATTTGACCAGAAGGGAACAGGGGCCAATTAGGTCCTGCATACATATTTATTTTTACTGCCTTTGGTTACCTTTGTAATCCTATGTATTTTATTTTATACATTTAAAATTATTTTTTTAAGAAGGGATCCATAGGCTTCAACAGACTGCCAAAGGGGTCCATGACACATGAATATTGTGTGTATAATATACGCATATTAGATACACCTATGTGTACATGCATGCGTGTGTGCGTGTGTGTGTGTGTGCCTGTGTGCATGTGTACCTCAGACTTAGTATGGGGTGGTAGATAGAATGCTGGACTGATACAAGGATGACCAGAGTTTGGATCCCATCGTAGATACTTACTGGTTGTTTGAACCTAGGCAAGTCATTTCACATCCGTGAACTTCAGTTTCCCTATCTATTCCATGAAAATGATAATAACAACCATCTCTTGGCATGCTTTATAAATGCCAGGTATTATTATTATAATAACCCTGACTCCATATCTGCGATCTTAAAAAAAAGTATTGAGAGGGGAAACAAGAAACCACATTTAGAAGCTACCTATTTTTCAAGCCGAGCTGGAGATTTTCCCCGTCTTGAGGAATCTGGACTTTTGAAAATGAGGAATTAGACCAGTGAGTCATCAGTGACTTTAGCATCAGGTGCCCAGTGGATCTTCCTAAATGTTAGCTGCTGCTGCTGGTGGGGATGGGGTGGGGGTGGGGGTGGTTTCAGGATCCCAGAATAGCAACAGCAGAGCACTTGAACTATTTTCAGTCAAAAGGGAACCTTGGTACTCCCCTGGACCTGATGTCAGCATAGGGAAAAAGGCACTGGTAAATTCCAAACTCAAGTACTCAGATCAGCCTGTCAGCTCTCTTGTTAACTAACAGGGATCTGATTTACAAAACATGGAGAGATAGTCCATATGTTAAGTTTTTGGAAGGGAAAAAATTGTCATAGAAATACAGAGTGATCAGAAATCATCCGAGGGAGCAAATACCGGGAAATGATATCAAGATTGCTGAGTAGAAATGAGTCCTAAGATCATAGGATCATTGCTTATCATCTCAGGGAGAGGAAGAGAGAAAGAGAGGGAGAGAGGTGAAAGAAAGGGGAAAAAGGGATAGAATTTGGACACTCTAAACTTTAAAAAATGTTTTAACATGTCATTGATGGAAACATTAAAAAAAGATCACAGGATCATGGGATTGAGGACTGGAATTATCTAATAAAACTTCTTAACAGATGAGAAGATTTGTGCTTTCTGGAAATTTCTAGTGAGTCAAACAGTTATAGAAGGGCATCCCAGTGTAAAAGGATAAATAGTAAAGGAAATGCTGACATTCTACATAAGCACAAGTACTACTGTAAGGAGCATTTGGGCCTGTTAGCTTTTGTTGCTGATCTTTGATTTGATAAATTATTAGGAACAAGTTGTGGTATGGTACAGTATGTGTATATGTATGTGTGCATGTATGTATATATGTGTATGTGTACATACACACATACATGCTGGTGGGACACTGACTGAAAAAGTCATCATGTTTTGCTTAGTGCTATAGTTATATATTCACATAACTATTGTAGCAGCATAGAATTTAGAGATATGCCTTTAGATCATTTAAATCCCTCATTTTACATCTAAGGAAAGTGAGACTCAAGGAAGTTACATGACTTTTCCAAGGGTTCAGTTAATAAGTAGAATGGCTAGAACTTATAGAACCCAGGGATTTTGACTCTTAGTCCAGTGTTCTTTCAAATGATTCTGTATTGGCTGTTTCCTTATGTCAATTAGGTGGTGCAATGGATAGAGCACTAAGCCTTGGGTCACAGAGACATAATACAAATTCTGTCCCAGGCACTTAGCCAGGTGACCCTAGGCAAGTCACTTAACCTCTCTGTCTCAGTTTCCTCTGTCTGTAAAATGAGGGATAATAGCATCTTCCTCCCAGGATTGTTGTTAAGGATCAACTCAGATAATACATGTAAGGTGTCTATAAATTGTAGCTATTAATATTGTGATATTTCTCATTGCCTAGAACTGTGATTTAACTTTTCAGAAGCATTTATCTTTTCATAAGTGTTTATCCCATGTAGATGGGAAATTCTTAAGGACAAAAGCCAAGCCTTGAAAAATCACAGTATCATAGATTTAGGGCTGGAAGGAACCACAAGGATCATCTAGTCCAACTCCTCTCATTTTATCCAGGGGGCCCAAAGATGAGGAAGACTTGCCCAAGGTCATGTTCTTAATGAGCGGCAGAGTCTGAATTTTACCCATCTTCCAACTGGAAATTCTTCCCTTTACTCTTATGCTAGCATCTCTTCTATTTCTTTATAGCCCATGCAACCATTTGCCACAGTCCTTGGCACCTAGGTGATCCTCAGTAAATGCACAGTAGCTCAGAACCCTCAGGGTTGGTTAGCAAAAGGCTGCCCCTTCTTTGTGGATCAATTACACTTAACAATCGCAATACTCGACTTTTAAACTAAATTCTTTGTTTCTTTTTTGTCTTAATCAATATACCCCTATTAATAGGTTGTGATTCTGTTTCTTCTTTCTAGTTTGAGCAAATTTCTGTCTCCTGCTTTAGTTTCTTCACTAGGAAACCATAGCTCATTGTCCCATGACCTATAATATTAGTACAGTATTTGCATTTCGTGGGTGGAAAAGGGCAGAGGGTTTGGAATCTAGAATTTGAAGACCTGTTTTCACCAGTAATTTGCAATGTGACCTTGAGCAAATCAGCTCACCCTTCTGGTGCTGAGTTTTCTTCTGCAAAAATAGAGGGCTGGACAAGATAACCTTTAGGATCTCGTCGAGATTTTTATCCTATGACAGGTAATCTCCACCGGCTTTTACTGCACAAAAATTCCACGACTCTTTAAGACCTGACAAAAGAAACTGACACTCAGTCTCCTTTAGGAGGAAAAACAAAACCCAAACAAGGCGGGGGAGAAGGCAACAGGAGGAAGCCAGTAAAAAGGTATAAATAGATGTACACGCCACCTCGCCCTCGGACAGCTCCAGGGCCCGAGGCTCAGTCCTGGGTCCTTGCCTGAGGGCCAGCTGTGCAGCCTGCACGGAAGCGCGCGCGGGAGAGGGTTCGCTCGGCTCCCACATCTGGCTGGAGTCCCCGCCTTCCTCCTTAGAGGGCAGCAGTGGTAACCTCCCTGGGGCCGGAGAGGCTCCCCAGCCCGCACGGGGCATGCGCTCCACTTAGCACGGGGGAATCGAACAGGAAAAACAATTAGAAGACAAACGCCTCCGCCAGCCTCCAAACATCCCGCTTCAGGCTTCCCGAGCAGCAAAGACGGCTGCAGGGGAGGGCTGGAGAGAGGAGCCCCGGCCATGGCTGTGGCGCGGCGTTCTAGGCTTGGTGCTGGCTGTGCCAGGCTGGGGGCTGCCCCGGACCGGGCGCCGGTGACCGTGACCGCAGCGTGATGTGCCCGGCGATGCCTTCGCGCTGACTCGCCTGGCAGTCCGGCCGGCTTCTGTGCTCAAGTGGGCTGGACATCCAGCCGCCTTTCGGGACCTTGGCTCGCCACGGACAGACGCAGGCAGACGCAGGGAGAGGGGGCCGGACCGCTTAGGGTCCTGTCCACCTGGTCCTGCCGAGTCTCCAGACGGTCCTGGACAGCTCTCCATGGGGCTGCGGGCCTGGCTGAGGTCGCTGTGCTGCTGCTGCCCGTGCAGATGCCTGGGAGACCCGGAGATGCCTGAGAAGGAGCCCCTGCTCAGGTAAGGGAGGTGCCGGGGCGCCATCCAGCAGCCGGTGCGCCGGGGGATGCCAGTCCGGCGTCGGCTGCCAAGGTCGGACCTGGGAGACCGCTGGTCCAGAGTTGTCTGCCCCTGATACTGTTGCTATCTCCTGGTGCTTGAAGCTTGTTATTCCGTGCGTGCGCCTGGCTGTGTGTGTCTCTATCTCCGTGTGGCTCTGTCTGCCACACTGAGATCCTCTTGAGCTCCGCTCTGGATTTATACTGGGTTTAGTGGGATCCACAGAACTTTTCAGTTAGGGCCGGAGCGTCCAGAGAGGACCTTTGAAACACAAATGAGGGCAGATGCTTTGAAAGGGGAGGAGTATTCGTGTGTTTGGAGACCTCTGAGCAGAGCGCCCCAGTTGGGAAGAGGAGATCTGTGAAGTTATCTTGACTGTTTGGAACAAGCCACTCTAGTGATGGGTTTGTCCCGTGGAAAAGAAGCGGAGATTGTGTTTCTGTCCTCTGCCTGGTAGACAAGGAAGGTTCCAGGGTAGTTATTACAAGAAGGCAATTCACTGATTTTTTAGGAGTGGGGGAGGGATGCTTTCTTGGTTAAGGACAGTTTACTCATATATAAAGTTCTGGCTCTGAATAAATTGAGGCCCAGGAAAATTGCTGAGAGGGAAGTGTTCAGCTTAGGGATAATAAATAGAGGGATCAAAATAGGAACGGCAGAGTGACCTACTTGAACTTCGGAAAGACTTGGGTTTGAATCCTGCCTCAAATACCTATTACTTTTGTTACCCTCACCTTGATTAACCTCTCTGGGCTTCAGCTAATAATAGCTCATAGCTTACATTTATATCGAACTCATTGTGTGCCAGTCACTGTTCTTTACAAATAATATCTTTACAAAATTTTGCAAATATTATCTCACAACAACCTACCTGGGGCGGTAGGATGTTATTAATACTAATACTAATAATACTAATAATAATACTAATAAGTAACATATAGTATGTCCTACGTGCCACACACTGTGCTAAGGGTTTTACAAATGCTATTTGATTGTCACAACAACCCAGGAAGATGCTATTACTGATGATAATGATAGCCAGTGTTCATATAGCACAACTTTGGGAGCTAGTAGCTATTATTACTCGCATATTACAGATGAAGAAACTGAGGAGAGGTTGAACGACTTGTGTAGAGTCACCCAGCTGGTTGGTGTCTGTGGTCAGTTTTGAACTCCAGTCTTCCCAACTGCAAGCTCAGGGTGCTTATCCACTGTTCCACCTGTGGCTCCTCCACCTGTTTCCTCATCTGTAAAATGGAAAGGTTGGATGTTTTTAAGGTCCTTTCCAGGTCTACATGTATGATCCTAGAAATACAGTTTTAGGATTCTCATTTTTTAGGGGGGCAAATGAGATACTTGGGTTCAAATCTTTCCTCAGACAATTACTATATGCATGACCTTGGACAAGTTACTTAGCCTCCTAGGCCTTAACTGTTTCCCTGTAAATTGATTCCTATGATCTTTGGTTTAGGAGACTCTCTCTACTGCAGATTTTTTGACAATTTCTAGTCTTAGCTCTCTGGGCCATTGAGAAGTTATTTGACTTGCCCAGGATTACTCAACAAATTGACACAAGCAGGACTTAAATCCAATTAATCAAAAAATGTTATCAAGCAGGACTTAAATCCAATTCATCAGTCAGTCAGTATTGTTAGGCACTCTGTTAAGCACTGGAAAACAAAAGGAGGCAAAAGGCAATTTCTGCCATCAAGGACTTTATGGCATGCAAACAAATTTAAACAAAACTAATTGTGTACAGGATAAATAGGAAATAATTAACCAAAGGAAGTCACTAGAATGAAAAATGCTTGGGGAAGGCTTCTTATAGATGGGAGGGTTTTAGTTGGTCCTTAAAGGAAACCAGGAAGGTCAGTAGTCAGAGCAGAAGAGGGAGTGTATTCCAGACATAGGGTATACCCAAAGAAAATGTGCAGTATAGAGATGGAGTATCTTATTGGTGGAACAGCCACTGGATTGGATTGAAGAGTATGTGTTGGAGTAAGGCATAGGAAGAACGGAAAAATAGGAGGGGATTAGGTTATGGACTTTGAAGGCCCAACAGAAAATTTTGTGTTTGATCCTGGAGACAATAGAGAACCACTGGACTTGATTGAGTAGGTGACTGATATGATCAGACCTAGCTTTAGGAACATCACTTTAGAGGCTGAATGGAGGGTGGATTGGAGTGGGGAGGGACTTGAGGCAGCCTGACCCACAGGTCATTATTGCAATAATCTGTGCATGAGGTGATAGGGTCTGCTTTGGAGGGGTATCAGAGGGCAGGAGACATATTCAAGAGATGATGCAAAGGTGAAATCAACAGGGCTTGGCACTAGTTAAGGAATGTGGGAATGAGAGAGAATGAGTCCTGCATGACTCAGGTTGTGAGCCTGAGGGACTGGGAGGATGGTGTTGACCTCTACAATCACAAGGAAGGTAGAAGAGAGGGGGCAGGTTAGTGGGAACGATAATGAGTTGTTTTAGACATGGTGAGTTTAAGATGTCTACTGGGCATCCTTATTCTCCCTCCTTATTCCAGGCTGGATCTCACTTTACCCCAATCTTATGATTTTAGTAAAGCATTTTTTTGTGCACTCCTTTAGTTTGAAAAGTTTGGAGTTAGAGGATCTGTGTTCAAATCCTAACTTTACTTCTTAGTAATCTGTGTGAAGTGACTTCATCTCTCTGAACCCAAGTCCCATAGAGTGAGTGGGATGGTTCTCTTCTCCAGGCAGTGTGGTGTGCTACACTTCACTAGATTGTTTGAATATGTTACTACACCGTATGAACACTGGCCAAGTTTCTGGGCCTTGGTTATTTCATAAGTAAAATGGGAAGATTGGATTATGCGATCATGAAAGTCCTTTCTATCACTCTGTCTCTGTAGGTGCGTACTGTCTTTGGGTTGAGGATTCAGAATCATAAATTATTATTTCACACCACCAACATTCCAGAATTTTGTGAGGTTATCTCTTTTTCAGTAGAAATTTCATAAATGATACATTTAAAGTAAGTGAGACAGAATTTTGGTGGCATGCTGTAGATTAAAAGCAGCCAACCTCATACAGCACTAGCAGCCTCATAGAAAGGAGCCATAGTGAAATCATGAAACCTGAAACCCACTGCCCCCTTCCAAAAATGTGAATTTTATTTGTGAGATAGCTCGTCTTCCAAGGTGAAATGGTGGAATATTTGATACTACAGGATGGAGAGCATCTTCAACGTTTTTCACGTTGAAAAAAATATCAATATTTTGATTTTACAGTCATCAATGCTGTATTCCAAGTCAAGGCTGCAATGAAGTCGCGGTGAGTGAGTGCTGCCAGAAGCACCTTGGATTCATTATGCATTGGAGTTTGAATTAATTTTGGGTCATTGCATATTCAGAAACCTTTTACTGTTGTCAGATTTTTTGCATCCACCCCTCTGCCTTTCAGTTATGTGACACCATGTGGGGTCATGACCCACAGTTTAAGAGTATTAATATAGAAAGTAAATCACATTTAAATTAAGTTTACAAATTGCTTTCCTCAAACCAACTTCATGATCTAGAGAATACAATATTGTCATCCCCATTTTGCACCAGAGGAAACTGAGGCACAGAGAGATTTGTGACTTAGGCACATAGGAATCTATAAATTGATTTAAATTGAGAAGGGACCCTATATGCCACCTAATCCAATTCTCTCATTTAGCAGAGAAGGAACTGGATGCCTGAAAGGTTTTGTGACTTGTCTAAAGTCACATGATAGCAGTGACTAGCATGGTAGCTGCTATGGTTTCTCCTGTGTCAAGTGAATGAGTAATTATTGAACACCTACTATGTGCCAATCACCATGCTAAGGGCTGGAGATACAAAGAAAGGCAGTCTCTGCTCTACAGAGCAGCCTACAGAGCCTATTGTTTGACATAAAAATGCATAAAATTATGTATGAACAAGATATGTACAGGATAAATTGGAGGTAATCAGCAGAGGGAAGGTACAGGCATTTAAGGCATCTCTAGAGGTTTTTTGTAGAAGGTGAGGTTTTAGCAGGAACTTGAAGAAAACCAGGAGGTGGAGATGAGGAGGGACAAAATAACAGACCAGGTGGGAGAGGTATCTTGTAGAGGACACCAGATTTACTGTTTTAGTCTTGACCCTCCATAAGGAGGTTGTAAGTTCCTTTAGAGGGCAGGGAAAATGAAAAAATTTAGGTGCTAAGTGCCATGGTGGATAGAGCCCTGGGTCTAGAGTCAGGAAGACCCGAGTTCAAATCTAGCCTCAGACCTGTGACTCTGGACAAATCATTTAATCCGTACCTCCATTTCCTCAAATGTAAAATAACAGCACCATGGGTTGTTGAGAGGATCAAGTGAGATAATATTTGGAAAGCACACAGCATAGTGCCTAGAGTCTAGGCCATGGTAGGCACTCAGTCAATGCTTGCTTCCTTTTTTGCTAAAAATCAGTGAGTAGTTTATCTTATGAAATCAAGTTTTCATAGACTTGATATGTTATAAAAACCACTTGTGAACTATCTATATTTTAAACATTGCACCTAGGAAGTCTTGGTTTGCCTCTTTTAAATCCAGGACTGCCTCATCTAGGAATGGACACCCAAATCTAAGGGTTTGATCATGTAATTCAATTAAAAACCCAGCACCCCATTAGCAAATCCTTCTGAACTTATGTTTCAAGTGATAGGTAACTGGCTGTGTAATGCTAGACGTGTCAATTGGTATGACATCCCAGTTCTGGGGCAGGGCAGACTTGGATGTCTGGCCAGGGTTGATAATACTAGTAGCATGGCTTTGAAGGTGGTTACATGCTCTGTACCAACCTACACTGTTGGAATGAGATTCCTTTTGGAGTACCAAAGCTTTGGACTCATCTGCCAAGAGCCATGGGTTCTTTGGAAGAGAACCTCACATTTTTCTCTGCTTCACAGTTAGCTTAATCTATGCTACTGTTTTCTCTAATATTTCTTAGGTTTTCATTTGTAAACATTTCATTTGTTTTTCCTCTCTCCTCCCTCTTTATTTTTTAACCCATGAACAACTTTCTACTTTATCCAATGGTTTGTAGACTAGAGTTTCCCTCACTCCTAGGATTATATATATAGTGTCTCTAAGGGTTCCTTGGGAGAGTGTATTGTTCACAGAGAGCCTTGGTTTCCTTCCATACAAAATGGGAGTGAGATACCATGGAAATCTCATTAAGACTTGAAGTTAGACTGTTTTGAGTTTGAATCCTGACTCTGTCACTATACGCCATCTTGGGCGAATCTTTCAGCCTCTAAGGGCCTCAAATCTATGAACCTGTGATCCTATCTCCTAAGCCTTAAATGCCTCACTTATGATCAAAAAGCTAATAAGTGACAGAGAAAGAGTTGGAACTCAGTTTTTTCTTGACTCCAAGCCTGATGTCTGACTAAGTGATGAGCTATAAAGAGAAGAGAAATCCTCATCAATTACTGACTCTACCACTTAGTAATTATCTGACCACACTGGAATCAGAGCATCACAGAGTAAGAAGTGGAGGGACTTCGGAGATTTAGACTCCTCATTTTATAGATGAAGAGACAAAGAGGCAGACAGATTAAGTTATTTGCCCAAAATTATACTGGTGATAAATGGAGCAGAGGCACAATTTGAACTCGGACTGTAAGTTTCAGAGGAGACATTTGGGTCTAGGTCCTCTGATGTCTCCTTCTATGCCATTTAGAGCTCTTTTCCACATACTGCACCAACACAAAAGTCCAGTGCACAGGTAAGATGCTCTCTAACCACTGGAGCCTATTCTGTAGTCTCCTGTGACCAAGAGAGTCACATGACACCCCTTGGCTGCCCAGCAGAGTCAAGCAGCACATAATATTCTGGTGCTGAAATTGGAGACCTTGGAAAGGGAGCCTTGGTATTGTTGAAAGAGCCTTAAGAGTTGCAGCTTCCCTTTTCACTGAAGGAAAGCCAGTTACGAGCGCTGTTGTAAATGTTTTCAGGGGAATATCATTCCTTTCTAATTATTAATGCTGCCCCCATTATATGGCAGTTATAAGGAGGGTTCATCTGATGGTATCACTTAACTGTTTACCAAGTGTTTCCTGTTCTATCCTTTCACAATTTTTAAGGGTAGGAGATAATAATAAAAACAACTGCAATAACCACTGACATTTATATATCACTTTAAGGTTTACAAAACACATTATCTCATTTGAGGCTCACAGCAATCTTGGGAGACAGACATTGAAGGCATAAACTAGCCTCTTTTATAGGTAAGGAAACTCAAGATGTGGAGAAGTAACTTCCCTCAGAGTGGACAGCTGCAGTCAGAATCAGGATTTGAACTCATGGCTTCCTCACTCTAAGCTCAATAGGGGCTCTAGGATGGACATCTAATTCACAATTCTTCAATTATGGTCCCTATATAGTCCCTAAATGGACTATATTCCCTTTCAAGTTTTCCATGTTTTCATCTTGCATGACTTGCTTTTTTCTTATCTCAAGGTCCATCTGCAATTCCCCTGTATGTTATAAGTATGCATAACTGTGTCTCTGAATGGAGAATAGGTATTGGTTGAATGAATGAATGAATGAATAAGCATGCTTAACTTTATTTTTTTTAACATTTTTCACTTAAATTATTTTTTATCTTTCATTTTATTTCATCACCTTTGTTTTCATTTTTCATTTGTTTTTACATCACCTTTATTTCCCAATATGTTCCTTCTTCCTTCCCCACCATCCCCTTCTCCAGGGGAGATATCCCTTGTAAAAACAGATAAAAAAGGAGGCAAAAAAACAGGTTAACAAAAATAACCAACACATCAACAAAGTCTGTCATTTCAAATATACATACATACATATATATATATATGCACACACATAGTTTATATATGTATGTACTCATATGTATATGTACATATTCACAGTGTATATATATACACATATGTGTATGTTTATTTGTTTACACACACACATATACACACACATACATACACAAAACATACACACATTCAAATATGCCTCTGCAAAGAGGGGAGAGAGATGAAATCTATTTCTTCTTTAGGACTTGGCTTGCTCATAACTTTGTCACTTTCTCTTTCTTATTGTTTTCCAATGACATTGCTGAAGTCTTTGGGTATCTTCTTTAGGTGGTTCTGTTTACTTCACTTATACATCAGTTCATTGAAGTCTTCCCATGTATTCATGTCATGGTTTCTTAAAACACATTACTATCTTTTAACATTAATTCTTTAACATTAAAATTAATGTTCACATACCATGATTTATTCAGTCAATCCTCAATCAGTGGGCATTGACTTTGTTTCTAGTTTTTGGCTACAAAAGAAAGTGGCATACTTCATTTTCAATACACTTCCTGGAAATTTTGGTAGTTACCCATTAGAAAAACAACATAGCCTCAGCTTGCTGTGGGTGACTCTGGCTTCATGTCTAGACAGCAGCTGTGTTAGTAAAGAGTAGATCATAGCTGGGGAGTGTGTAGGTAGCCCAACTGGCTTGCCTTGTCACCATGCTTCCAGGAAATTGCCATTTGTAGCAGTCTTATTTGGTGATTCAGGGGTGGGATAATGATAGCTGACGTTTATATAACACTGATAATAGGAGCTTACACTCATCCAGCTCTTTGGGCACACATGTTCTCATCTGATCTTCACAACAACCCTGTGCAAGTTTTGTCATCCTCATTTTCCATGTGAGAAAGCTGTGGTTCAGATGGGGGTTAAGTGACATGCCCTAGGGTCACATGGGTAATAAGTGGCCCAGCCAGGATTCTCTTTAGTAGGCTACACCAAGGATGCTGAGGGAAGCATTACCTACATTTGTCATTCTTTTCCTAGGTCAGGGGTTCTTAACCTGAAGTCCTTCACCTTTTTTTTTTTAAATTGATGATCATGTTTCAATATAATTGGTTTCCTTTGTAATTCTAAGTATCTTATGCATTAATGATATTATTCTGAGAAAAAGTTCATAAGCTTCACTGGACAGCCAAAAGTGACTACAACACACAAAAAAATGGTTAAGAACTGCTGTAGGTCCTCCAGCATTGAGTAAGTCATTTGCATTTAGTATGTCTATGACTCACTTTCCACATCTGTAAAACACAGATCCTTAGGTCTTTGGGGGTTCAGTTCCTGGGGAGAGGCCAACACTCAGCTTGTAACCCTATACCCTGTTGACTCTCCAATCTTTAGTCTTCCTGCATCCAACCTGAAAGGGTCTTCTCCTTTACTTGAAAGCCATTGCTACATCCCAGCATACTGATGCCTGGGCATCTGATTGAAGGGCCTCACGTGGCCCACCGAGTCACTCAATCATGTGCTCTCCATATACCCAAGCAAATACATTCTTGGCAAATTGTCTGCCTCCTCCTCAGTGCCTCCGCTTCACCACTAATCCTGAAGACAGTGAGAACATACCTTGAGACAAATAGGTTATATTTCAGCTTGATCTATGTGAGAAAATACCTCTAGATACAAGAGCTGGCCTAATAACTAAAAAAAATTCCTCAACCCCAGCAGAAAGTAAACCTTGTGACTATGTAGCCTTCAGCCTAAACAATGCATTCCTTACATTTTCATTTTTAAAACATTCCATAGTTGGAAATTTCAGAGTTTGACACGTGCTTGATTTTAGCATTTCTTCCCCCAAAGGTTAAATACCTTACAAGACTAGCTAGAATATCAGGTGCCTACTGTACATCTAGAGCTGTGCTGAGTGATGTGGGAGATAATAGTAGAAATATAATACTATCTCCTGCTTTCAAGGAGCTTACTCTGTAATGGGTGGAAAAACAACTTATATGCACTTAATAAATGTCTGTTTCCCATCTCTCAATTCCTAAATTCTTCATAACTGAATACAAGTTTTGATTAATTCCAACCAGGTGGCACATTGGGTAGAGTGCTGGACCTGGAATCAGAAAGATCTGAGTTCAAATCCAGCCTCAGATACTTGCTAGTTGTGTAACCCTGGCCAAGTCACTTAACCCTCAGTTTCGTCATCTGTAAAATGAACTCAAGAAGGAAATGGCAAGCAGCTCCAGTATCTTTGCCAAGAAAACCCCAAATGGGGTCATGAAGAGGTGGATACAACTGAACAGACTGACCAACAGTATTGCATTCAATTCAATTCAACAAATATTTGCTTAGCACAACATGTGCAAAACCTATGGGGAATATTGTAAGATTGTCTTTGATCATAGTAGAGTAGATGGAGAATTAAAAAGGCCTTGGAGGTCGTCTTGTCCAAGCCTGTCTTTTTACTAAGACTCAGGGAAGTTAAGTAGTCACACTCAACATAAGGCCAAGCTGATAGTAGGTGGCCCAGATGGGATATGAACCTAGGTCTCATGTCTCATATTCCAATACGCTTTCCTCTGTACCATGCTGCATCTTCAATACTTTTAAAATATAGGGAAACCAGAAATTTGTACTCTTTGGTGGATTTTGGTATGGGCATATTTATTTCTAACTATATTAGAATGTGGCATATGACATCAACCAGTGAAATGTGGGTCTATTTTATTTTTATAGCTGTAGATTTGTTTATACCATGTGGAATCAGTAAAACTCCCCCTCTTACCTCATAGTTTTGCTTTGCATTAAAATTGAAAGTGATTGTTATCTTCCCCATTACAATGTAAATCCTAAAATTCATTATATTTGTAACATGTTGCCTGGTTTACCAATGAGCTTAATAAGTGTTTGAAGATTGTTTTATTTTTTTAATGCCCTTCTAGGTAACATAGTAGAAATCAATTAGGTAACCAACCGGAGCTCTACCCATGAAGTGATCAAGGTTTTGCATATGGCAGTTATAGACTGGGACTTATTAGATAGTGTTTCTAAAATATTTATTAGCACCAGATGCTTGCTGATGGCTAGGAAAGCAGTTTACTTTTTGCCATTTTTTCTTCATTTTATATTTTTTTCCCACAACCTCATTTTTGGCATTTTTGTATTATATTGATAGGGCAGCTAGGCAGCACAGTGGAGCATTGCAAGTAGAGTCAGGAAGACTCATCTTCCTGAGTTTAAATCCAGCCTCAGACGTTTACTAGGTGTGTAACTCTGGGCAAGTCACTTAACCCTGTTTGCCTCAGTTCTTTGGTAAAATGAACTAAAGAAGAAAATGGCAAAATCTCTGGTATCGTTGACAAGAAAACGTCAAAATGGGGTTATGAAGAGTTGGACACACCTGAAACAACTCAGCATTACATTGATATAGCATATAAATAGGGCTACTGAAGTAAGCTCTCCTTGCCTTTGGAAGATGACAAAATAATACAACTAGTAAATGAGAGAACTGGGATTAGAACCTAGGCCCCCCCATGTCCTAGTCTCATTTGCTTTTCAAAGTTTTTTCAGTGATCATGGAATTTAGAGTGGGAAGCTATATTAGAGGTAGTATAATCTAGTCCCCTAATTTTCAAACAAGAAAACTGAGGCCCAGTAAAATGTTGTGCCAGAGGTTACTCTGCTAATATTTGTACAACTTGCTCTTGTTCTGTTTGTTTTGCAGCTGTGTGGCACAGGGCAGGCCAGACCAGAGGAGTTTGGAGGAAACCTTAAGTCCAGGCAGAGACTGGGATTTAGCATGGGATTGCTGAATGTTCAGGCAGGAAATCAGAGTCTCAGGAGCTTAGAAAAAGCAAGGACGAGACAGGAGTAAGTTGGTCGGTAGAACCCGCCCTGGCTCACTGGGTTGTCCTCTCTGATCCTTGCATAGCCTCTTGGCTTTCCACACCTTGTGATCCCCTGGTGAACCTGGGCCACTCTGAAGATCTCAGAGTCAAGGATAGAAAGCATTTCTGAGGCCAGCTAGTTGAGAGTTCAAGTAGCTTACCCCAGGTCAGGTGAACTACGAATTCAGACTGACTGTAGACTCGTTGTCTTTCTGTTGTACTGCACTATTTCTGGCTGAGTGAGATGGGGAGCAGCAAGGCTAGGTTTAACCCTTTCATTCATAGGATTACTACATGTCGTACCTTCTTTATTAGTCCTTTCTCCTTGTATCCGCAATCTGCTGCCCCTGTCTAGATTCCAAGAGTGTGAACATTTCTTGCCTGGCCACAGGGGAATTGAGTGTCTTCCAGCAGCTGGCAGATGAGCAGCCAAGACAACAAATGTGGCTAATGGAGTCAGAGGGGGACCAGGAGTCAGCAACAGCGGAGACAAACAAGGAATGCCAAGCCAGAAAGGTGCTGTATAAGATGGATTCCATCACAGTGGTATGGGCCCAGCACAAGTAGCCCGATGCTAGAGAATTTAAAGAGGATTTAACAAAAACCAGTAAAATAAGAGCACACACATGACCAGATTAGTGAAATTTGATCACCTGGAGGCTTGCATTCTGCCTCACACACTTACTAGTCACTTAACCTCTCTAGGACTCAGTTTCCTTATTTTTAAAATGAGACTTCTAAAGGCTCTTGAAACTCTTTATCTATGGTCCTATGAAGTAGATAGTAGTAGGAGATAAGGTCATTTGTGCAAAGCTCTAGGGGATACAAGTGTAAGAAAGCAAGATAGTCCCTGACCTCATGAAGTTTAAGTTGTAATGGGGGAAGACGACTCAGAAAGAGGGGAATTGGAAGTGGACTCTTGGACTTTTCTCATGGTTACATTCAAGGGGAAGAACAGGGATCAGTTCCACAAAAACTGACCTAAGCCCTAGAGTGTGGGACGAGCCAGTTGGTGATACCTTGCCAAAAGTATGCTTGTCATTCACTGTTCATGCAAGAGCAGCCCCTAACTTTCCCACCTTCCTATCTTTGCCCATACTGTTGCCTTTACCTAAATAGGGGCTCTTTCAAGGTCTGACACAAATGCCAACTCCCCATCCAGCCTTTACTTCTTTTCATCCTTTCGCAAAAGCCAGATGTAATCTATTTGAAATTTGAATAGCAGGGTTCCCCCCACCCCCACCTCTCCCTGGAGACTTACCGTGTTCTCTAGTTACTTAAGTACTTGTCTCCTCAGCTTTCTCTTTTCTCTCTCTCTCTATCCCCCCATCTCAACCCATATTATAAACTGCAGGAGGAAACTACGTCTCAATAAGACTAGACTCAGAGAATGTGACTTCATCTTATACCTTTGGCAGTGAGCAGTAACATACCTACCAAAAATGTTTTGAATAAAGTTGATTATCTGTAGCTTTTTGATAAGCAAATCTGGTAATGGGACAATTCTAGGTTCCAGGGAACGGCATTATATTTAGATGACCAGTGAACACATAGGCAGCTAGCATCCGGATCCTGAAAGGGGGATGTTTCCGCTTTCCTTTGCTGGGAAATTTATTACCTTTCTATTGAAAAAGCATGAAAGTTTATGTTATGTATGTAGAAATGGGTCAATTTACATAATAACCATTTTAACTTTAGGAAGACTGTGTGGTTTAGTGGTAGGAGATCTAGACTGGTGATCAGAAGACCTGGGTTCTGGTGCTGATCATTTACTAGCTGGGTACAAATCCCAGTTTAATACTTGTAAATATAGGGATAATAATTCTGGGAGGAATGGACTGAGACATGTCATAGCTGTAAGTGTGGGGTGAGTTAGAAAGTTAGTTATGGATGAATGGAATCAGGGTTATGTAGCTGATACTATTTTATAGCACCTACTATGTGTTAGGCACTGTGTTAAGTGCTTTGTAAATATTATCTCATTTGATCTGAACAACAACTCTGGAAGGTAGGAGCTATTTTTATCTCCATTGTATAGCTGAGGAAGCTGAGACAAACAGACATTAATAACTTGCTCAAGGTCACATGGCTAGTAAGTGTTTGAGGTTAAATCTGAACTCAAAACTTCCTGACTTCAGGCCTACTGCTAGCCCTTCCATGGTATTATGTATAATGACAAAAGAAGTTGGGGAATCTTTTATGGGGCTATGAGCAAATCACTGAACCTTGTGGAAACTCAACTTCCTCATCTGTAAAATGGAATTAATAATGCCTGTAGAGTCTACCTCCCAGGGTTATTATAAGGATCATATAAAATGATATAGGTTGTCCAAAAATTTTTTAATATGTAAAGGCTTAAAACTTCACTAAGAATTTTGGGACACCCTGTATATGTAAATCACTTTTCAGATCTTAAAGTGCTTTATGAATTGCAAATCTTCTTATTATAGCTGTTGAGATAAAGGGCTACCCTTGTAATTTAAGGAGAGAAAGTGAGTGAAAAGTTCGAAGACTTAGTCTGGAGCTCAGAGTAAGGCACATATGACATGTAGGTCATGGATCATGAATGTGATATAAACACCATCTGTTCAGAGTTTAATTGAAAGCAAAATAGCCAGGAGGAAATTCTCTGAACTGATACACTGTTAATAATATCATATCCAATCATAATTTTCATACTCCACAGCCTCTTCTGTTAAGGTGACTTGAGGCTCCCATTCCTAAGTATCACCTCCCCTGGTCCTAACATGGTGCTTTCTTTAGGTAAGGGGTTCAATGAATAAAGAACTTAGCCCCTCTCAGCCTCAACCCCTCATCTGTAAAATGGGGCTGATAACAACACCTATCTCCCAGGGCTGAAGTCACTTAACTCATTGCCTAGTACACAGTAGGCATTTACTAAGTGCCTGTTCTGTCCCCTTTTCCTGACTTCAAGATCAGGGGCGTATCCATGAGATCACACTACTGTGTCAAGACCACCAAGCTGTGTTCATATTAACAGACCAAGGTGCAAAATAAGGCTAAAAGCTATTCAAAATTAGGTAGGCATGTTTATTTTGCCTTCAAAAATGTTAACTTCATAAGTGTTTGGATAAGAAGGCAGACTTAGGCTATAGGGAATGGAAGATTTTCTTGGTTGATTTTTGAAGTCTTTTCATGCTCCTTTGAGCCTTAGTCTTAAGAAATAAAATAGTCACATGATCTTTGGAGGTGAATAGTAAAGTCCCTGATGTTTATATCATCAACAAAAAACCTAGACTCATGAATGTGGGACCTTCAGGGATCTAGTCCCCCAGCTCAAGGTCAGTGGTGAGAATTCACTTTGAAACTCTCCCTAAAGAACTTTTTCCCCTACTGATTAGACTTTGGACAATATACTATCTCTCCCATAGTCCCTCGCAGGGATGAGCAGCCTTTGTAAACCATTCAGCATCTTATTAGCTGAGACACCATTAAAGTAAAATACAGAAAATTAGTTTAGTAATTGATCCTTAGAGGAGGTTGGGGGTGGAATCTCAGAGACTTTCTTATCCTCTCTACAGGAGCAAAAAGCATCTGTTCAGTATATAATATCATGGGGGCCTCTCAGTATGCTTTTGAATGCCTGATGTTAATAAAATATTTATTATCAGCAGATGGTTGTAGGGATTGTGGGAGGGAGGTTGGCACAGGGAGCAGTATGTGTGTGAGGGTGAGTGGAAGGAGTAATAGAAGCTCTCTTTTTCTTTTTTTATCACTTCTTTTTTTTATAGTTTTATTTATTTATTTTTAGATTTCGACATTCATTTCCACAAAATTTTGAGTTCCAATTTTTCTCCCCATCTCTCTCTTCCCCCCACCTGATAACACCTTGCATTCTGATTACCCCTTCCCTCAATATGCCCTCCCTTGTATCACACCCCTCCCTTCCCTTATCCCCATCTTCTCACTTTTCTTGATGGGCAAGATAGATTTCTATACCCCATTACCTGTATTTCTTATTTCCCAATTATATGCAATAACAATTCTCAACATTCATTTCTAATTCTTTGAATTCCAACTTCTCTCCCTTCCTCTCTCCCCACCCATCCTTACTGAGAAGGCAAGCAATTCAACAGAGGCTATATATGTGTTGTTTTGCAAAAGACTTCCATAATAGTCATGTTGTGTAAGACTAACTATATTTCCCTCCATCCTACCCTGTTCCCACTTTATTCTGTTCTCTCATTTGACCTTGTCCCTTCCCAAAAGTGTTTACTTATAGTTACTCCTTTCTCCCATTTGCCCTCCCTTCTATTATCCCTCTCATCTCACTTGTCCCCCTCTCCCCTACTTTCCTGTGGTGTAAGATAGATTTTCATACCAAATTGAGTGAGCATGTTATTCCCTCCTTAAGCCATATGTGAAGAGAGTAAGCTTCACTTTTCCCCTCTCACCTCCTCCCTTTTCTCTTCCATTGAACAAGATTTTTCTTATTTCTTTTATGAATGATAGTTTGCCCCATTCCATTTCTCCCTTTCTCCTCCCAATATATTCTTCTCTCACCCCTTAATTTTATTTTTTTATAGATATCATTCCTTCTTATTCAGTTCAACCTGTGCTCTCTGTCTATATGTGTGTGTGTAATCCTTCCACCTACCCAAATACTGAGAAAAGTCTCAAAAGTTACAAATATTATTTTTCCGTGTAGGAATGTAAACAGTTCAGCTTTAGAAAGTCCTTTATGATCTCTCTTTCCTGTTTACCTTCTCATGCTTCTCTTGATTCTTGTGTTTGAAAGTCAGATTTTCTATTCAGTTCTGGTCTTTTCATCAAGAATGCTTGAAAGTCCTCTATATCATTGAATGACCATTTTTTTCCCCTGAAGTATTATACTCAGTTTTGCTGGGTAGGTGATTATTGGTTTTAATCCCAGTTCCTTTGACTTCTGGAATATCCTATTCCAAACCCTTCAATCTCTTAATGTTGAAGCTGCCAAATGCTGTGTTATCCTGATTGTGTTTCCACAATACTTGAATTGTTTCTTTCTAGCTGCTTGCAATATTTTTTCCTAGACCTGGTAACTCTGAAATTTGGCCACAATATTCCTAGGAGTTTCTCTTTTCAGGTCTCTTCCAGGAAGTGATCGGTGGATTCTTTCAATATTTATGTTGCCCTCTGGTTCTGGAATATCAGGGCAGTTTTCCTTGATAATTTCATGAAAGATAATGCCTAGACTCTTTTTCTGATCATGGCTTTCAGGTAGTCCTATAATTTTAAATTGTCTCTCCTGGATCTATTTTCCAGGTCAGTTGTTTTTCCAATGAGATATTTTACATTATCTTCTATTTTTTTCATTCCTTTTGTTTTGTTTTACAACTTCTTGGTTTATCATATAGTTATTAGCTTTCCTGAACTCTACTCTCATTTTTAAAGAACTATTTTCTTCAGAGAGCTTTTGAACCTCCTTTTTCATTAGGCTAATTCTGCTTTCTAAAGCCACCTTCTCCTCATTGGCTTTTTGGATCTCTTTTTCCAGTTGAGTTAGCCTATTTTTAATGGTTTATTTTCCTCAGCATTTTTTGGGGTCTCCTTTAGCAAGCTGCTGACTTGCTTTTCAAGCTCTTCCATGGCTGGGGGCCCATTGTTGGAGGTACTGAATGTAGAAGCCTTGACTTCCTCTGACAGTATTCTTTGTTCTTCCTCATTCTAAAGGATGGAAGGAAATACCTGTTCATCAAGAAAGTAACCTTCTGTGGTCTTATTTTTTCCCCCTTTTTTGGGCATTTTCTGAACCAGTTACTCTGAATCCTTTGTCAAGAGGAGAGTCCTAGTGCTCCTGCTCACCCCAGGACCCTGCCCAGGGCTGAGATTCGGATTAGTTGCTCAATTCACCCAGGAGCATTAGGTGGGAGTGGGGCCTCCACTCAGGGTTGAGATTCAGTTCATCTACTCAATTCCCCCAGAGGCTTTATGTTCAGTGCTCCAACAGTGGAACAATGGACCTTGGTTGCTATCTGCCAGCCATGGCCTTCAGAAGCTTCTGCTGCCAGCCTGTATCATAGCCTTGGGCGGGACCAGGGATGGACTCTGCTCCCTTATTGATCAGGTTGAAAAAGCCCTCTCATTCACCTTTGGCACTTGGGGGTTGAGGGATCTGTAAACTGCTGCTGCTTCCTGGATTTTTCTCTTCCCAGAGCCTATGGCCGAGGCTGGGCTGGGCTCCACTCTGAGTCTGCTGCAACAGACCTTTCCCATTGACCTTCCAGGTCATCCTGGATTGGAAATATCCTCCACTCTGTCTTTCTGTGGCTTCTGCTGCTCTAGAATTTGTTGAGAGTCTTTCTTTATAGGTATTTTTTACGGGCTGTGGGAAGAGCTAAAGTACGTACGACTTTCTACTCCACCATCTTGGCTCCACCCCTCTCCTTTTTTTTTAGGACCTTTCAGGAACTATGTATTCAGTTCTTAATCCCACAAATTTGTTAGGTCCCCCATCTATTCCAAGCACTGGGCTAGGTGCTTGGGATTACAAGAATAAAAAAAATGAAACAAGACACAGCAGCAAATAGTCCCTACCCTCAAGGAGTTTATGTTCTACCAAGGAAATACAAAATAAAATAAATAAGGAGTGTGTGAAAAAAGAGGAACCAGACAGAATCCCCTAGGGAAATTTGAGGAGAAAGGGAAAGTGCCTTTCACTGGGGTCTGGGGGAAGGGGCAGACTTAGGGAGGGCCTTTGTAGGATGTGATGCCAGACAGATCTAGGCCTTGAAAGAAGAGAGTTCTGAAAGACTGAGAAGAGATGGCACCCAAAAAGGGGGTGGAGAGTAGGGAGGAAGGCACAGGCAGAGAATACAATTGGCCTCTTTGTCTAGCATGACTTTGTTCTCTTTCTCCTAATCTTTCTAAAGGTTTTTTAAACCCTAAACCCCATATATGCTTGCTTTGTAAAAAGAGGCCTTACAAAGCCTAATCAGAAATCTCAGGACAATTTTCTCCCTTCTCCATTCTTTTGGTACAAATTTTTCGTTCCTTTACTCTTGCCTTCTTACTTGTCCAAAGTTATATAATTCTCTCACTTTTCGTTCATCTTGAGGATTGATGCTGTCCATGATGTGAGGGAAGAGAGGTAAAGAGTGAACATCTCTTATAGGATATAGAGAACAGTGGGACTCAGTGGGAAGCAGATCCAAACTGGTGGTGAGCTAGCAAACTTGCTGTGTATGTTGAGCATCAGAAATCTAGGCAGTCTATATAAAAATTCATGTCAACTACAAAGGATCTATGAAGGAAGATGCTACCCACATCCAGAGAAAGAACTGACATATGGAACTATAGATTGTGTAGTTTCACATACATATCTGTGCTAAATGTTGGACTTCTCTAGTTCAGGGTTGGGAAGACAGAGGGAAATAGCTTGGACCTCAAATGTAGCAAAAACAAAGAAAAAGAAAAAAAGAAATCTAGGCAGGTAAAAGGTCCAGTCCAGGAAAGTCACTTAGGGTATGGAGAAATAGGCAGAAAATTGTAGGAGCAAGCAGACAAGGTCTAGGGACCAGAAGGCTGAGAATATTAGCAAGAGTTCTTAGACAACAGCTCCATATTGGAGGCTACTCACTTTATACCTTGTTTTATTACTTTTGGACTCACAGGTGTTTGACTATAGTTAGGAAGAAAATAATTCAGTGACTGATGGGTAGACCCTGGCCCTGATTGGTGGGACAGGCCAGGAGTATTCACATCATTGGGTCTCACAAGACTTCTTGGGTTTCTGTTTCCTTGCATAGAGGAGGATACTGTAGGTTATGGTATTATACCCAGAAGAGAAAAGGAAATTGTGGTCTGACAAAGCGTGGGTTACGCCCTTAGTTGAGGTACTATTGTCATTTGTGAGCCAACGTAAGTTCTGACTGATTTCTGACTTTGCTGCTTTGAGGAAGTTTAGAAAACATGGTGAAGCTAAATACCTCTTGGATTTTCTTTAGTGATTTGAATATCTGTTCATTTTCTTCAAATCTTGAGATAGTGAGATGTGGCATAGTGAGGCAAGTGAGTACATAATGAATATAGTACAGGATCTAGTCATAATGAATATAGTACAGGATCTAAACTCTAGATCCTGAGTTTAAATCCTTACTTATATTTAATAGCTATGTGGCCCTGAACATGTCACTTAACCTTATTCAGTCTCAATTTCCTCATCTCCAAAAGGGAGATAATTATGGTCCCTATTTCACAGGGTTGTTGTGAAGATCAGTGGGATATCCTTGCAAAGTGCTTTGCCAACCTTAAAGTCCTATATAAATGTTAATTATTATGATTATTCCTTAAGTCTTTATTTTGTACCTTCCACATCCCTAGTGTAGAAGGAGATAGGAAAGAAGACCATTCAGCAAACATTTATTAAGTGCCAACTGTATACATAGTGCTCTACTGGCATTAAGGGAGATAATTTTAGAGCTAACATTTACATAGTGCTTACTATGTGCCAGGTACCATGCTAAGTACTATACAAATAGGAGGTAGGTCCCTACTATTATCCCATTGACAGATCAAGAAAACTGAGGCAAACAGGTTAAATGACTTGCCCAAGGTCACATAGAAGTGAGCATCTGGGTCTAGATTTGAATTTAAGTCTTCCTGAAAAAAAAAATTTTTGATAAGATATAATCTCTGTCTTCGAGGGGTTTTAGGGTTAGTGGAAAAATAAGATACAAACACAGACAATTATTATAATGCTGTAGGGTGTTATTGCCTCAAAGAAGTATAAAGTACAGGTTTGAGGGGGAGGATCATTACCGAAAAAATAGGGATTGCTTCCTGAACTTGCATGTCATTCTTGTCAGGGGCTGTGGTTTTCTTCTCTGTTTTGTTCCAATTTTGATATAGCTGCTGCTGGAGCAAGGATATATGGTCCTTAACCTCAGAATGATTTTCACCTTTTGGGAACTAAAGTCTTCCATAAGACCTGTTTATACTTGTCAACTTAGCAAACATGACAGCTAGCACAGACTAGTTAAGATGTTTATATGGCTCCTAGTTTTATCTTTCTTTCAAATATTTTGCTAAATTCACATTAATGATGTGACAGAAAATAGCTGAACATTTTATTTTGGCCAGGAAAAGGTTTAGATTAGAATATCATTAGATACATTGAATTGGATGGGCCTACCAAACCTTGGGCTCCATATGATAATTATGTCTTGTGAAGCCTCTTGAGACTGAGTAAAGGAGAAGTTTTGAGTCTACTGGGTTGCCCAGTGGTTAGAATGCTGGAGTTACTTGGGGTCAGGAAGTTGAGGTTGAATCCTGCCTCAGGTACGTATTAGTTTCCTGAGTCTGGCACTCTTAGCCTGTCTTATCATCTGTAAAATGGGGATTATAATAGCACCTACCTCCCAGTCTTGTAAAGATCATGACATACATAAATGTAAAGCACTTTGCAAACATTAAAGAGTTATATCAATGTTAGCCATTAGCTGTGATCCAGTTGTGGGAGCTTCAGAATAGGAGGAGTTTTCTTATAGCAGCTGATCAGCATGGACATACTATTTGAATTGCAATTGATTTGTTTCTGCACTAAAAGTGTGATAAAGGGGAGTAAGGGACATTTCTGGGACAGAAATGCTTATAATTAGGTATAAACTATAAACCTTGAATCTGGGGAATTAATTCACTTGATTTCCCTCATGAAACAGAAAGCGCATGATGTTCACTTAGAGAAAAAGAAACAAACCAGAAAGTATCTAATGGAACCTGATAGGGAATATTAAGATTGAGTCATCTGAATTCTTTTATAAAAAATATGGCCAAGAGTAGGACTTCCTAAATCTTTCTTGTATTTCCTAAGTTGTTTCAGCCCCCTGACAAAGTTAAGTGGATGATAAAGGTTGAACCATTTTGTGCCTGGGTTGTCCCTTTGATCTTTTAATACTATATTAAAGAATGATTGAATGATTTTTAGGTAGTTTCCTCCAGGGAACTGAAGCGTCTATGCATAGTCCCTCTTCTATCTGTGGTTTCTTTCTCTGATTATTTTCAATCTGCCTTCATTCCCCATTTTAAATGCCCAGACCAAGGGGATAGCCCAGGTGTGTGAAGAAGCATCCTTCATGTAGTGCTAAAATGGCAAGGAGACTGTCTTCCCAGAGCATGGAGAGTTCACAGTGAGCTTACCTTGTCATGGTACACAACTCCTCAATGACACAAAAGATGGATTCAGGAAGGTGCATGTCAGGTATATTATAGTGGAGATGCTTTTCAGGCATGAATTGGACTGACTGAATGGTCACTGAGGTCCCTTAAAACTCTGATTTTGAGAAATCATTATCAGGCCCCCTGGGCATACCTTCTTTACTTAGGTATTTGGCACTTTATTGTAACCAGAAATTAGAACTAAATCATCAAAAAATCATCTTGAATATGGGAAATTGGTAGCAAGTAGACTAACTACCCCAAAGGTATTGTGACTAAGTAATAGAAATTTTTGTTGATTTGCTTTTTATAATTTTATTTTGTTAACATCTGGGTGTTCTTGAAAGGCTCATTGTCTAAGTCAAAGAAAGAAGGGTGCTACCTATGATTGTTCTCTAAATTTACTGTACTTTCTACTTCTCCCTCTTTCCCCCACCTTCAGTTCTAGTGGCAACAACCCTTACTCCTCTTTTGGAGCAACTCTAGTGAGAGATGATGAGAAGAATTTGTGGAGCATACCTCATGATGTATCCCATACAGAAGCGGATGATGATAGGATACTGTATAATTTGATTGTCATTCGAAATCAGCAGCCCAAAGATTCGGAGGTAAGTCATCTAGCAATAACTTTGGAGAACCTACTCTTCACATTGTCCGGTAGGGTAAAATATTGGTAATGCGGATCTGTCTGAGATGAAGCCTTAAGGTATCCATTATTCTTATTATTTTTGTTTTTTCTCTTAAATCACTTTGGCTCTCTTTGATTAAGCAACCATAGGTACCAGGCCAAACCCAGTTTGATCATTGTTTAGACCCTGATTGACTCAGTTGTTTCTGTTTTGGTCAGGATTCCTGAGCGTCTTCTTCTCCCAGATCTATTTTTTTTTTAAAGAGACCATTCTTTGCCTCATTTCTTGTTCAGCCTTAATCAGTCAGTTGCCTCAGTCAGACTGAGACTTGGGAAAGAACTTAGCTTGAAAAGTTCAAGGTCCCCTACAGCATCCTGGACCATCTCCAGTTGTCCTGATCCATATCTGGCCACTGGACCGAGATGACTCTGGAGGAGAAAGTGAGGCTGGTGACTTTGCACAGCCCTTCCTCACTTAACTCGAATTTACTTACATGTCATGGCATCACCTCCCTGGTGTCATGGTCCTCTTCGAAAATGAAGGACTAACAAGACAATGACTCTTCTCGGCTCATAGCAGAGAGCTGGGATGGGGGGGCAGAAGATACTGAGAATCACACAGGTTTTTAGATTACCAAAAACCTTTTAGTTTGAGTACTACTACTCTAAAGATCCCCATCCAATGAGCAGTGGATTTTATATCCCCTATATTACTGGAGGAGCTGAATCATATTAACTTGACACCTTTGCTATATACTATAGTTGTTATAAATGAAACCAGAAGGAAGGAGGAAATTGCTGCTAAATGGAAGGATGGCTCATGGGTATTCCTTGCCAAGGAAAAGAAAGGAATTGGCAAAACAGTTTTTTACCATTTGTCCAAAGTCAACAAGAAACATTATTTCATGGCATGTCTGGTAATCCCATGTTGCAGTATTAATAATGAGTATTGATAAAAAGATCACAATGAAAATAATTATAATCCATACAGCAATACTCTTTGCTGATGATGAAGGGGTAGAATTTCTCTAAGAACAACTTGAAAAATGCTCCAAATTAAACCAACATATATTCTTTTACAGGGTGACTTGAGGGCAAAAATGGGAAAAGTTGAGTCTGGGGAGAAATATATGGGAAAGTATAGTTCAGGAAGAATAAACTGAAGTGCCAAGGCCTTTTAGATTACAAAGAAGCCTCATAATTTTAGATCATGAACATTTTAAAATCTGGAATGTCATAGACATGGCAAGCAGGAAATAGTACCATAAAGAACAAAATAGATTTTATAACAAAACAAAGGAAAAGACTAGTTAATGATATCAGAATTATCCCCAGATTAGTAGCCTTTCTAGTAAGATCATCTTCTCATCAGAGCCAAGATCAGAATTATTATGAATCGAGAAGAAAGAAGAATAATGAGAAAAAAGATGTCATACAAGTGAAACAATTTAGTTCTGAAAAATTAATTGGAAATAAAAAATGGGAAATGGAAAACAGAAGTGATATCAACACTGAATAGAATGTTTTTATCTAGAAGTCTATGCAGTGTAAATTAATTGCTACATAAGGAGACCAAAAATGCCCAGAGGAAGCAAGCACCGTAGGACACATCTGACTTACTTACCAGATGGAGAGAGATGACTGCCAAAGGCAACACTGAGTTAGAATATACATGTTTGTAAAATTTTGTTTGTAAGGACAAAGGATGATTATAAAGCAGAGAAAAGCAATGGAGGGTAAAATCTATTTGAAGAAGTCTTTTTGAGATACTCAATTAAGTAAAGTCATCCCAACAAGGGATGAAAATTCAAGGATGAAAATGGAAGGAGGACAAGGGATTCCTTGTGGATGGTGAAGGTACTTCAGATGCTCCTGCTTGCATAGATCTTGCCTCTTGTAGCCTCAAGCTCCAAGATATCACAGAGCCTCCTCAAAGACAGCTAAATGCCATCTGTTTGGTCTGCCTATCCACAAAGGAAAGACCAAATGTTTGAAGCCTGGCTATTGCTCAAATTTCAGCTTGCATTTGGTTAGATGCTTCATAGAGCTTGTCTAATACTTTATATATTTGAAACACATAGGACAGATGGATTGTGTCTTAGGTCCAAGACTGAATGGGAGAAAGAAATAGAATCTGGATTTTCTTAGGGGAATTGTAAAGCTCATTGCTAATCCCAAGTTTCTCATGAAAGCAAAGGTCTGTCTTTTTAGTACTGACATTTTAGCTGTGTTGCTATATGGCAGTAAAGATGTGGTATCTTTCCTCTGAAGAATTAAAAATGAGTAGTACACAGAGGACAGTGAAGGCACTTGTTAGCAGACTGCACATACAACCAATGAAGAACTCTGAAGAACAGGAGTAAAGGATGATGTCATCCAGGAGCTATAAGATAAGCAGAGAAGCTAGACTAGCAAGAATGAGGGATGAAAGGTAGATCCATTAGACTTTTTCCACTGTTACCTTTGCAATGTCAGGAATAAGTGAGGAAAGTCTCCAATACTGACTGGACCTCTGATGGCAAACTTTTGGGAGAACATGGATAAGAGTTACACAGGATGGGCAGCTATGGCTGGGCTGGGATCTGCAGTGTTGGTGGGAACTGCTGAATCGATGAGATGACAGGTCCTCCTGCTGATTTAAGCATATGCCAGCACAAACTAAGTACTGTGTGACTTGGGAGCGAGCTGATGTGTTCTCTGGCCTCCATGTCCTCATTTATAAAATAAATGGACTGTTTTATATTGCATTATGGTCAATCAAGCAACAGGCATGTATTTAATTCCTACTTAAAGTGCCAAGATCCTAGGAATACAGAAACAAAAATGAAATGAGCCCTGTCCTCAAGAAACTGATTGCAGCATGTAAGCTATTGGGGGTGGTAGCATGTGTGTGTGTACACACATGTGCGTGCGTGCACACACACACACACATATATAATACAACAAAATTGGGGGAGGAGAGTCACAAAGAAGATAGTATTTTTGCTGAGCTGTGAAAGTAACTGGGGACATAGCTGAGGAGAGAGTGTATTCTAGGCAAGGGGGATGGGCACCCAGAGATAGGAAATGGAATGTTATGGGTCAGGAAAAGGAAGGAGGAAGGAGGAGGAGAAGTAAGAAGAAGAATATGAAAAAGAAGAGAAGGAAGAGGAAGAAGATGATAACTTCTACCATTCAGGGATTTCCAAGGAAAGACCTTAAGTAGTCCACTTTAACAAATAGGTAAGATTCATTTGTAGCGCATTACCACAGATTTAGGACTTACCACATCACTGCAAATTGTTGCTGTTAAAGTGCTTGAAAATAAGTGGCTCGATTAAGTACTGTATAGCACACATTCCAGCGGAAATATTGCCCAATTTATTTGACATGCCCTTTCATCATAGATAATACAGCATTAACTATGGATCAAATCATCACCATTCTTCAACTTCTGAAATCAAAATTAGGTTTTACGGGGCAGGTTTGCAGAGTTTTCACTTAGGAGTCACTGATTTTGGACCATCATGCAGACTCTGTTTTCCAAAAGCAGCTTTTGTTTAGCACACATCAAAGCAGTTCCCGCCCTTGTGAGGAATGAGTTTAATGGGATCTCACAAAGCTACTTCAGGAGACTCTTAAGCCCTTAAAGTTATAGACTGACAAATTAAGAAATAGGTCAGAAGGTGAGGAATTAGTGTTTTGAGAGTACCAGTAGCTGAATATGAGGAGGGTTGGCTATTTTCCCCCTTTCGTTCAAAAGAAAAGGCTTCATTGTAGATGGCATTTGCCAATACTTTATGACCAGGATATTCTGACCGTTTATATAAAATGTCACTGAGTATACCCCTATGGAGAATGCAGATTTCTCACTTTCTTTTTCTTTTTAAAAGAAAACTTTTAAAAGAAAGTGAGAAAACTCACTTTGCTTATTTTTCTTAAGTTTTGAGTCTCTGATTTTCTTCCTTCACCACCATTGAGAAGGTAAGCAATTTGCCATAGGTTGTACACACAGACTTTCCATTGTCTTGAGTCTTTCAGTAAAGAAGAGCTGAAAACTTGTTATCTCTTGGACTTTGGCTATAGAAAAATCATCTATGTATTGGATATGTACAGGGACTCTGGGGTAGAAGATATCTTCTTTCTATTTGCCCTTAGGATTGGTGCCATCTTTGTTCTTGTTCCTTGGTGGGGAAAGATCCTACCCCAATCCCAAGGTCAATTCTTAACTTTAGCCATTTTTTTTTTGGCTTTGGATAGCGATACTTTATTCAATTGGAGCAACTGGTAAATGAAGAATAATGTTGTAAATTAAGATAACATTCATGTGGAGAAACTTAAAAAGTAGGTATGGATCAATGGAAAGACAAATGGTAGGGATATTTTTTCACTGACTTAGTAAGATAAAAAGATCCAAAAGACATAATAGATGAAGAGTTTGGGAAATGGGGGAAGGGAAAGTGAGGAGGCATTTGTTAAATATCCATTATGGACCAGACACTGTACTAAGCACTTTAAAAATATTATCGCACCTATATCAAATTTCTTGCCATCTCATAAAGGAGACAGGGATTAAATGAGGGAAAGGAATTTGGAAGTCAGTTTCAAAAATGAAAGCTGAAAATTGGTTTTCAATGTAAGTGAAAGAAAATAACATTATTTTAAAAAATCAAATTATTAGCTCATTTGAGATCATTTGAAATCTCAATTAAAATACAATAAGAGCCTGACAAAGACATCTGATAACATACTAATGTGGCACTTCAATTGTCTGGATGATTGCTGGGACTTTCTTTTAATTTCTTGATCTGCCTAAAGTCATGCTTAGATGAATTTATCTTTCCAATGGTTGGTTAACAAACAAGGAGAAATTCTATATGAAATACATCTTTCACTAAAAGAAACATTTTGTAGAGATTTTTAACATCCCCTGGGGTTTGTGACAAATCCCTGAGAGAACTAGTGATGTAAAATAAAAACAAATTCCAGGCATCACCACTCATACTCCCTTAATTTCTGGAAAGTAGTATTTTAAAAATTCAGAGAAACAACAGGTGATAGTCTGTGGGTTAAAATTCATCTGGATAGGGGAAAGGAGATGGTAGTCATTTCTTTATGGGGCTGAGGACAGTGATGCAGGCAAATAACTAAGCTGCAGAGGAGTAAATTGTCTCCATTAGAAGTGCATGACTTTAGTAAAGAAATAAGATGTTGTTAGACTTTATAATCTGAGTCAGTCAATCAATGCGTGTTTGTCCTTCGTTGCCGAAGAAGACCATGCCATCAGAGAAATGATGATGTGACTTGCACTTGCCTTTGTTTTGAGTGAGGGAGGGCTGTGCAGGTCACCGGCCTCACTTCTCCAGAGCCATCTGAATTCATCAGGATGACTGGAGATGACCCAGATGAGGCAGTTGGGGTTAAATGACTTGCTCAAAGTCACACAGCTAGTGAGTGTCAAGTGTCTGAGGTGAAATTTGAACTCAGGTCCTCCTACTCCTGCACCAGTGCTCTATCCACTGCACCACCTAGGGCCCCCGGTCAATCAATAAGCATTTATCAAATATATCTGATACCATGCAATGGATACAAGTACAAATAGTAATATTACTTAGCATTTATGTGTCAACTTAAGGTTACAAAGTGCCTTACAAATATTTTCTTATTTCATCTTCACAATAACTCTGGGAAGCAGACACTTATTTACCCTCAATTTACAGATGAGGAAACTGAAGGAGAAAGACATGTTTTACCTACGGTCATACAGCTAAAAAGTGACGGAAATTGGATTTGACTTAGATATTCCTGATCCTATATCTGTGTCTGGATATAGCTTTATCTACGTTACAGGAATAAGGAGCAGTCTGAATGAAGGTCTGGAACCCAGAGCCTAGAGTGATGCCAGTTTGTGGAAAGCCTTAATGCCACAGAGTTAGACAATGAAAGGCCTTTGAAGACGTTTGCCCGAAGGCATGTGGCATTACTGGATCTCAATTTCTATGGGTCTCAGTTTCCTTATCTGTAAAAACAAAAGGGATTGAACTCAATGACCTCAAAAGTCTCTTATGGCTCTGTATTTGTTGTATTTTTGTCTATGCCAGAGTAATAATGAGGTGCATTTGTATCTACGTAGTTGTGCCGAGGCACATGATTCTTTCTCTTGTACGGAGGGGAAACCAATTGTCATAGATCTTTTCTTGGGAAGAGCAGTTTGTGTTTCTGTTGGTGGGAGCAGACTCACTTCTCTCTTTGGTCCCTCACCTCTTACCAACCAAGAGCAGTAGCAGTTCCCTATATACTTAAATTAGAAAGTGGGGAAGGCAGCGTTCTCCTAGAGTGGCTTATGTGGTGAGCAGGACGGACAATACTGAGAGTCCCTGGAGGCCCGTAGCCACATTTGCCACTACTTTCAGTAGTACGTTTTTTTTCAGTTTTTAAAGGAGCGTAGGAAGCTCTGTGTGCTGTGAGAACTCAGGGAAAGCCTGGCTTCTGGATCTGTTTAGACTCTTCTCTTTTTTGGGGCATCAGCCTGACCACAACCCAGGCTCTCTTGTTCCTGGTCCTGTGCTTTTCCCACTAACCCACAAAGTTGATTCCATGTTGGGCACTTGTTAAATATCCTTTTGATACCCTCTTCCCCCTGCTTTTAAATTTGTTTTCCTCACAGCTGTGGAAATTAGTAATAGAACATCAAACTCCTTATTTAGATGTAGTCAATTTCCTCTGTTAGCTTAGTCATCTGTGCTGCGGACCAATGGTAGCGGCTGAATTACAAAAAGTAATTTCTATTATGTGGATGTTTACTGTTCACTCCTGTACAGATGAAATATTTGGCACAAATTTTCACAAGGCAAAAAGTTCGGAGTAGTCCAGAAAAGTGCTTCTTTGAGGAAAGAGATTTAATTCAATTCACATTCTAGGCACTGAGGAGAGAAAGAAAAAACCCCAAATAATCCCTAGCCTCGAGTTTATTTTCTGAGGGAATACAGCATGTGAACTCTTAATTAATTTCAAGATAAAATGAACTACACTATGTCACACCACACAATTAAATAGGGAGATCAGGAAAAATCTCAGAGGGGGAGGCATTTGTGCTAAACTTTGAGGAAACAGGGTTTCAATGAGGCAAGGGTGAAGAGGAAGGACGTTCCATATACAAAGACCCACCTAGGCAAAAACACAGAGGTAGGGGGGTGACCTGTATGACTTTGAGCAAATTACTTAACCCCTTTGGGTCTCAGTTTTCTCATTTGTAAAATGAAGTTGACTGGACTCACTTTTTCTGTCCCTTCTTGTCATAAACCTACAATACTGTGAAACACCAGAGCAGAGCTTGAACTTAGGTCTTCTGATGTCAAATCAAGGGATTTTTCCTGCTAATTCATGTTGGCCTCCATGCTGATGATCTAATACCAGAGCCAGAGTTTATCCAAAAATTTAATGCACGGTTTGCTAGGATGGGTCTGTGTAAGCCTGACCCAGCTATGGTGACTCAAGATGCCCAGGCCTGTCTTAAGCAAATCCATCTTAATGATTCACATGTGTAGATCTGGTAATCTGTCGTTCAGTAGCATTTAATTTTCCTACAGTTGCGTAAACACAGACTAATAAAATACTTCACTTGTGTGTACTTATTCAAACAAAACATAAGTGATCTAAATAAAATAGAGAATTTAGGCTAATAATAACAGCTAGCATTTATATGGTGTTTTAAAGTTTTTAAGATATTTACAAACATCACCCCCATTTTATCCTAACAACAACCCTAGGAGGTAGGTGCTATTATTATCCCTATTTTACAGATGAGGAAACTGAGGCAGACAAAGATGAATTATCTTACCCAGGGTCACACAACTATTAAATGTTGGGAGCCAGGTTGGAACTCACATGTTTTTTTGCCTCCAGGTCCCATGTTCTATCTACAGTGACACCAAGCTACCCATTTAAATTAAAACTAGTTTTTACAAAGGGAGATAGCATGAACAGAACTCCCAAGATAGAGCAACAACAGAATTACAAACATTTCACAGATAATTCATTACTCTTTCTCTATCTCTTTCTCCTTCCTCCTCTCCTCAACACAGTCTCCCCATTACCCAACAAATAGATAAAGGATACCAATTCCAGAATTGGAAGCATCCTTAGAGGTCATTTGATCTAAGTCTATCATTTTACAGGAGCAGCTAGGTAGTACAGTGGATAGAGCACCACTGCAGGAATCAGGAGGACCTGAGTTCAAATTTCATCTCAGACACTTGACACGCACTAGCTGTGTGACCTTGGGCAAGTCACTTAACCCCAATTGCTTCATCCTGGGTCATCTCTAGTCATCCTGATGAATATCTGGTCACTGGATTCAGATGGCTCTGGAGGGGAAGTGAGGCTGGTGACCTGCACAGCCCTCCCTCACTCAAAACAAAGTCAAGTGTAAGTCATGTCATCATTTCTCGGATGGCATGGTCTTCTTCGGCAATGAAGAATGAACACACATCATTTTACAGATGAGCAAACCATGAGCTAGGCAATTTGGAATGACTTGCCCACGGATTGATAAATAGTAAATGACAAACATTCGAACCAAGGTCCCATGACCTTCTCTCTGTCAAAAGCTCAAAGCTTTTTTTGTTGGACCATAGTTGGCCCCGTTCTACATTTTACTTTGCTAGAGCATACTTGGCCTGTGATAGGATTTGATGAGGAGGACAGAAAGTCTTTCTACCTAGAATGAAGCACTTTTACATTCTGTTCACTATTCAGAATAGTCGTTTTCTGTCTCAAGTCAGCATTCAAAGTATATCAAAGAGATCAGTCTACTTTGGAAGGCAAGCTCATCCCAGTGCCGGAGGCGACTTTCAATGGTAATAGACACTCTGTTTTGACCTAGTCAGTTTTGTCTTACAGAAGGGCAGATACGTACCTGTGGGTTGTATTTCTTTTGCCTGTGTTTATCTGAGGTCTGCATGAATTTATTTATTTTTTGTTTTTACTCAGCTCACATCAATCCAATACCTGTTTCTGTTCTGTACAAGAATGTACAGAACCTGCAAGGATGATTGCTGTACATCAGCAGCTCTAGGTCCTTTGTTTCCAACCATTTTCTACTCGCTGCCCCCCATCATGAAAATGATTTGGAGAACATCTCTCCTTTGTGTCTCTTTTCCTCCTCCCCCTTCACTCCCTTCTCTCTGTTTCTGTCTGTCTCTATGCCTTTTTCTCTCTCCTTGTGCTCCTCCTTCACTCTTTCTCTCTCTGTCTCTGTCTCTCTGTCTGCGTCTCTCCCTCATACTTTATTCTTTTCCTTTTAGAGCACACTTCATTTTGCCTTTGGAGGCACAATTGTTGACTGACCTTTGTCTACTTCTGATTTTTTTTTGGCCATTTGTTTCATGTTGACCTTTAGTTGATTAAAGTTTCCATGTATAGGAATCATATGGAACCCAGAACCTTTTATCATGATCATGGTTCCTTTGAAATTCAGCCCTGAGATGTCTCTAGTTGAGTATTATGAGATCATCTATTCAAGGTTGGTCAGAGTCCAGGTTCTTTATTTTTCAGTTGAGGATCTGGGATGGGCAAGTGACCTAAGAACATGCAGTGTTTATTTCTTGAGCACCATCATGGCTGCCTAATTCTACCTCCTTTTACTATTGCTTATTCTCCCTTGTCCTTTTTACTTGTTTCTAGACTCCAACAGATGCCAAGGCCTTGAGAGTCTTTCTGATTCCTCGTCTTTTCTTTCCATACTGAATGAGTCACAGACTGATTTAAAAACGCTTGTCTCTTGGTACAACATATGCTGGGCCCCACACATATTTTTCCAGTGTTCTTGTGGGAATTTACATTCAATGTTATATTTATATATTATATATTTACATTCAATGTTTAAGATAGTATCAACTGATATTCATAGTTATAAAGCAGTAGTGTTAGGTGCTAAATCTCATTAGCAGACAAAAGCTTGTTTTTCTGAACACCTCCTTCTCACCCCTTACATTTCTAGATTTTCTGAAATTTTATTTTACGGTTAGAGAAATGCTGTTCTAAATTCATGTTTTATTGAATAGATAAACATCATTTGGTTCAACTTCACTTATCAGGGTAGAGGAAGTTGGGTTGGATAAAGTCATATGGATTAAGCACATGGGAAATTAGAGATTATGCTGGGGGGTGGGGTGGGGGAAGAATGGTATTATTGTAATTCCCTCTACCAGGGAGGCTAACGCTGGCAGATCTCTTTCGTTTGGGAGTTTGAGCTGAGGTAGGGCCAAGCCCATTGAGTATCCATACCAATATGGTGACCCTTACCATGGACAGAGGGTGGAGTGGCAGGGCACAAAGGCTGCCTAAGGAGGAGTAAACTGGCCACATCATAAATGGAGCAGACCTAACCTCCTTATCTGATCAGCAGTGGGCTTGAACCCTAAGTGGCTGTGCTGCAGCTCCAGGATGGGAGAGATAGAGAGACCTAATCTCAAAAAACCCCAAACCAACTCCCCCACCCTCCCAAAAAAAAGCTTAGCAGGAAAAATATTAGATTTAGAAATGAAAGCAGGAGGGAGAAAGGGCAAAAAGATTGAATATGCCGATGTGGAATGGGAAGAAACAAAAGACATAATGGAGAGTCCAGTTTATTTGAACCTTGTCAAAATGGCATAGCAGGAAAGTAGGAGAAAGAAGACCTTTGCCTCTAATCTCAGTTTTGACATTTATTAGATACGTGACCTGGAAACTAGGACCCACTTTAATTATATATAAGTAGAAGGTATCAGACAAAATGATCCCTAAAGTCTCATCTCACTTTAGGATTCTATGAGTTAGCCTCATTAAAGAGAATCTTAAATTAATCATCTTCCATTCATCAAAATTAATTCAACACAATGAACATACAGAAAGCACTTAGTAGGTGTAAGCCATTGGATCAAGTACTTGTGGGTAGGATACCAATTCCCTGAGCTTAAGAATTTTAGTTGGGGAGTCAAGTCTAACACACATGATAATATGTCAAACCCCATGTCCTGATTCTTTGTTTTTCTTGGGTCTGGACTAAATAAGGAGCATTGAGGAAGAGACACTAAGAAGGGGCATAGGCTTTCTATTGGCCATAACCATGTGATGGTTAAAAATGATATAAATTCCATCTTTTGGGAAAATTATGATGAGGACACCATAGGAAAAGAAAGTTTACTAAAATTTGACATAAGCAATAATTAACTCTCCAGCATTTTCAGTGTCACCTAGGCCTCTCATTTGTAGAACTTTTTTTGACTTAAGTATATAATAGCCATGGTGATGATGATAACTAACGTTTATATACCACTTACATATCAGGCACTGTGCTAAGTGCTTTATAGTTTTTATAAAGCTCATTTGATCTTCACAACCACCCTGTGAGTTAAGTGCTTTTATTATGTTCATATTACAAATGGGGAAACTGAGGCAAACAGAGGCAAACCTTGTGCAAGGTCACCCAGCTAGTAAGTGTTTGACGCTTTGAACTGAGGTCTCCTTGAGTGCAGACCTGGAGCTGGGTTCATCTCTTTTTTAAAAAATTAATTTTTTGTTTTCAATGTGCTGGCTTCATCTTAATATTAACTACAGAGGTCTCCCTAATGTTAAGTGTTTTACACACACACACACACACACACACACACACACATATGTACTGGATGTGCTAAAAAAAATCATTAATGATTCTGAATTTGTGCTAAAAGGAATTACAACTTATTTTTATTCTTTCAAGATGGGACATACATTCTGAGTAATATTAAAATTAGCTGGCTTATATTAACTTTAACTAGAATTTGGGATATGTGCTCTTAGGTACTTTATTTGACATTAATTTTTAAATTTTGAATTCCAAATACTCTCCCTCCCTCTAAGCCCTCCCCTCCCGATTGAGAAGGCAAGCAATATGATAGCCATTATATGTGTGAAGTGAAGAAAAACATTGCTTTGTACTACTTTACCATTTAAATTCATAATAAAAAATAAATGGTAATTAATAAATACTGTGACAAGTATGAGGAAGTAACACGATGAAGTAGAATTGCCTTTTTTTGTGTATTGCTAACCAACTTTGTTTATGACATTTCTCTGACAATCAGATTGGAAGCTCCCTGAGGGCAAAGATCATGTTCTAGATTTTTTGGTGTTGCTCACAGCACCTAGCATACTGCCTTGTATGAAATAGATTCTCAACAAATAGCTTTTGATTGAATGAGTTTTTAGAACTGAGCTTTCACTTATAGCAGTTCCCTTTTTACTGTTAGTGTTCTATAGAGATGGAAACTGGTGTAATGTTCAGAGAACCTAGATATAGGTGGAGTTGGAAGGTCCTTGGAGATAATCTAGCCCAACCATTCTCAAAGTATGGTCTAAGGACCCCTGAGGATCCCTAAGATCTTTTCATTGGATCTTTAAGGTCAAAACCATCTGCATAATAATACTAACCTATTCTAATATTTTAATAATCCTCCCTTTTCTGACTACATATCTGTGAGAGCAGATTTTTCTGATATACTTTAGGCAAAAAAAAATGTATTGCAAAGGATTGGTTGCAGAAGCAGATATGAGAATCCAGCTGTCTTCTATTAAGTCAGATATTAAAGAGATTTGCAAAAATATGTAAAACAATGTCATTCTTCTCAATAAATTTTTTACTTTGGAAAATGGAGTTATTTTTCATTAAAAATATCTCATTTATGTTAACATGCAATAGATTTATTGTTATTTATAAGTGAATTAATAACAGTGAATTAACAAGTGAATTAAAAATATATCCATTTTTATTTTTAATATGGTAAATATTAATAGATATAACCCACATAAAGAGAAGCTCTTTGAGATCTTTTTAAGAGTATAAAGGGGTCCTGAGATGCAAAAGTTTGAGAAATGCTGATTTAGTGTAACCCTCATTTTATAGATGAGGAAATTGAGACCAGAGAGTATAAGTGACTAGTCTACGATCCCGTAAAAAATAAGCAGACCCAGAATTCTTTTGACACCAAATTCAGTGTTTTTCCAATTGCACTGCACTAATCCAGTGGCTGGAGGAGTGAGGAATGGATTATAATTTGGAGACTTTTTAGCAGTGCTTTAGGTTAACACTCTCTCTGTCCTCTCCCTCTGTCCAGCCTAATCATATTAGCATATTTATTGCCTGAAAAAAATATGCTTTTCTGTTTGAATAGCTTTTCATTTCTTCTCTTTTATGATTACACATGGAAATTTGTACTGGGTATACAGAAGATGACCTTTTGCTGAAGGTCAGCTTCTGACTTGACTTAGGGTGGGCTGAGCACCCAGGGAATGGATGTAACAGGGCTCCATCACACGGATTTGAAGTGTCAGAACTTAAAGCAAGCCCTCTCCAAACTAGTTAGTCAGGCTTTAATTCATTGCTTTAAAATTTACAGGGAGGCCCAGTTTCTTGTTCTGAAATAGAGGGAAAAGAACCCAACTCTACACACAATAATTAAAAAATAAACACATACACACAGAATAGAAGGTAAATTTAAGCTTATCTTGGCCCTGGCCTGGTTCATCAAGTTGGTGTAATAAAAAATCAGGGGATTCCCTCTCTCTTCAATGACAGCAGGTGTTTTTTTAGGGAAGTCTAAAAGAATAAACAGTCAACAACAGTGAGCCAATATTCTTTGATACTAGCATATTGCATCTGGCAAAATTTTCTAGGAAAAACCAGTCACTGTGCTTGACTTAACTTTGAAAATGCTATATTTGCTATATCAAAGAAAAGCTTTTCCTTAAAGTCAAGAACGTATTGAGCCTTGCCTTCTGTCCCTCTTTTCAGGAATATACAAACTTTTTTTGTTCATTCCAAAGGCCTTTGTCTTTAACAAATCCTTTTGTGGGGTCATGACGACTCTGGAATGTATCCAAGCAACCCTTGTCATGTGGAATTGGAGAAGAGTGTGTCTTGTGTTCTAATGATTTATCGCTCTAAACTTACAGCAGTCTTCCTACTTACAAATCGGGTTTAGTTGTTTCCTTCACGAGTGCCTGATAATGTAGATGATAATTAAGCAAACATTATTTGACCAGTGCAGCCACCCTTTCTTCTTTGTTTAGTGGATCTAACTCCACCTTGAATAAACTAAAATGATCCATTCTTGCTATGTGGAGCCCAAGGGAGTCTTTGATTCTGAATCTCCTTGACTGTCCCCCCATGCTTGATATGCTCTGCCCCCACCGCTCTCCACGTCTTAGCTTCTCTTTCTTCCTTCAAGACTCAGTTCAAATCCTACTTCTTCAATGAGACCTTTCCTAATTCCCTGTCACCCACCTTCTTTCCTTCTGAGATTACCTTCCATCTGCTTAGCATGTAACTTATATGACCATATATATCCTGTGTGCTCCTAGCTAGCTATTTCCAGGTTTAGAAGGTGAGCTTTTTGAGGGCAGGGGCTATTTTTACCTCTCTTTGTATTTCTATCACTTCACACAGTGTCTGGCATCTAGCAAGTGCTTAATAAATACTCGTTGACTGAGTTGACTGGCTGTGGTTTGCTATAAGAATGAAAAAATGGAGCCCAAGGTTGGAGGCTCTGTGGAAGGAAAGGTAACCAGATGGGCAAAGAACTAGTCAGTGAGGGCAAAACTATTCATGAGGATAGCTTGGCATCCTGAAGATGTAGTTGAAAGGGTATACCCTATACAGTCAAATGAAATCATGTTTGCAAATCTCTTTGCAAACCTTAAAGTGCTTCAGAAATATCCATTCTCACCATCATTAATAATAACATTAATTATTTTTATTGCCTTAAGAGATTGAACTCTGATTTTCTGCTGAGCATCTCCTCCAGCTGCGATTCCCCAAAGTGCTTTGGAATAAAATCACATTTTTTCTTAGCACTAACCAATTCTTCCATCTTGGCTCCATGGCCATAAATATTTGCCAAGTTATTACACATGTATAATATTATTGAATATGTAGAATCCTGAAGCACAGCAGAAATGTTGGCTATGTTTTAGAAGCCTGTCAACATTTTGGAACGTGGGGGTGATGGTCCATTTTCGTGTTCTGTAATAGAAGACAGGTCAGGCAGCTTATGTCAAAAGTTAGTTACACCCACTTGCAGTAATTACTGAATCTAATTATAAAATAGTTTCTGGAGAAATAAAGTACTCCTCCTTTTGTTGTGATTGTTTTCTATTATTAATCAACCACTTAATTCCTGTGATATTTTTTCCCTTTGGGCTTGGAACAGAGTTTGAAAGCCTTCTCCCTACAGAGGAAAAATGGGTTTTTTGAGGCAGGCGGTTGTATGTGCTTGGTGAAATTGCTTATAGGGCATAGTTTGGTTGTCGCTAGTTTGAGGGATTGAATTTTGGATGATGCATAATAAAACCTGGGCTTCCACATATGCTGACAGGTCTCTGCTGAGTCATCGAGGGGTGTGTCTGTGTTACCTTTGGGTAATCACCACAGAAATCTTGACATTCTTCTCCCTTAAGCCTAAAGGGAATTTTTCAGTTTTTCCACTTTGGCTTGACTGACAGAAACTATTGGAAATTATCAAAAAAGGCAATAGGGATTAGAATGCCATGGAGGTAATACTGAAAGGAAGGACAGAAGAGGACAATGTCAAGCTGTGGGAAAAATATTGGATCTGGATTTAAATCCTGCCTCATTTGGAGAAGTCAACCTTTCTAAGCTTCAGTTTCCACATCAATAAAATGGCAGGGTTGAACTATATGGCAAGTCCCTTCCAACTCTAGATCTAGGGTATGAAACAATTTTGTTTTCCTATCGGGCACCATGGATGCTTTTGGGCTTAGATGGGAGTTAGAAGGAAATCATATTAAATTTCTTTCCCACTGAAGTGTAAATGGCTGATTTAAGGATAGTAGAGGTAGAGATTTTAACCTTAAAAGAAAATTCTGTTAACCTGAAGGATTCTGTAATTGGTGGCATGTCTGTATGCGGAGAAATGTTTTTGTGTGTGGGTGTAGAGGTAGTTCTGGAGTGTGCTTCCAGTGTGCAGCATGGTGCAGATAAATGCTTGTTCATTGGTTAGTAGGATTGTCTCTCAATCCAACGAGATGTCACTTGCAGTTTGGGATTCCTCAGAGGATAACTTGGCATACTATTTTTGGACTTTTATATATTGGCAGTTGGAAACTGCCATAGCCTCTTATCCACTGGAAACAACATATTGTTCAGTCTCCTGGAAACACAAACATTTCCATGCCCTGATCAAGATGAATAGTTTGTGCTGGCATTAGCCGATGGTACTTGGGGTTGGGTAAAGATCAAGCCATTTTATTGGCAGGACCAGATGGCTTTCCCATCCCCAAACTACCTTCTGGGTTGAGTATGCTAGGTTGCTTGGGAGAGCATCTCCTGTAAGTTGCCCATTGGTTTAGATTTGTGTGGGGATTTCCCAGATCTGGAATTTGAACACCTGGTAAACTAAGTGTGGTGAGCTGTTTGGGGATTTCCATGGTAATGCTTTTGATATTCAGGTTGCAAAAACTAAGGGCCTTATGGGTATCAGCTATTGATTTCTTCTGTATCTTTTAAGTACTTAGTTATTTGGGAGGAGTTATGTGGTGCAGTAGATAAGAGTACCCAACCTGGAGTCAGGAAGACTCATCTACTTGAGTTCAGATATGGCCTCCGGTATTTTACTAGCTTTGTGACCTTGGACAAGTCACTTAACCCTATTTGACTCAGTTTCCTCATCTGTTAAATGAGCTGGAGAAGGAAATGGAAGACTGCCAAGAAAACCCATAATAGGATCATGGAGAGTCAGACATGACTGAAAGATTGAGCAACACCACCTAGTTACTTACACGTTGTCTGCTTCATTTGGGTGTGAGCTCTTGGAGGCTAGGGGGTCATATTTTTTTTTCTTTGTATCCCCAGTGCTTAGCACAATAAAAACTTAATAAATGCTTATTGACTGAGTGCTATTCTCTTTTAACTCTCTTGTAAGTGGTTGGGGCCATTAGAGGTCCAATTAAGAATGCTTAATTTAAACCCCACTAGAGTTTAGAACTAGTAGAATCACAGGTTCAGGCCTATTGTTATGTTTTAGACTGGGAGGTGGTACAGTGGATAGTGTTGGATTTGAAAAGATTCTGCCTCACATACTTATTATATATGTGATCCTGGACAGGGTTGCTTAATCTGTATGCTCCAGAGGCCCCTCGGTAGCACAGTGGATAGATTATTGAAGATCCAGACAATTTTTGCCTTTCTTTGTATATTTAGTGCTTGGCATAATTCCTGGTACATAGTAAGGGCTGCTTGCTGACTGACTGACTGCAGGTACCTTAGGTGATCTCAAGGAGGAGTAAGCAGACGGGGAAGGGATAGATATCATCCCTACCTGCACCTCCTTCCCCCAACCATCAAGAAGATAGTTCCCTTCTCTCTGCTTTGCAGAAAAACAAAAAGTTTTGGAATCAGGTGTCAGTGGTCCTTGGGAGCACTGAGTTAGAACAGGAAGATGACAGGGCACCTAGAGAAAAGAGGGTGTCATTTAAGGACTGCAGGTCCTGTAGGTGTCTCACCTCATTCTTCTTACCTGGTGAATAGGGGTGAGGTTTTATAGGCCATGAGCTGGGCTCAGGATGCCAAGTAGTGATGAAATCATGGGCACATAGCCAATGTAGGGCATGTAAGACTGTAGATGAAGTCATTGACCCAGTATTGTAGTGAATCCAGGTCTTGGCAACACTTAGCCAACTCTAGCTTTATTTAGTTTTGAACACATGGTTTTCAGATAATTCATCATTTTTAAAAAATGGTATGTAATTCAGTGTGGCCTATCAGATGATATGGAGAATCTGGGTTCCCAGCACCCTGCGAATCTCCCTTTATCATCCTCCTCTTTCCTGCTCCTGCCACAGTCTCATCTGCTGGGCATCTTGTGTTCTGGCCCTGAAAACAAACAGACAGCACAGTCCTCCAAGGCTACAATCCTTTAGAGTCTTGTGCTGGGATGGAAGGTAGGACAGAGAAGGATCAGGTCTTTTAGACTACAACAATAAAAGGCAGAACCTCAGTGGAATGGAACACAGACTATCACATCACCCTACTGTACCTGTTTCCCTGCCCTAGTTCTAGGTGATCTTATCCTTAACCTGTTGTGGCCTGCTTCTGATTTCTTTCCCACCTACTCGCCTCCTAACTATAAAAATTCACTAGATGCAATTTAAAGCAGCAGTTCTCAAACTTTTTGGTCTCAAAGACTCTTTACACTCTTAAAAATTACTGAAGACCCCAAAGAAATTTTTTTAAAAAATGTATTCTGTTGATCAATATTTGCCATAAAACTGAACATTTAAAATATTTATTAATTTGTTTAAAATAATATACTCATGTTAACATACATAACTTATTTTATGAAAAAGCACACTATTTTCCAAAAAAGAAATTAGTGAGAGGGGTGACATTGTTTTAAATAATTTTGCACATCTTTTTAATGTTTGGTTTAATAGAATACAGCTGGATTCTTATATCTGTTTCTTCAATCTGTTGTGATATGCAGTTTTTGTTGAAATATGTGAAGAAAATCTGGACACACAGATATGAAGTCAGAAAGGGAGGAGTATTTTAATAGGCAAATAATATCTTAGTATTATTACGAAAATAGTTTTGACCTTGGGGGCCCTCTGAAAGGGTCTTGGGACTCCAGGATGCATGGGCCACCCTTTGAGAAGTGCTGACAAAGCCATGAATAGCGCAACAGGAAAGAATCCCTTAAAATTGCTCCCTCTTTTATTTTTGATCAAACTCTTCCACTTACCTTTGTATGTCGTTTCTTGTATTAATTTGTAATTTCCTAGTAGGCAGAGACTATGCCATTAAATATCATTTTTATTATTAGTTTCAGTTCACTTGGATATTTAGTGCTTTACTGTTTGCAATTTATATTGCTTTTGGTGGGGGGCGGGAGGGTCGGGAAGGCAGCTAGGTGGTGAGATGGATAGAATTCTGCGTCTGGTGTTAACAAGATTGAGTTCAAATCCAGGCTCAGACACTTACTAGCTGTGTGACCTTGGGCAAGTCATTTAATCCTGTTTGCCTCATTTTCCTGTAAAATGAGCTGGAAAAGGACATGGCAACTCACGCTAGCATCTTTGCCAAGAAAATCCCAACAGGGGTCATGGAGAATCAGACACAACTGAGAAATGACTAAACACACTAAAGCAAACTTTAAGATCTGCTCTATGTCATGATGGAGGCGCCTTATACATTTACTTAAGGCCTATATATGAATGGCAAAGTTTTGTAATAGAAAATAGCAGGAATAATAACTATAGGAGGAATAAAAATAATAAATTCATAATAGTGGGAATAGTAAAGGTAGTTATGTGGAAACAGGGGAGGTCACTCATTCAGTCAGGGCCAGAACACATCGTTCCCCTCCTGAGCTTGACTTCCGTGGCCTGCTTCTTGATCCACGTATAACTGTAGTAATTCTGTGGTCCAACTTTGTATGTGTTTTGTGTAGCAGACTGTGGAGGTATGGAAAAGGACTGTTTTTGCAGGCCAATTCATGAGGCAAAAGGGACTTGAAAAAGGGATTATCCAGCTAAACCTCCATCATTTTGTACATTCATCAGATGAGAAAAATGAGGCCTGGAGAGGCCAAGAGATTTAAGATTAGAGAGCTAATTTGGGTTGTTATAACCAGATAACTAGTTTGGATTGTAAGGGTTTCATTCCCAAGGAAAACTTTCCAATTTAAATTTCAAAAACCAAACTAACAAACCATTGAGTAAGAAGACTTGGGTTCACTATCAGATTCATAGATTTACATCTGGTTGAGATTTTAGAAGACAGTGTGTCCAACCCTCCTGTTCTGCTGATGAAAAAACTGAGGATGAGTCCTTATAAGCTGTTCAGTCACTTTTTTTCAGTCTCATCTGACTCTGAGATACTTTCTATTTCCTTCTCCAGGTCACTTTACAGACGAAGAAAGTAGAACAATAGGAGTAAGTTCAACTCTTCATGACCCTATTTGGGGTTTTCTTGTTGGTTTCCATTTCCTCATTTCAGCTCCTTTTACCAGTGAGGAAACTGAGGCAAATGAGGTTAAGCAACTTGCCCAGAGTCACACAGCTAGTGTCAGAGGCCCCATTTGAATTCCTGACCTCTTGATTCCAGGTCCAAAGCTTTAGCCACTGTACCACCTAGCTGCCCTCATAAAATAGTGTTTAAAAGAAAAAAATGTGGAACACATTTAAATAGATTTTCACAAAATTGTCTCAGTTGTAGTTAATATTTCTAAGTTTTAGATCCCCACCTTTCAGGATTTGAAAATCAAAGGAGGTGATGCTCATAAAATGTTTTATACATATTTTGTTGTATGTAAATATTATTATTCATTTTGTCATTATTATTATCTAGCATTATTATTCAGTTCTCATGGACCATATAGTATTTTGTAATAGATATTTGTATAATCAGATATCATTATTTGATTGATTTACAGTTATTACCATTATCTGGCTGAGAAAGGTTAAACTGAACGTAGCAAATTGTCTTTTTCATTTTGGGTCACTTTCTAACAGCAATTGTCAGCGATTATTAATAATGTTACTGGAAATATCAATAGATTACATGACTCTTGGATATGAGTAAAGTACGAATTGTATATGAGTCTCACAGTTTTCTGGCACTGGGGATGGATATCTGCCCTTTCTCCCTTGCCTTCTGGCTTTTGCTACTTCCCAGTTTAGCAAGCTGACATTTCCTGGGAGTCATAGTCTGGGCTAGTTCTTGCATGCTCGAAATATCTCTCCTGCTGGCCCTGCTAGGCTGGCTGAAATATATGCGGCTTGTCACTGCTTTGGTCAGAGTCCGATTAAAATGCTAAATCATTATCTGGAAAGGAGTAGCGATTTAAAAACTATTTTCTGCTATAAACCTGCCTAGCCTCACCTTAGTTCAATTAGCCTATCCTGATGTTAATAATAGACAAGTTTGTTTATCTGGCTACCTGCCTGTGAACAGAGCCCTTAGGGGATGGGAATCAGGACTGGCTAGTTTTGATTGGAGGTGGGGAGGGGGCAGGATAGGCAGGAATAGGTGTTGCTCAGGAGACTCAATATTAGACGGTCTTGAGCATGTGAGGTACCCACAAATAAGAAGGAAGCTGTGACTAGGGAGGTGGCGGAGGTCCAGTCAAGTCATACTTCCCATTTCACAGTTTTACCTGTGCCTAGCTACAGATGTCTAAAGGGGAAGTTATTCAACACAAGGAGAGATTTGACAGTAACATAACATGGGGATGATATGTTCCCACATAATTTTGATTTCTGTGTTGTCTCAACATTTTGAGTTTTTTTTTTTTGCTGTACTGTAATTTGGAGGTTATGAATGTTTAGTATGGCAGCATCTATTAAAAACATTGTACTTGAATTTTTGTGGGTCACTGTTATGTATGGGTAATTATGGGCAATGTATATTATCTGTGATAATGCTCTGGTTCTATCTAGTATATTACTGCTGCTGCTACTACTACTACTACTACTACTATTACATTACTACTACTACTACCACTACCATTACTACTATCACATGCTTTACTTTTTCAATGGAATTCAGATGGAAGCAATCCTGGGACAAGGTGCTATCTGGCTATATATATTATTCTTTGAAATTCAGTGTTATACAGGTCACCATATGAATTGCTCTTGATGTTATTTTATTGGTGGCATGTTTTAAATAAGGAACAGTTTTCTATATGGACATCAGACATTGTAGAATTTTTGCCATACTTGGGTTTATTTCATATATTTTTCAGCATGTGAATAAGCCGTGAGGGCAGAAGTGAGTCAAAGGCTGTGCAATAATCTACAAAGACAATATTTATATTATGACAATATAGATAATGGTTGTTTGTAGATGAATTTTTAATGGTAATGTTAAACAAACAAAAAATAATAAACCACTGAACATTGAAAATATTTCTGTTAATTGTATTAAAATACTACTTGATAATACCACGTGGCAATAAAAAAAGTCTATTAATGGTATCATTAAAAATGTATCTCCTAAACACAAGAAAACATTGCATAAAGTCATAGAAATGTTAAGTACAATGTATTCTAAGCTGCTTGGAAACAATCAAGTATATAAAAACGTTATTCAGTCATGTCTAACTCTTTGCCACCCTATTTGGGGTTTTCTTGGCAAAGACACTCGAGTGGTTTGTCATTTCCTTCTCCTGCTCATTTTACAGATAAGGAAACTGAGGCAAACAGTGCTAAGTGACTTGCCCAGGGTCACACAGTTCATATTTGAACTCAGGTTTTCCTGACTCCAGACCTGATGCTGTATCCACTACACCACCTAGCTGCTCCATAGAAATCTTCAGTAGAACTCTCTACTTTTGCCATGGTGGTGTTTGACATCTGACTTCAGGGATGTTCCTTTTGAGAGCTTCACCTTTTCTCCTATCACTCTTTTTATATTATGATGACAGGGACTCACATGTACTGTGCACATGTACTGAAATGTTTTTATACTTTCTGTCAGATACTGTGGAAAAATATATTTGTTCACAATGCTTACAACAGACAGCTTTTATATATATATATATATATATGTATATTTTACTCTGTTGTTACAGTTGGTCTGGCAATTGGATTTATGCTATTAAACTCAAAAAAGACTTAAAAAAATTCAGTCTAAGTATTACCATCTCCTTTTCATAATCATTGGAGATACTGGTGTTGTTTTTAGGTATAAAAACTTCCTTCCTGTCCTTATTAGGTATAATTTCTGGAGTTTGTGTTAAGTGGAGGTATTCAATGACTTCAAGGTCTTCAACATTTCTCTCTTCATATTTTAGTAGCTTGTCGATATCACCTCTTATTTTGTCTGATCTAGACTTAGGGATAAAAGGTTTTTGTGATGATTTTCCTCCTCTGGTCATGAATGTATTGTTGTGTTACTTGGAGCTGAAGTTCCTAGTGAGGGCAAGTCATATGGTGTGCTTTCCTATAACTTTTGGGATCTAGTTCCAATTTTGCTGATAGAATGCTGGCACATTATGAAAGCATTCATCGGCTTCAATCTATCTCATATTCACTTTTGGTTTGTCTATTTTAGTGGTCAGTACCATTGACATCGAAACATTTCCGGAAAATGGAGTATTGGTATTTCTGGACTTTTTGATGCATCCTGCCTTCTTGTGGAACCACAACACAAAGGAGCACCACAGGTTTCCCTCTCCTCCATTGTGATTAGGTCAATCAGTAACCCTTTATCACCTGGCTTATGGATAGAGCATTGGCCCTTGAGACAGGAAGACTCATCCTCCTGAGTTCAAATCTAGACTAAGATGCTTACTAAGCTATCTGACCCTAGGAAAGTCACTTAACCTTATTTGCCTCAGTTTCCTCATCTGGAAAATGAGCTGGAGAAGGAAGTAAAAAGTATCTTTGCCAAGAAAACATGATTGAAAAACAAGTAGGCAAGAAGGCACTTTAGTGTCTAGTCATGTTATTAGACTTCCAGTAGAAGTGTTTTGAAGGATTTATTTGGATGAATTAAAGCCTGCTATGCTAATGAGCAAAGATATCCAACAAGGAAATAATATACCTGGATTTAAAAAACGATGACTGCTGAATTCAGGACTCATGAGGTAGACTTGGCCACGAGTCTCAGCTTGTGCCCATAACTAGCAACTAATAAAATCTGATGTTTAATTATAAACAAGTGGGGCAACCTGTGTTTCTAAGTAGTTGCTGAGAAGCTACTTTGTATGTGGTATTTTCCTGTTGGTAACCTTGACCTTTTGCGGATTATTTCAGTAACTCCCAAATCTTTTTTTGGGATCCCCTGTTTCTCCAGAGCTAGTTTATAGACTGGACTGTTTGACTTTTCCTATTGAAAAATGATTTGCTTCATATTGCAATTAGGATAAAATACAAATTCTTCAGCCTAGCATTTAAAGCTCTGGCTTTAACTTACCTTTCCAAATTTATTTTCACATAACTCTTCATTCATTTGTGAGGGGTGGGGGAAGGGGAGGAAACACAATTATTTCAATACATTTTGATGGACTGAAAATATAGAATTCCTCAACCATTTTGTGATCTAATATTAGAAAATTCCCAATTACCATGTAAGGACAGATTAAAGTAGATGGTCTCATGCTCTTCCAGCAAATAGTTGCTGACCTTGGGTAAGAAATTCTGCATTTTTTCTCTGAGGATTGCTTTCACAGTTATTAAAGTGTTTGGTCTCTTTGTCATGTCTCCTGTCCTTGAACAGTGAATGTTCTCTTCTTCATTTAATATAAATCTTGCTGCTTGCATTCCTCAAATTCCCCTTTTCTCCCTTGATTGACACCCCCTTCCCCTTTCTGTACCCCACCATATCCTGTGAAATGCTTTATTTTTCTGTTCTGTGTTGCCTCAGAGTAATAGCAATTGACCATGTAGTCTACTGGGGTCTGAAAGGTTATAAAAACCAAATCTATACCCCAGGAGTCTGAATCTGCTATCAGTGAGGGCAGATTTTAGTAGTCTATTAAATCTCTTTCTTTTGTATTTGGCATCCTGTCTTTGGTCTTCAGTCATTGGACACTCGCCAAAGGGTATGTCTCTTCCAAGACTCTGAGCCTTCTACTTTCCAGTCACATTGATTATTACTCAACATTCTATCACCCATTTTTGTGTTTTTGCAAAGGCCAGTCCCTATGCCTGGGCTTTATTTCCTCCTCACCTTCTCTTAGAATCCTTAGTTTCCTTTAAGGCTCAGCTTAGGTCATACCTGTTACAGAAAGCCATTGCACATGCCCCCAGTTTTTAGTGCTCTCTTAAATCTGAAATTTGACTGTATTTATTTCTTTGTGTATATACTGTAGAATGCAACATGCTGGGGCATGGTGGTGTAATAGTAGATAGAGCACCTGATCTGAATTCAAATCTGACCTCAGACACTTAGAACCTGTGTGACCCTGGGCAAGTCCCTTATCCTCTGTTTGTCTGTTTCCTCATTTGTAAAAAAAAAAAAAAAAAATGGGGATTATAGTAGCATCTATACTCAAGGTTGTTGTGAGCATGACCTCAGATAATATTTTATAAAGCCCTTGGCAAACCATAAGGCACTATATATATTCCAGTATTATTATTGCTCCTTGAGGCCAGGACTATATCATATTTGACTTTGCATTTCCAGGGCCTAGCAGAGCACCTTGCATATTCTAGATACTGAATAAATATTTGTTGGCTTCAGTTACTAGCAATTTGAGGTGCATTTGAATATTGGGAATGAAATGAAATTCTTTGTGAAATATTCAAAGTTCAATGGAAACCTGAGAATATTTCTTTTGCAATAATGAGAAGACCCAGATGTTGTAGGAATCCCATTTTCATGGAAGTTCATGAATAATAAGAACTGATATTTGTAAGATTTGCAAAGCATTTGTTATATACATTATCTCATTTGACCCTTAGAATAATGTTGGGAGATAGATACAATTATTGTTTTCATTTTACAGATGAGAAAATCGAGGCTCAGAGAAATGACTTCCTCTTGGTCACACAGCTTTAACTTCTGAGGCAGGATTCAAATCTAGGTTTTCCAGACTGCTGAGTTTAGCACACTTCCCACTATATCAAGTTGCCTTTTAAGACTGTAAAGACCTTTTGGGTCTTCTTGTATTCTCACTTATCTTTGCTTGAAAGCCCCTTTCAAGTGACATTGAAATTTTGCTAACAGTATGCAGAAACTGTAATTAGGTTTATTTAGGAATTGAGTTAGCTTAAAGGTCCCTATTTTAAAAAAAAGTCATTTGAAGAGAGCTCAGGAAAGGTAATTGAAAGGATAAAAAAGTTGGAAAATGGAACCCAGGAAGAAAGGTGGAAAGAGTTGGAATTAGAGCGGAGAAGAAAAGGATTCTTAATAATAGACTTCAAATATAGAGAAGATAATTATAAGTAAGACGGTTGTTATAAATTATTTCCACTTGCTCTCCTAAAGAAAACCAAGCAGAAAAAAAGGGGCTAACTTTAAAATATGATATATTTAGGCTACAAAAGGAAAAAAAACCCAAAAACCTTTCAAACTTCAAGGAGAATCCTGAGACATCAAAATGACGTCATTAGATTCAAACTATGCTGAGCTGAAAAACTCTTCCTATGCTGTATAGAGAGGATGTTTAAATAAAACAGATGGCAAGATTTCAGTTCTCTTCCTGTCCTTCCTCTTTCTCCTTTTCTTTTTCCTCTTCCTACCTAATTATTCTAAATAATTTTATTTCTGTCCAGCTCTGGCGATGTTCTCAGCTCTGCGGAGCCAAGGGCCGTGTTCCACCTTCTCTTACTAGACCCTCTCCTCTCTGCTGTTATCTTCTGTCCCATGTTCCCTAAAGGCCAAGTCAAAGAAATACCAACAAAGTATACATTCTAGTAAAGGTTTAGAAGGTTTAGACAGGGGTAGGGAACCTGTTTAGACAGGGGTAGGGGTAGAGTACTGAGTTAGAAGATGTAGGTTTGAATCCCATGGCAAGGTCATATGTGGTCCTCTAGGTCCTCAAATGCAACCCTTTGACAGAATCCAAACTTCACAGTTCAGTTGTCCCGCGAAGTTTGAATTCAGTCAGGGGGCTGCTCTTGAGAGGACTCGGAGGGTTCGAGGCCACAGGTTTCCTGCCCCTGGTTTAGAAGATTTTCCAGTTTCCACACAAACACAAAGCTTTTGTTTAGTAGACTTCACTGAAAGCAGCTCAGTGCTATAATCCATCCACTAGCACATGGAAATAGTTTTGTTAAATGGAAACTAATGCTAAGTTAATGCCTAATACAAAGGAATTTGTCTTTAATGAACTCAGTAGACACTGGATTAGGTTATTAATAAAATTGGTGAAAACTGCTTTTTGATGGCTATTCCCCAGAAAGTATAGGACCCTTCAACGTACAAGGCATGGGCATTTCTGGTAGTAATAGGCACAGGGGACTGAACTCTTTTTGTAAAATTTTGCCTGGAGGTCAGAAATCAAACTCTTCACAATAGAAGTAGCATGGTTTGGTGGAAAGAAAATAGGTCTTGGAGTTAGGGAAGCTGGGTCTGAAAGGTACCATGGTATAATGGCATTCATAGAAAAGACATCTGAGTTCAAATCTTTCCTCAACTTTTTACTTGTGAGACTACGGAGGAGTCATTTCACCTCATTTATAATATGAGAGATTGGGCTAGATGGTCTTGAATGCAACTAACATTTACATATTGAGTATAACAGTTGTTACAATACGGTAACATCTGTATAGTGCCTATTCTGTGCTCACACTCAGGGTGCTAAGTACGTACAGATGTCATCTCACTAGATCCTCACAACACTGGCAAGTAGGTGCCATTTTTACAATTAAGGAAACTGAGGCAGAGTAGAAGTGACTTGTTCAAGTTCTGAGGCCAGATGTGAACTCTGATCTTCCTGATTCCATGGCTAGCATTCTAGCTACTGGCTGCCTGCTCTGAGCCTTTTTTAAGTTTGAATCCTGTTTTCCTTTATGTTCATCTACCCTGATTTCTTTTAGGCCATGGACACAACGTAGTAGAGTAGGAAGAGTACTGAGTTAGAAGATGTAGGCTTGAATCCCACTTCAAGTAATTCTGTATATGTAGAAATTTCAAATAGTTACAGGATTTTAATAGCTTTGGGCTTCAGTATGTTCATCTAGAAAACGAGGAGGCTAGATTAAATGATTTCTGAGGTTCCTTTCAGCTTTAAATTCTGTGATTCAGTGAATCTTTGTATGTGCATACACATACACGTATGGCCCTGGGCAAATCATAACGTCTCTCAAACTTCTATTTTTTCATCTGTCAAATGGTAATAATAATGCTTAAATAAGCTTTCTCACACAGTGCTTGTGAGGAAATCACTTTTTAAAACCAAATGCCGTTTAGAAGTGTATTATAATTACTTCTTGCATGCAGAGGTATCTAAGTCTTAGAAAGTCCTTCCAGTTCTGTGAGTCTGAGTAGTGTATGGAGCAAAAATCAGCTCTAGAATAGGCAACGTTGAGAAGCTTATCCCCTTAATAATAACTCAGCTGAGTGGCCATAATGAGAACACGTGACCATCCCAGTATCTTTCTGGCTTTCTTCCTTAGTCTCCCCATACAGAAGAATTGTGGCTTTGTGTTAACATGTTGCTACCCCTTAATTAAGCTTTTTGGGTCAGTATAAAAAAAGGTGAGATTTACCAGAGAATGGAGAAGATGCCTTGTCTCTTCATTAACCAGAAGCATTATGGTGGCAATCAAGAGTTCTCAACTTCTTGTGAGTGTCAGACCCCTTTGGCAATCTGATGAAGCCTAAGGAGCCCTTCTCAGAATCATGCTGGTCAACAAAACTGCCCTTTTCTTCTTTACCCCTACAGGGGTTTAAAACCCAGGATACCAATTCTACAGTTAGAAGTGAATTCAGAGTCCTTTAATCTAGGATCCCCTCTTAGGCATCCCCTACCAAGTACTCATCTTATTTTCTCTCTTCTTAAAGATTTAGAAATGAGGAATCCACTCACTGCTTCTATTGGCAGCCCATTTGCTATAAAGCTTTTCTTTAGGTTCATAAATGTTAAAGCTAGAAGGGACCAGGAAGGGATCATTCAGTGAAACACCCTTATTTTGTATGAATTTTATAGCCTCATTTATAGGAAACTAGAGGCTAGAGAGGTTAAGTAACTTGGCTAAGGTCACTGGTGAGAGGCAGAAAGACTCCATCTGACAGATCTGACAGACCCAGCCTCTTTTCTCCCTGTCCTGGGGCTGCCTACAATCAGTTTAAAGCTCTCTTCCTAGAACTTCCTTATCAGTACTCCTAATTCTGCCCTCTGGAGCCTGGCTGATCAAAACCTAATCCTCTTTTTTCTCCTGAAAGCCCTTCAAATACTTGACTGGCAGTGAAAGTAACAAGCCAGTAGATCGGGGTTCAAGGTGACAATAGGATCTTTCCAGTTCACACTACCATCTCTAGTGGGAGCAGCCAGATCAAATTTACCCATCCGGCTTGGCAGAAGTGGATTGGAACTCTATTCCAGAGGGAAACTGTTCAGACTGGAGAGAAAAAAAGAAACCTGCCTCCCTCATTGCTCTGCTGGCAGCAGCAGCTATAAACTGCCTCCTGATTATCTGAAAAACCAGATAGAGAATTAGGTCAAGGACTTCCCATGTAAAGCTTTAGGTTTTTCTGAGCTTCTGCTGACCCCTGGCTGCCTGATAGTAGTGGAAGTAGCAGCAGCAGCAGCAGCAGCAGCAGTAGTTGTAGTAGTAGTAGTAGGAACATTTATATTTTCTAAAGTCTATAAAGTGTTTTACATATATTAATTTATTTGATCCCCATATATCAAAATATATATAGAGAAAAAAAAGCATAACTCTGACTTTACCTTTTGCTGCCTCCACATCAAACCTTTTGATACCATAGACAGAAACGTGAAACTGGCAAAGGCAAATATAGGATGTCTTCAACAAACAAAGAGTGTGGACTGTGTTGTTCACAGTCCATGTTTCAATCATGTTTGACTTTGTAATCCCATTTGAAGTTTCTTGGTTAAGATACTGGAGTGGTTTGCCTTTTCCTTCTCCAGCTCATTTTACAGATGAGAAAACTGAGGCAAATAGGGCTAACAACTAGCAAGTGTCTGAGACTAGATTTGAACTCAGGTCTTTCTGACTCCAAGTCTGGAGCTCTATCCACTGCATCACTTAGAGAAACTAAATGGTTGTGCCATTTGTCATGTAATTATAACTTAACAGAAGCACTGGAATTTAAGAATACCTCTTAAGGACCAAGCAGCATTGATGGACACAGAACATTTGCACATACTAGAGAGAGAAAGGGGAAAAAGTTTATTTTTAAGTGAAACTATAGCATCTTTTGTAATTATTTGTATTTAAAGTGCATTTCTACAGATATGCGAAATTGTGGTAAATTATGGCAAAAATCATTTAAAGAATTCTTACATCAATGAACATACTTGAAGTGTAAGATTAGCTGTAGGGTTTGGAGTCAAAATTTCACAGAATCTTCAAGTTTAGAGGAAACTTAGAGATTATGGGATCGTGGTACCAGCATATTTAGAGCTGGAAGGTATAGACCTCAAACATCATCTGTTCCACTCTTCTCATTTTATAGACATGGAAAGAGAGAGTTTACATGACTTGGTCAGAGTCATCCAAGCTGGGTAGACCCACAGGACAAAAAATAATTTAATTTTCTTTCCAATTCCTAGATGGTTTGAATAAATTGTTTACTAGCCGTGGGTTTAAATGCCTCCATGTGACTCTCTTTGAGTTGCTTCATTCTTTAATGGAAAATCATCCCCCTTTTGGAGAGACAATGTGTAGACTGGCCAAGTCCGCCATTCACTGGGGAGCCTGAATTCTGACCACGGCTTTGACTTCGAAGCATCATGGAGGTGATAGAGGAAACAAGTAGACCCGAAGAGGTCTGCCCCCCTGTGAGTATAGCATGATGTTGCATGAGATTACTTCACCCTTAAGACCCTTCTCTCTGCCTATGACATGTGAAAAGGAGTACGCCTCAATATCAGGCATGTCCTGGTAAATGTTTTGATAGCTGCTCTCCAGAATAAATAAAAATCCAACCAAACAACTCACCAAATGAATGAAATAAAAAAAAATAAAGCAATGAAGTGTAAATATAAATATAAAATTACATTTGTGTGTGTGTGCGTGTGTATATGTGTGCACAGGACACATTTTTAAGTTCAATCTGTATTATTTACATTTTATTCATTACTTTTTTAAGTCTGGACAATCAATAGAACAACAAATCAAGCCTTAAGTTGTAACATTTGCCAATTCCCTAGGTATAAATGCTCACACCAAAAATTTAACAGTTGACTGGAGAGCCAGTATGAGTGGGCTCCAGCCACTGCCCTCAGTGGTGTTCTGTTTCCCAGCACCACACTTAGAGAAAGAATGTCGTAGATGGAAAGTAGCTCAGATATCTTGTGGTCTTACCATATGGGTCAGGACAGGGACTTTCTTGTGATTTCACTGGCATAGGAAGTTCACAGTGAGGGGACTCCCTCTATTAGTGCAGGTCAGCCTCTTCTCTGCAATTTATTAGAGTTTTAGATAGCTTCCTGGAACATGAGAGATGAAGGGAACTGTCCTCAGACAGATACCATGACTTCTCTTCATCTTCTAGCATAACAAGAGCTGCTGATCTGCTGGGTTTTCATGAGAACAAGCCTGGTTGTGTGTTCTCTCTTATTTCCATTTACTCCCCTTTTCCTTCTAGTTTAGAGTTGCCATTAATGCCTAAGATCCAGTACCTTTCCTCCCTTCTTCCCACTTCCACTCCCCACCTTTTCCCTTTCCTTGGGGTCTGGTCCTCTTGCCCTTTTGCTTGCTTGGGTAGTCGGGTGCGTAGCTGCAAGAAACAGCCTCAAGTAGACAATGGAGGCACTTCTGTGTAATGTACATGAGTAGGTATACTTTCTGAATACAGAGTAAATTACCTTTCATAGGTTACTCAGTCCTCTTTGCATCGCAGTGTTCCATGTGTGACCTGGTAGTGCAGTATTCTTAAGGAGAGATTGTATCTTATTCTAGAAAAAGCAATGTGCTTAGCATCAGAAGATCTAGGTTTGAGTCCCGTTTCTTTAACCTGTCATCCACTTACCTTCAGAGCCTCAGAGTTTCCCTAGTAATCAAAAGAGGATACTATGATTTACCAGAAGGTGTTTGAGAAGACAGATATTTTGTAAAGTATAAAGTCATGAAAGGCAGCATGGTGGGATGGATGGAAAGCTGGCCTCAGATCCCTGAAGATATGGGTTCTAGTCATGCCTCTGACATATACTAGGTCACTTCTTAGTGCTTTAAGCATCTCTCTTCTATTCATAAGGTGCCTATTGGAATTAATGGAGAGTCCTATCATCTGGGAGTTTCCTATGAACTCACAGATGAATGAAATCAAAAGTCCAGTCTCATCTCCTTCCCTCCCCAAACCACTTTAGAAATGTTGGGTATTAATACATTTCTTTTCCTAGGCATGACTACAGAAGGAGAAAGCATGGTGAAAATGATTTAGCAAATATTAAGTGCTATTGCTAGTGTAAATTGATGGGAAATGAATGGAGACTGTATGGGACCTTTCCTTCCATTCCATTTTTTCTGGGTTAAAATTTGACCACTTTCCCTCCCACCCCTTGACTCTGCCCTTCCTTTTGCTCAATGAGGGAAGTCAGTGATTATCTTTGCCAATCTTTGCCAGTCTTCCTTCTAGATGGCTGACATTTCCTTAAAAGGTTGACCCATCCACTTGCCCTGTGCTTAGTCCAGTGTGTAATAGCAGGTTAAGTAAGGCATGTGCCTAGTTGCCTTATGATCAGTGAAACTAGGCACCCTCTTAGGAAAAGAAGGCAAATCCCACAGAGAAATCTTTACCATCTGCATTTTTAGGGAGATAGATTCCACTTGAAACCAAACTGAATGTTTCAAGTTTGTTTCTAGTGTGCAGAACTCATTAACTTTTGGAAAGCAAGCAAATCATATGAATGAAACTGATTGTGTAAGCCTGTTTTTAAAAAGGTTCTCTAGGGGTCTGAAGGAGCCATTCATATCACACCAAGTTATGTTCCGGAGGTGAGAAAAGAGTGGTGAGAACCCTGCCCTGACATTTCAGGGAAAGGATGATTGAATGACTTGTTTTCTTTAGATCAAATGAGAAGTGGGGCAGAAAAAAAAAGAGAGAAAGGAAATAGGTAAGTTCCTGTATGTGGCTTGCCAGCCCTGACAGTTTCTAGCATTGCTACAGAATAGAACTCTGTGGGAAAGCCCTATGATACTTCCCTTCTTAGATCCAGGGTAGCAGTATTAAGTGAAAGGAGATGGGTGTGTATGTCTGAGAACCAGAAGTGAGGGCTAAGATGGGCTGAGGGTGGTGCTGATGACAGGTTTCTTCTAAGTCACAAATGAAGATTTATCTTCCCCTCCATAACTCCCCTGACTTGGCTTCCAGGCTACTTAGATCCATAAATTATTTGAGTCAAATGGATGATAAGAGGTCATTTATCAGAGGTTCTTAACTTGGAGTAAATTCTTTTTTTTTAAAATGGGTGACTATTTCAATATAATTAGTTTCCTTTGTAATATTATTTATTTCATTTTATGAGTGGAAATTATAGGCAGGCAGTTTATGGCTCATTACAGGTAAACATGTTCTAATGACTAGAACTGTGCAACAGTGAAAAAGGCAAGTCTACCTTCTGCCAAAGTAAACTTTTCTGCTACTGGAGTTTTTTTAAAAAGCAGTTTAGACGTTAGATAATCCTGTATGAGGAATGTGATGGGGGGAGGAAGGGGATGCCTGCCTGGGTAGGAAGTTGGACCAAATGATGTCTAAGCTTCCTTCCAGTTATAACGTTCTGTCTAGTTCAATCTTCTTTTTTTCCTCCAGCACTTATTTCACAGAACCATAGATTTATGTATCCAGTGATTTACATACCCTGGAATTTTGTTGCCTTGGAGATTGGGTGTTCCATGATTTGCAGCCATCATTGGAAGAACATTGGTGTTAAGAAGATGAGTTAGGTTTTCTTCTCTTTTTCTTTCCTTTTCAGGCAGTAGCTAGTGATTGTTGAAAAGACCATGCATTTTCAAAACAGCCCAGCCCACTCTCTTCCCTCTGTTCTGTACTAGGCCAAGCTTATGTATTGAAAGATTAAGTCTATGGGCTGTTCATCCAGCTGCACGTATCACAGTCTGGACAAACATATTCTTCTCCATAGTATTTTAGATTAAGAGTGAGAAGGAATTTTAGAGATCATTGTTTTCAACTCTTTCCTTCATTTTTCAGATGAGGAAGGTGAGATCCAGAGTGATTATGGTGATGTGTATCAGGTTACCCAGTAAGTGGCAGATATGGGATGACAGATTGCTAATCCAGTTCAGTTTCCATTGGAGCACATGCTCATCCTGTGTGTGTATGTGTGTGTGTGTGGTGCCCCATAATCTGTGCAGAAACTGTTACCTTCATCCAGGAACATTTGGCTAATCTGCAGGTGGATATAAATATTTATCTCCCCAGAGCAGGTCTTCTTATTTCTATATTTAGCTATGCAGTAGTTACCTGATTTTATAGGTCCACCTTAATATCTTTAAAATACGTCTCTGACTCAGTGTTGTGTTTGGAAATGTAAGTTCTCTGAGGGTTGGGGTAGGTGTCTGTTTAGTTGTATCTAGTATACAGATTAGCCTAATGCCAGAGACATATGGGCATACTTTTTGATGGTGGTGACAGAAAGTACAGTAAGAAATCTAGAAACTCCAGGATTGCTTGGAGCAGTTTCTCATTTAAGATGCTTGCATGAAATGCATTTTTTTGCTATAGTTGAGATTCTTTCATTAGGGAAATACTGTTTTGCATGAAGTACAATATACCCATGGTGTGTAGTGTCTGTCCTTGGTACCAAGGGTAGACAAAGTAATATAAATTAAAAGAGCAGCAAACAGCTCTGGCTGGGCGGGGAGAGACGGAAGGGATTGAACCCGTCACTCTTTTTGCTTCTCTATTTTTTTCTAAACTCCATCTGCCTCTCCCTTTCTCTGAGTTAGGTTTAGCTAAATAGCATCAGAGGTTGTACCCCAGTCATTTCAAAAGCAACATTCATGCTGTGAGATCTCCACTTGGCAGTTTCTCGTGAGTACACTTTGGGGTGAGGGGAAATGATGTCAGCTATTTTAGCTAGCGCATCTCTGCTCACTATGGGAGACACTTGACTGGTAAATTACCTGGCCTCCTTAGAATGCCGCAAGGTCAACTTGAGAAAACTTAAGCTTTTTACCTCCTTGTAGGTGAAACCTGAAAAGAATATTAAATCTGAATCTTCCTATGCTCTTTGAATCCATTAGCAAATCATATTGAAATTATGCCTTTTCTCATAAGCACTTTGTCCTTCCCACCCTATTAACCATTTTAAACTAGAGTGGCTGAATTAGGTGTCAAAGGGCTTGATTCAGGACCTCCCTCTTGGCACTTGCTACCGGTGTGACCCTGGACAATTAACCTTTATGGACCTCAGTTCCTCATCTATAAAATGAAGAGTTTGGACTAGGTGGCCTTCAAATTCCCATTCTGACCCTAGTAATCCTATTAACCTATAACCTTCATACTGGAGTCTCCTGGTATTTCTTGACATATTAAAGGAATAAATTTGCATGTTAAGGGGCACATTTTTCTAACCTTGTTTGAATAATAGATACCTTTGGCATCTGTGAACCCCTTCTTGGAATAATGTTCTTAAATGTGTAAACTAAAATATATAGGATAACAAAGGAAACCAATTATAATGAAAGTAATAAAAGTTATAAAAATATTTTTAAAAGACCAAATTTTATTATATTTTATACATACACATATATTACACAAATAATATAAAATATAACATAAATATAATAAAAATAGATATGATGTAATTTATTATAATATTAATGTGCAAATATGTGATTAATATATAACATAACATAATATTAATAATATGATATAATTAATAATATAAAGGTCCCTAAATTAAGAGCTCATATTCTAGATTCACAAATCATTTTTGAAGTTAATTATAAACATGCAGAGTTTCAATATTTTAACTGCTTATTTTAGTACAAGTTTGAATTGATAGATCTCTGCTTTAACAAGTAATTAAATCACAAATTTGCCTTCCCTTAGGGACCAGATTTTGTTCTTGGTGGTGCATGACAAAGGAGGAACTACTTGGCACTTTTTAATAGGTTAGACCTTCCATGATGCCAGATTGATGTGTGATCAGCTAGTTTTTGACTTGAAACAATTGTAAAGTGCTGTCATCCACTCCTAGGCTCATTCATGATAGATGAAAGCCAAGGCAGCAGTTTAGCAAAAGGAGTAAGTACAGCCAACAGCCATGAGGAATCCAAGAAAGTTCATGTGCTTAGTGACCACACATGTTAAGAACACTAAATACATTTTGAAGATCTACTCATTTTATGATCTCTTTCTTTGAATCTGAAAGTATCTCCTGAGGTGAATTAGAGCTAGCTCGTCAGGCCTTTTAAGAGATTATTGTTAAATTTTCAGTGTGAACATTAACTCCTATAAAATCAGCAAGCAATACAAATCAAGGCTTGGTTGATTGTTTTATGGATTGCCTAGACTTAATAAGCTGTTGGAGAAAATATTAATGATGCAGATTAAAATTCAAAGGTATGATACGTACATTTTGGGTTTTTTGGTCAGCTGGTTGTTAAACATTTATCAGCATACCCTTGAGTATTTCTCTATTTTGAACTGTGACTTTCCTGCTGATTTTTGATCCATTGGTGGGAATTCTGGATGTGGTTAATACTTTCTTGTGTGTTGTGTTTTGTCCTTCAGGAGGAAGAGCATGGAATTTGGAATTAGAGGGCTTGTGTTTGGAGTCCATTCCTGGGATTGTTTGACCTTGGGCGAGTCTCTGGGTCTCATTTTCTTCATCTGTAATATGAGGGGCATTAGACAAGCTGAACTGAAAGATCCTTGAAGCTCAAACTCTATAATCTTACATAATGCCATGACTCGTGAATGCTATCTTGTTATCTTTTATTAAATGACACAAATTCATGCTGTCACATTTTGTTCCTTTAACATATAAAACTTGGATTTCCTCTTGTTGAGAAGACCATGTGTAAGGTCTTGTGTCATGGAAAGTGAACTGACTTTGGAGTCAGAAAAACTGCCATCCTATCCTGGCTTTATTACTAAGACTTGGAGTCTTAGTAAGTTCATCTTTAAATAAGGAGATAACCTTCAATACCTTTCAGTTCTAGATTGGTTTTTCTTTATCTGTTTGATGTATCTTTGATCACATCACCAAACAATTCTTTATTTTCCCTTTTATTTTTAGTTCTATTTGTCCAAAACTGAGAGAGGGAAATTAAAATTGCCTGCCATTATTGAGTCAATAAATTTTTATTAAGCACCTATTATGACCCAAGCACTTTGATAAGGGGTGAGAGTTCAAATATAAATGAAAATAAAGACAATCTTTGCCTTCAAAGAGCTCACAATTTAATGGGCAAGACAATACACTAAAAGAAGCTAAAAACTGGGAGAATAGGTAGGGGAAGGGAGAGAGAGGAGGACAGGGAGAAGGCACAAGGAGTGGAGGAATGATAAAGAAATCTAAAAATGTCCAAAAGCAGGGAAACTGGTGGGAAATGAGAAGACTGTGGTGCATCCCCTCCTTAAATGGGAGGCATTGGAGCTCATATCCCACTTTTCCAGTGAGAGTTGAATCAGAGGATTGAATGAGAGGATACTGGTAAGATGTAAGTACCAAGGCTGATTCAGTCTTTCTGCAGGAGAATGAGATTTCCCAATGATGAGTTTCCTGAGGAAAGAAGGCAAGATGGTGAAGTCCATGTCTATATCTTTTTACAATTCAATTAATTTTTAATTTATAAATTTAGTTGCTAAAGTATTTGGAACATACAAGTTTAGCATTGATATTACTTTATTGTCTATAGCTCCCTTTGGTAAAATGTTTTCTCTTGGTTCTCTTTATGTTGTGAATGATTGATTTTGCTTTGTCTGATAGCGTAAGTGCAATTCCTGGTTTTTAAAATTCACTTGATCTATAGTAAATTTTGTTCTAGTCATTATTTTTTATTCTGTATGTGTCTTTGCTTTTTAGGTGTGTTTCTTGTAAGCAGTGGATTGTAGGGTTTTGTTTTCTTATCAAATCTGTAATTTTTTTCATTTCATTGGATTGTTTAACCCATTCACATTTAAAATTATAGGAGATTTGTATTTTCCTCCATTTGACTCTAATGATTTCCCCCCTCAAATTAGGCTTTTCCCCCTTGTTCTTCTGTAAAGACATGTTGTCTCTAGTTATTTTAGCTTAATATACTTTAACACAACCATTGTTCCTAACAGCTCTCTCTCTCACTCCCAAAGCCCTCTCCCTCCATGTTATCCCTATTCCTAGTTCCAGAGTTTTGTTTTACTTGTTACTTTTATGTAATTATCTAAATCTTTCTATTCTTTCTTTTCTCTTAAGTAGTCAAGGAAATCCTTTCTTCTTTCCACTTTGATTTATTATTTTTTACTTTACAATTTTTATTTTCTGTGCCTTTTTCTCATTTTTTCTTCATTGCTTCTCTTTTCTAGACTTTTTACTCTTTGATGCATGGAATATGTGCTTCTTTATTTCTTCTTTAGTCTCTATATTTCTCACTGAATCTAAACTTAGATATACATTTTGACTTTCTCTTCTTAGCAGCTCCTATTATTTTATAGATCTTGACTTTGGTGTAATTTTTTTTCCCCATTTTCTATACTTCATTTGTGCATATACCAATTCCTGAAGGAGACAGGAGGATAGAAATATTGCCCCATAGTAAGAATGCTTTAAAAGCAAAAAACAAAACAAAAATGAAGCATCTATTTCTTTCATTATTTGGGTTAAAGTTTTCAGGATTTGTCATTTTGGATTACATCTTGAGTGCCTTTGTTATTTGGAATGCATTTTTCTATTCCTTCCTCTGGTTTTTAGTGGGTGCAGAGGGCAGGGCCCCTTTAATGAGGCAAAGAAAAGAAAGGCCTCAGCCTGGGAAGGAAATAGCAACCATTACTATTGATAATTACTCTGAAGTCAGTAGTGTCTGGAAGAGAATCTTTTAGGCAGGGGGCAGGGGCCCCATGGTGTCTGAGCTTCACAGTTCAGTAGGCTCAAGGTTCAGGGAAGGGAAGGGAAGGAGGAGGGATGGAAAGGGGAGGGAAAGGAAGGGGAAATTTTTATAATTTCAGTTTTTCCTTCTTAGTCAGATTTTGACTCTTTCCCCATTGATGCTGAGTTCCCTGGGAGATGGACCTCAAAGCTAAATAAATCTTTACCATAATGGGGATTTCATGTTTTGCAGGCCTCAGTCTGAGCCCCCAAGTGGCTTATAGAGAGCCACAACTGGCACTGCCTGGATATTGGGCTCTTTTCCTCAGGCTTAGTGGAATGCCAACCCTGCTGGTGTTCTGCCCCAGATTTCCCAGTTCTCTGGCTGAGCTCTGATACAACACAGAGTGCTGCCAACGGCAATAGCAGCCAGAACAAGCATCTACTTTTTGTTTTCCTCCAGTATGAGGTTTGGAGAGTCAGATTTCATTTGTGCGGGAAGCCTGAGGATTGACTTGTATAGCCTTTTTGGTGGCTAATGGGGGAGGGACTGCTGAGTAATTACATTAAGGATTAAAGATTAGCCTTCTCAGCTGTTATTACATCGAATGGTTCTTGGTGTCCTAGGCAGGAGAAATTGCTCTATCTCTTGCATTTAATTCCTATTTTGGAGATTTTTTTTCAAGATCAGAGAAAATGTCTAGTCCATCTTGTTGGTCATGTCATTTAGAAATTGTTGAAATTTAAGGCTTATAAATTGTCATTAAATTTTAAGGATTTTAAATTTAAAGACTTTTTGACTTTCTGAAGACTGTTTGAGCCCCAGTTTCTTCATCTTTAAAGTAAAAATAACACCTGCTTCACATAATTGGATTAAATGAGATTTTATATTTAATATTATATATAACATATATATATATACATAAAATGATAATGAGGATGGCGATTATCTCATTCATTTCAGCTATTCTGATGGAATTCTAAAAGGAATAGTTCTGGGACAGGTTACTATCTTCCTATTATTCTTTTATCTTTAATGTGTACTATATTGCATGGGGGCTAAAATGACTTTTTTCTGAAGATGGATAAATAGCATATATCGGTATATAGCTTGTCTTTTATAACTCTCTGCAAATGTCTTTGGCACAGCTTCAGTAGGACAGTGGGGTTGATGTGTGCTTTATGGTGGTCACCCATGGTTTTGATTTTTTCTATTTTTTCAAAACTTTTCATTCCATGTAATTTAGAGATTATGCAGTCTCTTAAACCATGTGCTTACATTTTTATGGAACAATTTTATTTCTGTTTGACTACAAACCATTATCTATAAAGACACTTTGGTTTTAGTATGGAAGGTAGCTACGTGGTGCAGTGAATGGAATTTTGGACTTGAATTCAGGGAGACTTGAGTTCTAATTTGACTTCAGACACTTATGACCATGGACAAGTCACATTGCCTCTCTCAGCTTCAGTTTTCTTAACGATAAATGGGGGATAATAATAGCAACCACCTCACAGGATTGTTGTGGGGATCAAATGAGATAGCATATAGTGCTTTGTAGACCTTTAGGGTAGAGAATGTATTATGCTTCCCATTTTACAGATGATGAAGTTAAGGCCAACATAGCAAGCAGACCCAGTTAGTATTGATCAGGGAGATTGTGCGTTGTGGTGGAAACCATCACTGGATTTGAAGTCAGTTTTGAATCCTAGCCCTGCTATGCACTAGCAACAGAATTTTGGGTGGTCAGTCAACATGTATTATGCACCTACTATGTGTAAGGCATGGTGCTAAGAACTGGGGATATAAATAGAAGCAAAAATATAGAACCTGCTGTCAGGAAGCTAACATTTTAATGGGGGAGACAACATACACGCAATATGTATGATGTATGCCATGCAAATGAAAGTATCTCAGACGGAGATGTTGGAAGAGGCCTGTAGAAGGTTGGATTTGAGATGAATCCGATAAAAAAATCAGAAAAGTCAGGAGGTGGATGTAAAGAGGGAGAGTAATCTGGATACCAGGGACAACTGATGGAAAGGTGTGGACTTAGGAGATGGACAGGCCCACATGGAAAAGAGAAGGAAGGCCGGCATTGCTGTATTGTAGGGTATATAGAGGGGAGGTTGTGAAAGATTTAAAAGCCAAAACAAGGATTTTAGACTTGATCCTTGACTTTGTTGCTACTGTACTTGGCAAAGATTCTGGAATGGTTTGCTGTTTCCTTCTCTAGCTCGTTTTACAGATGAACTAATTGAGGCAAAAAATGACTTACACAGGGTCATATAGCTAGTAAGAGTCCGAGGTGAGATTTGAACTCAGGAAAATGAGTCTGCCTGACTCCAAGCTCAGGAGTTCATCATGTGCCACCGAGCTATCCTTGATCATTGGTCCTAGAGGTAAAGAGTAACTGGAGTTGATTGAGTGTGGGGAGAAAGTCACTTTACCTATGTGGGTATCAGTTTCCTTATCTGTAAAAAAAATTAGAGCATTAAACTAAGTAACTTCTAAGGCCTCTTTAAGTTCCAAATCTATAATCTTCTGATTAATATTATCAAACGAGGTAATATTTGTAGGGTACTTAGCACAGTGTCTGGCATAGATTAGGCCCTTAATATATGCTTGTTCTATTCTCTTGCCCTTTGACCTATGATCTCTTAGATCTGAGATCAGTACTTTTTTTAGAACATAGTACCAGCACAAATTCATCGTTACTTCTCTTTTATAAAACCCAACACCATGGCCACTTAAAACCCAACGTCAAAGACACAAAGGTTAGTCAGCACATGCGGTCATGACAGAGTATTCAGGGAGCCCTCTCTTTATTTGTGATTCCACATAGTGTGAGTCTATATGTGACAATTAGTTAGCCAGCAAAGTCTATAAGCAAGAAGCAAGGTTAACCTTGAAATAGTAAACTATCCTGGAAAACAAAGGTCTTCATTGAATAGAGAAGAGTTTTCCATGAAATTGGAGGAGCCAAGGTTTCAAATAGAGCATTTAGGAGCATGTCCTTTTAGGCAACACCACTGGAATGGGGTTTTATGTTGAATGCATAGGGCCAACATCCTTGTTCTGTTAAGCTCCAGGAAACAGAAGGGTGGGGAGGTGTGAAAATGATCATTTATAACATGACCCCCTTATGGGCCCTTGCAAAAACACGTTCCAGTAACTGTCATTTTAACAAGTGCTTAGCTCTCAAGTTCCCTTTGAAGAAACTGGAGAGATTCAGATTTCAAAATTCTGGCGTACAAGGAGACTTCCCAAGAAGACCAGAACAGGAAGTCTGCAGAATTGGGCAATTTTGGATAATTGCTGAGTGCCTGAGATGTCCCCTTTGTTAAGAAAGGCAGAGTTAGCTCAGCAGATGGGAGCCTGGCTTTAGTTCTTAGGCCTGCTTCTGTCATCAGGTCATCAACACTGAAGTTCTCCCCTGTTGGCCTCTGCATAGAACTGAGGAGGTGACCCCGAATTCTTGAGTGCTACCCCAGGGCAGCACAGAGCTCTGTTGGATGCCTGCAAAGCTGGGAGAGCTTTGATTGCAGACCAGATTTCATGGGATCATAGGTTTAACATTCTTTCCCCTTATTAGCCTAAAATTGGTATCAAGTCTCCCAGACATTGAGCTTGCTTTTCCACGTACTGTTCAGGTCACTCTGACAGGGGACTGTTACTGATGGTGACTCCTTCTGTTCTATTGCAGACTCAGGCTCCGTAATTCAAAGCTTCATTTGCTGCTGTAGAAATTCCTCAGGCAGGAAGTAATCTAATGAGGGGTGGTGGACTGGGTAGACTCTAAGGTCTCCTCTAGTTCAAAAACTGTAAGCTTTCCATTCCCTCCTGGGAAGCCTGTGGAGAAATGCAGCTGTTTGATGCTTCCTTTTCAATGCCAGTCAAGGCTATGCCATAATATGGTCTAGAGGGTCATGTGCTTGAACCTATGACAGTTGCCTTTTATAAACTAAGAAAGAGCTAGATGACTTGCAAGTTCTTTGACCCCATTTGCTTAAAAAGCTTGGAAGCCCAGAGCAAGGCAAAAGGATGTTGTGGGAGGTACAAGTAAAGATGACTTTTTATTTTATGATTATCCTACAGGAATGGCAAAAACTCAATTATGACATCTACACCTTACGGAGAACTCGAAGGGATGTGAGAAACAGATGGAAACGCATTTTGGAAGATTTAGGTATGGATTCTGATGGGACTACCAGGCTCATTTTGAGGAGTTATGGTTATTTAATGAGGTGTTTTTTTCTTCATTTAATGAGGTTTTTTTTTTCACTGTTGCCACATTCTTATAAAAAAATGTTCTGACATAGAAAAACATTTTCCTCCAAAATTATCTTCCTTGGATTTTTTGTTTTGTTTTTTGATTTGAATAAAAAAATGCCCCAGTAATTGCCTGATTACTTTTTGTGAATTATTTGCTCACTTCTTTGTCTCTTAAAGTCATGAAAAGAGAAATGCCCTAATGTTCCCATTATGTCACAACTCACTGTCTCAATGATGTGTACACATGTCTGGTTTTTAGCTATCGTATTTTTAATCTAGTAATGTTGTATGGTTCTAGATATACAAAGTGGGTAGAATGCTGGACTCACAGTCAGGAAGACCTGAGTTCAAATCCTACCTTGGACATTTATTAGCTGCATGATCTTGGGCAAGAAACCTAACCTGAGCCTCCTTTTCCTCAACTGTAAGATGGGGATAATAACAGCACCTATTGCACAGGGTTTTTGTGAGAAGCAAACAGGATAATATATAGGTGCTTTGCAAACCTTGCTATATACAAATGCTAGCTTTATTATTCATATTACTCCCCTTATACAGTTACCAAATAGAGTAATTTTTTTGCATTTAAAAAATTATTAATAATAAAAATGATAATAGTTCTTAAATAGTACTTCTAGGTTTACCAACCATCTTATTTTATATTTATATTACTTTATTATATGATATTGTTTATTTATTATAACCTCACAAAAACCCTGGGGGATAAGTTTATCCCTATCAGTGGTGGATAGAGCTTTGGGCTTGGAGTCAAGGGTTCAAATCCAGCTTTAGTTGGCTTTGCGACCCTGGGCAAATCACATAATCTCTGTTTGTCTCAGTTTCCCCATCTCTAAAGTAAGGGGGTTGAATCTAGTGGCCTCCTAGGTTCCTTGTAACCCTTGATCTATGATCTTATGAGCCTCAAAATGGGCAAGTCTTTCTTGCAGAAATATACTAGACCAGGAGTGGGGAGCTTGCAGCCACATGTGGCCTCGAGGCCACCCACCCCTGTGCAGCTAGACTGTGGGTTACAACCTTTTAATAACATGGAGTCAAGTGATTCTGCTCTATTTTTTTGGGCTCGGAGTTGGTTCTGCCTGGCTTACCAATTAGAGATACATATTAGAGCGCTTGTTCAAAAATGTGAACTTTTTTTGGCGAACCGTACAATTCACACTCTAGCATGAAGTATTTTAATTAGGTTGTTAGGGGAATGATAACAGTTCACACTTACATAGCTCTCTAGCTAGTGAAGCAGCCACTACTCCATTATCTCCATTTTACAAAGGAGAAAACTAAGAATCAGAGGTAGTCGCACACAGCTAATAAGTAGTAGAAGTGAGGTTTGAACTCAGGTTTCCTAACTACAAGTCAGCTCTCCTTTCCACTGCACCATGTGGGGACTTGGATCAAGATGAAACTGGAAGGAAGAATGTTGTTCATAGTTTTGGACAATTTAAGGAGGAGGGCCGGCTGAGATGGTAGATCTTCCCACCTGGGGCTTTGAGTAGCCAGAAAGAAGCATGGGGGTAGGTGGGTGAGGGAATGAATGCCCAGGGTTATGGAAAAAAGACTGCAGGGAGATGGGGAGAGGGATACAGAAAATTTTGCCCATATGTCCCACTGAAAACAATTATTTTCCTGCAGGCAAATCATTTCCTAGTCAAACCACTGCTTTAAAATTGTGAATTTTTCTGTTCTAGGCTTTCAAAAGGAAGCAGACTCCTTGTTATCAGTGACTAAACTCAGCACCATCAGTGACTCTCAAAACACGAGGAAAGCGCGAGAGATATTGTTAAAACTTGCCGAAGAGACAACTATTTTTCCAACAAATTGGGAGCTCTCAGAGAGGTACCTCTTTGTGGTGGTAAGTGGATAACTTTTTGCTTTCTTTGCCCTAATATTACAGCAAACTTTCCCACTTTTCTTGCTTAGCATGTGAAAGAATGGATTACGATATTTCTTAGATTGTCAAGTTCAAAGTGGCTTGTGAGAGTAGAATCCCAGGGTATATTACTCTTTGGGTTCTGATAGTTGATGGATGGAGGAAGATGGCCATCATGACTGAATTTTTGTCTTCAGAACAAGGCTTGGAGGCTTGTTGACTTTTTTGCCTCCCTTATTTCTGGCTTTAGCTGCTTGTACTTGCCTATATCCTTGAATATTTATATTAGGGCATGTCTTGTTGAGAGATTCCAACCCTCTCCGTCCCAGCTTAGACTTTGACAAATCTAGCTTTGGTATCCCTTTGTTGGCTGTGAACTGATGAAATAGTTCATTGTAGGTAGATTTTGTCCCTTGGGTTTCCTTTTTGCCCCTTATACAAATACTCTGAAATATATCGGATAAGATTTGAATTGGGCCTATAAGGGTATCTAATGGGAGAGGGAGAACAGCTCTCTCCCTCCCCCTTCCTTTCTCCTTATAGGACCGTGGAATTTTTCAAGCAGGAAATAGCTTTAATGACCATCTAGCCTCACCCACTCCTCCTCATTTTATAGTTGAGGAAGCTGAAGTCCAGAGAGGTCAAGTTACAGAGGCAGTAATTAGCAGGCCTAAGATTTAGATCATAAGGTCATAGGATCATAGGTTTAGAGCAGGGACCCAAGAGACTCTGCTTTGATAAATAGAGAGTAGCCCACCCCTGGAGATAGGTTTAGAGCAGGGACCCAAGAGATTCTGCTTTGATAAGTAGAGAGTAGCCCACCCCTGGAGCTACATGTTGGGGATGTGTTTCTAAACTAGCTCAGTCCAACCTCCACGTTTTACAGATGATTTACAGATGGAGATGTTAAATGACTTCCAAGATTACACAGCTTTTAAGTGGTAAAACTGGAATTTGAACTTAAATTTTCTAACTCCAAATTTGGCGCTCTTTCCATTGCCTCATAATCAATATCTTTACAATAGTCAACAAGTGAGAAATCCTGTTGATGAAAGGTAATGATCATGCTAGCTAGCATTTATATAGGCTTTAACGTCATAGAGAATTTCCTTATATATTATTAATCTGCCTTGATGTCCACAGGAACCCTCTGAATTAGTCAGGGCATCTGGGAGTCAGGCAGTATGGTCTCAGGATTGGGAATCACTCAGTCACAGAAGTTGAGGGTTGGGAGGGCTTTCAGAGGACAACCCTGGAAGGTTGGAGGTCTAGATTTGAATCTCAGCTCTGAAATTTTCCAAGGCTGATATTTGGCAAATCACTTGACCTCCCTGGGCCTCAGTTTTCTCATCTGTAAAATGGGAGGGAATGTTATAGCATTTGCTCTTCCCACCTCACAGGGTTGTGAGGAAAATGTATTTGTGAACTGTAAAGTATTTCATGCAGGTGAACAGTGAACATTATTATTATTGGTTGTTAGCATGCTCATTTTAATAATTAAATTTAAGAAATCAAAATTTTAATTAAATAAATAATTTAAATTTAACAATTTTAATAAGTGCTTGTTGATTGATTATCGATACAGCAATGGAACTGAAAAAAGAAAAGACTTACAAGTAACCTTGTCCATGTAGGAAAGTAGGCCTCTGTTTCCTCCTTTGTGAAAAGAGGGACTTGGGTAAATAATTTCCTGGGTTATGTCTAGTTCAGATATTTTGTCAACTATGAACACACGTAGGGGATTTATTTGTGTGTGTGTGTGTGCACGCGCACCTGAAGGAGCTCAATGTCTAACGGGCGAGACAATATCTGAACAATTATGTATGAATAAGCTATAGACAGGATAAATTTGAGGTAATCCATAAAGGGAAAGTACTTAATAAAATTTAAACAAAGTGTTAAATAAATGTGTTGCTTGATTAAAGGTAATGTTTATTTAATATTTTAGTTTTTCCCAATTACATGCAAAAGCAATTTTTAACATTTAGCTTTTAAAATTTTGGGTTCTAAATTATCTCCTTCCCTCTCTGCTTTACCCCTCTCTAGGAGTAGGCAAGCATTTTGATATAGGACATACATGTGCAGTCATGCAAAACATAGTTCCATGTTAGTCATGTTGTGAAAGAAAACACAACCCCCACCCCAGAAACAAACCTCAAGAAAAATATAGTAAAAAAGTATGCTTTGATCTGCATTCAGACTTCATCAGTTCTTTCTCTGGATGTGGAAAGCAACTTGCATCATGAGTCCTTTGGAATTGTCTTGGCTCATTGCATTGCTGAGAATAGCCAAGTCATTCACAGTTGATCATCATACAATATTACTGTTACTATGCACAAGGTTCTCCTGGTTCTGCTCATTTCACTTTGCATCAGTTCATGTAAGTTAAAGGTAAATGCTAACAAAAGGTGTCACCTTCTAGGAATTTCACTTGTGACTTTAAAGGTCTTTTGCCACTCCACTGATAGAGAGTAGCCCTGTTTCATACATTTGCATTTTGCCTTGACAGGATCGACTCATTGCTCTTGATGCTGCAGAAGAGTTTTTTAAAATGGCAAGTGTCATTTACCCCCAAAACCCTGGACTGACCTACTTGACTGATGGCCAGAAGGAACTGCCTCAAGTTCCATTTCCAAGCCCCTAAAGAGATGGACCTGGAATAGAACTTGAATTTTTCCCTGCAGACTCAGGGCAACCAGCCAAAGTACCATGGATTTTCTTTGGAGAATTACAAGCAGAAAGAAGACAAGAGAAGAGAAAAAAAACCAAAAACTTCTGTGTTGTGAATAGGAAACACACATCCATGTTCAGAAGGACAAAACACCTTGCCCAGCACCAAGGAAGGGCTAAACCAACCCTAGTGTGGGTCTTGTTTTAGGAGATGATTACAGTTCAGATTATAGTCCTTAGATAGGAGAACTCATCATGTGTGTTTAAACCATCAGGGAAACCCATGGTCTCAACTCTTCCTTTGGAGAACTTTAAGCTCTATATTGGTTCTCACAAAAGGAACATTCAATAATTCAACAGACTCAAAGCAAATTTATTCAGTGCCTCCTATGTGCAAAGCACAGTGTTAGGTTACGTGGAGACAAAGATGAATAAGATATGGGTCCTACCCTTAGGTAGCTTATAATCTAGTGGGAGATGGGGCAGAGCAGGGAAAGCTAAGACCAGCTAAATGGATCTTAGTTGATAGGAAGCTGCTGATTATCCCATGTCAGGATGAACTACTTTCAAATAGCATACAATAAATACAATAAAATCTGCTGAACCCAACACTAAGTCCAAACTGAATGTGGTGTAATCTTTCTTTGGTCATTCAGAAAACACATCAGCTCCTCATGGTGCCTCAGGTGCATCACTAGTACATTACTTTTTATGCAAAAATGATGTTGGGCCATGTTACTTGAGATGTGTAGAAATCCTGTTTTGGAAGCAGGGCGAGGCAGTCCAAAAGTGGTGCAGGCTGCTTTGAGGAGTAGTGAGTTGTCCATCACTGGAGGAATTCAAGTAGAGACTGGTGAGCTACATGTTAGGGAGCATGTAAAGGGGGTTACTTTTTGGATAGGAGCTAGAATATATGACCTCTGAGATTCCTTCCAACTCTGATCTTCTATCTTTCCAATTGCTAGATTGCTAGAAAGCTTAGGTTTACTGTTAATGAGATGGAAAATCTGGGCCTTACTCACATGTAAGTGCAGAGATGGCAATTTCTCACTCAATTTACAATTTACCTCACTGTCCCTATTACATGTAGGAGTCAGAAGGATATCTATTTAAAAGCTGTTTTTTTTTAAACCAGATTTATCCATTTTGCTTCATTTCCAGTAGAATATAAGTCCTGTGAAGGCAGATATTTAAGTTTTTGTCTGTGCGCCTAGCATCTAGCTGAAACCGTGTCATATCTCCTTAATAAATCTTATTGAATTGTTGGCATCTGTCAGCCAAAATTGATTCCTGTTGTGTTGTTTTTTGTCTTTTTCTGTGTTGCACATACTCTTTTATTTCTTCAACTGCCATAGTTAGTAGACAATGGTTATCCCCTAAGGAAGAGGCACAGTGCTTTTATTTTTTGCAGGGGCTGCCCTTGACCTGGGAGCTACACCCAAGGTCTTCAGCCTAATAGCTGTGACTGTGTCTGAGACCTTTTCTACCTTCAATTCCAAAGGGAAACTCAAATGAAATAACACAGCTGGACAAATCCCTTTCAGCCAACACTTGAAAGGTTCCTTGGATAACTGAGAAATGAGCCTTGAAATCTGATTGCCAGGTTTGTCTAGGTAAGTGAGCTCCTCGTACTGACTCCCTTTGAAATGTTAGCATTTTATTTTCAAGGTTTTAAAGGACTAAGATTTATTAGGTTACTGTGAAAAATCATGGTACTTGTAACTTTTTATTTTAAATTCAACCCCCACATAGTTGACCCTAGTCTAAAAGGTGCTGACCGTTTCATTTCTCCAAGAGATTGTGTCTTGAATATTTTTTACCCTAGCTTTCTATTTTGTCAGTTTAGTGCATTTTATAGAAGAAATTAAGAGACTATTTCTGTATGACCCACTGAAATGATAGATAAATAAAGTTCCTAGTTCAATAAGCAGCAATATAGAAGGCTTGTTTCTTTATACATGGTATTTGTGGAGAATTCAACTTAGATACATTTCTAAAGGCAACTTTCCTGTCATGTCTCTGTGTTGTTCCAACATAGGCTAAATTGGGAGAGAAAAAGGACTTTGAAAAGGAAATTGTTTTTATCTCAGTTCTTTGATTTTCTCTTTTCTGCTTTCTGTCTTCTTGTGTTTCCAAATAGTTGAGATTGGTTGCATTCATGGAAAACATAAAGCTTAAGTAACTATTCCTTTACTTATGGTAATGAAATGCAACTCTGATTATAAGAATACAGTGAATTATACAGTTGTTTTTTTTCTCTGAGATGCTAATGGGTTTTTATACAAACCTCTCATTTATTCTCATAATGTTTTTGTGGAATACATAAATATAGAGAATATACAAGTAGATGTGCATCTATGTCAGTTTCCTTTCCTTTCCTTTATACTTTGTAATTTTTAGTTTGTAAATGGGTAATTTCCAGTTATGGAGAGAGCCATAACTTGCTATTATTTTTGTACCTGGAGTAAGCAATACATAGTGTACCCAAGGCCAATGGTGCAAAATAACTCAAATTAGCTTCTTATTATTTTTTTAATTTTTCTATTTGTTTTAATTAAATTTATTTATTTAAGTTTTCAACATTCATTTCCACAAAATTTTGAGTTCCAAATTTTCCCCCATCTCTCCCCTCCTCCCACCCCAAAACAGAGCATTCTAATTACCCCTATCACCAGTTTGCCCTCCCTTCTACCATCCTTCCCTTCCCTTATCCCAATCTTCTCTTTTGTCCTTTAGGGCAAGATAAATTTCTATACCCCATTACCTGTATTTCTTGTTTCCTAGTTATATGCAAGAACAGTACTGAACAGATATTCCTAAGACTTTGAGTTCCAACTTCTCTTCCTTCCTCCCTCTCCATCCATCCCTATTGAGAAAGCAAGCAATTCAATATAGGCTATATATGTGTAGTTTTGCAAATGACTTCCATAATAGTCATGTTGTGTAAGACTGACTATGTTTCCCTCTATCTTATCCTGCCCCCCATTTCTTCTATTTTTCTCTTTTGACCTTGTCCCTCCTCAAGAGTATTGACTTCTAATTGCTCCCTCATCCCATTGCCCTTCCTTCCATCATCTCCCCCACCCTACTTATCCCCTTCTCTCCCACTTTCCTGTATTGTAAGATAAGTTTTCATACCAAATTGAGTGTGCATTTTATTCCTTCCTTGAGCCAGATGTGATGAGAGTAAGCTTCATGTTTTCTCTTTCACCTCCCCACTTTTTCCTTTCATTGAAAAATCTTTTTCTTGCCTCTTTTATGAGATAATTGCCCCATTCCATTTCTCCCTTTCTCCTCCCAATATATTCCTCTCTCACCCCTTAATTTTATTCTTTTAGATATGATCCCTTCCTATTCAACTCACTCTGTGCTCTCTGTCTCTCTCTGTGTCTCTGTGTGTGTGTGTGTGTGTGTGTATGTGTGTGTATTTATAATCCCACCAACTACCCAGATACTGAAAAAAGTTTCAAGAGTTGCAAATATTGTCTTTCCATGTAGGAATGTAGAGAGTTCAACTTTAGTAAGTCCCTTATGACTTCTCTTTCCTGTTTACCTTTTCATGCTTCTCTTGATTCTTGTGTTTGAAAGTCAGATTTTCTTTTCAGCTCTGGTCTTTTCATTAAGAATGCTTGAAAGTCCTATTTCATTGAAAGACCATTTTTCCCTCTGAAGTATTATATTCAGTTTTACTGGGTGTGATTCTTGGTTTTAATCCTAGTTCCTTTGACTTTCAGAATATTATCATTTGGTCCCTTAATGTAGAAGCTGCTAGATCTTATGCTATCTTGATTGTATTTTCACAGTCCCAAATTGTTTCTTCCTAGCTGCTTGCAATATTTTCTCCCTGACCTGGTAACTATGGAATTTGCTTTCAATGTTTCTAGGAGCTTCTCTTTTTGGATCTCTTTCAGGAGATGATAGGTGAATTCTTTCAATACTTATTTTGCCCTCTGGTTCTAGAATATCAGGGCAGTTTTCCTTGATAATTTCATGAAAGATGATGTCTAGATTCTTTTTCAGATCATGACTTTCAGGTAGTCCCATAATTTTTAAGTTGTCTCTCCTGGATCTATTTTCCAAGTTGTTTTTCCAATGATATATTTCACATTATATTCTATTTTTTCATTCTTTTGGTTTTGTTTTGTAATTTCTTGGTTTCTCATAAAGTCATTAACCTCCATCTGTTCCATTCAAATTTTTAAAGAACTATTTTCTTCAGTGAGCTTTTGAACCTCCTTTTCCATTTGGCTAATTCTGATTTTTAAAGCATTCTTCTCCTCATTGGCTTTTTGGGCCTCTTTTGCCAATTGAGTTAGCCTACTTTTAAAGGTGTTATTTTCTTCAGCATTTTTTTGGGCTTCCTTTAGCAAGTTGTTGATTCGCTTTTCATGATTTTCTTGCATCTCTCTCATTTCTCTTCCCAATTTTTCCTCCACCTCCCTTACTTGATTTTCAAAATCCTTTTTGAGCTCTTCCATGTCCTAAGACCATTGAATTCAAATTAACTTCTTAAGAGAAATTTATTTGTGAGGTAGAGGCAGGGGGGTAGGTCAGGGAGTCCAGGACATTGCAAGGTTGCCATGGGGTGGAGGGGTATGTTTGTGGAGTTTATTTAGAAAGGAGAGTAGAGCTGGTCAAGGGAACCTTACCTGGAGTGTGGGAATGCAGAGAGAAAATGTGTCATAGGACAACTTCATGTTTTAACCAATTATTTTTTGCTACTAAGGGTCTAAGTTCAATGATTTCTACCTGTTGAGAGATGTCATTAGAAGTGCCTTCTAAATTTCAGTGCCCTAGACTACCATGTCAGTTACTCCACCACAGGTATGGCTCTACAGATAGAGTAGTTTCATGAAGGAAGCTTCACATCATTAATGAAAGGTAGAACTGGTATTTAGTAAGACCTCATTGACAATACTGATGCAGCTGCACTATAAGCCAAATGTCCCCATATATCTCAATAATGTCCAAATAGAGTCTCTGTCCAGGAAAGGAGAGAATATTATGCCCTTGTGTTTTTTCAGTTTCATCTGTAGCCCAATGATTCACTGACATCAAGACCTGTCCTTCTGGCTGTTTGAAGTACTAGAATGAAGCCAGAGCCAGACTTATGGAGCATTCTGAGCCATACAAGGGAAAAGAACTGAAGTGATTCTCATAATTGCTGAGGCTTCTGGGCCAGATACATGTGTGTGGTGTGTGTGTGTGTGTGTGTATTGTGAGGTTCAAATGAAAAAAATGGCTATAAAGTACTTTTTAAACATGCAGTCATTATGTAAATGCCAGTTGTTGTTATCACTGTTCATCCATTACCATTATCATCATCATTATTAGATTCTAGTCCTCAGACCTCTAGGCAATTTTTTGAGATGGTAAGTTGCCAAGGAGATGTTGACCTGTACTGGTGGGGGAAATTTCCTTACCTGGGAGTTCCCAAACCAAAATTGTAGGTCCAATACCTGGCCCTAGCTGTAAATTCCATTTTAATAAATATGACCCAAAGTTCTAGCCTGTTGGGATCTTGGTGGGGCCTGACTTACCCATTGGGTGGGTTATCTTTCTCAGATCTCTGTCATCTGAAAATTTAATAAGCATCCTTTAATTCAAAGCATTGATGCAAATATTAATAGTACAGGTCCCAGATCCTTAGGAACTCTTCATTAGAGAATTTCTAAGTTGACAGTAAATCATTAATGAATATTCTTTGGGTCTAACTAGTCAACCAGTTGTTCCTAGAGAGCCAAGTACTCACTCTTTTCTTCTGCATATTATTTCCTATTGGAACTTTCCTTCATATTGCATCCTTCATTTGCAAACCATAAAATGACTGATGACATTTGAAGGTTACCCAACCTCTTGGGATCCTGGTATTTTCATCTCAACCAAAACACAAGTCCATCAACAGTACATGACTGCCCTGACTTTTCACTGTCCTTCCAACATTAACCATTCCCTTATTTTTCATCTTTGCCAATTTGTAGGCAATGAAATGAATTTGTATGTGACGCCTGGCTTCAATTTGCACTTTTCACTATTAGTGATTTGGAAAAGGAACTTTCACAGAATTTCAAAGCCTCAGGCTTGGAAGGGATCTCGGGTCATAGAATACAACTAATTCTCGAACGATATCCAGGTGGTTATCCTAGTTACCTCTTGAAATCTCGACTGGGAGGTAACTCATAGGAGTAGATTCTCTATTTGTGGAACCCCCCAAAGAGATACTGAAAGACCACCCACCACATTTACCCATTCATTGCTGCTATACAACATATGCCACTTATCATGCTTACTATACAAAATACGAAAAGTCTTTTTGTGTCCTTTATAAAGAGAAATATTATTTATCAGATCTTATGAATATCCAGTGTTCTGAGACATGTTATAATTGGATATGTATTTTCAGGTAACTATTATTCAAATCCCTAGCATGTTTTTTAGTTTGTGGAATACCAACTGAGCTGAACACCTGTGAAGGACCTTAGAGATTGTAGACTTGGAGGTTGAAGGGACCTTCAAGATCATTTAGACCAACTTTGCAGATGAGGAAACTGAGGTTGAAATAAGTCATCTCTTTGAAAAGGAAAACTCTGTAGTTATACACTGAGAAAAGGAACATAAATTACTGTATCTGAAAGGTATTTATTATAAAAGACTTTTAAAATTCAAATAAAGATTTTTATTCATTTTAACATCACTGTTCATTTTGTCTTTGTAATTCTCTTTCCAATCATTCTGCAATATATATTAAATGCATGTTTATAGGCTGCTCAGATTTTAAACAAGTAAAATGTGGGCAAAGCATGACCTATAGTAGGACCAATATAGTATTTAATGAGACTCATTGAGGAGAATTTTCGTAAAAAAGTCTTTTTTGGTGACTCAGTGTTTCATGGAAGAGAGAAGATTCAGGATTCTTAAAAGCTGGATCTGAAGAATGTAAGCTCTGGCAGATTCTACAAAGTTAGGCAGTTTTTGAGAATAGCTCAGGAGTAGGTTCTACCTGTCATCCAAGGATGAGCTGAACTAGGCATGGAAAGGCTTAGAAGTTTAACTGGTGGTTAGAAATCTCTTTCGGTTGAAGAGACCCATACGAAAATATACAAAAATACAAAACAAGTCTCCGTCCTCGATGACCCTCTTCCAGTTCTCCAGTGAGGGTGATTAAATGATGGAAAAGGAGCAAAAGGTTCTAGGAATCATACAATACTTAGTCTCTTTATAAACTCAAATTTAATTGTTGACAATCTTGTATTTTTGTTTTTGTGGTTTTTCCATGACTCCTGACTTGGCACATCACTGGAGGGATTGAATCACATCCACAGTGACATTTTTTCTATAGATGAAACTAGAAGACAAAGACATTTCAGCTCAATGCAAGCATGACTGATGGGTTTCCCACAGAAAAATGAAGCTTTTAGAACTAGTTTCATCGTGTACTTGAGAGGCAGCCTGATGTAGAGGAAAGAATACTGGCGTAGATATGAAAGGATTCAAATCCTCTATCATTTATTACTCACGTGACCTTGGCCAAGTTGCCATGTGCCAATATCTAGAAAACAAAGAATTTTGTGAAGATTTTGATAAAATCTTCCTAAATGAAGTCAAGCTGTATATACCTTGGCACATGGTGATTTCAATACAAAGATAGTTGTAGGCAAGGAGAGTAGAAAAATTATGTTGGAGAATATATGATAAAAAATGAAAGAAATTAAAGAATTCTAGACTAGCCAATGAACATAGAACATGAATCCTGCCTTCATGAATAGAGTTGAGAGAAAACACCTCAACAAAGATTCAGAAAACTTATCTCCAGCTGAGTCACCTTGGGCAAGTCACTTGACTTAGCTGAGGCCAAATTTCCTCATTTATAACGTGAGGTTTGCAATGCTTACATTATGGGGTTGTTGTGAGGGGAGTACTTAGTAAGCTACAGAACACTACGTAATCCATTATCATGATACTTTAGTGTAATCATTTATCCAATCAATATAAATTGGAATAGCATGATATGGTCGTGAGAGCACTAGATTTATTGTTAGAAAACTTGACTTTGGATCCCAGCTTTGGTACTCACTATGTTTGCAACCTTAATTCACCTCCACAACTGTAATTGAGGGGTTTGCATTATTTGATCCCTAAGATCCATCAGTTTCAAAATGTGGAAAATGAACAATCGCAAAGACATCAACTCAATTGCTTTAAGAAATCTAAAAGATAAAAGCCAGTCATTTATAATGGAGAACCTGGAAGAACATAGAAGTCTCTCTTACTTCCTTTGCAAAGTAAAGAAATAAGGCAGCTAAGGACAGCATTGCTCATTTGAGCAAAATTATAGAGAAGCATAACAGAAGACTGAGTAGCTCTGCATCACAAAAACTGGAAAAGAAAATGAGCCTTCAAGAGTCCTTAGTGTGAAATCCAACTAATCCAGCTCACCCCAATAAAACTTTTTTTTTAAAGTGGACAAGAAATAGACATGAAATAGATCGAATAATGTTTGTATTCTCATACATGATAATAGTTAAACCAGCTGACACCAGGAACCCCCTATGCCTTAGCATAGCTAAGAAAATTGACAGACTCCAGTGACCAGACCTCTACATGCTTCACTGTAGCCCCAGGGAAGCACAAACACCCCCCCAGGCCTCAGCACACACCAGACACCATCACTATAACTCCAGCTCAGCACTGATAAGCTGCCAGATCCCTATGGCCTCCAGCAGAGCCAGCCACTCCCTACTAAAGCCCCTCAACACAGTACCAGACACGAGAATCCCCTGTGGGCCTCAGAGCAACGTTAGTGTAGCACCAGGTAAACAGCCAGGGCCTGCAGCCACTGGCACAAGAAGTCTGACAAAGAGCTCCTTCCACTCTGGGAACTGAGATCAAATTTAAGAGAAAGGAAAAAAGCCAAAAGAGAAGAAAAAGAGCAAACAAAAACAAAGAAAAAAGAAAAAGAATCTGACCATAGAAAGTTATTACAGTGATAGGGAAGACTGAGACATAAACTCAGAAGAGGATAACAGTGTCAAAACATGTAAGGGCGAAAAGTCAAAGAAAAATGGGAAAAGTCCAGAAAGAACTCATGGAAGAGCTCGAAAAAGCTTAAAAATCGTATAAGAGGTAGATAATAGTGAAACGATCACATTCTGCTCGGTTATCCCAGCATTGTACACAGTATACTAGGTGAAGAGATGGCAATTATAGGTAGCAAGATGAATTCGGGAACAGTGCCCAGATCTGATCAAATAAAAACAGAAGGAATCTGTCCTAGAGGTGATACGATTTTAAAGGTCTTTTTTTCTAGTCATAATAGTAGTTTGGGAACTTGGCAGTGTTGGTTTTACAAAAGAATCTGCAGGACAGTAATACTTAAGACAACCAGTCTTTATTACTATAGATTATTTTAATTCATACATGGAAAAATGTCGAAGTAAATTTTTTTCAGTCTCATTTTTATTTAAATTTGTTTCTAAATAATATTATATTTCCCCCCCAGTTACATATAAAGAGAGTTTTTTACATTTATTAAAAAAATGAGTTCCAAATTTTCTCCCTCCCTTTTCTCCCCCCTCCCTGAGATAGTAACCAATTTGATATAGGTTATTCATATTCAATCATGTAAAACATATTACCATACTAGTTATTGTGAAAAAAAAAAGACACAGACCCAAAGGGAAAAAAAGCTGCAAAAAACACGAAAGGTGAAAAATAGCATGCTTCAGTTTACCTTCAGATCCCATCAGTTTTTTCTCTGAAGATGGATTGCATTTTCATCATGAATCCTTTAGAATTGTCTTGCATCACTGTATACCTGCTAAGTCATTCCGAATTGATTATTGTACAATATTGCTGTTCCTGTATACAATGTTCTTCTGATTGTGCTCATTTCACTTTGCATCAGTTCATATAAGTCTCAAAGCCTTACTGAGCATAGAGAATTGGGGTGGGGTAATCAGGAATACATCCAGGTCAAGTGACCAGAACCTTAGGTGCAGGAGTCTTCAAAGAATAGACAGTAGGAAAGGGGTCACTAAAGATCCTATGAGAAGTTACCCTTTGGTTTCAGCCCAGGTTCTTCCAAGCTCTCATCACTCTTCCTACTCAATGTCTTTTCTCATTTTCCATACCAGGGAAACTTGATAATGTGGGTAAAGGTCATGGATCTTATGGGAAGGGAGGAAGTTCTTTTTCAAGCATATCTAAATGATTTCCCATCTCTGATGGTCAGTGATAGAAACATCTAGGCATTAGCCAGCAAAGCTGATTAATGTGGGGCATAGAAGTTATCAGAAAAGAATGGAAGTTGGAGAGGGGAATATTAATAGGTAAGAAGAGAAGTTAGGTCCAGAATAGAGGCAGCCTGCTATGAAATATTTGGCAAAAAAAAAAAAAAGCCGAAGAGTTGTTTTGGACAATTGTAGCACTCAAGAAATCAGCAAGAACAGACTATATGTCTACCTTCTCATCTTCATGAAAGTTCTATGACAAGGGTCTTTGTAGGCACATAGGCTAAGTTTGATCAGGCAAACAAGATGATATTCTACAGCATCTTCACACTCACATGACTAACTGCGATAGATAGAGAAGAGGAAGTCTTGCTGGGTCTTTGGTTTACTTGGTAAAGCATGTCTGAATGTATTCCCATCTCTGCTGACAAAGGCACAGATGCACTAGATCTAGGGATTAGCCATGAGAGGTTTTACTGATTTTTCCATGCCCATGTTAAAATTATATAAGAGTATGTATAATTACGGAGATTTAAATAAAAAACTTAAAAAAACACAACCTTGCTAAGCAATACTAAGTGAAGTATAAAACAGAAGATATACTTATGGTGTGTCAAGGTCATTGCAGGTGTTCTGTGCAGGGTCTAGACGGTAAAATAAGGTTCCTCCAAGGTCTCTATTTGTAGAACACCTTGAATAGGCTTCATCAAGCCCCCTCACTGAAATTTACAGAGTCCTCCAGGCTTGTCTTTCAGGAGATATATCTCGGACAGGGACTACGGATGTACCAATGTACTGGCCTCTGTGTTGAATAGGAGGGAATCAGTTTGGAGAACATTTGGGAACTTGCCTAGTTTTTTTCAGAGATCCTAAGGTCCTCACCACTACAGGAGACTGTTTGTCAATGCCAATATTCTCCTGTAACTGCTCAATGGCTGCAAGCCATAGAATCTTACAACCCTGAAAGAATAAAAAAAGTTGCTGGTGACCCAAATAGCAAGAGAAAGATATATAATTGGTTTAAGAAGCTTGAACTATTACCAGTGATGATTCATATTGAAGAAATGTAATTCTCAAAACCTCACACCTATCAGATCTGCAAAGATGACAGAAAAGGAAAATGGCAAATGCTGGAGGGATTGTATGAAAATAGGTGTATTAATGCACTGTTGGTGGAACTGTGAACTAGTGCAGACATTCTAAAAAGCAATTTGTAGTGGTGCCATAGACATGAATTCCATTAGATCACTAGATCATAGACATTAGATATCATTACAGTATCTTTTGCCCCAAGCCAATTGCTTTTCTGAATTTCCTCATGACAGTTGAGGGCACTACTATTAATCAGGCAATTGGTAAACAATTATTAAGAGCCTACTGTTTGTCAGTCACTGTGCTAAGCACTGGGAGTACCAAAAAGGGGAAAAGACAGTCCCTGACCTTAAGGAGCTTGTAATCTAATGGGTGAGACGGCATGCAAACAAATGTATGAAAAGCAGGCTATGTGCAGGATAAGTAGAGAACAGTTAACAGAGGAAGGGCACTGGAATTAAGAGGTGTTGGGGAAGATTTCCTGTAGAAGATGGGATTTTAGTTGGGACTTAAAGGAAGCCAGGGAGGTCAGTAGACAGAACAATGAAGGGAGAACATTTTAGGCATGGGGGACAACTAGAGGAAATCCTGGGAACTGACAGATGGAATATTTTGTTCCTAGAACAATCAGGATGCCAATGTCAAGAGATGGAGGAGTAAGTGATAGGGAGAAAGGTACAAAAATCCTGGAAAGGTAGGAGGGGGACTGGGAGCTTTGAATGCCAAATGACATTTTGTATTTTTACCTTCCTAGCTATTGGAATTAATGAATAGCAGGGGTAACAGGAGCAGATCTGAACTTTAGGAAAATCATTTTAGTGGTTGAATAGAAAGCAGACTGTAGGGGAGAAAGATTTGAGGCAGTCCATTCTTGAGGTGATGAAGGCCTGCACTGGAATGATGGCAGAGGAGAGAAGGTGGAATAATTGAGATATGTTGCAAAGGTGAAATTGGCAAGACTTGGCATTGGCAATGCCCTGGATTGGGGGGGCGGGGTTTGAGAGGGTGAAGAATCCAAGATGACTCCTGGGTTGTGAGTCTAAGAGACTAGAAAGGTGGTGTTACCCGCTACAATAAGAGGGAAAGTAGGAGGTGCGGAGGTTTTAGGGGGAAAGATTATGAGTTCTATTTTGGATATATTGATTTTAAGAAGTCTATTGGACATCTAGTCCTAGATGCCTGAAAGGTAGTTGGGGATGTGAGATTGGAGGTCAGCAGAGAGACTGGAGAAGGAAAAGTAGATTTGAGAATCATGACTATAGAGTGGTAACTAAATCCATGGAAACTTATGAGATTACCAAGTGAAGTAATTGAGAGGGAGAAGATTACCCTGAACCCTGAAGTACATGGAAGGTTAGAGGATGTGATCTTGAGGAGAATTCATCAAAAGAGTCAGAAAAGGGGCGATCAGAGAGATAGGAGGAAAACCAGGTGAGAGTGAAGACCTACAGAGAAGAGAGTTTCAAGGAAAAGATCAAGATCAATAGTGTTAAAGACTGCAGAGAGGTCAAGGAGAATGAGGACTGAGAAAAGGCCATTGGATTTGGCAAGAGTTCATTGGTAACTTTGGAGAGAGCACTTTCTGTGGAATGATAATATGATCAGAAGCCAGATTGTAAGGGGTTAAGAAAAGAGTGAGAGGAGAGAAAGTGGAGGCACTTATTGTAGACCATCATTTTGATGAGCTTGAGGCAGAAGGGATATGGGATGAAAGTTAGGGGGAAGGAAGGAGCAAGAGTTTTTTTCAGTATAGGGGAGACATGTTGGTAGGCAGGAGAAAATAAGCCAATAGGGAGATAGAGATTGAAAATAAATAAAATGACTATGCTTCTTGTTAACAAGGTTTATAACCACAATGTCATGCTCAAGTCCTCACTCTCCCTCAACTCACATATCCAGTCAGGTGCCAACTCTCTTGCATCTGAATCCTCTCCACTGGCCTCTTTCCTGGTCTACTGCAAAGTTTTGCCCCTGAATTGGTCTCCCTACCTTTAGTTTCTATCCACTCAAGTCCATCCTCAATAGCCACTGAAGTGCTGTTCCTAATGGCCAGGTTGCACAGTTACTTAATTAACTCTAAGGGTTTCCTATTTTTCCTAAGATCAAAAAAAATAGATTAAATTACTTTTGCATTCAAAGCCCTTTGCAACCTGGTCCCATCCTACGTTTCCAGCCTTATTAAAAGTTATTTTTCGTTGTATACATATGCTATGTTTTTGCTTAGTTATTTCAGTCATATCTAACTCTTCATGACCCCATTTGGGGTTTTCTTGGCAAAGATATTGGAGTGATTTTCTATCTCCTTTTCCAGCTCATTTTACAGATGAGAAAACTGAAACAGAGTGAAGTGACTTGTTCAGGATCACACAGCTAGTGGCTGAGGTCAGATTTGAACTCAGAAAAATGAATCTTCCTGACTTCAGGACCATCACTGCCAACATAAGCAATCATTCAGCCAAAGTGGCTTTATCAAATCCTTCTCACATACCATTGCATCTTTTGTTTCTTCTCTTTGTACCAGCTGTCCTCCATCACCCTTCTTCATATCCTTAGAATCTCTATGCTTCCTTCAAGGCTCAGATTAAGTCATCTCCTACATGAAGTCTTTCCTGATCCCCCCTAGCTATTATTTCTCCCAAAATGCCTTCTATCTATTTTATATGCTTCTACATAAATACATGTTCTCTTCCTTCCTCCTCTAAAGCCTCCCCTCCCCCATTAAAAGCTTTTTGACGGCACTTTGTACTGCATCAACGCCTAGGGTATAGTAGGTGTTTAATGTCCGGAATAGGAACTTCATTGTGATTTCATTGATATACAGAAGGTGATTTCATTGACATAGGGAGCTCCCAGATGAGTTAGCTCCTCTACCAATTCAAGCTAACACCATTTCTGTAACTCAGAGACATAAGAGTTGATTAGAGCACTGTTAAGTGCTTTGCCCAGACTTATACAACCAGTATATATGGGAAGCAGGACTCAGAATCTTCCTGACTTTGAGTCCAACTCGTTTCTATCTATCCTGCGACAGTTTGTCAACAGGCATAATAAATGTTTGCTAATAAATAATTAACATGCATGTGAAATGCTCGTTAATTTATGAATTGATTTTTTCCAATTCAAAATCCACTCTTAGGATAATGGAAAAAGTCATAATTCTTAAATAAACATGTCTGCATTAAAATGTTTGGCTGGGCCACAAGGACTGTCATTCATTCATGTATAGCAGGTCGAGTGGTTCCATATATGAGTCTTCTCAGAGTTCCCTCTTTGATTAAATTGGAGAGCTATGGGTTTAATAGGAGAATACTTGAAAATCAAAATTAACTCCATTGGTAAACACAAAGTTTACACTTTAGGAGTCTCTTAAGTAACACAAAGGAATTTTGAAGACCTTAATTCATGGGATGATGGGGCACATTCTAGCTGGACAGAGTAAGGAGCTAATAATGGTGACTGATTGAGGTCCCATTCAACATCATATTCCATGATTTCACAGATCCTTGTAAACAAGACACTCCATGCTATTTTCCTTTAACCCAACATGAGAAGTGTTCATACTGTAGTAACTTCCATCAGCTGCCACTCTTGTAACCTCTAGGCTCTCCTATCTTTTTTCCGAGGGCTGATTTATACAGCCACAAGGTTTATCTGCTGTTGTAAATCTCAGTAAACACTAGAGGTCACTGTTGATTCACACTGTATTCTTGCCAGCGTCAGACATTTTTTTTGGTTTTCCAGTTGCAAGCAGTAATCATTCCAAAGGCCTAAATCCGTACACAATATTCTATTGATTTCCCCCCATTAGTGATTGATTTTGAGAGTCTGTTTTGATAAACACTTTTCTTCTTCCAAAGAACATTTGCTGGTTGGCAGATGAAAGATGGAGGAGCTTGGATGCTTCCCTGGGGGTGAAAAACCCTGCATCCCCCATTTACTCTTTATTTCAAAAAAAGAAAAAAAACATAAAAAATACTTCCCTTCCTTCTACTGTCCCAGCCAGCTTCCTTAACAATAGCTGTGATTTTATCTTGAGGGGAAAAACCTAGCTATTCCTGGCTCTATTTTTTTTCTCAGTTATTTGGCAAAACGGATTTAATTTTCTTTTATAATTAATGCTGAAATCAGTTACTTATTTAATCTATTTCTCATCTTTTCTATTTTGTGCAGATTTTAATAGTCCTATGCTTACAGATTATCTCAGTAACAATGTATAATTAATAATTTAAATGACTTCATTTTTCATTGCTGGTTATCTTTATAGGTAGAATGGAAGGAATGATGGACACAGAGGACCAGGTTCAAATCTGAGCTTTGTTACTTACTGTCTCTGTGACCCTGGATAAATGTCTTCACCTCTCAGAGTTTCTTTGTCTGTTAAATAAGAGGTTTATATTGGAAAGATCTTTAAAGTCTTTCTAGGCTCTAAATTAATTCTATGACCTATGATGGACGTTTGTGTCCAGAATTAGAGAGGAGGAGGAAAGCAGATGGAATTGCCTTTGGATAATCACAAAGTTATTTTCATAGTCCCTCAATTCTCCCTGAAATAATAAAGGTCTGTCTTTCTTCTTCTTCTTCTCCTTGTTCTTCTCCTTGTTCTTCTTCTTGTTCTTCCTCCTACTCCTCCTCCTCTTCCTCTTCCTCTCTTCTTCTTCTTCTTCTTCTTCTTCTTCTTCTTCTTCTTCTTCTTCTTCTTCTTCTTCTTCTTCTTCTTCTTCTTCTTCTTCTTCTTCTTCTTCTTCTTCTTCTTCTTCTTCTTCTTCTTCTTCTTCTCTAATATCCTTCCAGGGATGTTATTTGGCTATCAGTCACAGAAGACTATAATCTCCAAAAAACTGAAATTGAGGATAGCCCAAAGGTCAGTGGACAGATTCATGGTGGATGTGCGCAGGCCACAATCCATGACAATTGAGATATTTGGCAGGAAAATTGGTATAAAGGATATTGTCAAAGAAAAGTATGACTAGAAAACAAGAGGGTTAGTCATACAGCAAAAATCAGAGATACCCAATTGATAGCTTACATTTTTTTAATGTCTATGTGACGTCAAGAGAACATGATTAAGACTCCTGATACATTGGATGTGTCCTCTCTTACAAACCTATGGGAAGATAAGTACAAGAACTGTATGGAACGAGTAGACATGGATAGGTTGTCATCTGCATCACTGGAGAGTAACACTACATCAGCAAGATCAGAAGTGCATTGGGGTATTAACTAAGTATTGGAGTATAACCTAGGATTGCCTTCATACCCTCATCATTGTATCAGACTGTATATTAACTCATAACTATTACATTATAAAGTTGGCAACATTTTTATTCATGTTTCTGTAAATTTTGGATCACAGATTTACCCTCAAGTATCATCTACTGTAAGTCCATCATCTTACAGTGGAGGAAACTAAGGCCCATAGAAGTTAGGTCAGTTTTCCAACTTCATATTGCAGGAGCCCTACAATCATGGAATAGATGACTATTAAGAAGACAAGTGCAGTACCAATCGTTGTCTCATGGTTTCTGGAGAAAAGTATCTTCCAGGTTTTAGACATTTGACTTTCAAATGAATTTTGAAAAGAAAGTCCATTTCTAAGTTGGAGACACTTTGTATTCATAATGCAAAATTTCCAAGTTTGGGTGTTTTTGCTTCTTTTTATAATTGGCATGTCCTTTTATTGGACAGGAATATGTGTCCTCCTGCATCCCATTCCTTTGAATATGCTAAGGGAATGTACTCTTAGATTTATGAGATAATGAATGACTCAGGATCAGTCTACTCAGTCAGTCATTTTAGAATGAGGATGAGAATGTCATTCTGCCTTGGAGTGCAGTCTAAAAGCAGGGCTACAATAACATTCCTTTGAATATGTCCTTTTCCCATTTTGTCTCTTTGTTTTCAGAATTGGAATTAGGGTGGAACAGTCAGTCATGTTGGCATACAGTGCTGACATTTAAAAAGGTATTGACAGCATTTATACTTCAGTAGGTAGAATTAGCCTAAGAAATTTTATTTAGCAAGAATCAGTTAAATTGGGTGAGGGGATGACTCTCCAATATGGCACAATTACCATATGGTTTTCTTCCTCCCTCTGGGAGCTACCCTCTAGTGGTTCCAGACCTGTTCTGGGTCCCTCTCTTACTGAGTTCTCTTCTGCTGTGGGCCTTGTTTCCTCTCCTTCAACTGATTTTGTCTTTAAAAGAATGATTTAAAGGCACTTTGGGGGGGCGCTGCTTGCTTAGGGTGGGAGGAAGAGGAGAATGCATTTCATGTCGGGCACTAGAATTGCTAGTTAGAGAGCTGCTTATTTTCTTCAGCAGTGAAAGCTCTCACTAGAATAACTGTTTTCTCTGCATTATGCACAGCTTTAGCACTCCCTGAATGACAGATGATAATACAGGAGATTCTCATTTCATGGCCATAAATTCAGCCGTCTCTATACTCTGGGCATCAGTTAAGTATAGTACTAGGAAGCTACTGATATCATTCATTCTGTTAGCCAGAATCAGCTATTGCCAGCTACTTCTATACATCCACAGCAAAGGATAATTGATGTTCCTAATATGATTCTGAGGCATGGCAGGCTTCTGAAGTGCCTTGTGAATCATCGAGCAGAGACTGGGCTTCACACAGTTTTAGTGTTAAGCATATTTTATGGAATGTTCATTTAAAGCACAGGTAATTGAGTTAGTAAGATGCTGGCCCAGGAGGACTGAACTCTAATTCAAGCTTTGCCCCTAACTTGCTTTGTGACCTGGGAAAAATCATATCATTTCCCTGGATCTCAGCTTCCTCTTCTGTAAGATGAGAAGGAATATCAGCTTTTTCAGCCTCTAATCTGTGTCAAATTTTTACCAGTCCCTCAACTTTTACTACCAAGAGTTCTGACCTTTTGAAGTCATCATTCAAAATACTCAGATGGATCTGGGATCTTGCTACTGTGAGCATTCCCTCCAAAATGCAGATTGCAACCCATTCTGTGATTCTCATCCAAGTGCTTCCAAAAGTTTTCCATAGTAAGTCTACCCAATGTCTCAAAGGTCTTCTTGACTTTCACCTGACATTGGAAAGTACTGGAGTATGCTGGTGGTCCACTGGGATCCCCGACCTTTGTCTCATGACTAGCCCCTCTTCTTTTCCCATCGTATAATTCCTTTATGACATCTTTTACTCCTGTTCTTTGAAATACTTTTGCTCCTATCCATCACAATGCCTTCCCCAAAGAGGAGAATCTGGAACACTTCATTATTCATGGAAAAACCTTCTTCAACTTTGTTACACATATCTAAATTGGTTGCCAAAATGGGGGTGTGAATCGATAGCTCGACCAGCAATATTATTGATCCAGTATACCCACAGCCTGTCCTACATTGCTCCACTTTGGTCATCTTTTCCAGTGTTAAGGTTGAGAGATAAAACTTCAGAGGTGTCTTAATGTGCATTTCTGTGATTACTAGGGATCTGAAACATACTTTCATATGATCATTCTCTCCTGAGAGAGCTTCTTAACTGAGTTAAGATTGAGTCAGACTGTAAACTTCTTGGGAGCACGACTATGGCTTTCATTTCATTATATTCTCTGTAGCACTTTAAACTTAGCAAGCATTCAGTAAATGTTGGTTGATAGCCTAAATGAGTTGTTTACCAATAGTTCTATGGCCCCATCAGATGACCTTCCTGAGAGAAGGCTACCTCCATGTCTATTGCAGCATCTATGGGACCTCAGTTTGGGCATTCTGCTCTATTCTGTCAAAAAGCCTGGGGCACCCTTCCTTACTAAGGAGCCTGCTTAGCTGAGACATCTGCCCACACATGGAGAGGGAAAAAGCCTGATAGATCTTCAAGGCAATGCATGACTTTCTTTTCAAGTAGCAGAATTCAAAGCATGTAACAAGAGCAAGGAATAAAGGATAGACAATGCAATAACTATACTGTTTTTAAAAAATAGAAAAAGAATGAAATCAAAACCAAGATGCCATGCAGACAAGTGGATCCTGTCTGGATGAACTATGGAAAGGCATAAATAAGACTCAGGATGCAAAGGCATGGAGAGGCTGCAAACTACACTGTTGGAGGAACTACCCACATTGGGGAGATCCATAAGCCATTGAAATACCAAAATTATTATTATTTTTAATGACAAAGTACCTAGACATTGAAATCAAGAGACCTGTGTTCAAATCCCACTTCTGATATATAGGACCTGAGACAAACTACTTGTCCTCAAATCTCAGTTTTCTGATCTGAAAAATGAGGGAATTAGATTGGATGGTCTCTGCAGTTCTTTCCAGTTCTAGATTTTCAATCCCACAATTTTTGTCCTTTGCTAACTCTCTTACATAGGCGACACCTCGAAATGTTAATTATCCCTTGGAGATGAGGGACTGGCTTTTCTTCGTCCTTTGTCTCATCTCTCAATACCTCAGAGAGTACAGCATGCCCTGTTGGCAGGTTTCTGCTCACTTAATGCTGCTGACTCACAGGCTGAATTGGCTTTGGAATTTTCCCCTCTATGGCTGCATTCATTTAAAAGGCCTGCAGATTCAGGAATTATTATCGGTGCTCTCAACTGTTTACTAATGTGGCAGCTATAGTGATTTGTGCTTTAATATTTTTCAAAGTTCATTTCCTTGTAAGCACAATTCTCAAATTGCTTATGTTGGCTCTATCTGTGTGACAGACTTGAGTGGGCCAGAGACTCAGATCCAGGGCCAGCAGATGGCAGTAGAGACACGTTCATATGCTCCCCTCCATAAAGGGATGCTATTTTCCTATTGTTCAGTGTGGTTGAATATTTGTGACATTGTTTTGTTAATTTTGTTATTGAATTGAACTTAGAGGTGGCTTAGGGTGGTGGGAAGTATGCTGGACTTAGTGACAGGAAGACCTCATTCAAATCATGCCTATGGTTTATTCCTAAGCACATAATAAGTCCTTCAAAGGAGTCTATGAGCTTTTTTAAAAAATCTTTTGATAGCTGTATATATATACATTTCAATATAATTGGAGGGTTTTTTGTCATTCATGTTATGCATTTAAAAACACTATTCTGAGAAGGGTGTCTATAGATTTCTTTAGACTACCACAGGAGGCCATGAAGTACAAAAAATTAAGAACTCCTCTTTTAGACCTTCCCTACTAAGTCATAAATAGTTTGCAATCTACATTAGCAGAGGGAGCTACCACACCATGAGTTCCCTATAGGGATGAAATCACAATTCCTTTAAGTATTCATAGCTAGCACAATCTGTTTTGTTTTGATACGAGGGAGTCTTATAAACTTTCACATAGTGAAAGGTTGAAGGAATTCTCTTGAAAAAGCCAACCAAATCGTAAACTCCTTATGATCAGGGAGTAGCATCTTCTCTGTCTCCTGTATGCTGTCTATCGCAGTGTCAGGTACATAGTAGGTGCTCAAAATGCCTGTTAAATGTGACAGACTTCTGGAATTCAAGGATGGAAGGATCAAGGATCACAGACATGATTAGGCTAAAGAAGAAATTAGCCTTTAGAAAGTATTTATCATCTTTGCCCCTTGCATAGAGAAAAATCAGGTAAAGCAGAATGATGAGAACAAAAAATAAGGGGACCTTTCCCAGCTCCCTGGCTGAAAACTAAAGGCATTTTAAAGGATTTGTCAATTATAAGGAAGACCATATGAAAAGAGAGGCTGGATTATGACTTTCAGTATTGTGAACCTCACTGTTTTTGTTCCTTCTAGAAAGGAAATAACAATATCCATGGAGGGAAGCGAGATCTTCAGTCTCTTGTTTTTTGTGGACAGCCCCTGGCCACTTTAAAACATACCCCTTATAGACTCTTGCCTATATGATAATAAAAAGCTTATGGACTCCACTGAAAAAGGACTTACTATGTGCTTGGGAATACACAGGCAAAAGTGGAACAGTCTCTACCTTCAAGATATTTAACATTCTATGGAGGGGAGCAACATGAACACAGATAATTAAGTACAATGTATATGCAAGGTAAATTGAAAGGGACTGGAGTGGAAGACTTGAGTAAACTATAGGCATTGAATTCATATAGATTTTTCTTTTGGGCATTGATTAGGAAGGGAGCAGGAAGCTTCTGGAATGAGAGACACCTTGGAGAACATGTGTTGAAGAAATAGATCCAGACCACAGCAGTGAAAGGAAACCCAGGGATGATCTAGTCCAGCCCCCTCATTTTCCAGATGAGGCAATAGAGGCCAGACATGAACATATTTTTCACTTCCTTTCCAGGCATGCTCCAGTCTTTCCTAAAGGTCTGTTCAAGAACAGCTAGCCTATAAGTCGTCCTATGGTGATCATGGAAAGTATGGGTAAAGAAGAGAAAGATGAGGACTTGTCCACTTCTGTGTAAACCACAGAGGGAGTCCCTCTGGTTGAATTGTCTCTTCTCTTTTTGCAAGATAGATGGAAATGCAAAGGGTAGAGTGGGTGGAATTGTGGCTTGTTAGTTTTTTTATGCCACTGGTGATTTCATCAGTCCTCATTACTTCATCAGTGCGGGGAACTCCACTCCCATTACCCTCCATCAATGCAGAGAGACAACTTGTTAGTAACATATGGTCTTAAGGATTTGACTGGGGCTAAATACCTTGCTTGGGGGTCACATGTCCAGTGTAAGTCTGAGGTAGGATTCAAACTCACCAAGTCTTCCTGTCTCCATGGCCAACTCTCCATTCATCTACTGCACACTGCCTCTTACTCAGAATTTTTTAAAAAATCAAGAAGATATCTTCATTGATCTATCTCTTTAAACTCTCATGTACAGTCTTGCTTTCTTCACCTGTAAAACCTATGCTTTCACTGGGATTATTGGGGTTGTGGTGGAGAAATCCTTTGTAAAATCTAATGTGCTATAGAAATGTTAGGAGTCATTTCAATTTCAGTATCCTTGTCTGTAAAATGAGGGATTAGATTAGATGGTCTTTGAGGTCTCTTAATCTCTATAGCTCTGATTCTATCCCTTTATGTCCAGGGGGAGGCGAAGAAAAGGCAACAGAAAATTTAGGCAGCATAGCGCAAGCTCTGATTGAAAAGTTAGTGGAGTAGAGTTCAAATCTTGCTTCTGACACATGTGTGTCCTTGGGCAAAACTTGTGTGGTCTTAGGCAAATCCTGTACCCTCCCTTGACTTCTGTGTTCTCATCTATAAAATAGGGGAATTAGAATACTTAAAGTTCTCTTCCAAGATTTCAAGCATCAGCTCTAGACTCTTCTTGCACTTCATAGAAAATTCTACCAGTGTAAAGTCCAATTATAGGTGGGGATATAGCTCGATGTTTGGTCACTTTTTTTTTTTTTTGGACCATGGGACTCACATTAAGTTAGCAAGGTCCTTCCTTGAAATGGAAGGTTTGGAAGAAAGCGAATAATTAGAGGAAGAGATCATATGGATGGAATGAATTTTCAGGGTAAGAAGAATGTGGCATGGTAGAGGTCTGGAGATTTAGGAACGTAGCCCGAAGTGGATGGAAGACACAGAACAAATGTTTCAAGCTGGACATTCATCCAGAAGGGATAATGCAAGGGAGACATTAAGCCACTGCTTTGTATATATGAAACACGTCCTGATGCAAGTGGGTGGATTTCACAGAGTAGCTCTACAAGAGTCCTGGAGAAAAGGCAGCCTTGCAGTGGGGCCCCAGTGGGAAGGAGATCCCCAAGCCTTCCTGGGAGGGAAGGGGCTGGGGGTGGGGGCTGGGCTCTGGTCTTTGGCTTGCTCATTTGTTTTCTCTCCTCAGTCTCCTTTTCAGTCCTTCACGTTGATCTTCCTCTTTAAACCTCGAGCATGAATAAGTCCACTTAGCCTGAGGGAAGGAGCAGGAAACATGTAGGGTTGTTTGTACTGTAATGAAATATAAAGTTGAAAGGCTGAGGGAAGTGGGAGCAATTGGAAAGAAAGAACAAACAGGGAAATGCACTTTAAAAATTTACTTTGAAGAATCCGGGCTCCAAAATCTCTTGGTGGCAGGGTGAGGAAAAGTAGATTTTTCGTGTGACTTAATTTGAACTCCTCGAAGCTATACTGTCTCAAAAGTCATACCCCTAATGTCTAGTTCTGTTTCATCTCCTAATTTAGATTTTTTATTTTTATAACTCTGGCTTAAGTTCATTGCCTTTAAATGAATGAATTCAATGCAGATGTCTTTGCAATGAAGTACAATGAAAGAACGTTGACTCTGGGAGATAGAAGACCTGAATTCTAGTTTTTTCTTTTTTGTTTGCTACTTATGTGAAGGTCCTGGACAAATAAACCACTTTATCTCAGTGTCAATGTCCTCATCTATAAAACAAGGGGTTAAATTAGATGGCCTTTGAGGTCTCTTCTATCTCTAGATCTCTGACCTCTCCCCTTTATGTACACTTCTGTGATGGATTGGCTGGGTGGTTGTTTGGTGCCAGTGAGGTCATGGTCATATGTTTGATCAAAGAGGCACAATGGATTGGGAGTCAGGAAGACCAAAGATGGAACCCTGCCTCAGACACTTACTAGCTGTAATAAACTGGAAAAACAAATGTCACCTCCCTTCAACCTTCATTTTCTTGTCTGCCAAATGGGGATAATAATAGCACCTATGCCAAAGGGTTGTTGTGAGGATCCAAGGAGGTGTTTTGCAAACCTTAAAATGATTGTAAATGCTATTTGTCTATCACCATCATCACCACTTTGTGAACTAGATAGCTTTAGAATATTGCTGTAGGCTAGATATCTTATTCTATGTGTTTCTTATTCTGTGATGTTTGCTATTATGTGAAAGCACAGTCTCATCAAGATGTTCTTTGGACTTTTCCATCATATCCCAGAAACTTCATCATGGAAGAATACTTGAACCCTGGATTCACACCTCAGACTTGCCCTGTATCCTTGGAACTCCTCCCTCTGATTGGATAGTTTCTCTAAGAATTTCCATTGAAGGAAGGCATCCAGGCTAGTCATTTCTTCATTTCTCAGCAGGCTGAATGTACTCAGGACTTGTCCATCTTTATTTTTACTGGGACTTCCCCTTTTCTTTTCCCCTCCCCCAAACACTCTTTCAGTTACAAGTCATCTTCTTCGTTAAACTGTAATAACTATTTAGGAAAATATAGGGACCTTGATCACAAGTTTCTCCAGGGCAGGAAGGCCGCTGGCAAGACTATGGAGGAGATGATTGAAGAGTTGATAGTAAATCTAGTGTTCCTATCCTTACACCAAAGTATTGCTTCTTTTGTGGAGCATCACAAACTATCCCCATTATTGGGAAACAACTTAAATTACATGCCCAATGATGCAAAAATGTTACATGCTAAAAATAAAAACAACTGTCCTTTCCATTTTTTTGTGATTCTCTTTATTCCAATTGAGAGGCAGCTAGGCAGCTCAGTGGTTAGAGCAGGAGTCAGGAAGATCTGAGTCTAAATTTGGCCCCAGGCACTTATTAACTGTGTGTGTGTCCCTGAGCAAGGCACTTAACCCTATTTGCCTCAGTTTCCTTATCTGTAAAATGAGCTAGAGAAGGACCACTCCAGTATTTTTTCCAAGAAAACTCCAAATGGGTTTACAAAGCGTCAGATACAACTGAAACAACAGGACAACTATTACCATTTCAACTGGCCATGAATTCTTCCCCTATCCAAAGTTGTGAGAGGCATTTTCTTCCTAACTCCTCAAAATTGTTTATGATGTAGACTTCTATATTTAAGTCATGTGTCTATTTGGAGCTTATCTTGGTAAGAGTGTGAGATGTTGGTCTCAACCTAATTTTTGTCAAATTGCTTTCTATTTTTTCCAGCAGATTTTATCAAATAGCAGGTCTTTGCCTTAGTATTTGGAGTCTTTGGATATATTGAACATTATCCTAAGATGTTCATATGTTGTATGTACCCATTTTGTTACAATAATCAACTTTTCTATTTGTTAGCCGATGCCAAATAATTTTAATGATTATTGCTTTAAAGTGTAGGTTGAAATTTGGAACTTACCTTCCTTTATATTTTTTGCATTATTTCCCTGGGCATTATCAACCTTTTGTTCCTCCAGATGAATCTTATTATTTTTCAAACTCTACAGAGTGGCATAGCACTGAATAAATAAATTAATACAACTGCATTGCTATTTTTGACATATTGAACTTATTTGCCTATGAGTAATTCATAGTTCCCTAACTATTCATATCTGTCTTTATTTCTCTAAATACCTTTTATAGATATATTCATGTAGTTCTTATGAGTGTCTTGGTAAGTAGATTTCTAAATATTTTCTCCCTTCTGTAGATATTTTGAACTGAACTTCTCTTTCCAGCTCTTCCTTCAGCATTTTATTGGTAACATGAAGAAATTCTAACGATTTATGTGAGCTTGTTTTATATCTTGAGATTTTGCTGGAGTTATTGTTTCAATTAATTTTTAGTTGACTCTTTAGGGTTTTCTAAATAGATCATCACAGAAAGCAATAGTTTTGCTTCTTCTTTGGCTATATTTATTCCCTCAATTTATTTTTCTCATCTTACTACTAAGCTATCATTTCTGGTACTATGTCAATCGTGGTGGACATCCTCATGCTGTTGTTTATCTTTCTCCATTGAATATAACATTGGATCTCTATTTTAGATAGATTCTAGTTACCATATTTTAAAAAGATACTTTTTATTCCTTTGCTTTCTAGTGTTTCTAAACAAGTGGATATTGGGCATTGACAAAAGTTTTTTTATATTATATTATATATTATATCTACTGAAATAATCATTTGAAATAATCATCTTATTTTTGTTATTAATGTGGTATGTTATATTTATAATTTTTCTAACATTCAACTAACCTGGTCTAAATCCATCCTGATCATAGCATATCATCTTTTTAATATGTTGTAGTAGCCTCTTTTCTAATATTACTTCTAATATTTTTATGATAATAGTCATTGGGTATGTTGTTCAATTTTATGTTTTCTGATTTGTCTCTTCATAGTGTAAGTATCACGACTATGTTTATATAATAGTAAGAATTCAATAGTATTTCTTATTTTCCTATTTTTGCAAGCACTTACATACTGTTAGAATGAATTATTATTTGACTACTTGATATAATTTAATTATAAATACATCTGATCCTGGATTTTTTTTGGGGGGGGAGTTCATTTATGACTTAATTTCTTTTTTTCTGAAAAGTAGATTATTTAAGTTATCTGTATCTTCTGTCAACCTGGGTATTTTACATTTATATATATATATATATATATATATATATATTCACCCATTTAAAGTAAATTAATAGTTTTGTTGGCAAATTTAGAGCTGAAAGGGATCTTAGAGGTCATCTAGTTCAACACCCAAATTTTACAGATGAGGAAATTGAGTCTGAGAGTGTTATGACTTGCCTAAGGTCATACATGTAGTAAGTGGCAGAGCTGGTATTTGAACCCTATGTTCTTTATATGAACTTTTCACTATATCATGCTGCCTCTATTGAAGAACTGACATTATATTGCTGGAAAGGAGGAGAAGGAAAGGGAAACGTACTTTTGTCTGGAACAAGGGCAACAAGGAGAATTATGCAACCATCCAGTGATCCAAGTTCTAACCCAATCTTTGTCATTAGTTCACTAGTTTACTCCACTCTAGTTCTCAGTTTCTTCATTTGTAAAATGCTGGACTTGGATTAAATGATCTCAGGATATCTTCTAGCTCTAACATTCTATAAATCAAACACATGCCCCATTTTTTATGACTATTTAAAGAGATTAAATTATAACAAGAATTCTAAAAAGCAGACATAATTTATGGTTGTAACTAAGTGCAATGACTTTGTCTTTAATTCAGGGTACCTGGCATGTTGAAATTCCCTTAGACTTTTGCTCTTAGAGGGAGTTTGAAACTATGAATATGGAATTATACATCACCTCCACTCTGAGTAAAGATCCAGGCAAAATATATCTGTGGTATATTGGGAAGTCATTTGAGGATTTCTTTCTTTCTTCCTTCTCCATCTTTTTTTGTGAAAAGGTGTTTTGTTTTTTTTAACAAAGTCAACTAAAATTGGGGAATTATTTTTCAGCTGCATTCTATTATAAAGCTAACAGGAGCAGTATCTCAGGAGAAATCAGTTGAAATGTCATTAATAAACAACCATTTGTTGCTGAACCAATGGAAGCCAACTTCCAAAGGTTTGTTCTTGACTGAACCAAATAAATAACCCAACTATTTTCCACACTGGACACAAATGCCTCACTTAGCCCATCAATGAAACTGAGACAGTATTCATCTAATCAAGGACAAAGAACATCATTTTGACAAATGGAATGATGTATAAGGAATCATTCCATGGAAAAGCAAACCATAATCAGTCTAGGCTTTTCCTGTGTATGTATGTACAAAATACAACAAAAAGGACTGTTTCTAGATGAGTGAACAGGTGAAACCAGCAATCCCAGTGAATTGAAGCAGTTCTCCTCACATTGAGGGAACATGGTTGTAGAGGGTAAATAAGGCCTCATTATACCAAGCTGAATGAAATATATTAAGTGATTACTACAGAATTGCTTGAAGAATTTGCAGTTTCAGAGTTTTCTGAAGAAACCTCCTTGGTTTCTACTTACTTGACTCTTTTGATTGAGATCATTTTCTATATGAATTCCTTCAATTTTCTTCTTCTAAACCTCAAAACCTCTCTGTCTTCACCTAACCCTTTCTTCCTTACTTCCTATATCAGAGAAAGTGTTGACCTTCCTTCTAGACAAGATTAATCTTCTTCTGACTCATGTCTTTGGTCCTGTCCCCTACTGGTTTCCAGAATCTTTCTCCATCCATTTTCCTCTCTCCTACATCTTCTATCTCCTGCTCTTAAATAGTGCCTTCTCTTCCACTTTCAAATATTTTCAGATCTCTCCGTCTCAAAAATTAAAAACAACCCCACAATTTTCCTTGGTGATTCCTCCAGGAATTGTCCATAAAAACCAGGAATTGGGCCAAATGATCATCAATGACTCTTTCAATTCCAAATCTAATGATTCTCTGATTTCTATAGGATGTCCGGGCCATTTCAATGCCAATCGTCAATTCAGAAATAAGCATTTTATTACATGCTTATAATTATGATGTCAGGTGCCAGGAAACATACAAAGTTTAGGTGAAACAATACTCTATACCCCAAGGCAGCTTAAGCCTAGTGAGGGGTGGGTAAAACATACTTATGTAACATATGACCCTAGCTGATGGACATTCCCTCAATTTCCAATTCTTTGCCGCCACAGGAAGAGCTGCTATAAATATTTTTGTACAAATAGGTCCTTTTCCCTTAAAAAAACAAAACAAAACAAAACTCTTTGGGATTGTAGTAACAGTACTGCTGGATCAAATGGTATGCATAGTTTTATAGCCCTTTAGGCATAGTTCCAAATTGCTCTTTAGAATGATTCACAGTTCCACCAACAGTGCATGAATGTCCCAATTTTTCCCTATCTTCTCCAACATTTATGCTTTTCCTTTTCTGTCATTTTAGCCAATCTTATAGGTGTGAGGCGGTATCTTGGGGTTTTTTTTAATGTGTACTTCTCTAAGAGTATTTTTCATTCTTTCAGCCCCTAAATGACAAGACTGTCACCTTCTTTCTTCTCTTCCTTTGTTATACTTAGTAGCGCGCTCTTCTTCTCATTTAGGCAGCTATTCTGGCCATAAGTCCATAACCTACATTTTTCAATGTATCCTTCCCTTTTCCCTTTCCCAGAAAGTCATGCTTTATAACAAATAACAGGAAAGAAGGGGAAAAACAAATGAGCAAAACTGACCAACTTTAGTAAAAGTCTGATATAATATTTCACACACATATACCCAAACCTATGCATATAAGAGGGATGAAATGCATTCTTGCTTCTTTTTTTTTCAGGACCAAACTTCATCTTTATAATTTTATAACATTCAAATATTTTTGCTCTTTCAGTTTTCATTGTTGTAGTCACATATATTGCTTTCCTGGTTCTGCTTATATAACTTCAAATCATTTTTCACCTAAGCCTTCCCATGGTTCTTAGTGTTCATCATATTCATCATTTCTGATAGCACCGGAGTATTTCAGTACATTCGCACATCACCATTACTTTAGCTGTTTCTCAATTGACAGACATCAATTTGTTATTAGTTCTTTGTTTGTAGTTCTTTGCTACCATAAAAAATTACTGCTGCAAATATTCTAGTATATATGTAGACATTGGTATAGTTTAATCATATTTAAATTTCTGTTAAAGTTATTTGTGTCCATGACTGGCTTGTCTCTCCTTCTAACTTGTTATTTTCCAGGAGAGTTAGGACTTTGAGGGGAACGCTTCCTATTTAGATATATGTTGAATTAGAAAGCTTCTAAGATCTCTTCCAACTCTGAGAATCTTTGATGCTATGATATAAAAAAAAAATCCATGCTTTCTTCACCAGCTAGTACATAGTAAGAGCATGAGAAACATTTCTTGTTGAAAGGGCAAGTTGTAGTTTCTGGAAATTACTCAGAATGAGTACGCCAATGGGAAAGGTGTGCAGGAAGGAATAGTGAGTAACAGAGAGAAACTGAGAGGGAACTAAAGTCCTCTGGGGCCATTCATTTCTGGTCTACCTAGTAAGAGTCCTGCCCCTCACTGTTTGGTACTGGAATTCTGTTTACAATTTTGTAAAAGAGATTAAGGGCAGAAAAACTCCCTGAGGCCATGGAACTGTCTTGTTTTTTGCTTGAACTTATAGAACATGAGGGTTGGAACCTCCCAGAATCAAAGGTTGGAAAAGGCCAGAGTATCTTTCTTCTGTGGTTATTATTAAAAATTTATTTCCCCTCAATAGAGGAGGCCGTTGCAAAATCATCTTCCTGCTGACAATTGTAAAGAGGACCAGAGCTGTTGGAAGTCTCCAAATGTCTGTGCGCAGCTGGGCTTCTGGTGCTTTTTAGACAGCCATGGGAATCCCCTTTCCTGGAATTTTACCTTCTTCTTTGAGGTGTGGGGTTGGTTACTGGGAACGTGCCAGCTCAGTGGGCTCCCCAGGGAGGTGCTGTGGAGAAAAGCTGGGATGAGCTGCAAAAGAAAGGATCTGATGTTCTGCAGCATTGGGAATTCCATCTAGAGGGTTTGGAGCCCCTGAAAGTTGGGAGGAATGTTTGCTAGGTTCACCTGACCCATAACTGCTGGCTACTGATGCCTTGACATGTGGAGCTCAAAGAACACAAGCGCCTGGCTAAAGAAACTCTCAGTCTATTTTGTGAAACCAAGGAAATGCAATGCAGAAGCCAGAAGCAGTGTTAAACTGAGTCTTGTCTCATAGTACTGGGCTTTCTTTCGGGTCTGCATGGCCTGAGGTTGATCAGTAAACTGTAGACCTCGGGTGGTTTTCTCTTCTGTGACATAGAGTCACTGGATTAGATCAGGGGTCCTTAATGTTGTCTGTGCCATGGAACTAACAAGCCACACCCAGGAAAAACCCAGACAAACCGATGAAGCCCTCTGTCCAAAACTAAAATAATAATTATAATAATAATAATTATTATTATTTTTGCAAATTTCCAAAATTGGTTAATAAGGGCCCAGTTTGGGATTTTTTGTTTAGTCTGCTGCAACCTAGGAACCTCTTCTCAGAATAATATTTTTAAATGTATAAAATAAAATACATAGGATTACAAAGGAAAACAATTGTATTTAGATGTAGTCATCAAAATATTTAAGAAACAATTTCACATATCTCAGATTAAGAACTCCAGACCAATGATCTTTTCTATTTCTTTCAGCTCTGATTCCCAAGTCACTTAACCTCCCTAGACCTCAGTTTCCTCATCTGTAAAATATGGGGATTAGACTAAATGGACTCTGAAGTTGCTTCTAGTTCTAGAGCAGATAACTTATGGCTTACCATGTAAGCAATGTAACTATAAAGTAATGAGACTCCCTATGTGCAGAGTGGAAGCAATCTCCTTACTAGGTAGTCAAAAATCATGTAAATGATCTCAAGTGATTTTATATATACATATATATATGTGCACACACATATGTATATACATACATATATACAGATATACATACACATACACACACATATATATGTACACTGGGTCATCTCCAATCATCCTGATGAATATCTGGTCACTGGATTCAGATAGCTCTGGAGGAAAACTAAGGCTGGTGACCTTGGCACAGCCCTCCCTCACACACAGCAAAGTCAAATGCAGATCTTGTCTTCATTTCTCTGATGTCATGGTTTTCTTTGGTACCAAAGGAAGAACATAACCCTGTGAGTAGATGCAGCTGGCTGAATGGGGACCCAGCTAGCTGGGTAACTCAGCTCCTCCTCTCCTGTCTGCCTCCCCATCTCCTTCCTTCTTCTCTCCAAAGGAAGGTAAATTTGGGTGGCCAAAAGATGCCCAGTTGACTTGGGTTTTGCTGGCTAGTTTCCTCCCCTCCCCTCCCCTCCCCTCCCCTCCTCTCCTCTCCCTCAGGGTTCTTCTGGACATATATATATATATATATATATATATATATATATATATATATATGTATATATATATATATATATGTACATACACACACATATATACACACACACACACACACACACATATATATACATATATATGCAGGATTTCAAGCACAAATGGTGAAATGGTATACAGATATGAAGATAATTTAGCATACTGTCACTCATGTTGAATCACAGTTTATTTCTTACTCTTAACTAAATATATATTTAAACAGATTTTTGGGAAGTCTGGCTACCAACTTGGGAAAGCACTCCTTTTTGAATATGCCCTTACCCACTAAAAAAAATCCCACACTGTGACTTTATGCAGCATTAACCAATTTTGGAAACTTTGCAAAAAATAATTTTAGTTTCAGATGACAGAGGGCTTCATCACCCTGTCTGGTATTTTTCTAGGTGTGGCTTGTTCTGGGAAGAAGCTTTTATGTTCAATGGCAGAAGACACTCTCATTCATTTGTGAACCAAATCCAATGGCCTTTTCTCAGTCCTGATACTTTTTTGACCTCTCGCCAGTGTTTGACCCTGTTGAACACTCCATCCTCCTGGCTACTTCTCTCCATGCCCTTTCCTGGCTCTTCTGAGATATGCCTGATTGCCCCCTTCTTAGCACCCTTTGCTAGAGCATCATCTATATCTCAATCATACATATTAGTATATGCCACAGGGCTCTGACTCAGAGCTCCTTCTTCTTCCCCTTCGCTCTTTCTCTTAGTGCATCAATCATCATGAGCTCAGTTCATCTCTGTGTAGGTGACTCTCAAATCTACATCTATCTGATGAACATCCCTGCATGGATGACCCATAGACATTTCAAACTCATCATATCTTCGATGGAACCCATTCTCTTTTCCCTTGAACCTACCCTTCTTCCAAACTTCCCTATTTCTGTGGCACACAACATCATCCTTCCAGTCAATCAGGGTGGCAACCTAGGAATCATTCTCCATTCCTTATTCTCCTTTACACCTCATGTACAATCAGTTCCCAAATTTTGTTGATTTTACCTCCATCGCATATCAATTCTTTTCTCTTTTCTCTTTTCACATAGCTTCTACCCTAGTTCAGGTCCGTAGCTTAGCTTGCTTGGAGTATTGCAATAACTTTGTAATTGACAGCCTTATGCCAGGGTTTCTCATTTCAATTCATCCTCTAAACAAGTGCCAAACAGATATTCCCAAAGCATTGGTCTAATTCTGTCACTCCCCTGTTCAAGCTTCAGTGTGTCCTCTTGCCTCTAACTTAAAGTATAAGCTCCTTCACAGGGTCCTTTCTGGAGAGTGAAAGATAAAATGACTTAGGAAACAAAGGTTCATGCTTCCAAGTATATCTATTTATCAAATAATGCATGGCAAACATATGACAAATCGGCATCAGGACTCTTTAGCTTTGCACTTGACCCCACATACAGGAACACACAGATTTTTATGCATTAAAAACAATTTATCAAGTCAGACCAAATAGTTAAAAGAAAACAATTAACCAGGATACAAAATTAGGTAATCTGATTTCTAACTGGAGGAAAGATTAGGCACTTTCCAAGTTGAGAGGGGAAGAGTAAACAGGTTCAATTCCCTAAAATTAGAAAAAGAGGTATCCCAGTCCCCACAAGTATCTGTATTCAATCAAAGAAACATGGAAACAGTAACTGATTGACCAGTATGGTGCCAGTTTTCAGATAAGATACAAGAGTTTCTTGAGATACATAATTGTGAGAAAACTCCTTGCCTCTATCTTTAGATCTGACCAGTTGACCAGGTCAGCAATAACCTAGATCCTTATTTAAGGGTCTCTAAGAAGCAAGTAAAGGTGGTCCAGCTTCCCAGTCATTCAGGGCTAGGATCAAACAATGCTATAAGGTTGTTTTTTTCTCTCTCTCTCTTACAATTCCCATAATTCAGTAGAAAGGGAACTGAGCTAGTTCCAATATTGAATAACAAGATGGAGTCAGTGTGGTTCACCTAATTCCCACTATCATTTTCTGTTTATTTCTCTTCCCTTCTCATTTAGGCTCGAACTTATCTTTTTGGATTTATCTCCTGCTAATCACACTAGATATTCTTAATTCTAACCAAAGTGCCTTGGAATCTGTGGTTTAGGTTGGAAACTCTTTTGAGTTCACTCCTATTCTTTTACTCACAGTTCCCAATTCTCAACTGCCTTCTTCCTATAGCTTTTCCGAGCTTGGGTGATAAAGTCCTATCACCCTACATGTCTCTCAGCTCTGTACAGCAAGCAAACAAGGTAATTTTTGCTATGTTCAATTCAATTAAATTTAGTAAATAGTTACTAAGCCACTAGTATATGCTGGGCATTGTGCTAAGTGCTGAGGATACACTAAGAGGTAAAAGACAGTCCCTGACCTCAAAGAACTTACAATCTAATGGGAGGAGAAAACAAGCAAAGAAATATATACAAAGCAAGCTATCTATAGGATAAATAGGAAATAATCAAGAGAAGGAAAGCACAGGAATTAAGAGAGCTTAAGAAGGCTACCCAAATATGAGTATTGATTATTATAATATTCATTGCAGCTGAAGTGATTTTGGGGAACTCTACTTTGAATGTATTTTCCTTTCTTCCTTTTAATGACTATTTCACAAGTACTCAATTTCTCTGGACCTCAGGTTCCTCATGAGCAAAGTGAGATGTTTGACCTCAACTTCTATAGTCCCTGCCAGTTCTACACTTATGACCTAGGATGGAATGAATATATTATCGTATATATGATAATATATATGATAACAACTTTAAACAATCAAAATTCAAGAGACAGATTTGGAAAAATATTGAATAAGATATTACTCCAAAGGTTTGGAGGAAAAAAACACAAAAATAAACTATGTCTGAAAGTAAGGCAGCCATGTGGTAAAGTGAACCTAGAGTCAGAAGAATCCTGACTCATTTCTTAGCTGTGTGTGCTTCTCTGCCTCAGTGTCTTCATATGTAAAATGGGTATAAACATATCTATCATCTTCACTAGGTTGTAAAGTAGGTAGGTAGGGACAGTGTTTTATCTCTTCACAGCCAAACACAGTACACTGCATCCAGGAGGTAGGGACTTGATAAATAGTGTTGAATGAATGGATGACGTTTTCCCTAGTACATCTCACTGCAGTGCAAATCAGCATGCACCTGTGTGTCTAAGCCTAAAAAAATAAACCAAACAAAACACTGAGTGGATCAAACATAAAAGATACCTGCAATAAATTGAAGAAAACTCACACTTCCTTTTTCCTTTTCTTTTTCTTCTTCCTCCTCCTTTTTTAACATTTGGGACTAGGGACACTTGGTTGATGACGGAGGGCTAAGGGAGTTCTTTAAGCAGGATGGAGAACCATGTTCTCTAAGCACAGTAATACTAGGCTGAAAAAAATAGAAGCAAAAGGTAATTGGGAATGAAAGAAAGTAGCATTGGTACATATGGGTGGAACCATATAAAATTTTGTAGGCCACATGGTTTTTTCTTTAATCTGTTGGCAAGTCTGGTACAAACTGTGCAAGAAAGGAATGTTTGAAAGTAAAAGCCCAGGGAGTCTGATGAATACAGGTATTTATGGTCACCCAGGTCTGTTTTGGTTTTGAAGTTGCCCCTCTACTTGTCCGACGTATACTCAAGGTAGCCCTGGAAAATTACAGGCTGACCAGGAATAAAAATGAGCCAGGGAGCCAGACAGCACCCTGCGTGCAAATCCCATTTCAGGAAAGAATGTAAAGCTTGTTCTCTTGATCCATTTTCCACGTGCACTACTGTTCCCCAAGGCATTAGGGAGCTGTGCAAGCCCCTATATTGTTAGACAAAGAAACTGGGAAAACGTCTATCTTGTTCATTGACTGTCTATGCTACCCTGTTAGAGAGCAGCTGCAACTCATCTTGGATCATTTCTGGGAGCAGACTTGGGCCCCCAAAGGTTCCTTTTTGTCTCAGAGAGAAGAGTGTTCCTTTTCTCCAAGTTTCAGTTCAGATGACCTCTAAGGGCCTTCCTTTTCTAAATTTTATGGTCTTATTGTTGACAAAAAGGACAGATAGAAGCCTTGGGAGGTTAGGTCCCACTGGGAAAGTGCACAAATCCCATCCCCCCAGCTCCCACCAGCCATGCCTAGGTGCATTTCTCCTTAATTGCCTTTGCTTCTATTTAGAAAAGATCAGCTACCAGATGGAGGCTTTTAGATACTGGGAAAGATGAAAGGTAAAAGTGAAGACAGATTTGGGGGCCAAGAAAGTCCCTTTGCTGTATTGAAAAGATGCTAACTGGACCCTTAGATGTATGACAGCTCCAACAAGTTAGGTGGGCCCTTCAATTTAGATAAGCATTTCAATGGACATTTATTAAATGCCTACTGGGTTCACTGTTCTTAAACCATGTAGTATTGTCTCTGATGTAAGGGGCTTTTTTTACACTTACAGATTATTTGTAACTACAGATAAAAAGCAGTATTATACAGTGGAAAGAGAACGGGATTTGGGGGCTGGATTTGAATCCCAGCTCTGAGTCCTGGACTTAAAGATTTAGGAATAAATCCAGCCTCAAACATTATTGATTCAGGAGCCCTTGGGAAGTACTTTAACCTATTCTAGTTTCAGTTTCCTAATTCATAAAATAGTACCTACCTCACAGGGTTATGTGAGCATCAAGTATGTAAAGCCCTTAGCAAGTTTTAAAATACTACGCAAATGTGAGTTATTATCTGTTACTACTACTGCTACTACCACTTCTACTACTACTACCACGACTACTACCACCACCACCACCACTACTACCAATCCTTTTCATCCTACTCTTACTACTACTACTACTACTGCTGCTGCTGTGGCTGTTGCCATTGCTACCACTACCACCACCACCACTACCACTACCACCACCACCACTACCACTACCACTACCACTACCACCACCACCACTACCACTACCACCACCACCACCACCACTACTACTCCTACTTTTACTACTACCACCACCAATACTGCTACCACCACTACCATCAGGTATAGTCTTGGGCAAATAACTTTCTTCCTCTGGACCTCCACTTCCTTATCTGTAAAATGAAAGGGTTAGACAAAAGGATCACTAAGTTTTCTCTGTGGAGTGATCCTATCCTCTTCTTACTCACAAGAATCTCCAAATACTTCATAAATAGGAGTCACTATTTAAAGTCATTGACATATATTCTATGTACAGAACATAAAAGAGAAAGGGCCTATGGCAGAGAGAAGTTACAAATCCAGACTAGCAGTCTGGGCAAGCACTTAGCATTTGGAAGAACTGAATTATTTTGAAGCCATGAAATGGGGAACTTGCTAAAGAAAGAGCATGGTGTCCTTACCCAGGTTTTAGATTAACTTTCTTCTTTCCATATGGCTGTGGCCACAGATTCAATTAACAAAAGCCAAAATGCAACCTTTCCTTTTTTTTTTTAAATAACGGTCTTTGATTGGTTATAATGAGCTACAGCTGCAAGGGTTTCCTCACTCTTGTTTGGCTCATATCACTGTAACCTCTTGCAGGGGAAATGGGCTATAAACTCAGACTTCTCTCGAGGTGTGGTGGGAAGGAACTGTCTGGGTCCTCACTTGACACCTGCACCTTAGCCTGGCTCCAAGGGAAAGTCATCAGCTCAGGTGGCTGAGAAAAGCAGATGTTCCCTGCTGCAAAGCGTAAAGTATTTGGGGGTGGGGGATGGGAAATGTCTTATGGGCCTTGGCTGGGACTTTCAAATCTGAATGTTCTAACAAAGGAAATCATCCGGTGGCAGAACCAGTGAAGTAAGCAGACTTCTCTATGTGAGAGAACCAATTCTGTCACTGGTAAGTAGGCGCTGACAAAGGAAAATGAGGATATGCATATGTTTGATCTGAGAAGTTAACGAACTCTGGAGGATTGAAGCAGCCTAATCTATGGTCAGGTCCCAATTAACGCAAATAATAAATAATGGTGATATTCAAACTCACACTGCATATTTCCATTGGTCTGAAACCAATGACCATATTTCATGTAAATATAAATTCAGATGGTAAGCATTCAAATACATGCAAACACTTCATGGGATTCATTATTCATACTGGCCAGGACCTAACTGTGGTGTGAAAGCCTTGGCTTTGTTTCCTTGTTTTAAACATATGGTCATTATCAGAAGAACTAAAGACAACAGGGAGATTGAGGGGACTAAAATGAATCAAGAAGAAGGCTTGGTCTCAACAACATTTCTCTGGTGCCCTTCCTCCAATGACAACATGTCCAAAGTAAGATGATACCATGACTAGACTAAGAGACCTAGAGTCAGGAGGACTTGGGTTCAAATCCCCCCACAGCTACTTATTAACTTCAGCAGTCATTTAACCACTTTCAGGCTTGATTTTTTCATCCCTAAGATGAGGTGTCCTTTCAGGTCAATTTCATATGTGTCTGCAGAACTATTCACTTTCGTTTTTCTACTCGTTTATTCTCTAAACTTCATCCAAGATATCTTTTATTTAGTTCTCCTCAGTTACAAGAAAGAAGCATGGGAACCCCTTCAAAGGAGCAAGTACACCAACCTGTACCCCAATACTATCATGGGGAGGAAGCCTTTCTGATTTGATTACTAGAGTTTCAGATGTAGAAGGGTGGAAGCCTGATTTGCCAGGAAGCACGAAAAGGGGTTTGTGTGGTTAAGGAGTCTAAATAGAAGGGGCTTGCACTGGGGAAAGCTGAAAGAAGGGGGAGGAAGTATCTAATCAAAAAACCAGACACCATGACTCTAAAAAGCAGACAGAAGGAGGAATGCCTTAAACTAGGTAATCCTGCTTAGAAACCAGACAGGTGCCTTATGTGAGATGGAGGCCAAGATTGGTCTAATGTTAATTTCCCAGCTCTGTCACCCAAATGGAAGTAGAACAAATGAATAGTTCATCTGTGGTAATATTCCACCTCTACACCCACCCCCATCCCCATAGCGCACACATTTTTTTTTTAAATAGACTTACTGCAATTCTGACCTCCCTGGTCTCTGAAGGCTTTGATTCTAACAAAGCAGTCATGTGAGAAAGACTGCATTTAATTTCTTTACCTGAGTTTTCACCCACCGATGCCTAGATCTCTTGTTCACTGATAATGAGGTGGTTTAGTAATTTTGCTCCCTAAAGCTGCTCTTTACATAAATCTAGATGCACCAGAAGCATGCAAATATCTAATACCTAAGGGAAAGAAAAAAACAGATCTTTAAGACTTGTAGCTAGTCAATACCCTGGCTAGCATCATCTTCAATGTTCGTTCTCATTCAGCACAGGGGTGTGAGTGGGCCTTGGTGTGCTGTCTTGAGTCTTCTGTCCTCTCTGTCTCTTGGTGTATATCATTAGCTCCCATAGGTTCACTTGCCATCTATTCAGATGTCATCCTGATCTATCTATTGGCCCTAGAACACTAGTTCTGTTTCAATAACTGCTTATTGTACAGCTCTAACTGGATGTCCAAGAGGTAATGTTCATAATGTACTTTGTTATCTCCCCTCTCTCCCAAACCCTGTCTTCTTCCTAATTTCTCCATTTCCGTCAAGGGCATTTTCATCCTTCCATTTACTCACCAAGGTTTAAAACCTTGGAAATACCCTCTACTCTATATTTTCACTGGACCCTCAGGTTCAATTAGTTGATAATTTTTATTGATTCGGCCTCCACAATCTCTCACATCTGTCCCCTGGTCTCTACTATTGTAATTACCACAGTTCAGGGAATCTCTGCTCATCCAAACCAAAGGTGTCAAAATGGGAGCTGAACTCTCAAGTAGTTCCCAAACCAGGTCAAAATGTAAGTGGGAACTCTTTAACAAAATATATAAAAATACAATACCAATAAGAATACATATATAATCCAACACAACACACAAGATATTGTTAATTTCTGGGTTCATAAGTCAATGGGGGGAAGGGTAGTGGCACCACTGACCATTCCAATAACATCCTAATTAGTTCCTCTGCTCCAAGTTTCTCCCTACTGTATCAGTAAGCACCCCAACATACACAGGGGGGCCTTCTATCACAGGTTCTTAGATCTGCACTCATAAAAGTAAAGGCAACTTTTGAGGGGTTGACAATCACTTTAATCAAGCACATGTATCATTCACCTAATTCAGAGGAATCAGCACCCTGAACTTCAAAGAAAATAAAGAAAAATCAAAGATAAACAGACATGATTTTCTCTGCCTGAATTCAATAGACAATTGGACCCCAACTGGCTGACCATAGTTACCAGATACAGAAGCACAACCTCTAGGTTCTCAGAACCAGAGGGGGACTCCTTAGCAGCTTCCCTGAATCCTTCTCTGACCAAACAAACACTTCCAGTCAGTAGGCCCCAAAGTAATCAATACACATGGCTTCTTCTGTCTGACCATAATTCAACAGACAGGTACAGCTTTTACCAGAGAGGGAAGCATGACATCTGGGTTCTCAAAGTCAGGGGACTTGTTAGCAGCTTCCCAAAGTCCTCCTCTGGCACTCAAACCTTACAAAAACTAAGCCTCAAAATCAAACCTCACCCTCAGAGTCTTTTTACATTTTTTAGAGCCAGAGGACATGACATCCCTTGAGAACAAGTGTCTCATTATCCAACAGCAGGGACTTTCTTACAGATCCTCCTTAGTCATATTCAAATAGAGGCATTATACCTATTGATTATACTAAAACAAAAACAGCAAGAGATCTAATTTTACCTGCCATTGCACCTACTCCCATCTATCCTCCACACAGCAGCCAAGTTGGCATCACTGAAACATAAGTTGATTATGTTAGTTTCATATTAAAAAAAAATTCTAGTGATTCCTTCTTGTCTTTGAGAAAAAAATGCAAACTCAGTTGCTGATAAAAGTCTATTCCAAACTAGGTTTCTGCTTACTTATCACATGTTACTGTCTTTTGCATGCTCTGTTTTCCAGCCATACTGGTACCCTTGTTCCTAGTTCATAAATTCCAACTCCTGCTGCCTCCCTTTAAAGGAATTTGCTTTCTCCAAGAAGGAAAGATTCTCTTACTGGAACCCCTAGCTTCCTTCGAAGCTCAACTCAACACTAATTAATTGATCCCAGTTGCTAGTGCTCTTTCACATCCAGAAATTTACACTGCCTGTTTGGTTAGCTAGATGGTACAATAAACCTTGATGGCAAAGTGGAGAGGGGGCTGGACCTGGAGTCAAGAAGAACTGAGTTTGAATCTTGCCCTAGACACTTGGTAGCTATGTGACTCTGGAGCAAGTCATTCACTCTCTCTCAGAGAGTAAGAGTCTTTGAATCCTAAGTACCTGCAACAGTACTTGTTTCATAGCAGGCATAGGGACTGGGCTTGAGATTTCATTGGCACAGAGAATGAGAAATAATTACAATGGTAAAAACAAGCAAACGAAAGATGTCAATAAAAGCAAATCAAACATAGCTGTCCATCAACGGCGGGTGGTTTCCCACTTGCCAAGGATACTGTAGTGGGGATTCTTGCACTAGGTGGGAAGTTTGACTGATCTCCAGGGTCCTTCCAACGCTGAGATTTTCGACTTCTCTCCATAAAGCAGGCCCTGCCTCACCTTGGGTTACACATCAGGCTGACATCACTTCTGGGGAAACAAAGGGCCTTTGCTGGAAAAAGATGCAGTCAGCAATGTTTTCTCTTAGGGCTCTCAGGGTCCAGGGTGATGTTTCTGTGACTGAGGGCATGCTGTGGTTGTGTGACATGATCCAGCTGTCTGCCCTGTGTGACGGCGGATGTCTAGCCAGAGAACATAGCCAGCTTCTTAAAGCTGCTGCTCTAATTACTCAATATTTTCCTCTTGTCTCCAGACACCACTTCTCATAAATCCCTTTGCCTTGCAACTTTGGAACAGAGCTTGAGGGTTTAAACAAATTTGTTCAGGGGGCCTCTGGGCTTCATGCAAACAAGGAGTCATTTGAAATAACCTGGGAGTTGCCCCACTCTTGAGCAAGCAGCCTTCCAGAGGACAGTGCAGACAGCCTTTCAAAGGGGAGTTTGTTGATATGTACACTTCACCTGGCTCCATAGATACCCGATGTACAGAAGATAACCCCAGGTGCTCGACACTGGTCAAGAGAAAACACTGACTCCAGAGAATATGTGGCATAAGTGTCCATCCACCTGGTGAATAGGATGTATATTTTTCCATGCTTCAAATTGGAAGGAAGCTGAAATTGCCAGGCTATTTGTGTTTTCCTCTAGTCTTGGCATTCCTGGGAAACTTACTTTCTTCTTAGGACATATGAAAATAAGGATGCTGATGCTTTAAAAGCTCCACTGTGCCAATCATTTAGGATGCTTTACAGTTGGTGGTGGATGAAGGCATAATCTGAAGGGGATTAGGGGATGGAGAGAGGTGAGGTTTTGTCCTATGCTCTAAACCAATTTTTATTTTTTCAACTCATGAGTTGCACCTGCCCCATGGGCTAGATTTGCTCTTGGTTTCAAGCCATTCAGTTTTAATTGACCAGAACCATGTTTGATTTATCTGCACAGAACAGAGGTGGTAATAGGTTCATGACTTGTGTTAACACTCTTTCCCCAGCTTTTGACGTGGGAGGGAGTCATCAAACTGTCCTCAAAGATGAGGTGATTTCTATGAAGTCTCAGGATTGGCCACAGTAGCAGGCTGGGGCATTGAAAATGTAACTCACTCACTAAATGCAGGTGGTGCTCCATGGATTCCTCTCTGCACCTAAAATCTCCTTGAGCTATGAGGTGTGGGTAAGTAGAGATCAAGATGGTAGGACTTTAATCACAGTCCATTGTCTGTGCTCTGGAACTTCTGAGACAAATGAACAATGAATGGTGATGTGCCAATTCAACAATGTCTGCATCAGGGATTCTTAACCTTTTTCTGGGTATGTGTTATAGATCCCTCTGGCAGTCTGGTGAAACCTACGGACCCCTTGTCAGAATAATTTTTTTTAAATAATTAAATGAAATATCAAATTTAAATTAGAGGTTAGTCAAAACAAAGACAATTTTTTCCCATCCAAATTCATGGACCCCCAGAAATCTACCCCTATATCCCTTGGGAGTCAGTGGACCACAGATTAAGAACCCCAGACATATACCTTTGAAATCTTTTCACACCAGCTAGCAGCATGTGGCTTAACAGCTGTTGGGTACCCATAACATGAAGATAAAAGAAACAGAAAGCTCATTGACTCAGTGGGAGGCATTCAGTAGATGACTGCTAAATGAATCAATGAATGCAGTCTGTCTGTTGCTCTTGGAATGACTTTGTGCTAAGCACTTATATTTGCGAAAGACACTGAGTGAGAATAACAGTAGACGGGCCCTTATGTGTAGGCAGAGATAGCCACCCACATCAACTGACTTAAGAGACTGGAATAAGAATGAATCGTAAATATATGCTATGAAGTCTGCAGGCTTTCTTCCCAACAACCCTGAAACATCATAAGACCCCCATTTTACTGATGAGGAAACTGAGGCTTAGAGGGCTTTAGTACCTTGTTGGTGGTCACATAGTGAATAAGCCAGGGTCCAGTGCTCTCTCCATTATATCACCCCATCTTTTGTTGCTGTTGCTGCTTGTCCTTCGTTCTTGAAGAGGACCGCGACACTTGCACTTGACTTCAGTTTGAGTGAGGGAGGGCTGTGCAAGGTCACCAACCTCACAAATTGGAAAGAATTCCCCACCAGCCTGTCATAGTGCCTGAAATTCCACCATTCATCTTTTTGGTTTTCTATTTTAAAATGCAAATACTCCAAAAGGAGGGAACAGATAAAACAATTATCTAAATATTATTTTTTCATGACAGAAGTATTTAGGGCAAGGATAAAAGACTTCTGGAGTGAGAAACAATGGAGAAAGACAGGTGCTAGCAAGGAGAGGGGGAGGGCACAGAAAAAAAAAGAAAGGACCCCAAAACAAACTTTGATTGCTTTGCAGTTTTATCCAGGGTTAGCTGTGGTTGCCCAATATAAATTTATTGAAAAATAAACAAATTGAAAGGCATTTTGCTGCCAAATGAATCCCTACAAATAGGCAAACACAATTCAATCAGCATAAAAATTGAGTCAAAAATTATCTGCCCCTAGAAAGCAAATGAAATGAAAATAGACTGCACATGAACGAGTAAATCAAAATGGGTGCTGTTGTCCCCTCCACATTTATTCATCTGCTAAGGCCCCCCACACCACACTGTGAGGGACAGTCCCTCGAGCCACAGATGCTAAAGTTGCTCCATCTTTATCTACGAATGTGATAGTTCAGTCCAGTCTGGCTCTTCATGACCGTATTTTGGGTTTTTTTGGCAGAGATTATGGAGTGGTTTGCCATTTTCTTCTCTAACTCATTTTACAACTGAGGCAAGTAGAGTTAAGTGACTTGCCCAGGGTCATATAGCTAGTAAGTGCCTAAGGCTGGATTTGAACTCAAGAAGATGAATCTTCCTGACTCCAGGCCTGGCACTCTCATCCACTGTGCCCCATTATCTTGGTTGCTGCTGCTGTATTATGCTCTTACTATAATTCCCTTGTCTTCTTCCATAGCTTCTTCACACAGCCTCCCTAATTAGCTTGGAACTCTTGGGCTCGACATTTATTCATACTCTGTCCCCGTATTGCCTTTTCTGATGTGTCTCCCATGACTGACTTGTTCTTACTTTATAATCCAGCCAAATTAAATAGCTTGTTATTTTCTGACCATTCCTGACACTTTTCCTCCTTGATACTTTTGGACAAATGGTTCCTTCCTTCTCTTCTCCGAAAATGTTCTTCTCCACTGCTTCTGTCTATCAGAATCCTGATCATCCTTCAAGGTCCCATTCAAATGCCACCTCTTTCATGGATCTTTCCCCTAAATCCCTCAATTAGAGATGAGTTGTGTGTTCCCATATATGTTAAATGTTGGCATTTCTCTTGAGGTACTTGCCTTTTTCTGCCTTATTTTTGGAGATAATGTGATTATGTTCTATCTCATGTATTTGACTATGAGCTCTTTGAGGACAGGCACTATGTCTTATTTATTTTGCTCTTGTACACATGAGCTAATAGAATGCCTAACTCTGCTGCTGTCTATCTATCTGTCTGTCTGTCTGTCTCTGTGTCTCTGTCTGTCTCTGGATTTCTTTTTTTTTCTTTCTCTCTGGCTCTATCTCTGACTGCCTGTATTTATAATGAACGAACAAATGCTCTAATGTATTCATCAGCCAATTAATCCTGTACATATCTTGTCCATACATGGCTGTTTATGTATTGTCTCTACTATTAGACTTGGAGCTCCTTGAGAGCAAGGACTGTCTTTGCCTCTCTTTGTACTCCCAGGGCCTGGTATGATGCCTGGCATATAGTAGGAACTTAACAAATGTTTGTTTGACTGACTGCCCAAGAGTGCTCTCAAAGGATACATGCCACTCCTGTAGTGTTGGGGTTGGACCTCTCCTAGCCACTTTTGATTTTTTGCATCGCATCTTGATGGAAAAGGTGAAAAAAACCCAATATTCATGGCAATGCTTGTTGTTTTTTCTGCCTGTCCAACTGACTCAAGAGGGAAGACTCCTCCTTACTTGCCCCCATCTAGGTATGTAAACAGAATTTATTCCTTTATGTATACTATATGATGATCAAAAGTTTGTATTCCATACTAGGTCAGATATGGTTGGTCCATCCATGGTATGTGAGCCATGTATATTATTGTATAAAAAAGAAGCAGTGAGGTGTAGTGGATAGAGAGCTGGTCTTGGTGCAAGGAAGACCAAAGTTCAAGTCTTGCCTCTGATATATATTGACTATTTACCCCTGGTTATGTTAGTTTCTCTGACATTATTAGCCTCTCTAAGCAATTTTCTAAAACTGTAAGTTAAAAGAAGATATCATCGTACATCTGTAGAGGGAGTTTCTCCTCTAGGGATTCCCTATATCCATGAAATCCCAATATTAGTTGCTATCTCTATCCTATAGGCTATAAATGAAAATGCATACGTACATATAACAGCTGATACCCACATATAGCTACATATATACTTTAAGATTTATAAATGACTTTACATACTTCTTGGGGGGCAGCCTAGTGGCACACTGGATAAAGTATAAGCTCTGGAGTCAGGAAGACTCATCTTCATGAGTTTAAATTTGGCCTCAGTGTGACCTTGGGCAAGTCGTTTAACACTATTTGCCTTAGTTCCTCATCTGTAAAAGGAGCTGGAGAAGGAAATGGGAAGCCACTCTAGTATCTTTGCCAAGGAAATCCACAATAAAAAGTCAGACATGCCTGAAATGACTGAGCAACAGCATCTTTGGCTTTACCTCATTTGGTCCTCTAAACAACACTAGTGGCATTAATACCGGCTAGCTTACAAATAATACTTTAAGGTTTGCAAAACACTTTACCTATGTTAACTCATTTGATCTTCCTAATAACGCTGTGAGGTAGATGCTATTATCCCCATTTTATAGATGAAAAAACTGAGACTCAAGGACATTAAATGACTTGTCCAAGACCACACAGCTGCTAAATGTCTGAGTCTGGATTCAAACTCTAGACTCCCTGACTCCAGGTCCTGTGCTCTCTATACTGCACCACCTAGTTACTACTAGAGATATTATTCCTATGGAATATATGAACAAACTGAGGCTTTCAGGGATCAAGCGACTTGTCTGTAATCACCAACTAGTATGTGTCAGAGCTGGAATTCAGGCCCAGTTCTTTTGAAATTTGTGGAGGGATTTTAACACAGATCCCTGTTGATTTCAAGTGCTTTCTTTCCATCCTGGCTAAAGACATGACAATGATTTGTTTCCTTTTCAGGAAGAAAAACCAAGCTTATACTTATAGGGAATTATTGGTTATAATTTATTGGCATCAGAACTAAGGATCCATCTGGTGCTTGAGGCAGAATTTGAACTCAGGTTTCCTTGGCTCCAGATTCATTGCTTTGTCCACTTGGTGGTATTATACTCAGTCCATACAAGGGACTTTGCTAAATACTGGGTGATGCAAAGAGAGGCAGAAACAACACTCCTGTCCTGAAGGAGCTCATGTAAGATTTACAAAGCAGAAAGGCAAATGACAGACCACGAGTGGAAGATGTCACTTTCTCAGGTCCACATCTTTGTCCCTGATGTTCTCCCAGAATGCTGTCCCCCACCAACCCCACCTCCCTGATATGATCTTACTCATGTTTCAAATGCCACCTATTTGATAAAGCCTTTCCTAACCATTCCTCCCCCCAAATGTGATTTCTTTTCTGTACTCCCCTGGTCTTTTGTTTATGCTACCACTATGGCAATGACTGTTCTGCTTTGTGTTATAACTATTGTCTCATGTCCCCCATCAGCTAGGAACCCCAGCTGCATTGCTGCCATTTTATTTTGGAGGACAGCTATATTTATGACTTAAAAACTTCACCCAATGAACTCACTCATAAGCTAAGATTTGCAAAGCAGATCAATTCAAATTGTCACTTCCTACTCTGGGCATTTTGTAAATCTGAGATTACATAAAAAGCTGATGGTAAGATGCTAGGCACTGTATCCCTCAAACGATTGGAAACAAAGCCACCAACCACAGCCCCCAGAATCATCCCACTCTGCCAGCCTTCACAAGATGTAGTCTGGTTTCTGTGAACCTCACCTGGTTGGCTTTTTCTATATTTATGATGGTGTGGTTTGTGGAGGCTATGAACCTCTGGTGTATGAATGGTTTGTGTGTGTGTGTGTGTGTGTGTGTGTGTGTGTGTGTGTGTGGAAGTATTGGGGGAGGTAGAACACCCACACGCAAAGATTCTCTACTTGTATAAAGATCAAAAGCACTTACTGAGGTAGGAAGTCACTGACCCCTCTATCCTACTCATGACTCAGAACACAGCTACCTGATTCTCCATATACTGCACCTGCTTCATCTCCTGCCTTGTCAAATATTTGCTGTCTGTCTGGGTTCATAGGGAATGGTTCACCAAAAACAGATGTAGCCGCTGGGGAGAGGATGGCTCAGTCTAGTCTCATCTTCATTCCTGTTAAGGAGAACTGCAGATAGTGAGTGGGAATGTCTAAGCAAAGACTCTTACCCTAATAGGCCATTCATAAAAATGCCACACAGCCCAATGAGAAACATTTTTGTCTTCTCCAATGGCTTCCTGCTTGTCTTCTTTGTTCACCTGGGGCAGATGTACTCGAATTCCAGATGTTGCCAGGATCTCTCTTAGGCAGACTTGCATAATGGATACAATTACAATAAATATTTTTAAAGTCTAGTAGGTTTTTTGGGGGGTGACATTCTGATTGCTCATTGTTAAGTGTCTGTAACTGCTAATTAAGTTTAATGCTTAAAGTTAGTGAGGCCTATGGGCCTACAAAATGACTCCATTACGAGGAATTTGTTTTCTCCTCTTCCAGCATAGATTTTATACTCTTTTCTAGAAGCTCAGTATCTGCTGACTTTTCAAGGTCCTGAATAAGGGGATGATAATAAAAATATCAGACTCTTGTTTCAGTGAAACGATTTTGTCTAACTATGAAGAACCTGGGGGAAAGTTAATCTCTTCCTGGTAAAGAACCTCAGAAGTCTTTCTGGCACTGTAGATATTTAGGCAGCTAGGTAGAAGTTTTTCTTATCAACCCTGCTTCGAAAGCAGAGAGATCATGGGGAGACAGTTCTTGGGACTTATTCATTGGCCTGTCATGAAGCTGTGGAGAGGTGGGAGCAAAAAGCGGTCTCTTTCTTTGAATTTTGCTGTTTTAATAGATACTTTGGTTTCCATGTTGGAAGACAGAGGGAGCAAAGGCATTTGTTAAGTTACCTTTTCCCTGGCATTTAGTGATACTTTGGGGGTTAGAGAGACATAATCACCATCTTCGTCAACGTGGGATGGTATTTATTAGGTGCCGATCAAGACATGAAACACAGATATTTGTCAGAAGCCTTGGACCGAGAGTGTAGAAAGCAAGTTAAACAAATGATATTCCTGCTCTCCAGGAAATTACATTTCATAACAGATACATGTGGAAAAGGACACAAGATTCACATGGATTACTTTACCAATGGTAATGGGAAAGGGTCAAAAGGGAAAACTCATTTATTTTATATATGATACACACACACACACACATACATATGTATATATATATATACATATCTATATATAGATATATATTTTCCCCCCTAGTCCAAACACCAGGGAAACTCCTAGTATGGAAACTTTCTCCGTTACCTGGGTTGCAAATCATCTGCAGTTTATAGTGTTAATTGACAAGTTTAATTGACAAACCTATGGTCACCTAGCTAGCTTGTAACAAAAGTAGAACTTGAATCATTTTTCCTTACTACAAAACCTGCCTTCTGCTATACCATGCTGACTCTCATATCTGCATGTGTAGGGCAGAAAAAGTGTTCAGTTGAAATCAGGTTGACCTAAGTTCAAATCTTCCCTCAGATGCCTTTTTGTGGTCACATAACCTCTCTCTGTCTCACTTCCTTCATCTATAAAATGGAAATAACCAGAGCTCGCAGTGTTTTGGTGAGGATCAAATTTAATAACGTATCCAAAGCACTTTGTAAATCCTAAGGTGAGATACAAATGCTATGATGATGTGATAGGGTCAAATATTTTGCACTAATTGTCTGGATTTGAGCTCCTTGTCAGAATCTCATGGTTGGGGATAGGCACTTGTCCACACAGTGAACTACATTCCTAGAGAATTTTAAATACTTTGGTTTACCACAAGACCAAATGGATGATTTGTATTAATTGTCTCAGAGTAAATAATCTCTGAGCAATCAGGTCCCTGGCAAAATAAATAAAAGGGAACTTTTTATATAGTCTGAAAGTTCTCTCTTTGACACAGATGAGAAATTAACATTACCTCCAGACTCTGGCTAGGGTGCTAGACAGGAGATGGACACACTCACTTCTTCGTTCTTCTTTCACACTATTTTCAGACTGTGTCCTAATTGTTCTATAAGAGAAATAAGGCACAAGTCATATTCTATCATAACAAATACCATCATGATGAAAATCTCCGTTTAACAGATTGATATGCAGTACGTGATGCCTAGGCATTAAAAACAATTTGAAGTTTAAGGAAATCCTGTCAAGTTGAGGAATGTTAATAGTCTCTGAGAGTTAATTCACTGTAATGGGAACCTACCTGTACCCAGGGACTTGCATTCAGGTTTAATTTGCTGTCATCATTTTGTTTGTGATATGCTTCCCAATCACTTTTTTATTAATGATTTTTATTAGAAACCCTCATGCTTTAGGGATGAAAAGGGGGCAAATTGTTAGGATAGTTATGATTAGACCATTTCTTGAGATTAAAAGAACTATCATAGCTTTGCTAAATATAAATATAGCTTAGAGTTATAGCTAACTATCTTATAGTTATCATTTCTTGGGACTCTAGTCATGAAATTGGATTTGAGCACTTTTTTGGTTTCCACTAGTATACTCTTTATACCATCTCTGAAGGCTTCCTGTTCATCATTTCTTATAGCGCAGTAGTAAACCATTACATTCATATACCACAACTTGTTCAGCCATTCCCCAGCTGATGGACATCCCCTTGATTTCCCACAAAGAGAACTGCTATAAATATTTTTGTACACGTGGGACCCTTTCCCATTTTTATGATCTCTTTAGGTTCTAGAAACGCTATTACTGGGTCAAAGTGTATGCCCATTTTTGTAGCCCTTTGGGCATAGTTCCAAACTATTCTCCAGAATGGAGCTCACAGCTCCACCAACAATGAATTAGTGTCCCACATCTTCTCCAACATTTATCATCTTCCTGTTTTGTCATGTTAGTCAATTTGATGGGTGTGATGTGGTACCTCAGAGTTGTTTTGATTTGAATCTCTCTAATCAATAGTGATTTAGAGCATTTTTTATATGACTATAATTTATAGCTTTATATTTATATAATTGATATGTTATATATTATTATATATAATATATTATATAATTATTTATATGATTTATAGCTTTCATTTCTTCCTCTGAAAACTGCCTTTTCATATCCTTTGACCATTTATCAGTTGGGGAATATCACTCTTTATTCAAGGGGGAAAAACCTAGACATTTTTTAAAGAAATTTTCTTCCTCTTATGCAGATGATTAGTGAGTTGCTATGGGTCAGGGGTCAGCTGTAGCACTTTCCTCCCTAGCCTATAGACCTTGCTGTTTATCTTCCTATACATGTTTGTCTAAGGCACTCAGCATGCTGTAACTTTCCCTTCTATTCCACTTGCTGTGGCACAGTTAAAATTTTCTCCATATGGATTCTTCCCTTGTGTAATAGCAGGCACCCTGACACACCCAGGATGGCATGCTAGTTCAGGTTCTTAGATCTGCCTTTCTGAAAGGAAAGCAATTTTTGAGGGGTCACCAATCTTCTTTAATTACATATACCAACAGAGAAAGTACAAGCAGAGAAATAAAGACCAAGAGACAGGATTTCTAACTGTCTGACCATAAGCAATACATATATCACAGATTAACAGGCAGATCCAACTGTTTGACCATTACATACAGACATGGTAACTAGAGACAGAAGCACTGACACCTGGGTTTTCAAACCTGGGGGCCTCTTTAACTGCTACCTAGAGTCTCATCTGGCACATGAACCTTCTTCCAAAGAGTAAGCCCCAAAGCGAAACCTCACCCAAGAGTATATATACACTTTTCAGAACCAGAGGGCATCACGGCCCTATTAAAAATTAACAAAAAATGTTCACCTTCATACAAAACAAGTCTTCCCTAATCAAACTTCCCTTAATGGACTCCCTCTGAGGTCTATTAATGGGGGGAGGGGTGAAGATGTTTAACTCTCATTACACCTTGCAGATTGGCCCACATTGATGTCAGCTAATCCTACTTCCTGTGTTAACCCATAAAGCCCAGTCTCAGATGATATTCAGAGCACATTCATCCTAGTGTGTATCCAGGTCACCACTAACAAGCTTGCTTAGTGGGACTGAGTTGGATGCAGAGGGGTTCATGAATTCTACTCTACTGAACTATAAGTAATAAACATTTGCTTCTAAATTCACTGCGTTCAATGTGTCCTTCCAATGTGAACTCCTATCAAACAACTGAGTAGGTAGAGCTTCAGATTGCTAAATGAGTTATGTAAGAGAAAGTCTTGGGGCTTTAAGGTAAATGAATTATATCAGAACACACTTATCCCCCTTATGAAGAAGAAATTGCATCCCAACTAAGAATTACAGGTGGCTAAAGCCATAAGCTGGAAGCAGACATAGGCTCCTACAGTCTCATCCTTGTAGTTGCACCTAGTAGTAATTAGCCAAGGACATGGGCCCATTGGAGCAGCATTGAGCATCAGTTTCATGAGACAATAAGGACCAAAACCCTTTAGAGATTATGGACTTGACATAGTCTGTGTGTCCAGCAAAGACACAGATAACATGTATAGGGTGCATTTGTGGTGTTCCTATCAGAAGATCGCCAGACATCACCAATGGCCTTGATGAACCAGGTATTTGAGTTATCTCTTCCCTGCCCATCCTCCCTTCCCTCATGGGTTCCCTGACCATATATATATGACAGGTTTTCCAGGTGTGTACCTTTCTAAATGTATTCCCTATGTATGTATTCTCTTTACTCTGATTATGTATGCATTTATGGGAAACTGTCCCTTCCAGCACATTTTATTGTAAATTTTATTATAATATTTCATTAAATACCTCTGTTTTAAATTAATTATGTTTTCTGTCCAAATATAAAAAGTTAAGCCAAGTATAGGAATGAGGAAATTGAGGTCCAGAGAAGTCAAATAACTGGACCTAGGTTATGCAGGTAGGAGGGATAGCTAGGTGGCACTAGGTAGCTAAATAGCTAGGTAGGATAGCTAGTTGCATAATCTGGATTCAGAAAGACTCATCTTTCTTAGTTCAAATCTGTCCTCAGACACTTACTAGCTGTGTGATCCTGGACAACTTTTTAAACTATGTTTGCCTCAGTTTCCTCATTTGTAAAGTAGGCTGGAGAAAGAAATGGCAAACTATTCCAGTGTCTTTGCCAAGAAAACCCCAAATATTGTCACAAAGAGTTGGATACAATTGAACAGCAATAACACACAGAAGATTTGAAATTTGAAATTCAGGGCTCTTTTGTTTTTGCCTAATCATTGCTTCACATGAGCCATCCCATGAGTACCTGTTTTAATACCGATGAGAAAGATTGAAACACTCCAATCTCATATAGGAAACAGATGTTAATCTCCTTTATCTGTCACTTAGGTCACCAGAGGAAAACCCTGAAGGACGTGTGGTTTGGGGCAGAGCACGTAGTCATAGTGCGGGTGTTACAGAGCAGGAGGTTCCCTGCTATGAGCCTTAGGGCTCCTGTTCAGCCCTTACTCTCTGTATTCTAAATAAAAGACTTGGAAACCAGGTGCAGCTGCCAATTACTAGTTATAACCCTGGATGATAGTTTGAACTTCTAAGAGAACTGCTGTGTATGAAAGGCCAGCAACCCTCCCCCTCCAAGAAACAAAACATAACAAATACAGATGGAGAGAAAGTCTGACAAGCCAGTTTTATGAAGGAGGCGATACACAATGCAGGGGTGGGCAGTGAGGAGGGACACACACCGAGGTCCTGGATAGACTTAGGCACCCATTGTGGGGAAAGGGTGCTGATTTTTATGGAGTTCTTATCTGGATCAAGCAGGTGGATCTAGGGGGTTAGGTCAGCTTGGATGTGGGTCAAGGTTGAAGACTGGTGTTGATTCACTTTGGGGGAATTTGAGAGGAAATTGGCGGTTAACTGATATTCGAGTGATTTGGGGACCCTTATTGCTTGTCACAGGGTGACTCAGGTCTGGTTTTTTTTAAGTTTCATCAGGATCTGTAAGGGAGGCTACTGTATCTCTCACAGCTCACAGTGAATGTGAGCTCTTTGAGGGAAGGAAATATTTTTCCTTTGTACCTCCAGGGCCTAGAACAGCTCCTGCCACAGAATTGAACCTTATTACAGGCTTGTTTACCTCACTTGAATGTATCTCCAGTTTTATTTTTACCTCTATGGATCCATCACAGAAAACAAAATCCCTTGTCAGACTGTATGTCTTGATTTTTGGCTAAGATATATTTATTCTTAGTGCCCCTTTAAAAGAGTTGGGGCAGAGAATCTATTGTAGGCAGTCCTGTTAGATCTTCTAATCTATATATTTAATTACTAGGAGTATTATCCCTTAGGGGATCCTGTAGGACAGGATGGGTCTCTTCAGTTCTGACTTTAGGACCACCATGCTTTTCATGGCACTATGAGAAGCAGCTCTCCCCTCCCTCCAGAGTGGGCCTCTGGTAAGACAAAAATAGCTTCTGGATAAACATATTAGGAAGCCTTAGAAACAGTCTCTGAGACCCTTGAGGCATGAGTTTTTTTCTTCCTACTTTAAAAAAATGTTCCCTTTAGGAGTAAGAAAAATCATTCTCTCTGCTTTCTGTTTCTTAATCTTTATACAGATGACTCAAGTTACTGATTTAATGGCCAGCTAACAGTTTGTCATAGCAACTCCCCACCAATTGGTTTACAAATAGATTCTTTTTCCTTAAAGCAACAGAATCTCTCCTAACAAAATAGCAACCTAAGTGGAAAATTAACTTGCATAGCAGAACTCAGACTGGGTTCTACTTTCTAATTTTATCTTTTATTTCTAGCTCCAGACCAAATAAAGGTCACTGCTGATCATGGCTGGTCAATATGGAAGCAAGATCCCTTCTGTTTGCATTTTCAAGTACTTCTCTTACACTGAGGTTGAAATGTGCTGCAGATAAATCTCAGACACCCTGAGTAGTAATTCTTCTCTGCCTTTACGCCTGTGTGTTTCTCCTGCCTGCTTTTCTAGATATCAAATTTTTCCTGGTGGTTCCTCCCAGTAATCTATATCAGGCAATCAATTCCATATGGTCTAGTTTAGTTTTTTTTTTTTAAAAAAGCTCCTTCTGGATATTTATTCTAGAATTTTTTATATTCTTTCTTTTGAAAACAACTTTTTTTTTTAAACTCTCTATGCTTGTCCTTGGACTCTTAACCAGGACTAAAAAGTTTGTTCCAATGTTTCTCTTAGTGCAAATGTTAGTGTAACCTAAATGTCAGAGGGTCAAATTGGGGACCTTTTACTTCTTTACCTACTTGGTATGCCCCCTCCTAGGTGAACCTTGAGAATTTTATTATCTGGCCCATTTTGCCCTTGAAGGGTGGCTACCATCTCCTTTGCAAGCATTCAGGCTAACAAGGCATCACACAGAGAACAGGTTTTGTATATACTTTAAAGAAAACAGAAATGACTAATCCCTAAATTTAGGGCAAGTCAATAGATCTATTTCTGATACCTTATTAGGCTGAATGCTTGTAGAGAAATTGATAGATCACTGCTGGGGAAGACATGAGCCAGATACTGAAGTTCCCAGGGTTCACCTGGATAGGGGCAGACAAGCCAAAAGTTTTTAAAGCTTCTGAGTGGGGCCCCTGTCATTTAGACCTTTGAGACTTATTTTCTGCTGGCTGTGTTCCCTAGTACCTCCTCCAGGTCTGCATATGCATCCATTTTCTGGCAGTGCTGTTCTTTCTTTCTCCCTGGTAATCTCTTACCCAGTTCATGTTTCCAGCTCCTGATAGCTTTCTGCTTACAGTTCCCAACGTCTCTCTCTTTGCCTGCTTCTCTCTCTATCTACTTAGTTTGGCTTTAATCTCAAATTGACCTCATCTCACCCTCCTTCCTAATCTAGAATGTCTCTTTCCAGCCAGAGGGACTTCTATGACACTGGAATTCTCCTCCCCCACTTAACCCTGATTTCTCACACAATCATCCCCAAAAGGTCAATGATACCTCTTCCACATGTGTGTCTGGGAATCCATGCTACATTAACAAAGAAAACAAAGCAGAAAAGCAGATTTGCCCTTTGTTTCTGGAAGTTTGAGATTTGTGGTAATAACAGTAATGATCCTCTAGCTTTATATAGCACCCTAGAGGATGAAAACAAGCAAGCATTTATTAAGCGCCTACTATGTGCTATACAAATACAATCTCAATTTGATTCTCAGAACTTTAGACTTCATTATCCAATTTTTACAACAACCTTGTAAAGTAAGTAGTACAAGTATGATTAACCCCATTTCACAGGTGAGGAAACTTTATTTAAGAGAATTTAAATAACTTATCAAGGTCTCCTATGATAAATGGCAGAGTGGACTTTTCACTATTTCTCACTTTCTCTCTAAAATATTGTAATTTACTGTGAAAAAAAAACCAAATTTCTATAGTGTCCTTTTCTCCCCCACATAACAGTTTGGAATAAGCATTTTAGAAGAATTCAAGTGATTTTTCTTTTTTTATCTGACTGCTTCAGGTGTAAAATGTCACCAAAAATTCACAAAGAACGCTTTAAAGGGATGTCTACATAAACACAATTAGAGCCATAAGTGGGGGTGTACTGCAGCCAGCTTTTATCAGCTTATGAGAGCTGGTTGTTAAGTTTTTAATGTGGGCCTTTATCCTCCTGATTGGCAAAGGCTACCATAAGGATCTGATTTTTTGTTTTGGTGATTTCTAGGCTTAAGAAAGTGATGGAGAAAATGTTAACTGTACAGATTAAACACCGAAGGGCTTCCAGGGTGTATTTTTTTTTCTTGGAGAGCAGGTTGCCTAGAAGTACCTCAGAGATCATTTCATCATCGCTCCATCAGTTTACAAATGAGGAAACTGAGTCCCAGGGAGGTGAAGTTAGTCAATAAACATTTATTAAGCACCTATTATGTACCAGGCACTGTGCTCAAGACTGGGAAAACAAAGACAGGCAGAACATGGTCCCTGACCTCAAGGAGCTCATAAGCTATGTACAGGATTAACAGGAAATATTAAACAGAGGGAAGGCACCAGACTTAAGAAAAATTGGGAAAGGCCTTCTGTAGAAAGCGGCATTTTATTTGCTGCTGCTGCTGTGGCATTTTAGCTAGAACTTAAAGGAAGTCAGGGAGGTAGAGATAAGAAGAAAAGCATTCCTAGTTTTGGGAACAGTTGTTGAAAATGCCTTGGAGCTGCAAAAAATGTCACGTTGAGGGGAGAGACTAGTGTCACAGATTTGGAGAGAGCAAGTGGGTGAGCCGGGCAGGAATTATAAGAAAACTAGAGGTGTGTGTGTGGGGGGGGGCTGGCTAGGCTATGGAAGGTTTGGACACCAAATAGAGAATAATTTTTTTTTTTTTTATCTTGGAGGCAGTGGGGAACCACAGGATTATATTGAATATGTTGGTGACATGATTGAACCTGTGTTTTAGGAAAATTCCTTTGGAGGCTAAATCAAGGATGGATTGGAATGAGAAGAGACTTGTTGCAGACAGACCCACCAGCAAGTTATAACAGTAGTCCAGTGACCAGATTGTCAGCAGGGTCAGAGGAAAGAAGGGGTTGTATTGTAAAAATGTTGCAAGGGGGAAATTGACAAGCCTTGGCTACAAATAGGGTAGGTGGGATAAGATAGTGAGGAATTCAGGATGACACACAAGTTTCCAGTGGGGTGGGGAGGGGACTGGGAGGACAGTGATTGATTCAAGTTATACAGGCAGGAAGTAGCAGACATGGGGTATGAACCCAGGTATTCATTCCATCTCCAAGTCCAGTACCCCTTGCAGATTCATGTTAGAAAATGAATGACATGTATAATGAAGTTTTTTAAAAGTTTTATTTATGATCATCCTAGCCCAGCTGAAATATATTTCACAGAAAAATCATTCCTGTATTCCATTTTCATATTCATGCTTATTTTTAAATCATGCATTGGAGAGCTTTGATAGCAGACTTCCTGGAATTTCCCAAAGTCACTGTCTAGACTAGAGATAAGGAATTTGAGTGTCTGTGGGCCAACTTCTTATTCCATGAGACATCTCACCAAGAAGAAGAACTGATTCTAGGTCTCAGAGGTCTTTGGAGAAAGATTTTGCTTGTTGGCAAATAGGAATTACTTAGATGAAAGAAAGAGATGGTTATTTCAGAGGAAGATTTAGTGAAGGACTTGAAAATTGCTGACATAAATGGAGAAGAGGCCCTAATATAGTTCTGTTGTTATTCAGCCAGATGTTATGTTAGATACACAACTGATGTGACTTGACTGAAGAGTCTGATAAAAGAATATTTCAAAACTCCTTGGTTCTGTTATTATATAGCCAGAAGGTACTGTGTCCAACAGAGAGGGATAAATTAAAAATTAGAATCAGTTTTCTCAAGCACATCATCATCATATTGAATAATGACAATTCAGACTTAAATCAAGCACTTAACCTGCAACAGAGGGTTGTATTTATATGAGCCTGACTCTCCAGTGAAATTAAATGACTCTGATTTCAAGCCATCTCATACTTTTTTTTCCCTTGGCTCTTCTACTACAGTCAAGTTTGCTCTCCTAATACCATGATCTGTTACCGGGGTATCATTATTAAAATCAAAACATTTCAAGGACCCCCATGTAGGAACATAGATTTAGCACCAGAAGGGACCTGAGAAGACATTTTCTCCAACCTCCTCATTTTAGAGATGAGGAAACTGAGAACCAGAGAAGTTAAGGGACCTGTTCAAGTTCAAATAGGTGGTAAGCAAGAGAGGTGAGACTTGAACCCAGGTGCTCTGACTCCAAATCCTGTCTTTTTCTCCATTACAATATGCTGCCTCTCAGTGAGGGGCAAGGCAGGAACTGTTTTCATTTTATCCTAGGATAAGAGCTAATATTTATATAACACTTTAAGGTTTATAAAATGGTTTACATGTATTATATGATTTGATTCGTAACAACCCTGCGACGTAGGAGCTATGTTGATTCCTATTTACAGATGAGTAAACTGAGGCCAGGAGAAATTAAGTGTCTTGCTCAGGTCACACATCTAGTAAATGTGTAAGGCAGGGATTTGAACTCAGATCTTCCTGATACCATGTCTTCTACTCTGTTGGTTGTGTCACCCTGCTGCCCCAGTGCCTAGCATATCTAGCTACATAATTTTTTTTTGAGAACAGGAGATAGATGTTTTTCATTGGTCTAAGTGGGGAGCTCCATGTATGGAAATGCTTTTTTACCAAAGCAAATCATTAACTGTTCTTTAATTTATAGTCTTAGAGGGTTGCCTTAACTGACTTACCCAGAGTTATAGAGTTGGTATGTATGTATTTGAGGTATTACTTGAACCCTGCTAATCCTGACTTTGAAACTAGCCCTCTGTTCTCTGTGCCATGATGCTTTTATCTCCTCTATAAAAACTCTTAATCAATGCTTGTTGGATTGGATTGACTGGAGAAAATTTCTCCTCCCCTCCCCTTCCCACCCCTCCTGCCCCTTTCTTTTCTTCCCTTATCTCTTCCTTTCCCTTCTCTTCATTCAATGTCGCATGCCATTCAGAAATCATCCTTTTTTGTAGTTCAGTGTAATCTCGTCCCAGACTAGAGCTTCTGTTTACATAAGTCAGCCTTGGAGTTCATCGCTATCTTAAAAAAATTCACAGTTTGGTGGTAGGGAGGATATAACAGCTGATACTGTTACCATAAGACCCATAGAGAGACTTCTGTAGTGTTTTCTTATGCAGTAACTTGCTACTATTGATAAGAGTCTTCAAATACCAATAGAAAGTTTGTTGGATTGTTTTTTCTCTAGACACTGTTAAATCTTTTTCTTTGGTTGTGGAATAATTTAGATAGAGAAAAGGGAGAAAGAAGTTTCCTTTAGATAGTTCAATATGAAATGACATGTCAATGTTATATTTTGACTTTTCATAATGTTATAAATTTTAAATGACTGTCATAAAAGATGTTGGATAGTAAGTATATGGGAACCTCCCTAAAATGTTGTGTGCCCTAGTATGGCATTCAGTGTGGACGATACATTCATTCTTTTTCCCTTTCAAGGTTGTTTAGTTACCAAAGAAACCAAAATGACTCATTATCATAACCCTATTTCATCAACTGGGCAATTTTCTGGACAAGTTCTTAAGCATTTCTATGTAATTAAGCTCTAGAGTAAAGAATGAATTGTTCAACAAATATTTATTGGGAGGCTAATTTGTGCCAGATAATAAGGCCAATACACTAGTCAAAGAAAAATAGTAACCCATGTGGGGTAAGTTGGGCTCTGTCCTAAACTGGTTGAATTTCAAGGCCACCATATTGATAGGAGAGCTATGAGTTTGGGGATTAGGGGTTCAATACATGATGGAAGATGGCAGGCCTATCAACACTATCATTACCCAAGGCCTATGAAGGCAAACAGCTTCATCTTTCAGGTCACCTAGGTTTTAAAATTCTGGAGACTTCCCATTCAAGCTGAGGTTGTAGGGGATGAGCTGAATATCTGGGTGCAGGAAATGGGGGGAGGAGTTGAGGGCAGTGTAGGGTTGCCTCACCATCAATCACTGGACTTCATCAAGGCTCTGGGTCTTCTGTAAGTAGTTGAGAGGCTTTAAAGATTATTGCAGGGAAGTAAGTGGGAAAGTGATGAGGGCAGTATTTTTTCTTGTCTCTGAATTGCCTCAGGAAAAGGAATGAGATCTGGAATCAAAGGACCTGGTTTCAAATCCCAGACCTGTCACATAGTGTCTTTTTGACTTTGGGCATGTGGCTTCATCTATCTCAGCTTCCTCATCTGTAAAATAAAAATCTCAGGCTCAATGGTCTCTAAGGCTTCTTATAGCTCTAAATCTATTATTCTATTTCTACTATTGGTCAGGCTCTTTTCCCAAGCAGTTAGTTCTCTCTTTAAGACTAGAAGAACAGGTCCAAGCTGCCTACAGTCATTGGTTGGACTGAAGGTCATCTTCAAACATAATGTTTCCTTAGCAATTTTCTCATTTGTCAGTGATGGCAAGACCACTTCATCACACATCTGATTGGCTTGGGGACAGGTTGACAGGTAGGTTCCACTTGCAGCTACTATTTCATTTTGGTGGTGGGACTTTAGGTAGGGAATGAGCCAGACTCTCCATCAATGAAAGGAGAGAGGAGAGGAGAGGAGAGGGGAAGGGAAGGAGGGATAGAGGGAGAAGAAGGAAGAGGAGGAAGAGGAAGGGGAAGAAGAAGGAAGAGGGGAGAAGAAGGAGGAGGAGAAGAAGAAGGAGGAGAAGAAAAAGAGGAGGAGGAGAAAAAGGGAGCAGAGAGAGAAAGAAAGAGAAAAAAAGAGGAAAGGAAAGAAAAAGAGAGGGGAAAGAGGAAGAAAGAGAAGGAATGTGAGGAGAGAGAGGAAGGGAAAGAGAGGGACCAAGGGTGATGGTCCTGAAAGCAGACAGAAATGGAAACTTTGAAGGAGAGAAACAAGCATGGGGAGAAGGACATTGATATCATCCCTCCCTGCCCATGCTAGATGAGTAAAATATAGCCTAACAACCTAGTCAATAAAAAAGTTCAAATAAGGAGCTAAAGCCTTATATCTCCCTTCCCAGTCACAGCCAAACTTTTAGCAAAATCTGTCTACGCTCCTTGTATCTTTATTTCCTCTCCTCCCACTCACATCTCAACACTTTGCAATGTGGCATCGGATATCACCATTCAACTGAAACTTCTCTCTCCTTTTAACATCCCTTCCTCTGATTTAGATACTCTTTTCTGTTTCAGTTGTCTTGAATCTGTTCTCTCTTTGTTCCCTTTCTACTTGTGTGAACATTCCTTAGCAGTCCCTCTAACTTGGAGTGCCTTTCCGTGTCCCTCTGCTCTCTCTGTATCTTTTATCTTGGTAATCTCACATATGTATACACACTTTACAGTGTCTGAAACAGAATTAACTGTCTTTCTTTCATTAAATCCACCCTTTCTTTGGGTTTTTCTGTTTTTGTTGAGAGCACCATCCCCTTTCCAATAATCCAGATTCATAACCTTAGAATTATTTCCTATTCTTTTATCTCCCTCACTGACCACACACCCCACCGCACATCATAACCAATCATTTGTCAAATCTTGAAGATTGTATTTTCATACTATTTTTTCCCACTTCTTACTCATTGGTCACTATCCTCCTGAAATCTCGTCTGAACTACTACAAGAGTCTCCTAATTTGCTTTTTAGACTAGTTTCCATTTTTTCCTCTTCCTAATATGTCCTCCACACAGGTTCCAAAATAATCTTCTCTCAATGCATGTTAAACCATGTTATTCCCTTGCTTGAGAAGCTCCAGTGCCTCCTTGTTGTTTTTTTCTGGGACAAAATACATATTCCTCAGCTTATAAGTAAGTCCCTCAAGATCTGGATACAGCCTATCTTTCTAGACACAGTTCACATTACTCCACTTTACACACTCTTCATTCTAGCTATTTGCTGTTTCTTGAGCTCTGCACTTCATCTCCTACCTTAGTGACCTTGCTCTATCTTTCCCCCATGCTTAGAATGGAGTTACTCATCATGGTACCCTCTTAGGATCCCTAGCTTCCTTTAAGGCTCTACTTATCTCTATTAAGAAGCCTTTGTTTGTCATTGCCAGGGGTGTGCTGGAGCCAGCTCTGACCAGCTTGTCAGACATGATTGTTAAATTTTCAGTGGGAGAATTTAGACCTTGGAAATTGGCAAGGGCAGAAAATCAGGGCTGGATATTTTTCTTTTCTTGATTGTCTAGATTTAAGTGTTAACAATGTAGAAGGTGTTAAGTTTCACTTAAAAGTGTTTGCATTCACTGTTTTCCTGTAGTTAAACATATACCAATACAACCCTGTGCTGTTCTATAGATATTGCTTGAGCTAAGCAGGAATTCAGTAGAAAGCATAGGGAAAGAAGCCGTCACTAGATCTGAGGCTTGGTGACTGGAGGTTAATGATAGTAATAGTATTAATAACAATTTAAAAAAATAATTGGCATGTATGCAGTGCTTAAAGTTTCAGAAAATGTTTTACATCAATTGTCTCATTTGAGCTTCATAATGGCTTCTCTTTTTCCTTCCTCAGATTATAATATATCTATGTATCTGTTTACACGGTCAATCCTTAAGGGAAATTCTTAGGGATTTTTTGTTTCTTGGTTTTGTTTTGATTGTGCCTTCCCCATAGCAGACACAATATATACTTTTGGATTAGAAAGTAGCTGATGGGCTTCAGGGTTCATCTATTCTCCTTGCTCTACACTGGTGTCCCAGGACTTTTTTCACTTTGACTCAGGATACTTTTCTTGACCCTTTCTTTAGGTTCAAAATTTTCTAGTTACAACTCTTTATATAAATCATCATCTTTGACTTCAAGGAGTTTACCATCTTTTGGGGGTGGAGAAAAGAGTAAAGAATATTAAATAATAATGACTACTTCAAGATTATGTGATTACCTGTAAAGGGGGAGTTATTCAGTGACTCTGGTTAATTCAACTGGGCATGAGCTTTTTTGACCAGAAAAATACCATGGATGTTGTGGGCATGCCCACTTGGTGTCTTTGAGAGACATGATGAGAGGACAAGGCAATGCCTAACTGGCTCAGACTCAGGAGAACAGACTCAAGATGGCAGAATTATCCCTTTGTACTGGTCTATAATAGAGAGGAACATACTACTGTCTTTTTTTCCATTTTTCCATGGCCCTTTTCTTCTGGAGAGCTGTGGGGCTTAGGGTTAGGGAAGTATCTGTCCCCACTCACCCTTCATTCCAGGAGCTGTTGATGGTGACTTAAAGCAGAAGTACTGGTATTTGCCCATTTGAGACACATCCAGACAGTGACTTCTTTAGAAAGGTAAATAATTGCAAAAAAAAATTAGATCCATGGTTCTTGGTTAGAACAAGGATCCAGATCCTTGGTTTCTAAACAGTTAATACATAAAGGAGTAAAAAAGAGGATATAGGGACTGAGTCACTTGTTTCTTCTTGGTAAAGAGGATTTGGAGACAATAGGGGGAGAGTAGTCTTATTACTTTTCCAAATCAGATGACTTGCCAAAAGCTGGAAATTAACTTCACAAAATGGTGGATAAGGGCAAAATTGAGTTACTCATGCTACTTTTAACATATAATTTCCCTTTTGATCTTTTGATTTTCAGCCCTCAGGATCATTTATTTAAATTCTTATCTATTAGGGATTTTTGAATGGAATGACAGTCTACCTTAAGAGGCAACAGAGGGATGGGGTGAGAGGCATAGAATACAAGCAGAATTGTAATCTCACATATCCCCTAAGAGCATAAAATGTCCTAAATAGCCGCCATAGGCAAACTAAGTCAGACTGTAGATGAAGCTACTTAGAGGACTCACTATGGGCTGATTTGAGAAGAGAGATTTACATGTTACCAAGGTAGTCAAGAAAATCCAGCAAACATAAATACCATGAAACAAAAAGCTGAAATAATACAATAATGATCATCGCTATTAAATAAAATTGTCTCCTCGTAGTGGCAGCTAGATGACACAGTGGATAGAATGCTAGGCCTGGGGTCAGGAATGCTCATCTTCCTGAGCTCAAATCTGTCTTCAGACACTTACTAGCTATGTGATCCTGGGCAAGTCACTTAACCCTGTTCCTCTCAGTTCCTCATCTGTAAAATGAGCTGGTGAAACAAATGGCAAACTACTCCAATGGCTTTGCCAAGAAATCCCCAAATGAGATCATGAACAGTTGGACAGGACTGAAACAACTGAATGACAACAAGAAATCCTTGCAACCTAGTGACCCGCTCCCAGTGTTGATTAAATGAGCACATTTCATCTTGAATCTCAGATGTCCCAGGAAAGTCATCTGGTCCGTGAAGCCTCTTTCCTTGGACATTCTGGAATGGGCTTCATTCTCCAGGCAGCTCTACCTAGAGATTCCCTAAAAGATCTGCTTCTCTGGTTCCAAGTCATGTGCAGAGATTCTTAGGTAATTCTGCTAAAATCTTCAATCTATTACAATCTCTTAAATTTGCTTTTCTGGTAACTAGCTCATGTGGTGAAAACAAGGTCAATGTTTATGGTTCTAATTCTATTAACAGCAGAGCTATAAAAAGAGCAATTAATTAAGAACCCATAATACACCTGAAACCAGATAATTTCAGTTTTTACATATTACTTGCTCTTTTTATTCTTGACTTGAATTCCATCAACAAACTGAAGGAAAAGTCTTAAAAAGAATCCATGAGGACCTGACTTGGAAAATGACTCCTTTTCTATCTTAAAATTATCAGACAGATATTTCAAGAGAGGAAAATTATTTCATTTTCTTTACAATTATCAACACAATTTTACATGTAAAATCCTTAATCCAATTCTGAGGATTTATTACTAAAATATACTCAAGCCTATATATTCCATTAGAAACATTTGGAAGTGGTGTGTTTGTGTGTGTGTATCACATATTTACATATATACATATATAATGAGAATTGAAATTTTGCCGTATCATTCAATAATTGATTCCACTCTGAAATCAACTCTATCAGCCATTTTGTCAAACCCCATTTCTCAGTTAAGCTAAAGAACTCAGTCTCTCCCAGTCCCAATTAAAGGCATGGTCAAATGATGTTATCATTCCCTTTGATTGACTCTGAAGTTCATCTGCTAATTTTTAATCCAAAAGTATATGTTGCATCTACTACGAGTAAGGCTCAATGACAAAACGAAACTAACCAAGAAACCAAAGCTCCCAGGATGTTTACTTGCTAGGCAATTTAACCTAGGGTATCTTTTTTTGTTGTTGTTAATTGTAAACAAGGGGCAGCTAGGTGGTGCAGTGGAGAGAGCACCAGTGCAGGAGTCAGGAGGACCTGAGTTCAAATCTCACCCAGACACTTGACACTCACTAGCTGTGTGACCTTGGGCAAGTCACTTAACCCCAATTGCCTTATCCTGGGTCATCTCCCGTCATCCTGATGAATATCTGATCACTGGATTCACATGGCTCTGGAGGAGAAGTGAGGCTGGTGACCTGCACAGCCCTCCCTCACTCAAAACAAATGCAAGCATGTCATTATTTCTCTGATGGCATGGTCTTCTTTGGCAACAAAGGACGAACAAATTGTAAACAAGCAACCAGATTCTCCCTCTTCCCCTCAAAGTCAAAGAAGACAATTCTTCAGTCCTTGCAGAAAAGTGGGGGATATTGATTTTCCCCAAGGGAATGATTAGCTGGATGATCTTGATTTGTGTACAGGTTCTGTTTTTCTAATCAAGATTGCTAGAGGCAGTTGAAGTCCATAAAACAATCAACATTCGTAATTGTCAAAGAGGAGTGTGATCAGCCACACCAGAAAGCCAAAGTACTTTCTCCAGCTGCAAGCAATCTTAAAACTTTCCAACTACCCCAAACCTTTCCTTTCCTTCATCTCAATAAAAATGTTTTTGGGATGCCCTCTGGATCACTGACCTAATTGAGGAGGTCAGTCTGGACCCACTTTATTAACACCTATGCCTGTCAATATTAATAAAATGTTATAGTACTCAGAGAAAATGTGCCTCATTTTGTGTGTGTGTGTGTGTGTGTGTGTGTGCGTGTCCTTGTTCTTAGAGAAAATGGTCTCATCCTGTTGTTTTCTCAGAGTTTACTATTCCATTTAATTAGAAAACTTTTGCATCTCTGTCTTATTCTCCTCTTTTGAGGTTATTGTTCCCATATTATCCCAAAAGAATGAGATACTTCTAGGATCCAATCTTATACATAAATATATAACTATTAGCAAGGAGATGGGAAGTTCAAGAACTCATTTATCTAGTTGCTTAGGATATAGAATTGACTAAAAATTTAGGTTAAAATTGTAATTTTTTTCCTACTTTCATCCTATTATAATAAACTCAGATGTTTCAGTATTAATCTATTAATTAATAGACTTAGTATTGCAAGAATAAAATTTTAAAAGTATTTAATTTTTCTCCAAATTACATGTTAAGACAATTTTAACATGGTTTATTAAAAATGAATTCCAAATTCTGTCCCTCCCTCCATCCCTCCTCTATTCATGCTTATCACAGATAAGTGATCTAAGTTATATATGTGCAATCATGTAAAACATTTCTAGATTAGTCATTTTGTTCAAGAAGATGATGAAAAAAAGAATGAGAGAGAGAAAGGAAGGAAGGAAAATAGTATGCTTTAGTCTATATAGAAACAATATCAGTTCTTTCTCTAGACGTGGATAGCATGTTTCAGCATGAGTCCTTTGGAATTGTCTTGGATCAATGAATTGCTGAGAATACCTGAGTCATTAACAGTTCTTCATCGTACAATATTGCTGTTACCATGTACAATGTCCTCCTGGTTCTGCTCACTTCACTTTGAATCCTTTCATATAAGTCTTTCCAGGTTTTTCTGAAATCACCCTACTTGTCATTTCTTACAGCAGAATAATATTCCATCACAATAATGTACCACAGCTTGTTCAGCCATCCCCCAATTGATGGTCATCCCCTCAGTTTCCAGTTTTTAGATACCACAAATATTTTTGTACAAATAGGTCCTCCCCACCTTTATAAAATAATCTCTTTGGGATAATGTAAGATTAATGGTATATAAGATCTTCCCTGCCCATTGAAAGGCCTCACATGGAGGCCTGGTGCAGAGGCCTCAGTTAGGCTCTGGGCCACAGGGATTCCCAAACTTTCTCAATTAAGTGCTGATTTCAAGCTTCTGGACACTCAGTCAATCAAGTGCTGAGTCTTCACCTGGAAGCATATAGTGTATTGCTTGGTGGGGCAAGATGTGGGTATAGAGAGAAGCAGGGAGAGAGAAAGAGTGTGAGAGGGAGAGACTGTGTGTGTGAGAGTGAGAGAGTGAGCGAAAGAAACAGACTGCGGGAAGAACTTGCTTAGGGGAACTTGCTCCTGGGGAGCCTTGAAGGAGAGAAATGTCTGCTACTACCTGGATTGGAAATGAGTACCTTACTAAATCTTGCCTTCTGGTATCCTACTAGAGATGTTTCAAATAAATATTTTGATTTTGTATTAGAGGAGAGTTTGCTATATTTTGTGAACCAACTATGGAGATAAGTATGTATATTCATAGCAGCCACTATGATTATCACATTGACGTTACAGATACAGACCTAGCAGTGATGTTACTGGATCAAAGGGTATGCATGATTTTTTTAGCCCTTTGGCCATAGTTCCAGTTTGCTCTCTAGAATGGCTGGACATTTCACAACTCCACCAACAGTGCATTATTGTCCCAGTTTTCCCAACATCCCCTCCAATATTTATAATTTCCCTTTTTGGTCAAATTAGCCAATTTGATAGGTGCGAGGTGGTACCTCAGAGTTGTTTTATAGTCGTGTTGTGTAAGACTAACTGGATTACCATCCCTCCTAACCTGCCCCTCATTGTTTCTCTTCTGTCTTTTGATCCTGTCCCTCCCCAAGTGTTGACTTCAAATTGCTCCCCCCTCCCTTTGCCCTCCCTTCCATCATCCCCCCCTTGCAATATCTCTTTCTCCCCCACTTTCTTATACTGTAAGATAGGTTTTCATACCAAAATGAGTGTGCATTTCACTCCTTCGTTTAGTCAAATGTGATGAGGGTAAACTTCTTGTTTTTTTTTTTTGGTTGTTGTTTTTTTTTTTTCTCAGCTCTCCTCTTTTTCCCTCCACTAAGAAAAACTCCTACCTGCCTCTTAAATGACATAAAGTTACCCCCTTCCCTTTCCCTCCCCCTACATTTCTCTCTCACCATTTACCCTAGTTTCTTTTAAGGTATGGTCCCATCCTATTCAGTTCAATCTGTGCTCTCTATCTCTGTATGTGTGTGCATGTGTGTATGTGTGTGCATGCGTGTACATGTGTATGTGTGGTCCCACCAACTACCCAGATACTGAAAAGTTTTAAGAGTTACAAATATTGTCTTTCCATGTAGGAATGTAAACAGTTCACTCATGGTAAGTCCCTTAAGACTTCTCTTTGCTGTTTACTTTTTCAATTTGCACTTCTTTAATCATTAGTGATTTACAGCATCTGTTCATATGACTATGGATAGCTTTGATTTCTTCATCTGAAAACTACTTGTTCATATCCTTTGACCATTTATCAATTGAGGAATGACTTGTATTTTTATAAATCTGACTCAGTTCTTTACATATTTGAGAAATAAGGCCTTTATCAGAGATACTTGTTGAAAATTCTTCCACCTCCCAGTTTTCTGCTTTTCTCCTAATTTTGGCTGCATTGGTTTTGTTTGCGCAAAACCCTTAATTTTATCTAATCAAAGTTACCTATTTTACACTTGTGATGCTGTCTTGTTTGATCTTAAATTCTTCCTTTATCCATAGATCTGACAGGTAAGCTATGCATAAATCATGTCCATTTTGGCATTATCTTGGTATATAGTATGGGATGAACAACAAAACTTTTACTGTTCCCCTGCCCTGATCATAAAAATCTGCTGTGAAAGAGAAAAGGAGAGACACAGTTATAATGATATCAAGATTGTCCCTTCAAGGACCCCAGATTGACCTGACACAAGGCATAACAGGGCAAAATTGCCTTAATTCTGTTTGATTTCAGACAAGAGTCATAGTTAACTCCTCTCAGGGACACCTCCTATAAGCACTTAATGTGTTTTTACTTTGTGGTCTCCTATAATTCTACATCTTCTACACGTCTCAGTCACACCTTACATAATCTCTTCTCTTACTCCAAGATGCAGCTCAAATACCATGCCTTCTAGGCAGATAGTTCATTCAGGGACAGAATATTGAACCTGGAGTCATGAAGACATGGGTTTAAATACAGCCTCAAACATTTACTAGCTACATGCCTTTGAGCAAATCACTGAAATGCTATTGTTTACTCGTCTATAAAATTCAGATGATAATAGCAACCAACCTTATAGGGTTGTTGTGACGATGAGATATTTGTCAAGCCCTTTGTAAGTACAGCTCTGTATAAATGCTAGCTATTATTATCATCACTACATGAAACCTTCCTTAACCTTTTGTTTTCTTTTTCCTTTTATGATAAAATACAAACTCACTGATTTGGCATCTAAAGTCTTTTATGGTAGTTGTGTGCCATTATAGGTAACTGAGAAAATAACTCGAGGACAAGAAGTTTCTCTGAATTTAGTAAAACTTTAAAATGAATTTATGTTTTGTTAATCAAAACAACACTTAAGCACATTTTAAAAAGCATTATTCTTATGGGTAAGAGGACTAGGTGGCTTGTGAAGGATCTTTTAACTCTGAGATTTTGAGATTTCTTTGGGCTAGGGAGATACATTTGCTTGCAGCACTGAGTCACTAAATAAGATGACTGGTACTGTTCCATAAGTATCAAAGGTTGGAAATCTGGTTGGAGCAATGAAAGGCTTTGGAGGTAAATGAATGAACTAATGAATCGAATTGAGATCATCTAAGATGGAGGGCATCCATTTGGAAGATACCAGGAACCTGATTCTGGGGGAAGACATTCTGTATTCCACTACCACAGTGTTGTCAAACTCAAACAGAAACAGTACCTAAGGAATCCTAGAAACCACATATTGACTTAGAAAATGGTCTTTTGATGGTTTGTATTTATCTTATTAAATATTTCCCAATTACATTTTAATCTGGTTCAGGATGCATTCAGGAGTGTAGGCAATGACATAGTGTCTGAGGGGTATATGTTTGGCATCTCTGAGTTAGACTCTTACCATTGGCTTTGTAGTTGCAACAGTTTGCACCTTTAAAACTCCTCTGAAGCTGCATGCAGCTCCTATTCAGCTGAAACTTAGACATTGTTTGCATTGAGGGGATAAGATGGGAGGAAGGGTAAACTCTTCCTTCCTGGCCTACACCCTGTGACCTGAGAAAAGAGCTGCAGGTTTGCTTTATTTCATTTGTCCTTCACAGTTCTGGGTGCAAACATTGGAGTCAATGTAACTGGGAACTTGAGCTATGGAAACCTTGGAGGCAGGATTCCAGGCTGGATATTATAGGTAACCCATCAGGGATACCATGAGAAGTTAGCATTCCAGGATGTAAGCTCAAGGTGAGGTGAACTGGGAACTCAGTGGGACATGCTATATATAGGAACTGAGTTAAACTGTGAACCCAATTCTCCTTCCTTCCCCAGACACCAGTATGGCACACAGGGATTATTCTTTCAAGACATTAGGGGTGACAGGGAGTGATATTTATATGCTTTTATTTGCTATAGCTTGGAAGTAAATATTCTTTTATCAAACGTAATCTCACTGTTAAGACATTGGATGGAATGGGGTTTAGGAGACCCCTAAAACTGAAAGATCACCATCAGTGAGGACTTGAGACAATGGCAGAGAGAGTGGGTACCTTGTCCCTTTCCCTAACCCTTTTAATGATACTGGGGTATGTGAGGTGTTCAGGGAGGACTAATACTTTTGGTCTGGGGGCTTGCTGAGCCCTTGTCAAGGCTGCGGATTCACCTTTGGCTTTCACCTTTTCATCCAACTTTCACCTGTGGCTCCAAGAAGTTGTACCATATGCAGGCCACAGCCCAGGAAACTGTTTCAGCAAACTGGCTGAATCAGGTTGAGTGCAATCAAAAGGCCTTACCAATGGATTTACATTAGTGAGTTAGGGTGATATCTACCCCAAGTTTTTATGGTAAGACTTCTCCTGGTGGAATGTGTGAGTGAGAAAAACTTGCTCTAATGACCTGAAGGTGTCTGAAGCAGGCACTACGGATCTCTTAGACCTTGATCAGGCATCAAAGATGCCAAGGTCATCCACTGCATTCCAGGCTACTGGACTTAGATTACCGTGGAAGAGAGAGTGAGGCTGATGGCTTTGGGTAACTCTGCCTCACTTAAATCCAATTCTTGGCAAATCAAGATGGCATCCCTAATACCACTGGTCCTCTTTGAAAACAAAGAGTGAGAGTACTGGAAAAAAACTCTGGAGGAAGTATGAAATGTAACCTTCAGCCAGCATAACTGTGTTTATATGAATAAGCATTTATGTACTTGCTATGTGATAAGCACTATGAATCAAGGTGAAAATCAAATTTAAAATGACAACACAAGTGGATTTGAAAGTTTTTTATAATAACTGAGAAATCCTAGCCCCCAAGTTGGGGACAACTACCTCAGGGCACTCTCTCCTTTGTGCTAGAGTTGAATTATCAAATAAATAGCAAGAGAACCAAATTAATGAGGGTGACTCAATCCTTTTTAATAGGGAAATTTCCCCCCCAGTTTCTGTTAGAAATCCAAGATTATATCATTGAATAAGATGGTTTCATTCTCCACCCCATTCCATTTTTTTGTAAGCTCATATTAATAGGTCGAAAATTGCTTTAATTTCCCTCTGTGTTTCTTTCTCTCTGTTTTATAAAAAAAATCTTGTTTTATGACACCCTTGTGAAGTAGTTTAGTATTTTCAAAATGAAGCAAGGGCAGGTTAAGTGATTTGCCAGAGGCTACACAACAGGAAAGGTCAGGCCAAACTAAACCAGACCAATAACTCACTTCTGATTTTCCAAAGTCAATTTATTAGCCCTTGTGGTTTATGCAGCCCAAGTGAGTTTTTCATTAGCAAATCTGAATACATTCTGGAGCCAGTCTAACCAAATTCCATTGTGCTACTCTTACCTTCTCTAATCATATGGAAGAAGACTATGTGAGAGGGAGAAGAGAGTAGTGTTGGAGACCATGAGTTCAGGAGATAGGACCCTTGGATTCCACTAATCACCACCTAGGTGAGCTTGGGCAAGACTCTTCTCTCTTGGGTCTCAGATTTCTCATCTATTAAAGGAAAGGTTTGGACTGTTTCTTCTGATGCTAATATTTTATGTTCCAAGATTTCCCTTCTGTTCTTGTTCCTTTCTCAGCACCTGGGGCCTTATCACCCTTGAATGTCCAAACTGAATCAGGTTGAGTATAATCAACAGGATACTCCAGAGCTGGAGTATCCATCTGTAAGAGGAATATCCCTCTTGAAGGAACTCATTGGTGAGTTCCTCCTGAAACTTCTCTTTCATGGAGGGGCCCAAGCTTGTCTTTGTTCCCCTCCCAGTCTTGTTTATGACTTCTACATCTCAAAACCATAACACCATGACCCAGGGCTAGGTATCTTTTTTCTCCCCACCTCTCCTCTGATTTAAAGTTTGCTTTTTAATATTCTCCTCTTGTTACAATGTAAACTTCTTAAGAGTCTTTCTTTTTGGTCTCTGGAGCTCTAGGCCCACAGATTATGCAGGGATCCAGCAGCTGACAGTTCACTCCCCCCATCGGAAGCAGAGAACTTCCTTGACAAAGAGCTCAGAAGTCAAGTAAATAACTGGGAAAATGAGCAAAAACAAGAAAAAGAATCAGACTATAGAATCTTACTTTGGTGACAAGGAAGATCAAAATGCACAAGCAGAAGACAACAAAGTCATAGTTCCTACATCCAAAGCCTCCAAGAAAAATATTAATTGTTTTCAGGCCATGGGAGAGCTCAAAAAAGATTTTGAGAATCAAGTAAGAGAAGTAGAACAAAAATTGGAAAGAAAAATGAGACTGATGCAAGAAAATCATGAAAAACAAGCCAACTGCTTGCTAAAGGGGACCTCAAAAAATGCTGAAAAAAATAACACTTTAAAAAATAGAGTAGTTCAAATGGCAAAAGAGATGCAAAAAGTCAATGAGGAGAAGAATGCCCTAAAAAGCAGAATTGACCAGATGAAAATGGAGGTCCAAAATCCACTGAAGAAAATAATTCTATAAAGATTAGAGTGGAGCAGATGGAAGCTAATGACTTTATGAAAAATCAAGAAAATATGTATCAAAATTGAAGGAATGAAAAAATAGCAATGTAAAATATCTCATTGGAAAAACAACTGACCTGGAAAAAGACAATTTAAAAATTATGGGACTACCTGAAAGCCATGATCAGAAACAGTGCCTAGATATTATCTTTCAAGAAATTATCAAGGAAAACTGCCTCAATATTCTAGAACCAGAGGGTAAAATAGATATTGAAAGAATCCACCTATCATCTCCTGAAAGAGATCCCCAAAGGAAAACTCCTAGGAATATTGCAGCCAAATTCCAGAGCTCCCAGATCAAGGAGAAAATATTGCAAGCAGCCAGAAAGAAATAATTTGAGCATTGTGAAGATACAATGAGGATAACACAAGGTCTAGCAGCTTCTACATTAAAAGACTGTAGGACTTGGAATATGATATTCCAGAAGTCAAAGGAGCTAAGATTAAAATCAAGAATCACCTACCCAGCAAAACTGTAGATAATAATTCAGGGGGAAAATTGTAATGAAATAAAGGACTTCCAAGAATTCCTGTTGAAACAACCAGAGCTGAATAGAGAATTTGACTTTAAATATAAGAATCAAGAGAAGCATGAAAAAAAAAATAACAGGAAAGAGAAATCATAAGGGACTTACTAAAGTTGAACTGTTTGCATTACTCTTGAGACTTTTCTCAGTATTTGGGTAGTTGGAGGAATTATATACATATAGACAGAGAGGGTACAGGAAGAGTTGAATAGTTAGGGATGATATCTAACAAAATAAAATTAAGGGATAAGAGAGAAATATATTGGGAGAAGGAGAGAGAAATAGAATGGGGCAAATTATCTCACATACAAGAAGCTAGAAAAAGCTTTTTCAATGGAGGGGAGAGGGAAAGAGTGAACCTTACTCTCAATGCATTTGGGTTAAGGAAGAAATAATATGCACAATCAATTTGGTATGAAAATCTATCTTGCACTATGGGAAAGTAAGAGTGAAGTGGATAAGGGAGGGTTGGGGTGGGAGAATGATAAAAGGGAGGGCAAATGGAAGGAGGGGATAATTAGAAGTAAACACTTTTGAGGAGAGATAGGGTCAAAAGAGAGAATAGAATAAATGGGGGATAGGATAGAATGGAGGGAAATATAGGTAGTCTTTCACAATATGACTTATGGAAGTGTTTTGCATAACAACACATGTATAACATATATTGAATTCCTTGCATTCTCAGTGGGAATAGGTAGGGAGAGAAGAAGGGAGAGTGCTTGGAACTCAAAGTTTTAAAAACAAATGTTAAAAATTGTTTTTATGTGCAAGTGGGAAATAAGATATACAGATAATGGGGTGTAGAAGTCTATCTTGCCCTCCAAGAAAATAGAGGGAATGGGGATAAAAGAAGAGAGAGGTATGATAGAAGGGAGGACAGATTGGCGCAAGTGGTAATCAGAATGTATGCTGTCTTGGGGTGGGCAGAGGGGAGAAATGGGGAGAAAACTTGGAAATCAAAATCTTGTGAAAGTGTCTGTTGAAAACTAAAAATAAATAAATACATTTTTAAAAAAGCAAAAAAAGACAGAGTCTTTTTTTGCTTGTATTTGTATCTGTAGGGCTTAGCAATGACTAAATCTTCCTTCCTTCCTTCCTTCCTTCCTTCCTTCCTTCCTTCCTTCCTTCCTTCCTTCCTTCCTTCCTTCCTTCCTTCCTTCCTTCCTTCCTTCCTTCCTTCCTTCTTTCCTTCTTTTGGTGTAGGAATTGAATACAGGTGAGGAGGCAAGTTTGAAATGTAAAGCGGCTGAGTTAGTGCTGGAACTCAAGTTCATAGAGTAGAACAGGTAAGAAGGGTTATGTTTACAAAAATGGTTTCCAGTGTTCTGTTCTTATCCATTAACATCTTTTTCCTTCCCATCTCCAGCACGTCCAGGCATTAGTCTTTTAGTACCTTCAGGCATCTTCTAAATTTGTATTGAACTCCCCCATCCCACCCTACCTTAACCCATCCCAGTTCTGAAGCTCAGCTGAGATAATGGCTGTATAGGGCTGTGAAAACAGTTAACAGAACTCCGGATTTATGATGAGTCCATTCTCTGAGCCTTCTGAACCTCAGTTGGGTTCAAGAAATGTTTATAGAACAATACATGGAGTGTTGGTAAATGTTTAACCAAAAAAACGCACATTTAAATTTAAAGTTTAATCTGCATTGTAAGTATTTTCTTAAGTCTAAATAAGCAACAAAAACAATATAGCAAATCCTGATTTGTAGCAATTGCTACAAGCTGGCTACGAGTGGCTGCTCTATAACCCTGTCTCTTCTCCTCTTGGGCTCTCTGCTCCCTAAGTACTACCCCCTTCCCTCCCATACATCGAAAACATTCACACTAAAGTAATTTGAATACAGGACCTCGATGACTGTACTCTTTCCAGCATCCCAAGCTGCCTCAAACATTTTCAGGACCATTTTCTGGCTGGGTACTAGTTGCCAGGGCATATGACAGGTACTCCAGCAAATGGTAAGGCTGCAAGTGTTTATCCCTGGCCTCAGAGTGATTCAGTGGATGATGCTGACCATGAAAGGAGCATGCTGCCTACATCTTGAGAGCTAAATTGTTTAACTTATTATAACTTAGCTAGGACTAAGGGCTAGGGACCTTCTGTTGTGAGGGACAAATCAACAGAGTGCAGTAGCTGTTGAAGAATTCCCCTTTTGTCACCAGAAAAATGGTAGCCATTGGGACTGTTTAACAGCAGAACAAGAAATGTGTTAACCAGCTTCAGACATTTTGTCTGGCAATTTCCCTCTAAAATGAGTAACAAAAGTCAGCAGAAGTCAGGACTGACTTGTAGTTTTTACCTGGTGAAGTTGGTAGTGCGTTAGTAGCCTTGATGCATTAGCTGAGGGCACGAATCACATAATATTGAGCTCAAGGAAAAATGACATCCTATATCATGTGAATTGCCTTCTTAATGGGGCAGAGAAATTGGAGGAAGGAGTGGTATTTTGCATTTAAAATTTTTAAAAATAATGAATGTTAAAAAATTAAATAAAAGAAATATTTAAAATGGTATTTAAAAAGCTAAATAAAAAAAAGAGTTGTGAGATATCCATTTTTAAAGAGCCATGTTAGAGAAGGAGGGTTGAAGTGAATCATTGAAATCACTTTATTTATGGATAAGTAAATAAATAAACTCAGGGCTGCTAAAGCCCTGTATTCAGGTCTGCATTCTAAAGTCAGTCAACATTAGAATGCATAGCCTTTTTTACTCTCCCTGACTCTACTTGAGTTCAGTGGAAAAACTAAAAAAATATGAAATTTAGTCAGATTGTGACCAGGCAACTTGTCTGTAGACTGTGCTCTGGGTCTGTGAAACATTACTTGAAAGATCTAATAGTTTTCCAGCCTAAGTCTGTTTTTTGGAGGAGTCTCAAGGAGTCCCCAAATTATCACTCAGCAGCAGCATCACACAAGCTCTTTGATAACTACAGCTATCTAAGCAGACCCAACCTACAGCTCTTTCCTAAATCAAATTTCTTTAATTACTCACTTCTTTAGTCTTCAGGAAAGTCAGCAAACTTTCTAATCTGCAGAAACTCTTGGAAGTCAATATGTTATATCAGATACTATCACTCTTGGACCAAACATTTTTTTTTCTGGTCTCCCCTCTCTGCTCACTGCTCTGCATTCTTCTCCTGGTCCATCCATTAAAGAGAGAGCTCTTCAGAGAGACCTTTGCGAGCACATTTGTCGTTATTTACAGTCGGAGACAAGAGATGAGTTTTATGAATATAAGAAAAACAGAACCTGGGAATCTGCTGAACAAGGGCCAAACCGCCTAGGAAAACCAAGCAGATTGTTGCACCATCTGTAATTCTCCGCAGGGTGTATCTGTTGACTATGGAAGAAGAGTGTGCTTTATTCTGAAAACAGAGGAGGGAAAGCAAAGCTCTCATCTGGAAAAAAGCAAAAGAAGGGGTGTGAGGCAAATTAAAAGACTGCTCATTTGTGAAGGTTTTTAACAAGGCCTCACAGTATCACAAGCAAGGCCAACTTTTCCCTCCTTCCAGCTGCTGCTCTTATTTCAATAGGATGGGTCCCAGCTTCCCCATCATGAATTCTCTTGCAGATACTGCTAGCAGAAAGCTGAACTGTGGATATTATTTTCCAAGTGTCTGAATTTTCTGATTAAAAAAACCTATTCTTGAATAATTAATGAAAACTGAAGGAGTACTATTTCTCTGTTGCTGTGGAAGGGGAAGAGAGGCATATCTAGATATAAGGTATTGATATTTTAGGGAACAGGAAAGACCTTCCTTCTTCATCTCTCTAGGCCTATTTATACATATGGATTTTTTCTGTCTTCTTTTGGTCTTCTTGGGATATATACTTAGGTACTGGCAGATAGAGGACACGCAAGTTCTAGAGCACTGAGCGAAGGGTTTGAATCCTGCCTCAGACATTTATGAGATGTGTGACACTAGGAAATCATCAATAAAATAAGGAGGTTGGACTTACTAGATTCTGAGATTGCTCTCAGCCCTAAATCTACAATTCTTTGATCAAGTAAAATCAGAATGCTTATGCTATGAGATCTTTAAGTTTGCTTCCAACTCTCAATCTATGATTCTGTGGTCTTTCTTACAATCGATACCTGAAATGCTACTACCAGAAATTTATTATTTGGATGTCTAAAGCTTTTTTTTGGTTTGTTTTCATACTCAGTTATTGACATGAAAATCCCTTTGCAAGGGATTTGACTTAGTTATAAATTAATACCTTAAAGCTGATTTGTTTACAGCTGATTGAAAGTGAGGATGTGTTGTATAGTTGAGAGTGCTAGAATTAGAGTCCAAGGACCTGCTTTGATTTGCCACTTTGTGCGACCTTGGGCAAGTCATTTATAACCTCTCTGGGCCTCAGTTTCCCTAACTGTAAAATGAGGCAGTTGGGCTAGATGAACTCCAAGATCCCTTCTAGCTTGAAATTTGTGATGTCATACATAAAGATAAGCATCTGAAAGAGGAAAGTTTATGGAGGTGAGATAGAGGAATGGTTGAAAAGAGAATGAGAAGAAACCAAAAATAAACTTCCTCCACTTCATATTTTTGTCTAGTGCTGGGGTTGCTACGTGGGAGAGCATACTTTGCACTAAGAGCCCAAGGGACCCAATCTCTTGTTATTCTTTTAACATCTCCTGGCTACTTTTTAATACACTATCAACAACAGAATGCTTCCCTACCAGCTGGAGTGTTTCTAAACAGATATAAACATCACATTGTGCAGCACAGCAGAATCTCAAATAAGTCTGTAATCCCCATGTCCCATTAGAGCCGTTTTCCTCTGACCCTTGCAAAAATGAAATCGGCTGTGTCTGTTGCCATTTAAACGTGGACTAGTAAATGTATGCTCCTCCCTCAGTAGTGAAATATTTGTGCTCTTGGGGAAAAGTTCCCTTGCCTGGCTAATCTTCCTTAAATACTACTTTTTTCCATCTCTCCTATGCTCATAAACCCTATGATAATCATACATTCAGTTCAGCCTCCCAGCAACCCTTTGGGATTGTTAGTGAGAGCAATACTATCCCCATTTACAGAAAAGGAAACTGAGACTCAGCAGGGTGTTAACCTTGCTCAAGGTCAAATAGCTAGTAAATGCCAGAAACTCACTTGAATACCCCTAACTCTCACCCTTCACACACACACACACACAAACACACAGACACACAGGCATAAACACACACACAGACACACACAGGCACACACAAAGACACAGACATACAGACACAGTCACACAAACACACACAGACACAAGAACACACAGGCACAGACACATGCAGACATACATGCAGACACACACACACACAGTTCCAAGGAACTAAGAGCAGGATGAGAACTAGGATTCCCATCTATATCCTAAATATGATGGAGGTGTGGCTCTTCATATTAAGATTTCCCACATGAATAACTTTCATAAGCTCTGAATCCAGAATGAATGCAGTTCTTTGCCTGTTGCTCAGTTTTGTGACCCCATGGACCACACTGACCATGGGGTTTTCTTGGTAAAGACGCTAGAGTACTTTTCCATTCATTTCTTTCAGGGATTAAGACAAACAAGGTTAAGTAACTTGCCCAAGGTCACATAATTATGAAGTGTCCCAGGCCAGATTTGAGCTCAGGTCTTCCTGACTCCAGCCTCTATACAAGCTTCAGTCTTCTCTTTGTCTCTTGTTGGTCAGTCATTACTCTGTTGTGTTAGAATCTTCATGATCCCATTTGGGATTTTCTTGGCAAAATGGTTTGCCATTTCTTTCTCCAGCTCATTTTACAGATGAGGAAACTGAGGTGAATAGGGTAAAGTGAGTTGCCCAGGATCACATAGCTAGCAAGTGTCTGAGGCCAGATTTGAACTCAGGAAGGTGAGTCTTTCTGACTCCAGGCTGGGACCTCTATGCACCCTAGCAGCACTTAGCTGTCCATTCTTTGTCTTGGGACCCTTCTATCTCTGGCTTCTTGATTCTTGCTTAATTATCTTCAGTGGTAGTGCGTGCTATTGATAAACAGTACAGAGCAGTGTAATGGAAAGAATGTTGTTATTTACACTATCCTTGCTAGAGTCATTTTGAGGAAAGCATTTTGAGAACATTAAATTGCTGTACAAATGTGAATTATTATAATTATTAACATTATCATTATTACCAGCAGCAAGTGACTCCATCTCTAGACATCCATAAAGCCAAGCAAAGTAGAATCTTTTGCTGTTTTTGCTTTACTAATAATGTGATTAAAGAAGATCTTCACCCCTTATTGATGGATCTTCCCACTGAGGGAAGCTTGATGAGTAGAGTTGTTTTGTAGGAGGGTCCCAAGTACCTTTTGCTTTTTCTCTTGAGGCACTGGGTCACAGGGTCATGCCCTCTGACTTTGAAAAGTGTATAAAGACTCTAAGGGTGAGGTTTTACTTTGGGGCTTACTGTCTAGAAGTGTTTGCTTGGTCAGATGAGAACTCTGGGAAGCCACTAAGGAGTTTCCTGGCTTTGAAAACCCAGATGTTGGTGTTTCCCTTTCTGGTAACTATGGCCAGACACTTGGACCTGTCTGTTGAATTGTGATGTATGTGTTGATTATAGTCAGACAGAGAAAACCTTGTCTGCTGATCTTTGATTTCTCTGTATTTTCTCTGAATTTCAGATTGCTGACGTTTTCCCCTTACAAATGAATGATACATGTGTTTGATTAAAGTGATTGCTAACCTCTCAAAAGTTGCCTTTCCTTTTATAGAAGCAGATCAAAGAACCTGTGATAGCAAACCCCCTTATGTGTGTTGAGGTGCTTACTGATACGTCTTACTTTCATATTCTATAAATGGAAGTAAAATACATCTTATCTGATTTCCATAAACCTCCCATAGAACCTCAGAATTAGGAGGGATTACCTAATCCAAACTACACCTGAACCAGAATCCCCTCTAAAACATTTTCTACAAGTGGACATCTGGCCATTTGCTTGCAGACTTTCAGTGAAGAGAAGCCTACTGCCTTTGGAGGTAGTCCTTTCTAACTTGTTCTTAGGAAGATTATCATTAAATAAAATATAAAATAAGATGCAAAATGTACTTTTTTGTAGCTTCAATTCATTGCTCCTTATTCTACCTTTGGTTGTTACAAAGAAGAGAGAATAGTCTTGTTCTTTGTGAAAATTTTTCAAGTATCTGAAGACAGATAGTCACTATTATATCTTTCTTTCTAAAAAATCTAAGTTAAACAATTCTAGTTCTGTTAACTCACTGATATATGGCAAGAACTTGAGGCCTTTCACCATCCTACTTATCTGCTCAAACAGGGATTTTAACCTGGAGTCAACCCTCAAAAGGGGCAATGAGGTGACACAGTGGATAGACTTAGAATCAAGAAGACCTGAATTCAAATCTGGGCTCAGACATTTACTAGCTAGGTAACCCTGGGCAAGTCACTTAACCTTATTTGTCTCAGCTTCCTTCTCTGGAAAATCAGCTGGGAAAGGAAATGGCAAACTGCTCCAGCACCTTTGCAAAGAAAACCACAGAAGGGGTCATGGAGAGTCAGACATGAATGAAAAATGAGTGAGCAGCAACAATTCTTTTTTTTTGGTAAGAAATCAATGTTTATTTTCCATCAGCATTTTTCCAACACTATGAGAGCATCTGGGGTAAAACTTAAGACTATTTTGTGGTTCCTACCCACTCAGTGGCCTGAGTAGTAGGAGCTGCAGAGCAGTCCTCAGTATCCAGCTGAGCACTCTAATCTTCAGTAGGGAACTGCTGAATAGGCACAGATGGCACCTGTATTCCTTCATACCAGTCAGCCACCTCTAGTTGGGTAGTAGTGAATTCTGGGGCAAGTACAGTCCATTCACCCTGAAACTCCTGCTTTGTCACAGCCTTCTCAACTGTGGCCTTCTCTTCCTTTTCAATCTTCTTTGGATCCCTGTAGAAGTAAAGATCAGGCATTACCTCCCATGGGTATTTCCGGGGGATGGTGCCCCACATAGGTAGGACTTCACAGGACAGCATCTACCACATCAGACGCACTGAGTGATCTCCTTTGTTGTTGCTTGAAATGGCGAAATGGTGAGTCTGTGTTGCACACTGCAGTGGTTGGGAGGTTAACATGTGGTACTTCAGTCATAGGCTGGTGATCTGCCCAAGGATCAGTGACCATCAAGAGCCTCCTAGAAAGTTGCCTGCATCTGGTTAGTGAAGGTGTCTAGTGTGAGATGTCCAATAACAAGTGTGGTACCAGTGGCAGCAGCAAATTTCAGAACAACCCTCTGGCTAATGCTCCTAGATGACACTAACATCAGCAGGATTTTCAATGGCAACAATGACATGAGCTGCCAGTAAGAGCTTTCCCCAAGTTCTCTACAAGTTAATGATGTAGATGCCATCACTCTTTTGTAGACACACTGCCATTTGCAAGTCCAAATTGGTGTCACCCAAATGGATTCCTGCAGCAAGAAATTTGAGGACATCCTCCTCCTTCATCTGAAAAACATCCAGGGCTCTGGACATTTTGAAAGCTTCCTTTTAAAGTTAGGATGAAAACTGAGGACAATGCCATATGGAACCCTCTTTGGGGCAGCAAGAAAGAGGCGCAATAACTATTCTTAAAGAGTCTGTGGGGAGAGGAACCAAGATGGGGAAGTAGAAAGATTCACATATGCTAGCTCCGAACTCACAGCCCATAAATTACCTGTAAAGAGGAACTCCCAACAGGTTCTGGAGCAGTGGAAACATCACAACAACAGAGTGGAGGAGATTTCTATTCCAGAGAGCCCTAAAAAACCGACCCCAAAGGTCCATAGTGCACCGGACCTGGAGCGGAGCCCAGCCCTGCCTTGGCAGCATGTCACCGAGAGGAGCAGATCTGAGCGGGCTTCAGGGATGGAATCTCCTGCAGCTGTGAAGGTCCCTCCACCCACAGATACTGAAAGTCAGTGAAAGACTCTTTTTGACTGACTGAGAGGGGAGCGGGGTGTCTCCATAACTCAGGCCCCCTCAGGAGGCAACAGCGGGGGAAGCAGCAGACCGAAACTCCCAAAGCAGACAGGACCTCAGTTCCATTGTTGAAGGTCTCCACATAAACCCCCTGAGGGAACAGAGCCTGGGAGGCGGCCCTGCCCCCACCTGAGAACCTGAACTTAATCCCACTGAATAGCAGCCCTGCCCCCCTTCTGAAAGCCGGTTGGGAAGCAGCATTTGAATCTCAGACCCCAAGCACTAGTGAAGCAGGGGTGGAGAGGAATCTCAGAAGTCAAGTAGCTGGCTGGGAAAATGCCCAGAAAAGGGAAAAAAAATAAGACCATAGAAGGTTACTTTCTTGATGAACAGATATTTCCTCCTTTCCTATTGGATGAGGAAGAACAATGCTTACCATCAGGTAAAGACATAGAAGTCAAGGCCTCTGTATCCCAAACATCCAAAATAGATATCCTATGGGCTCAGGCCATGGAAGAGCTCAAAAAGGATTTTGAAAATCAAGTTAGGTGGAGGAAAAACTGGGAAGAGAAATGAGAGAGATGCAACAAAAGCATGAAAAATGGGTCAATATCTTGCTAAAGGAGACCCAGAAAACTGCTGAAGAAAATGACACCTTGAAAAATAGGCTAACTCAATTGGCAAAAGAGGTTCAAAAAGCCAATGGGGAGAAGAATGCTTTCAAAAGCAGAATTAGCCAAATGGAAAAAGAGGCTCAAAAACTCACTGAAGAAAATTGTTCTTTCAAAATTAGAATGGAACAGATGGAGGCTAATGACTTTCTGAGAAACCAAGAAATCATAAAACAAAACCAAAAGAATGAAAAAATGGAAGAGAATGTGAAATATCTCATTGGAAAAACAACTGACCTGGAAAATAGATCCAGGAGAGACAATTTAAAAATTATGAGACTACCTGAAAGCCATGATCAAAAAAAAGGGCCTAGACACCATGTTTCATGAAATTGTCAGGAAAACTGCCCTGAGATTCTAGAACCAGAGGGCAAAATAAGTATTCAAGGAATCCACTGATCACTGCCTGAAAGAGATCCAAAAAGAGAAACTCCTAGGAACATTGTGGCCAAATTCCAGAATTCCCAGGTCAAGGAGAAAATATTGCAAGCAGCTAGAAAGAAAAAATTCCAGTACTGTGGAAATACAATCAGGATAACACAAGATCTAGCATCTTCTACATTAAGGGATCAAAGGGTGTGGAATAAGATATTCCAGAAGTCAAAGGAACTAGGACTAAAACAAAGAATCACCTACCCAGCAAAACTGAGTGTAATGCTTCAGGGGAAAAAATGGTCTTTCAATGAAATTGAGGACTTTCAAGCATTCTTGATGAAAAGACCAGAGCTGAAAAGAAAATCTGACTTTCAAACACAAGAATGAGAAGAAGCATGAAAAAGTAAACAGCAAATAGAAGTCATAAGGGACTTACCAAAGTTGAACTGTTTTCATTCCTACATGGAAAGACAATATTTGTAACTCTTGAAACTTCTCAGTATCTGGGTAGTTGGTGAGATTACACATACACACACATACAGACACACACATTCACACACACGCACACACATGCGTACACACACACATACACACATCCACGCACACATAGAGACAGAGCACATAGTGAATTGAATAGGATGGGATCATATCTTAAAAAAATGAAGTCAAACGGTGAGAGAGAAATGTATTGGGAGGAGGGGGGAGAAATGGAATGGGGCAAATTGTCTCTCATAGAAGAGGCAGGCAGGAGACTTTTTAGTGGAGGGAAAAAGAGGAGAGCTGAGAGAAAAACATGAATTTTACTGTCATCACATTCAACTAAAGGAAGGAATAAAATGAACACTCATTTTGGTATGAAAACCTATCTTACAATATAGGAAAGTGGGGGAGAAGGGGATCAGCAGGGTTGGGGGGATCGGGGAGGGACAAGATCAAAAGAGAGACTAGAAGCAATGGGGGGCAGGATAGGATGGAGGGAAATATAGTTAGTCTTACACAACACGACTATTATTGAAGTCATTTACAAAACTACACAGATATGGCCTATATCGAATTGCCTGGATGGGGAGAAGTTGGAAGTCAAAATTTTAGGAACAACTGTTGAGTATTGTTCTTGCTACTAGGAAATAAGAAATACAGGTAATGGGGAATAGAAAGTTATCTGGCCCTACAGGACAAAAGAGAAGATGGGGACAAGAGAAGGGAGGGATGATAGAAGAGAGGGCAGATTGGTGATAGGGAAAATTAGAATGCTCGATATATTGGGGTGGGTGGAGGGAACAAATGGGGAGAAAATTTGGAACCCAAAATTTTGTGAAAATGAATGTAAAAAGTTAAATAAATAAATTTATATATATAAAAAAGAAGAGTCTGTGAACTTGGGTAGGAAAAAAATTGCATCTTTATTTCTATATGTTTAGTTTCCTTTGTAATTCTATGTATTTTATGCTTCCTTTATTGTTGTTATTTTATTACTACTTCCTTTATTTTGTGTTTTCTTTGTAATTTTATGTAATATATATATATATATATATTTATATATATATATATATATATATTTATTTATATATATATATATTATGCTTTCAAAATCATTGTTCTGAGGAGTTCACAGGCTTCATCAGATTGCCAGAAGGTCCGTGAAGCAAAAAAGGCTAAAAGAAGCCTTGCTCAAGAAACTCCCAGATTGTCAAGGGTAAAATATATTATCTAGGAGTGAAGCCAGAAACATTGCAGGTATGATCTAACCACAATAGACTACAACAGAGTGGTCACCTTCCTAGTCCAGGACACTCCAACTCCCTTAATGCAGTTTAAGATTCCATTAGTTTTCTTGACTCAGAGTGAGCTTGCAGTTCATTAAGAACCCTGAATCTTTTCTACGCAGATTGCATTCTAGCCATACCTTCTGACATTTTATGTGTGAAGTTAATTTTTTAAACATGTGGATACTTTTGTCCATATGCTAACAATATTTATTTATTTTCTTTTTATATTTATATTGAGTTTATCCTATTAAGCTATTGCCAGTGTTCTAGTCTGTCAAAATATCATTGCTTTCTGACTTTGTCATACAGTGAACTAGTTATTATGCCTCCTAGCGTTTCGTCACTTGCAAATTTGATAAGGAAGTCAGCTATGCCTGTGTCTCAGTCATTAGCGAAACATCAAAGAATCCTGAGCCCACTACAGGTCCTGGGGCTTTCAACTAGAGAAAGGAATTCTTGATCTTTTTTGTATCATAGATCTCTTCAGAAGTCTGGTGAAGCCTGTGCACCCTTTCTTCAAATAATGTTTTTAATGGAAAAAAACCACAAAGATAACAAAGGAAATAAATTATGTTGAAATACCATTTTCTGAATAGTAAACAACCACCACTACCGTGCTTATGGATCTCAGCTTAAGAACTCTTATGCTAGAGACTTCCTTCCATGTTGACGCTGAACAATTAATGATTAGTTTGGGGATGTGGATATTAAATCTGTTCCAAATCCATCTAACTGAATTATGGTCCTGCCCCTACTTGATATGCTTTGATAAAGTCTAGGTAAATTTTAACAATGATCAGCAAGTTTAGTCACTACAATGTAAAAGGCTATGATCTGACATAGCCTACTTTCAATGAAATCATACTGACTCTATGGATTCTACTTTCTTTTATAGATGTACACCACCTATCCCTTAAGTAATATATGAAGACTGAAAAATGCCACCTAGCAGCAATCCCTTAAAAAGTCACCTGATATTTATGAAACTCTGTAGATTAACACCTGCCCAAAACCATAATTCACAGTATACCCTCCTCTTTGTTGACCTTCTTTATTCCCCCAGTAAAGAAGAAAGAAAGAAAGAGAGAGAGAGAAAGAAAGAAAGAAAGAGAGAAATGGAAAGAGACAGTCAGACAGACACACTACCTTTTCACAGCTCATTCTGAGCTTTAGGACTCTCAAAAGTATTCTTACCACATCACGCCCCATTATTGGATTCAACTTCCTATCATCTCTTTCTTATACCTTCTATGAATATATTTTTAATTTTTAAGTTAGTTGATGAGTTACACACACATCCATAATGGTCTTTTTAGATAACGCCATCCTTTCCTTTTCATCTAAACTATTTTTCATAGTTCAGCTAGATAGTTCAATGGATAGAACACCAGACATGGAGTTAGGAAGACCCAAGTTCAAATCCAGTCTCACTACTAGCTTTGTGATCCTGGGCTAGTTACACAACCTCTGTCTGCTTCAATTTCCTCATCCGTGAAATGGGCATAATGATAACCAAGGGTTGTGGGAACTGAGAGATAATATTTATGAAGTACTTTGCAGATGTTAAATAAATGCTCACCATTTATCATTATTATTATCACGTTCAGAGTTTTATTCTTGAGAGATTCCCAATCCTCCCAGGCAGACTGCCCTTTTAAAAGTTTTGTTCATGAAATCTTGTTTATCCTTTATATGACTTCTTTGGAATATGCTCTCCCACAAATCAAAGGTACATGGTCAAACTATGCCTTTATGTATTACAAATCCTAAAATAGAATGGCCAATTCTAAACAGTATGTCCATCAATTCTACTCTAGCAGCCAATTCTTTCTTGTTTATTTGAATCACATCTATAATACAATTTTCTTTTGCTGGTGCCTCTACCCTTTGAAGGATAAAATTATCATCAAAAACAGTCAAGAAATCATCAGCTGCTCTGCTTTTGGGAGAAAGAGTGCTCAAGCAGATGTCTGCATACTTGAATTTTCCATTGCTAAAACAATAATAGTAATAATAGTAATAGTAATGATAATAATATTTCTGTTCCGAGTTTGCAATCCATTTCTTGAATTTCTCATTTTTTTCTTTTTCTGTCCAGAAGGTCTGTAGAATGTTCTAGTGGCAATATCACATCTGTTTCTGCCTTCATGATTTCTATAATCTTCACCCAAATGCCCTCTACCATGTTTCACCTCTCTGATTCCTGGAATTCATTACATAGATGTGTCTTCTAAATATGTAACCCTATACTACCTGCCGTTACAAGCTTCTTTCTACTTGCTATATTTTTAAAAGTAAGACATACTTCCAGATTAAAATTTCGTTCATGGGAGTCCTGTCAACAAATCTCTATCAGGTCAAATTTGCCTCTGCAGCAGGAATTCAAATTCAGCTTGCTTGTTACCCATATTTTGTACATTTTGACTTACTGAGTATTTCCACTGCTACATTGTAGCTGCTCTTTACCATTGATAATAGTTTTTCAGGTATTCATAGCTAGTTTTTTCCTAGCTTTTCAATTTAAAGTTCATTTGATTAGATCAAAGCTCAGAACTTAAGGATATCTATTCTTGCAAGCATTTATTAGATATAATTTTATGCCTGATCATTCCTGTATCGTAAGCAGTGATCCAGAAACCCAAATCCCATGATCATACACCATCTTCTTCATCAGCTATTTACTTCTCAATTCTGCCTCTCTCTTCTGAAGCAATTACCTTTGACTCACCCCAATGAAGAAAGCAAATTGTATACTCCTTCAGTCTTCTATTTTTTGCCTAAGATATTGCCATCTTTAGTACAGTTTTGTAGTCTCCTCATAGTACCCTTTGTGCCCATGTAAACCATCAGAGATGGTTTGATAAGACTTAGGAAGCTCTCTATCGTATCTTGGATTCATGTCCTAGGAATGTAATAGGTATCTCTATTATTGTTTCCAGGTCAGCAAATAGCCTCACCAATAACCATTGCAAGGACTCAGTCACCAGTGCCGCTCTTCTCTTTCTCTGATCCCAAGTGCATGACATGAAAACACTCACAGATCTACCACATTATTCCTTGAGGAATAAGAGCTGTTTCCTCTTCTGACTGTCCAGTGCTCCCCTCTTCAGAAAGACCTGATGTTTGTTTTGAACCCTGTATGTTCAATAGCTTTTAGTTTTCAATTTTGCTTCTATGTAGTATTTTTCTACCCTTGCACTTCCTGACATTTCACATAGGGATGGAGACAGGGATAGGCACTACACTGATGGCTACATTACTGTAAGGAACATGGAAATTCCCTCCATCAGTTCAGGTCTAGCATCTTCTCTGTAACTGTAGTATGTGTAGTGTTTGGAACTACAATGCCAACTTATACTCACACTGATTGGGTCCCCAGAGTATGGCTACTATATCACCTAAGGGTTCTAGGGTTAACCCTGAGGGATTGGGGGTTGTTTTCCTAACGTTATACCTCATGATCTCCCAGTGACACACTTAACTTCATGATTATCAATTGATATCAATTATTTAGTCAGGATGTAATTAACATTTAGAAAAGGATATTTATTATACTAGCATAGTTAGTAAAAAAAAATTACTTCCCCTTCCCCCCACCACATTTGTGATATATTATTTCACCAATACATACAGAGTCTAGGGGAAGGTGAGCTCAAGTTTCCAAAGTGCATTTGGCAAAGTAGTAACAAAGCTGTAGAAGTCCTTTACTGGACTTCTTGAGATGTTGGTCTTAGGTATAGTGTAGGCAAGGGTGGGGAATCTGTGGCTGCCAGGTCACATGTGACCCTCTAGGTCCTTAAGTGCAGCCCTCTGACTGAATTCAAAAGGTAACAGCCAAGAACCTATAAGACCATATGTGACCTCACCCCGGTAGGGTTCTCCCCCACCTCCTGGGCTCTTTATAGAGCCTTGAGTCTGCATCCAGTCTGCTCTTAACTCCTTATGTAAATACTGCCTTTATCTTTCCCTGGCACATTGCTAGGATGCTAATGCAAAGGTGGGAAGTCTCAAATCTGCCAGATCTTTTGAATCTGATGTGGTCCACCTCCTTCTCAGGGGTTTGGCTTGCTAGAATTGCTCACTGAAAATGTAGCACCTGAGTGTAGCTAACTCAATGGATTTATACACACACACACACACATATGTATATATATTGTGTATATGTATATACATATAAATGTATATATTTATGTGTATATGTATATAGATAGATATGTGTATCTGATTATATAAGATCTGTGCCACATCCACATTCTTTCTTGTCTGGTATGAGCAAAGCAAGTGAAAAGATAATGCTTGTGCCTTTCTTACATGTTTTCTGATTCTCTCCATTCCAGTTAGGAAACAGCTAGGTGGTTCAATGGATAAAGGACTGGACTTGGAGTCAGGAAGACCTGACTTCAAATACAACTTCAGACACATATTAGTTATATGACAAGTCACTTTCACCCTGTTTGCCTCAGTTTCCTTATTTGTTAAAAAAGACTAACCATTCCAGTATCTTTGCCAAGAACATCCCAAATGGCATCACAAAGAATCACATGCAATTACAATGTCTTAACAACTGCGACAAGAAAACTCAATAATGTCTTGGACTAAGTGACAAATGTTACAAACAGGATTTGAGAATCTACTAGCAATATTGCTCAACAAATACAGGCATTCTTATAATAGAAAAGAATCCACCAGATCAATAAAACTACATCAATATGAAATGGTATTTAGACAGTTTTACCTTTGCAAATTATAGCAGACTGTTATCAGATGTCATTTTTCATGGTGCAGGTGGTAGTTGTCAGCTAGAGGGAAAGAATTGCATGAATGTTGGAAGCAATCTAGAACAATCCGTTTGCATCCCTGAGAGGTGGTCTTCCAGCCTTTGCTTAAACACAGAGAGCTCACTACCTCACAAGGCAGCCCAAATCATTCTTAGAGACTAATTGCTGAGCCCAAACCTGCCCCATTGTAGTGTTCAGTCATGGACTATATAATATTTCTCTTTCACATGTACTTGAAATACTTGAAAGTAGTATTATACATTATAGCCCCCTAATAATATTTAAGGCTTTAAAACATTCTCATTTCAAGAATCCTGGGATTCTTCATGCGATATGATGGAAGTAATCTAAGGCCCTATCTCATGGAGCTAAAGATAGTTTTTCTTTAAAAATAATTGAAACTGTCCCTGAGATTTAAATTGACTCAGGGGATGAAAGTGCATAGGTTTTGGCATAGATTTTTATTATCTGAATACAAAAGGCCATGAGGAGCATGATCTCTGAAGCTGCTGACCTTAGAACAAGGAGAACAGAGAGAGGCACTGATTGGCACCAATATGGCACCCTCATTGAATATTCTTCCCATGCTTCAGTTAAGTTAACCTTCTTTTGCTAAATGAGAGATGAACTAGAGGTGTCTCATTTTGTTCCAGTATCTTACCTAAACTACCAGGGCACCATCCTGAGTCCAATTTATCAGTATACTGGTTGCGTTTCTCTACATTTTCTTTGTGGTTTGTCAGTATCTTTCTTAACTACAACACAGATACCAGATGTAAATATACTAGAGATGTAGTTTGACTGGTACAGGCAATAAAGGTCTATACCCTCCTTGTTCTGTAATTTATCTACCTAATCTGTCTCTCTAATCTCTCTATCCATTCAATCATCAACTTATTTTTCATCTATTTATTTATTTAGCCCACTGTGACTTCATTGTCATAAGGAACTCTCAGTAAGGAAACTCCTTCTACCAATGAGGACCTATACCTTCTCTGAAACTCATGATCTTAGAAGGTTGCCTGGGTGAAGTGAGAAACTAAGTGACTTGCCCAGAGGTCACAAAGATAGTATGTGTCAGAAGTAGGACTTGAACCAACTTGACTTTGAAGTCAGCTTGGTATCCATAACGCCCTGCTGCTTCTCTATACTTCGATAGATTCAGACTAAAAGTGATTTTGGCAGGTTCTTTATAGGGTTGAATCATATAGAGAACTTATAGATGATGACTTTTCTTATGCCATTTAAAAATGTAAATTTGTTAAGCTTGTCCCCCTTTCCACTTCATTTTCTATTTGTGTAGTTGATTTTTAAACCTAACACAACACTTTACATTTGTTTCTGTTAACTTTCAGTTTGTTCATTTTGGCCCATTTTATGTTGGCAAAAATATTTTTGAATTCTGATCCAGTGTCCCAAACCAAACTCATTATCTTACCCCCAATCCTATGTCACATCCCCATACCTTCCCTGTTACCATAGAGGGCAACACCATCTTCCTAGCTCCTCAGGATCACAACTTGGGAGTCATCCTTGGCTCCTCACTATCTCTCAATTTCAAATTCAGTCAGTTGCTAACACCTGTTGATTTCACCTTTGCAAACTCTCCTGGATCTCTCTCTCCCCATTCTTTCTTCTGACCCTGCCACCACTCTAGTGCCTGCCTTCATCACCTCTCACCTTAATAGCCTGCTGATGGGTCTGCCTGCCCTAAGTCTCTCCCCACTCCAATCCATCCTTCATTCATCCTCTAAAGGAATTTTCCTAAAGCAAAGGTCTGACCACGTTACCCCCTTGCTAGGGGAACAAACTCCAGTGGCTCCCTAAATATTAAATGCTCTGTTTGACATTCAAAGTCTTTCATAACCTCACCCACATCTGCTTTCCCAGTCTTCTTACACCTTCCTCCCAACTGCTACTCTCTTATCCAGTGACACTGGCTTCCTGGTTGTTCCACAAACAAGACACTTCATCACACAGCTCCAGGTTGTGTCTGACTGTTCCCCCATACCTGGAATGGTGTCGTAGATCATCTCTACCTACCAGTTTCCTTTAAATGACAACTAAAGCCCCTTCTCCTACGGGAAACCTTGCCCATCCCCTCGTAATTCTAGTTCTTCCCTCTCTTACTTATTTGCTATTTATCCCGTCTAGAGCTTGCTTTGTATATATTTGTTTGCATGTTGTCTCCCCCATTAAATCATAAGCTTTTTGAGGTTGGCAACTATCTTTTGCTTTTCTTTGTATCCCCAATGCTTAGCCCAATGCTTGGCACATACTAAGCACTTAGTAAATGTTTATTTGTGACTTGCTATGATTGATTCTTTCTTTCCATATCTTTCAACTTTGTTATCTGAACATCTGATGAGCATGCCTTATATGTCTTCATCCAAATTGCTGGTAAAAATATTTAAGAAGGGTGGAGATGACCTGTTTCCAGCAGTGTCCAGGAGTAAAGGTCTTATTTACTCACAGTGGGGATGCCATGCAATAAGCAAGGGAAGACGGCGCATGAGGGCCACTGTCTGCTCTCTTTAGGCTTCATGGCTTTAAGAAACAACCTTGGGGTCTAATCTTGTTTCATTTGCCCTTTACAATTCAAGGTGCAGAGGCCCAACTGTTTGAGCCATTGGAGATTTGGAGCACAGGATTTCAGGCTAGATGTTGCAACCAACCCATCAGAGAAGCCCTGAAGGGTCAAGGAACTGGGATGCAAAGGTAGGGGGAGATTAGATTTAGAATTTGGTGGGATTAATGCTATGTAGTAACTGAGTTAAACAGCCAGTCTAATCCTTCTTCCTGCTCCAGAGATTATGACCCTGGAGTCCTGGAGGAAATATTTGTACTTTCTTTCTATACCCTTGAAGTAAATATTTCTTTGTAAAAAGCTGAAACAAAGAAACAAATCATATATAGAGTCCCTCAACAAAAAGATATTCTTTCAAGTTGTTATCCATGTATTAGTTAGTCAACACTGTTCAGGTATTATGATCTAATTAACTTTTAAACTTCCGTTTTATCATCCATTCCATATGTCACTGTCTTGTTCACAAGGATGCCATTATAGATTTTTTCATAGGTAGCCACTGTACCTGGAGCCTGTTCTACCAACCTAGTAAACTTGTCAAAATAGGAAATGAGGTTAGCTTGTTATGACTTTTTCCTTTGAAAAATAGATTTTTATTAATACCTTTTGTTTTTTAAATAGCCAAGGTTTCCTCTTCTATCTCTGCCTTCCTCTTTCCCTCCTAGGGAGTCATCCCTTGTGATAAAGAACAAAAGAAAAATGAAAAAAAAATTTAAATGAGCAAATACAATCAATGCATTAAAAAATCTGACTCCATGTGCAACCACATTTTTGGTTCTTCTACCCTCTCCCCTTTCTCCTACAGACAAAAGAGTTAGGTGAGTATTTTCTTACATCTGTTTTTGGAGCCTAACTCTGTTCTTTCCCCACAATGGAATATTCATCTGCCCCTGTAACTTTCTCATATGGACTTTAAACATCAGCTCTGCCACTTAATTCCTGTGTGACCTTGGGCAACTCATATATTTTCTCTGGGATTCAGTTTTCCGTTCTGTAAAATGAAAAGTTTGGACTAGATCCAATCCTGTGGTTCCGAAGGTCTCTTTCAGATCTAGGCATGTGTCCTGTGTAGGTGCAGTAAAATGCTTAGATAAATCCAAGTTTCAAAAGCGTTGTCCATTGTAGCCTAGATATTACCCTTAGAGTTTTATATCAGTTCCCTGCAAATTTTGGAAGTCAAGCTATTATCTAACATTTTTTTAGTAAATATTTTCTTTCATCTTATTCCTTTTCTTTCTATATGAGGGTTTTTTTTTTTTTTGGTCACACAAAAGTACTTTATTTGTATATGGCACCACTAAAACATGCCCTTAATAATTTCTTTCATTGCTTCCATAGTCAAAAATTGATCTTCCCTCTACATTTGGAATAGGTACATTCTTTTCTTTTTTCTTTCTGTCACCATCAGGTAAGAGGTGATCCAACAGAGGTCAGAGGAAGAAGAAAGGAGCAGTACCGGTTAGTGACTTCTTGCTCAAGGGTATTGAGAAAGTTATTTGTGGATGGCAATCAAAAGGAGGTCAGTTATCTACCGCAGGCATTTGCCCAGGATATGAGGAAGAACTCAGTCTAGTCATGTGGTCAAATTGCCCACTTTGTTAAAAATTTACTTTAGTAAGAATTTATTATCTTTCCCTTCAACTTCCCCCATACAATGTTTTTTTTTAAACATTCAGAACAAATAAGAATATTCAACAAAACGAATTCCTATGTTGACCATGTCCAGATATGCATGTCTCATCCTGAATTTTATGTGTATCGGCTCTCTGGCAAGAAGTGGGTGGCATGATTCATCTATCTTCTAGTCTCTGAACTTGTGGTTTATTGTTCCATTAATCAGAGTTCTAAAATATTTCAAAGTTGTTTTTCTCTATAATATTATTGTCATTGTGTAAATAATTCTTCCTATTTCAGCTTTTTGCTCTGCATGATTTCATAGAGATCCTTCCAGTTTGTTCCAAAATGCCTATCCATTTCATCATTTATCATGACACAATAATGTTCTATTACATTCTCATAACACAATTTATTTAGTCATTTTTCCCTTAAGGTAGGCGTCCCTCTTAGCTCCTAACTTTTGAAAGAAAATGAAACAAGTTGCTATAAATATGTATGCTCATATAGAATTCTTTCTCCTTTGATCTCTTTGGGTAATAGACCTGGTAGCAATATAGTTAAGTCAAAGTGTATACAAGTTTGGTAACATTTGGGGAAAAGTTCTAAATTATTTTACAGAATGCCTGGTTCTATTTATGCCTTCATCTATGATCCATTAGTATACTTGTTCTCCTGTGGCCAACATTTGTCATTTTTCTCTTTTGTCAGCTTTCCAATAAGATTCATGGGCAGAGATGGAACCTCAGAGTTGTTTTAGTTTAATTTTTCTAAAATATCAGTGCTTTAGAACATTCTTATATGGTTATTAGCAACTTGGAAAACTGCCTGTCTATATCCTTGGACAATTTATCATTTGGGGAATGGTTTTTAGTCTTAAAAATTTGGGTCAATTCCTTATTAATTTTGGATATGTAACCTTATTACAAACATTTTCCCCAATTACATGTTACTCTTATTATCTTAATTTTATTAGATTTGTTTATATGAAAACTTTTCAGTTTTACATAATCAAAAAAATTTTCTTATCTTCTGTGATCCTCTCTATCACTTATTTAGTTAGGAACTCTTCCCCTTATCATAGTTATGAAAGGTACATATGATCTGTTTTTAATGACTCACCTGGGCACAAAAGACACTGCCTGAATGAATCTAAAATGCATTGCTAAGGATTATGAACTCTTAGGCAGGAAATTGAAGTCCTTAGGGGCACAGATGGTATTTTCATCCTTGCTGTTGGATGAAGTTAGGTGTTTCAGAAGAGAAAGGCAGATTTGGAAGTGGTCATCTGGTTTAAAGTATAAGAATGACAGGCTTCCCTTGCTCAGGGATGGAATGTATATAACAAGAGCTAGTAAAACTTTATTTGCCTGAAAAACCTAATCACACAGCCTCAAAATATAAAGGAAAGAGGAAGGAGAAAACTGTCTATGTATATCTAACAATATAAATAGCATAAAAATGTACTTAAGATATAGGAAGAAGAACAGAACACAGATCCTGGAAGTAAGAGGGCGAGACTGGTGCTCGATGAGTAGGGAAGCGATGTAGTGAGTCCTATGCTCTATAACAATCTTCTTTACATTTTGAGTGGAGGGTGGGTTGGAATGGGGAAAATACTTGAGAGAGGGAGACCAATTAGAAGTCTATTGTAATAGTTAATGCAAGAGGAGATGAAAGCCTGAACAAAGACTGGCTGTATGAATGGAGAGAAGAGGATTTATGAGAGAGAGATTGCAAAGGCAGAAATGACAAGAATTGGTGATGGATTGAATATTTGAAGAAAGTTGTGAACCTGAGTGACTGAAAAATGGTAGTGTCCTCAACAGCAGTAGGAAAGTTTGATAGAAAGGAATGTTGCCAGAGAAACAGAATGAGTTCTGCTTTGGACATGTTGAATTTGAAATACTTACAGATATCCATTTGGAGATGTCTAAGAGGCTATTGGTGATACAGGACTGGAGCTCAGGAGAGAGATTAGGGCTGGGTATATAGATCTAGATCAACATAGAGATTATAAATGATCCCATGGGAGCTGATGAGATCAGTAAATGAGATAGTATTGGAGACAAGAGGAGAGCTCAGGACAGAGCCTTGGGGGATTGGTCCTCACAAGGGGAAACTTCTTAGTAGATTTCAACATTATGTGCATACCAATGTGGTACACTGAACTTGATCTAATTATACTACAGACTCATCTTTGCTGTTCTTGTTATTTATATATCTGATGATTTCAAAGCTGTTTATTATTGATAACATTGTATACTGTAGTTATATCTAGCATGTTTCTCCTCATTATTTTTTGGGTTACTCGTGATTTTGATTTAATAAGGTTTGATTTCATCATGGTATTCAGCTATATGATACCACCAGAAGGTTATTGCAGTTAAAAAAGGTGGGATTTTGTTTTGGGATCATTGAGGTCACTAAAATGGCTATGTAATTTCCCCAGTGCAACTCAGCCTGTGTTTTTCCTCCTATTCAGTTCTATACCCATATTAATTGTCTGTCTAAGATAAATGATAATATAACTGATAAACCGATAAATAAACTGATAAATCAGCTCTGTGGCTTGTATATCTAATTGTGTTTCAAGCAAGCAATTTATCCCAGTCCCTGAAGAATTCTGTCACTACGTTCCAGGCACTTGGTTAAATACTAGGGATACAATGAAAGGCAAAAACAGCCTTTGCCTTTAGAAAGCTCACATCCTAGTAGGGGAGACAACATAGAAAATATGTGCAATATGAATGGGAGATAATCTCAGAGAAAAGGCACTAACACCAAAGGATATTGGAAGAGGCCCCTTACAGAAGAATGTGGTATTTGAACTGAGATGTGACAGGGCCAGAGAAGCCAGGAGGCAAAAGAGAGTATTCCATGCATATAGGATAGCACAATGAAAATGCAGGAGGGAGGATAAAGGTAGTCAAGATGAAGGTAGGAGAGTTTAGCCTGTGCAGGGTTGAGGGCCTGGAAAACAGGACTCAGGCCTCTTCTGCCTGAACGACGGAGGGACTGGAGCTTATGGTTAAGTTGAACAAGTTTTAGAGGTGTTAAGGCAGAGAAAAAGTTGCAATGACACAAAGACATTGCAGAATTCATGAATATGCAAGTAGAACTCTTATGAGTGATGGCAAGATCAGAGGTATGACCATCTGTTTGTGTAGCTGAGGTGGGGTAGAGAGGAAGTAGGTCATGGGGGGAAAACATATAATACAGATTGGAACTATGAATGATTGCCCATTCTATTTAATTCTTGTCCATGTCCTACAATTTGCCACAGGAGGTTCATTTATTGATTTGGAAGCTCTCTTTGATTTCTCCTGACAGAGAGAGAATATCAGTGGAGCACTTGAACTGTCCTTCTGTCATCATTTACCCTCATCACATGACTAACCTCGTTATACATTTTCCATATGATGTTTTTTACTTCTGATCTCTAAAGTTTCCTAGTTGTCCTATATTGTGATCTGTCCATACCTACCATGCTTCTACATCACCTCTGCGAAATTCATTTTCACTTCTTCGACTATTGTGCTCAATGTCTTAGAGCCATATTGCAGACCTTTTCAATTTCTTATTATTGGTGATAATAATAATGTTTGATTTCTTCTCCTCACCCCTAATCCTTCAATATCTTCCTCTTGCTCAAATATTTCATTCATTGATTTTTCCACATGCCAAACATTTTGTTACTTCTACTGTGGTTCTCCTCTGGGTGTACTTGTACTGCATATGAAAGTAAGAATGATCCAAAGAAAAAAAGGCTCAGAAGCTATCAGCAATAGTGATTTAATAGAGTTTGAATGGCTTCTCTGTCATTGATGGAAAGATGATTTCCATTTTTCTTGTTGGTCATCCTGATTTCACTTTAATTCTGAGGTGCTATTCAGGTGACCTGGTTTAACTGGATATCAAGCTAAGCTTTCTGTGATCCAATCTCTCCATTCCTTTTTGCTACTTTGTGAGAGGATACTATTCATTATCTTCTCTTTATACTCCTCTATAAGATTTTACAAATGACTTTTTTACATCACTTAGTACATAGTTGGTTGGTTGTTGTCATTCCTTCTGGAAGAGGACCAAAATGATATCATCATGATAAAGTGAAGTTTTGATATGCCCAACTATGGCTGATCAGACCGATACAAGTTTGGAATACTCTCCCACAGACTGGGCACAGAAAATCTGTGTGAACATTTGGAGTGGATACTCCAGATTTGTGCATCCTACATTTCTTTTGCACTGTTTCAATTCTGCTTTGCTCACGGAGCACAGCACCCTTTCGGATGTGGGAACGCCATGCTGAGCGGTCCTGTGCCAGTGTCTCCCAGTTTACAATCAAATCCAAAGTTCTTGAGACCTTGAGAGTGTCCTTGTATTGCTTCTTCTGACCATCATGTGATCGCCTGCCCCATGCAAGTTCTCTATACAATAGCCTTTTTGGCAAGTGTACATTTTACATTCGAACAATGCGACCAGCCCATAGTAGGTGCTTAATAAATGCTTATAGATTGACTGAGAAAAATTACTAATTATTCCATAACTATGTATTTATTCCAAGTGCTACTCAATTGCAGAATCTTCCCTTAACAAGGAGATCAAACATTTATTGATTGAGGAAATTTGTGGCTTTTTGCATCTTTATTGTGGTAATAGCTTTACAATAGTTTAACTTGCATAGAAAATGGTATGAATTTATATTTGTGAATGTTCTTATGTTTACATCGCATTAAACATAGCAATATTTTGGGCAAAGAGGTCAGAATGGAATTCTTTGGATTGAATACTGTCTTCTATTTCTATTCTTTTTCCTAAATTGGTGTTGCTATTTGATCTTTTGAAGAATAAGTCTAATTGTACACAAACAAAAAATTCAGGAATTCCCACATAAGGAGTTATTCATTTTCTATATATTGACACATCAGTTTCATTTTTGTGGTATGATTTAGTACTTGTCATATTTAATTCTTATGGATTCCTTAAGAAAATATTTATGATATAAAAGGGAGAAAGAAACAAACATTTATGAAGTGCCTACTATATGCCAGGCACTGTGCTGAGCATTTTACAAAGATGATCTCATTCTATCCTCACTACAGCCCTGTGAAGTAAGTGCTGTTATTCTCCATTTTACAATTGAGGAAACCAAGGCAAATAGAGGTCAAGTGACTTGTTTAGGGTCACACAGATAGTAAATATCCCAAATGGGATTTGAACTCAGGTCTTCCTTGACTCAAGCTTTAGTATTCTACCCACTGCACTAACTATGAGTGAATCTTTGTAAGTGATAAACTTTAAGACCCATTCGTTTCTTGATGCTGAGCCATTATTTCCCAACATTTTTCTCTATTTTTCCTTATTTCAACCTTTCATTGGAAAATTACCAAATATTAGGTAATATATTGATTTAATTTGGAAGTTATTGATTTTTTTCCCCTAGAATTTCTCTATAACTATCATGGATGTAAGTACTCCCTCATTCTCTGCAACAGATGCTAACACATAAATTTTTATTATGGTGACATTTTTGCATATGAACATCATGAGCACTGCATTTTAAGATAACCAAGTGTCCTGTGAAATGACACTTCTCATCATCTTTGTTTCTTTGCTTCTCCAAGGAGGCCCTATGAGCCATCCTTCCACTTCCCTACACTATACTTATATTTTCTGGCTTCATTCGTGTATCATATCAGATACAATTCAGAATTACCAGCAGGTAGTTGACAAGTATTCCAGGGAATTAAGTAAGTATCTCATAATTAGAAATTTTTTTTATTAAGTAATTTTTCAGTTGTGTTCAACTCTCTGTGACCCCATTTCAGGTTTTCTTGGCAAAGACACTAGAGTAGTTTGCCATTTCCCTCTCTAGTTCATTTTACAGATGACAAAACTGAGACAAAGTTAAGTGACTTGCCCAGGGTCACACAGATAGTAAGTGTCTGAGGGCAGGACTCTATCTACTATTCCACCCACCTTGCCTCATCATTAGGCTACCTACCACGTACTAAATGTTTATAAAAGCGAGTTCAATAACTGATTGACTGACCAAGAGTTAATGTTTATAGATGGTATTAAAATTGTAGTCCTCAGTATCCTCTGTCCTCTTTTCTGCTCCTCTACTGCTGAGATCATAGAAGCAGAAGGGGGCTAGTTAGGCCTGAGGGCAATTTTGCTATTATTGTTTCATGTGTTTCCATGACTAAAGTATTCATTACCTAATGGCCAGCTGGTTCTCAGAAAGCAGATACTTTCAATTGCTAGGACCATATTTGCAATGTTTGCAGCATAAAGAACCTACTGGTTCCTGTGCTCCATAGAAATAAACTTCTATACTAAAATGAGGTGTGCAAATAACATTTCATGGATGATATTAAAATTATATACTCCTGTAAGAAAATACACGCACAAGAGGAGGATGGGACATTTAAATGAGGGTCATTGGAGGCAGAAACAAAATAATGATGCAATAGTGCAAGTCACTTAGAAAGAAGAAATAGATAAGTTCAGACAACAAATCATAAGCTTGGAATGAAGGCGTAATATGATTATCTCCAATTATCAGGCAACTAGGTGGCTCAGTTGATAGCATGCTGAACTTAGAGTGGGGAAGACTTGAATTCAAGTCCTGCTTCAGACATTTACTAATTTTGTGACCTTGAGAAAGCCACTTGTATCTTTATGCCAGTTTCCTCATCTTTTAAATAAGGACCATAATGGCGCCTACTTTGTAAGGTTGTTGTAAGAATCCCAACAGTGGAGATTTACTTTGACAACCCTGAAGTGCTATAAAGTTGCTAGTTTTTATTATTGTTATTAACTAGGTTGTGAGAATTTCATCAAAAGTAGTACTTATTGGCTCATCTGAAGGATAATTTTATCCTTCAAAAGGTAGAAGAAATAACTTATTCAATTTAATGGCTATTTATAATCATCTACTATATATATGGCACAGTGCTAGGTATTCATAATATAAAGACAAAAGTGAAAAACAACTTCTCTTCTCAGGAGCTGATATTCTATTGGACTTACTCTCAACCTGCTTTTCATCATGATAACTATTATAATTTTTAATTTTTTAATTTTTTAAGAGATTTTTATTGGTGTCTTTTCTTTGTAGAACATATCCATTTCCCACTTAAACCCTTACCCTCTCTGCTCCCACCAGGTCATTCCTTTATAATAGGCAGGAAAAAACAGGAAGAAAGAAGTCAGCACAATGATCCAACATATTAAAAAAATGATGTGTTTTTTACACATTCCATATCTGTGGATCCCTACTTCTGCATAGGAAAATGGCAGTGTGAACATGTGTTCTTATGTCTCTTCTTGGTGCCAGACTTGATCATTACAATCTTACAACATTCAATTTTGGTTCTTTTGGGACAATTGTTCTTTCTGGGGTTTTCCAAGTGTTGATTATGTTACTTTGTAACTGTTCATAAAAGTCTTTCTCTGCTTCTCTGCATTCATCATGTTCATCATTTTTTAAGCACTGGATATTCCATTACACTCAAACACTATAATGTGTTTATCCATTCCCCAATTGAGGAACATCCATGTTATTTCTATTTTTTTTTGAAGGAAGTGGCTTCTGAAGTAGAATTGACAAATACCTTGGGAGAGGTCTTTTTTGCCTTATATTTTGTGATTGAGGGGGCTGGTATGGTAGATAGAGTATCAGCCCTGGAGTCAGGAGAACCTGAGTTTAAATTCAGTCTCAGATACTTACTAGCTGTGTGAACCTGGGCAAGTCACTTAACTCTGATTATCCCTCCCTGTCCCCTCCCCCAAATAAAAAAAGAAAAAAAGAACGTGTGATAAAGGTAAGGATTGGACTAGATGACTGAGGTCCCTTCCAACTCTGAGATTTTGTAAATTTATTTAAATAAGTTATCAGGAATACATAAATGCATATGCACACACACATATATACATATACACATATGTATATAATATACATCTAAGCACATATGTACATATATAAATGTGTGTATTTAGATATCTTTCTATGTATAGATTTCTTTTTTGTACTTATTAGTATTTTGTTTTTTTATTTTAAGTATTTTATTTTTATTTTATTATTAATAGATTTTTATGTAAAGAAAGTTTTCGACATTCATTTTTATAAGACTTTGAGTTCTAAATTTTTATCCCTCCTTCCCTTCCCTCCCCCCTCCTCAAGATAGCAAACAATCTGATATAGGTTATAGATGTACAATCATTTTGAATATATTCCCACATTAGTCATGTTGTGAAAGAAAAATCAAAACAGGAAAAAAAAACATGAGAAAGAAAAAACAAAAACTACAAAAATAGCGAAAATAGTATCTCCATTCAGATGTGATAGTTCTTTCTCTAGATGTGAATAGCATTTTCTATCACGAGTCTTTTGGAATTGTCTTGGATCGTTGTATTGATGAAAAGAGCTAAGTCCATCACAGTTGTTGCTGTGCTGTTACTATGTACAATGTCCTCGACGTTTTGCTCACTTCACTCAACATCAGTTTATGTAAGTCCTTCCAAGGTTTTTCTAAAATCCACCTATTCATCATTTCTCATAACACAATACATTCATATGCCACAGCTTGTTCAGACATTCCCCAATTGATGGGAATCCCCTCAATTGACAATTCTTTGCCACCACAAAAATAACTGTAAATATTTTTGTACATGTGGGTTCTTTTCCCCTTTTTATGAACTTTTTGGAATACAGATCTAATAGTGGTATTGCAGGATCAAAGGGAATGTACATTTTTGTAACCCTTTGGGCATGGTTCCAAATTGCTCTCCAGAATAGTTGGATCAGTTCATAACTCCACCAACAATGCATTAGTGTTCCAATTTTCCGCAATTTCTCCAATATTTATCATTTTCCTTTTCTGTCATATTAGCCAATCTGATAGATATGAGGTGGAACCTCTGTGATGTTTGAATTTGCATTTTTCTAATCAATAGTGATTTGTCACATTTTTTCATGTGATTTTAGTTTTAATTTCATCTGAAAACTGCCTATTCACATCCTTTGACCATTGATCAATTGAGGAATGACTTGTATTCTTATAAATTTGACTCAGTTCTCTATATATTTTAGAAATGAGGCCTTTATCAGAAACACTAGCTCTAAAAGTTGTTTCCAAGCTTTCTGCTTTCCTTCTAATCTTGCTTGCTTTGTTTGTGCAAAAACTTTTAGATGTAATGTAATCAAAATTATCCATTTCATATTTCATAATGTTCTCTATCTCTTGTTTCATAAACGTAACTTCTTGCCTTCTCCATAGATCTGACAGGTAAATTATTCCTTGCTCTCCTAATTTACTTATGGTATAACCTTTTATGTATAAATCATGTACCCATTTTGACCTTATCTTGCTATACACTGTGAAATGTTGGTCTATGCCTAGCTTCTGCCATGCTGTTTTCCAGTTTTCCCAGCAATTTTTATCAAATAGTAAGTTTTTATCCTGAGTCTTTGGATTTATCAAAAAGAAGATTGCTGTAGTCATTGACTACTGTGTCTTGCATACCTAACCTCTTCCACTGATCCACCCCTCCTATTTCTTAGCCAGTACCAAATAGTTTTGATGATTGCTACTTTAGGACATAGTTTTAGATCTCATATGGCTAGGCCACCTTTCTTTGCATTTTTCCCTATTATTGATATACAATATTGACATATTGATATTCTTTACCTTTTGTTCTTCCAGATGAATTTTGTTATTTTTTTTTAACTCTAAAAATATTTTTGGTGGTTTAATTGGAGTGGCACTGAATAAGTAAATTAATTTATGGAGAATTGTCATGTTTATTATATTGACTTGACCCTACCCATGAGCAATTGATATTTTCCTAATTGTTTACATCCAACTTTATTGTGTGAAAAGTGTTTTATAATTATGTTCATGCAATTCTTGGGTTTGTCTTGGCAGGTAGACTACTCTCAAACATTTTATATTGTCTATAGTTATTTCAAGTGGTATTTCACTTTCTATCTCCTGTTGCTGGGCTTTGTTGGTAATATATAGAAATGCTAATGATTTATATAGATTTATTTTATATCCTGCAACTTTTCTTAAGTTGTTAATTATTTCAAGCAGTTTTTTAGTTGTTTCTCTACACATCGCTAAATACACGATCATATCATCTTCAAAGAGTGATTATTTTGTTTCCATGTTGCTTATTCTAATTCCTTCGATTTCTTTTTTCTCCTATTGTTAAAGCTAATTTTTCTAGTACAATATTGAATAACAGTGGCGATAATGGGTATCTTTGTTTCACTCCTGATCTTATTGGAAAAACTTCTAGCTTATCCCCATGACATATAATGCTTGTGGATGGATACTGTTTATCATTTTAAGGAAACCTCCATTTATTCCTATGCTCGCTAGTGTTTCTTAGTAGGAATGGGCTGTTGCGGTGGTTATTATGTTGTGTTTGTCCTTCGTTTTCAAAGAGGACCATGATATCAAGATGATGACATGACTTGCAGATGACTCTTATTTGAGTGAGGGAGGGCTGTGCAAGGTCACCAACCTCACTTTCTTCTCAGCCATCTGGATCCAGGAAGACTGGAGATGGCACAGGAAGCAATGTGAGACCCTGTAGCCCTTTCAGGCTGAGATCTTAGAGCATTTTCACTTTGAGTGAGATACACCCATTCAACAAATAGGCTTCTTTAAGTAGTTGCTTAAGGGGTGACCCCTTAAATTAAAAAAAAAAAATCAAACTGGGAGAAGACCCTCAGGGTTCCTGGGTAAAAAAGAAGAAACTACTATTTAGAATTTAAATCCTCTCTGTGCTAGGTGGGTAGGGACTTGTTGTCCAGTGAATTGGGTTTGAGGCTTGATCTTTTGAGCAAGAAATGTAGTGAGTAAACCCAGAGGACAAAAAGCAGCTTTTGGAATGGGAGAGAGTGGGAGGAAGAGTAGGAGAAGGAGGAAGAGGACTAAGAGGAGGAGGAGGAGGAGGAGAGCTGCTACTGACTCACATGTTGTGTTTGTCCTTCCTTTTTGAAGAGGATCATGACATTAAGATGATGACAAAACTTGTAGATGACTCTGATTTCAGGGAGGGAGGCTTGTGCAAGGTCACCAACCTCACTTTCTTCTCCTGAGCCATCAAGATCCAGTGGCCTGATATTTATCAGGATGGCTGGAGATGTCAGGAATGGGCATTCCATTTTGTCAAAAGCTTTTTCTGTATCTACTGAGATAATTATATGATTCTGTTTGTTATTGACATGGTTGATTATGCTGATAGTTTTCCTAGTATTGGACCAACCCTGCATTCCTGGTATTTGCCCCACCTGGTGATAGTGGATTACTTTCATGATAAATTATCCTAATCTCTGTGCTAATATTTTGTCAAAAAAATTTGAATCAATATTCATTAAGGAAATTGGTCTATAATCTTCTTTCTGTGTTTTGACTCTTCCTGGTTTAGGTATCAGCATCTTATTTGTGTCATTAAAGGAATTTAGTAGGACTTCACCTATTTTTCCAAATAGTATATAGCATTGGAATGAATAGTTCTTTAAATGTTTATCTGTCTAAATGTTTACATGAATAAAATAGAGAAAGAGCAGATTAATCAATTGAGTGTACAACTAAAAAAGCTAGAATAAGAACAAACTAAAAATCCCCAATTAAATAAGAAGTAGAAATTCTGCAAATTAAAGGAGAGAATAATAAAATTGAAAATAAAAAAACTATTGAATTAATAAAAGAAAACTAAGAACTGATTTTATGGGGAAAAATGAAAAATACAAACCTTTATTTAATTTGGTTTTTAAAAAGGAAGAAAACCAAATTACCATTGTCAAAAATGAAAAGGGTGAATTCCCCACCAATGAAGAAGAAATTAAAGCAACAATTAGGAACTGTTTTGACCAACCACATGCCAATAAATCTGACAATCCTAAGTGAAATGGATGAATATTTTCAAAAACATAAATTGTCCAGATTAACAGAAAAGGAAATAAATATATTTAAATAACCCCACTTTAGAAAAAGAAATTGAACAAGCCATCAATGAACTCCCTAAGGAAAAAAACTCCAGGGCCAGATGGATTTACAAGTGAATTCTAGCAAACATTTAAAGAAAAATTAATTCCAATAGGACTCCTTAATATACACACTTATGTATAACTTGTATTTTTAAAAAGTATTTTTTCTGTATGTATATATATATATATATATATATAATCGATTCTCTATATATACTTGCATATATATGCACACATATAAACTCTTTTAAAAAGTAATTTCTCTGTGTATGTGTGTGTACAATATACATATACTTACATAAAACCTGTACTTTAGAAAAGCAACATAAAAAGTAATGTCCCCCAATTTTGATTTAGAGTATCCTTTATCAATGATGATCATGTCACATGAAAATTGAGGAAGCTCAGGGAATAGTACAAGAATCCCAGGGGTGGACACATTGCTTGTGGGGCAAATCTGACCTATTACCTGTTTTCATCTGGCCCTTGAGATATGACTGGCCAACTCCTAATTTTTTTCAGATGAAGAATTTGAGACCTGTATAAGGGAAATAACTTTTCAAAGATTACAATGTTAGAAAGTGAGAAAGTTCAGAGTTGAACTTGTGTATATGTGTGCAAGTGCCTATGTACTTACTTACATATATATACATATATATATACATATATATATACACATATATATACACACATAAACATACACACATATTCACATACTTTTACTTTTTTTGGAATAGAACTGGGATTTATCATTGATGGAGGGAACTCCTAGTAAGAAAACTTTTTCCAGCCATACATATCAATACCTGTCTTATAAACTGTTGTTGTTGGTAGTGATGTGGGCCTTCATTTTCAAAGACTTACCTGGGGTATTAAGAAATTTAATTTAAGATTAAAATTTAAAGATTTAAATTTAATTTAAATTAATTTAAGACTTTCCCAGGTTCAACCAATCAATATCATTCAGAAGCTGGTTTTAAATCTACATCGTTCCCAATATGATGCCAGCTCTCTATCCACTAACCCACGCTACCTCTCTAAACTTTTTTCTCTGATTTTGTCTAGTATATTGTCCATTGGCTTCATGAAAATAGCCCTGACTCTTTAGCCTGATTATTCTTTCTGCTATCAAAGGTTCATGGTTTAAGTGATAGGATTATCAGGATCTAATAATCACACTTATACATATTTATTTTTATATTTATTTATACACATTTATACATATGTCTAGCATGAATCCATTTATAGCATCTCTGACCTTCCTGGAGCTGATGTGCATTGGATGTACAGATGGAGAACTGGCCTCATTTGGTCATACACAGGAGATTAATTCTGTACTATTGTACTCAGTTTTGAATGATTTTCATCACAACAATGAGGTGGGAAAAGTGGGCAGAAATATATGTTTTGAAGCCATTTCTAGTAATCTCATAACAAGAATATTAGTCTATCTTTTCATCCAACTTGAGTTATTTATGCAAAAGCTCACTTTTTTTTTTGAGTTCTCTAGAGTAGCCATTAAGAAGACTGCCTGGAATTCACCAGATAATTACAGAACTGCATGCTTCCCTTGGCCTAAGGCTATGTAAGTCAGGCAGGCAAAGTGAAGTGGAGAGGGAATACAACTCTATGCAATTAGCTGAATATTTAAGGAAGAACATCTATGAGGTTCATTTCCTATAGTGTCACCTGTGTATCCTCTCTGTGGGTTTCCCAGAATCTCTATCTGTTTTGGCTTCCCTTTTGCTTTTGCTTTTCTCCATCTGTTTCTTTGTCTTTCACTCAGTTTCTGCATCTCTAACTATTTTCTGGTGTCTTTTCTCTGTTTTTTTCCCCTCTACTTCATAAATCATTTCTTTTGCAACCAATGCTTAGGATTCTTGTAGCCCTGATTCCATATATGTCTCTATATCTTGCCTCTCTGCCCATAGACCCTATTTTCTAGTTCTCAGAATATCTAGATCTCCTTTTTTTTTTAAAGTATGTCTCCCTTGTTCTTGTACTCTGCCTCTGTGCATATCCATCATCACTGATTTTGTTTCTCTGCATTCTTTCTCAGTGGTACTTCCTTGTATCCTATTCCTTTGGCTGGCCCCAAGCCTTTACAGCCTGCCCCCAACACTGACCTTGTTTGCCCTTTTCTTTTTTCACTGGGGCCAGAGTCAACTACAGGTGTGAATGAAGTATCAATGTGCATAGGCGTCCATGTTCTATCATTTCTAGGCCTCTAGGAAGATCTCTCTGTAAATTTCTCTCCCACCCTTCACTGCCCCCAACATTTTTCTCAAATGCTCATTGATGCTTGAAATTCCTTTGTCAGTATTTAAAAATCTTTCATTCCACAGTGATTGGACTTAAAGTGTCAATACCCCTGAGAATATTAACCCACAGAGAATGTTAAACGCACTGATTGAAATTTTTTAGTAAGGTACAGGTGACATTCATGAGAGACTTTCCTGAGAGTAGGTTGTGATAGGAGGGAGTTGGATGAGATAACTTGAGTACCAAGAGCCTGAAGTCAGGAAAAGAGGGTGCCATGGGGACTGGTAGGATAGAAGATGGATGGGATTGGAATTCTAAAGACAACTTTCCTTTACTGAGGAATTTTCCTCTGTTGGTTTTATCCTGTCCCATCCTTGCCCCCAGTTTAGGTCCTTGGTTCCTAGAGGGGTCATTGGTCAACCCATTCACCAGCATCATGTCTCCCTAGGAAAAGCTGACTCAAATTCTTATTATCATAGAGAGTGATTCAGTATTGATAGCCTCAGCACCCTACTTGCCTCTCCCTTCTTATTGGAGGGCTGGAACCATAACTACTCCCAAAGCCTCCGTATATAAAGGGCTCAAAAATGTTCATCTGTCTTCATTTTCTGTTAGCTGCTCTGCTTGGTTTAGACTCCACAGCCATCACCCCTTTCTCACCCTCTGATGACTTCCCAAGTCATCTTTTGTGTATTGCCTATCCCAGTGGTGGGGAACCTGCAGCCTTTAGGCCACATATGAACTTCTAAGTTCTTGGGTATGGTCTTTTGACTGAGTCCAAACTTCATAGAACAAATCCCCGTAATTGAAAGGATTGGTTTTATAAAATTTGGACTGCAGATTCCCCACCCCTGGATCCCCATTAAAATTGTAAACTCCTTGAATGCAGGGCCTGTCTTTTTTATTGGTGTCCTCAGCAATTAGCATACTGACTGGCACCTAGGAGGTACTCAATAAATGTGTATTGATTGACAACCAATTCACCTTTCCAAAACACCTTATATTTTAAGAAGCACTTTCTTCATGACTGTCATATGAGATAGTTGGTGCAAATATTCCTCTTCTCATTTCCCCACCTCCCCAGACAGATAGTTTCATTAGCATAGAGTCATAGAGACCAGGGACACTCAAAGATGAAGTGACCTGCCCAGGTCATATGGGGAGTAGGTAACAGGACTTGAACCCAGGTCTCCCTAAGTCCAAGACCAATATTCTCCATCAACTACTCTATGCTGAAGCCTATTTCCATTTTATGGATTAAAAAAGAAGAAGCAGTAGAAATAAAGCATATTGCTAAGACCCCTGGGGAGTAAATGTTGCAACTGAGGCATAAACCCAGACCTTCCAACTTCAAACTGAGCTTTCTTTTCACAGCACTATGCAGTCTCTAATGGCACCATTTTAAGGCCTTAAGATGCAGTTGGAATGATATTTTTGAGCAGTAGGAGTCTTCCAGGCACTTTTTAAATGTTATACTAGTATAGGTGACCAATTATATACTCTGTACCTAAAAACAGCCCTGAGTCTTATCTCAACATGGTTCTAATTATTGGTCAGTAAGTCCTATCTATATGCCACCCCTGAGTGACCATTGGTGGCCAATCATGAGAGTTCCCTGAATGAAGAGTACAGGGAACCAACCATATAGAAGATTCCATACTCACTTTTTTATCCCCGTAAGCCTCAGCAGAATCTGTAGCTAGTGCCTTCTTAGACAGAAAGGAAAACTGAGCTCAGTCATTTGGATCCTTCCTCCAAACCCTCCTAGAAACATAATTATTTTTTTTCTGACTGAGCTTATAATGGTTGACCCACTGGAGATTTCCAGAGACCAAGAAAAATATGATGAGAGTAAGTGAAGAACTTTCGTGCTTAAGTTAGTTTGTTTCCTCACTTTAAGTCCTTTTATATCCAAGTGATTATTTTTTAAAAAGCCATTTGGAGACAGGATACAATTATCACATCTGGAGGAACTTAATAAGTTTAAGACAAAGGGCCGATTCTCTTTTTTGATACACATATGCAGTTCTCATTAACTTCAGTGTTATCTCTAAGAAAATATTAGAAAATGTCATGCATCATAAACAACTAAAACAAAAGGGGTTAATTAGTGGGCACATGCAGTATTCATACAGCTGTTAAACATTAAATATGTTAAGCTTACTGTGAGAGCTAGTGTCTATGGGTAATTAGTGCTTGCCAAACCCCATTGGTACTTAAAAGGAAACATAAAAAGACAAAAAACAAAAAAAACTGAGAAGGGACTAGTGCAAATGATTTCAAGGGCACCAAGTAATTAAAAGTATTTTGACAAACGCAACTCAGGCCTTTACAAAAATATTCTCATGTAAGCCATTGTGGAGTTCATGTCCTCAGAGAAACAGGTGATGTTTCAGTAAAAGCTTCAAGATAAATCAAGCCCCATAAAAATAATTTCCTAAGACTCCCAAGGTCTATATTTCAAGAGATGTGGGGTTGTCATCACAAATCTCACTGAGATTGGTAGCTAGTATTTAATATTTGTGGGAATGACTTTTTCATTGCAACTGAACAGTGGAACTTGTTTAAAGAAGGCAGGTCTGTTCTCTATTTGTGCTCTTTATGCTAATTATTGGACTTTTATCTGTGTACAGGAAGGGGAAATAAATGCTTGTATTGCACCTACTATGTGCTAGTATTGTGCTAAGCACTTTTACAAATACTGTCTCATTTCATCTTCAGAACACTTCTCTTCCTTCCTTCCTTCCTTCCTTCCTTCCTTCCTTCCTTCCTTCCTTCCTTCCTTCCTTCCTTCCTTCCTTCCTTCCTTCCTTCCTTCCTTCCTTCCTTCCTTTTCTCTCTGTAACATGGTTAGCATGGAAATACATCTTGCATGATTTCACATATATATTTGCCTTCACAATGGGTACAGTGGGTGGAAGGGAGAGAATTCAGAATTCAAAATTCTTTTTTTTCTGGTTTTATAAACTTTTTATATAATTTATTTGTTTTCAGTTTTCAACAATCCCATAAGTTTTAAATTTCCTCCCCCTCCTTACTCCTTCCCTTCACAAGATGGCCTGCAATCCTATATGTGTTCTACACATACATTCTTATTAAACACATTTTCATGTTAGTCATGTTGCATAGAAGAATTAAAATGAATGAGAGAAACCATGAGAAAAACCAAAACAAAACAAAAACATAGCAAAAGAGAAAACAATCTGCCTCATTCTGTGTTCTGATGTTACAGTTCTTTCTCTGGATATGGATGGCATTTTGCATCAAGAGTCCTTTGGAAATGCTTTGGGTCCTTGCATTGCTGTGAAGGTCTAAGTTTATCAGATACATTCCTCACATACTGTGACTCTTACTGTGTATAATGTTCTCCTAGTCACTCAGCATCAGTTCATCTAAGTCTTTCCAGGTATTTCTGAAGTCCGCCTGTTTGTCATTTCGTATAGCACAATAGTATTCCATTACACTCATATACCACAAGTTGTTCAGCCATTTCCCAGCTGATGGACATCACCTTGATTTCCAGTTCTTGGCCATCACAGAAAGAGCTGCTATAAATATTTTTGTATGTGTGGGTCCTTTCTCCATTTTTATGATCTCTTTGGGATACAGCCCTAAAAGAAGTATTGCTGGGTCAAAGGATGTACACATTTTTGTAGCCCTTTGGGCATACAGAACTCAAAATTCTTTAAAGAGAGAGAGAGAGAGAGAGAGAGAGAGAGAGAGAGAGAGAGAGAGAGAGAGAGAGAATATAAAAAATAAATTAAATTAAAAAAAGAGAGAGAGGTGGATGTACTTGCAAATAGAAACCAGAGATGTTTGTGTGCCCAAGGAAGAGTGTACTAGTCCAATTTGGAAACGACCAAAAGCTCTTATGACAAACATTAATGGGATCAGACTGTGAGTAGCTGCTGTACTTTCAGCCTGGGAAAGTTGGGAAGACCCTGTCCCTCTCTACCACCTTCCTCAAAAAGAGAGAGAAAATAAAAGAGGATAACTGCTCTTCTGGACCTTGATTCTTACCCATGAGAAGGAATTAGTTGCTGAAGTAAAAGTGATAGAAGCAGGGGTAGGAAGAGACCACTCTATATTAGTATTCAAGACAGAAAGAAGAGGATGCTGGTCATAATATGGCATGAACTCTAGATTTGGGGAGAACAGATTTCTAAGGTTTCAGAAAAATAGAAGTAGAATTACAGGAACCAAAAAGGATAGAAAACTCTCAGGAATGAAATTATGAGGACACAAAGAAAAAATTTTGTTGAGAAGAAAAACAAGATAATGTCTAAAGAAATCAATGTGGCTATGGTGAGAATTCATCAATCAACTTAGACTTTTAAACACATGTCCTGAAGATAGAAACAAAGGCAGGGTAATGGAGGATGAATACAAAGACATGGCAGGGTATTGTAGGAATAATGTCGAGGCAGAAATGAATGTGCAGAATGAGAGGAGGAATGCTAGCATTGTTTGTTTTCAGTTGTGTTGGGTAGAGGGGGAGGAAAGCAGAGAAGGCTGGAGAGATGAAAGAAGGTAAAGAACCCCTGCTTGGAGTGGATGAAACAATTGTAATGGATGACTGAGGGAAGGTGTGGTCACTCAACTCCTGCTTCTGTTTTCTTGTTTAGAATGACTTCTGGACAGGAAAGGAAGGAACTCAAATGGATAGGGAGTTGAAAACCCCAAATAAGTAAGGAGATAGTAGAAAAGTACCTTTATTTTGTGTTGTATAAGTTCAGCTTACCAGACCCAGATAAATAAAAATCCCAATGTCTTGAAAAGACTGAGAGATATCAACGATCTTTGAAAGATTGTTCCTGGCTATCAGGCTGAGGCTGCAGGAGCTTTTGAGCCTAGGAGTTCTGATAAGCTGTGGTTCAAGCTAACTGGGTGTCAATATTAAATCCAGCATTTATATGGTGAGCTGTGGGAATCAAGGGCTCCCAGGTAGCCTAAGGAGTGCTTTTCAAATGGAGCAGGGCAAAGCTCTCATGTCTATCAGAGTGAGATCAGGCTCACGTATTGCTCCTGTATTTCCAGCCTGGCTAAGAGAGAGATTGTCTTAATTAAAAAAAAATTTGTTTAATTTATTAAAATTCTTAATTAATTGAATTAGATTAAAAAAAGAAATATTGGGAAAAATTGAAGAGGAAAAATGTCTGGATTTTCAAAAAGGCAAACTATGCTTCAAATTATGCCACAGGTACCTACCGGCTGCATGATGTTGGACAAGTCACTTAACTTTTCTCAGTCCCAAGTTCTTCATCTATAAAAATGGAAATAACTTTAGCACCTTGCTTAGAGAATTATTGTGAGGATAAAATAAATTAATGTAGTATGATAAGTCATGTAAAGCTCTTTGAAAATCTTAAAGCACTATATAAGTATGATGTTAACTTAAATATCTGGCAATATTCTTGAACATATAAATAAAGGGATGGTAAGTGACTATCTAGAAAAGGAAGGCATGATCACAAAAAGCCTGCATTACTTCTGCAAGAATAAGTTGTACCAAATTAACCTCATTTTCTCCCCCTACCCCAACAGGGATATAATTTACCTATATCAGCAAAACATTTGACAAAATACCTCATGCTGTACTTAACAGCATAGATTTAGAGGTAGAAGGAACCTCAGAGGTCATCTAATCCAACCCTCTCTTTTTAGAGGTGAGGAAATTGAGGCTCAGGGGGATTAAATTTGTTAAACCATTAAAAAGTTAAACCTCTTGTCTAGCATCACACAACTAGGAAGTAACTGTGTCCTCTTGATGATTATTTAGAGCAAAGAATTGTAGTGTCTTGTGACCTATGGTTTCGAGTGGATGTGGACCCAGAGTACCTTGCATCTAAGCTAGATTATCTGGGATGACCCATGTGCAAGTGGAGGTGCCCTTGGTACTAAACAAGGACTCAGTAGTTGAAACTGTGGAAGTAAATGGTATTGCTAAAGATGATAGTACAGAAAAGAAAAATGGGGAAAGGATAGATACTTAGGTAACATTAACTTTAATGGTTTGAGAAGTAGGTGAGGCTTTAGTAAACAGGATGAAAGTTAGAGAAGTAGAAGGAGAGGCAGAGATGTAGTGTCACTGAAACCATAAGAAAAAAAGAATATCTAGTAGGAGAATAGATATGATTAACAGAGGTGGAGGGTAAGAATTTTTATAAATGTCACTAAATCATTATTTAGAAGGTCGTTGGTGACCTTAGAGAAGACAGTTTCTTTTTTTGAAAATTTTAAGTTTTTAATTGATATTTTATATTTCTTACATCACTATAGTATCCCATATATCCTTCCCCTACCCCTTCCAGAAAGCTATCCCATATGACAAGTAGCATGTAGAGAAAAAAAGGGGGTGAAATGTCAGTACAACTGATCAATATGTTGAAAAAGTCTGAAAATGTGTGCAATGTGTAACATCTGTGGACCTTCCACCTCCACAAAAGTATAGAAGTATCTTTATATTTCATCATTCAAGTACCAGTTAATCTTTGTAATTTGTTACATTTACTTTTTTTTTGATGTGTAATTGTTCTTTGCATATACACTATTGTAGTCACTATGTATATTGTTTCCTTGGCTTTGTTGATTTGCTTTCTAGTGTTTTTATTAATAGGAATGGATGTTGTATCTTGTCAAAGATTTTTTCTGCATCTATTGATATAATCATTTTTTTGTTATTTTAGTTATTGGCATAGTCAATTATTTTGATACTTTTCCTAATATTAAACATTCTTGATATAAATCCCATTTGGTCATAGTGTATGATCTGTATAATATGGCTATAATCTCCTTGCTTGTATTTTATTAAAATTTTTACATTAATATTCATTAAGGAAATTGGTTTATGGTTTTCTTTCTCTGTTTTTGCTCTCCCTGGTTTAGGTATCAAAACTATATTTGTGTTATAAAAGGAATTTGGTAGAACTTCTTTACTATTATTTCAAACATCCATAGGATTGGGATTAACTGGTCAAGTTCACTTGTTATTCACCTGGTCCAAGGGATTTTTTTTTCTTAGAGAGCTCTTTTATGGCTTAACAAATTCTCTTTCCATGATAGGGTTATTTAAGGATTCTACTTCTTCTTTTGTTAATCTGGACAACTTATATTTTTGTAAATATTTATCCATTTCACTTAGATTGCAGGCTTACTGTCATATAACTGGGCAAGATAACTCCAAATAATTGCATTAATTTCATCTTCATTCCCCTTTTTATTTTTGATATTGGTAATTTGGCTTTTGCTTTTGAAATCAAGTTAGTCAATACTTTATCCATTTCATTGTTTTTCCCATAAAACCAGATCCAGTTTTATTTATTAGCTCTTTTTTAAAGCTTTCAATGTAATTATTTAATTTGATTTTCAGAATTTCAATTTTGGCATTTAATTGAGTATTTATAATTTGTTCTTTTGCTAGGATATTTTAATTGCATGTCTGATCCATTGTTCTGCTCTTTCTCTCTTTTATTGATCTATGCATTTGAAGATATAAAATTTCCACCAAATATTACTTTGGCTACATCTCACATATTTTCCGCCAAATACTACTTTGACTACATTCCACATATTTTAGTATGTTGTCTCATTGTTATCATTCTCTTTAATTAAATTATTGATTATTTCTATGGACTCACTCATTTTTAGGATTAGATTATTTAGTTTCCAATTAATTTTAATCTTTGCTTCCATAGCCTTTTGTTAAATGTAACCTTTTTTGTATTATTATTAGAAAGGGATGCGTTTAATATTTCTGTTTTTCTGCATTTGTTTTTGAAATTTTTGTGCCATAATACATGGTCATCTTCATGAAGATATCATGTACAGCTGAGAAAAATGATATATTCTTTTCCATTTCCATTCAATTTTCTTCTGAGTTCTATAGTATTTAAATTTTCTGAGATCCCTATTCATCCCCTTAACTTTTTATTATTTATTTTATGGTGAAATTTATCTAGCTCTGAGAGGGAAAAGTTGAAATCATCCACTAGTATAGTTTTACTGCCTATTTCATCCTGTACTTCATAAACATTTTCTTTAAGAATGTGAATGCTATGCCATTTGGCACATTTATGTTTAGTATTGATATTACTTCATTGTCTCTAGAGACTTTCAGCAATATGCAATTTCCTTGCTTATCTCTTTTAATTAACTCTATTTTTATTTTTTCCTTATCTGAGATCATGGTTGCTACCCCTGCCTTTTTCACTTGAGCTGAGCATAATAGATTCTGCTCCAGTCCCTTACTTTAACTTCTGTGTGTGTCTCTCTGTTTCAAGTTCTTAGTTCTTCTAAACAACGTATTGTTGCATGCTGGTTTCTAACCCATTCTAACTGCTTCTGTTTTATGGGTGAATTCATCCCATTCATCATTACGATTACTAAGTGTATATTCCCAGCATCATATTTTCCTCAGTTTCTTCTTCTCTCTCTCTCCTTTTATCCTGTCTGTCCTCTAAAGTCTATTTTCCTTTTGGCTACTGCCATCCTTTTATCTCCTCTTTCTTTTATCATTGCCTCCCCCCCACCCCTTATCCACTTCCCTTCCTACTCTCCTGTTGGGCAAGCTAGATTTCTATACCCAACTGAGTTTATGTAAACACACACACATGTTTATGCACACACACACATATACATGATTATACACACATACACATATACATATGCATGTATATGTATGGATGGATACATTTCCCCTCTTTGAACCAATTCAAATGAAAGCAAAGTGTTAAAATTGCCGGCCCCTATCCATTTCTTGTGCACTATAAAAATCTTCCTTGAGTGCCTCTTTTTTGTAAGATAAATTGTCCCATTCTTCCTTTTCCTTTCCCCTTCTTTCAGGACATCCTTCTTTGTCACCTGTCCATCCTTTTTAAACTTCATCCCTACATAACTAAGTCACTCCCATGCCCTTTGTCTACATTGAATCCTTCCAACTGCCCTAATAATGATAAAGTTCTTACAAGTTATATGTATCATCTTCCCACATAGGAATATAAAGTTTGATTTTATTGAATCATTTATGATTTCTCTTTCATGTTTACATTTTAATTTGCTTTACTTGAGTCTTGTATTTGAAAGTTTAATGTTCAATTTGATTCTGATCTTTTTTTTAAACCAGGAATGCTTGGAAGTTCTCTCTTTCATTAAATATACATTTTTTTTCCTTAAAAATTACACTTAGTTTTGCTAGGTAGGTTATTTTTGGTTGTAATCCTGGCTCTTTTGCTTTCCAGAACATTCTATTCCAAGATAGTTGCTACGTCACTGTGGTAGTTAACAAATTTGTGTGATCCTGACACTTAAATGGTTTCTTTTTGACTGCTTGAATTATTTTTTATTTGACTTTGGAGCTCTGGAATTTGGCTATAATATTCCTGGGAGTCTTTATTTTGGGACCTCTTTCATGTGGTGATTGGCAAATTCTTTCAATTTCCATTATACTTTCTACTTCTAGGATATAAGGATAGTCTTCTTTGATAATTTATTGAAATATAATGTCTCTAGTCTTTCTATAAAAATGGATTTCAGGCAGTCTAATAATTCTCAAATTATCTCTCTAGATCTATTTTCCATGTCAGTTGTTTTTCAAATGAGATATGCCACATATTGCATTTTTTCATTCTTTTAACTTATGACTTTGTTTTATTGTTTCTTGATGTCTCATGAAGTTATTAGCTTCCAAAATATTTTCTTCAGTGAACTTTTACACCTCTATTTTCATTTGGCCAATTCAGCTTTTTAAGGTGGATTTTCTTCAGTATTTTTTTTTTTGCAATTCTTTAACCAAGCTGTTAATTATCTTTTCATAATTTTCTTTCATAATTCTCATTTCTTTACCCTATTTTTCCTCTACCATTTTAACTTGATTTTGAAAATAATTATTTTAGCTCTTCCAGGAATTCTTGTTGGGCTTGTGTCCAAATCACATGTATTTTCTTGGATACTTTGTTTGCAGCTGTTTTGACTTCACTGTTTTCTGTTTCTGTCTTGATCTTCCCTGTCATCATAGTAGTTTTTCATGATCATGTTCTTTTTTGTTGTTTACTCAATTTCCCCGCTTATTTCTTGACTTCAAATTTATGTTAAAGTTGGACTCTGTTCCAGGCATGGGGGGTGAGGAGGGGGAAAGCGCACTCGTCCAAGCTTCAGGTTATTTTGTACTTCTGATTTCAGAACTAATTCTGGGTTTTTAGTAGTGTCCTTAATCTCTTAGAGTTGTAATTAATACTGCTTCTTAGGATCCCTGTTCCCTTGTGAGTCCCTGTTTATTCTTGCCTGAAAATCCCCCTTTTGTCCTTGAACTGGGCCCCAGTGGGTATCGGCAATGGAATAGTCAAATAGCATATGGTGCTGTGCCCAGTACTAACACAGAGATCACATATGTTTACTTTCCGAGCAGTTGCCAGGTCTCCTTATCATGTCTGGCTTGAGAGCTCATGAAGCTGCTACTACTTCTTTTACCACTACCTAGTTCCACCACTGTTGTTGCATCCACGTGGGTTTTGGGCCAGCCCCCACCCCCATGTCACAGATCTCTTTTTCCAAATTTTCAAGTTGTACTGGGCTGGAAGAATGTCTCACTCTGACTTTTACTGGTTCTGTCACTCCTTGTTTTTTTTTCCCAAATGTAGTCTGTAAATTCTTTCAATTGCAATTTTATTTCTATGTTTAAAAGTTCTGGGTAGTTCTATTCCATTATTTCCTTTATTATAACATGAAGGGTATTTTTGCGCTGTCATATTCTTCTGGAAGACATATGATCCTTAAGTTCTGTGCATCCTGTCTTCAAGTTCAGTGCGTTTTCCTTGTGTAATGAGCAAATTTCCTTTTAATGTTATTTTTTTGCTTCTCTTCTTCCAGTTTGTCCTTCACATGTTGTATATTTGCATTCCTAAACTTTTGTTCTCTCTTTTGTTTCTTTGGTGTGGCTTGCCTTTGCAGATACAAATTCTTCTATTCTATTCATTATTTTTTGCTGTTCAGGACATAAATTCTGCTCCCATAATTTTCATTTCTTTTTATACCCTTCAGGAATAATGTATTGTGGTTCCATGTTTTCTTCAAATTCCATAGGGTCTTCTATTTCATCAAGTGTATTCCTGCATTTATTCATAAATGAGTAAACTCATTGACTAGATCTAGAACTCATGTTTCCTTTTGTTATTAGTATCTTTCCTGGTGCTTTATCTGTTTATGTTCAAGGTATTTTAGTTGTCTTATTTTTTTGAAATCTTTGGCACTTGCCATCTCTTTCCTTTCCTCACTTTCCTTATTACTCATTTTCTGCCTCCCTCCCCTCTGATACTGGTTTCTTTGGGGACCAGATCTGAAAGTGTCTCAGCCTCCTCTCACATCGAACAATTTATGGTTTTTCAGCTTAGATATCTGCTCCAACTGATTTTTGGGTGATCAGAACTGGCCCCACCTATATGATGTGCTCTTTCCTTCAGGTTTGCTGGAGTGCTGCAAACCCTATTCCCCCTTCCCATTACATGCATTGTGTCCTATCCTGGCAACCAGTCTCACTCCCCCCTTTTCTCAGCTCTTTGGCCCAGCACCAGCAGTTTAGAGCTTTGCAGTACTGGAGCTTCCAGGTTGTCACTCCTGACAAGCTTTTGCTCCTGAAGGACTTTTTTGCTAGTTTTCTGCTGTAAGTGTAGCATGTAAGTGTGTGTTTGGAAGCAACAGGAGTAATGAAAAAGTTTAGAATTTTTGTTCTGAACAATTTGATTAAGATTCAACAGTCAGAATAGAGGAATTTTTGATGATCGTTAAAAGTTCAAATGAGGTTATATAGCATGTGTTTTTGTTTTCAACATCACTAACTGAAATAAAAGGGAGAGAATTATCTTAAGGTCATTATATGATAACATTAAGGATGGAGAGTGGGTTACACAAAATGTGCCTCAGTAGAGAAAACAATTCAATCCATCTGGTATTTATAAAAGACCTGCTATACACTCAGCACTATGCTAAACATTATGAATACAAAATCAAAATGGGAATTGTCCCTTCCCTCAAAAAACTTCTATTCAGTAGAAGGAAACAACAGATCTTTTATAATCACAATGCTAACATTTATGTAGTGTTTTATGTGTGTATTCCCTTTTGATCTTCAGAACAATCCTATGAGGTAGTATTATTAGTCCCATTTTACAGAGAAGAAATTGAAGTTAAATGACTTTCCCAGGATCATACACCTGTTAAGTGTCTGAGATATGATTTAAACTCTCATCTTCCTGCTATAAGCCCAGTGCTTTATCCACTGGACCATATTCCTTCTAGGAACTATATGTGTTTCTATCATGGGGCTCTTTATCACATCAATTTTTTTTATTCTGAGGTGGCAGAAACTTCTTCTATGGCTATAGCTGTTTCCTCACTCTTGCTTTTTTTCATAAAGATGTAACAGTATAAGTACAACACCTGTCATATGGATTGTAGCCTCCAGCTTCAGTACTTGATTTGGCTTTTTTCTTCTGAAAACAAGAAGTAATTACAAACAGTTACATGCTCCCATTCATTGTTAAATAATAGCTCCAAGGAGAAGGGACTTTGAGGTGAAGAAGCACAGGAGGCAATTGATGAAAATTTATGAGATAGTGCATGTAAACGTACTCCCAAATACATGCACAGGTGTACACTTAGAATGACTCAGAGTGTGTCCCTAGAAACAAGAGAATTTAATGAATGCATTTGAAAAATCGACATGTTCTGCAGGGTAGACCACGTGGTCTCAAAACAACAGTTAAAAAGAGAAAAAAAATATGTCAATCAAGCAGCTGTTTTGTTTGACCACTGTTGAACCACTAATGGGACTGTTTTATTATGGATCTGATATAATTTTGGGATGATTTAATTATCAACCAGTAATTTCTTGAGACTTTGCTATGTGGCAACAGAATAGAAAAGATGCTTGAACTTTTTATAGACACGACCTAAGAAAGGGGCCAGTAATCTTTAACTCTTCCATAACATTCCTGTGTTAAGTTGTATTATGATGGTGGTGTGAGAGAGGGAGGCATGAAGGTTATATGGCATTTTCCAAAGTAGCTATTTTCAAAAAGCAAACACTTTAAATGATAAAACGTCTATCTCTCCATCCTCACCCTTAGACCCAGAGTCATGCCCAGGAATGTGTAAGCTAGTCAGAAAAAAAAGGAAAGAAATGAAGAAGGGTCTCTTCACTCTTCTTAGAAAACTCTTATTCTTGACTTTGGGAGCCATTCATAGAGAATGAATGATTGGTATTATAGTGATGAAAAGATTTAATTGGGTTCATGGAACCACAGAAGTGAATCTGAATTCTAAGCAGGTAGAAAATGTACGTAGTAGTCAAACATTGCTATTTCCTATCTCTTCTCCATCCCTCCTATTGCATTACCTTGAGCACCACATTTTCCTTGCTTTAGTTTAATTTCTGATTACATAATGGAGATATTAATACAGAATAGGATGCGAAGTTGATCAAGAAGTTTGATTTTCTTGGATGAAAGATACTTTAGTCAACTCCTGACTTTTCAAGGACTGATCCTCTAACTGATGAATTACTAGGACCATGACTTAACTCCTTTCACCTCTTCACCACTTGATCAGCATGCTACTCCATGGTGTCAAGCATGTTAGAAGCACTATTAGGAGTCAACATACTCATTTTTAGTCTTGGTTACGGCACTAACTACCTATGTGGTGAGTTGGTGCAAAGCACTTGACTTTGCTGGGACATAGCTGTCCCACTCATTAAACAGTGATTAGATTAGAATGATTTTAAAAATTTTGTGATTCTATTGACATTTTTTTTTCTGAATACCTTCTTGGTGCATAGTAATACTTGAGGAACCATGAAACTTTTCTTCATATTAACATCTCCATCAAGAGACAGACTTCTTGTCCTGATTATGCCACCAAATACCTATGTGATGTCTTGGCACAAAACATTTGACTTTGTTGAGACATGCTTGTCTCACCTTTTGAACAGTAATTGGGCTAGAATGATCTTTAATCTTCTTTGATTCAATGTTTTTGTTTTTTTTCTGAATGCCTTCTTGGTGCATAGCAGTACTTGAGGATCTATGGGATTTTTCTTCATATTAATACTTCCATCATCACTATTCATTTTTGACTATTTGTTTATAGCTATGGTATGGAGTAGGAAGCTAAGATTACTGAGAAAAGTGAGGTGGTTACCCAAGAATTTCCTTTATTTTGTTTGTATAGTGTGGTTTACATGTTGCCTCCCCATTAGATCATGAGTTCTTTGGGCACAGGGACTGTCTTTTTTCCATTCTTTGTATCCCCAGTGCTTGGCACATAGCAGGCACTAAATAAATACTTACTTACTGACTGTTTTCTTTCTGATGTTGGTCTCAACATAACTGCTTTCCATTTAAGAGAGTGAGGAGACAAGGATGCAATGAAAGAGGTAAACCATCATCAGCCACAAAGACAGGAGATCATGAAGAAAGGGATAGCTCTGAACATCTTAGCTTAAATGTTTTTAGACACTACCAGCTAATTGAATGAAATGAATGATCATGGACTCTTTGCAAAGCTTCTTAATCCTTTTTTTAATATGCCTTACTGATTTGTTGCTTTGGCTATCAAAGTTGATTTTAGGTTTTTTTTTTAAATTTAATTAATTTATTTGTTTGCAGCTTTCAATAATCACTTCTATATGATTTAAATTTTCTTCCTATCCCCTTCCTTGTTCCCTCCCTCCCTGAGATGGTATGCAATCTTATATGGGTTCTACACATACATTCTTATTAAACACATTTTCATATTAGTCATGTTGCATAGAAGAATTAAAATGAATGGGAGAAACCATGAGAAAACCAAACCAAACCAAAACATAACACAAGAGAAAAGAGTCTGCTTCATTCTGTGTTCTGACTCAATAGTTCTTTCTCTGGATATGGATGGCATTTTGCCTCAAGAGTCCTTTGGAAATGTTTTAGGTCCTTGCATTGCTGTGAAGGGCTAAATCTATCACAAACAGTCCTTGTACACTGAGACTGTTACTGGTATGTAATGTTCTCCTGGTTCTGCTCATTTCACTCGGCATCAGTTCATATAAGTCTTTCCAGATTTTTCTGAAGTTCTGTTTGTCATTTCTTTTAGTACAGTAGTATTCCATTACTTTCATGTACCACAACTTGTTCAGCCATTCCCCAATTAATGGGCATTCCCTCAATTTCCAGTTCTTGACCATCACAAAAAGAGCTACTATAAATATTGTTGTCCATGTGGGACTTTTCACCAGTTTTATGATCTCTTTGGGATACAGCCCTAGGAGTGGTATTGCTGGGTCAAAGGGTATGCATATTTTTGTAGCCCTTTGGGCAAAGTTCCAAATTGCTCTCCAGAATGGTTGGATCAACTCACAGCTAACAATGAATTAGTGTTATGAGTGACTGCAGTGATTAGGGGTAACATTGTTTTATGCAAAAGAGGATAAAAGGAGCCACAGTCTTTTTTTAAGGGTACCAATATAGTGTCAACAGATCAGAGAAACCTTTCAAATCCACCAATCATGGGTAAAATACAATACTGTGCTTACAGGGGTTGGTAGAATTCCTTTGGTGTCAAGGACAATACTTAGGGACTCATCAACCCTTCTAGCTCTCCCTATGAGTCCCTGTTCTTCCTTCTATAAAAAGGGCCATAGTCTGGCCAGGTGATATCACTCTGCCAGATAAAGCAGTAATTCTTTAGAAGTCTACAGTGCCAAAACAGTATTCCCAGGCATCTGATATAGAACTCTGGTTGGCCTTTCATGCTAGCAAGTCTTTCTGTGCTACCTCTCCCCAAAGCATTTTGAAACCCCAAGACCTGAGAAAGGCCTAAAACATGGATTGGTCAGTCAGGAGAGGCATTTGGCCTACTCTGAGCTTAACCTACCATAAGATTTTGTATGCTATGGCATAACAGATGTGCTTTGCTTTGCTTTCTGAATTGAACCCAAAATACCCCTTCTTGTGTCACCTGTGGTAAACTCACTGCAAACAGTGGGCTAGAACAGGGAGGTCTGACCTGTGGTTAAATTATGAAAGGTAAAGGAAGGAACAAGCATTTACACATCTCTGACTATGCACTAGGTACTTTACAAACATCTCATCTGCTACTGTGAAGTTCTGTTGTTATCCCCATTTTACACCTGAAGAAGCGGATGCAAGCAGAGGTTTAAATGACTTGTCCAAGATCTCACAGCTAATAAGTGTCCAGGGTCACATTTGAACTTAGGTCTTCCTAATTCCAGACCTGGTGCTCTGTCCACGGTATCACCCTGCTGCCTTACTTAGGCTGAGTTGCATTATTATAACAGACTCATTGAGGAAAGAGAGGCTCAGCCCTGCCTCACTAGGAAGGGCTAAAGTGCCCTAACTAGTTAAATTTTGGATTTCAGTCACAGACACAATCTTGTCTACTCTTGCCATCATTTATCTCCCCCAACCTCAGTCATCTCATGAACCAATTGTCAGCTCCTAATTCTAAGTATGTAAATCTGTAAGTAAGCAGTCTTTTTTATTTCAGAAGGCTGTACACTTGGGAGAGATAGAGAAGTATATTTAAATGATTTATTATTGTATGAATTCATTTTTTATTTTAAATTGGCTGAAGGAAAAATTCATAATGTCTGTTTAACATGGGTGGAACGTGGGCCACATTTATATTTTGTTCCTGACTTTTGTAATTTTTTTGAGAGAGCAGAATATAAAGGGAATGGGAGGTTTAGTACATCTTGCTTATTGTAGCCTCCTTTACATGATTAATGCCTTAGGGCCTACATGCTAGCAAAAGCTGTACCTCCATTATAAAGCTATGTTTCTCCCATCTCCATAACTGGTCTGTCATCAAGTCTTGGTCATGCTCCCTCCATGGTATTTTTTACTATTGGATACCTCCTCTCCATTCCTGTAGTCAGATCCCTAGGATAGGCTAACTACCAATATGCCTGATTAGGGTCTAGAAGACACTGATTATTTATGTATTTAAAAAGCTCTCTTCTTTTCAAAAGGTGTTTAAAATGTCCTGGAAGAAAAAAATATCATTTCCCCTTTAAGAAGAAACTATTTCTGCCAGAGGTCTTTGGTTAAGTCAGGCTATAGCATACAAGAGATGTTAGGGGATAATCTTAGGTCATTCTATGAAAAATAACTTAAACACAAAAAGGAATAAAAAGTTAGCTGGAAGGAATCATTATGCACACCCACATACACACACATATATACATATATATGTGTGCATATATACATATGTATGTATATATTATATATACATATATGGAGAGAGAGAGAGAGGGAGAGAGAGACAGAGAGAGAGAGAGAGAGAGAGAGAGAGAGAGAGAGAGAGAGAGAGAGAGAGGGAGAGAGAAAGAGAGCTGTTCTTTAGAAGTCTTTTTATAACTGGGAGGGTAATATCATGAAGGCTTATACAACTTCTTGTGAATTTGTAGAGGATATACAGTTTTTATTCTCCTTTTCAGATTTTCGGATCTGAGGGAAAAACGATAAAGCTGCTACAGGAACCAAAATCCAAGTACAAAGAACTGCCAAATTCTCAGAATTTTAAGGTAACAAAAAATGGAGTAGATCTAGGGGAATAATTTATCATGCAAAAAAGTATGTGGGGAGTTATCTGGGGTTTCCTCAATATGGTTTTTAGGAGAGTTTGTGCTTCCTCCCCATTTACAGACCCTGGAGGCCTGGGTTTGAGTTCTGGTTCTGTTGGAAAGAATTGGTTACTTTGGGCAAGTCACTTGAGCCTAAATTTCCTGCTCCTTAAAATGCAGGTACATAAATACTTTCATTATTTACCTCACAGCACTATGGAGAGAAAGTACTTTTGAAAACTGTTAAGTACTATACATATGTGAGCTATTATTTTATTACAGAGAGACTAATTAGGTAATTAGGGGAGAGCTAAACACTGGCTAGCAGCCCTATAGGAAGTTGGCAGCAGAAAGAGAATTTCAAAATGGCAAGATGCTAAGGGCTTGGAGTTGTCAACTGACTGGCATGAATGAACAGGGTTCAGGACTTTCTCATATTGCTAACTGAGAGAAAGTAAGAGGTTTAGTTATATAACATTTGAACTTGGTAAGTCTAGCAGGGTAAAAAGTCCCTAAATGCACTTCATTTGTATTTGTTTGAATGGCTTTTCTTTATAAAGAGGAAACAGCCAAATCTTTTTCAATTATTTTATTGATATCTTTTGTTTTTACATACTTCATCTCCCAACATGACCTTTCCTCCTCCTCCAACCAGAGAGAAAAATAATTTGGTAAAACTAACCAGCACGTTAACCAAGTCCAGCAGTACATGCAAATTCCACACCTATAATCTTTACCTCCATAAAGAAAGACAGGACAGGTATTCTCATATCTCTTCTCAGGGGCAAAGTTTAATCATTAAATTTATATAGCACTGGGCTTCAGTTTTTTGGATTTTTTTCAGTTCTTTTTATTTACATTGTTGGAGTCATTGAGAATATTATTTTTGTGTCTTCACTATACATCAACCATGTATCGATTACTCTACAAGTGACTGTGAATAACACAAGGAAATAAGTTCATATGTCTTCTCACGCTTCTCTGTGGTCATCATATTCATTATTTCTTATGTCATAGAAATATTCCATTGTTTTCAAGTATTATAACCTATTTAGCCATTTCCCACTCAGTTGTAACCTATCTTGGTTCCTGTTTTTGCTAATAGAAAAGACATGAATAGTTAAATCTTAAGAGTTATTTTAATAAGAAGTTGAATTTGTATGAAAAAACAATACTAAAAATTAAATACAACAAAAAGTGAGAAAAGAATACTGACCATATTGTTATATAACAGAAAAGACAGGATAACAGCTAATAATGGTGGCGGTGGTGATAGCTAGATTTTATATAGACCTTTAAGCTTACAAAGCACTTTATGTATGTCAACTTACTGGCTGCTCACCATAACCCTGTGAAGTGAATGCTATCCTTATTTCCACTTTACAAATAAAGAATGGGGATTCACAGAGTTCAAATGACTGGGAGGACTAGTCTTTATCCTTGACAATACAAATTTTCCCTTTGAACTTCCGTTTCTTCTATAAAATTAAGGGATTGGCTTAGATGACTCCTAAAGTTCTTTTTTATTATATGACACCATTTACTAAATGCTTTAAGATTTAGTAATGCCTAAAGAAAGTCCAACAAGTGGGTTCTATATTATCTCATCAGAAGGTATCCCTATTCACTTTGTGGAAGATACTAGAGTTGAAGTAATAAATACTAGGCAGTATTTATTGGGCTTGTAAACACAAACCAGTTAACTGATAATGAACATCATAAGCCTTCCCCAAATCTCCTATTCTTCAGCTCCCTTCAATATTCATTTGAAAAGCATTCATTAGATTCAGCAATGTGGAAAGTACTGTGTAAGAATAAAAATAAAGCAATTTCTGTTCTTGAGGTGTTTACAAAGTCTTTTGGGGTGGGGATAGTGAACCCCAATATCAAATGAAAGGAATCAGAAAACACCTCACATCAGGGGTGCCACCTGAGCTTACTTTTGAAGGGAGTTATGGATTCCTAGAGTAGGAAGTGAAAATGACGACCATCTTAGGCATAGGCATGTAGCCTGGAGATTAATGTTACATGGGAATAAATCTTAGAACCAGATTGAAAAGACCCCCTCCTCCTTTTTGTGGGGAGGTGGGAGAGGGAGGAGATTTTTTGCCTTGGTCTTCTGCATTCGTGAAGCATCTCTTTCTCAGTATCTCTTACATTCATGATAGTACTTGAGAGCTTTACAAATGGCTTCTTCTCTTTTGCTTCTATCAATAAATCTGTGATGCAGTAAGGCAGTTATTGTGGTCTCAGTGCATGGCATTTTGGTGTAGACTGGGGAGAGTATTTGGCTCAGTCCTAGGAGACTGGACCTTTAATCTTGGCTACCGTAAACAAGATAGGGTGGGAACTCCGTAATAATCATCAGGAGTCCATTTGGGTGGAGAAGTCTTTAAGTAGGTGCATCATGAATTGAATGAATGAATGAAGCATTTATTAAGTATTCACTAAGAGGAAAACGCTATGCTAAGCATTGGAGATATAAATAGAAAAGCACTACGTTCACGTAATTTCTTATTTATGACCTCAGAATTCAGTTTTTCTAAAATATTTGCAAATTTGATCACAAGACCAGAGATTTTGAGCTAGAAAGGACCTTATATACCATCTACCAACTCCCTCATTAAAGAGATAAAGAAATTAAGGCTTACAGGGGGAAATGATTTGCCCTGAGTCCCACAGCTTGAAAAGATGAGCAAGGGTTTGAATCCAGGTTCACTAACTGCCAATCCAGGAATTGCAAGATCCCCTTTCTACTGTATCCTGTGAGGTTGATTTGTTATGAAAAACATAGAAATAAAAATGCCATAATCTTCTTAAATACCAAATGCATCCTTGGCAAAAAAAGTGAAGTTAGAATATCCTTGTCGTCACAGGGAGTGTTCTCATTATCAGTATTTCTCTTATACCTGTTGGTATGTACTGGGTCATTTTTGGTAATACAATGGCTATGAATTTTCCTAACTGCCTTTGCTAACTGCTGGCTCCATGAGACTCAGATCAGTGGTGCAGCAAACAAGGAACCATGCAGTGCCTTATCTCATTTTATACAAGGCCTTCTAACACCTAGACTTTGAACACCAGGCCTTCCATTGGCGTCTGGTTTTGTCATGCAGATCAGAACCCTCCCGAAAGACATGTGAAAATGCAGGCACCATTTTATCTTCAATTTGACAGGAAGAAAAAGACAACATATCTGGATTTCTTCAAGCAAACAGTGAGGGGTGGAAAAGCTGACTCACTCAACTAGTCAAATCAAGGAAGATGTGTTCAATCCATTTCCTTCTGGGAACTCCAGAGGGGGAATACCAATGAATGTGTGCATTTCCAGATGGGAGGAGACTCTTGACTTTAGGTTAATGCATGCTTCATCTTAGACTAAGAGTTGGAAGAGATTATTAAATCCAGTTCCCTCATTTTACAGATGATCGAAACTGAAGCCCAGAGAAGGTAAGTGATTTACCCAAGGTAACACAGAGAAGAAATAACAGAGTTAAGATTCTAACCCATACACTGATTTCAAATTCTGTCTTCTTTCCACTTTTAAAGAAAGAACCACTTTGACATGGACCTTCAGATAATACAGGCTACACCAAGCAAGCTGACCAGAAATTAGATAGAAATTAGACCCCCTTGCTAAAGAAGTCATTATTCCCAGAATGTCAAGAATGAGCTCTCATCACTGTCTGTGGGGAACCATATCTATTAGAGAATTTTGGCAATGTGGTACTGTTTTTTTTTTTTTTGAGAATATGCCTCTTCTGCAATAAACCCATAGCTTTTGGGGCAAGAATCCTAAATTATTTTCTGGGCATTTTCCAGATTTGTTATAACGCAGAATGTATTGTAGGTGAAGTCTCTTTCATGAAACCTTTTCCTGGATTCTACGACCAAGATATAATAATGAATAATAATGATAGCTAACATTTAAGGTTTGAAAAGTACTTTATATACATTATGATATTTGAACACCACAGCAACCTTATGAGTTAGGTACCATCATTATCCTCATTTTATGGATGAGGGAAATGGAGCTCACTCAGAGTCATTCAGCAACTTGTGCAGGGTCACACAGCCAGCCAAGTTTCTGAGGCAGGGTATGAATCCAGACTATAGCTCCAGCACTCCATCCACTGTATCATGGTTATATCTAGTTTCTCTGAAGGACCTGAACACTTTGAGTCTATGTGACACAAATTGGTACTTTAATTACATGTTGTCTTGCTGGGTTCACAGCTCTTTTATGTGAGTACTCTTTCCAACCAGAAATTTTAAATCGCTTGAATGAAGAGATCACTTAACATTTTTTGTTGATTAGCTATAGTTTCATGTACAGCAGTATACATATGCTAATAAATTGTTTTTGGTAGGCTGATCGATGATAGATAATTCTGTTAGGAAGATAAGTGTTTGTGAGTCTCACACAACTCCATCTAAATTAGGAGGCAAACATGAGATTATAGAAAGCACTTAGATGACTTCAGTCCAGACTTACAATTATTAGTTAGATTAGTGAGATTATTACTTAAACTAATGATTAAATCACTTAATTTCGCTAAACCTCAGTTCTCTAGTGAGTTATAATGATGCTTCCACTACCTATCTCTAAATGTTGCTATGAGAAAAATGCTTTGGTAAACTTTAGATAGAAAACTGTGAATTACTGTTAAGTGATTAGAGCTTATTTAAAGATTATATGTTTTCCAATAAACACTGTATACCCACAAAGTGTACATGGAATTATCCTTAATGAAATCGTTACTGAGGAACAGACAACCTTTCATAGACAATTTTATGCACTAATAGATCACATCTTCCAAGTAACATAATTGACTGGAAGGGGAAGAAAAGATTCTGCTACATCTATTGTTTGTTGAATTAAGAGAAAAAAAATTAACTCTGGACAAGGAAATATAGCCTAAAACTTCCTCCACACACAATTTAAAATCATGTAAGCTTCTATCTGGTGCAACCATGGACAGAACTTTTCTGAATTATCTCCTAAGGATCAGCACTAATTGAGGCACAAAGCTGGGAGACTTTTCTTGCTTTTCCAGGCTCTTCTTTACTGTCATAACCGGAGAGCTTGTCCTGTACAAGGTTCACAGAGAAAATATGTCTATTGTTTCTTGACCCAAGACTAGAAAAAAAACAAAACATTTACCTCTGGAGAATAAAACAGAGCCTAAAAGTTCCTCCACACACACTTTAATTAAATCATATAAGATTTTATCCAGTTGCAACCATGGAGAGAACTTTGCTAAATGTTGCTGTTTGTCCTCTGTTCTCAAAGAGGACATTTGGAGGGTGATGTCTTGACTTGCTCTTGAGTTGCATTTAAGTGAGGCAGAGCTATAAAAATTTGTCAGCCTCACTTTCTCCTCCAGTCTCATTGGAATCCAATGGCAAGACAAAGTCAAGCTAACTTACGATGGCCCCTTGTCCTTTCTAAATTAAAGTCTTCCCTAGGTCTCAGTTTGTCTGAGGCAATCCATTCAATGACTAAGGGCTGGGTAAGAATTGAGACAAAAGATGGGCTGGGGGCTTTTGCTGGCCATTCAATAAGCCCGTGTAATTTATGTTTAAAGGCTCATCAAGTAGCTCCAATTGAAGCACAATGTGCTTTTGTAAAGTGTGGTTTTTCAGAGATGTATTTCAAAAAATCAGAAGTGAAAACAGCACAAGATAAAAAGTAGATTGTCCTGACTTTTTGAAAAACAAACAAATAATAAAAAAAACTAACTAAATAAAAGATTTTAAAAATCTATCCTCTAAAATCTATCCTTGGATAATAATAGCAACCAAAAATTATATTCCTATGGACAGAGCACTCACATGTAAAAATATGGTTCCCAAAGTGGAGGAAATGGCAGCGTGTGATGAGGGAAGAGGGAGAAGGAGGAGGAGGAGCAGGAGGAGGAGGAGGAGGAAAGAAAGAAACAAAGATTCCCCAACTTCTCCTTGAATTAGCAGATTGAGTCCTCAGAGGGCACCTACCACTACTCTCAGGATCTAGAGATAGCTCTCAGAGACTGTGTTTCACCTGCTGTAGGTCCCAACCACCAAATGTAGTGGTTGCCGTTGACAGTTATCCAATAATCTCAATTAGTTTTTACCAAAGTTATTTTGGCCTCCATATAAGAGTGAGGGGAAACTTCTTTATACTTAGAGATATCCAAAAATAAAATAGACTGCCACTGGAAAGAGTAAATTTCCCCATCCCAGGAAGTCTTTAAGCATGGAATGGATTACCCCTTGTAAGGGATGTTGATCAGAGTAGGTTATAGCTCAGGTATAGGTTGATGATGGACTCCAAGGTCCCTTCCAAATTAGATTCTCTGCCTAGATGATTTTTCAGTTCCCTTCCAGGTCTATCTGGGATAAATCAGTTCACTATAATTTTGGAGCCTACAGAAAACCAACAAGAAAATGAATTGAAAGCTCATTTAAGTTCAGGTGTGTTGTTGACTGGCATTAATCTGTTGAAGTTTGAGGCAAGTTAGACTGGTCCAGAGGGCAAGACATTATTTCCTAGATCAGGCTAGCTCAATAAAGTAAGCTAAGGGAATTCTTTGCCTATGAAGCCATGACACACAGGGACCACACAGTTAGCGCTCAATAGAGAGATCTAAATATATACTTCTCCTGTCTTCTGAATTTGGAGCAATTTAGTACAATATGTCTATTATGTAGAAGAATTTTGATTTTTTTTTTCATTTATAAGACCTCTATGCCCTTTCATTTATAAGCCCTCCAAAGCTGCTGGTAAACAACTGAGTGTTTTGTGTAATTTTCTCAATGGTTGTCTATTTAGAATAGAGTTGAGCTATTTTCCCAGAAGCTACAAAACAGTCATTGAACATTATTTAAACAACGAAGAACAGGTAGTCTCTTCAATTTGAATCTTTTTATATCTATATTTTCCTTTGAAACTCGGCTTACGTTGGGTATGGTCAGTATGTTTTTTTCTGTCGTTTTTACCAGGACCTGGGCTACTAGGTTTTGTGGAAAATGACCTGTTCATTACCTTTGACCTTATATTGTTTTCAAGTAACTGAGTTAGAATCAATTTCATGTATTAGATTTCAATAGTTTATGAAGCTATTGATCATGATTGAATCTTTTAAAACTGGGCAGATGACCTAGATATCTGGTTTTCATTTATTTTCTTGGGTTCTGTGATAGTTGATAAATTATATTTTCTGAGCATTGTATGTTATTCAATCTACACAGTTATGCAATTGAGTGATATGGCGGGTTCAGGTGCCATATTTTATAAAGGGCATTAATACGTCAGGGACAATCAGATTGGTGAAGAGCCTAGAATTCACATGACATGAGGATCAATCTAAGGAATTAGGGATATTAAATTTGGAGAAAAGATCTCTTAGGGGAGCATGATGACTGTGTTGAGGTAGCTGGAGCCTTGTTTTTTAGGACAGGGATTACATTTGTATCACAAGGGCCCAGAACCAAAGGCAATGATAGAAGTTGAAAAGCTTCCTAAAGATAGGAATTATGCAAAATAGAATGTGCTGCCAAAAAAAGCAAGTTGGTTCTTCCTCACTAGACATCTTCAACTCTGATTTTATTGGGTGTGATGAAGAACGAATTCTTTTTCCAAATATGCATTGAATGAGTCATTGAGGTGCCTCCCAGCTTTGAAAGTCTGTGAATTATTTAAATTGGAAGATGATGGAAGTTATTGTCTAAGATTAGGTCTTAAGGTGTCATGTCAAAATGATCCATTAATTCATTTCATATAGAGGAAAACAAAATTGATCAGAGGTTGGTTTACAATCTTATCTCAGTCCTTCTTGACCTAATTGCTGCATTTACCTCTGTTGACCACCCTTTTCTCTTGGAGTTTTTCTTTTCAGGGTTTTCAAGGCTCCTCTCTCTCCTAGTTCATCTCCTACGTGTGCAACTGCTCCTTCTGTCTCTTTTGTTTGTTTATTTTCAGGTTTGTTTTGGAGCCAGCTCCAGTAGGGCTTGGAAAAACCAATAGTTAAATTTTCAGTGTAAACATTTATATTTTGGAAATTAGCAAATACTACAAATTAGAGCTTAACTTGCTATTTTATTCTTTGTTTTGATTTCAGAAAGTAATGGAGAAAATGTTAATCATGCAGATTAAATTTAGAAGTGTGCCTTTTGCTTTCAGAGAGGAAATCATTAAACATTTAATCTGCTTATTGTTCACATTATAACTGTGAGTGTTTCCCAAGTAGACTCTCTTCCCTGACCTCCCGTTCTCTACCCTCCTCCTGCTCCCTTGCCTGTCCTCCCCCTCCCTTCCCCTCCCCTCCTCTCATCTCTTCTCCTCTCCTTTTTCCCTTCTCTTCTCTTCCCTTCCCCTCCCCTTCCCTTCTCTCCCTTCCTCTCCTCTCCTTATTTTGTTTTTACATTACAAATATTTCTAGATTGCTTTCATTCCATGAGCACTCTCTTGAAAGGAAATGTGATGTGAATTCCATGTCTGTAGCACACAAGTCAAGTTTCTTTATTTTAAAGTGTTTTTTTTTTTACAAGCAAACGTCTATCTTCTCTCCCTCTCACTTCCTACCTTACTGCAAAGAAATGAAAAACAAATTCTTCGCAACAAACATGCAAAGTCAAACAAAAGAAACTTCCATTGGCAGTGTACAAAAATATATGTGTCTCATTCTGTACCTTAAATTGTTCCCCTCTCTGGCAAGAGATAGATAATATGTTTTATCATTAGTTCCCTGGAATCATGGATACTGATAGCTTCAAAGTTATTTGTTTTTATAGTATTGTTGTTATTGTGTAACTTAGTTTGGTTCTTCTTATTTCATTCTTTACCAGTCTATAAAAGTCTTCAAAATTGTTTGTTTTTATAATGTTGATATTATAGTATAAATTGTTCTTATGTTTTTGTCCTACTTACTTCATTGTGATTTAGTTCATATAAATCTTTCCACATCCCTGTGAAATTATCCTCATTTCTTATAGAACAATTGTATTTCATCGCAAGCATATATCTCAATTTATTCAGCTCTTCATCAGTTGATAAGCATCCCTTTTGTTCCCATTTTTTTCCCACCAGAAAAAGAGCAGCGATAAATAGCTTTGTACATATAGTACCTTTCCTTCTTTCTTTTATCTCTTTTATGGGCCAAATAATGATATAGCTGGGTTAAAGGGCTTATACTGTTTAATAACTTTTTGTGTATGATTCCAAATTGCCTTCTATAATGGTTATGCACATTCACAGGTCAATCAACTATATGTCAATGTCCCTGTTTTCCCATAGTCCATCTGACACTATCTCATTCTTTTTTTTTTTAATCTTTGCTAGTTTGATAAACATGAAGTAGAATCTCAGAGTTGCTTTAATTTGAATGTCTCTAATTAGTAGGAATTGGGAGCATTTTAAAAATGTGCTTTAGTTAGCTGAGGTATCTTCCCTTGGGAGATACATGCTCATATCCTTACACTTTTATCAATTGGAGGAGAACTCATTTTCTTATAAATTTGGATAGTTCCTTATATCTTGGAAATGAGACCTTTATCAGAGAAACTTGATGCAAAGATTTTTTCTCAGTTGATTGTTTCCTTTTGAATCTGGGCCTTATTTGATTTATTTTTGCAAGAATTTTTAAATTTTATGTAATCAAAATTGCAGATTTTCATCTCTGTGGTCCACTCTATCTTTTGTTTGATCATAAGCTTTTCTTCTGTGAATATGTCTGATAAGTATTTTGTTCCATGTTGCTCTAATTTGTTTATGATATGACCTTTAATTTCTAGGTCACATACCCATTTAGAGCTTTTCTTGTTATAAAGTGTGAAGGTTGACCTAAATCAAATTTATTCCTGTACTGTTGTTCATTTTTTGGGGGGGAGTCAGGGAATCAAATAGAGTTTTTATCTTAGTAGTTGCTTGTTGTGTAGCTAATCTATTCCACTAACCTATCTCTATTTTTTAGCCAATACTAAATTGTTTTGAGAATTACTGTTTTTCAGTACAGTTTGAGATCTGGCACTGATAGGTCCCCTGCATTCCTCCTTCCCTTTTATTATTTCCTTTGAGATTCTTAATATTTTCCCTTCCATATGAATTTAATGATTATTTTTCTGTAAAATAATCCTTTGGTAATTTAATAGGTATAGCATTGAAGAAGTAAATCAACCTAGTAAATCAATAATCTTTATTGTATTTATTCATCCTACTTAGGAGCAATTAATAACTTTCCAATAATTTAGTTCTGGTTTTACTTTTAGAAAAAAATAATTTAAAGCTAGATTCATATAATTCTCATGTATGCTTTAGCAGGTAGACTCGCATATATTTCAAACATTTTGAAATTATTTTAGATGGAAATTCTTTTTTCTATTTCTTCCTGGTTTGTTTTATTGGTGTTATGCAGAAATGCTTAAAATTTCTAGGAATTTATTTTGTATCCTAAACATTTGTTAAAATTATTTTTAAAATTAATTTTACTTGTTAATTTAAGGTTCTTTAAGCACGCCATCATATAATCTACAAAATGATGTTCATTTCATCTTTTTTGATTATTCCCTAGATTTCTTTTTCTTATCTTCTTATTATGGTCTGCATTCTAATACTATGTAAGATAGAAGTGGTAGCAGAGGACATCCTTATGTCCCTCTGATTTTATTGGAAAAGCTTCTAGTTTCTCTACATTATATATAATGATAGCTTTTGGTTTTAAATATATACTACTTATCATTTTAAAGGGAGGTCAATTTATTCCCATATTCTCTGTTGTGCTTTTTTTCATAGCAGAAATATATGTCCCATCTTGTCAAAAACTTTTTCTGCACCTTCTGATATAAACTTTTTGATTTTCTCTTATTAATATACTTAAATAAGTTTATGTTTTTCTCAATAAAAAGTCAATCCTGCATTCCTAGAATAAATCTAATATGGTCATAGTCATAATATTTGTGATACATTCATTGTTTTAGCCTCTTTGCAAATATTTTATTTAAAATATTTAACATTAATATTTTATTTAATATTAACATTCTCTAAGGAAATTGATCTGTAGTCTTCTTTGTTTGTTTTGATTCTCCCTGATTTCTATATCTAGACCATAGCTATGTAATAGAAGGAATTTGGTTGAATCAATTCTTTTTTCTATTTTTGCAAGCAATTTATACAGTATTGGAATTAACTATTTGAATGTTTAGTAGATTTCACTTTTGAATCTATCTGATCATGGAGTTTTTTCTTTGGAAATCCATTTATGATTTAATCAACTTAGTTTTCTGAAATTCTCTATTTCTTGTTCTGTTAATTTGGATATTTTATATATTTTTCATAAACATTCATTTATTTCATTGAATTTGTTAATTTTATTAGTATATAGTTGAGCAAATTAATTTCTAATATTCTTTATTTTTCCTTTATTCATTATTAATTCATTTTTATGTTGATAATTTGCTTTTATTTGTATAGTTTTTTATATAAATTCAATAGTTTTTGCTTTCAATTTGGTTTACGTTTCAAGTGGGTTTTTTTGGTAAATCACATTGTTACATTTTGTTTCCTAATGTATTCTGATAAATAATTTTGTTTCATATGTCAGTATATCTCATTCATATTCACAGTTATTTATTTATCTACATTCTGCTCTCATACTTTTTCCTTTTCTATTCTCCTCTGTACCTGTTTTATTATAATTTTTTACCTTTTCTTTTTTCCCTTTTAACTTTCTCTTCACTATGCTTTTTCCAAGTTTATATTGCTTACGACTAATCCCTCTCTGAATATACCATCCCTTTTGTGTTCTTCCTATTTATATCCTTTTAAATTGAATGTATTCCTCCTCCAAAATCTGTGTGTGTGTGTTCTGCCCTCTTTACCAATTTTGATGAAAGTGAAGTTCGAGTGATACTTCCCTTCCGTCCCTCCTCCTTTCATGCTACTTATATCTGTACGGTCCATCTTTCACTCCTTGAGTGTACTTGCTCCTTTTCTCCCTCTCTCATATAGTTCTTCACTTCTTTTAAGATATAGCTTGAGTAGCATCTTCATGAAACATTTCCACTACTGCCCTCCCTCCTATAATATCTCATTTTTAACTGATTTGTAATATTTGCATTTATTAACTATTTTATGCTGTATGTGTTTTATATGTAATTATCCTGCCCATTAGAATTCAAATTTCTTACAGAGTGTTTCATTATTTGTACTTATATTCTGTGTCCAGCACAGTGCCTGGCACATAGTAGGTGCATAATAATACTTACTGTTAGTTGATAAAACAATTAATAGATCTATTGAGATTTGTTTTCTTTTTTTCCTTTTTAACTGGCTGCTTTGGCTTCCTATAGACAGAAAAAAGAAATTAACTAGTCAAAAACCGAGCTATGAAGGCTCTCCTATTGAGGTCCTTCATGATCCATGGGAGGAAAAGAACTATTTTATGGGTCTTTACAATATAAATGAATACACTGAATTTATATTCAATGCAGGAAATAAATGTTCTTATCCACAACATTGTGCTCCTGAGCTAGAGAGAAGACACAAGGGTAGAGCTGAAATTTCACTTTTGACTGTGGATCTCTACCTGGTAACACTTTTCCCACCTCACTGGTGACTGCGTTTTTCGTCTATTACAAGGTTCATTCCATCTATCTTTCCAGCATTCAGATCATGCAAGGCTACTCCTTTAAATTATACCATAAGTACTGGTTTAGTGTGTAAGTAAATGATCTGCTTGTACAGTGCAAAGACATGCCTCCTAAGGTTTGGATGTAGAATGAGAATTCCGTCACAGATCATGGATAAATAACTAAATATCAACATGGTGCAGGGATGTGCTGTAAATGTTTAACAGCTGACTCTCCAAGAAAAATGTAGGCATGATATTTCAAAATTTAACCTACATTCTTAACACTATCACTTTTTAAAGTACAGATTCAACCAAACAATGAATGAAGTCCTGGTTTGTAATGTTTGCCAACTTGCAAGATATTGAATCCTGAAAATTTAACAAAGAGCTGTCAATCAATTCAAGCCAGCTTTAGCACCTTCTGGCTTTAGTAGGTTCCAGGTCTTTTCCTGTGGGTTCCCTATCCTAGTGTAGATTATATATTATTGTGTGTGTGTGTGTGTGTGTTTATCTTGTATTATTGATGTCCATAACAGAAAGATATTTCTGTTAGTAGTAGTAGGATTGCTTTTGATTTTTTTTAATATTTCCTAGGTATCAGCACTGCACTTGGTCATCTAACTTTTATCCCTTACTCTTGTTAGATGACCTGCCCACTTTTCTAGTTACTTATCAAGTTATATATTGACTTGGTTTGAAAGATCTTCACAGAATTTTTCTCCCACTTCATTTTCTGCACCAGATATTGGTAAACAAATTATGATTCACTTCTGTTTACTCATCCTTAGTTTAATCAAAATGGTTAAGTACTTCATGAATTGATGTTTCTTTTTACCTTGGGTAACAACATTAATTCCACTTCAGTAACTCCTTCATTTGTTTCTCTGAGGAAAAACTGTGAGCTATCCTTCCAGGTAGCTCTCCTGCTTTTATCAATATCAAGAATGTCCATATGATTGAGATTTTGTTTCTCCTTCCCCTCTCCCCCATAGTGAATTAACTTGCCAGGCACTGGGCAAAGATAACACATTAAAAGTATTAACTTGTTTATAGATGTTCATGTTTGTAGGCAATCTAAGTTCATCAAGAATCCTGCCCTTTTTTCCATTCTTCTGCTGTTGATATTGCAAAAAATAAAAGGTGGTCATGCAAGATTAAGGGCTATAAAAAAAAAAAATAACAACTACCTATATCATGGATTTCCTTGACCAAAAATTCAGTCTTGACCAATCTTTTGGTTAGGAACCTGTCCATATTTATTGATGTTGGTCTTTCAGGGGTAGGCGTACTCAAAGCTTTTCCAACTTGGAAGAATCTCTCAGGGTCTGAGCTCCACTGGCCCAGAATTTAAGAATTGAGAGTCAACTCCAAGTCACAATGATGAATATACATGATGAATATTACATTTGTAGAGGGGAGAAAAATCTACCCATATAAAAATAAAGAAGCACAGATAACATGATGTATAATTTTTATATGGTTTGCATTTTTTTCAATCCAGTCCTTCATGTAATCCAGATCTTTCAGAAAAGATAAAAAGGATTACATTTTGGGCTCCTGAGAATCAACTACTTACTTCCTGATCATGTATCACAGTCAGCCAATTCTCTCTGGTTCTCCATTCTTCCTGCATAAAGCACTTTTACCTCTCTTGAAGTAAAGAAAACAGATCAGCACCTTTTTGGCTTTAGGTTTGGAGAGCTTTTTAACTAATAGTTGGTCTCATCATTACGCATCATGAGCTTGGACCATTGTATGAAATTGACATGTTCTGAGTCGGAGAGCAGGGTGAGCTTTACTCAGAAATTGGGAGGATCGGTTGTTTGAGCATTGCTCATCCTTTTGCAATCACACTCAAGTTATCTGACCATGACCTTGGCTGTCTTGGTTAAATGGTAAGCTTGAAACTGAGTATGTTTTATTATCTTATCTTTGAATGCAAAGTCCAGTTGATTTATGATGTAGCAACAGTCCTATAGTTTTACCTTTTCCTTTTTCCAAATAATTTAATTCCCATTTGTGGTCCCTGAGATATTTAGGTAAAAACTGATGTTGAAGAAGTCATCAAATGCATTCTTTTTGCTGTTTGAGACCTGGCAGAGAATTCTTAATGTTGATATTAATATTATTCATAAAAACAAAATTCCAGATTCTGGACAGAAAAGTTTTTGGTTGCTCCCAGACCAGTACACAGGCCAGGAGAGGAGTGAACTCCTCTTGATTGTGCCACCTTGGAGGAACTGAGAACTTACAAGTCCTCAGAGTATGCCCTCCTCTTGACAAAAGTCTCAAAAGTCAAGGAAATGGCTGGGAAAGTGCCCAAAAACAGAGGGAAGAAAGATTGTAGATGACTACTTTCTTGGTGAACAGGTATTTACTTCTATCTTTTCAGATGAGGAACATCTGATGAATACCATCAGAGGAAGTCAAGGCTACCAATACCTCCAAAATAAATATGCAGTGGTCTCAGGCCATGGAAGAGCTCAAAAAAGAATTTTTAAAATCAAGTAAGAGAGGTGGAGGAAAAATTGGGAAGAGATATGAGTGTGATGCAAGAAAATCATGAAAAGCAAATCAATAAGTTGCTAAAAAAGACCCCCCAAAATTTTGAAGAACATAACACCTTAAAAAATAGACTAACTCAACTGGCAAAAGAGGTCCAAAAAGCCGATGAGGAAAAGAAAGCTTTAAAAAGCAGAATTACTCAAATGCAAAAGAAGGTTCAAAATTTCCCTGAAGAAAATACTTCTTTAAAAATTAGAATGGAGCAGATGGGAGCTAATGACTTTTTGAGAAACCAAGAAATTACAAAGCAAAACCAAAAGAATGAGAGATAGAAGATAATATGAAATATTTCATTGGAAAAACAACTGACCTGGAAAATAGATCCAGGAGAGACAATTTAAAAATTATGAGACCACCATAACAACAAAATTCAATATTTCAAAACCATTAGTTGGGAACTGGAGAATCTGGTAATGGATTTGAATGATAGGTTTTCATGATGGAGAGCAAACTGTATACTTCAGGAAATGCTTGCCAAAGAACATCAACATACAAGTACACTGTGTGTGTGTTCATCCTTGGTTGCTGAAGAAGACCATGCCATCAGAGAAATAATGACATGACTTGCACTTGACTTTGTTTTGAGTGAGGGAGGGCTGTGCAGGTCACCAACCTCACTTCTTCTCCAGAGCCATCTGAATTCAGTGACCAGATATTCATCAGGATGACTGAAGATGACCCAGGATGAGGCCATTGGGGTTAAGTGACCTCCCCAAGGTCACACAGCTAGTGAGTGTTAAATGTCTGAGGTGAGATTTGAACTCAGGTCCTCCTGACTCCTGCACTGGTGCTCTATCCACTGTACCACCTAGCTGCCCCCACAAATACAGTAGCTATTTATTTCAAGGATAGACTTACCTAGTCCTACTAAATGCAGGACTGCATCTGAATGACTGAAGCACTATCATAAACCAGTGAGGAAGAAACTTTCCTAGAGGTTGTGACATGAATGAGTGAGCCATACATGTGACTTGACTTTGTTGTTCAACAGGGCTCTGAGAAAAGCTCTGTTGGCTTTAACCTAATGCTTCCATCTTCAGAAAATCTTGGTAACATGGCTATGGAAGTCATAGATTTATTGTTAATGCCCAATAGTACCCCTACTGATGGAAATCACCAATTCCTCAAGGGATGAAAGTATCTCAAAGGTCTCAAACTTTAAGTGGTTGCATGGTACTCTAGCATTATATTTGACTATCTTCTAAAGATCCCTTAGGACTCTAAATCTTGTGGAGAAAAGGACTTCATTCATGTCTCCCTGTCTCTTTCCCTCCTTTCATCCTTCTATCCCTCCTTCCATTTCCCTCTCCCTCTCCTTTTTCCTTTCTTCATCTTCTTCTCTGTCTCTATCTCTCTCTTTCAATCTGTCTTTCTGTTTTTGTCTCTTTGTCTTTCTCTTTATCTCTCTGTATCTCTGTCTCTGTCAGTCTGTTCCTGTTTCTCTCACTCACTCTCTTTCTCACAATCCACCCCTTTGTACCTCTGTCAAAAGGAAGTGTGATACAGTGAACAGAGAATTGGATTTGGAAGTGAGAAAACCTGGTTTCAGGTTTTTGCCTCTGACCCTGGGCAAGTCATTTAACATCTCAGTGCATCATGGACTCCTTTGGCAGTCTTGATGAAGCCCATGAAACCCTGCTTAGAATCATGTTTTTAAATATCTAAAACAAAATATGCACAATATTAAAGAAAACCAATGATATTGAAATACAATTGCCAAAATTTAATTTTTTTAAAAGGTTAGAGACCCCAGGTTAAAAAATCCCTTTAAGTCTAAGACTAAGTTACAAAGAAGGTACTGTCCTGTATTGCTAGAGGGGACTTCCTCATCTGGGAGTTCCCTAGTCAATGAAATCACCAGTCCAGGCCCTATCCCTTTATACCTCTGTTATAGCTTCTCATTTAATGGATTGTAAAGGCTATGTATTTCCCATAGTATCTTGTGCATAAGTAAACACTCAAAACAATGTTTGTTGAATGAATTAAGTCATATACAAGGGATTCTTTATGTATTGCTGTTATATCTTCCTTTTTTTTCTCTTGTCAACTGAGAGCCATGATAATCACAAGCTCTAAACGGGGTCACAGCTGTCTGTAACAGCAATCATATTTATAGACTTGTTTTCTCAACTGGTAATCAACTGCACAGTTGATAATTGTCAGCAAGGTCTAGGATCATATATTTCCAAAAAGGAGGAGGATTCTGTTTTGAGGATGGCTGAAAAGTGAAATAGATTTTTTTTTTGGCTAAAGTGATTTGCCTCCCTTATAAACATATCTTTGAATGGAGCTACGATAATTTTAATTTCAACCAATTTCTCCTTTTAAACCAATCTAATCCAATAAAAAAGCCTAGCTACTAAGGTATGAAAGAGAATTTCTTGGCTTAATTCCCAAGGGTGCATCTTAAATAAAAACAAACCCATCTTAGCTGCTCACCTGTATATAGGAGGAAGAGAATATTCAAGCTGAGCTAGATCAGAGATACCCCTAAATGCTAGTGGGCTTCATAACAAACAGGTCTGAACATGTCAATCCCTTCCTCCAAAACCATCAATGGCTCCCTATTGACCCCAAGAGAAAATGTCAATTTCTTGATCAAGCACATGAAACCCTCTGTAGTTTGACTCCAATTTGTCTTTCTGGCTGTATTTCACATTGCTTCTCTTTATTTATTCTACTCAAATTGGAAAATTATAGAGGCCTGAAAGCTCTGTATGTATCAACAGTGTAATGTACTAAGAAACAAAACATGATCTTTAGGCATTAAGAGAGATAAAGTGTCCAAGAATAAGTCCTAGTCAGGCCACACGTAGAGAAATGTGTTCTGTCATAGATGCCACATTTCAGGAAGGACATTGAAAATCTGGATGGAGAAGATTGTTTCTTGAATTCATACCATAAGAGCATCAGTTGAAGAAATTTAGCCTGGAGAAGAAAAAACTTATGAGGTCACAATATTTGATTTAAATTAAATGATAACATCTATCATTCTTCCCCTCAGCCCCTACTCTTTTCTCTTCTCGGGGGGCTAAGCCTTCTAAGTGCCTTCAAGCTATCCTTGTATAGTATGGTCTCAAGGCCATCACCATCCTAGTCAAGGGTCTTAATATGTCCTCCAGGGCCATCTTCATCCCTAAGTAATGTCCTAACAATTCCAGTGCTTTTATAAGATTTCTGGATAGACTAATTTTCTCTATTTTCCCTCAGTTTGGCAGCAGTAATTAAAAAAATGAGTTTATATTTTTCATCAGTCTTAGCCTTGGGTGTGGTCTCTCTCAGCCTGATAATAAGAATAATAATTCACATGTATACGGCATTTCAAGATTTACAAGGTATTTCTTTTTCCCACAGTCCTCTTGTGACATGCCTTATATTTGTTTTGACCATCTGCTCTTGTGCAAATGATTGTCTCTGGACTTATATTTTTCTTCTTATTGGTTCCTCAGAAAGTACTAATCCTGCTTAAGAGGAACTTTAGGAGTCTACTGAAATACTGGGTCCTATTCTTCTTGACTACAGTGATAAATTTGAATGACATAAGGTAAGGTATATTTGCATCACTTCATAATGAGGGAGAAGGAAGAATAGTTGCTGTTGACACACACACACACACACACACACACACACACACACACACAGAATTGATGAGTCATGACTATCCCCTGTGAGCTATCAGACAATCCAGACTCCCAAAGGGATTGTGGTGTGAAGAAGCAGTGATGCTACAACACACCTGGACTCATTCTGTCCTCTAGAAGCTCCTGGGAAATCTCTTCCATAGTGGAAAAGACTTTTTTATATAGATATAAAAATATCTTTTTATATATTATAGACTTTTCTCATGCCTTGGAAGTGATTCTAGTCTTTTACCCCATTTCAACAACCAATTATGTGAAAGTTCAGGGAGTTTCCAGCTTACATGATCTTCCAAAAGTTCACTTGTAAGTTATCTTTTTTTTGAGTTTTGAACATATTTCCCTATTAAGGAAATATGATTATAATCTATATTTTTAGATTTGGAAAGCACTTGTAGAGACTATCCAGTTCCCCTTCTCCACCTCAGTTTTAGAGATGATGTGTCTGAGGTGCAGAGAGACATTTTAGCTGACTTAAGCTCACTGACTCCAGACCCAGTGTTCTTTTCAGGGTACCAGTGTTTCGGTGCCCAGCTAGATCCATAAAAGCTCATTGAAGTCATAGCTGAAATAAGATGGACATGCAAGGAAAAATGACAAAAAAGCAATAATAGTGCTAAAACTAGAGATTAGACAAAATAGATAACATGGTTGAATGAGAGCATATTTTTAAAATGTTCTCTTGATTGCTGGTGCTTGAGAAAAATAAGGTTTAATTAGAGGAGGATGAAGAGGTATATGGAAACATTTTACAGAGATTTTGAAGAGGATTTTCATGCCACTTCCAAGGACATTAGGGGTCAAGGGTACTGATTCTTCATTTGCAAAAGCTTAGCCTAATTTGATGACCAACCATCATTCCAGAGGACCAGTAATAAAATATGCTACCTAGCAGGGGACCTAGGTGGTGCAATGGATAGAGCATCAGTGCAGGAGTCAGGAGGACCTGAGTTCAAATCTTACCTCAGACACTTGACACTCACTAGCTGTGTGACCTTGGGCAAGTCACTTAACCCCAACTACCTCATCCTGGGTTATCTCCAGTCATCCTGATGAATATCTGGTCACTGGATCCAGATGACTCTGGAGGAGAAGTGAGGCTGGTGACCTGCACAGCCCTCCCTCACTCAAAACAAAGTCAAGTGCAAGTCATGTCATTATTTCTCTGATGGCATGGTCTTCTTCGGCAACAAAGGATGAACACACACATGCTACCCAGCTCCTGACAGAGAGATGAAATATAGAATGAAATATACATTTTAGGCCTTGGTAGGGATTTATTTTGCTTTACTGAGTATATTGCTATAATATACTCTTTTTCAACTGGGAGTAGATAGTAGAATTTTCTTCTCTTCCCCCACCCCCATCACCTCAAATGATGAGTGCAAAAGGAAGGTCAGAAGGAATCATTGACAAGTGGAACAGCTTGCAAAGTTATAAGAAGAATCTACTTTATGCCTAAAAAGAAAAGTAATTTTCTAGATCAGTGTTATCAAACTTAAATAGAAATGGTTCCTTCTTTGCTGCATATTGACTTAGAAAAACAGAAATTAGCATTACCTATGTTGTATTTTACCTGTTTTTAGTTTGTTAAAAATTTCCCAATCACATTTTAATGTGATTCCAGATCACATTCTGGAACTTGGTCAGCCATTTGTAGTCAGTGGACTGTAAGCCTGATATAACTCTGCTCTAGATAATAGAGACATACTTTCTTGTTTCACAATGCCTACGGGAAAGTACATTTTGTTTTGATGTTTAAGCTCAGGAAGAAATAGAAATGAAATGGAGGGATAAAACCCTTTTCCTTGACACAACTAAATTACTAATATCCTCCCTATAGTTGTCAGTCATGTATAAGGTCCCCTTTTCTGACTTAAAAATGGAATGGAGAAAGGGAGGAAGGAGGGGAAAGGAAGATTTTCCTGAGGATATTGAGCAAGAGATTCAGGGCAGAGAGAAAGGAGGAAGGGCAGTAAGGAGGATGCATATATCTGAGAGAAAAATTTTCAAAGGTGAAATTGTTTGAGATTTGAGTGATGAAAGATTGGAGAAACTAAAGAAAAAAAGAGTTGAGAACAACATTTGTAAAGTCTTCTTGAGGAAGAGGAAATGGCGTGCCGGGGAAGAGATGCTGGACTAGACTGCCTGGCAACTGAATAGCTGGCCCAGAATGGCTTGGTTGCTGCATGGAATAACTTCTGAATGGGAAGACGAGAGAGACACAACAGGTAATGAATGAAATGTTTATATGTGCAGACACTTAAAGGTCATGTGTTTGTACACTGTGAAGTTCTTATAGCAGTTTGTAGGCAGAGGCTGCTATAATGATTCCCAACCTTTTGGGAAATGGGAGGTAACATGCTATCCTTCTTGTATTTCATTTTGCCTTTCTAGTTTGTGTCTCAGAACTTTTTGTGGAGTATATTTGGGGGAGAAGGCAAGTAGAAGAATGACGAGAGAGCAACTTGGACAAGGACGAAAAACTAGCATACTCTGAGGCTGGTTCCCTGGCCCCTGGAAACTTCAAGTGTTTTAGGATTGTTTTCCAGTTTCTTTATTTAGGATGTTGATGAATAATCAGCTCCAGTACTTGAAGTATTCCAACACCAACATTCTAAATTTCATCCCTCCTTAATTTCTGGACCCAACTTTGATCTAATTAATTAAATGTGGTTCTCAAATCAAGTCAACTTTTGTGAGTTTCTGGAATTTAACTTTATTTGATGAATGTGGAAGTACCAGTTTCTTCCTCCCTCTGCAGCAAAAAGTTACCCCATGGAAATCTTCTTTTCTTTAAGTCTGTTTTTTAACTCTGGGCTCCTGGCAAATAGGATTTGGTGACCAAGAGAAGTAACCCCATCTGCAAATATCAGTAATTGCTGAGAGAAAGGGAAGAAGCATTAGTGTGAATGAGAAAGTCCCTGACTTTTTCTTCATCTGCCTTTCCTCGTATAACGAGTCCAGTAGAATCTTGAATAGGACCTTACATGAGTGAACAAGCCCCCAAGGTGAATAGGTTATAATAGAGGCTGAAGATGACTTAGCTTAGTGGCATGGCTGATGTCAGTTCTAGGGAAAACTGGGAAGTGGGCAAAGATTATTTTCAGTGTTCTCTCTCTCTCTTTATTTATTTATTTTTTACAATTTATTTTCATTCATTCATTTATTTATTTATTTACTTATTCATTCATTCACTTATTTATTCATTTATTTATTTATTCATCTATTCATTCATTCATTTATTTATTTATTTAGCTTTTTACATTCATTTTCAGAAAATTTTGGGTTCCAAATTTTCTCCCCTTTTATCCCCTCCCCCCCACCCCAATACCCCGAGCAATCTAATTTTCCCTATCTCCAATCTGCCCTCTCTTCTGTCATCCCTCCCTTCTCTTGTCTCCATCTTCTCTATTCTCCTGTAGGGCCAGATGACTTTCTATTCCTCATTAACTGTATGTCTTCTTTCCTAGTAGCAACAACAATACTAAACAGTTGTTCCTAAAACTTGAGTTCCAAATTCTCCCCATCCCTCCCTCCCACCCATTGCCTTTGGGAAGGCAGGCAATTCAACATAGGCCATATCTGTGTAGTTTTGCAAATGACCTCCCTGATAGTCGTGTTGTGTAAGACTAACTGGATTACCCTCCATCCTATCCTGCCCCTCATTGTTTCTATTCTGTCTTTTGATCCTGTCCCTCCCCAAGTGTTGACTTCAAATTGCTCCCTCCTCCCATTGCCCTCCCTTCCATCATCCCCCCCACCCTGCTTATTTCCTTCTCCCCCACTTTCCTGTATTGTAAGATAGGTTTTCATACCAAAATGAGTGTGCACTTTATTCCTTCCTTTAGTCGAATGTGATGAGGGTAAACTTCTTGTTTTTTTTCTCAGCTCTCCTCTTTTTCCCTCCACTAAAAAGTCTCCTGCTTGCCTCTTAAATGACATATAATTTACCCCATTCCATTTCACCCTCTTTCCTCCCCCTACCTTTCTCTCTGACCATTTACCTTAATTTCTTTTAAGATATGGTCCCATCCTATTCAATTCACTCTGTGCTCTCTGTCTCTGTATGTGCGTGCATGTGTGTATGTGTGTGTGTGTGCATGCATGTACATGTGTGTGTATGGTCCCACCAACTACCCAGATACTGAAAAGTTTTAAGAGTTACAAATATTGTCTTTCCATGTGGGAATGTAAACAGTTCACTTATGGTAAGTCCCTTATGACTTCTCTTTGCTGTTTCCTTTTTCATGCTTCTTCTCATTCTTGTGTTTGAAAGTCAAATTTTCTTTTCAGCTCTGGTCTTTTCATCAAGAATGCTTGAAAGTCCTCTGTTACATTGAAAGACCATATTTTCCCCTGAAGTATTATACTCAGTTTAGCTGGGTAGGTGATTCTTGGTTTGAGTCCTAGTTCCTTTGACTTCTGGAATATCCTATTCCACGCCCTTTGATCCCTTAATGTAGAAGCTGCTAGATCTTGAGTTATCCTGATTTTATTTCCACAATACTGGAATTGTTTCTTTCTAGCTGCTTGTAAGATTTTCTCTTTGACCTGGGAGTTCTGGAATTTGGCCACAATGTTCCTAGGAGTTTCTCTTTTTGGATCTCTTTCAGGTGATGATCGATGGATTCTTTCAATACTTATTTTGCCCTCTGGTTCTAGAATGCCAGGGCAGTTTTCCTTGATAATTTCATGGAAGATGATATCTTGGCTCTTTTTTTGATCATGACTTTCAGGTAGTCCCATAATTTTTAAATTGTCTCTCCTGGATCTATTTTCCAGGTCAATTGTTTTTCCCATGAGATATTTCACATTCTCTTCCATTTTTCATTCTTTTGGTTTTGTTTGGTGATTTCTTGGTTTCTCGTAAAGTCCTTAGACTCCATCTGTTCCATTCTAATTTTGAGAGAACTATTAAATTCAGTGAGCTTTTGAACCTCTTTTTCCATTTGGCTCATTCTGCTTTTGAAAGCATTCTTCTCCTCATTGGCTTTTTGAACCTCTTTTGCCAATTGAGTGAGCCTATTCTTCAAGGTGTTATTTTCTTCAGCATTTTTTTGGGTCTCCTTAACCAAGGTATTGACCCGTTTTTCATACTTTTCTTGCATCTCTCTCATTTCTCTTCCCAGTTTTTCCTCCACCTGTCTAACTTGCTTTTCAAAATCCTTTTTGAGCTCTTCCAAGGCCTGAGCCCACCCGACAACCCCCTGGGATGTCTGGGATACAGAGGCCCTGCCCTCCACATCTTTCCCTGATGGCAAGAATATTTCCTTGTCATCAGATCCGAAAGGCGGGATCATTTGCATCTGCTCAAAAAAGCTCTCTATAGTCTTATTTTTCTTCCCTTTTCTGGGCATTTTCCCAGCCAGTTACTTCACTTCTGATATTCCTGTCCACCCCTGCCTAGATCCACGCAGCTAGTGCTTGGGGTCTGAGATTCAAATGGGCTTTCCACGGCAGGCACAGCTGCTATTCAATGTGAGCTTTAGTTCTGGTGCTGGGGTGGGGGCAGGGCCACCTCCCAGACTCAGTTCCCTCAGGGGTTTTATGCAGGGACTTTCAGTAATGAAGATCCTGCCTGCTCGGGGAGTCCCGGGGCCGCTGATGCTGCCTCTGCCTCTGCTGCTTCCTCCCGAGGGGGCCCAAGTCACGGAGACACCCCACTCCCCTCTCAACCAGCCCAGCCGTCTCTCTCACTGACCTGTAGCATCTGTGGACGGAGGGACCTTCTCGGCTGCTGGAGGTTCCGTCCCTGAAACCTGCTCGGATCTGCTCCTCTCGGCCGCATGGCCAGGGCAGGGCGGGGGTGGACTCTGCTTTCCGGAGTGCGATGGACCCTGGGGACGGCTCTCTGGGGCTCTCTGGAATGGAAATCTCTTCCACTGTGTTTCTGCACACCCTGCAGTGATCCAGAATTTGTGGGGAGCTCTTGTTACATTAAATGCATGGGCTGTGGGTTCGGAGCTCACGTACGTGAGTCTTTCTACTCCGCCATCTTGACTCCGCCCCTCTCTCTTTTTAAACCATATTTTCCATTCTTGTCTCCCTTTGTCCCTGGTATTAGGGGCCAGTGTCTATTTCTTGCAGTCCAGGATTTGGAGTGGCATGGTGGAAAGAGAGCCGGATTCTGATTCAGGGGTCCTGGTCACTAATCCCACCTCTTACGTTTGTTTTATGTGTGATTTTGGCCAAGTTAATTAACATTTCTGGGCCTCAGTTTCATGAAGGGAAGTTGCAGGATTAGGTGACCTCTGAAGTCCTCTTCCAGCTACATTTATGAATCCTTGACTTATTCTAATTTCCCATCAGGGCTTGCATCTCAAGAGAAGTGAGTGCCGCCCCAGCAGAATCAGGATTTTTAATTTAGGGTTAAAGAACTTGTTTTATTATTTTTAATAACTATTTCAGTGTAATTAATTTCCTTTATAATCATATGTTTTTATGAATAATAATGTTATTCTGGGAAGGATCCATACTACACTGGCAAGGGGATCCATGAGTCAAAAAAGATTAAGAATTACTCTACTTTTTCCTATCCTTTGTCATCTCTATAAAAACTTATCAGTCTTTTATTCCATTATCTCAGGGTCTGGCTAGAGGACTAGGTGACTCAGTTCCTAAACTAATTTCTGCTAAGGTGATTAATTCTAATAATAATAATGATTAATGGTTTAATGTTTTTCTCATGCAAGTATTATTTCTACAATAACTTATAATTTTATATCTTAGCCCCAAGGAAAGATCAAGGAAAATGTTGCACATGGAGGAGCATCTCTACAGGCAGGCCTGGATTTATTTCAATCTGTCTACAAGGAAGCATTTAAGCTACAACTGCCAATCTACTCTAGTTTTTGATGTGCCCAAGAAGTTGGAACCCAGAACTGAATGCCAGTAGCCAGAAAATCTATGTCAGCCACACACTGATGGATTTTTATGGTCACACACTTTGGGATCACAGAGAATCCATAACGATGCAGTTCTGGGAGTCTGAAGTGTTTCCTTGTTAAGATGGTTTTCATTTCTAAATCTGAGCTACTTCATTTGTTTATTGGGGACAAGCCTGGGCTTCAAGGAAGATGACAGATTTTTAGGAATCTTTGAAGCAAGATTTTTTTGCCTCTGAAATATGCTCCTTTGTTTAATTCTGCAATAAATTCTATTCTTCGAAGAAGGGACCAAGAATACCAATGGTGAGCTGAAGAACAAACGGGGTTTCTCAGGCAGAGAATTCCCAGGCAAGATTAACATTTTTGTGAATTTAGACAAAAGTTCATACCCCTAATGCTGGTAGCTTTCATAGCCATTTTGGTCTTCTGTGATCTTGCAGTTCATGGACTTAATTACAGAGGGTGATAAAACTGTGAAGTCGGAACACTATAAAAAACAATCTAGTATCTTTTAAGTGCTTAGATAAGTTTTTCCATAGTCTATAATTTTCAACTTTAACATATTAAGAACCATTTCATTTTCAACAGATAACTTTATTTAAATATTATAATTACTGATGGAAGTTTATCTTTTCTGAAGATGTCAGAAGAAAAATATAATAATAAAAATATCATAATAAATAAATATAATATAAATAAAAATAAATATAAATTATAAATAAAATTATAAATATAATAAATAAAATAAATAAAAATATAATAATAAAGAAATAAAATAGTATCCCAGACTAACTGGAGAATATACATTTTTCTAAAGATGAACAGCAATGTTCTATAGTGTTTAAAATGGAGTCAGGAAGTCCTAGATTTGAATCCTACCTCTGAGCCTTCATTAGGAACACATAATTTATAACTTTAAAGGATTTCTGAAGTCACCTCCTTGTACTCCCTTATTTAATAATAAAGATAATAGTAATATATTTATATAGCACCTACTATGTGCTAGACACCATTACAAATGTCATCTCATTTGGTCTTCACAACAACTCTGTGAGGTCGATGATATCATAACCCCCATTTTACGGTTGAGAAAACGGAGGTAAACAGAAATTCAGTGATAAGCTAAGATCACAGAAGTGACAATTATGTAAATTATCTGAACTTAGGTCTTCCTAAGGCTCTACCTACTGCACCACCGAGGGACCACATGAAAGACATCTTTATGTCTCAGTTAATCATTAAGTAGGAATAATGGTATTTGTAGTTTCTGCTTTTGAGCATTGTTGTGAGGTTAAAAATGAGATTGTAATGTGCTGTAAAGCATTTTGAAAACCTTAAAGCACTATATGAATATCAGGTATGGACTGTGTTTCGGGAGAGACAACTATGACTGGTTTTCTCACACATACACACATACACACACACACACACACACACACACCAACCCTGAAAAGGGCCTACATGTGTTGTAGATCAGACACACAACAGAAGAGAGATTGTCCTTAAAACCCACAGGCAACTCAATGGGAAGGTGGACCTTGGTCAAATTCAGGAGCTTTAGGGTTAGAAGGGCCCTTAGTGGTCATGTCAATCCCCTCATTTTAGTTAGAAAACTGAGTCTCAGAGAAGTGCAAGAACTTGTTTAAAGTCATTCACGTCACAAACATCAAAGGTTCAACTCATGTCCTATGATGCCAGAATCAATGCTTTTCCTACTGTACCAAGCTACTATCAATTGGTCAATCAATCAGTATTTATTAAGCACCTACGAGGTGGCAGGATTATACTAAGTGTTGGAAATGCAAAAAGAGGCAAAGGGTGGTCTTTGCACTAATGGAGTTTATAACTGAATGGAGGAAACAACATGTAAATAAATATATACAATATCAATAATAAGCAAATAATAAATATATACAAATATATACTTTACTATATATACACACATATACATATATCATATATATGTATACACACAACAAATCACATACAGGAGAGACAGGAAATAATTGACAGAGGGGTTGGTGAAGGCTTTTTGTAGAAGGTGGAATTTTAGTTGGAACTTAAAAGAAGCCAGGGGGGTCATTAGTCAGAGTAGAAGAAGGAGAAAATTCTCTTTTTTAAAAAAATTATTTTATTTTTTTCTAATTACATGTAAAGATAATTTTAAATATTCATTTTTTAAAACAGTTCAATTTTCTTTCTTTCTCCCTCACTTCCTCCCTCACAAAGACAGGAAGCAAACTGATATAGGTTACATATGTGCAATTATGTGAAACACATTTCCATGTTAACCATGTTATGAAAGAAGAAACAAATCAAAAGCTTGAAAAAAATAAAATGGAAATAGTATGCTTCCATGTGCATTCAGACTCCATCACGTCTTTCTCTAAAGGCAGATAATATTTTTCATTATAAGTCTCTTGAAATTGTCTTTAATAATTATTGTTTAAAATAGCTAAGTCATTTATAGTTTATCATTATACAATGTTGATATTACTGTGTACAATGTTCTCCTGGTTCTGCTCACTTCCCTTTGTATCAGTTCATGTAAGCCTTTCCAGGTTTTTCTGAAATCTCTCTGCTCGTCATTTCATATGACGCAATAGTGTTCCATTACATTCATATACCACAACTTGTTCAGCCATTCCCCAACTGATGAGCATCCTTCAGTTTCTAATTCTTTGCCACCACAAAAAGAGATACAATAAATATGTTTGTACAAGTAGATTATTTCTTTTTGGGGTATAAACCTAGTAGTGGTATTGCTGGATCAAAGGGTATGCATTGCTCGATTACTCTTTGAATATTGTTCCAAATTGCTCTCCAGAATGGTTGGATAAGTTCACAATTTCATTAACAATGCTTTAGTTTCTCAGTTTTCCCACCTCCCCTACAACATTTATCATTTTGAAGAACATTCTAGGGATGAGGGACAACCAGAGAAGATGCCAATCTGGATAGCTTTGCAAGAGAAGAAAAGGTAAGTGGCACTTGTTGCACAGTGGGCTGCCAGTTCTGCCTGTACCCCTTTATGGTAGCTGTATATTGTGTGGGTCCCATCCCTTCTCCACTCACCTGTAGGGCTCAGGAACCCTACCTCAAATACCCAAGATGCTTGATGCCTAAGATTCTATGATGTCACTCATTTTTTCTTAATTAAGGATACTTTTATGAAAATGGAAAAGCTTCTGAAAGAAAACACACCTAGCCATTTATTGGTCATTTGAACCTCAGCATAAATTTGTCTATGGGCTCTTTTCCAATCCCAGATAAGTAGAAGGGGGATTTTAATGGGGAAAAAGTGAATGTCTTTAAGGGACTATATATACACCTGGGATTGGGATGCCTTTCAAAAGAATGGAAAGGAAACAAAACACAAATCATTCATTCCTCAGTCTACTCTATTTCCTTGCTTCTCACTGAAGTAGTTTCTTTGTAGAAGTGGGGGACTGTGGTTTTGGGGCACTGAATATACTCCTGGATTTGGTTCATGTGTTGGCTAATTTTGCTGAAGAACATTTTTTTTCTCTCCCTCTTTTAAAAAAGTTATTTGTTATAAGGAATGCACCTCTAGGTGGGAGAAAGTATAAAAATAGGGAAGTAAAGGTGGTATATCAAAAGAAAACAATAAAACATTATTAATGACCTAATCGCTTTTGGTATTTAAAATAAACCTATAGTCAATCTTTCTGTAAGTCAAAAATTCCTGTGAAGGAAAAATTTCTTCCTAAAGCATAGGATATTTTTCTTACAGCAGAACATAATTTGGACCCCACTCAAAATGGACTATAGCCAAGATGGTAGCCATTTTTCTTCTTGATGATGAGAATTACCAAGAAGAACCTAGGCTTTTATTGTTCCAGAAAGACAGTGGTACAGTGTTAGGAACTACATAGATAAACTATTCCATTTTGTATCAGAGCAGTGCTTCACATGGAAACTCTGTACCTCTGATTCCAGAAAGTTGCTGACTTTTTGTTTCATTTTGCTCTTTGTGTTTCTAGTGACTTCAACATCCTGTATCACTCTGTGAGAATCTTACAAATAACTAAACATCAACATCCCATTTTTGGAAGTTGAAGCTAACAGCACTGCAAAAGAAAGTTAGACAAATACTTGATAATTAAATAATTTTGCACAAAACATAGGGAAGTTTAAAATCTAAAAAAGGGATGTTAAATGAGAGACAAATTGATGAAGTTGAGAAATTCTCTTCCCTCTGTAGGATGACAGACAGCCTTTGCTATTTGTGTGTACATACACACATATATACACATATACATACATATATGCATATGTGAATATATATACATGTCTCTATATTCATATGTATAGATACAAATATCTGTATATATATGTATGATTATATATCTATATTTCCACCTATGTGTATATATGCATGTGTCTATATATTCTTGTATATAGAGAGATATAGATACATCTATTTTTGTGTGTTTGTGTATATATAAATGTATATTTGTGTATATATGTGTATGTTTATATATATATATATATACACACGTGTGTGTGTCTATTTACAAGGACACTCTCAAGGTCTCTCTCAAGAACTTTGGATTTGATTGTTCAACATGGGAGACACCGGCACAGGACAGCTCAGCATGGCATGCCCACATCAGAAAAGGTGCTGTGCTCCATGAGCAAAGCAGAAATGAGACAACACAAAGTAAACATAGGATGCGCAAATTTGGAGTAACCACCCCAAATATTCACATGGACTATCTGTGCCCAATCTGTGGTAGAGCATTCCGAGCTCATGTTGGTCTGATCAGTCACAACTGGACACGCTGAAACTTTATCATAGTGATGCCATTTTGGTTCTCTTCGAGAACAAAGGATCACAACCAACCAACCAAAAGTATATAGATATATAGACATACAAATAGATATAGATATAGAGATGTGTGTGTATGTGTTACTGTATACTCTTATCTGTACTCACATAACAACCACCCTAATCCAGGTACTCATCACTTCTCACTTGGGTCTAGTGCAATCATATCTGAATTGGATTCCCTGTCTTGAGTCTCTTCTCTCTTCAATGCAACTTACATACAGTTGCCAAATTGATATTCATGTAGTGCAGATCTGACTGTGTGTCTTCTTGGCTCAAGGACTTACTTTCAGCAGCTTCCTATTACCTGTAGGGTAACATATCATTTCATCTGTTTGACATTTTAAAGTCCTTGACAACCTGGTTTCAACATATATTTCCAGACATTGCATATTACTCCCCAACATGTAGCTCAAACTGGAATCTCCAACTTCCATGTCTTTGCCCAGCTCATTCCTGGAATATTCTCCTTTGCTCCCACCTTATAATACCCCTAATTTCCTTTAAAGCAGGACATACTTAATAAAGGAGATTCTTTTTCTTATTTCTAGCTATTTATTTCAGCCTACAGGAAGCATAGAAGATGAAAAAGATGTAAAGAACTCCATAAATGGATCCAGATCCAAATAAAATACTCAGAGAATCCAGCAGATTCTCTTGCAGGCTAGGCAAATTTGGACTTGCTATTGGATGACAATAATAACTGTTATTGGGGCACACCTTTTGATATTCTATTGGATGACAATAATAACTGTTATTGGGGCACACCTTTTGATATTCTAGTAGGAGTCTCGGTTCCAAAGAGTCCTAGAGTCCAGAAGGCCCCTTTGAATTTCCTCACCACCAAGTTATTAGTGTTTTTTTGACTCTGAAATTACTTTGCATATATTTTGCATATGCTTATTTGTGTGCGTGTTCCCCCGCCCCCCAGTAGAATGTAATGTCCTTGAAGGCAGGGAATGTCGTTTTTTTTTTTTTTGTCTTTGAATCCCTAGCACCTAGTAAAGTGTCTAACCCATAGGAAACACTCAAATGCTTGTTGAATAGATTTGAAAGATATAGTGGAGAAAAATCTCACAACTAAGATGGTGGGAATGTTTGAAAGGAAATGGCAAGATCACTGTAAAACCAGTTGAAAATCAGTGCATCATATTATTAAATATCAGAAGTATAGTTTGTTTTTGGTGATTTGGTAGTGCAGAGAAGTAGTGTTAAAATGTATGCAGAGTAAAATTAAAAGAAACCACAAAAAGTGCAGCCTACATTTTTTCTAAGTCTAAAAATAATTAGTTGTAAAATTAGTAAAGGATAGAATTGGCTTAATTTATATTCATGTAGTTTGACCATCTTTACTAAATATATTTTACCACAATTTTTAGTCTTTCTCCTTCTCTTTGTAGCATTTTTTAGAAATTCAGCATTGAATTTAGAATATCATCATTTACCCCAGAGATTTGAATAAATTTAATTTAAATGTCTCTCTATAAATATATCCAAACTTAATTGTAGCCTAGGGGAATGGGGAGGGAAGAAGGAGGAAAAAAAAGAATATAATAAAAAGTTCACAACAAAGAACAAAAGAAAACTTATAAGAAAGCAAAGATGGACAGTTTCTCAACATAATGTGTAGTATTTATTTTATAGGCTTTCTTGAAATGGAAATTTGTTACTACATATTTTGAATCCTTTCTTATGTTCTACTGTGCTCCTGACATGCTTTTTTTATTTTCTTATTTTGTATTTGTTTCAATATTTAAATTTATGTTTCTTTTTCTCTTTTCTATTATGTATTTGTTTTAGTATTTAAGTCTAAAATAAAATAAAATTTAAAAATTAATTTGAAGAAAATTAAACTTCAGTATATATAACAATTTTACATTTTATGGTTATGTTTGCCCTTTGTATTAATTTTTTAAAATAAAACTAGTATTGTAGAATTAAAACTAGAAGAAATTTTGAAGACCAAGTCCAACTATTGAATTAAGCATTCAACAAATGTTAATTCTAATTAGTTTAGAGTAAGAAGACCTAGGTTCAAATTCTGCCTAAGACATTTATTCAGTGTGTGACCTAAATTCTGTGTGCTTCAGACAGTTCTCAAAGACTTATTTAATAAATTAGAGATATAGAGGGAGTTACCACATATGGATTTTCCTCATGATGATCAAATCAAAGATCTTTTATTTACATTTGTTTAAGGTGCCATACTTTGAGATCCAAATGCAAAGAAAACCAAAATAGTTCTTGACGTTAAAAATCATGCAGTCTAATTAAGGATACAACACATGGATATAAATAGATATAATACAAGACAGATTGGAAAAGTTCTGTAAGAGAAAAGCAAACAAAATAAGGCAGGTGTCCAGAGGAGGATAAAATGGGCACAATCAGAAAAGATCTAAGATGTAGGCAGATGAAGACTGGGAGGGAGAAATGAGATGGCATACCATGAAGATAAAATTGCATAAGCAAAGTATGAAGTATGTTTTGAAGAATAGCAAATAATTTAGTTTAACTTTTTCATTAGGGTACGCTTAGGGATTAAGTAGTGAGAATTAAAGTTAGAAAGTAAGGTTGAGGACAGCTAATGGTTGGATGGGGAGAAGGCTTGTTTGGACTTAATTTTGGCATGTAATGAATGAGAAATCACTGGCATTATAGCAGTGATTTATGTAGGACATTTTCTCCAGAGATACAGGGCATATTCTTTCTTCTCTGTCTCTGTCTCTGTCTCTGTCTCTCCCCCCGCTCCTCCCCCAACTATACCACAGAATTTGTAGGATGCATAGACAGCTGGACCTTTTCTTTTTTTTTTTCTAGAATCTCAAGACATGATCTATCTCATGAAAACAAAACAAAAAAACTGCTTTCAGCTTCTCTGTAAAAGACTTCTCCTAACCATGCCAAATATCTGGTAGGATCAAGAAGGCATTAGACAGCTTAGAAATATGATATAATTGTTCATGCCACAACTAAACAGGAGATCACAGTGAGGTCAGAGGAAGCTGAGGAAGCAGCAAGGGGAAGCCGGGCTATTGTACATGCTGGGCTTGAGATAATGACTCTGAAGGCATTCTTCTCTTGCAGAGGGACTACTGGCTTCAGAAACCAGGGGTTCCACTTTGAGTTTCTAGTTTAGACAAAACTAATTTTTTTTTTGGAATAACTGAGTTGAGTACCTTAAGTTTTCAATCCCTGGTTACAACATAATGTCATGCTACCCATGATCACTGTAGCCAGGCTTCTCAAACTCGGTGAGTTGTGGACAAGACCTCTCAGAAAAACACAGGGTCAAAAATTATCTGTCCTTAAGGGGAAATAGTTGTTCAAGGGGAATCACACTATGTTCCTCTTGCTTTTCATTTTGATCACATCAAATGTGTGTGTGTGTGTGCGCGCACATGTGTGTGTAAGTTCAATACTACTTGCTTTGCACAGGGGAGGAAGTGGAGCGGAGAATAGTGTCATGGGCTGGTTGGCTCTGTTGTGTTTCTTCCCCACAAACTGCCTCCCTGTACAACTGACCGTGCAACAGTCTTTGATGCAGCATGGGGTTCTATATAGTAATTGATTTGGTGCAAATGTATTAATTCAATATATCATAGGAATTGCTTTGACGGTAGGCAAACTCAAAACACTAATCCTACAGAATCTCAGAATTGGATTATGCCTAAGAGTCCATCTGGTCAAACCCATGTTTGATCAAGAATCACTTTTACATCTCCAGTCTGTGGTCATTCAGGTTCAATCTGAAAATCTTCAATAGGAGAAACCTCTGCTCCTTGAGGTATTCCAGTCTGGGGAAGTTCTGGTTTAGAGCAGTTCTAATTATTAGAAAATTATTCTTCATATCGAGCTGATGTTAATGTCTCCACAACTTTCATTCACTGTTCTTAGTTCTCCTCTAGAGGAACAAGGAGAACAAATTCAAGAACATTTCTACATGCCATCCCTTAAATACTTGAAGGTACCTCATCTCTCCTTTAAGCTAAATATCACAGTTTCTTTAATTGATGCTTTATGGCATGATCTCTAAATCTTTTAGGATCCTTGAGATGACCAATGGCTTTCCTAAAAGATGGCACCCCAAACTGTATTACGTTCAAATGGGCCTTGAGCATGGATCGATCGACCATATCTTCCTCTTGCATTCAAGTCTATCACATCCATGAAGGACCAGTCAGAATTGTGTGGATCCAAAAGGTTTCAAGTAATTATTCCTGTTCGTGATCCTCTTCAACAGTGTAAATGTGTCTTCAAAAGTTCAATCCTCAACCTATTTAAATTTAGAGTCAAGAGGGCCAAGATTTAGTGAATCTAGAAAGATCTAGAAAGCTCAAACTGGTCTTCAGAATGAGTACTAAATAATACACCCCTGGGCAGCTGGGTGGTGCAGTGGATAGAGCACCAGTGCAGGAGTCAGTTTAAATCTCACCTCAGACATTTGACACTTACTAGCTGTGTGACCTTGGGCAAGTCACTTAACCCCAATTGCCTCATCCTGGGTCATCTCCAGTCATCCTGATGAATATCTGGTCACTTGATTCAAATGACTCTGGAGGAAAACTGAGGCTGGTGACCTGTACAGCACAAAGTCAAGTGCAAGTCATGTCATGATTTCTCTGATGGCATGGTCTTTTTGGGCAACAAAGGATGAACACACACATTCCAAATAATCCCCCATTCAGAACAAGGTAGAGGAGCATAAGCAAGGTATCATTTTGGTCTAAATGTTTGAAAATGTAAATCAGCCAGTCATTCAATAAGTCCTGATAAAATGATTACTATTTACCAGCTACTGGGTTAAATGTTACAGAACAAAGAGAGTCAAAAGCAGCCCTTGTCCTCAAAGAGCTCCGTTTTAATGGAGAAGATAACATGAAAATAACTACATATATACACACATACATATATATGTATATGTATGTGTATGTGTGTATATGAAGATGAATGCAGAGTAGACAGAAGGTAATCTTAGAGGCGCAAGCACTAGTAGTTGGGGAACTCGGAAATGCTTCCTGGAATTTCTCCTAAAGGAAAAAAATATATAGGAACTATTATTATTCCTATGTATAGAACTGTAATTTTGAATTCCTCATTACAATTAATTTTGAGAAACCAGGAACTGTAGGTGTACATAATAATTGTCTAAGGATGAGGCAGATCAAAATGAGATGACTTGTGTGAGATCATGTATTGGCTTCAATATTGGGAATGTAAAGGGAAAAACTGTGTCAAACATCCAGATGTCTTATCTATATGATTCCAAACATCTGGATATTTGCAAACACGGTGTTGATGAATTGGATTTTTAAAATTTCCCTTCCAGATGTTGTAGTTGGTAAGTGGCCTCAGCTCAATCATTTCATATTGTGCTTCTCAAATTCTTCCTTCATGTGTAAAACATCCAATCTTTTTGTAGTGAAGCAAAGAATTACAGAACTTTTATTTTCCTTAAATAAACATTTGAAAATAAACTTTAGTTATAAAAGAAATATTTTGTATTGTGACTAGACACTTCTCTGTTTGTATAAATGCAAACTCCAGATGCTCAAAGAGCCACAAATTTCTGTCCTTGAGGGGGACTAGACATACAAAGGCTTTTCATGCTATGATGAAGACACCTTCTCAAAAAATTATTTAAAAAAACAAACAAGGATATTGATCTGTCAAGGTTCTTAGGTATCCAGAAACCCTTAAATCTTTACAATGGTAAAAACAAAATACACATTCTTGACTTCTCTAAGGCTCATCCTATTTAGTATTTGATGAAAATCAAAAGCAACATTTAGGTATTTTTAAGTCTAGGAAGTGAGTATCATAGCTGAGTTTACAGAGCTCAGGGGAGCTTGGGATGGAAGAAACTAGAAGGGGAGCTTCTTTCTGTTTTGTGGATAGTATGGATTGCCAACTGCATAGTTTAACGATGACATGTACTGAGAAGGCAGAGAGCAGAGGAAACTTGGGAATGATCTCATTATATCAAATGACAGTGGGATAATACTCTGCCATAAATCAAACAATTACCCACCACTGGTGATATGCGTATGCCTGAAAGGAGCCGAGGGGAAGATAAGTCAGAATAACTGAGCCATGTAGTTGGTGGATCCAGACAGACTGGGGGAGTCAGAGTTCAGAACCCTTTCAGGTTCATCAGTGTGTAACCTAGGGGGCCAATATCATTGCCAGGGTAATTAATGAGGATCTGTCAAGACAATCGACAGGGGAAGGTGTGGACACTGGCCACAACTCAGCTTTAAATTTGGGATGCTCCAGTTCCTTCTAAGTTTCCCTTCCCTCCCCGTTCAGGGGCTCCCTTCTTATTCTATGCCTCATAAATCTCCCCCACACCCAATAAAACCTTATTCTAGTATCTTGCAAAACTTCTCTTCCCACTCTACCATCCGCGTTCAGGAATGCTAACCCAGAAAACCCCCTCACGGCTGAAGGAACTCCAACCTATCCATTTAAAGGCACAGATTGGAACCCCTGCCTCTCCAGGGGCCCCTGCACAGTTTTCTTCTGCCACATGGTTTCAGAACATAAGTTTTCTATGACAAGAACACTTAACTATGTAAGGCAAAGTTTCCCTTCTCTTTTCGGGCTAGGGGGTTAATTACAACTGCAGTAAGGATCTTGGGGACTTCAGGGCTTCAGGCAGCCAATCATATTTTAGTACACATGGCTGAAAGTGTGCTATAAAACTGGGAAGGATTGTAAATGCTTTATTTTATGGTGCACAAACAACCCTCCATTACTGCTCACTGCGGTGTTAACTTGCTAAGCTTAGTTTGGTCTCTACAATCCTCTCTCTTGTTTTGGGGAATGGATGACTCTGCTTCAGAGAAAATAATGAAAAAAAAAATGTCCCTACAGTGATTAAGCAACTTCCAAGAATGGAGCCATCTTTCAATCATTTGTGTATGTTTCTCTCATATGTAAAGGATATCCTTTCTTGGCTACCAAAATTAATTCCCTGTCCTCCAGACGTAGTACTATGGAATGCAAGAGCAGAAGGAAGCTTAGAGATCATTTAGTCAATCACTCTCATTTTATAGAGGAAACTAGTTACTCCTATCCTAGTACTCTTATCTATTCTATGAGACAGCATGTTACCACTGAGGAACTTTGCTTTGTTTACCATGGGTATAGTAGAGAAAGTGCTGGCCTTGGAAACTGGAGATCTAGGTTCACATACAACCTACAAAACCATGTAATTAACTTTTCAGGCCTCAGTTTCCTTATCTGTAATATTAAGGGCTTGGGCAAAAGAAACCTTTTGGCTCTAAACCTATGATCCTATGATGTTAAAAGAAAACTTGACCTGGAAATAAAAAAAAAAAAAACTAGGATTCTTTAGGTTACAGAAAGCAGGCAGAAGTTTTCCTGTAAACACCAACTCACTGGCCTCATCTGACTCATATTCTCCCTTATTATTGGGAGTCAGGCCAGGCCAAATACTGATGGGTATAGAGAAAAGGCAACTCATTTTGCAGCTCAGTACCAAAGCCAACAAATCATCTCCATTAGTTGGGAATGGATTGGTCTTAGCAGAAGATTATGGGGTATATTTACATATATGTAATTTTCTCTCTCTGTCTCTGTGTGTCTCTGTCTCTGTGTCTGTCTCTGTCTCTGTTTCTCTGTCTCTCTCTCCCCCCCGTGTGTGTGTGTGTGTGTGTGTGTATCTCTCTCTCTCTCTCTCTCTCTCTGTCTCTCCTACTTGTTCTTCTTGCCTTAATGGAACTATGGAACCATGATACATAGATTATAATGGAAATGGGTGAGGTGATAAAAGTGTAGAGAACACTGGACCAGGAGTCAGGACACATGGGTTCCAGTTCTAGTTCCATCATTAACCAACTGGGTAACCATGGATAATTCACCTTACCCCTCAGCCTCATTTCCATTTCCCTTACCTAGAAAATGGGTAGGTTGGATTAAATTAGAAAGTCTTAAACTATGGGTCACAAATCCCCAAGGAGTACAGGGTTAGATTTCAGGAGGCCTATGAACATGTAAGGGAAAAGAATACATTATTACTATTATTATTTTTACTAACCTTCCATCCCCTTTCTAATCCTACATATAATAGAAATTTTAAGACACTGTTCTGAGAAGGGGTCCTAAGGTTTCATCATAATGCCAAAGGGATCCATGTCACAAAAAAGTTAAGAACCTTTAAATTGCAAGATCTCTAATCAAGTTCCTTCCAGCTGTAGCATATTTAATTATTCCATGATATGTTAATTAAATCAATCAAACTTGCCAATTTGTCACCTTTGGAGGGAAAAAAAAAACCTGACATCAATCACAGTGAATCTGGTTTGGCAATTCAAAGAAAGGAAAGATCTAAGAGGATGTTCATTGTATTTATATTTGTGTAGTGAACATTACTTATCCATACACATTAAAAACAAAGCCCAAGAGGTTCCACTTAGAGTTTAGGAAGGACGCATCAAACAAGCAGTTGAAAGAGACGGCAGTGGAAGTCTGGTTTGAAAGCTCTCACTTGGGTGATGTAATAGTAATAAGTATTTGCTATCAATTACTGGAGGTGGCATTTATCACAGGTATTTGTTATCAATTATTGGAGGTATTACTACCATAGGATTATAGATTTATTGCTGAGAATTTCCTTAGATGTTATCTAGTTCAATTCCTCTCTCATTTTACATATGAGGAAACTGAGGGCCAAAGCGGTGAAGGGCACATTGGTAGGAAGGGGCAAAGAGAAGATTTGAACCCGTTTCTCTGACTGCAGATCCAAGGCTTTTGCCATTGGGATATGATGAATTGCCTCCCATCTGAATAATACGTCTGAGTTCAAGCTCTGGCCCCAGAGAAATGGATGCCTCATGTATCAAGAGAGTCTAGTCATGTTATAGTAAAATATAGATCTAGTTCTATTTGAGTCCTTGATTCCTGTGCTGAATTTTATCAATAACCATCCAAAACCTACATGCTTGTTTTGTACCTAAATAAATACCTAGAGAGGGAAGGAACCTTAGATTATCTAGTTCAACTCTCCCTCACCCCTTGATAATTTTTAAACACATAAGAAAACTGAGACCTACAGGGGTGAAATGACACCAGATATTGTTATTTTACCATAGTTCAATATTAACATGTGCAAAGAGAACTAAATTGAGGATCCAGAGACCTAGATTCTAGGCTGGGCTTTGCCACTGGCTAGCAATGTGGCCTTGAATAGCTAACCTCACTCCTCCAAGCCTTGGTTTCTTTATCTGTAAAATGAGGAGGTTGCATTATTTGCCACAGTTTCCTTCTTTCTCTAAGTCCTGTGATGTTATGATGCTTTTTCTCTAATTTTCTATAGGGCCTGAGGATACCTATGTTGATCTATTCCAGCCTCTCCTTCTTGTTCCTCCAATTAACAAAACACCCACCCTAAACATGAACTGACTCTTCCTTTTAATAACAGAACAGCTATGTAGATGATTGCAAAGGGTTTATGGTAAAGCTGTTATCTAAGAATTCCTTTAGATCGTGAGAAAACAAGAGAATGGTCATAGTCTCTGCCGTTGGTCTTCATCTTTGTTCAGCTAATATAAACTTACTCAAGGCAGGAGAACTGCACATGTGATGAGCTACTAAAGAAAACAGGAAGGCTTTAGAGGATAGAAAGCTGATTAGGTCGTATTTATCTTTCAGGAGAGTTTGAGTTAAATAAAAACACAGCTTCTCACACACCACAGCCTTGTCTCTGCTGCTTCTGGTTGTTGAGGCATGGAGCATTCCATCAAAGCCCTAAGCACCAAGAATTCTCATTGCCATGTCTCTACTGTGCAGGAATCCCCAGGCGATGACTTCAGCACGACTCTCTTCTCCTCACTACATATTTCCTAGCCTTCTGTCTGTGTCACTGTAATACAATCGATCCAGTCAAACCAGTCCAAAAACAAAAGTCGATTTAGTCAATGAAAAATAAACACTCAGAAGAGTCATCTGGTGCCATATAACCGAAACAATTACTTGATTGGATTTTTAAAATGTTTTAATCTGTTGTGTGGTCATGGAGTCACAGTGTTTCAGAGTTGGAAGGAATTCCTGAGACTATCTAGTCTGAGCTACACCAGAAAAAAGAATCTTCTTGTCACTGTATCTGACAAGTGGTAGGCTAGTCTCCGGAAGACCTTCAATGAGGAGAAAGCTAGTACCTCCTGAATCAGTCCGTTCCACTTTTAGATAGCTCTGCTTCAGGAGTTCTAACCTTTTATGTAGCATGGGACCCTTTGGCAGGCTGGGGAAATCAGTGTGCCCCTTCTCAGAAGCATGTTTTTAAATGCATACCTAGGGTTCCAAAGGAAACCAATGATATTGAAATGCAATTATCAATTTTTAAAAATGAAATCACAGATCCCTCACTAAGAGCCCCTTAGCTCCAGGTCGTGTTCTTTCTCTATAGTATGATCTGGGATGTATGGTGTCCACACATATATTTACAAACATGCAGATAACTAGATTATATGGCTAACATTCATATGGCTCTTTAATGTTTGTAAAGCACTTTTCATATATTAGCTTATTTTATCTTCACAGCAACCTTGTGAAGTACATGCTGTTATTAACCCCATTTTACAGATGAGAAATCAAAGACCAAGTGAAGTTTGGTGACTTTTGCAGGATCATATGGCTAGTAAGTGTCTGAGGTGAGATTTGAACTCAGGCCTTCCTAATTCCAAGTTGAGCATTATGTTCACTGTGCTACCCTTGCTACCTAGAATATGACTAATTTTGCCATCAAATTAACTCCAATAGTTACTAAAAAGATCTGTGAAGAACATATATTCATTCATTTGGCAACTATTTATTGTCCACCTAAGATGAGTAAGACAGTACGCAAGTCTATAAAATAATTTTTTCCCATTCCCCTCACTTAATGATATTTTATTTTTTCCAATTACATGTAAAGATAGTTTTCAACATTGATTTTTATAGAATTTTGAGTTCCAAATTGATTTATACCTCCCTCCTTTCTCTGCCCTCCCAAGATAGCAAGCACTCTGATATAGACTACATATGTATAATTGTGTTAAGCATATTTCTGCATTAGTTAAGTTGTGAAAGAAGAATCTGAACAAAAGGGGGAAAACACAAGAAAGAAAAAACAAAAAAATTTTTAAAAAGTGAAAATTTTGTGCCTTAATTTGCATTCAAACTCCATAGTTCTTTCTCTGGATATGGACAGCATTTTCTATCATCAGAATTTTGGAATTGTCTTTGAACATTGTATTGCTGACAAAAGTCAAATCTATCATAGTTTATCATTGCATGTTGCTGATGTTACAGTGTACAATATTCTCCTGGTTCTACTCTCTTCACTTAAAATCAGTTTATGCAATTCTTTCCAGGATTTTCTAAAATCTGCCGGCTTATCATTTCTTATAGCACAACAATATTCCATTACATTCATATACCACAAGTTGTTCAGCCTTTCTTCATTTGAGGTCCATCCCCTCAAATTCCAATTCTTTGTCTCTACGAAAAGAACTGCTATAAATATTTTCATACATGTGGGTATTTTTTTCTTTTTTTATGATGCCTTGGGTATAGTGCTCTAGTAGTGATATAACTGAATCTAAGGGTATGCACAGTTTTACAGCTCTTTGGGCCTAGTTCCAATGGTTAGATTGGTTCACAACTCCACAATTTTCCCACATCTTCTCCAACATTTGTCATTTTTCTTTTGGGCAATCTGGTAAGTATGATGTGGTACCTCTGAGTTGTTTTAATTTGCATTTTTCTAATCTGTAAGTGATTTAGAGTCTTTGTTCATATGACTATTGATAGCTTAACTTCTTCATCTGAAAACTACCTATTCATGTCCTTTGACCATTCATCAATTGAGGAATGATTCATATATTTATAAATTTGACTCAGTTCTCTATATATTTTAGAAATGAGACCTTTATCAGAAACACTGGCTCTGAAAATTGTTTCTCAGCTTTCTGCTTTTCCTCTAATTCTGCTTGCTTTGGCTTTGTTTGTGCAAAATCTTTTTAATTTAATGTAATAAAAATTATCCATTTTGCCTTTCATATTGTTCTCTATCTCTTGTTTGGTTACAAATTCTTCCTCTCTCTATAGACCTGACAGGTAAAAAAATCCTACATTTCCTCATTTGCTTAGGGTATCACCCTTTATGTCTCACCACGTGTGAAGTGTTGTTTATGCCTACATAGTTTCTGCCATACTATTTTCCAGTTTTCCCAGAAGTTTTTGTCAAATAGTGAGTTCTTATCTCAGAAGTCAGTCCTGAGGTTTGTCAAATAGTAGATTACTATAGTCATTGACTACTGTGTCTTGGGTACCTAACATATTCCACTGATCCACCACCCTATTTCTTAGCCAGTGCCAAATGGTTTTGATGATTGCTACTTTATAACATAGTTTTAGATCTGGTACACCTAGGCCACCTTCCTTTTAATTTTTTTATATTATATTCTTTACCTTTTATTATTCCAGATGAATTTTGTTATTATTCTTTTCTAACTCCAAAAATATATTTAGGTAATTTGACTGATATGGCACTGAATAAAGAAATTAATTTGGGGAGAATTGTCTTTTCTATTAAATTGGCTTGGCCTAACCATGAGCAATTGATATTTTCCCAGTTGTTTAGATCTGACTGCATTTGTGTGAAAAATGTTTTGTAATTGTATTCATATAGTTTTTGGGTTTGTCTTGGCAGTTAGACTCTCAAATTTTTTATATTGTCTACAGCTATTTTAAATAGAATTTCTCTTTGTATCTCTTGCTGCTGGGATCTATTGGTAATATATAGAAATGCTAATGATTTATGTAGGTTTATTTTGTACCCTGCAGCTTTGCTAAAGTTGTTGATTATTTCAAGTAGTTTTTTTAGTTGATTCTCTAAGTATAACATCATATCACCTTCAAAGAGTGACAATTTTGTTTCCTTATTGCCTGTTCTAATTCCTTCAATTTCTTTTTCTTCTCTTATTGCTAAAGCTAACATTTCTAGTACAATACTGAATAACAGTGGTGATAATGGGCATCCTTACTTCACCCTTGATCTTGTTGGAAAAGCTTCTAGCTTATCCCCATTACATATAATGCTTGCTGATGGCTTTAGATAGATATACTTATCATTTTAAAGAAAACTCCATTTATTCCTATACTCTCTAGGGTTAATAGGAATGGAGGCCGCATTTTGTCAAAAAAGTTTTTTCTGCATCTATTAAGGTAATCATATGATTTCTGTTAGTTTTGTTATTGATATGGCTGATAGTTTTCCTAATATTGAACCAGTCCTGCATTACTAGTATAAATTCCACCTCATTATAGCACATTATCTTTATGGGAAATTGTTGTAATCTTTTTGTCAATATTTTATTTAAAATTATTGCATCAATATTCATTAGAAAAATTGGTACATAATATCCTTTTCTCTGTTTTGGCTCTTCCTGTTTTAGGTATCAGCTCCATATTTGCATCCTAAAAAAGAATTTGGTAGGATTCCCTTGCCTATTTTTCCAAATAGTTTGTATAGTATTGGAATTACTTGTTCTTTAAGTGTTTGGTAGAAGTCACTTATAAGTCCATCTGACCCCGGAGATTTTTTCTTAGGGAGTTCATTGATGGCTTGCTCAATTTCCTTTTCTAAAATAAAGTTATTTATTTATTTTATTTTCTCTTCTGCTAATCTAGGCAATTTATATTTTTGTAAATATTCATTCAATTCACTTAGATTGTTAGATTTGTTGGTGTGCAGTTGAGGAAAATAGTTCCTAGTTATTGCTTTAATTTCCTCTTCATTGGTGGCAAATTCACTCTTTTCATTTTTAACACCGCTAATTTGGTTTTCTTCCTTTTTAAAAAAAATCCAATTAGTCTAAGTTTTGTTTATTTTTTTCTCACAAAACCAACTCTTAGTTTTATTTATTAGTGTAATAGTTTTCTTACTTCCAATTTTATTACTCACCCCTTTGGTTTGCAGAATTTCTAATTTGGTATTTAAGTGGGGACTTTTAATTTGTTCTTTTTCCAGCTTTTTTTTTACTTCTGTGCCCAATTCATTGATCTCTTATTTCTCTATTTTTTCATGTATGCATTTGAGATTTTAATTTTCCCCTAAGAATTGCTTTGACTGCAACCCATATATTTTGATACACTGTCTCATTATTGCTGTTCCCTTTTGATGAAATTATTGATTGTTATTATGATTTATTCTTTGACCCATTCATTCTCTAGGATTAGGTTATTTAGTTTCCAATCAATTTTCAGTCTATCTTTCCATGGCCTTTTACTACACATAATTTTTATTGCATCATGATCTGAAAAGAATGTATTTAATATTTCTGCCTTTCTCTATTTGATTGGTTTTTACACCCTAAATACACAATCAATTTTTGTGTAGGTGCCATGTACCACTGAGAAAAAAGTTATTTTCAATCCTATCCCCATTCCATTATCTCCAGAAATCTGTTATATCTAATTTTTCTAAAATTCTATTCATCTTTTTAATTTCCTTGCTGTTCATTTTGGGGTGGGATTTATCTAGTTATGAGAGAGGGAGATGGAGGTCCCCCACGAGTATGGTTTTGCTATTTCTTTTACTCCCTAAACTTCTCTAAAAATGTGGATGCTATATCACTTGGTGCATATATATGTTTAATACTGATATTAGATTATTGCCTATGGTACCTTTTAACAAGATGTAGTTTCCTTCCTTATCTATTTTAATTAGATGTATTTTTGCTTTTATTTTGTCTGAGATTCAAGATTGCTACCACTTTTTTTTTTTTTTACTTCACCTGCAGCATAATATATTCTGCTCCAGTCATTTCCTTCTATTCTGCGTGTATCTCTCTGCCTCAAATGTGTTTTTTTTTGTAAGGAATATATTGTAGGATTCTGTTTTACTTTAAGCCACTCTAGTATCTGCTTGCATTTTATGAGAGAGTTCATGCCATTCACATTCACAGTTATGATTACTGTGTATTTCCCTCCATCCTATTTCCCTCTGTTTATACTTTTCTCTCTCCTTTCTCCCTTTCCCTCTTCACCAGTGTTTTTTTGATCACTGCCCCCCTCAATCTGCCCTCCCCTCTATTAATCCACCTACTTCCCTTTTCTTTCCCTTTTCCTCTTCTACTTCCCTATAAGGTAAGATAAATTTCTCCACCCAACTGAGTATTTATGTAATTTCCTCTTTGGGTCAAATCCAATGAGTTTAAGGTGCAAACAATGCTCATCCCCTCCCCTTTTTACTTCTCCTGTAACAGGTCTTTTGTGCCTCTTCATGTGATGTAATTTACCCTATTCTGCCTCCCCCTTTCCTCTTCTAGCAGTATACTTCTTTCACTTTTTAATATCATCACATCAAAGTCAACTTATATCCAAACCCTCTGTTTATGTATACTCCTAACCACCCTAATCAAGAAACAGTTCTCAAGTATCAAGTACACGTATCATCTTCTCATGTAGGAACAGTTTAACCTTATTAAATAACATTTTTTCTTTAGTATTTACCTTTACATGCTTCCTTTGAATCTGTATTTGAAAAACAAATTTTCTGTGCAACTCTGATCTTTTCATCAGGAAAGTTGGAAAGTCCCCTGTTTCATTGAATGTCCACCTTTTCCCTTGTAACATTGTGGTCAATTTTGCTGCGCAGTTGATTCTTGGTTGTAATCTAAGCTCATTTGCCTTCTGGAAAATCACATTCCAAGCCTCATAATGGCTTTGTACTTCCTTTTCCATTTGGCCAATTCTATTTTTTAAGGAGTTGTTTTCTTCAGGTAATTTTTACCTCCTATTTGACCAGTTGTATTTTTCAAGTAATTGCTTTCTGCATTTTGGGGGAAAAGGCAAAAATGTTTGTCCTTCCTTTTCCAAGCTTTTAGGATTTGAGGCCAATTCATATTCCTCTCTGAGGCTTTGCATGTAGGCATTTTGACATTGTTGCCCTCTTCTGAGTTTTTGTTTTGGTCTTCCCTGTCGTCAAAGCAGCTTTTTATGATTAGGGCTCTTTTCTGTTTTTTGCTCAAGTTTTAGTGTATTTTGTGTCATATAAAATTGAGCTCCACTCCTGAGACACAGGGGGCTCTGCTCCCAGCTTCTTTTGCTAAGGGTCAGGGGTCTGGTCACTGACTTTTTGCACCATTACCTCTAGGACTTGCAGCTCACCCACTGCTCTGTGGTGGCCTGGCCTACTCACACTAGTTGTACTGGGTTTCCGGGCCTGGCAGATTGCCTTCCCTGCTAGGTCTGGAGGCCTCATAGGTGACCTGCTGTGCCTGTAATCTGCTGAGCTGATCTGTGCTGTGGCTAAGAACCTCCTGCTGACTTGTCCAGACACTGTCTGTACTAGGTTATTCTCCCCTTTTATCCAAGTGAGACAGACCTTGCCAAAGTCCTTCAAAGGGAAACTGGGGAAAACTCATGCAATTTCCTGACTTCTCTTTGCCTTGGCTCTGCCCCCCCCCCAAATAAAGTACTTTGAATTACTTACAAAACCCAATAAACATTAAATATCTACTATGTGTAGGCACTGTGCTAGGTGCTGGAGATACAAATACAAAATTTAAAAAAAAGTCTGCCTCAAGGAGTTAATTATAATTATAATAAATAAATATAATTATAATAATAAAATAATTATAATTATAATTATTAAGGTTTAGTTGTTTTTCAATTGTGTCCAACTCTTCATGATCCATTTTATAATTTTCTTGACAAAAATACTGAATGGTTTGCCATTTCCTTATCCAGTACGTTTTAAATTTTACAGATGAGCAAACTGAGGAAAACAGGATTAAGTGACTTGCCCAGAGTCTCACAGCTATGAAGTGCCAGAGGCTAGATTTGAACTCAGTTACATGGGTCTTCCTAACTACGTGTCTATCTACTCTACTACCTAGTTGCCAGCTAACATAGTGGATAGAGTGGAGTCAGGAGGAACTGAGTTCAAATCTGCCTTCAGACAGGAGAAAGAGATGGCAAACCATTACAAGTATCTTTGTCAAGAAAACTCCAAATGGGGTTACAGAGTCAGATAAGACTAATTGACAATTTATTTAGGTGCCATTGTTCTAAGAACGTTGCAAGAATATGACTTGGAAGACAACTTAATGTGTTTCACTGTGATTTGCCTTCAATTAATAGAAAATAAGCCATAATAATTTTGTTGTAACCACCCTGCACCCAGTACATATATTTTGCCAAATGAATTCTTTGAGATGAAATTGCTGGATGAAGTTAGACAGAACCATATTGATGGCTACTTGAAAAAGCAGCATTTAACTAAAGAACATACTTCCTAGAAATGCATACATTTCTAATGCCTTCAGAAGACAGCACATTACAAGGGAAGAAGATTTATGCCAGTAAAATTCTCTGGAATCAGAGATATACATGATAGTTTCCTTCTTTCTCAGGAATATATTCCAGAGATCCCCACAGATGAAGATGGAGTTGTGTCATTTGAGGTTTGGGAAGGACCTCAGCGACCATCCAATTCAACCTATATGCTAAAGAATTCTCACTGTGACATCTTTGACAAATGTAACCATTTAGCCTATGCTTGAAGAAGTCTAATGAGAGGTAACTAACCACCTATAGAGGCAGCATGTTCCACTTTGGGATAGCTCTAATTATTAAGAAGATTTTCCTGATGTCAAATCTCTTTGTAAATAAACCTTTTTTGTAATTTCACCCTTTGGTCCTGGTTCTACCCTGTGGAACTAAATAGAAAAAATCCAGTCTTTCTCCCAAACCACAGCCTTTCAAATATTTGAAAACAACTATCAATCCACCTCCAGCCCCTTCCAGTCTTTTCTTGTCTAGAGTGAATATCACCATTTCCTTCAACCAGTCCTTACATAACATGGACTCATAGCCCTTCACTAGACTGATTGCCTTCCTCTGGCCACTCCTTGGGTTGTTGTTGCTCAGTCATTACAGTTGTGGCCCCACTTGAGTATTTTTTGGCCAAGATATTGGAGAGGTTTCCCAGTTCTTCCTCCAAATCATTTTTACAGACGAGGGAACTGAGGTAAAGTTAAATGACATTCCCAGATATGTGGCATAATTACATACCATGTAAGTTTGAGGTGTTTAGGAGGACTAGCACCTCTGGTGGGAGGGCTTGCTGAGCACCTTTTCAGGGCTGCTCATCCACCTTTGGTTTTCTTTCACTTGTCACCCAGCTCTCACCTGTGCCTACAAGAAGCTATAGCATGCACAGCAACCACACCTTGGTAAACTGTCTCAGGGGATGAGCTAAACCAGATTGAGAGTAAGCTACAGGCCTCCAAACTGTTGGTGAGTTAAGGAATGTCTACCCCAACCACGTGAAGACTTTGCCTAGAAGAATAGAGGATGAGTAAAATTTGTTCCAATGACCCTGAAGGTTGCTGAAGCAGGAGCTCTTAAGAGCTTGGTCAGGCATCATATGCAAAGATTGTCCGCTGTATCCCAGGCCATTGACAGTTGTTTTGACTTTTGTCTGGCCACTGAACTTCTATGACTGAGGAAAAAAAAAGTGAGGCTACTGACTGTGCAATTTTGCCTCACTTAAATTCAATTCATGCCCAAGTCATCACCTTTGATAACACAGATCCTCTTTAAAAACAAAGGAAAAAAACAAACAAACTTCCCCATAAGGCAGTCTGATTATTAGTGATTAGATGCCAGATGAATCCACAAAGGAAAATTTAAATAATATTTTTGTTGAAATAATAATAGTAGTAATGTATTATTAATAGTACTTTAAGTTCAGCTTCATTTCACTACTGCCTAGGCAGACAATACCCAGGCCAGGAGTCAGGGGCAGCTAGCTAGGCTCACTGCTTAGGCATCTTTTTAGCTGTCACTCCATAGACTCACCAAGAAGCTCTAAGATCAGAAGTTTAGTGGTTTTTTTTTTTTTAAAATAAATTTATTTATTTAACTTTTTACATTCATTTTCACAAAATTTTGGGTTCCAAATTTTCTCCCCATTTATCCCCTCCCACACCCCAATACACCAAGCATTCTAATTTTCCCTATCACCAATCTGCCCTCTCTTCAATGCTCCCTCCCTTCTCTTGTCCCCATCTTCTCTTTTGTCCTGTAGGGCCAGATGACTTTCTATTCCCCATTGACTGTATTTCTTGTTTCCTAGCAGCAACAACAATAATACTCAACAGTTGTTCCTAAAACTTTGAGTTCCAAATTCTCCCCATCCTTCCCTCCCCACCCATTCCCTTTGGGAAGGCAGGAAATTCAATATAAGCCATATCTGTGTAGTTTTGCAAATGACTTCGATAACAATCGTGTTGTGTAAGACTAATTGTATTTCCCTCCATCCTATTCTGCCCCCCATTGTTTCTATTCTGTCTTTTGATCCTGTCCCTCCCTGAGTGTTGACTTCAAATTGCTCCCTCCTCCCATTGCCCTCCCTTCCATCATCCCCCACACCCTGCTTATTTCCTTCTCCCCCACTTTCCTGTATTGTAAGATAGGTTTTCATACCAAAATGAGTGTGCATTTTATTCCTTCCTTTAGTTGAATGTGATGAGGGTAAACTTCATGTTTTTCTCTCAGCTCCCCTTTTTTTCCCTCCACTAAAAAGTCTCCTGTCTGCCTCTTCTATGAGAGATAATTTGCCCCATTCCATTTCACCCTCTCTCCTCCCACTACATTTCTCTCTCACCATTTACCTTCATTTTTTAAGATATGATCCCATCCTATTCAATTCACTCTGTGCTCTCTGTCTCAGTATGTGCGTGCATGTGTGTATGTGTGTGTGCACATGCGTGTGCATGCATGTGTGTGTGCATGTGTGTGTGTGTAATCCCACCTACTACCCAGATACTGAAAAGTCTCAAGAGTTACAAATATTGTATTTCCATGTAGGAATGTAAACAGTTCACCTTTGTAAGTCCCTTATGACTTTTCTTTGCTGTTTACTTTTTCATGCTTCTCATTCTTGTGTTTGAAAGTCACATTTTCTTTTCAGCGCTGGTCTTTTCATCAAGAATGCTTGAAAGTCCTCTGTTTCATTGAAAGACCATATTTCCCCCTGAAGTATTATACTCAGTTTTACTGGGTAGGTGATTCTTGGTTTGAGTCCTAGTTCCTTTGACTTCTGGAATATCCCATTCCACACCCTCCGATCCCTTAATGTAGAAGCTGCTAAATCTTGTGTTATCCTGATTGTATTTCCACAATACTGGAATTGTTTATTTCTAACTGCTTGCAATATTTTCTCCTTGACCTGGGAATTCTGGAATTTGGCCACAATCTTCCTAGGAGTTTCTCTTTTTGGATCTCTTTCAGGCGGTGATTGGTAGATTCCTTGAATACTTATTTTGCCCTCTGGTTCTAGAATCTCAGGGCAGTTTTCCTTGATAATTTCATGAAAGATGATGTCTAGGCTCTGTTTTTGATCATGGCTTTCAGGTAGTCCCATAATTTTTAAATTATCTCTCCTGGATCTATTTTCCAGGTCGGTTGTTTTTTCAAAGAGATATTTCAGATTATCTTCCATTTTTTTCATTCTGTTGGTTTTATTTTGTGATTTCTTGGTTTCTCTTAAAATCATTATCCTCCATCTGTTCCATTCTAATTTTGAAAGAACTATTTTCTTCAGTGAGCTTTTGAACCTCTTTTTCCATTTGGCTAATTCTGCTTTTGAAAGCATTCTTCTCCTCATTGGCTTTTTGAACTTCTTTTGCCAATTGAGTGAGCCTATTTTTCAAGGTGTTATTTTCTTCAGCATTTTTTTGGGTCTCCTTTACCAATGTATTGACCCGTTTTTCATGCTTTCTTGCATCTCTCTTATTTCTCTTCCCAGTTTTTCCTCCACCTGTCTAACTTGATTTTCAAAATCCTTTTTGAGCTCTTCCATGTCCTGAGCCCACTGAATATTTATTTTGGATGTTTGGGATACAGAGGCCTTGACTTCTATGTCTTTCCCTGATGGTAAGCATTGTTATTCCTCATCTGATAGGAAAGGAGGAAATATCTATTCACCAAGAAAGTAACCTTCTATGGTCTTATTTTTCTTCCCTTTTCTGGGCATTTTCCCAGCCAGTTACTTGACTTCTGAGATTCCTTTCCACACCCACTTTGCCTCCAGACCCACCCAGCTAACTCTTGGGGTCTGAGATTCAAATGCTGCTTCCAAGCCTCAGGGATTTCAGTGGGGGCAGGGCTGCTATTCAGTGTGAGATTAAGTTCAGGTGCTCAGGTGGGAGCAGGTCCGCCACACAGGGCTCAGTTCCCTCAGGGAGTTTATGCAGAGACCTTCAACAATGGATCCCAGCACCTGTCTGCTTTGGGAGCTCCTGTCCACTGCTGTCTCTGCTATTGCCTCCTGAGGGGGCCTGAGTTATGGGGACACCCTGCTCCCCTCTTGGCGAGCCAGACAGTCTCTCTCACTAACCTTTGATGTCTGTGGGTGAATGGACCTGCGTGGCTGCTGGAGATTTGGTCCCTGAAGCCTGCTCGGATCTGGTCCTCTTGGTGCCACACAGCCAAGGCAGGGCAGGGCTCCGTACTGGGTCAGGTGTGTGATGGACCTTTGGTGTCGGTTTTTCAGGTCTCTCAGGAACAGAAATCTCCTCCACTCTGTTGTTGTGTGACTTCCACTGCTCCAGAATTTGTTGGGAGTTCCTCTTTACAGGTAATTTATGGGCTGTGGGTTCGAAGCTAGCATATGTGAATCTTTCTACTTCTCCATCTTGGCTCCTCCCTCAGGAGTTTAGTTTCTTAAGACTAAATGCTGGAATCCAGAGAGACAATTGTGTCCTTTGCCAGCTATCAACTTACCTTTCCTTAAGAAACTTAAAATAATTTAGAGTAGCTTTGTCATTATTTTACCATTACAGATGCAAGCTAGATCTATAGTAAAGTCTGGCAATCTATTGCCTGGAAGTATTCCACTCCCCAGAAACTACATGAAGTCTGTAAAGGAGGGGTAGAGAGACCCATGTAATTACCAACATCCGCACCATGTGTTGTGAGCAGACATGAGCTACATAGCCTAAGAAGTGTATAAAATATTTGAACTCTCTCCATTCCATTATCAAGCCCAAACCACACTGCTAGCACCTTGTTAGAAATCTGAGTTGAGAGAAACCTTGGGTCAGTGGGGAGTTGTTAACTGAGAGGGTGTCCTTGGAGAAAGCAATCCTGCCTGGGCCATAAATGACTCTGTGACTCCTTGTTTGACTGAGCCATTAGAATATTGGCTTCTTGAGAGAAGGATTTTTATTTTTTTACCTTTCTTTGCATTCCTAGACCTTAGCATAGTTCCTGGCACATTCAAAACACTTAAACATAATAAATAAAAATGAATAAATAAATGCTTTTTGATTAATTAGTCACATCATTTGCCACTTCCCCTTCCATCCCATGTTCATTCTGTACCTTAAAGGTATGGGGTGCCAGTGATTCATCTTCTTCCATTGATTTCTCCCTTTTCCTCATGATACACATGGTAGGATAGGGGAGATTGGGAGGGCAATGTAGTTTCAGCAATGGGAATATAGGTGTCCTTTTTATATGTAATATAGTAGGGATCCTCATTTTATATACAATGTAGGAGGGGGCCTCATTTTATATATAACATAGTAGGGGACTTCATTTGATATATAACATAGGGGTCCTCATCATATGTGTAATGCAGTAGGGGGTTCTCATTTTATATATAATATGGTAGGGGTCCTTATTTTATATGTAATATAATAGGGGTCCTGGTTTTATATGTAATAATACTAGGGTCAGAGGCATTCTCACTTTCTATGTAATATAGTAGGGGTCCTCATTTATTTTTGCTTTTTTCCTCAAGGGGCTACTCTGATCTTCCCTTAAAGATGTTTGTTCCCTGGGGTAGAGTGTATGCCTTTTGGAAGGATGAAGGATGGTAATTGGTGGTACTGATTTGGAAATCTCCCCTCTGAAGCACCGGATGTAGGAGAAATAAAATGTAGCAGCTATTAACACCACCTTCTTCCTGAGTTCTTTCCTAATTTCATTACCTTCCAGTCTGTTAATAGATTCCCTCTCTTGAAATTACTTTATACCTGTGTGTATCCATAAACATACTACACTGTAAGCTCCTTGAGTATAGGGACTTTCCTTTGCTTTTCTTTTTATCTCCTAGCATAGTGCCTGACTTATAGCAGATATGTTATAAATATTTATTGACTGGCATATGGTATTTCCTCAGTAGAATATAAGATCTTTAAGCTCAGAGATTTTATATACCAACACGCACACACACATACACATTGGATCCCTAGCACTTAACGTTCCTGGTATATTATAGGCTTTTAAAAAATATTTGGTGATTACTTGACCATTTTCACAATGTTGGATGCAGCTGCCACAGTACCCAGCTACATCTCCTTTTATATGCTGGTAATTCCTGTACAATGCAGAGAGGACATCCTACCTCTAGGTAGGGTGGGCAGCAACCTCTAGGCACACCTTATCCCTCACACTTGACCTGTTGTTAAGCTCCGTTCCTTACCATTTTCTCTAGACATATTTCAAATGGTAGATAGAGGGTATGGTCTTCCGTTCACCAACACATGGTTTGTAGGATTTAGAGCTGGGAGGAAGCTTTGAAGGCCATATTAACCAAGTCCCTAATTTTACAAGATGAGGAAACAGGGAGGTGAAGTAACTTAGCCAAAGTCACACAGCTAATGAATAACAGACCTAGGGTATGTAGCTAGGTCTTCTAGTTCCAAGCTCTCCAAATGCAGCATGTGTTCCTCTGTGTTGTGCTGCCTCTCATGGTCTACAAACTGATTACAATCAACTTTCTATAAACAGCGATAGAAGCCACAGATCCTAAAATCATAGTATAAAGATTTGGCAGCTAAGTAACTTAGTAGATAGAACTCTGAGTCTGGAGTAAAGAAGACCTGAGTTCAAATCCAGCTTCAGACACTTATTAGCTGTGTGACCCTGGTTAAGTACAGTGGACAGAGTGCTGGGCCTGGAATCAGGAAGGTCTGAGTTCAAATTTGGCCCCACACTTATTAGTTCTGTGACCTTGGACAAGTCACTTAACTTCTTTTTGCTTTAATCTACTAGAGAAGAAAAGGGAAATCCGTATCTTTGCCAAGAAAACTTCATGGACAGGGTGGTTCATGGGGTCACAAAGAATCAGACACAACTCAATAACAGCATTAAATACAAAAGAATCTGTAAGGGGTCTGTGAAATGGAACAGTCTTGGATATGAATTAAAAAGTATAGAGGGGGCAAAATCCCAAAGAAATGACAAATTCAAAAATTTAATTAATTTATTATTTATTTTTTGTTAATACATAGTATATTATACTATATTATATATCATATAATACATTAGGTTATATATTTAATTTATATATCTATACATACATTATTAAAATAATTTAATTTAATTTAATTAAAAATTAAAAACAATATTATTTAAAAACTGAAAATGTACACCAACTGCACTGATAGATACACAAACGTCTAGTGGGAACCTATAGGATCTTAAATATATTTCAGAAATCCATCAATGCTGTTCAGAGGTTACAGGGACATGGAATACTCTCAAATTAAAGGGAGAATGGGGACATTTTGGAGTAAAACAGAAGAGATGAATCTTCACTTTATATTGAAGGATTTAAAGGTCATTAATATTTTTATTCTCAGTTTATTTTAAGAGGAAATATTTTCTTAGTAGTGGCATTTTCTCATGAAATTCATTCACATTAGACAAAACACCAACCTTGAACTTCATCAGAGGTTCATGGGATAAGAAATTCAGGGGTGGGGGGAGGAGCCAAGATGGCCGAGTAGAAAGACTCACGTCCCCTAGCTCCGAATCCACAGCCCAGAAATTTCCTGTAAAAAGAACTCCCCACAAATTCTGGAGCAGAGCAAGCCGTGCAGAAACACAGTGGAAGAGATTTCCATTCCAGAGAGCCCTGGAAAGCTGTCCCCAGGGGTCCGTCATGCTCTGGACAGTGGAGCCCACCCCTGCGCTGCCCTGGCCCCACGGTCCCAGAGGAGCAGATCTGAGCAGGCTTTAGGGACAGAACCTCTGGCAGCTGTGAAGGTCCCTCCACCCACAGGTGCTCCAGGTCAGTGAGAAAGACTTCTGGGCTGGCCAAGAGGGGAGCGGGGTGTCTCCATGACTTGGACCCCTCGGGAGGCAGCAGCAGAGGCAGCGGCAGAGGCAGCAGCAGCCCGGAACTCCTGGGGCAGCAGGCAGGAGCTCAGGGCCATTACTGAAGGTCTCTGCATAAAGCCCCTGAGGGAACTGAGCCTGGGAGGCGGCTCTGCTCCCACCCAAGCACCAGAACTTAAGCTTACATTGAATAGCAGCTGCGCCCACCATGGAAAGCCCTGAGGCTGGGGAGCAGCATTTAAATCTCAGATCCCAAGCACTAGCTGAGTGGATCTAGGCAGGGGTGGAGAGGAATCTCAGAAGTCAAGTAAGTGGCTGGGAAAATGCCCAGAAAAGGGAAGAAAAATAAGACCACAGAAAGCTATTTTCTTGGGGGACAGATGTTCTCGCCTTTCAATTCTGATGATGAGGAACAATTCTTACCATCAGGGAAAGACGTGGAGGTCAGGGCCTCTGTATCCCAGACATCAGAGGTGGATGTCCAGTGGGCTCAGGCCATGGAAGAGCTCAAAAAGGATTTTGAAAATCAAGTTAGACAGGTGGAGGAAAAACTGGGAAGAGAAATGAGAGAGATACAAGAAAAGCATGAAAAACGGGTCAATACCTTGGTAAAGGAGACCCCAAAAAATGCTGAACAAAATAACACCTTGAAAAATAGGTTAACTCAATTGGCAAAAGAGGTTCAGAAAGCCAATGAGGAGAAGAATGCTTTCAAAAGCAGAATTAGCCAAATGGAAAAAGAGGTTCAAAAGCTCACTGAAGAAAATAGTTCTCTCAAGATTAGAATGGAACAGATGGAGGCTAATGACTTTCTGAGAAACCAAGAAATCACAAAACAAAACCAACAGAATGAAAAAATGGAAGATAATCTGAAATATCTCTTTGGAAAAACAACTGACCTGGAAAATAGATCCAGGAGAAACAATTTAAAAATTATGGGACTACCTGAAGGTCACGATCAAAAACAGAGCCTAGACATCATCTTTCATGAAATTATCAAGGAAAACTGCCCTGAGATTCTAGAACCAGAGGACAAAATAAGTATTGAAGGAATCCATCAATCACCGCCTGAAAGAGATCCAAAAAGAGAAACTCCTAGGAACGTTGTGGCCAAGTCCCAGAATTCCCAGGTCAAGGAGAAAATATTGCAAGCAGCTAGAAATAAACAATTTCAGTATTGTGGAAATACAATCAGGATAACACAAGATTTAGCAGCTTCTACATTAAGGGATCGGAGGGTGTGGAATAGGATATTCCAGAAGTCAAAGGAACTAGGACTCAAACCAAGAATCACCTACCCAGTAAAACTGAGTATAATACTTCAGGGGGAAATATGGTCTTTCAATGAAACAGAGGACTTTCAAGCATTCTTGATGAAAAGACCAGCGCTGAAAAGAAAATGTGACTTTCAAACACAAGAATGAGAAGCATGAAAAAGTAAACAGCAAAGAAAAGTCATAAGGGACTTACAAAGGTGAACTGTTTACATTCCTACATAGAAATACAATGTTTGTAACTCTTAAAACTTTTCAGTATCTGTGTAGTTGGTGGGACCACACACACACACATACACACATGCACACATGCACACACACATGTACACGTGTGCATGCACATACCAAGACAGAGAGCACAGAGTGAATTGAATAGGATGGGACCATATCTTAAAAGAAATTAAGGTAAATGGTGAGAGAGAAATGTAGTGGGAGGAGAGAGGGTGAAATGGAATGGGGTAAATTATATCTCATTCAAGAGGCAAGCAGGAGACTTTTTAGTGGAGGGAAAAAGAGGAGAGCTGAGAAAAAAACATGAAGTTTACCCTCATCACATTCAACTAAAGGAAGGAATAAAATGCACACTCATTTTGGTATGAAAACCTATCTTACAGTACAGGAAAGTGGGGGAGAAGGAGATAAGCAGGGTGGGGGGGATGATGGAAGGGAGGGCAATGGGAGGAGGGAGCAATTTGAAGTCAACACTCAGGGAGGGACAGGATCAAAAGACAGAATAGAAACAATGGGAGGCAGAATAGGATGGAGGGAAATACAATTAGTCTTACACAACACGACTGTTATCGAAGTCATTTGCAAAACTACACAGATATGGCTTATATTGAATTTCCTGCCTTCCCAAAGGGAATGGGTGGGGAGGGAAGGATGGGGAGAATTTGGAACTCAAAGTTTTAGGAACAACTGTTGAGTATTATTGTTGTTGCTGCTAGGAAACAAGAAATACAGTCAATGGGGAATAGAAAGTCATCTGGCCCTACAGGACAAAAGAGAAGATGGGGACAAGAGAAGGGAGGGAGCATTGAAGAGAGGGCAGATTGGTGATAGGGAAAATTAGAATGCTCGGTGTATTGGGGTGTGGGAGGGGACAAATGGGGAGAAAATTTGGAACCCAAAATTTTGTGAAAATGAATGTAAAAAATTAAATAAATAAATTAAAAAATAAAATAAAATTCCCTTAAAAAAAAAAAAAAAGAAATTCAGGGGTGCAAAGGATATCAGAGGCCATGTGGTCTAATCCCCTCACTTTACAAATGAGAAAAATGAAGTCCTGGGAGATCTGCAGGACGTGTCCAGCATCACACAGGACTACCTTAGCTTAGAACAAAGTCAGAGAAATACTGATTCATGGAGATGCCTGTGAAATATGGCACAAATTAAGTGGAAGTTAATGGAGAGGACTCTGTGAAGAGGAGCAGACCCTTCCACTGTTTGCCACCTGCTAGACTTTCACTCTCTCCCTAGGATAAAGCCCAAGCCAAGTAGCAGAAACCAGAAACCAATGAACCCTTTTCTTTGAATTCTCACCTTCCACCCTAACTGGACCAAGCATGAGCCTTAAAACAAGCCTTTGTTGGTGAATTTTCAAGACCTCTTTTAGGGATTTTTACAACATCACAGCAACCCTGGAAGTGTGAATACTTGAATATCTATCCCTTACAGGGCTGTTGTTGAGGTAATGTCTATAGGATGCCTTGACCTTCTCAGAGTAATAAGATGCTATTATTACTAGAAAAGAGGAAAAGTAAAATGCCTTGCAGAGAGAAGCTGTTGCATTTTTTAAAATTTCTAAATTTTTTTAAGGATAAAAAGCATGAAAGTTTTCCTTAGGAAACTTCACCTTTTTTTTTTCTAGTATGCACCACACAGATGGGGCAATTAGCTCTTTATTATACTGATAATGTTGCTGCAAACTTCCTTATCCTTCCTTTTAAGAGAATCCCTTTGGTCTACTGAGTCACAGTTATTATCCCAGTAAACATCTGTTATGGTTTGTAGTTAGTAAGGATAATGACTAGCTGGGGTCACTATGGATGACTTAAAAAATATGCCATCTATATGGAAATTCTGAAAACATCTGAAACTCTTAAAAGTTACAATCGCTTTCTTCCCAGAAGTATTTTTTCCCTGCCTACCCAGTGACTTTGGTTAGAGCATGCTGTGAGCCATCCCTGGATTTCATGGAGTTCTGTGTAATATTGGAACTTGTATAAGACAGTGGGCTTTGGGAGGCTAGGGTAGAGGTTTCTGACTTCTTTCAAGACCTACAACAAATGGCAGGGGGTGGGGAGGAGAATTTACAGCTGATAATGAATGCTGGCCCCAAGTGTTTCCTACCAGCAGGCTATGATGGGAAGTCATACCGAAGGGCTCTCTGCCTGGGACCAGGTGCAAGATGTCTTGTCACATGCTGGAAGGGAGGACTGACAGAATAGAGTCCAGATGCTTGGGGCAATGTGTGACAATGCACTTGGCATCGTCCAAAAGCTCGTCCTGAAACTCACATCATGTTGGGAAACTCATCAGAACAAAAAATCTTGTAGAGTTTGAAGTCTGAGTACACAATGGAATGTCCATTAGGTTAATAAATTATATTATCTGATGGGAAACAGAAGCTTCTCAGAAGAACAATTCCTGTCATTCTCCATTGACATGACAATAGATACCAAACAAGTGAGGAAGAGTCCTAGAAAGCATTCTGTCTGATACAAATGACATCCACTAGGGCTTTGTTCATTTCCAATTCAGTTTCCAAATGGATTCACATTGAACTAGGACAATTCAACACAGCACAATCCTGTGCTTATCAATATTATAGCTTCTTATTTGTGTATAACCTGTCCTGGGATAAGTAGTCACAGAAAACTCAGAGGAGTAAGATCTATTTCTTCTGACATTAACTCTACATTGCCTGAGAATGTGTTTCCATTAGATGTGAGCTCCTTGACAGCAGGGACTGTCTTTTGCCTTTCTTTATATTCTTAGCACTTAGTCTAATGCCTGGCACATAGTAGGTCCTTAAGAAAAGTTTATTGACTGACAGTTTAAAGAATGAGTTGGGTTAGATGACCTGAAGTCTTTTCTAGATCTAGACAGGATTCTGTCATGCTTATCAGGGATAACCACAGGCAAAGGATGTCTACCCTACCTTTCTTAATATTTGTGGTGCTTAACCTAGTGCCTGGCACCAAGTAGGTCCTTAATAAAAACTTGTTGACCAACAGTTTAATGAGAAAGTTGGACTAGATGACCACTGATATCACTTTAAGGTCTAGATTTAGGATTCTATCATTCTCAGTGGGGATAGCCCTAGGGAAAGATGTCATTTCTACCTTTGGTATCCTTCCTAATGGTTCCATGCAAAGCCATTGATCTCTTGATCCACCCTAGCCCCAGGTGTACCAGTGCCCAAGGCCTTAGTGATGGTCCTTTCCTAGCTCCTCACTCAATACTTTCCTCCTCTGAACTCTGACAGCTCCAAGAAGGATATCATGGGAGCCATGGATACATGCTCATACTCTCCATATGCCCGCTCTTGACCCTAAAGAGGGATAGTAATGCAAATCAGTCTGAACAAATGGAGTGACTGAATGAAGAAGGCAGCTGTTAGCAACTACGAAGTACTCTACACACTGCCCTTTCATTCCAACTTCTAATGCTATTTTATATTAATGATGTTCAGGTCAATTTGTGCCAGTTAATTACAAAGGCATTTGAAACACTTTATTCTGAAATGAATTATTGCTACTGAGGTTCTGGCTTATCTGATAAAAACTGGAGAAAAATGTTGAAAAAAACAGAGAAATATTAAACATGCCAATCTAATATTTTTATTCTCCTTCTTAGTGTAAGCTCTGTCATACATGTTACCTGTTTATCTTTGGGAAGAGTAACCCTCTGTTTCAGGGAAGAAATAAGCAGACCAATTTGCAGGGGGCCAGACATTCTGGCTTTATTGGAACCACTTTAGCTTTTGATGAACAAAATGCATGACTACTTTATTTTTTAAGTTTACTTAATTTGTTTTCAGTTTTCAACAATCACTTCCAGGTTTTAAATTTTCTCCCTCTCCCTCCCCACTCCCTTTCTGAGACAGCATGCAATCTTATATGGGTTCTACATTATTAATTATTCTATATTCTACTTATTAAGCACATTTTCACAGTAGTCATGTCGCATAGAAGAATTAAAATGAATTGGAGAAATCATGAGAAAAAACAAAACAAAATGTAACACAAGAGAAAATAGTCTGTTTCATTCCAACTCCATAGTTATTTCTCTGGATGTGGATGGCATTTTGCCTCGAGTCCTTTGGGAATATTTGAGGTCCTTAAATTGCTGTGAAGGGTTAAGTCTATCAGAAACAGTTCTCACACACTGTTACTATGCATAATGTTCCCTTGGTTCTGCTCATTTCATTCAACATCAGTTCATACAAATCTATCCAGGTTTTTCTGAAGTCTACCTGTTTGTCATTTCTAATAACACAATAGTATTCCATTACGTGTTGTATGAAAGGAGAGAAGGTTAGCACTCCCCTTGATAAGGATGGAAGAGGTCCTAGTGGCCTTTACAACACATATACGGTTAAGGCATTGCCACCAACTCTGTGGCATCTAACCATGTTTTTATTCCAGTACTGTGGAAATACAATCAGGATAACCCAACATCTAGCAGCTTCTACATTAAGGGATCGAAGGGCGTGGAATAGGATATTCCAGAAGGCAAAGGAACTAGGACTCAAACCAAGAGTCACCTACCCAGCTAAACTGAGTATAATACTTCAGGGGAAAATATGATTCAATGAAACAGAGGACTTTCAATCATTCTTAATGAAAAGACCAGAGCTGAAAAGAAAATTTGACTTTCAAACACAAGAATGAGAAGAAGCATGAAAAAGGAAACAGCAAAGAGAAGTCTTAAGGGACTTACCAGAAGTGAACTGTTTACATTCCTACAGGGAAAGACAATATTTCTAACTCTTAAAACTTTTCAGTATCTGGGTAGTTGGTGGGACCACACATACACATGTACACGCATGCACACACATACACACATGCACACACATACAGAGATAGACAGCACAGATTGAACTGAATAGGATAGGACCATAGCTTAAAAGAAATTAAGGTAAATGGTGAGAGAGAAATGTAGGGGGAGGAAAGAGAGGGAAAGGGAAGGGGGTAACTATATGTCGTTTAAGAGTCAGGTAGGAGTTTTTCTTGGTGGAGGGAAAAAGAGGAGAGCTGAGAAAAAAAAAAACAAACCCAAGAAGTTTACCCTCATCACATTTGACTAAACGAAGGAGTGAAATGCACACTCATTTTGGTATGAAAACCTATCTTACAGTATAAGAAAGTGGGGAAGAAGGAGATATTGCAAGGGGGGGTATGATGTAGGGGAGGGCAAAGGGAGGAGGGAGCAATTTGAAGTCAACGCTTGGGGAGGGACAGGATCAAGAGACAGGGGAGAAACAATGAGGGGCAGGTTAGGAGGGATGGTAATCCAGTTAGTCTTATACAACACGACTATCAGGGAGGTCATTTGCAAAACTACACAGATATGGCCTATATTGAATTGCCTGCCGTCCCAAAGGGAATGGATGGGGAGGAAGGATGGGGAGAATTTGGAACTCAAAGTTTTAGGAACAACTGTTTAGTATTGTTGCTGCAACTAGGAAAGAAGACATACAGTTAAGGAGGAATAGAAAGTCATCTGGCCCTACAGGAGAAAAGAGAAGATGGAGACAAGAGAAAGGAGGGATGACAGAAGAGAGGGCATATTGGAGATAGGGAAAATTAGATTGTTTGGGGTATTGGGGTGGGGGGAGGGGATAAAAGGGGAGAAAATTTGGAACCCAAAAATTTGTGAAAATGAATGTAAAAAATTAAATAAATAAATAAAATTAAAAAAAAAAATAGTATTCCATTACATTCATATACCACAACTTGCTTAGCCATTCGCCTATTGATAGGCATTCCCTCGATTTCCAGTTCTTGACCACCACAAAAGAGCTGCTATAAATATCTTTGTCCATGTGGGATGTTTTCCCATTTTTATGATCTCTTTGGGATATAGCCCTAGAAGAGGTACTGTTGGGTCAAAGGGTATGCATATTTTTGTAGCCCTTTGGGCATAGTTCCAAACTGTTCTTCAGAATGGTTGGATCAGCTCACAGCTCCACCAAAAATGAATTAGTATTCCAACTCTCCCACATCTTTTCCAACATTTATCATCTTTCTATTTTGTCATATTAGCTGATCTGATATGTATGATGTGATATCTCAGAGTTGTTTTGATTGGCATCTCTATAATCAATAGTGATTTAGAGCATTTTTTCATATAACTATAGATAGCTTTAATTTCTTCCAATGAAAACCACCTTTTCATATCATATCATATTAATTAGGGAATGACTTGTATTCTTGTAAATTTGACTCACTTCTCTTTATATTTTAGAAATGAGGTCATGAATGCTTTATTGAATGTCTTAGCACAACTCTACTTGAAGGCCACTGGTGGAGAATCAAGCACAAACTGTCAAAGGAGCACTGTTACCATTTCGTGCCATGTTAAAGCTAAACTAGTAACATACCATTTCCCAATAAAAATTTAGTAGTAGTCTGGTGACTCAGTGAGTGGATAGAGCACTGGACTGAAAACATGGGTTCAGATCCTTCCTTACTGGCTGGATGACCCTGGGCAAGTCACTTAACATGTCAGCCTCAGTTTCCTCATCTGTTAAATGGACATCATAACAGTACCTACCCATAAGATGGTCCTGAGGATCAAATGAAACTATATTTATAAAGTGTTTTATAAAACCTTAAAAGGCTATATAAGTGCTACTTATTGATGTTGTTATCAGAATTATATGAGTTCCTCAACTGGATCCAGAATGCCCTCCTTGTGGCATTGAGTTGATCCAGGGATCCCCAGCCCTGGATCTTAATCCACTTGTCATTTATATGAGAATTCAAAAGTTTAGATGGATTTTGTTGTGTTTCTCTCCCACTCCTTGTCACACTCAGTCTGGGAGCTCTAGCGGACATAGCAGCCATTTATCTATGTAGCTGTGTAGTCCTCTCCATGCTGTACTGAGTAACCTGGCTTAGCCCAAATATAAGAAGTACTTTATAAACCCTAAAGTACTATCATTAAGTGTGGCATTGTTACTGTTTTTTTTATTATTATGCCACTGAGTGGTACCAGAGATAGAGCACCAGGTGCAGGGTCAGGAAAATCCTTCTTTCTGAGTTTAAATCTGGTCTCAGACACTCATTAGCTGTTTGACTCTGACCAAGTCACTTAACCTTGTTTGCCTTAGCTTCCTCATCTGGAAAATGAATTGGAGAAGGAAATGGCAAGTCATTCCAGTATCTTTGCCAAGAAAAATCCAAATAAGTCATAGAGAGTTGGATATGACCAAAAATGGCAAGCACATTTTTTTATTATTTATTTCAGAGCTTTAATTAAAAAAAAAAACAAAAACATGAAGTACCTACTAAGTACAAAGCACTGTACTATAGATTGAAGTCATGAAGACATAAAGAAAAAACAGATCCCTGATCACAAGTAGTTTTCCTGGGGTGAAAACACTAAGAAGTAGGGGAACCAAGAAGGCTTCCTGTAGGAGGTGGTATACTGATGAAGGAAGCCAGGAATTTAAGGGCAGAGGCGAACATATTTGTTGGTTCCAGGTTCATGGGGTAGTGTGTGCATTCATGGAATAACAAGTAGATCAATTTAGCTGCAATTTAGAATGTTTAAAGGGGAGTAATGTGAATAAAAAATCTGGAAAAGTGGGCAGGAGACAGATTCTGATAGACTTTAAGAGTCAAGCTGAGGAGTTTGGCACTTTTATCTAGAAGTGAGTGGAAACCACTGAAGAGTCTTGAGTGAGGGAGCAACATGTTCCGACCAAGATTATTCTCCACATAGGCAGCTATGTGGAGAATAGCTTAGAAAGAGATAGTAAATGGAAGCAAGGAGACAAGTTAGTAAGTTATTGCAATCGTGCAGATGAGACCCAAATGCTTGACTGGAAATGTCTTGTTTTTGTCTTTGACCAGTTTCTACCATATGGTAGGAACTTAATAAATATGTATTGAACTGAATTATTTTGATGATCGTTCTCTCACTCCTGAAACAGATTGCTATGAATCTATGATTTAAGAGATCATCTTCAAGAAATGCAATGATAGGAAGCAAAAACAAACAAAAAATTTTTCTGGGGTTAATGTAGATAGTTAGGTAGAATAATGAATAGACTTGAAATTAGGAAGTACTGAGCTAAAAAAATCCTGCCCAAAACAGTTGCTACCTGTGTGACTTCAGGCTAGTCACCTTTTGTCTCTTGGGCTTTGTTTCCTCATCTGCAAACTGGAGGTGATAATAATAGCACCTATTCCACAGGGCTCTTGTGTGGATCAAATTATATAAGCTTAAAGTGCTATGCAAATACTAAAGCATTTTATAAATGTTTAGAGATACCAAGATGGAGCAGTGAATAGAATGCTAGACCTGAAATCAGGAAGACCCGAGTTCAAATTTAGATTCAGAAACTTACTAGCTGTGTGACTTTGGGCAAGCCATTTAACCTCTGTCTGCCTCAGTTTTCTTCTCTGTAAAATGGAGATGATAACGCGTACTTACTAAGGATTATGTGAGATATTTGCAGAGTACTTTGCCAATCTTAAGTGGTCTATAAACGTTAACCTTAATTATAATGATAAAGACCAAACTGGTGATGAATTAGCTATAGACCAATCATCAGATATCAGCTATATAGCAATTGTTGGACTCATTATATTCCCCAAGTATATTTTGTCTCCCACATTATAATGTGAACTCCTTGAGGGCAGGAACCATTTTTTTTTTGGCATGTCCAGTATTTAGTGCAGTGCCTCACACATGGAAGTGTATTAACAAATGCTTAATAACTCCTTTTCAACTGAATGGTTGAGCAAAGATTTTTCAGCTTTGTAGAACCTGACAGAAATTATTCTTCAGTGATATAGCCTTTGAGAAGCCACCTCTACATGCCTACGAGACATCAGAATAGGACTTCGGTGAAGTATTAAATTATAGAATGTACCATAATAAAAATGAGTTTGAGTTTCTTGTATTCTCCTAATTCTACCTCATCATTGGTCTTTTCCTTTCCCTCCCTATCCCCAGACTGAAGTTCTGCCCTCCTCTTCCACACTGACATATTGTTAAGTCATGTCATAGGCAAAATATAAAGATGGGTGAAGTTCATATTAGGATGCCCTTAACTGCCTTGAATTTCTATGTTATCTGTTTGGTGGATCTGTCTCTTCCTTGCCCCTCCCTCTCTCACCAAAACCTGCCCGTAGCCCTAGATATATTTGACTGAAAATTTGTAAAGGTAAAGAGGAATAGGAAGTTTCAGAGCAGTAAACATTTAGTAATATGTGGAAAAATACCAAACCAGAGAAGGTCAAAGAGAGATATGAAGGAGCATCCACATGAATTAGACATGTCTTGGTGCTCCCAGCTAGTTCTGGTTACCTCTTTGCAGCACACCAGATGGCTTTCCCCATATGCATCTCTCCCATTTCCTCACTCATTCCACTTCTTCCTCTCCCTCCAGAAAATCCTCATGTTTTTGTTTGATTTTTAAAGCTACTGATCTAAAGCCAATTGCCTACAGGGCATACCTATGAAAGGCTCTATTTGAAGTCATTAGATTTCCTTTCTCACACGCTTGGCTTCATTACAGACAGTGAGGCAATCAGAAATGAGTGAGGGCTGGGAGGGAAGGACTTCTTGGGGACAATTAGTGCAGTCGCCTTGGACGCAATGACACTAACACTGTAGGCTGCGTTCCAAGCTTATCAGAGACATCTTCCACCACCATTTTCTGAGATCTGAGTTTATCAGCACTCAGTATATGGATTATGGGTAAACATTCCCACAAGTTAGATGTTTTCTATAATGTGGATCAAATCTTTTATCCTGTAAGGCATTTTTTCCTTAGAATTTGACCCAGAAGGAACCAGTGTCTCTGTTTGAGGTGAACAGCAGCTATTACGGATTACTGTGGTTGCTAAACAGAGTTGCTCATTTCTTTTCGATGTGAAAATTTTTCTGATAATCATTCAAAGACAATTTGATTCAGTTTTCTTGAAATCAATTAAAAAAACCATTTATTAAATGTCTATTGTGTGACAGGTAGTATGTGTTGCATTGTGGATAAGAAGAGGAAAATGAAACATTCAATATCCTTAAAAATGGCTTACTTTTATCAGAGTAAACAGCATGTTCCTTATTGTTGGGAGAGTGTAGGGCAGATGAGTGATTCAGTGCATATATAAGAAGCACCTACTATGTGACAGACATGATGATAACACTGTGGATACAAAAAGGGCATAAAACAGTCCTAGTCTTAAAGGAACTTGCCATCTAATGTGAGGAAAAAGTAAATAAATATGTATAAACAATCTATACACAAAATAAGTAGGAAATAAGTAAGACAGGGAAGATACCTGAAGTAAGAGGAGTTGGGGAAGGCTTCCTGTAGACAATGGGACTTTAGTTGGGACTTAAAAGAAACCAGGGAAGCCAGTGGGATAGAAATGAGAAGGGAGAGCATTTCATGCATGGGGGGACAATCGGAGAAAATTCCCTGAGCTGAGAGATGGAGTGTCTTGTTCACTGAATAGCCAGGAGGCCAGTGTCACTGGATCAAAGGGTGTATGCTAGGGAGTAAGATGCAGGAAGACTGGACAGATTGAGGGGGCCAGGTTATGGAGAGCTTTGAATAACAAACAGAGTTTCTTTGTGTCGTGGATCCTTGTGGCAATCAGTTGAAGCCTATGGAGTCATTTGTAGAATAATGTTAGAAATAAATATGCTATAAATAATGGATAAAATAGAATTCACAGGAATACAAAGGACATGCAATTATCAAGTTAAAAACAATTCATGTACTCCTCGTCATTAGCCCCTTGTGTAGAGTGAATATTTAACATTCCTCTATATTTTCTTCAATACAGCCCTTAAAAGATACAAAGTACCTCTTATATTATTACCACAGTTTTACAGTGAGAACATAAAATAATAATAATTTTAAAAGCCCAAAGGGGAAAATATTTACTGTGCTAAGTAATACTGATGCAGTTTTTTTAAAAAAAGGAAACCATTCCTTCCCTCAAGGAGTTTATAATCTGTTGGGGGAGGGAAGGATAAAATAACATGAAAACGTATATAGGGCTAATTTTCTCTCTCTCTCTCTCTCTCTCTCTCTCTCTCTCTCTCTCTCTCTCTCTCTCACACACACACACACACACACACACATAATGGAAACTTTCACCACAGAGATTCATAGATTAGCTCGGTTCCAACAGAGCCTTGATTCTACCAAATTTACATCTATCTAGGTAATGACTGTCCAGTGAATATTTCCTCTGGGCTGAGATATGAAAGATCACACACCAAGTCCTTGCTCCTCTTAGTACTGATGCTAGCAGTCAGATGAGCTTTTGCATAGAGATATTCACCTTAGGAGACAGACTTATAAATATGCAAACATCCCCTAACACCGAGAGATGTAATCTCCTTCTCTCTTTGTGCCACCTCAGTCTCTAGGCAAGGGAAAGGGATTAGGTTCATAGTTTAGATCAGTTCCTATAGAGCTCAGGCTCAGTTTCAAGTCCAAAACCCACTGTGGGCTTGAGTCCCAGGTATCCTAGATCTTTTAGGGTTGCCCTGGCTGCACCCTCCCACCTGCTATCCTGGCTCCAAGTTCATCATGACTCAAACTCCCATGTCCCATGAGGTCCTTTGCTGTACCTTCAGGTAAGGAGAACAAGAAACCCAGAACAGAAATAAACCCCAACATCCCCCTCCCGCAGGCCCATTTCTCACAGCTGGGATAAAAGAGGGAGAGTGGAAGAAAGTGTTTCTCTTCTCTTTGGTTCAATTCATAGCTCTCATGCAATGGGTGAACTGTGATCTTCACTGTCTGAATGCAGCACATAAGAGTGGCCAAAAGAGAAGTGGGAGTAAAAAAAGTGGCATAAAAAGAGTGACCAACTCATATGGTCAATGTTACAAGAGGCAGGCAATCAATCCAAAGAGACTACCTCCCCCCAAGGTACCTCTCATGTAGCAGAGGGAGGCAGGGTGGCAGAGGACTCCATGTTAGATATTCTCTAAAGTCTCCTAAGGGCATTACCACTTTAGGCAAACGTTCTTAGCCAAGCCTGAGTTATATGAGTATATACAGCATGCATACATGGTATTGGGGGAGAACAAAGCATCTTGAAAGAGGGGGTCAGGAAAGACTCAGGGAAATGAAAGGGGCTTGAGCTGAGCTTTAAAGGAAATGTAGGAGTCTACGATGTGGACGTGAGATTGATTTGGAGAACATTTATTCAGTGCTTATTCTGTGACAAACAATGTCTTAAACTCTGAGATTACAAACAGAAATAAACAGGACAGTCCTTGCCTTCTAGAAACTTAATGAGTTAAGACAACATATAGAGGGATTTTGGGAAAAAGGGGAAAGAGGTAAAAAAGGAAAAGATGATACTATACTTTGCATGGAGAGAAGACTTCTGGAAGTGACCCAGAGGCCTAATTCCTGGCAAGATATGGCAGAACACCTTACTCATTAGACCCAGGGATCCAAGGTAAGGTCTTGGTTTCCAGTGGGGTAGAGATGGTGGGATGGTTGAGTCCTGGAGCAGTAAGTTGTGAGTGTGGAGGTCTCGTAAACACCGTGGGAATAATTTGGAAATGAACATGGAAAGAGAATGCTAAATGAATGGGATGAACAGAAACCTTCATGAAGGCTTACAAGGAGCACCAGACCCTTAGAGAATACCCCAGAATTCTCCACAAAAGTACTTTGAGAAGCCTCAAAAACACATAAAATTGGATGCAGTCCAGCACAGTCAATCTTTGTATCAGCCCAGGGCCCTGCCAGAAAGTTTTTGGCCCTCAGAAAAGAAGGTAATCAGGGTTTCTCTGAAGAAGAAAAAAATGACAATAATTCTCTTGAAATTAAGTGCAAGACTAAAAAAATCAGAGGGCAAGCCTCAGCCTGAAGGATGCTGGGCATACCTATGGAGTTACGGTTAGACATATCCATGGGGATGGATTGGGGATGGGAGTGGATAGAAACAAAAGAACAACACAACATCAGGTTTCCCCTGGGTGCTTTTTTTCTTAACATAGAGGATCTGTTGGAATGGGGCAAGGCGCTTTGCAAGCAAATTCAGAGCAGGACTCTGAGATGAGTAAGCCGTACAAGATGGAGGCAGTCTATGGAGTGTAGAGTGTGAGTCAGTGACTAAGAGAAATGCTTTCATCTTGGACAGGCCTGCCAACCACAACGTACACTGCAAAGCACTCTTGAGTTTCAATGTTTACTCTACTGCACATGTTTTATTAATCAGTCTCTAAGACTCCACTCCTCCTGGGGAGGAGGAAGGCCTTTGGAATTCCCACTAAACAGCTGTATTCTCTCAAAGACTGTGCAGCTAAGGCAAGCACCCTACTCCCCAGGATGGTTATAAGGATAAGTCGATGCCTTGAAAGCCAGCAGACATGGGCTTTGTGGTTCCCAAAGGTTTATTTTGTGATTCCCAGGGTCTTAACAAGGACTCTTAATCTTTTCAGTGCTATAGATACTTTTTGAAATCTCACGAAACCCTTTTTACTAAATAATGTTTTTAAATGAAGAAAAAAAATTTCAGATTAAAAAGAAAACCAATTACTATGAAGTAGTCTAGTATCAATGTATCTATGTATCTATCTTCTACTGTTCACAGACTCCAGATTAAGAACCTTGATCTACAGTATCTTCCTCTGTCTTTTCGCCTCACGTATGATGTTTTCTTACACATGAATGACAATTCTTTCTCCCTTCAACAAATTATGGATTTACCTTTTGGTTAGTTCTTAAGACATCATTTAGCTTATATGGTTCACCTCCATCAAGTCAATGAAGTATGTTGGAGAGAAATATCCCGACCTGAGTCCAATTTTATGTGGCTCATCAACCATGAACCTTGTTAAACAATATAGTCTTTAAGCTGTTAGACAAGGATCCAGCTTTGAGGGTACTTGTCTACTCTTCAGGGCTGGTGCTGGGGTAGTTCATTGGAAGGCCCAGCTTCACTGACCTGGGATGGGGAGGGCTTTCTCCTTACTGAAGTTCATGGGATTTGAATGTAGAAAGTATCAAGGATTCTTAACTTATTTTAAATATAGATAGATAGACAAGATATAGATAACTATTTCCATACAATTGTCTTCCTTTGTAAACCTATGCATTTTACTTTATACATTTAAAACTATTCTGATTAGAGGTCCATGGGTTTCACCAGACATCCAGGAGACTTCCATGACACACAAAAGCTTAACTCTACCCTGACTCTTTCACAAAATGCACACACTTTATTTTTGGCAGTTAATTTGGCAATTACACAACAAATTTTATTTTCCTTTGTATCTCCAGAATTTAGCACATTGCCTGGCACAGAGTAAGCCTTGAAGAGGCTTATTGACTGACCCTCCTTAGCACATTCTGATTTCTGTGGACATTGTCCTGGTGTCAGCAAGAAACTAAGACACAGATGTGAAAGGACTTGCTTGAATGCAGTAGGGAGTTGAATTAGGAGGTGCCCCAGGATCTGATTCTAGATCCTGTACTCATTCATCTATACTCACTAGTGCACTAGTGGCCAAGACCTTGACTCTACCTCTGACCCTCCATAACTGTAACTGGTTATAGATCCATTTCCTCAATTCCTCAAAGCTCAAGGTTTCTCTTCTTCCCAATATGCAAGCCAATGACTTCTCTTTTTGTCCATCCCATCCCACTGAAATGCTGATGAGTCTTCTACAAGTTCTCAGCCATTCCTTATTCTTGCACACCTACCTCTGTCCCCAGATGATCTCAGGCCAGTTGAGAGTTTATTTCCAAAATTCCTTTCTATGATGAAAGGCTCTATTTCTCCAATACTTGGAGATCTGGCTTCTTTGCACCTCAAATACTGGGACTCTTTCCAAAGCCTTTGCGTTCAATTGTTTTTTCTTTTTTTAGTCATGTCTGACTCTTTGTGACCTCATGAACCATATTGTTCAAGATGGTTTCTTGGTAAAGGTACTCCAGTGGATTGCCATTAGGACAAACAGAGGCTAAATGACTTGCCCAGGGTCACACAGTTAGTATCTGAATACCAGATGTGAACTCAACTTTTCCTGACACTTTCTCCTCTAGACCTACTACTCTAATACAATTATCTCTTCTAGACTGTTGTTGTTATTACTACTCAAATACAATTAGTAGCCTACTATTATACTCTAGTTTGTAGTGAGACACTTTCCTTGGCACTCTTTTTGCTGTTTATAATCTTAGAGAGGTGTCTTTGGAAACTAAAAATTAAAAAAGATTTGCCTAGGATCACAGTCAATATTATATCAGAGATAGGATTTGAACCCAAATCTTCCTAACACCAAAGCCAACTCTTGGCATCACTATATCATTGCTTCTTGACTCAGTGTTCATGGAATTTATGTTCCTGCTGTATAAAAAAAATTCATAGTTGTAGTACTCTCATGAGCAGATTGCTTAGGGGGTGTTTTGTAGCTCCTCTTTTTAATTAGGACAGTGGGAGAAGATCCCATGATTCTCTGAGCCAGACTCTGAAGGGAGTAATCAATGCTTTTCTGAGGTGTCAGAAATAGAGGATTCTGAAGGTGTCTACGGAACTGATCCCCTAGTTACCAAGAAGATGGGAAAATGGGAGGGTAGCAGGTGGCAGACTATAAGGAACTCCTTCCCCACCCAGCCCTGCTTCTGCTCAGCTCCTACACACTTGCTTCCACACCTCCTAGTACATTCCAGCATCTTTAACTCCCCTGTGACTGTGCAGTTTCCCCCAAGCTGAGGACATGCTTCAAGTCATGCCATTTGCCCTAGGGGCTAAAAAAAATTCCAGTTATGGTCCTGGCAGTTCTTTCCAAGTCTTTAAAATTAAAGTTGCAACACTCTTGAGAGAATTACAATATCACAAATCTAAAAGCATTTCCCTCAAGCTTAGTGTTCTGCAAACGTCTGCTTCTTCCACTCTTCATTTTTTTTAACTTTTTATTTTACCCAAACGAAGTCGTTAATGGCTCTGAGGCTTTTCTGTGCTCATAACAGAATCTACTTTCATCCAAATTTTCACTTTTTTGGCTCAATAGCGAGGAGACAAACACTTCTCTTTAAAAGAAAGTTCTCCAACTATTTTTGGAAGAACAATGCAATTTGGTCATTGACCAAGATGATTCCATGTCAAAGTTATTGTAATTCCCCAGATATCAGAGGTTTGCACTGGACAAATCAAGGCAAACAATTGATTAGAAATATTTGCCTGGAACCATGGCTACATGATCGACCATCACTCTTGGAAGCAGTGCAGTAGAAAGGGCACTAGATTTTGAAGTCAGAGGACAGAGACTCAAATGACTCTCACTTACTACTTGTGTGATTTTGGGCAGGTGACAGATTCCTTAGGCCTCAGTATCTCATCTGTAAAATGGGATAACTGAACTAGCAGGCCTCCAAGGTCCCTTCAAGCTTTAAGTCTATGATAGTCTGTATAAAAGACTTTGTTTTGAGATTATTAAACCTAGGAGAGGCAGTGTGGCATTGTAGGTAGAGAGACCAGCTTGCAGTCAGGAAGTCTTTAAGTAGTCTTTTCCTTGACATACTGGGCTAGCCAAGTAATGTGACCTTTCAGTGCCTCAAGCAATTCTCTAGTGATATAAATTACTGCAGAGCTGCCAGTTTGCATTGGTAGAAAGAGTTTTTTCACTGAGGTTTATCTATATCAATGAAAGTCTAAGATAGACCCACCTAAGGTGCCCCAATTAAACCTATATCATCAGCTCACTTGCTAGAATTGAAAACATTACCTACTTTTTTGACATGGTCTATAACACCAAAATAATAACTATTGTTTTTAGAGATAGTGGCTTGAGGCACATTGGGTTAACAGAATAAATGGCTTTAAAAATCTGGACAAGAATGTTTCCTAGGGCAAAATAGAAATAGAAAATGTAAAAAAAAAATCATGTCTTTGTTATTTACTTTCTCGCTTCTTCAATGACATCCCACCTTGTCTTACTGTCCTTTGCTCTCTTAGTAATTAACTGGCTATATTGGTAAGAAATTAAGTAGTGCTTCATAATATAATAAAGGCAAGGGGGACAGAAAAGTAACCCTATTTAAAAAAACTGATGAGCTCTGAAATTTTTGGAATTGTCACTTTCATTTGGGGACCTAATTAAGAAAAGGAGATCCATTCCAGCTAGTCTGGTTTCTGTATTCTTTGGGTAGAAGTAGGACCCTGATCTTATACATCAAATACAACAGTCCCATGCCAGGGGCATCATTTAAAGCTTCCCAAAGCAGAAACCGCATATTTCTCTCTAGAGTGGCTGATGGGAGGAAATGAATTAATGCAATGGTGAGACTCAGCCAAAATAGGATGTGAGGAAAGTATAAGATAGAAGCAAATGCTTTAGCAGTCATGGTTTAAGATTCTTTAGCATGTGTCATTCCACTAGGTTAAAAAAAATCTCACCTTTTTGAATCCTAGATACTCATATACTCTCTCTATCCCTTTTGCTATTCAGGTTTTATGTACCTTGGGAGCTCAGAATTTTTTCCAGATTGGAACTCATAAGCCTTCACTAATATGGGCTTTTTTTTTTTTTTAACATAGGCAAGATTAAACACTCAATTTAGAATATATACAACTAATGTAATATCAGTGTCTATGACAACATTGTGAAAATCAACAACTTTGAAAGATTTAATAAATCTAATTAACATAATAAATGACCAAACATGATCGGGCAAAGCTTTATGTAAAAAGAAATACTTGACTCATCTTTGGAAGTGAGAGATTCTATGAGGTGGAGGTGAGAAATGAATAAATTCTAGGTGTAGGAGGCAGCCAGTAGAAAGGCATAGAGATGTGCTGTGCGTGAGGACAGAAGTGAAGGCCAGATTGTCTGGACTGTCACTCAGGTCTTACTCATTAAACTTAAATGTCTCCCGGGGCACTGTCCTGGGTCCTTCTCACTTTATACTACTTTTCTTGGTAATCTCAGTTCGCATAGATTCAGTAATCTCTATTCTGATGATTCCTTAATCTTATTTCTTCACCCATAACCTCTCATCCATTCTCACAACTCTAGCCACCTATTTGATAATCTGAACCAGATGTCCCATGGGTACTTTTAACTCAACATCTGAACTCATTATCTTTTCCTCTTCCTAGTTTTCCTATTTGCTGCTGAGGGCACCACCATCTTCCCAGGTACCCAAGCTCACAACTGAAATCTCATCCTCAACTCCTCATTCTATGTCCCCACTTTTCTCCCCAGCTAATCTGTGCCAAGTTCTTTTGATTCTGCCGACCTTAGAATCCCATTATTTTGCCTTCTTTCCTCTGACATTACCACCACCCTGGTGCAGGCCCTCATCTTCTGACACTTAGACCATTTTAACACCCTTATGGCTGGTGACCCTGCCTCAAGGCTCCCCACTCTAGACTCATCTGTCAAGTTGATCTTCTTAAAGTACAAGACTGACTATGTCACCTGCCCTTGTCTCTCACATTTATTCAGTAAACTCCAATGGCTCTGTCACTTTCAGGACCAAACATAAAATCCTCTGTTTGGCAAAGCCTCATAACCTGCCCCTCTCCTTCCATTCTGGTCTTCTTATACCTATACCTTCTCTCTACCCCACTATGTACTATAGGATCCCATGACCTTCATCTCCTTGCTATTCCTCAGAAAAGACATTCAGTCTCCTAACTCCAGGCTGTCCACCATGCCTGGAATTCTCTCCCTCCCTTATCTCTACTTCCTGGCTTCTTCAGATTTCTTGGTCTCAGCCAAAATCCTACCTTCTAAGAGAAGTCCTTCCTTATCTCTCATAACACTAAGCCTTCCCTCTGTTGATTATTGCCAGCAAATTCTTTTAAGACAGCTTGTTTGTTTGGACCTAGTTATTTGCAAGTTTTCATGCACATTGGAAAGCAGGGACTTTCTCCTCTTTTAACTGGTGCCAGATACATAGTAGGTGCTTTAAAATGTTTGTTAACTGGCACTCTGTGACTTTGATTTCCAAGCCTCAGTCTCTTGCATAAGTATAAAAATTCTATATGCTATTTACGTTCACCAATATTATTCATCCAAACTAAGGATTTTATCCTGTAATCAGTGAGATCTACTGGATGTTTTTGTGCAGTTATGACATGATGAGATTGGTGTTTTGACAAATTTAAACTGGCAACAGCAGGGTGCAGGAGAGCATGGAGAAAGAAAAGACATAGCCCAGTTAGGAAGCCCCCAACAACGCAAACATTTAGGGATGGGGTTCTGGACTAGTGTGATGACATGGAGACTCGAACAAATTAACTGTATTTGATAAAAGCCTTATATAATATAGTTAGTTGGTAAGATGGGAATTGAGACCTTCTCCCTCCCCCTCCTCAATCAGATTGGCAAGAAACCTAACTTGAGAAAGATGGCATTTGGAAGAATATAAAAGCCATTGTTCTCTTTAATTCTCTGTTCCTCATCCTTTATTTTACTCCAGTTTTAAGACAAAAAACACATGCATCCTTTTACTGCTGGGGTGTAAACTTCTTCTGTGGTTGACAGTCCCCAATCACACCATTTGCTGGAGCCCATTGTCCCTTCCATCCCTCCCCCAGCCTGGCCAGGGTCCCGGTCTGACCTGAAGCAGTGAGGACTGAGGTCCAGAGTACTCTGTTTTCCATTAGAGCAGGCTCCTGTGAGAGTTGACTCATGCGGTCAGACATAAAACAGTACCTTACCAGGCCCAGGCGGGGAAACAGCATGAGAGAGCTGTCCAAGCTCATCGTTCTGGCCATGCTCTCTCTGCAGATGACAGCCAAAGTCTTTGTCCTTTTGTGGGCATCTTAGTTCTTCCCATCTTAGTTATTATTTACTTCTGGGGTCTTTTGAAAGCCCAGTTTGGCAAAGCCTGTCGGAAGTACAGGGATGCCTTGGGCAGAGTTTGGACAACTGGAACTGCCTTGTGTTTCAGCCCACTCCAAAGGCACAGGATCGTGAATGTCATTCTGTTATGTTAGGGAAGTGACTTGTGGGGCCCTAGTGCAATGGATTTCCAGCGACTAATCCAGAAAACCTTAGCATTTGTTAAAAACTGCTAATCCACCTTAAGGGGCTGACTATTTGTAACCTGCTGGCAGAGCTATAACTAGTCATTTTTAAACCTGGAAAAAGCAGCAAACTCGCTGTTGAAGGCAAATTTAGTTGTTGGTTCTGGAGGAGACCTATATTATGCCCCAACCTCATAATGGGAGGAGGTAGATCATGCTTTTTGTTAGGGAGGCCACCTCTGATGCAGGAGAAGGAAGGAAGCAAGACAGGGGAGCCTGGGGAAGAGCTCATGTGAGGTGCAGACACTGGGGGAGGGGGAGAGGAGAAACATCATCTGGCAACTTCCTATTTTAAATTGTTCTAATTTTATTTTAAGTTTATGGAATAAAATAAGCACTTCCACAACATAGTACAGTAAGAAAAAGATGTTTTCACATTAGACTACAACTCTGCTATGCACAACTTGCTGTTTATTTCAAATATACAACAAAATTATCATGTAAATTTCTTTTTTCTCCCCTTCCACCCCTACCCCCACCCTAGAGATGGCTACAGTTAGACACAAATACATATGTGTGTATACATATATAATGTATGTATGTATGTACACATATACCCACAGGCATACACATGTGTATATGTAAAGTATGCATGTATATATACATATATATATAATTATTCTATACATACTTCTATTTATCAGTTCTTTGTCTAGTTCTTTCATGTGTCCTGGATAGTTAATTTGGGTATTTATAATAGTCAAAATAACTTATTTGCTCAAAGTTGTTCTTAAAATAATATTTTAAATTATTCTTCATAAACAGCTGACTTACAAGTACTATCAGCACCTTCCATATTTTGGTATTTCTATCACAATAGCTTAAAGTTGTATGGCATTCTATGGCTATAGAACATTTTCAGAATATCTTATTTGATTCTTTCAATAACCCTGTGGAGAGGGAGTGGAGAAAAAAAGCATTTATTAAGCACCTACTATGTGTTAGGTACTTAGTGCTAAAGTAAGTACTTTATCAAATTTATCTCATTTGGTCTTCATAACAACCTCTGTGAGGTGCTGTTAGTATCCTCATTTTACAGTTGAGGATACTGAGGCTAAGATTAAGTGACCCACCCAGGGTTGCATAACTAGTAAGAGCCTGAGGCTGGATTTAAACTCAGTCTCCCTGATTCCAGGTCCAACATTCTATCTATGTGTCTGAAACTTAGTATACAGGCTGGCATTGTTACTTGGTGGTATGTGTGGAGCATTATGGCTGCAAAAGTAGATTGTAGACTCCCAGCAGGAAAAGAATTACCACATATTTCTTCTGTGACATTTAACTTCCAACATAGGAACGTGTATAAAGCTCACTGCAGACAGGAATGGGAACTAGATCACATTGATATAGGGCACATTCAAATGAGATCCTTCCTTCTACCAATGCAAATTGGTATCTTCTCCAAACGTTTGAATCTTAGAACATTGTCTAGAACATTTAAAGGCTAAGTAACTTGAACAGGATTACACATTAAGTGTCAAAGACAAGATCTGAACACAGATCTTTCTGGTTGTAAGGTCTTTGCTCCTCTATGCTATGCTCCAATTAGGCACAATAAAACATTCCAGAAGTGAAGTAATGGAGAGAGAAGCTATGACATGGCATTAAATATGATACCGCATGTTAACAGCTCATGTTAAAATGGGATATAGAAGAATGTTTAAATTATGCAAAATAAGATGAAGTTATCTATGAGTCTCACATATTTAAGCTATCCATTTCTTCATTTACTATTGTTAACAGAGAATTGGCTGTGTTACCTTGCTTAAGAAATTTCGTTTGAAGAGTAGGATGCTCTCAGAAAAACCTGAGAAGGTTTACATGAACTGATGCAAAGTGAAATGAGCAGATCCAAGAGAATATTGTACATAGTAATAACAATACTGGAATGATGATTGACTTAGCTGTTCTTAGCAATACAATGATCCGAGAAAACTCTGAAGGATTTATGATAAAAAATGCTATCCACCTCCTGAGAAAGAAGTGATGGAGTCTTAATGCAGATTGAAGCATACGTTTTCTACTTTCTTTATGATTCTTGGGGTGCTTTTTTGGTTTGTATTTTATTTTGCAGCATGGTTAATATGGAATATTTTTTGCATGATTGCATATATGTAACCTATATCAAATTTATATCAAATTGCTTTCTTTCTCAAGTGGGGAAGGAAAGGAAGGAGAGAATTTGAAACAATTTAAAAAATGAACATTAATTTCACAAACAAAGCCAATGCAACCAAGATTAGGAGGGAAGCAGAAAACTGTGAAAGAATTTTTTACAACTAGTATCTGTGATAAAGGCTTCATTTCTAAAATAGAGAACTGAGTCAAATTTACAAGAATATGTCATTCCCCAATTGATAAATGATCAAAGGATATGAACAATTTTCAGAGGAAGAAACTAAAGCTATCTGTAGTTATATGAAAAAAATGCTCTAAATCACTATTAACTAGAAAGATGCAAATCAAAACAACTCTGAGGTAACACAGCACACCTATCAGATTGGCTAACATGACAAAAAAGGAAAATGCTAAACACTGGAAAAGATGTGGGAGAGTTGGAACACTAATTCATTGTTGGTGGAACTGTGAGCTGATCCAACCATTCTGGAAAGTAATTTAGAACTATGCCCAAAGGGTTATAAAAATGTGCATACCTTTTGACCCAGCAACACTGCTTGTAGGGTTGTGTCCCAAAGAGATCCTAAAAATGGAAAAAGGCCCCACATGTACAAAAATATTTATGGCAGACCTTTTGTGGTAGCCAAGAACTAGAAATAGAAGGAATGTTCACTAATTGGGGAATGACTGAACAAGTTGTGGTATATGAATGTAATGGAATACTATTACCCTATAAGAAATGATGAACAGGAGGACTTCAGACATACCTGGAAGGACTTATATGAACTGATGCTGAGTGAAGTGAGTAGAGCCAGAAGAACATTTCACAGTAAAAGTCAGTGTGGGAGGACTGGTTTTGATAGACTTAGTCCTCCACAGCAAGGCAAGGACCTAAAACATTTCCAAAGGACTCATGATACAAAATGCCATCCACATCCAGAGAAAGAACTGTGGAGTCGGAACACAGAATGAAGCAGATTATTTTCTCTTTTGTTATGTTTGGTTTTATTTAGTTGTACTCATACTTTCTTCTATTCATTTTTAATTTTTAAAAATTTAAAACTTATGGAAGTGATTGTTGAAAATTGAAAACAAATAAATAAATTTTTAAAAAATGAACATTAGTTTTAGATTACATGTAACTGAGAAATAATAAAATGGATAGCAAAATAAATTTCATTTGGAAATTCATTTTTATTCAATGAACACTTATTAAGCACCAAATTTATGGAGAAACTGTGATAATGAAAAGAGCACACTGGGTTTGAAGTCAAAGAATAGGAATTTTAATTCGAATTCTGCCTATAACCTATATGAGCTTAGGTTAAGATAATTTAACCTTCCTGTGCCTTAAGTTTCCTAATCTGAAATATGAGAAGGTTGGTTTAGATGACTTCTAAGGCCTCTGCAAGCTTTAACTCTATGTTCCTTTCTACAAGGCACTAAGAATAAAAGACAAAAACCAACTTTCACTGCCTTCAAACAACTTACATTCTGCTGGATTGTAACAGGAAATGAATATATGGGAAATAAGATTTTCTAACAATTTCAAAAATGCATGTGTTACAAACCTGGGCTATGGAAAGATTTATCTGTGCATACAGCTTCTTTTTTATTTTCATATACAGTGTGCACATATATTTGGTGCCAGATTTCTTTTCAAAGAATCTCAAGTCATAATTTGGTTTAAAAATACGTTGTTAGGAAAAATTTTAGGAATAATGAGATCTGAAATGATAGGCTACAAAGTCACTTCTGTATGAATGATGTTTATTCCAGAAGAAGCTTAATGAAGTTTGATTTATTGATTTGATTTCCTAACCATAATCTTAGGGCACTGTAGACTTGTGGTCTTGTGTTTTGCTTAACTCTTCTCATCCTTCTGATAACAAGCCAACGTTCTGTCTGTAATTATGACTATTTTTAAAGAGATACTGTTTTATTTGAACCCCTTCTAACTAAGGTCCTACCCAAATGCTTCACTGTGGTGTAGAGATGTCCTGGTTTTTCAAAGGCTTTAAATCCCAAGTTAGTACATGCTCTAGAAGGACCTGCAAAGATGGAAAAATCTGGACTAAAGTCAGAAAAGCTGATGGGGGAGGGCAGATACTTGTTTTATTTTGCCTTAGCAGCCTATGAATTCAACATTAGGGGGTTAGAATCTATATATACATACTCACATATATTCTGAAGTATTTTATTTAAACATTAAAAGAGTAAGAGAAAAAAACATCTTGGAAAGAAACCAATGAAGACCAAACATGATCCTACCAAATTTCCAACAGCTGGTAAATCAGGAGTTAGGTGAGTAGGTGTGGATTTTCTGGATGCTTTCTAATAGGTTGGATGAATGAAGAGAGAAGGAGGCTGGGGTGACTGGATTATTATTCTTTGGTTGCTTCATCCTTTCAAAGAAAGTGTAGTTCCCAAAGGAGCACAGAAATCCAGTATTGGGAGCGGTGGGATAAATGGCTCTGGTCCCCTAGGTGACCTTGTATTCGTCATGGGCAATGTCTCATAGACCTAACCAGAGGGTGGTGCTCCCACTGGGCCTAATGTTTGGATCAGATACTGACCACAGTGAGGCCACTCTTGAATCAGTCCCTAGAGTGTGGGGGCAAAATCAGAAAGGCGCCCTTTACTCATAAATTTCCCCATCAGACTTATTAGTGTGGGTGTGGTACATTCAGTTCCTCAGATGGGAACTAAATGCACTGTATGGGTCACTTATTCAAAATTGCAAAATGGAACATTCTGCTACTTGGGTGCTCAAATATAGAAACTACTCAAGAGAATTTCCATACATTTACAGCTGAGTGTATAATTGATCAGGCCTTGGTCTTTCTGAGGTATATTTTATATCATAAGCTGTGAACTTGGCCAAGGGTTAGGTCATGGCTAGTTGAACAGTGGGCATCATTTCATGAATAAATAACTAGTAAAAACTCTCTGCCTCTGACTGTTTTCCTTGTCATTACTCTTCATTTTTCATTCTTTCATCCTCAGATGAACATTACCTTGGCCTACGACTATAAATCTAGAGGGTTGCTCAGCCTCAGAGATGTTGATCGGAACACAGTTGGCCTGGCATCAGGGTGGAGTATGCCTATGTTAGATGCAACTTAGGCAGAGAAGGAAGAATTCATCCGGGAAAATATCTGAGTAAAGCAATGAGCTAACAGAGGAGATGTTCAACTTGGGAATGTATAAACAACCAAGCAATTGACTCTTCCAGCAGTTGGCAGCAATGATAAAATTACTGAGTCAGGACTGAACTCAGGTCAAACCTTCACACCGTGCCCAACTGGCTTTTATGTTCTCTTTTCTCAGAGGTTCATGATCAAGGTCAGTCATATCTGACCCCTTCAAGATCATGGGAGGTTTCAAAACATAACAAAAGAAACATAAATGCCTTGAAAGCAAATTCAAGTCTACTCTTTGTATAGAGTACGGAGTCAGAGAGCTGATGGGGACTTAAAAAAGAAAGAGGGGAGGCCTTGATCGAAAATTTTCTGGAGAGGACTTGGAATACCTACCTAGAGGGGAGGAAAGGGGAGAGTATGCATGGAGTTTCCTGGCTGCTGTCTTCTTCTGCATGTTTATCTCTACTTGTTAATCAAGGGTATGATTTTATTGGTTAACTTTGCAATTTATTATGTGTGTGATATAAATATAGCTGCATCAAGTAACGCCAAGTCATTCCATTTGTTTTATCTTCCATAATTTTCCTTGTCATGTTTTGAACTTCATCACCATCATCATAGTCATTGTTAACGTTTATATAGTGTATAGTATGTGCCAGATACTCTACTAAGCACTTTAGAATAACTATTTCATGTGATCCTCACAACAGTTCTGGTAAGTAGACACTATTATCATCCCCAAATTACAGATGAGGAAACTGAGGCACAAAGAGGCCAGAAAGTGTCTGAGGCAATATATGACTGCGGTTCCTTCTGACCCCAGGCCTATTGCCCTGACTACTATGCAACTTGGATATTAAATATAAAATCATGAAGTATAACTCATATGAAGCTCTGGAATTTTGTTACTTTGTGGAACTTATATAACCCAGGAGTAGTGACTGCTTCTGTTAGAAATAAGCAAATTTCCTAGGGCAGCTTAGAATCGAAAATGATCTGTTTTATATTCTTCAAAGACCTGTTATTTCTAGAGTTTACATCATGAAAAATGATCATACTTTTCTTCCCCAGTCCAACCTAATGATTAAATTACCTGCCATTAATAGGAAACTTTCCCTGAAAGTACTGAAAAGCTCTCAAAACCCAGTGAGGATTATTTTCATAGGAGGATTGTAAAATGAGCTCGGGTTTGGACAGAGTTCCTTTTAAATATTCTAAATATTCTAATGCTAATATTCTTACAAATAGTCTATGGAGATCACGAGTCTCTTAGAACCCTCTTGCCAAAACATCAGACTAGGGTTATATGGGGCATTCACTGATGGTGTTTGATTAAATATCAAACACTCTGGATGAGAATCAGTATTTAACTAGAGTAGGTCCAGTATTCTAGTTCTGTTGGAAGAGGTCATCTTAGGGTCAAAGGCCAAGAAAATGGGCACTATGGAATCCCAGGATTTGGAGATGAAAGTAGCCTTAGGAATCATCTACTCAAAGTCACAGAGTCACATTCATATAGTCTATGAAACATCACTTGCAAAATGAAAGTAGTACGTTAGAGAAGATTTCTAAGATCACTGTATTCAAAGGGCCTCTGGTCCAACCTGATCAAGTTTTCTGTAAAATATTCAGAAGGTGCAGCCACTATCTGGAACCTTCAAGGGACACTTACTGTCTCCTGAGGCAGTGGCCTATCTTGACAAGTTTTTCTTCTATCAAGCCTACATCTGTTTCTGCCTCATTCTACCTATTGTTTAGGGGCAGCTAAGTGGTACAATGGACAGAGTGCCAGGGCTGGAATCAGAATCCTAAATTCAACTCCAGTCTCAGACACTTACTAGCTGTATGACCCTGGGCAAGTGATTTAACCCTGTTTGCCTCAGTTTTCTTATCTGTAAAATGAACTGGATGAAAAATGGCAATCCATTCCAGTATCTTTGCCAAGAAAACCCCAGATGGGGATCCCCTATGAAAAGTCAGACATGACTGAAAAGTCACAAATTGCTCTGGTAGCCTGCTGGTCATTTAAGTCTCAATTCAATGGGTTTTCCTTTACTTGAGGTCTTCCTGCAAAAGTTGAATGACCATTTGTTAAGTATATTATAGTTTTTTTCCCAACTCTGAGATTCTGTGATAGACAGGATTGTGGAGGGCTAGTCAGTAGCAAAAATTTCTTTGGTGATTGGAATATGCACTAGAATTCTTCTTGCTACTACAGTTGTGTCTGACTCTCTGTAACTTCATTTGGAGCTTTCTTGGCCAAAGATACTGTGTGGTTTGCCATTTCCTTCTCCAGCTTATTTTACAAATGAGGAACCTAAGGCAAATAGCATTAAGTGACTCGCCCAGGGTCACACAGTAATGTCCGAGGCCAGATTTGAACTCAGGAAGATGAGTCTTCCTGACTGCAAGTCTGACACTCTATCCACTGTGCTACCTAACTGCCCATTAGAATTCTGCTGTTATGTAAATTGTTCCAGGCCATAGTCATAATGCATCATCTTATCTAAGTTTTCTTGATATTTGGCCTTTTATGAGAAGCATATGATGAGTTCATTCTTTGCATCAGCCTCACTTGAAGAATGCCTTTTATCTTTTCAAAGTGTTGGGGGGTTTCTTCCTCACACATGTTACTTAGTTTGATTCTTCCCATAAATGATCCTCTGCCTCTCACATCCTGTTCTAGTGGCTCATTGTGGCATAAAGGTGATCCTGGCTTCCAGAAGCCTATGCCAACAGATCATAGCCTCTGACAAGTCCTTCCAAGTAAGCATGGATTTGCTGATGGACAAGGGAGCTAGGTGAACATCAGAGGGTTTAGTCATTTGTGATAATTTTTTCTTAGCAAGCAGCTGATGAAAACATTTTTGAAGGTATGAAAAGGTCATAGGTTCATAGATTTAGAGCCAAAAGGGTCTTAGTAGCCATAAAATCCAACTGCTTCATTTTTCAAATGAAGAAACGGAGGTACTGCATGTTTAAATGATTTGTCCAGGGTCCCACAGCTAGGGAGTATCTAAGAACAGGATGTGAACCCATATCTTCCTGAATCCAGTATCGACAATATTCCATTGCCTTTCTACTTGTGAAGTATGTCTTTGGAGAGAGCACCCACATCAATGACCTTCCTGAGAAGTCTTGTGCCAGATTCAAAGTTTATTCCTGTGCCTATAAATCCTCAGTCTTTACTCCTCTCCACTGTAGCTTGTACTCCTACTTAAATAAATGAGATCCAGATCTGTACAGCTCTCTCTGAAAAAACTTTTCTTCAGCAATCTGGACCTAGTGTCTGTTTGAAGACACAAAGAAATGGAAGCAAGATGTTACGGTTTGGATGCTTTCATGGACTGAATTTGTGGTTTTGCTTATTCTATCGGTCCTAAAGCTGAATATGTGCTCCTCTGCCAATCAAGCCCCAGTCTCACACTTCTAGCAGGCATCCATCCACTTACATCATCCCCACAGTCCCATCATTGGATGGTTCTCTGCTGGGCATGTTCCATGAGGACAAATCTTCCCCACCCTTTTTCTCCAACAAGAAACCAGTTTGACCTTAGGATGGAATCTACTGTCACTAACATTAAAAGAGTAAGAGAAAAAAACATCTTGGAAAGAAACCAATGAAGACCAAACATGATCCTACCAAATTTCCAACAGCTGGTAAATCAGGAGTTAGGTGAGTAGGTGTGGATTTTCTGGATGCTTTCTAATAGGTTGGATGAATGAAGAGAGAAGGAGGCTGGGGTGACTGGATTATTATTCTTTGGTTGCTTCATCCTTTCAAAGAAAGTGTAGTTCCCAAAGGAGCACAGAAATCCAGTATTGGGAGCGGTGGGATAAATGGCTCTGGTCCCCTAGGTGACCTTGTATTCGTCATGGGCAATGTCTCATAGACCTAACCAGAGGGTGGTGCTCCCACTGGGCCTAATGTTTGGATCAGATACTGACCACAGTGAGGCCACTCTTGAATCAGTCCCTAGAGTGTGGGGGCAAAATCAGAAAGGCGCCTTTACTCATAAATTTCCCCATCAGACTTATTAGTGTGGGTGTGGTACATTCAGTTCCCTCAGATGGGAACTAAATGCACTGTATGGGTCACTTATTCCAAAATTGCAAAATGGAACATTCTGCTACTTGGGTGCTCAAATATAGAAAACTACTCAAGAGAATTTCCATACATTTACAGCTGAGTGTATAATTGATCAGGCCTTGGTCTTTCTGAGGTATATTTTATATCATAAGCTGTGAACTTGGCCAAGGGTTAGGTCATGGCTAGTTGAACAGTGGGCATCATTTCATGAATAAATAACTAGTAAAAACTCTCTGCCTCTGACTGTTTTCCTTGTCATTACTCTTCATTTTTCATTCTTTCATCCTCAGATGAACATTACCTTGGCCTACGACTATAAATCTAGAGGGTTGCTCAGCCTCAGAGATGTTGATCGGAACACAGTTGGCCTGGCATCAGGGTGGAGTATGCCTATGTTAGATGCAACTTAGGCAGAGAAGGAAGAATTCATCCGGGAAAATATCTGAGTAAAGCAATGAGCTAACAGAGGAGATGTTCAACTTGGGAATGTATAAACAACCAAGCAATTGACTCTTCCAGCAGTTGGCAGCAATGATAAAATTACTGAGTCAGGACTGAACTCAGGTCAAACCTTCACACCGTGCCCAACTGGCTTTTATGTTCTCTTTTCTCAGAGGTTCATGATCAAGGTCAGTCATATCTGACCCCTTCAAGATCATGGAGGTTTCAAAACATAACAAAAGAAACATAAATGCCTTGAAAGCAAATTCAAGTCTACTCTTTGTATAGAGTACGGAGTCAGAGAGCTGATGGGGACTTAAAAAAGAAAGAGGGGAGGCCTTGATCGAAAAATTTTCTGGAGAGGACTTGGAATACCTACCTAGAGGGGAGGAAAGGGGAGAGTATGCATGGAGTTTCCTGGCTGCTGTCTTCTTCTGCATGTTTATCTCTACTTGTTAATCAAGGGTATGATTTTATTGGTTAACTTTGCAATTTATTATGTGTGTGATATAAATATAGCTGCATCAAGTAACGCCAAGTCATTCCATTTGTTTTATCTTCCATAATTTTCCTTGGTCATGTTTTGAACTTCATCACCATCATCATAGTCATTGTTAACGTTTATATAGTGTATAGTATGTGCCAGATACTCTACTAAGCACTTTAGAATAACTATTTCATGTGATCCTCACAACAGTTCTGGTAAGTAGACACTATTATCATCCCCAAATTACAGATGAGGAAACTGAGGCACAAAGAGGCCAGAAGTGTCTGAGGCAATATATGACTGCGGTTCCTTCTGACCCCAGGCCTATTGCCCTGACTACTATGCAACTTGGATATTAAATATAAAATCATGAAGTATAACTCATATGAAGCTCTGGAATTTTGTTACTTTGTGGAACTTATATTAACCCAGGAGTAGTGACTGCTTCTGTTAGAAATAAGCAAATTTCCTAGGGCAGCTTAGAATCGAAAATGATCTGTTTTATATTCTTCAAAGACCTGTTATTTCTAGAGTTTACATCATGAAAAATGATCATACTTTTCTTCCCCAGTCCAACGCAAAGTGAAATGAGCAGATCCAAGAGAATATTGTACATAGTAACAACAATACTGGAATGATGATTGACTTAGCTGTTCTTAGCAATACAATGATCCGAGAAAACTCTGAAGGATTTATGATAAAAAATGCATTCCACCTCCCGAGAAAGAAGTGATGGAGTCTTAATGCAGATTGAAGCATACGTTTTCTACTTTCTTTATGATTCTTGGGGTGCTTTTTTGGTTTGTATTTTATTTTGCAGCATGGTTAATATGGAATATTTTTTGCATGATTGCATATATATAACCTATATCAAATTTATATCAAATTGCTTTCTTTCTCAAGTGGGGAAGGAAAGGAAGGACAGAATTTGAAACAATTTAAAAAATAAACATTAATTTCACAAACAAAGCCAATGCAACCAAGATTAGGAGGGAAGCAGAAAACTGTGAAAGAATTTTTTACAACTAGTATCTGTGATAAAGGCCTCATTTCTAAAATAGAGAACTGAGTCAAATTTACAAGAATATGTCATTCCCCAATTGATAAATGATCAAAGGATATGAACAATTTTCAGAGGAAGAAACTAAAGCTATCTGTAGTTATATGAAAAAAATGCTCTAAATCACTATTAACTAGAAAGATGCAAATCAAAACAACTCTGAGGTAACACAGCACACCTATCAGATTGGCTAACATGACAAAACAGGAAAATGCTAAACACTGGAAAAGATGTGGGAGAGTTGGAACACTAATTCATTGTTGGTGGAACTGTGAGCTGATCCAACCATTCTGGAAAGTAATTTAGAACTATGCCCAAAGGATTATAAAAATGTGCATACCTTTTGGCCCAGCAACACTACTTGTAGGGTTGTGTCCCAAAGAGATCCTAAAAATGGAAAAAGGCCCCACATGTACAAAAAAATATTTATGGCAGACCTTTTGTGGTAGCCAAGAACTAGAAATAGAAGGAATGTCCACTAATTGGGGAATGACTGAACAAGTTGTGGTATATGAATGTAATGGAATACTATTACCCTATAAGAAATGATGAACAGGAGGACTTCAGACATACCTGGAAGGACTTATATGAACTGATGCTGAGTGAAGTGAGTAGAGCCAGAAGAACATTTCACAGTAAAAGTCAGTGTGGGAGGACTGGTTTTGATGGACTTAGTCCTCCACAGCAAGGCAAGGACCTAAAACATTTCCAAAGGACTCATGATACAAAATGCCATCCACATCCAGAGAAAGAACTGTGGAGTCGGAACACAGAATGAAGCAGATTATTTTCCTCTTTTGTTATGTTTGGTTTTATTTAGTTGTACTCATACTTTCTTCTATTCATTTTAATTTTTAAAAATTTAAAACTTATGGAAGTGATTGTTGAAAATTGAAAACAAATAAATAAATTTTTAAAAAATGAACATTAGTTTTAGATTACATGTAACTGAGAAATAATAAAATGGATAGCAAAATAAATTTCATTTGGAAATTCATTTTTATTCAATGAACACTTATTAAGCACCAAATTTATGGAGAAACTGTGATAATGAAAAGAGCACACTGGGTTTGAAGTCAAAGAATAGGAATTTTAATTCGAATTCTGCCTATAACCTATATGAGCTTAGGTTAAGATAATTTAACCTTCCTGTGCCTTAAGTTTCCTAATCTGAAATATGAGAAGGTTGGTTTAGATGACTTCTAAGGCCTCTGCAAGCTTTAACTCTATGTTCCTTTCTACAAGGCACTAAGAATAAAAGACAAAAACAAACTTTCACTGCCTTCAAACAACTTACATTCTGCTGGATTGTAACAGGAAATGAATATATGGGAAAAAAGATTTTCTAACAATTTTAAAAATGCATGTGTTACAAACCTGGGCTATGGAAATATTTATCTGTGCATACAGCTTCTTTTTTTATTTTCATATACAGTGGTGCACATATATTTGGTGCCAGATTTCTTTTCAAAGAATCTCAAGTCATCATTTGGTTTAAAAATACGTTGTTAGGAAAAATTTTAGGAATAATGAGATCTGAAATGATAGGCTACAAAGGTCACTTCTGTATGAATGCATGTTTATTCCAGAAGAAGCTTAATGAAGTTTGATTTATTGATTTGATTTCCAACCATAATCTTAGGGCACTGTAGACTTGTGGTCTTGTGTTTTGCTTAACTCTTCTCATCCTTCTGATAACAAGCCAACGTTCTGTCTGTAATTATGACTATTTTTAAAGAGATACTGTTTTATTTGAACCCCTTCTAACTAAGGTCCTACCCAAATGCTTCACTGTGGTTGTAGAGATGTCCTGGTTTTTCAACAGGCTTTAAATCCCAAGTTAGTACATGCTCTAGAAGGACCTGCAAAGATGGAAAAATCTGGACTAAAGTCAGAAAAGCTGATGGGGGAGGGCAGATGCTTGTTTTATTTTGCCTTAGCAGCCTATGAATTCAACATTAGGGGGTTAGAATCTATATATACATGCTCACATATATTCTGAAGTATTTTATTTAAACATTAAAAGAGTAAGAGAAAAAAACATCTTGGAAAGAAACCAATGAAGACCAAACATGATCCTACCAAATTTCCAACAGCTGGTAAATCAGGAGTTAGGTGAGTAGGTGTGGATTTTCTGGATGCTTTCTAATAGGTTGGATGAATGAAGAGAGAAGGAGGCTGGGGGTGACTGGATTATTATTCTTTGGTTGCTTCATCCTTTCAAAGAAAGTGTAGTTCCCAAAGGAGCACAGAAATCCAGTACTGGGAGCGGTGGGATAAATGGCTCTGGTCCCCTAGGTGACCTTGTATTAGTCATGGGCAATGTCTCATAGACCTAACCAGAGGGTGGTGCTCCCCACTGGGCCTAATGTTTGGATCAGATACTGACCACAGTGAGGCCACTCTTGAATCAGTCCCTAGAGTGTGGGGGCAAAATCAGAAAGGCACCCTTTACTCATAAATTTCCCCATCAGACTTATTAGTGTGGGTGTGGTACATTCAGTTCCTCAGATGGGAACTAAATGCACTGTATGGGTCACTTATTCAAAATTGCAAAATGGAACATTCTGCTACTTGGGTGCTCAAATATAGAAACTACTCAAGAGAATTTCCATACATTTACAGTTGAGTGTATAATTGATCAGGCCTTGGTCTTTCTGAGGTACATTTTATATCATAAGCTGTGAACTTGGCCAAGGGTTAGGTCATGGCTAGTTGAACAGTGGGCATCATTTCATGAATAAATAACTAGTAAAAACCCTCTGCCTCTGACTGTTTTCCTTGTCATTACTCTTCATTTTTCATTCTTTCATCCTCAGATGAACATTACCTTGGCCTATGACTATAAATCTAGAGGGTTGCTCAGCCTCGGAGATGTTGATCGGAACACAGTTGGCCTGGCATCAGGGTGGAGTATGCCTATGTTAGATGCAACTTAGGCAGAGAAGGAAGAATTCATCCGGGAAAATATCTGAGTAAAGCAATGAGCTAACAGAGGAGATGTTCAAAACTTGGGAATGTATAAACAACCAAGCAATTGACTCTTCCAGCAGTTGGGAGCAATGATAAAATTACTGAGTCAGGACTGAACTCAGGTCAAACATTCACACTGTGCCCAACTGGCTTTTATGTTCTCTTTTCTCAGAGGTTCATGATCAAGGTCAGTCATATCTGACCCCTTCAAGATCATGGGAGGTTTCAAAACATAACAAAAGAAACATAAATGCCTTGAAAGCAAATTCAAGTCTACTCTTTGTATAGAGTACAGAGTCAGAGAGCTGATGGGGACTTAAAAAAAGAAAGAGGGGAGGCCTTGATCGAAAATTTTCTGGAGAGGACTTGGAATAACTACCTAGAGGGGAGGAAAGGGGAGAGTATGCATGGAGTTTCCTGGCTGCTGTCTTCTTCTGCATGTTTATCTCTACTTGTTAATCAAGGGTATGATTTTATTGGTTAACTTTGCAATTTATTACGTGTGTGATATAAATATAGCTACATCAAGTAACGCCAAGTCATTCCATTTGTTTTATCTTCCATAATTTTCCTTGTCATGTTTTGAACTTCATCACCATCATCATAGTCATTGTTAACGTTTATATAGTGTATAGTATGTGCCAGATACTCTACTAAGCACTTTAGAATAACTATTTCATGTGATCCCTCACAACAGTTCTGGTAAGTAGACACTATTATCATCCCCAAATTACAGATGAGGAAACTGAGGCACAAAGAGGCCAGAAAGTGTCTGAGGCAATATATGACTGCGGTTCCTTCTGACCCCAGGCCTATTGCCCTAAATACTATGCAACTTGGATATTAAATATAAAAGCATGAAGTATAACTCATATGACGCTCTGGAATTCTGTTACTTTGTGGAACTTATATAACCCAGGAGTGGTGACTGCTTCTGTTAGAAATAAGCAAATTTCCTAGGGCAGCTTAGAATTGAAAATGATCTGTTTTATATTCTTCAAAGACCTGTTATTTCTAGAGTTTACATCATGAAAAATGGTCATACTTTTCTTCCCCAGTCCAACCTAATGATTAAATTACCTGCCATTAATAGGAAACTTTCCCTGAAAGTACTGAAAAGCTCTCAAAACCCAGTGAGGATTATTTTCATAGGAGGATTGTAAAATGAGCTCGGGTTGGACAGAGTTCCTTTTAAATATTCTAAATATTCTAATGCTAATATTCTTACAAATAGTCTATGGAGATCACGAGTCTCTTAGAACCCTCTTGCCAAAACATCAGACTAGGGTTATATGGGGCATTCACTGATGGTGTTTGATTAAATATCAAACACTCTGGATAAGAATCAGTATTTAACTAGAGTAGGTCCAGTATTCTAGTTCTGTTGGAAGAGGTCATCTTAGGGTGTCAAAGGCAAGAAAATGGGCACTATGGAATCCCAGGATTTGGAGATGAAAGTAGCCTTAGGAATCATCTACTCAAAGTCACAGAGTCACATTCATATAGTCTATGAAACATCACTTGCAAAATGAAAGTAGTACGTTAGAGAAGATTTCTAAGATCACTGTATTCAAAGGGCCTCTGGTCCAACCTGATCAAGTTTTCTGTAAATATTCAGAAGGTGCAGCCACTATCTGGAACCTTCAAGGGACACTTACTGTCTCCTGAGGCAGTGGCCTATCTTGACAAGTTTTTCTTCTATCAAGCCTAAATCTGTTTCTGCCCTCATTCTACCTATTGTTTAGGGGCAGCTAAGTGGTACAATGGACAGAGTGCCAGGGCTGGAATCAGAATCCTAAATTCAACTCCAGTCTCAGACACTTACTAGCTGTATGACCCTGGGCAAGTGATTTAACCCTGTTTGCCTCAGTTTTCTTATCTGTAAAATGAACTGGATGAAAAATGGCAATCCATTCCAGTATCTTTGCCAAGAAAACCCCAGATGGGGATCCCCTGTTATGAAAAGTCAGACATGACCGAAAAGTCACAAATTGCTCTGGTAGCCTGCTGGTCATTTAAGTCTCAATTCAATGGGTTTTCCTTTACTTGAGGTCTTCCTGCAAAAGTTGAATGACCATTTGTTAAGTATATTATAGTTTTTTTCCCAACTCTGAGATTCTGTGATAGACAGGATTGTGGAGGGCTAGTCAGTAGCAAAAATTTCTTTGGCGATTGGAATATGCACTAGAATTCTTCTTGCTACTACAGTTGTGTCTGACTCTCTGTAACTTCATTTGGAGCTTTCTTGGCAAAGATACTGTGTGGTTTGCCATTTCCTTCTCCAGCTTATTTTACAAATGAGGAACCTAAGGCAAATAGCATTAAGTGACTCGCCCAGGGTCACACAGTAATGTCCGAGGCCAGATTTGAACTCAGGAAGATGAGTCTTCCCTGACTGCAAGTCTGACACTCTATCCACTGTGCTACCTAACTGCCCATTAGAATTCTGCTGTTATGTAAATTGTTCCCAGGCCATAGTCATAATGCATCATCTTATCTAAGTTTTCTTGATATTTGGCCTTTTATGAGAAGCATATGATGAGTTCATTCTTTGCATCAGCCTCACTTGAAGAATGCCTTTTATCTTTTCAAAGTGTTGGGGGGTTTCTTCCTCACACATGTTACTTAGTTTGATTCTTCCCATAAATGATCCTCTGCCTCTCACATCCTGTTCTAGTGGCTCATTGTGGCATAAAGGTGATCCTGGCTTCCAGAAGCCTATGCCAACAGATCATAGCCTCTGACAAGTCCTTCCAAGTAAGCATGGATTTGCTGATGGACAAGGGAGCTAGGTGAACATCAGAGGGTTTAGTCATTTGTGATAATTTTTTCTTAGCAAGCAGCTGATGAAAACATTTTTGAAGGTATGAAAAGGTCATAGGTTCATAGATTTAGAGCCAAAAGGATCTTAGTAGCCATAAAATCCAACTGCTTCATTTTTCAAATGAAGAAACGGAGGTACTGCATGTTTAAATGATTTGTCCAGGGTCCCACAGCTAGGGAGTATCTAAGAACAGGATGTGAACCCATATCTTCCTGAATCCAGTATCGACAATATTCCATTGCCTTTCTACTTGTGAAGTATGTCTTTGGAGAGAGCACCCACATCAATGACCTTCCTGAGAAGTCTTGTGCCAGATTCAAAGTTTATTCCTGTGCCTATAAATCCTCAGTCTTTACTCCTCTCCACTGTAGCTTGTACTCCTACTTAAATTAAATGAGATCCAGATCTGTACAGCTCTCTCTGAAAAACTTTTCTTCAGAAATCTGGACCTAGTGTCTGTTTGAAGACACATAGAAATGGAAGCAAGATGTTACGGTTTGGATGCTTTCATGGACTGAATTTGTGGTTTTGCTTATTCTATCGGTCCAAAAGCTGAATATGTGCTCCTCCTGCCAATCAAGCCCCAGTCTCACACTTCTAGCAGGCATCCATCCACTTACATCATCCCCACAGTCCCATCATTGGATGGTTCTCTGCTGGGCATGTTCCATGAGGACAAATCTTCCCCACCCTTTTTCTCCAACAAGAAACCAGTTTGACCTTAGGATGGAATCTACTGTCACTGTTTCTGATGTCACTGACTCATTGTGTGACTTCACATGGGGACAAGTAGAATCCAGCATCACTAGATGGGATCTTTTGAAAAGAACCTGGCTGATGCTTCTGAGTGCAGAAGTATTTGTGGTAATGAGCTACAGACTTCTGTTAGGATCTTGAATATGTTAACTCCATGCCTCTGAGGCTCAGGCCAAACAAACTCATACAATATGGAACTCAGCTAATCAAAGCCAGTTTTTTTTTTTAAAATGACATCCAAATAACACAATGAGAAAAGAGGATTTAAAAACAAGACTTATTACAGCATATGTAAGTGGTTTCTGAGCTTAAAATGGAACTTTAAAGGAGTAACATGAATGCAAATTTCTTTTTTAAAGTTTGCCTTCTGAAATATAGAAATTCTGTCTATATGTCTCCACTTTGCTTGAATGAAGAAAAAACACTCTTTGGGGTTCCTTTGCAGTTCTAGGTTGTCATCCATCATGCATCCATCATCCATCCATCGCATCCATCCATTCATTCATGTCATCTATCCGACTATCTAACTATCTATCCTTCATTCATCTACACTGCCATCATGCCACTTAGCTATCATCCATTCAGTCGTGATCTTGCTGGAGGTCTTCCATTTTTCTGACGCGCTCTTCCTTCCTTCCTTCCTTCCCCTCCTTCCTTCCCCCTCCTTCCTTCCCTCCTTCCTTCCCTCCTTCCTTCCTTCCCTCCTTCCTTCCTCCTTCCTTCCCTCCTTCCTTCCCTCCTTCCTTCCTTCCTCCTCCTTCCTTCCTTCCTTCTTCCTTCCTTCCTTCCTTCCTTCTTCCTTCCTTCCCTCCTCCTTCCCTCCTTCCTTCCTTCCCCTCCTTCCTTCCTTCCCTCCTTCCTTCCTTCTCCCTCCTTCCTTCCCTCCTTCCTCTTCCTCCCTCCCTCTTTCCTTCCTCTTCCTTCCTTCCTTCCTTCCTTCCTTCCTTCCTTCCTTCCTTCCTTCCTTCCTTCCTTCCTTCCTTCCTTCCTTCCTTCCTTCCTTCTTCAGAATTTGAAGTGAATTTGTGTCAGTTCAGTCCAGGATAGTGTGAAGAATGGAAATCAAGCTACAAAAGGATCAGTTAAGGAGCTAAGGATATTTGGTTTCAAAAAAGAAAGACAAAGAAGCATATGATGGCTAAGGGAGTAGATATAGTCTGCTTGGTCCCACAGGGGAGAAGCAGGTGCGATAAGAGGAGATTCCAAAGAAACAAAGATAGGCTTGAATAGAATAAATGCTGGATTTGCAGTCATAAGGTACTCAATATTTAAAAAGCCTATCGTTGAGGCATATAAATTGAATAACTATGGACAAGTAATATAATCTCTCAATCTAGATATGTGTGTGTATATGGACACATATACATATATGCATATGTGTGTGTGTATTACCTGTAATACTTAATTTACCAGACTGTTTTAAGGCTCAAAAAAGAGAATGTATGTTAAGTATTTTACACATCTTAATGCAGGGGTGGCAGCCTGGCAGAATGGATAGATGGGTTCAAGTCCTGCTTTCTAGCTCTAGAAAGACCTGGGCAAGTCAATTTCCACTTCAGTGGACACAGCCAATTCTCTGTGAATTCAGGATGTGAAATAGCACTGATCCAGATAGAGGGTAAACTCCCTAAGGGTAAAGACTTCCACTTATGTCTTTTTATGCCAAAAGCCATACTGGTGGACACCCGAAAGGGTGAAATCATGGATCTAGAGAAAAGAAAAAACATTACATAAGAGCTGGGTATTGTTATTAAGAAAAAAATATATTTCCTGGGCCTAAAAATCAAAGGCATTCAATTTGTAGAATGGGTTGCCTTGGGAGATAGGGGCATCCCCAACTTTAACAAAGACAGTTCTGGAACAGATTAAACTAAATATCCTCTCAAGTCTCTCCCAAGATTGAGAGTCTATGATTTCATGACTTAAAACGTAAAGTAAGTAATCCTGAGCCAGGAAGAGATGTCTGTGAGCGCTAGCTAATACAGACGTAGAGACATAACAAAATCATAAAGTTATCCCCAGCCATTAATTTTCTTTCATTGTTCTTGTTTTAAATAATTTTTTATTGATGACTTTTTTTATGTCACCATGATTTCCCCTGGCCTAATTTTCCCTATCCCTCCCAGAAAGCTGTCTCATATCACAAAGAATATTTTTAAAGATGAAAAAAGAAGAGAAAAAAAACATCAACATAGTTGATCAATACATTAAAAAATCTGAAAATATATATAGCCAATTAGTAATTTCTCTCCTGAGCCCCAGTCCTGGGTCACTACCTTTTGGACATTTCAAATTCTATACTTTATAGGCATCTCAAACAGAACTCATTATCTTTTCTGTCCCCATCCCCCAAATCTCTCTTCCCAATTTCCTATTACTAGACTGAATACCTCAATCTTCCTAGGCACCCAGACTTGTAACCTCAAGTGTTCACTTTAACTCACTCCACAAAATCTTGACAATTTCTTGTCCTCTTGATGCTTTTAAACTTTACAGTATCTTTTATATATGTCCCCTTCCCATCTACTCACATAACTGCCACCCTAATATGATCCTTTATCATCTCACACATGAATACACATAATACACAAGAGACACAATAATATGTACAACGCCCAAAGAATATACTCAATAACCTTTTTTCTACCTGGCTTCATTACCTCAAGGTTCTCTCCATTATAATCCACTCTCCACTCAGCTGCCAAAATGATCTTCCTAAAGCATAGGTCTGACCATGTTGTTTACCAGCACTAAACTCTAGTGACTTTTTCTTACCCCTAGGATCTAATATAAAATATTATATAAATATAATATATAAATATTGTCAAAATAATATTATATAAATAAAAATATTATATTCTTTTTCCTAGTATTTAAAAGACTTCACAGCCTTTCTCTTTTCAGATTATTCTCTATGCCTAGAATATCTTACCTCATCATTTCTACTTCATGGTTTTCATGGCTTCCTTTAATACTCAACTCAACTTTCACTTCCTTCCTTTAAGACTCAGCTCAACTTTTACTTTCTGTAAGAGTTCTTTCCTGATTCTCCTCACCACTCCTGCCTTTCCTCTGAGATTATTTTCAATCTACATTATATTAGACATACATTCTGTGCACATAGCTACATACATGTTATCTTCCTCATGAGAACAAAAGATCCTTGAAGACAGAGACAACATTTTGCCATTGTGGTCCAGGAAATAGAACACTGAGCCAAAAGGCTATAAAACTGTGAATGCCCTTTCACCCAGGAGTATCACTACCTAGGTCAATGTCCCAAAGATATCAAAGGAAAGAGAAAAGGAGTTTTTTGTACAAAAATTTATAGCGGCTCTTTTAGTGGTGGCTAAGAATGGGAAATCGAGGAGATGCCCTTCAATTGAGGAAGGACTGAAAAAGTTGTAATATATGATTGCAATGGAATATTATTGTGCTATAAGAAATGATGAGCAAGATGTTTTCAGAGAAACCTGGAAACACTTACATGAGCTGATACAGAGTTGAAATGATCAGTCAGGAGAACAGCGTAAACAGTAACAGCAATATTGTCTGATGATCAGCTGTAAATGATTTATCTATTCTCTGTAATACAATGATCCAAGAGTCCTAGGGGTGGAGAACCTATGGTCCTCCAGGTCCTCAGATGTGGCCCTTTTATTGAATCCTGGCCTGTAAAGTTTGGATTCAGTCACAGGGCTATGCTTAAGTACCTAGAAGGTCACAGGTGGCCTCAAGGCCACAGATTCCTCAGCCCTGTGAAAATCACGAAGGACTCACAATGAAAAATGCTGTCCTCTTCCAGAGAAAGAATTGATGAAGTCAGACTAAAGACTGAAGCATACTATCTATCCCTTCCTTCCTTCCTTCCTTCCTTCCTTCCTTCCTTCCTTCTTTTCTCTCTCTCACTTTCTCTTATTCAAGTTTTCTTTCACAAAATGACCAGTATGAAAATGTTTTACATAATTTTGCATGTATAAGCTATATCAGATTGATTACCATATCATGGAGAAGGGAAGGGAGGGAGGAAGGGTGAGAGACAAAGAGAGAGACAGAAAGAGAGAGAGAGAGAGAGAGAGAGAGAGAGAGAGAGAGAGAGAGAGAGAGAGAGAGAGAGAGAGAGAGAGAGAGAATTTGGAACTTAAAAAAAGTACATTAAAAAAGGAATTTTAATAGAGCACTGGGGCCTGGAAGTAAGAAAGATCTAGTTCAAAACTTGGTTTCAGACTACTAGCTTTGTGATCCTGGGTAGGTGACTTAACTTAGGTGTGTCTCAGTTTCTTCATCTCTAAAATGGGAATTACCATAATAGCACCTACCTCCCGGGGCTGTTGGGGTGATCTAGTGAGATAATATTTAGCACAGAGCCCGGTACCTAGGAGACACTTAGCAAATGCTTATTCTTTTTCCTTCCCTTTGTAGTATCAATACTTAACTAGAGTGCCTGGTATTTGGTCAGCCTTAATTTAGAGTGGTAAACATTTAATACATGCCTGTTGACTTGCAGTTTACCCTTCACATCCAGTCCTCATACTACCTTTCCAGTCTTCTTGTACTTTACTTCCCTCTATCTAGTCTACAATCTCGCTACACTGGACACACACCCTTCCTTCTATGCAACACTGCAGCACCTCCCACTTCTGTGCTCTTGCATTAGATACCCAGAATTCTTTCCTTCCTACTTCTGCCTGCTAGCTTCCTTGACTTCCTCCAAGATACAACTCATATCCCACTTTCTATAGAGAAGTCCCCACCTGTACCTGCCCCATTATCTCCCCTTTATGATCCCTTCCATCCACCCACTATATATTTTGTAGGAATGAAATTATTTCCATGTGGTCTTCCCCTTAGAATGTGAGATCCCTGAGGGCAGGAACCAAGTGTGTGCCTTTTTTTCTTGGTAGTGCTTAACACAGTGACTGACACATAAGTGCATAATAACTAATTCACTGCTTACAGGCACAATTACAAACCAAATACCAACAGGCCACACAAAGTTGACTTTCCTGGTCTTGAAAATGTGCATTTATAAGAAATCATATTAGAAAAGTCTCCTTGTTTTGTTCTGCTTTGTATTACACCTTAGCTGTCTATCTTGTCTGTCTCTATGATCAGCTCTGCACATATGGAAGGGATTTATTTTTATTGGGTTTTTACCAGTACCAAAATCACTTTGAAAGGAATTCAGGTCAAAATGGCAAGTATCTGACTCTCCACTCAATATCCCTGATCAATAAATCTCTAAAAAAAAGACTGTGCATGGACACTATTTTTTAATGCAATTGTAATGTAATTTGTACTTTTTCATAGCATAGAAATATGTATTGGCTTAGTGATTTATACTTAAGGATAGCATTGGAGAGTTCTGTGCATTGGGAAAAGATCAGACCCTGGCACTTCATATATGAAATCAGATCATATATTTTTTTAAGCCATAATTTAAGACTTCTCTAAAGTCCAGGCTTTAGAGAAGGAACACTGGGGTGGGCGTGGGGGGACAACTCAGTTTTCCACATCTATTCCATATCAATAAAGGGACTGCTTTATTCCCTATCCCCATTGAGGAAATACTGGAAACAATCTAAGAAGCTTCCCCTTATTCTCTTTTTTTTAAACAAAATTGTTTGAAATAAAGAATTTTAGGTTTGGAAGCAGAAGAGAGGATTTTCAAGGCTATTCAATTAAAGACAACTTTGATTAGGCACTATTAGTAATAGGAGCCATTGGGTATCTTTTTTTTTTTTTGATAAGCCAAAGGTGAACTGTGCAGGTCTCAGAAATGGGCAAGAGGCAGACAGGTTATAATAATGGGTCATAATGTGTTGCTTTAAGGCTTGTCAAGTATTTTAAAAACATCCCCTTATTTGAATATCACAATGGCCCTTGGATTTTTTGGGGGGAAGTAGACCTAAAACTTCACTGTTTTATAGGAAAATCCCAGTAAGAAAACTCCTCTTAATGCATATTGGTTCAGCCATGGTGACAAACGCTTTCCGTGAGGATAAACACAGCATCAAAGTCAACTACCGTATTGATGACAAGTTCTCCAATATTTTTTAAATTTAAATTTATTTATTTAAGTTGTCAACATTCACTTCCACAAAATTTTGAGTTCCAAATTTTCTCCCCATATCTCCCCTCCCCCTCCCCAAAATGCTGAGCATTCTAATTATCCCTATTACCAATCTGCCGTCCCTTCTAACATCCCTCCCTTCCCTTATCCCTATTGTCTCTTTTGTCCGGTAGGGCAAGTAACTTTCTATACCCCATTACTGTCCATTACTGTATTTCTTATTTCCTAGTTGTATGCAAGAACAATACTAAACAGTTGTTCCTAAAACCTTGAGTTCCAACTTCTCTTCCTCCCTCCCTCCCCATCCATCCCCATTGGGAGGGCAAGCATTCAATATAGGCCATATCTGTGTAGTTTTGCAAATGACTTCCATAATAGTCATGTTGTGTAAGACTAACTATACTTCCCTCCATCTTATCCTGACCTCCATTTTTTCTATTCTCTCTTTTGATCCTGTCCCTCCCCAAGTGTTGACTTCTAATTGCTCCCCCCTCCCATTGCCCTCCCTTCCATCATCCCCCTCACCCTGCTTATCCCCTTCTCCCCCATTTTCCTGTATTGTAAGATAGGTTTTCATACCAAAATGTGTGCGCATTTTATTCCTTCCTTTAGTTGAATGTGATGGAGAGTAAGCTTCATGTTTTTTTCTCACATCCCCGCTTTCTCCCTCAATTGAAAAGTCTTTTACTTGCTCTTCTATGAGAGATAATTTGCCCCATTCCATTTCTCCCTTTCTCCTCCCAATATATTTCTCACCCATTAATTTCATTTTTTAAGATATGATCCCATCCTATTCAATTCACCCAGTGCGCTCAATCTCTGTGTGTGTGTGTGTCTGTGTGTCCATGTGTCCATGTGAACTGGGTAGTTCAGTATCAACTACCCAGATACTGAAAAAAGTTTCAAGAGTTACAAATATTGTCTTTCCATGTAGGAATGTAAAGAGTTTAACTTTAGTAAGTCCCTTATGGTTTCTCTTTGCTGTTAACCTTTTCATACTTCTCTTGATGCTTGTGTTTGAAGTCAGATTTTCTTTTCAGCTCTGGTCTTTTCATCAAGAATGCTCTATTTCATTGAAAAACAATTTTTTCCCCTGAAGTATTATGCTCAGTTTTCCTGGGTAGGTGATTCTTGGTTTTAGTCCTAGTTCCTTTGACTTCTGGAATATCATATTCCAAACTCTTTGATCCCTTAATATAGAAGCTGCTAGATCCTGTGTTACCCTGATTGTATTTCCACAATACTCAAATTATTTCTTTCTAACTGCTTTCAATATTTTCTCCTTTACCAGGGAACTCTGAAATTTGGCCAAAATATTCCTAGGAGTTTCTCTTTTCGGGTCTCTTTCAGGAGGTAACAGGTGGATTCTTTCAATATTTATTTTGCCCTCTGGTTCTAGAATATCAGGGCAGTTTTCCTTGATAATTTCATGAAAGATAATGTCTAGGCTCTTTTTTTGACCATGGCTTTCAGGTAGTCCTATAATTTTTAAATTGTCTCTCCTAGATCTATTTTCCAGGTCAATTGTTTTTCCAATGAGATATTTCATGTTATCTTCCATTTTTTCATTCTTTTGGTTTTGTTTTGTGATTTCTTGGTTTCTCAGAAAGTCATTAGCCTCCATCTGTTCCATTCTAATTTTTAAAGACTATTTTCTTCAGTGAGCTTTTGAACCTCCTTTTTCATTTGGCTAATTCTGCTTTTTAAAACATTCTTCTCCTCATTGGCTTTTTTGAACCTCTTTTGCCAATTGAGTTAGCCTATTTTTAAAGGTTTTATTTTCTTCAGCATTTTTTGGGGTCTCCTTTAGCAAGGTATTGATCTACTTTGCATGATTTTCTTGTATCTCTCTCATATTTCTTCCCCATTTTTCTTCCATCTCTCTTACTTGATTTTCAAAATCCTTTTTGAGCTCTTCCATGGCCTGAGAGCATTGAATATTTATTTTGGAGGTTTGGGATACAGAAGCCTTGACTTCTATGTCTTTCCCTGATGGTAAGCATTGTTCTTCCTCAACTGAAAGGATAGGAGAAGATATCTGTTCACCAAGAAAGTAATCGTCTATGGTATCATTTTTTTTTCCTTTTTTGGGCATTTTCCCAACCAGTTACTTGACTTTTGGGTCCTTTGTCAAGAGTAGGTTATACTCTGGGAATCTGTAACATCTCAGTTTCTCCAAGGTGGCACTATCAAGTGTGTACACTGGTTTGAGAGCAGGCAGAGATTTTTGTGCCCAGAATCTTAGCAGAGTTTCCTCTCCACAATCATCTGGCTTCAGTTCCACCAAGCCAGCACTGGGGTCTGAGATTCAGATAAGCTGCATTGGCAGGGCCTCCATTCAGTGTGAGATAGAGATCAGCTGCTGCAGGGCCTTTACACAGGGCTGAGGTAAGAATCAGCTGCTCCATGTCCCCAGGGTTTTTATGATTCAACAATGGATGAGGGCTGCTGTAGGGGCTGCTGTGGGAACTGCTGCTGCCTGCCCAATGTGGCCTCTGTGGCCGCTGCCTAAGGCCAAAGCTATGGGAAGGCCCTTCTCCCTTCTCAGCCAGCTGAAAAAACCCTGTCTCTGACCTTTGGTGCCTGTGAGTTGAGGGATCTGTGAACCCTGCTGCTGTGACTGGAGATTCCGCCCCCAAGGGCTGTTCGTGAGCTGCATGGCTGGCCAAGGCTGGGCTAGGCTCCTCTCCATGTCCATGCAACAGACGTTTCCCACTGACCTTTCAGTTCACCCTAGGTTGGAAATATCCTCCACTCTGTTGTTTTCCAGTCTGCTACTCCAGAATTTGTTAAGAGTCCCTCTCTACAGATATTTTATGGGCTGTGTGGGGAGAGCCAGAATATGTGTGTCTTTCTACTCTGCCATCTTGACTCCACCCCAAGTTCTTCAATTTGAAAAGGCTACAAGCCAAGACCAAAGTGGAGGGAGTGTTGGTGCATGGTTTTCTGTTTGCAGATGATTGCACACTCCATGCAGCCTCTGAAGCTGAGATTCAACAAAGTATGGATCAATTTTCTGCTGTCTATGCTAATTTTGGCCTAATAATTAACACCAGAAAAACACAGGTGCTCCATCAGCCACCACCACACCATCCATACATGCATGGAACCATTGGTTACAACAAATGGAGAAATTTTGAATGCTGTAGATAATTTCTCTTACCTTGATAGTGTACTTTCCAGGGATGTACACATTGACAATGAGGTTGATGCATGTGTTGCCAGAGCTAGCTCAGTGTCTTGGAGACTCCAAAGAAAGGTTTGGAAGAGAAGAAGCATCAGACTGGCTAGCAAATTGAAGATCTACAGAGCCATTGTGCTGACCTCATTGCTATATGCTTGTGAAACATGGACAGTCTACCAGTGGCATGCCAGGAAACTGAATTGCTTCCATTTGAACTGTCTTAGGAAGATTCTGAGGATCACCTGGCAGGATAAGGTACCAGACACCAAAGTCCTTGCCCAAGCTGAACTGTCAAGTATTCAGACTATGCTTCAGAGAGTGCAACTCTGAAGGGCTGGCCATGTTGTATGAATGCAAAATATATGCTTGCCAAAATGATCATTTTATGGAGAACTTGCATGAAGCAGGCAATCACTTGGTGGCCAGAAGAAACAATACAAGGACACTCTCTAAGTCTCTTTCAAGAACTTTGGATTTGATTGTGAACAGGGAAGACATTGGCACAGGACCGCTCAGCATGGTGTGCCCACATTAGAAAGGGTGCTGTGCTCTTTGAGCAAAGCAGAATTGAGATAGCACAAAGTAAACATTCGATGAGCAAATTTGGAGTATCCACCCCAAATATTCACAAGGACTATCTGTGCCCAACTTATGGTAGAGCATTCTGAGCTCATATTGGTCTGATCAGCCACAGTCGGACACATTGAAATTTTACTTTACAAAAGTAATGTCATTTTGGTCCCCTTCTGAAGGCGAAGGATAACAACCAACTAGCTCTATCTATAATTTGTTGTCTGAAAGATCTGCCTGAAGCACAGAAAAGTTGAGTGAATTGTTTAGGGTCATATGGTCAATGTGCATCAGAGGCAGGATTTGACCCAGGTCTTCCTGACACTGGATTTATCTCTATAATTCCTCAATAATCCTGTCACTCCTAAGATAAGTCTGATATTGTGATCTCCATTTTACAGATGAGAAAAGTGATTATCACAGAGATTAAGTGAACTCCTAGGGTTACTTGGTTAATAACTATCAGAGAAAGAATTTGAACCCAAAGTTTTCCTGATTTCAAGTCTAGATTTCTAGCCACAATTCTACTTGATGTGTCTTCTCTCCTGCTCCAAAAGGGGAGAGAGAGAGAAGAAAATTGAGAACAAGAATTGGGAAAGGAAAAGAAAGGATGATAAAAGAGAGAGAAAGAAGGGGAGGGGCCTGCCAGGACTGGCATGTTTTTAGGTACTCCTATCCAAAGAGCACTTAAGGACTCTTCTCCTTTACTATAAACAAAGTAACCATCGTAGCTATACAAGCTGGTGATACAGCAGTGACAGGCAGTATTTCATCTTATACCAAAGGATATCAATGGCTCTATAGATGTGTTGATGGAGAAGTCTGAAGTCTGTTGCTCTATATGAATCATCACTTATTTCTATCAATTTTTCTAAAAGGTACAGATGATAGCTGAGAAATTATAGCTTTTACTCCCTCAACTCTGACTTGCCAATGAATGTCTGAAAATAGTTTCAAAGCCATTTTAATAACTCTTTGGAGATCTTCCACCCCTTAGCAGACACCATGAATAACAAATAGAACCTGTTAATTGGACCAAGCAATTTCTTATATCGTAAAATTGAATTGGAAGCTTTACTCTAGGAAAAGTTAAAACTATATTAACCAAGGAACAGATAAAGTCCTGGTCTTTATTCTCAAAGTCTATAGCAGAATAGCCTCACCTATCACTCAGCAGACATTTATTAAGCATTCACTGTCTTCAGAACACTCTACTAAGTGTTAGAAGAGACCTAGTTTTGAAAAGATAAGGAGGTACTAAGTCGTAAAGAGCTTCAAATGCCAGGTAAAGGAATTTGAACTTTACTGAGGAGGAAGTAGGGAACCACTGAAAGTTTTTGAGCAGAGGAACTCTAAGTGCTACTCTTTGTAGAGCAGTAGTTTGAAAATAGAGGGGGAGAAGGGTAGAGGTGAAAGACCTCCCATAATGAATATCTCTTGGGTCCATTCTCTTTTTTCCACTCTCACACCCTCATTCAGGTCTTCCTAATGTCTTGGACTAATGGACTAAATCTGAGTTCTTAATTGTTTTCCCTGATTCCAGGATCTCCTTCCTTCAACATATACTCTGTAGTGGCTACTTCTTATAAAGCTTGATTCAACTAATGGGTGTTACCTCACCCTAAGCGAGTACCAAAATAGACCTTGACCTAAAGGGGCCAAGGTCTCCTGTTTCATCCTGGGCCATCTCCTGATGAATATCTGGTCACTGAATCCAGATGGCTCAGTAGGAGAAAGTGAGGCTGGTGACCTGCACAGCCCTCCCTCACTCAAAACAAAGTCAAGTGCAAGTCATGTCATCATTTCTCTGATGGGGTGGTCTTTGGCAATGAAGGAGGTACACAATAATAATTTAGTTGCCAAATTACCTTCTCAAGGATTAGCCTGCCCGTGTCACCTCTCCCAACCTCCACTGAAGAATTTTCAGTGCCTCCTTGTTCCCATGAGGCTAAAACAAGCCTCCAATCTGGCATTAGTGAAACTCTCCACACAACTTTGCATTATGTCTCTCCATTCACTCGGAGTTTCAGACAAACTGGTCTGCCAGCTGTTCCCCTAAATTCTATTCTCCATCTCCTCCCTTCATGTATTTGTAATAACATGTGCTGAGGCTGATTCCTGATGCCCTTTAATGAAGAGCATATGTTTCCTGAACCCCATCCCACCTGAGCACTCAGGACTCACATCTAGTACTCCATTTCTACTTGGCCCCATATTACTTGGTATAAAGTTCCTACCTGCTCAAGTGTAGAAAGCATGATCAAGGAAAAGAATCTGGAGGATAACTTTCTTTCCCTCAGTGTTCAGAGCTGAGAGGCCATCACTCATTGGGAGAAATTGTCTAACCTATGTTTACGAGCAGGCAGTGATGGCACCAGATGAGGACTCTGATGATGTTGGTGGGGAAGACTTTCCCAGGGAAAAGGCTTAAAATGCAGGACAGTGGTGCAAATGGAAGAAAGAAAGAGAAGCACAGACCTGCAGAGGAAAGTGTGGAGTTCAAGGGCTTTGTGTTTTGTGAGCTCCAAGATGCCCCCAAGTAATTAGCAGAGAACTGAACTTGGAGACGCCAGTAAGGATGTGGAGCAGGAATTCAGATGGAGTCCTGATTACCTTGCAGCTAAACTGAGTCCTTCCATATACTTCAGCTTGCCATTCCAAAAGGCCCACATTTACCAGAGATGAGAGAACACTGATATCAGACAGGGACCTATGGACAATTTTCTCAGCCTCATTGCTCGGAACCCACCTAGGGAATAGTTTCCCTACCCTCTCATGTGTTTTCCTTAGGAAAGTTCTATCCCATTTCCCTTCTGGGGAAATGTATGGAATTAGTATCTATTTGTATATGGATGTAGAGAATGCTTTTGTTACTTGATTTTCCTTGTATGTTATTTATTTCATAGTGCTAATTAAATTCATTTGCTATTGAATTCATCTCATGCATGGTCTGGTCGTAAAGAACATGCTCGATGAGGGCTTAGGCTGCATGTCACATGAGTTATTTCCCCAAATGCTCTAAGCTGACCCTGGGAAAAGTAACAAGAAATTTTACAGATAGACTAAAGTACAGGGGAATGGTATAGTAACATTTTCTCACTCTCTGCAGTGTATCCCAAAGTCTTCAAGCTGTTGATAACAGGTAAATAGTAAGCCTTTAGGAGTGATCAGAATTAGGATGGCATGAGAGAAGGGAGAGCCTGGGAGTGGGTGAATTTTGGTTATCTGATGGGCAGTGATATATCCTGACAATAGTGGAGATCCATGGAGACAAAGGGAAGCATTAGTAACAGTCCCAGCAGGTCAACACAGTAATTCCCAGGGAATTTGGATATCCTCCTCTCTCTTTCCTACCTTCTATCTTTCTCTGTTCCTGAGACCGCAATGGAACCTTGTCCCATCTGGCAGTCAGGTCTTTTCTGAGTCCTTCTTCTTTGCCTTGTCTCACCTCTTTGCATACCTCTCTTTCTTTTTTTCCTTTCTCCTCTTCAGAGATAGAGAGCCAGAAGAGGGTATCTCGGTATCTGGGCTGCTAGAGTCACAATGTCTTTACTCCAGCCTCCTGCCTGGCCCGTCAGAACTCAGACTCCCATTGCTAGGACCCTGACTGGTGAACTTTCACCTTTTCTTACCTGGTCCCAGGCCTGTCATGTTACTTCTCAAACACCTGCAAGATATATCTTCTGCTTTATGTGACCTCTTCATCCTTCTTTGTCTTCTGTTTCAAATTATGCCTATCCTACATAATATTGTTTTTTTCCCCATTAAACTACAATTTCCTCAAGGGAAGTTTTCTTGCTTATATTCCTATCACAGTGCATAACAATACTATGTGCCAAGAACTTTACAAATATTATCAACAAGTCTGGGAAGTGGGTATCATTGTTATCCTCATTTTACAGTTGAGGTAACTGAGGCAGAGGTTAATTGACTTGGTCAGGGTTATATGGCTAAGTATCTGAGGCAAGATTTGAATTCAGGTCTTCCTGACTTCTACCCACTGTGACACATAGCTGCCTCAGTGATGGAGTGGAGAGGAATAGATATAGTGGAGTATAGGAGGATAATAGAATCTGGGACCTTCTCTTTGCAGTTTGGGAAAATGCTTTTCTGGTAATAAAGCTAGGCTTCCCAGACCATCACCACTGAGCAGAGCCCCAGCCTGGTGGATCACTCCATTCTCCTTAATATTCTTTAGGTGACCTACCTGCACCTTACAAATGGACCATTTTCTTTCCCCAGGAATTGTCTACCCTTCTTAATTTGATTACCAATTTCTGGGGGAAAATGACCAGCCCTTAGCCACACTGGCAGTATGTGTCAGAGATGCAATTTAGATCTTTTTCATAGCCTCTGCAGTAGAGTTAATTTTGTTTTCAGAGTCACGAGGAGTCAGGAGGAGGCATGATGCATTTCACTGATTTGTTACAGGATGATGAGAGGGGGTGGGCCTAAGTCTGGGAAAATCAATCCATCAACAAGTCAGAAGAATCCCCTGCCTTCCCCTCAAGTCTAAGAATTAGAAGTAGAAGCGGCCTTAGACATATGTGGTCTAGTCCAAAACTTTCATTTTACGAATGAGGAAACTGAAATTGTGAGAAGTGAAGAGTCTTGGACAAAGTCACACAAGCAGCAGCAGTTGGGATAAAATGATCAACACAGACCCCCTCCTTTGTCAGGGAGAATTCACATTGCTTAGTTCATCAAACAAGTAGGAGTAAACTGGCACAATTTACTTTAGGTTGGACTTGAGGCACTGGTTGCTACAACTGCCATAGAAACATTAAAACAAGACCAACATTTATGTGTCAGGGACTTAGGAAAAGTTCTGTGAACTTTTAAAAAAAATTTGTATTTGATCATTGTGTTATAAGAAACAACAGGCAGGCAAACTTCAGAAAAACCTGGAAAGACTTACATGAACTGATGCATAGTGAAGTGAACAGAAAGAGGAGAACATTGTATATGTAACAGGAATATTGTTCAAGGAAAAACTGTGAAGGACTTAACCTATTCTCTGCAACACAATGATCCAAGACAGTCTCAAAGGATTAATGATGAAGTGTACTATCCACCTCCAAAGAAAGAACTGATATTGATTGAATCCAGACCCAAGCATCCTATTTTTTACTTTCATTTTTTCTTTTACTTGTCTTTTTTGCAAAATAATTTGGAAATGTATTATATAATTGCACATGCATAACATATCTACTTGCTTCTCATCTCAGGGAGGGGGAATGATTGAGATGCAGGGAGGGATAGAATTTGCAATTCAAAACTTTAAAAAAAAGTTTAAAAATTGAAAAAAAGTAAAATCTGTATTTGGCTAAATTGTGAGTTGCTATGAGGAAACAAAGCAAAGAAACAACCAGTCTCCCTTTGTCAACCTGAAGATTTTGCACGATGCATGAATTCCATTCTGAAGGATGTAGTTGTTTTTCTTCCATGTAATCCAGTCAGGCTCTGCTCTGACTATCCCAGACTCTAGGAATCTGCCTATATAGGCAAGGTAGAGTAGGAAGTTGTTAATTATCCAGAATGTCTTGGGTCAAAGTTCTATGGGCCTATTTCAGCTCTTTTGTCTATTTGTCTAAAACCACATCCATCCAACTGATTGTTTTATCTCCCTTCTAAGATAGGTAGAAGCTGAGGAAAGGTGATCTTTTTCCCAGTAGATTCCATTTTCTTCCCCCTGTAGATTCCTAAGGCTATGCCGAAGCTCTATGGCTCTTCTCTGTTCTCTCCTTTAATTCTTGGTTTCTGTGCTTAATAAATCATTAACTGTTATTCTACATCTCTCCTTCCATTCTCTGCGAAACTTGTTGAAAAAATAGTCTATTTCCTCTCCCCTCTCTCTCTCTTCTAAGCCCACTGCACTTTGGCTTCCAACTTCATCATTCAACTCAAACTGTAATGATCTCTTAATTGCCATAGTAAATATTCTTTTCTCCCTTTCTGCAACGCTGCACACTATTGACCATTCTCTTCTGGATACTCTCTCCTCCCAAGGTTTTCAGGGCACTTCTTTCTCCTGGTTCTCTTCTTTTCTGTCTGATTGCTCATTCTCAGTCTGGGTATTCATCCATGTAATGTCTTTAATCATAGGTGACCACAAGGTTCAGTCCTGGCTTCTATTCTCTTCTTACTCTGTGCTTTCTCCCTTGATGATCCCATCAGTTCCCACAGTTCTGATTTCTAGATCTATATACATCCAGCCCTCGTGTATCTATTGTGCTATAGTCACACAACTCTGATTGCCTCTTGGACACCTCAAGTTGGATACACTATAAGTACAGGAACTTCAAACTCAATGTGTTTAAAATAGAATTCATTATCTCCCTCCCTCTCCCCCCACTCCAATTCTCCTCCCTTCTGAACTTCCCCATTACTGTGTAGGGCATCATCAGTCCCCCAGTCAATTAGGTTTATGACTTCAGTGTCATATTTAGCTCCTCATCTCCCCCACATATCCATTCTATTGCCAAATATTGTTTCTACCTTCGTGATGTTTCTTACATCTCCTTGTCACTTAAACAGCAACAATCCTAGTTCAACTCCTCCCCACTTCTCACCGGAACTAGTTATAAAGGCCCTCTGATTGGTTCCCCTATCCCAACTCTTTCCTTACTCCAATTTATCATTCTCTCACTTGCCAAAGTGGTTTTTCTAAAACATAAGTCTGCCTGTGATCAATGAACTCCAGGGCTTTCCTAATACCTCCAAGATGAAAAATAATGTACTTTGTTTGACATATAGAACTCTCCATAATTTACCCCTTTTGTACCTTTCTTTGCACTCACTCTAAGAACAAGGTGACTTCCCTTTTATGGGTTCTTCAGTGAGTGTTCTCCACTCTTAGCTTCTGCCTCCTGTCTTTGTATTGACTGTCCCTCCATGCCTGCCATGCTCTGCCCCCTTGCCTCTGTGTTTTAGCTTCCCTGGGTTCCTCTGTCCCAGCTCAAAGTCTACATTCTTTGTGATGCTTTCCTCAGTCTCCTTGCTGCTATTGTCTTCACCTTTCAGATTACCTTCCCACTAAATAATCTCATGATCTGGTTATTTACATACTATCTCCCCAATTCAAATGTATGATCCTTGAATGTGGGAACTGATTTTTGCTTTTCTTTGTATCTCTAGTGCTTAGCATGGTGCCTGTCACATAGCTGGTACTTCATAAATGTTGACTAGCTCAAAGATCCCAATGAAAGACTCTGGCTAATGCTCCCAGGAATAGGGACTTTCTGGATCCTTTCTACTATTTAAGGAAGGACTTACAACCTCATTATCCAAATTGCTAATCTCCAACTTTTTTAAGGACAGAGAATAATATTTTTAATTGAAGATGCTATGTTTCCAAAACTCAGAATGTTCTAGGGAAGATAATGGAGGAAAAAATTTTTACATCCAAACAAGAAAGACTATTTTTTTTCCTCTCCATGTATTTTTTTCTCCACTAAAATCTTCCTCCAATGTTTCCTCATGGTATGAAGACGACTTTCATTTCTTCGAGTCAAGACATATCTGTCAAATAACAGGGCTTACTGAACAAGAGAATTTTGTGAGTGAAAGGCTGTGACATGCTGCACATATGTAGTCCAAAGATTCACCTATCTTAGGGCAGAGAAGCATCACTAGATGGTTGATGGATGGGGTGATGGTTTGGGCTATGAAGATCATCTTCTAATGTGTTGTAACCTTTCTGCAAGTATGGAGAAGTCCTAGCCTGTTTTGACAGAGGTGAGCACCCATATCTGTGAAATTATAGATCTTTAAAGGATCAAAATTTAAATAGCCTATATCAATCTCATGAAATCATTGCTTTCCCCATTTATATCAATGTTCTTCCATCATTGCTATCTTTCCCTGTATCATCTAGGTTACAATTTTCTGTTCCTCATCCCTTCTCTCTTGCCTTTGGCTGATGAATTAATGGGTACATTGGATGTAATGTATATTAACAGTCACTGAATATCACTTCAGAAAGAGGTCCACATCTTTAGCCCAGAGGTTCTTAATTTGGGGATCATGAATGTATTTTTAAAAAATGTTTTGATAACAGTATTTTGAAACAATTGATTTTCTTTGTAATCCTATGTATTTTATTTTATGCACTTAGAAACTTGTTTCTTAGAACCTCCATTTTGGGAAAGGGCATCCCTCCATTCTCCAAAGTTGGCTACCATGCTCCAGTGTGTGGGTATCTCCTTTTCTGGTCCCTTCCCTACTTTTCAGCTCCCTTTTTACATGTAATCTGCCCACATTTTAATGTAAGTAGCCATCCATCTAGTCAGTTATAAATTCATTCAATAATGACAGAGTCCTAGTCATAAGTCAAGTATGGTGTTAACTACTTACCAATGAAGACTGGTTCCCAAAGTGGCTGACACGCTGTTTTAGCAATTCAGTTTCTTTTTGTTTCAAATACTCAGGTCATTTGCCTACAAGATGAATATCAGATTGACTATGAGCCAGAGGTATATGTTGACTGCATAAAGACCCCAACTGACATTATTATGAAGGCATAAAGATCACAGGATTTGAATGGAGTCTCTGAGCCAAGGTTCGAGCTTTGGACTTAGAGCTCTCACAAACTCAGACTCATAGAAGCTTAGAGCTAGAAAGGATTTTTAAGACTACTGCAGTCCTTCCTCTCATCTTACAGAGGAAGAAACTGAGACCCAGAGAAAGGAAACTACTTATCCAATTTACACAATGAGGAAGGGAATAAGCATTTATATAGTGCCTACTATATGCCAGGCTCTATCCATTGCACAATTTAGTTTCCTCTAACTCCTACTAAGTGGAAGTTCTAGAAATTGAACCCAACCCTTGCAACTTCCATGTCAATGTTCCTTCCATTATGCCATAAGATAAAATAGTAGATCTGAAATAGCTTCTTATGGGCTAACTCCTTTTAGGTCCTTGTGGGCTTCCTGTGGAGAAACATTGAATAGTTCCCATCCTCCTGTTGTTTATTTCCAATTCCCTAGAGTAGGGTAGGTTTGGGAGAGAGAGAGATAATCAGAGAAAACTTCAGTGGGAGGAAATAGGACTAGAAGTTATATATAGTTCAGTAGCAAAACACAATAAAGTTCCATTACATTATGAGGCATTTGAAGTCTTCATATTATGAGCCACGGAACAAAGGAAAGCAGAAACTTGGGGACTTTTGTCCTTTAGAATAAATGCCAGGAAATGGGTAAAGGGAGAATCTACAGCTTTTGTTTGACAAGTGGCAATGTGTGAAGCTTATTAAAAACTTCTGTACTATGACTCTTGCCTGATCGAATGCCTGTAGGCTGAACTGGTTACATGAATTATTCATTGAGGAGGGTTTTTTGCTATGAAATCAGTGCTCCAAATTGTGTAGTCAGACTGAAATTTCCAAATCTGCAGTGGGCAGCTGGAATAGGAAAGATCAGCCAAGAGCTTTGATGTTTGCTGCTATACAGCTGGCTTGATAAGAAAAGAAATGATGGCCCTTCAGTGCTCTTGTGAGGCTGCTTTGAATGTCACCCCAGATCCTCATGCTCAGAAACCTAGGATTGTCTTAAGAGACAAGAGGCTTCCTAAGCAGTATGCTACCTGGCAACAGAAGAGGAGCTTATGTAGATATGGTGCCTGGAATCTGAATGTTTTACTCTGCTCTTCTAGAGAGTTGTTTGGAAGGTGTGGTTATTGGGTGGTGGAGACTTGCCTGTCATGGAGTCTCAAGTACTCTATAGTTCTTGTTTGGCACTTTTCTATGATCTGAGGGGTCACAGTCCCTACAACTGCCACCATCTTGGGCAGACTATCTTTTTACATCAATCTGTAGATGTCCTCTCTCTTATTAGCTACTATTACTGAGAAAGTCAATGCTATCACCTCTACCAGACCCTGCTACTGACTCTGGTCACTGATGGAGCCTCTGATTGCTCTCCCAAAGTCCCAAGGTTGCTTGAGCACTCCCATCCCTAAAAACTCATTTGCTTAAATCAGAACAAAATAAGCCCAAAATAACCAGTCGCCATGTGCTCATGGACACATGGTGTTGGCATAGGGCAGGAAAATACCGAGAACTCTCTGAGTACTCCATTTTGTATGCCAGTTCAGTGGTTGCTAACATGATTGACAGAATCAGTCATAGGTTTTCAAGCTATCAGTCTTCCCATTGTCACACAATGCCAGTCAACATCAAGCATGGTAGGAAACAGGCTTTTAAAGTTCTATGTATTGGTTTGGAACCAGGTAGAGAATATCTGAGCATGATCTATAAAATTCACAAAGAAAGAAAGGTCTTAGCACTCTCTAAAGACTAGGTCTTCATTGACCAGCTTTCCATTACACATACATTAACTTACTGAAATGCTTAGCATCATCACATAGTAGGTCTTAATTATGCTTATTAACTGACTGACCTGATCTTTGTACTAACCCTGTAATGCAAGTTGTACAAATATTACTTATCCTTACTTTATAAAGGAGGATACTGAGATTCAGACATTGCATAACTTCCTCAAATCCACTAGACTGGGAGTCAGGATAAATTTCAGTTCCTGTTCTGTCTTTAATTAGGCTGGGTGACCTTAAGTTCCCCATAAAATGAAAGAATTGGACTCAATGGTCCCTAGGGTCTTTCCTTATTCTAATGTTCTATTCATCTGTGGTTGTGTGTGCATGTATGTGTGTATGCATGTGTGTCTTAAAACAAAATATAGGAACCAGTTAAAATACTGTCTGAAGGTCCAGTGAGAACTGCCTACACAGTTCTGATTTTTCCTTTATACCAAACAAATAAATGAAATCCTATTTTCAGGAGCAAGTGCTACCCACATACAATAATAATGAAAACACTCTCAGACACATATGTGGGAACATTGTGTTGGGAAAAAGCAGTTTCTTCTCCTTTGGGAAATGTGGTGGGACAGAAACAACATGGGACAATGGACAGAATGTTGAACTTGGATTCAAGAAGACTTGGGGTAAAGTACTCACAGGTTATAGGTCCCATGGTCCCAACCTCATAGAGCATTGGAGTAAGATTCCAATGAAACAACATATGTAGAACATTTTGTAAACTTCAATGCATCATTTTGTTCATTTTTTACATGAAAGATGAGCCTAGGAGTAGCAGAAAGGCTTTTTAACAAGAATTAAATATGATTTCCATGGCAACAAAGTCTTCTCACACATGAAAGGTATAGGGCAAAGAGGTTTTGAAATACATTAATGAGAAAGTAATCACTGGGGAAGGGAAGGGAGTATTTATTAAATACTTATTATGTTTCTGGCATTATGCTAAGCACTTTACAAACATGATGTCATTTGATCCTCATAACAGCCCTGGGAGGTGGGTACTATTATTAATAATAACTAATGTACATGTAGCACAAACTATGTGAAGGGCCTGTGCTTTACAAATAATATTTCACTTCGTCCTCCCAATGACCCTGGAAGGTTGATGCTGTTATCCCAATTTTATAGTTGAAGGAACTTCCCAGAGGTTAAGTGACTTGCCCAAGATCACTCAACTAGTCAGCATCTGAGGCTGGATTTGAAAACAGGTCCTCCTTACTCCCAGCTCAATACTCTATCTACTTCACCACCTAGCTTATAGCATGAGTGGCATAGATCTGATCTCTGGGAATCTAGAGACCTGAGTTCTACTTCTGTGCCAGACTAACCGATATTGTGACCTTGGACAATTCACTGTTTTCCTACTCTGAATCTCAGTTTCCGCATGTGTAAGATGAGGATTTTGGACCTTAGAAGTCCTTTCAAGGTATCACATTTGACTGAACATATCATTGTAGGGAGCTCCTGTTGCAGTGCTTTCTCCACCAATGCAGGAGGCCCTGAGAAATTAAGTGAACTTTCTCAGATCCACACAGCCAACATATGTCAGGCTTATATCTTGCCTCTTCTTGACTCTGAGGTCAGATTACTGACCACTGAACCAGCCCTGGGTCTCTATGTAATTCACATGTAACTCTATGTTATTCACTGAAATTACTCAGTCCTTTAGCAGAACTATAAGAGGAAGAATTGAAATCTAGTTTAAGTTCTACCAATGGGCGGCAGTGAGACCTTAGGTTTTAACCCACTCTGGATTTCAGTAGCCTCTCCTGGAAAACAGGACTAAAATGTGACCCACCTAAAGGGAATAAATTAGCTCCAATGATAATAGGATCATGGAATTTAAAGTGCAAGAGACTTTTGAAATAATCTAGTCCAACATCCAGGTAAAGAAATTGAGGCCTAGGGAGATGGAGTGATTTGACCTTCCCTTTTTATGTCCTTTCTTTCCCTATGGTCTATGATGACACAGTACCATTACTGTTCCTTTACAATAACTGTGACTGCAAATTTTCATGTGCACTCTGAGATTTATTGCTTTTGACAAACGGCCCGCAGCAATATATTTTCCAATAAACTCTAACTTATTGAGATCATTTGGGGTTAAAGAAATCTGATTATTGTCTCATCATAAGGGGAATCATCATCATTTTGAAATTAGAGACAGAGTTTCCCTGATACTGTAACTTAGAGAATGTATCATTTGAAGAAAATAAAAGGAAAGAAATGTCACATCTCTGGTTTAGAAAGCTAATGTCTGAAACAAGGAGTCCTCCTTGGTTAGACCATCTCTGGAGTGTTGCATCTCTTTCTGGAGTGCTACATTTTGTGAAGGGCATTGGCAAATGGGAACATGTCTTGAGTAAGGTGACCAGGGTAGTAAGGAATCAAGAGTGGGTGAAAGAATGAGATACATTAAACATGGAGAAGAGAAGACTTGGGGGAGGGGTGGAGAAGGAGGAAAAAACACCATAGCTCTCTTCAAAGTTTTCAAGGGCTGGTTGATTTGTGGAAGAGGCATTCAATTGAATGTTCCTTACCCTCCTCACAGCTCCCAGAAGTCCAAGCTAAAGGCAGTGGAGGAGAAATCTGTGGAGAAATAGATTTTTGGACAGGATATAGGCAGCTGGGCACTCTAATGGATAGAGTGTTGAACCTGGAGCCAGGAAGACTTGGGTTCAGATCTCACCTCAGATCTAGTTGTGTGACAAGAGGCTACTTGCTTAATCTAAGGCATAGTTTCCTCATCTTGAAAATGGAACTAATAAATGAATAAACAAATAAATAGATAAAAATGATACTAATAATAGTAGCTATCTCACAAGGTGGTTGAGATGATAAAATATTTGAGGTAATATTTATAAAGCATTGGCTATGGTCTAGTTTTCATTATTATTCATTTCATTTAGAGTTGTCCCAAGGTGAATGGCCTTCCTTGGAAAGTACTGCCCTAAGGATTTTCATCCGGAAAGCTGTGGATGGGTATTTTGCTCAATTCTTACAGAGGGAGCTGGATGCCATGAACTCTAAGGCCCCTCCACCTCTGAGAGTCTCTAAGGCCACTGCAGTTTGCCCTTCTACAGTACTGTAGCCAGTTAATGAAGACAATCACCAATTTAAGCAGTGATTATGCCTGGATCCAGTGTAAACCTGCTGAAGTCCAGGATGCTCATTTCAAGTAACAACAGGAATTGCTACAAATCCATTTCAGCTGAATCTTCCATGAAGTAAAACGTAAGCAACTTCAAGGTTAGAGGCAGCGAGATGGCTTAGCCTAGATTTGAGAGAGTACAGATCTTGGATTCTGGAATAACAAGTACAGTAGACATTTATTATTAATTATTTATTTATCTGTGTCAGGAAGACCTGAGTTTAAATCCTTCCTCATACACATGATAGCTAAATGTGACCCTGGGCTAGCCCCTTAACCTCTTTTGGCCTCAATTTTCTTATTTGTGAAATGAGGAGGTTGGAATTAATGGTTTCTAAGGACCTTTGGGCTCTAGCTCTATGATCCCATAATAAATCATGAGTCTGTCTAGCAGTAAAATACAAAAATGAAATTTTGGATAGGAAATTTCTATTCCAGGAGAACTCAATCCATACATAAGCTATACCTCTTTATCAGGTGGCATCTCGAGGCAGGCTAGGTAATTGAATCATCTGCTCCTGTTCCTTAGGATGCTATAAAAGTTGATATTCTAAGGAGACCTGGAGGATGCATTTTGCCTTTGTGAGTAGTGAATTTCTTAAACAAAGGAATTCAGGCTCAGGTGGAAATTCAACATGGGCAGGATTAGCAGTGTTATTAGACAATCATAGCCTAAGAAATAAAGGCAGATGCTTTAAAAAAAAAGTTGTGGTAAATGAATGAACTGTTTCGATTCATTGACTGACCTTGCAGATGGTTCAGCTCTTTTGAGGATTGCACCATTCTAAGACTATAGAGATCATTCTAGAGATGTCATCTTGGAATTCCACCCCAGGTATTCCACTTGCTTTGTCCTGGGTGATGAGAAAGAGAGAGAGAGACAGAGACAGACAGAGAGAGAGAGAGAGAGAAAATGGTGGGGAGAGGGAGAGAGAACAAAAAGGGAAGGAGGGAGGAAACAAAAAGGAAGGGAGGAAACCAGAAAGGAAGGAAGGAGGGAAGAAGGAAGGAAAGGAAGAAAGAAGAGACTCAATTACATCGCCGTATTGCTGTATTATCCCTTTTTATTTATTCATATTCACATCTGTGGTTGCTCAGAATGATTCTTTCCACTGACTTGTTAGGGTCCCAGGTGACCATCTGTAGTTCAGTGGGATCTATTCTGTAAGTTCTATGCCCAGTCATTGCCTATCATCCTTCAGTTCAACAATATTTATTAAGCACTTAGTCAAGGGGCAGAGGGCACTGTGCTGAGTGCTGGGGAAGATTTAAAGTTAAAATATCTCTCTATCCTCGTTCTGTGAACCACCTGCAGTTCAGTATCAGCTGCTAAAAACAATAGGTAGACAACGTGAATGTGATTTTAAAAAATAAGAGGTTGAACGGGCAGCTAGGTGGTGCATTAGATTGAGCACTGGCCCTGGAGTCAGGAGGACCTGAGTTCAAATCTATTCTCAGACACTTACTAGCTGTGTGACCCTAGGCAAGTTACTTAACCTCAATAGCCTCCAAAAAATAATAAATAAATGAGATTTAGGAGCAAAGTAGACAAACAGCAATGGGGAAAGTATCTACAAAAAACAGCAGGATTTAGAAATAAAGGATCATAGATTTAGAACTAGAAAAGAGCTAAGAATTCATTGAGTCCAAGCCCCTCGTTTTACAGATAAAGGAAGCAGAAGCCAAACCAGGTGATTTGTTGATGTGCTGAGAATCACACAGCCAGTAAATGCCTGTGATGAGAGTCAAACTTAGGTCTTCTTGCATTCAAATCCAGCCCTCCAGCCTATGAAACATGCTGCCTTACCTCCCACCTTGTCTCATAAGGCCTAACTCTTGTCTCAAATAGCCCAGCTCCCTTTTCTTCTCCCAACCACTTTGTCACAGATATCTGACAGTTAGCAGGAAAGACCCTTTTGGAGTACTTGTGGATGTTCTGGTGACTGTTAAATACTCCAGATCTACTGCTCCCTCACTCCCGTGAAAAACTAGTTTTTTCCTGTAAGCACCTACATGTCTTGTGTCCTTGAGAATGTCTGTTAATGAGCATATGTCATTTGGAAACTACATTGGAGAAAGCAAGAAACTGTGGCATTTGCAAAAAAGACCACATTGGCCCCCTTATTTTACTATCAAACATCATTTGTCCTTAAGATACTTTGTGGGTAGGGTGGGGCTTGTCCATTTTAGCTTAACATCCTCTGCATTTTTTTTTTTTTGAAGAGGGAACAATTACCTCACATTTTAGCGCGGACATTAACTACTTCCTTGGCTGTCAGTTCATGTAACTTAGTGATGGAAAATTGGAGATCTGTCCTCATGTGATGAATCATTGTAATGCCAAGGGAATTCTACAAAGGGGAAAAATGGCATGCTTCACTTCATCTGTCACTTTGCGAAAGGAGCAAATGCCTGGATTTCTCTTTTAGATTTCTAGGTACTTTGGGGATGGCAGAAATGACTGGTCTGAGGAGGCTGGGTTGACTCCCCCCAAGTGAGGGTCCCATCCAGCATTTTTATCCTGCTCCTTCATGGCACAAACATCTTCCTGTTGAATCTTTATTGATAATTTCCCCTACCTGGCCATGGCAGTTTAAAGAACCACTGACCATTTGAGGAAAAACATTATCACATGTGTTCACATCAGTTGGATAGCCAAATAGCCAAATTTGGAGTCTTTCTTTCTCTTGTTTTAATCCTGGGGATGTCTTTGAAGATCATTAAAAAAGACAATAAAGTGTTCCACCATCAAGTATAGGCTAAGGCTATGTGTGACTACTGTCTTTGAAGACAAAATAGAGTTATTTTGCTTCTTCCCAAAGGATGGAACTACATGGCAGAAATTACAGAAGACAGATTTGGACTCTGTATAATTAACACTTTTTCAATAACTGAATCATTTTCAGCCTCAGGACAATACAAGGGTGTATAAAATTCACATTGTTCTCTCTTCTTTGGTTTTAAGGAGATCATTTTAGAGGAAAAGTTATGAGTTCAGTCACAATTACTCTTAACCCCCCAGTTAGGAAAATTCCTAATATTTGAGCAGATGTGTTCTTCACCAATTGCTACTAACAGGGCAGGCTAGCAAGCCTAGCTGGTACCTTGAAGAAGATAGAGGAGGCAGTATGTGCCACACAGGTCAACCACCATCATTGTCTTGGCCACCATCTCTCCTTAGATCCTGAAGGAGACAGTAGCCTGAGCCCAAGAAATTTTAGAATAACATTCTATCAAAAGGTTCAGTGTCAAAAATAGTTACTGACTAAGGCTTGAATTATTCAGACATTCCAGGATGGGTTGTGGGGTTACCTACAGCTGGGTTTTCCCTAGCATTTTACCTGTTCCATCAAGGAAAAGTCTAAAGAATTCTTTGTTTCTGAAGTAACACTTTTAGAAAATTAAGTAACTTGCTTCTTTTCCATAGGAAGTGCAATTCACTTCATGATCCTTATTCTCCCAACTGGAGAGTGATACAGTACCAAATTGGAGAGGATGGGGCTGATTAACTGGATGCCAAAAGCCCTAGTTTTTTCAGTAGGGAATAAAAAGACTCAGACTAATTCTTTGGCATCCTGTGGACCTGAGGACTTGCTTAAGCAAATATTTTACTTTTTTGCTTCCATTTCCTCCCCCCATTTTTTGCATATTAGCAACACAGACTGACTGTGCAACACCAACTGTCTTTAGTTTTATTTTCCTTAGGAACTCTGTTTTATTCATTCTGTGATCAGATTCCTTGTGTTTTCATGAGTAAATGGACTAAAGGATAATGCGCATAGAATTTGGGTTGTGCAAAATAAAAGCATTCTAGAAAAAAATGTTAAACCTCCTGTGATTTGAAGGACATATCTAAAAGATGCTATACCAATAAATTGCTGAAGGCAATCATTGACCTTAGGACCAAAGTGGATAAGAAAATGGAGTAGGGAAAAGACGAAAGTCTACTTTTTGGCACGGTTATACAATGGAATGCCTTTGTCACATTAATATTTGGAGATAGGATGAAATTAACTTTATTGCTCTGAACTCTTTAGTTTCATACAACAGATCATGCTTTGTGCAACAGAAAGGTTCCTGAACAGATGCATATACATAGATTTGGGGGTGAATTTCTTTATGCTACCATTATGCTTGGGGAGGTCTCTGTTTTGCAAGGGTTCTCAATCATTCTTGAGTCATGGACCTCCAGTAAAAACCTTGGCACCCTGCTTAGAACAATATTTTTGAGTAACTGAAGTAAATGCTAAATTTTCATTAGAAGACAGAGAAAATAAAGATATTCAAGTTTAGAAGTTATCTGAAGTCTATCCACTGTCCCCTTGTGGGTTCGTGGATCTCAGGATCTAAAAATAATCTAATGGCAAAAGAAATATAAAACAAATGGACCATTCCTTAGTTTATACTTTGAATCTTTGCTATTTAGATTGATCTACAATTATATTAGTGTAGCTATGCTCTCCAGTAATGCAGCTGGAAACTGATTCATGTCTGCTTGTCCTGGCGCTTGTTCATTTCACCCCTCCTGTAAATTTGCCATAAGGTCCCATTTCATGAACTGGGGATTCTTGGTTGGTTCTCTTGGCATTATTACATGGATACCAATGGAGCACATGAACTCCAGTGATTGTTCCTAGCTCTCACCAAGTGACCCACTGACCTTCTTTTTTAGGCTGAAACTTTTCTGATACCATCCTTCTCCCACATAATTCTTCATTTCTAATAGGTTGCAGTCTGCTCATGCGCTATGTGTCTCCATTGCTCTTTGAATGATCCTCAACTTTGATTTTTCAGAGACCCTGGTATTTCATGACTCACAGTCATTCAATATCTCCTGGAAGATCATTGCTGTTAAAAAAAATATGTGCCTTTGCTTCAGAGAGAAACTTGAGGTCGTTAAGTGACCTGTGCAATTCTTCAAAGGTGATGCAATCAATCAGCAAGCATTTATTAACCACCTATAATTCTGTGCCCAATTCTTACCCACTTGGTTTTTTTTGTACAAGATATATGTACTGATGGATGGACTCTGTGGGTTGTCCATCCAACCATACATCATAACCAAGACAAGAGACATCATTTAGATACTTTTTTCCTTTGAGGATGGTTAGAACAAAAAGGAAGGCGAACATTACTTCATATTTTTATAAATTTTGAAAAATACAGGAATTAGAAAATAAAATGTTTAATACATCAAATATTCTATCTGTGCTTATACAAAGAAGGCTTTCCACATATAAAGTTTTCTTCAAGTGGAAGTATAGCTATCTCAGACTTTTCCCTAAATGATGTTAAATCTGAACAAACATGACTTATCTATGGTATATCTAAATCTACCATGTGATATTTATAAGTTTTGATACTCATACATGGCATATTAGGTTTGGGGGATTCTATTGTGTTTGAAAACTGAGGAATATCAATTTCTTATCTGGGAGAATCAGTTATTAACTGTGCCAAGTCATTGGACTTGGTTAACCAAAGTTGCACTTGAGTGGCTGCTACGTAAATGAGGAGGTAGGCATTGCTGGTGGGGATGGAACTGTGGAGGAGGAAGAGTGGGTTTCATGCAAGTTCTCTTTTCTTGAATTTGTGCAATTGATGAAAGTCTTTAAAAAACATGTTGTAATTACTGTATGTAGTAGGAACCAATGAATCATTTTACCATCATGAAAGCCCAAGTAAAATTATCACACTGTTTTTAAAAAACATATTGACAGCTCTTTTTGTAGAGTTGTATAAGTGCTACAAGTAGCTTTTCATGTGTCCCTGACTCAAAAAAAAGGTTGTGTGTGTGTGTGTGTGTGTGTGTGTGTGTGTGTAAGGGAAAGGCAGAAAGAGGAAAGTGGAAGAAAATGGAGAAAGGCAGAAAAAGAAGGGAAAGAGTGAGAAGGAAGAAGAGGGAGGCACAGAGACAGAGAAAGAGATAGAGAAAAAGACAGAGAGATAGAGCGACCGAGGGAGATTGAGATGAAGCAGCCTACCATAATGATCAAAGAGCTGGTGCCAAAGCTTGAAAAACCTGAAAACAAGGGTCAGATCACTAATAGAGAATATTCTGAAAGTCTCAGTGCAGTTTTAATCTGTAAAAGCTTAAAACTTCAGTAAGATTTTTAGGACTACACAGACATATATGTGTATTGTGGAGATAATAGATATAGAGATACAATAGAGATGGATGGATGGCAATAGATCAATAGACAAATGGATAGGTGGATGGAGACAGGTGGAGAGATAGACAGACAGACAGACAGACAGACAGATAGACAGACAGACAGACAGACAGACAGACAGATAGATAGATAGATAGATAGATAGATAGATAGATAGATAGATAGATGATGCAAATATATTACCACTCCACTTCTAGATCACCAACAACAAAAGGAAAAGGGCCTTTGGTTCCTGTGCAAGTACTTCAGCTAGCATAATATTGAAAATAAGTCAGGAAAACCCTTTTCTCTAAAGCACAAAACGTCTCATGCCTAATCCCCAGAACAGTTAAGTTCATTCTTCCTCTTCTTTTGGGGACTCAAACTGGCACCTCTTCAAGGGATGTCCAGACTTACACTGTTATCCTGTCATACTGTCATAAAACTCCCTCTTCTCAAAGGGGGAAAGTAATTTCAACCAATAAAGTACCAACACCTTTTTGCTGGGGAGTGGAAACATCAACACAATTTATATCACCGATAAAAGACAATATGGTCTGGATTTGTTCTGCTACCAACTGTTCTCAGAGTGTGGTCTGGGATTCATGAAGTGAAGGGGCCCATGAAGTCAAATTATTTTCTTGATAAGGCAAAGAGGTTTTAATTTATAATATGGTAAATATAGGTAGAATCCCTGTAAATAAAAGTTCTTTGAGTGAAAGTCATGAACAATTTTTAAGACCGTAGAGGGTCCTGAGACCAACAAATCTGGGAACCTCCTGTTCTACGTTATGGTTCTGTCCCATGCCGTAGCACAGCAACTTCATTTAGTTCAGGAATTACTCTGATAGGTCAGAAACTCTGCTATTGTCCCACTATGTCTCCTCTGGTGACATGTGAGAAATGATTGCTAATAACAAATATCTTTGGGAGATTCAGAGGCTCTCTCCTTTTTCTAAATTCCTCATTTTAAGAAGTTCCCTTCTACTAGAGGACATTACTGATAATGAGATTGCATTGACTCTCTTTGGATCAGACTCCACCCAATTTTGCACGGAATTTAATCTAGGATGGGGAAGCCTATTGTGTTCTACTAAAACTTGGGTGAAGATCCTTTTGTCCAAGGCTTGGAGTGCTGTGGTATAGCTGGGGGTGGTCTGAGTAGAGACAATTTCTCTGTGCCATGATTACTGTTGGCCCCATTGACCACCTACTGTTTTGAAGGGTATATAAACTGTGAGTCCCACTGCCATGATTATCTTTGTTCTAAAAGAGATGACCAAATGACCATCTTTTTATTTATAATTTGCTGGTCTTATTAACAAAGTGATTAAATTACTTAGAAACTATGTCTCTTGAACCTTGGGTTTGGAGCTCCTGGTATGTTAGCCATTGTCTCCATACCCTGCTATCCATGGAGTCATGTTATTTCTTGGTAAAAATGGCTCCCTGGATCCATCACAGGGATTCATAGGTTTCCCTTCAGAGACAAGGGTCTTCATGCCCCCAAACTAGCTTCTCTAGCTCTCTTTCTCAAAATCTCAACTCTCCAGACTCCTTTTAAAGGAGAAGAAAGCTATGGTAAACCAACCAACCAGTGTCATTGTACTATCAATTGAGCAACAAAAACCCAGGGAAAGACAAAGAGTGAATTACTCATACCATATCAGAGAGCTAACTTTGGCGACAGAATTTCACATATTTCTAAGACAATATTAATATTAAAGCCCCAACAGTGTAAATGTGGAGAACCACATAGGGGAGAGGGAGGACTTTTAGAACTTCTCTATGGAGAAAACAAGAATGTCAAGGTTAAGTCCTCATTAGAAGAGCCAATGGGGACCCAGGACAATGCTTCAACATATAACCTGAAAAAAATACACCCTTGTGTCAATATGGAGAAAGTCAGATGGTACTTTTAGAACAAATTTTTATGGGCTATTCTAAATATTGCTCTCTAGGTGGAGAGTGGATAGAGCACTGGACTTGGAATCAGGAAGACTCATCTTCATGAGTTCAAATCCAGCCTCAGATACTTGCTAGCAGCTGTGACCCTGAGCAAGTCACTTAACCTTGTTTGCCTCAATCCTTTATCTGTAAAATGGGCTGGAAAAGGAAACTTCAAAGCACTCAAATATCTTTGCCAAGAGGACTCCAAATGAAGCGATGAAGAGTCAGACACTACTGAAATGATTCAACACCCAAAAGCCTGGAATGGACATGCTTCTCCCCTCTGTTTTAGAGAATCCCTAACTTCCCTCAAAGCTCAGCTCAAGTGCTATCTCTTGATTGCCCCTTCTGCAGTCAAGAGCACCCTCCTATTGGAAATTATTTTATATCTATTTTGCGGTTTTTTTTTTTTTCCTGGGCACATATGGTTTTCCCCCAGTACAATGTAAGCTTGATGGCAGAGGCTATTTTGTTTTGTGTTTGCACCCCGGTGCCTTGCATATAGTAGGAACTGTATCAATGATTATTGAATGTTGAATGAATGTTGGAACATGCATCTTTTTAGTGAACTATTAACCTTTGGGTAGAACTCCAAAGTATTATGTTTAACACGTGGCTCAGAAAAAAAAGATTCAAGTCAATTTTGCAAATAAAACTCCTGAGTCCACAGTTTTGAAAATTCTTAGAAGCAGTGCTTCTCCAGTTACTCAGAACTCATCTAGTCTTTTGCAAAACTGCCATAGAAAGAGTTTTTGTGACAGCTCATTTTCTTTCATAACTCTGTACACTGTGGTGTCCCTAAAAGGAAATTTAAAATAAAACATTAGAAATGTATTAATAACACTTTAAAAATGAATTTGATAATGGTTGGAAGTTTCAAATTATAGAATGTAGAACTGGAAGAGACCTCAGAGATCATCTAGTCTTGACTCCATAATTTACATATGATAGAAGCTATTAAAGCTGGCATAACATTATTCATTAGGGAAGGATTTCCCTCCCATCTGGGTTAGATTTCAATCTGTATAATTAAATTGTGTTTGTGAATTATGAATCCATAATTTTACAAAGAAATCATTAAATCTGACTTCTATGCTTCTTTGGCTCTGGGACATCATTATTGTGGGTTTTCCTCTAACCCATTCATGCTTTCTCATGCTGGGCAACTTGTTTCATATCCTTCCAATTAATCCTCTACTGGGGGACCCAAGTACAGGGGAGGGGAAGTGAATGGTGGCCCTTCCTTTAGCTCCATTTACATTGAGTGGTTATCCATAGAGCAGATACCAATAAAATTTCTCTTTATGAAATTTGAATTCCTCCCTCCTTTCCCCATTTCTCCACCTGTAGGATCTATGCAGTCTAAACTATTAAACCATCATCCTTGGTATTTTCTCAACAACAGCAAATGCCACAGGTGAGTCAATGTTGTCAAAGCTTTGGGAAATAATTGCTGCTCTGTCTGGAGAGGTATATTTTCTTCTTGGAGCAGAATGATTAAATACCCATCGAGGAACCAACAACATTACTCAATTCAGTCTTAATCCCTTCTATAAATTAAAGAGTTTGGGCAATCTGAGAGAGGAGGAGAAAAGAAAGATGTGTATCCAAACTTGTGAATAAGCTGCACATCATTTCTAAGTCATATCTTGTATACCATGCAGTAGTAAATTGAGAAATAGGTTATGGGTTTCATCAAAGAAGAAAATGGAACCTTTATTTTACAAGAAGTAGACTCTGAAATTACAAGTTGAGGTCCCTGTTGTTATTCCTTTTGAACCTGTTGATTTGCTCTGGGTAGAACATGGCAAAGGTTAAGGCAGTATAGTACAATGGAAAGAGAGCTGGACTTAGAGTCAAAAGGACTAGTTTCTAATCCTTACTTCATTCTTTACTTCCTGTATGACCTTGGACAAATTGCTTGACCTTTCTGAGTCTCAGTTTCCTCATCTGTAAAATGAGTGAGTTGAACTAGATGACCATTAAGGTCCTATGTAACTCTAAGCTGATGATCATCAAATCAGACTGTTTGTATGAAAGTGATTTGCTAATATTATTTTAATGTTTCTGTAGACCCTACCACTAGTGTAGGGAACTTTGGAATGAAAACATAAGAATCTTAACCATTAACAGAGACATTTTCAAGGATTAGATGCAAATTTTTTGGTTCCAAAGGGCAGAGCTAGAAGTAATGTTACAAATAGGTAAAATTAAATTAGATTATGAGGAAGAGAAACAAACAAACAAAACCTTGTTAATAATTTGAGCTGCCCAAATATGAAATAGGCTCATTGGGAGGTAGTAGGGTCTCCCTCATTGGAGGTCTTCAGGCAGAGACTAGATGACATCTTGTCATGTATATTGTAGAGGAGATCTCTTGTTGGGTATAACTTGGACTGCATGACCACTGAATCCTGTTCCAACCCTGAAATTCTGTGATTATTTCTTCTATATTTGATAATTATCCTAATAACTTCATAATTGAAATTAAACAATGAATACCTCAGAGATAGCACGATGTAGTAGATAGAGGGCTGGACTTGCAGTGAGAAAAAGCTGGTTCAAATCTTACATGTTGATTAGCTGTGTGATGCTGCCCAAATCAATTAACATTTCTGAGTCTTTTTTCTTAAGTATAAAACGAGGGGATTGAACTCAGTATCCTCTGATGTCCCCTCTAACGCTGAAGTTATAATTCTATGAACTTTTTTTCCTGATGTTATTCATTGACTCTGTCAGCTAATTGATCCAATTATTGATGCAGCAAGCATTTATTAGGTGCCCATCATGTGCATGATATGGTGTTGGGCAGCACAGAGATAGAAAGTTGAATTAGATACAGCCCCCAACCTCAAGCAAATAAGAATGAAGATACACTGGTGTTAGTCTTAACCGTGAGCAAGGCAAATGGTTACCTACATGACATGACTTAAGAAGAACCAGAAAGAACAACTTTGCACTGAATGTTTCTGCCCAAAATATTGGTTTATATGTTTTCTGAAATTCTGTAGTTAAGGTTACATTCTTTTAGCTTAAGGTTTCCCATTTCCTAGTTGTGCTTTGATAAATGCAAATAACCATGGAAAGGTAACCCATTAAGCTTTACTAGTTATTGATATCTTAGTAGGCATTAGTTTAGGAGATTGGCCATCAAGTAAGATAAAACTCTCTGAACCTCAGTTTCCTCAACTGTAAAATGAGGGGGCTGGATTACATGGCCTCTGATGCCCCTTCTAGCTCTGAATTTATGACCTTTTCATCCTATGATCCTAACTGAGAAAAAAATAGGGCACAAAAATTACGATGTACGGGTGTTTGTATTGGGTTGGGAGGGGGTAGAGTTGAAGGCAAAAATCTGAAGTTCCCATTTATTTAGGGAAGGCAGACTGCAGTGCAGAGCTATGTGGCAGAGGAACTTCAGACACTCGAGGGGAGAAGTTAGGCACTATGTGCCTGGAAGAGGAGATGCCATAGGGTACTGAAGGCTGAGAAAGTACAAAAACTTTGTCACCATCACATTTTTTATCCAAGTCTGGGGGTATCGGGGGTTGGGTTGCTAGATCTCTGAGCACAGAAGCAGGCCACCATTATTGCTTATTCCTGCAGGTTGTCTAAAGCAGAAACAGTACTGAAAGATGTTAGAAGTTCCCTATCTTTTCTGGTGGTCAGAGGAGACTATGAACAGCCAGTTTGCAAAACACAATGGGGAGAAGGGAGAGAGAAGGTGACTAAGTTGCAGTGAGAGGTTACAAATGCATTCCCTTAGCTTTTTTTTCCCTGCAAACATATTTTCAAAAACATGGGGTAGATCCAGGTCTCCCTCAAAGGCTATGTAAAAAATAACAATAAATACAGAAGTTCTGAAATTAATTCCCTTTTAAAGTGTGATAAAAATTGGATTCTTGTTGAATGTGAAAGTGGGGTGAGTGGCAAGTAAGTAGCTCCAGATATAGATTTGAACAAGCTAATGATAATCCATCTACCACAGGGTTTTCTCAGTTTGCACTTAGTATCCCTACAAGAAATGTAATTTACAATGCCAGCAGTTTCCCCAGCACAGTAATAATTTAACTCACTCACTGTGGCTTTCTCCATTATCTGATTGATTGAAAAGATCTTGATTTTTTTTTTTGAAATGTTGTGGGATCATTATAGCTTGTAGAATTGGAGCTGAAAGGAACACTAGGGAGCATCCAGTCCAACTTCGTTTTACCACAGAAAGAAACTGGGGCTCAGAGATATGGTATGATAGAAAGAGCACTGGTTCATGGTGGTGTCAGCCTCAGTGACGTTTGTTAGAGAGTCATTATTAGAATTATATATTTACACTCCCAATGGTCTAATTTCTGCTGAGATCCTAGAAATACTCTGAGATTTCATGCTAGCATTCATTTTTAGGAAAAACAAGCAATAGAGTTAAAATGTCTTCTGGACATGGAAGAAGGAAAAATTGTCTCCTCTGTCCTTGATTCAAGCTGAGCTTACCTCTGTCTAGAATAGAAGGCCCTCCCTTATATACCCACCATGCCAGCTGCTTGGAAGGATGATGGTAATTCTTCCAGCTTAAGGGCAGAGAGCAGCTACTACCAGAACTGCTGGATTTGGTCCCAAAATATCACCTGATCTTAGTCTATTTGAATGGGGCTTTACCTAAGGAGTACAACACCGCAGAGGGTTTGATCTGAGAGTAGGGGAGAATTTGCAGAGGCTGCCTATGTGTGTGTGTGTAAGTATATACACATATATACATGTACAACACATGTATGTGTATGTATATATGTATATTTTAACACTGCATCAGCTTGAGTGCTGCCACCATCAAAACAATTTAGCAAATACCTTTCTGCACATGATATTGGTACAGGTTTTGTATGAAGAACATGAATGCTCTGGTTTCAGAAGAAGAAAGAATATTTTAAAGTGAAGAGTGGCAAAGGGACTATCCTTTCTGAGGTAGGGTTGTACTGATTTAATGTGGACAGTGAGTGAGTCACTGAAGAAAGAGTTATGTTTGAGGAAGAATTTTGGGGATCCAATAGCTTATCTAGGTCTAAGAACAGGATTGTCATGATGTGGCAAGGACCATTTTTCTTTCCTTTCCTTTTAGTCGTCACCCCAGAGGTTCCTCTTTTCCTTTCTCCTTGGTAATTCCATCCAGAGTTTCATACAATATGGGTTGTTCTAGAGGCAGGAGAACTAAAGTGGCCCCTTAAGAATGGAAATAGTTTTTTGTTGTGGTGGTGGATGCTTGAAGTATGAAGAAGCTTAGTCTACAGTAGATGTGCTTTTTTTTTTTTGCTTTCCAAATATGTTTTTATTTTGATAATTTGTCCCAATTACAGGTAACTTTTAACTTTTTTTTTAACATTTTAGCAAATTTTATTAACACTTTAACAAATTTTTTTTAACATTTTAACAAGTTTTATCAAATTTTAACATTTATTTTTTCTGCCCAATTTTTCCTTTTAAGGAGCTATTTTCTCCAGTTAATTTTTGTACTTCCTTTTCCATTCGACCAATTTTCCCAGTTAGGTTTTGAGTTTCCTTTTCCATTTGACCTTTTAGGAAGTTATTTTCCTTTTCCATTTGTTCAATTTTTCTTTTCAAAGAGATGTTCTCATCAGTGAATTCCTTTATCAAAATTTTAAAATCATTGGCCAATTTATCTTCTATTTCCTTCTTCAGCTGTTCCAGGAGAGCTGCTTGTGCTTGCGAGAAGTTCATAGTCCCTTCTGAAGTTTCAGATGGAAGTACAGTCTCAGCTGTGACCTCTTTGGTGTTTGTATTTTGGTCCTTATCCCCATAGAAAGATTCTATGGTTCTTTCGGCCCTCTGCTTTTCCCTGTTCATGATGTTGACTGAGTGTTGTGGCTTCTGGTTCTTTCAGTCAGAAGCTAGAGAACTTTTTGCTGAGTTGATGTGTGAGAAAGCTAAAAGCAGGTTTTTGTTTGGTATTTCCCAGATCAGCCCTGCGTTTAGCTTGTTAAGTGTGGGGAAGGAGTGGTCTGGTCACAGGAGATCTCCTCAGCTGAACTGAGGCAAAGGCAAGCTCAGGGGCTGGTAATCCCAGCTACCCTATTGTCTTTCTGATTCCCCTGGACAGCTGAGGCATGCCTAGATGCTAATGCGTGTTCCCACCCCTCCTGGGACTCCTCTCCTGCCAATGAGGCTTGCCTGGGTCCTAGTGCGAGTTTTCTCTGCCCTGGGTCCTCTGTGCTTCCGGTTTGCCTCTGCCACAGTAGGAGGAATCCCCCTTAGCTATTTTCCTCAGCTCGGGTGTTATGAAACTATTGGCCTCCTTCTGCTATTCCTACTGATCTAGGATTTTTCTGGGGAAATATTTTATGGTTCTTTCATGGTCATCAAGGGGGGAGGAGAGAGCATTTACTGATCACTCCGCCATCCTGGCTCCTGGAAGTTCAAGTAGATGACTTATCGAAGTTTGATCTTCAGGCTGAAGGTCTCAGGAGCTGCTGCACTGATATCTGGTGCTTGGTGGCTCTCACTGACTCGGTTGGGCTTGTCTCCTGCCCTCAGTGCTGCTCCTCTGGTTCTGCCCACTGCTCAGGTTTCTCAGATCCCTTCTGCTCTGCTGCCCTGACTGCGCTGCGCTGTGGGCTCACCCCCGCAGAACAGATCCTTCCCGTAGACCTTCCAGTCCAACCTGAGCTCCGAATCCATCACAGTCTGTCTCCCACTGGATTCTGCACCTTCAAAATTTGGTCAGATTCTCCTTTCAGAGGTACCTGAAGGAGTTTGTCCGAGAGCTTAGGTGAGTCGTTGCTCTCACTCCACCATCTTGGCTCTGCCTTAACATTTATTTTTTAAAAATTGAGTTTCAGATACTCTCTCCTCTTGAGAAGGCAACTATATGTTAATTATACATGTGAAGTCATACAAAACATATTTCCACATTAGCCATGTTGCAAAAGGAAAACACACACATGAAAAATAAAGTTTAAAAAAGTTTGTTTCAATTTGCACTCAAAGTTCATCAGTTCTATCTCTGGAGGTGAATAACATTTTTCATCATGGGTCCTTTGAAATTGATTTGGATCATGGTCTTGATAAGAGTAGCCAAGTCTCCTACAGTTCATCATCCTTACTATGTTGCTGTTACTATGTACAATGTTCTCCTGGTTCTGCTCTCTTTACTTTGCATCAGCTCATATATGTCTTCCCAGGTTTTTCTCAAAATGTCCTGCTTATCATTTCTTATAGCACAATAGTATTTCATCACAATCATATGCCACAATTTGTTCAGCTATTCCCCAATTGATGAACATCCCCTCAATTTTCAAAAAGAACTGCTATAAATATTTTTGTACATATAAGTCCTTTTCCCTTTCCTTTGATCTCTTTGGGATAAATTATAGCAGATATTTTTAACCTGGGGTCTGTGACCTTGTTTGTGTGTCTAATATTTTGACAATCATTTAAATAAAATTACTTTCCTTTGGAATTCTATATATTGTGTGCATCAATACAACATTATTCTGAGAAAAGATTCACAGACTGTGGCAGACTGATGAAAGGGTATATGTCACACACACAAACACACACACACACAAAACAACACCTGCCCTAAGTGGGAAATGACTCCAAAGCTTCACATCAGCTATATGTCATATTGAAAATGTAAAGTAATATTGAAATTGAAAAGGGCTCTAGTCTTGAAATCGAGGTTCAAATCTCACATCGGATACATACAAGTTGATTACCCTCTCTGTGCCTCAGTTTCTTGATCTATAAAATGCAACGGGGAGTCTGAAAAATTCCCTCAAAGATACCTTCCAAAACAAAATCTATGATCCTGTGACTCCGCTGGAGGATATAACTAATATTTTATTTTAGCTATATCCTTTTAAAGTACCTTATTTTCATTCTTTAATAGTAATTTTAATTAGATTTTACATTCTGTGAGTACCCATTGTGTTTTGGGCCCCAAACACTTTCTTAGAGGATTTTTCCCTATTTTTGTTTTGCCACTGTGGGGTAATGTAAAAATGAGCTGTATTCACACCTGAGCATAAATGTTTCTAAACCACAGATATAAACATAGGCCACAGGAGGTACCAGAAATGTAGGCATTTTAATCTCATTTATTAATGGAAAAAAAGATGGCATCATACTCTCTTGACCTCTACTGTCTTTCACAGTCTGATATGAGGGCTCAAGGGAAGCGAGAACTCACAGGAGAAAGGACTCTGTAGCCATAGGATAACATTAATAGCTGTGAGAATAAATGGAAAATTCTAATTATTGCTTTGTACATGTGACATTAAAAAGTGTTACAGAAGAGTTCTGACCATCACAGAATCAAACCTTCAACGTTGGAAAGGACGATGGAGGATACACCCTCCAAAATAAATGCATTCTTTCCTCATCTCCACCCTTCAAAATCCACATCAGCTCAAGGGTCACCTCCCCTATTAAGCCTACTTGGTTCCTCCTCAGTTTTCCTCATTCTATCTTATTTGTGCAATGCCTATCTTTCCCATTCTTGAAAGGCAGTGAAGATAGTGGATAGAGTGCTCCCTTCAGTGTAGGGAATACCTGAATTCAAGTCCTAACTCAAAGGCACTGACTATATGACTCTAGGAAAATCATTTAACCTCCCAATGCCCAAGGCAACTCTCTAAAACTTTACATTACAGAATGGGTCACAATCTGTTAGTAGAAGGAATTTCCTCATTGAGAATCCCCTTTACCAATGAAATCACAGGTCTGATGAATAATATTACTTGTCCATACGTTTTATCTACCCAGAAGAAAGTTAGCTTCTTTAAGATCTAGAACTATTTGTTTTGGGATGTTTATAGTCTTAGTGAGTACTTAGAACAGGATTAATGGGTGTATGAAAATGTTGGTTGAGTTGAATTGAAATTGTTATCTACTTTTCATTTAGTTATTTCTACAGTGTGTGAAATTCTAGGTCTTGGATGACCATGGCTCTGAGGCAGGCAATTACGGCTAGATGTTCTCTTGTGATTCCTGTAATGGTTCTCCCAGTCAACCATATCACTAAAGGCCTTGCTCTCCTTCCTCTTCTGTTCTTCTGCTCCCTTCTCCCTACCCTATAACAATATGAATTTAAAAAGGAAGAAATCCCAACTGTGGAGGATAAATCTCAATTGAAATTCAGGCAGTTATATCCTTGAAATGTCAATGTGACATTTCAGATTTCTGGATGCATATTATATACATGAGAACTGACTAAACACCCTCCAAGCTAGAAGGTAACTGTTCTGCTCAAGGTACAGGATGTCTGGGACACACCTGGTTTTTTTTACTATCTTGTTCTACTGCTTGAGATGCTAGGTTTGCTCTGGAACAGAAGGAGTACCCTTCTGAACCAAGAGATTGATTCAGCATGGTCATAACAGGACCCATTAAGCAAGATGCAATTCATTCTCCAACTTGTGTTATTCCAGAAGAATTCTGGAAGGCTAGTTTGGTCTGGGATGTCACCCCATGAGGTCTACTACAAAATACAACTGGCTTTCTTTTTCTTCTTGCTCTACTCCTATAAATTCCTACTCTTACTTCTACTCCTAAATTGGGCCTATGACTAACTAGGCATTTAGATATCTAGGACATGTCCATTAGTAGCATCTATGCCATATTGGTATGTACACTGGAGACCATGATACTGCTACATCCCACTTGTTTCCATTGTATGCCTTGTAGTAGAACATGATAATATGTTCCATTCTACTAGCAATGACAATACATAATATAGCTGTTTAGAACTATATTTTGATTTCTCTGAGTTACCATTGATGGGATAGGGGAACGGACTGAGGAAGAGGAATGGTCTTCTAGGCACAGAAAAAGAAAATTAAAGCAACTCTTTAAGGTTCCTTAACACTCAAGGTGTTTTCATGATACTAAATGGATAGGTGAAGTCCCATCAATCAACAAAAGAGTAAAAATATGTGTATTTGGGATTTAGAGAAACTAGCAAGTCTGCTTATTTGGAAAACTCTATCAACCTGCTGCCCATAATGAAAGATGATGCCATCGGCAAGATCTGCCTCTGGGTACAGTGACAGCTATTTGGATTGTGCAGGAGAAAGGAGACAGACAGACAGACAGACACATACACTCACAGAGATAGAGACAGAGACAGAGAGAGAAAGAGACAGAGACAGAGAGAGGGAGAGAGAAAGTTTTCTCTCCCAATGGTCTTTGTTATCACTAATATTATGCAGCCTGGCATAGTATGCTTGACAATATCAAATGAGATAGTATCATATAAAAGTAACAAGCAATAGAAGGCATTTCATGATTTGGCCAGAAAAAAAAATTACATCGAATGACCCAAGGCAACCTGACTTTATTAGACTCTTGGCCTCAGCATACATTATAATTTTGCCCCAGTAAAGAGATTCTTTTTCTTTTACAAAAAAAAGGTTACTATGGATAGCTTTCAGAAAGGAGACCCTATCCTTTTCAATTACTTCTGATTTATGAACTGTTTAAACTCCTTCCCAAAGTCTGCCTTCCCAACTTCAAGCCTGTCAGATAAACACTGCGCACAAATACTGCTTGCTTGCAAAATCCTATTCCTGCATGCTTGTATACTGAGAGGAAGGAACACTGAAGACCCCAAAGAGCTATTGGTGACAAAGGTCTACTGCATTTCCTGGTATGAGGGGAACAAAAGGAAGACTTAAAAGAAATAACAGACCCACTGATGGAAACTTTTTTCTCTAGTTTCTTGGGAAACAATTGCTACTCTATCAGATCTTTTCTTTTTTAATTTTTTTTTTTGCCCTCTCTCCTCTTCATTCCCTCTTTCTAGTTGTGGTCTGCTGTCCGGAAGTACATTTTAAGGGGGTTTCAAACCAGAGTTAATTATAGAAAACAAACTCTTGAAGTTCTCAAGCCCACAGTTTTCTCACAGGCCAAGAAGGGAATGGGGGATGGGGTTGGGAACATGGAACATTGGGGGAGGGAAGTCTCTCCTTATCCTACCCCCACCTTTTTCTTTAAAGTAAATTTCCTTTTAAAATGTGAAGAAATCACCACTCAGCATCTGGCTGGCAAGGAGGAGGAGATGATCATCTTTCAAAATAATAACAGTGCCGAATTTAAGTAGAAAGAGTAGACCCTTTGTTCTAGAGACCCTGTAAATACAACCAAGTCTCTCTCAAAGAACTTTTACAAAGGTTTTTTTGGAACTCATTCATCTGATAGTCTAGACATACAAGAAGGCTCCATAAAACTGTTATTTTTTCAATGAGATAGATTCTCTTCCCATGCAACTCTATATTCCCCACATTGTGAAGTGAAACAGTTTTAAACCAAGGATGGCTACCCTGCCCTGGGGCAGTTCCCCTTCCTGCTCAAAATTTGATATAGATTTCAATGGATGAATTCCAGTGAGGGCTTCAATAAAGGAAAAACTGAATTCTTCCACTCCTATAAGCCAAAGGGCTGGCTCCTGGTCCCCACTGAGAAAAAGGATGTTAGATCGGAAGTGATGTGAGATTCTGCCTGACTTAAGCCCTGAATGCCAGTAACACAAACTGTTCTACTTCACTCAGGAAGTTCTTTGGACCTGTCTCATCTTGATCCAAGAGCACAGGTTGTGGAAACTTGGAAGATGGTTTTGTGTATTTGTGGTTCTTCCTCATCATCCCATACTCTTCCTCCCCCAAGTCAACAATAGAGATCATTTATAGCATTAGGGTGTTGGCTCACAAGAAGCCTAGATGGTGACTTTTCCCCTGAGATGGTGAGAGCGTCTGGGAATTCTGAGAGTCGAGTGAGTAACATCCCCCTGGTAGACACATGAGGTCAGCTTTAAATTCCAAGTCCTTGCCACCAGAGGCGAAGTGTGGGTGGATGGACAGAGGGGAGGTATGACTGTTGGAATATACAAGAGAAGAAAACTCACTGGGCTAACGTTAGAACCTGTCCAACATCTCTGGGTGAGGCTTCCCCAAATCCAAGGGCTCACTTGGTGTTCAAGTTCACATACCCTGGGCCAAAACTACCTTCCTATTTTTAGGGGAAAGGCTCAGAAGTTTCTTTGAGCATCAAGTAAATGTTAACCAAACAACATTTTAATGGATTTTTAAATATATGTGAATCAGAAACATATGGACTTAATTTCTCTAGGACTGCCCATAAGCTTTAGCTATTAAAACACAAAATCTAGACCTTTTTATTGTTGTGGTTGTGGTTTCATGTCTTTGACCAAATTAGAAGGGCCACATTTGCCTCCTGTGGATTGGTGAGAAGGAATTCTATGGGTTTTATCTTTTCTACGAAGGGATGATCTACCTATCACCACACTGAATGGTAACCAGTTCAATTTCATTCTACAAGCATGTACTAAGTTACCAGGCAAGAAGCAGCTGACAGAGCAGATAGAGAACCAGCCTGAGAGTCAGCAAGACCTGAGTTCAAGTCCTGCCAATTACAGCTTAGTCTGCAACCTTGGGCAAGTCACTTAACTATTCACTGACCCAGGAAACTAAGACCATAACATGGCAGGACAGTTTTTTTTATTTGCTCTGGTAAAGGGAATTTCACAAGTGTTTCCTATGTCAATAAAACCAGAGGCCCTAGCCTCCTCTCACTCCCCCTATATGTCAAACACTGAAGTAGATATTGGGGATAGATAAAATGAAACAGTTACTTCCCTCAAGAGGCTTATATTTTACAGGGAGGTAAGGGGCCATATGTACACGTTCAACTTCAAAATATAGGCAAAATAACATAAGGGGAGGAGGGCTAAAAACTGTAAAATCAAGAAAGACTTCTGGAGATGAGTCTGGAAGAGAGTTGGGACTTCTGATGATTTAAGGAAAGAGAACGTTCATTGCAAACATGAAGGACAACATATGCAAAGGCCAGAGTTCGAAATTGGTGTCCTGCAAAGGCCAATAGATCAATATAGATTATGCATGGAAGGGTTTTAAATGACAAAGAGAACTTGTATTTTATCCTAGAAATAACGGGGAGCCCATAAAGCTTCTTGAGAAGGAGAGTGTGGTGGTCAGACTCCTGTTTTAGCATCTGCACTTTGGCAACTTTCTGGAGAATGGATTAAAGAAAGGAGAGAGTAGAGGCAGGGAGACAAATAGGAATTAACACTTAGGTCCTTCACAGAAGTGTTATAAGGAATGCAAATATTAGTGGCATCATGGAGGGGGGACTTGTGAGTTTTAATAGGGGAACAGTCAAATAGATGTGTTGTCTTCTACTTCAGAATATAAACGTCTTGAGGGCAGGGATTATTACATTTTCATCTTTAATTTTCAGAACTGAGGACAGTTCCTGAGACATAATAAACACTAATAAACGTTTGATGTGTAAATGAATTGAGTGAGTTAATGGAAACAGGCATAGGTTGTCTGGGGGAGTTGGAGGAATGTTAGGGGTAATCAAGGATGAAATTGATCTGCGACAGATTTGACTTCTTTCCTCTTCTTACTCATTTACTTTGACCAGACCTGAGATTAGGGTAGTAAATGGATTCCAAAGGGGATAGACAAACACACTTCAATAAACATCCTTGATTCCCAGGAAGTCTCCAGGTGGATGGGATACTTAACTTACCTTGTGATAATGAATCACCATTACCCAGCTTAAATAAAGTGCCCCAGAGAAAGCAGATGAGAATCTTTTGGGGGAGAAGAGGAGGAACAGTACATTCGCTTCTGCCGGAATGGTTTCTTTGGTCACTGGATTTATTGATTTCATGCTCTGCAGAAACCACCAGATGCAGCTATGCTACAGAGATAACGTGAAATTGCTTACCTGTGGCCACTTCCCTAGGACTTCGTATTTTGCTCAAGTGTTTCAAATTCGACAGCTTTCTTCTGTCACATGACATTTTAACATGACCACTGAAAACTGCTGGGACATTTTTCTCTCAAATATTTCTGGTTGAAGTTGAATGCTTCTTCAATTAAGATTTAGTTAGCTAGATAAAGAAAAGCAATCATTAGCATAGATCCAAAGGAAAAATGTGTCCAACTTCCTTTCCTTCTCCCTTCCCCCCACCCTTCATTCCTGAGCAGCCAGCATGGAATAACCTGGAGTTGCAGTCAAGAAACAGGGATTTTTCTCCCTGTCAAACTAGTCACTTCTTTTTCTTTTTAATTTATGGAGTAAAACAAGCATTTCCAAAACATAGTTCTTTTCAGCCCTGCTAAAATTGAAATAAACCAAAATTATTCTGTAATATTTATTTTGCATAATATGTTTACTCCAAAAAGCTGAATAGATTTATATATGTGTGCATGTTTATATATGTATACATATTTATACATGTATGTATATATGTGTATATATACATGTATACATATTTATACATGTATGTATATGTGTGTATATATACATATATATATCAGCTCACTATAGTCCTGCTCTATCAATATTCTTTTTACATCAGCATACCTAGGACTAATTTTCAGTTTAGACAATACTACTACTACCTACCAGCTGAATGACCTTGAGCAGGTCATTTTCTCACATTGGCACTCTATTTCCCTCTCTGTAAAAATAAGAGGTTGGGCCATGTGATCTCTAAAGATCCTGACGAGTACTGACCCTCTATAATTTTCTGATTCTTGGTGCCCTTGAGTCTGTGAAGTCACTCACTGGGATACAGTACCATTCCTTTTTGTCTCATTTTTCTTTCCCAAACCCACAAAAGGAAAATTATCCAATAACCAAAGGATGGAAGTTTGAAAGGTCCTTTAGCATTTTAAGTATTTGAAAAGCAACAACTTCTGGTTACTACAGATTACTGAAACTGGAATTTATAGAAGGGAGTAAAGCCTTCCTATCTCCACTTGGGTGTTGATTCTCTAGCTCTTGGGGGCAGGGAGATGATGAATGAGTTAGTATTTGCTCAGTGCAGCAATGAAAAGGACTGTCTTAACTCCTTAGGCCTCTATGGCTCCAGTCTCCCTCCTGCAGAGGTTATTAGAGGAATGGAGAAGCAGCCCAAGGGTGTAAGTGTCTCTGGTTCCTGATAACTCTGGAAGATGATGACACTAGCCTGACCTGCTCATAGATAATAATACTCATCCACACTCTCATTCCTGATCAACCACAGAGGATGGAGGAGAGAAAATAGTAGGACAAATGTACTGGACGGGTCTTCGACCCACCTCCCTTGTGGCACCTTCATTTTTGTCAGTCATTTCCCAGTGTCACTGATTATAATAGTATTTGTATTAGACTTTATGGTTTGTGTGTACACTATCTCACTTGATTCCCTACAACAAGTCTGTAAAATTTTGTCATTTTACAGATAAGGAAACTGAGGCTGGGAGTGAGTAAAGTGACTTGCCTAGAGTCATACAGCTAGCAGGTGATTGTTTAAGCTCATACAGTCACACAACCCAGTGCAGACTGTTGGGAGTAGAAAGACTGAAACAAACCTGAGTCATACAAGTGTTTTCTGTTCCATCCTGGAGGTGGGGGGAGGGGGAAGGGGAGGGTCCTGACTGGAGCAGAAGGAAGTTCTTCAGATCTTCCTCTCTCTTTTTTTTCTTTTCTCTATTCCAGGGTGAGGGGCAGAAAGCCAAAGCCTCCTGGCCTTGATTACAGAGAGTCCTCTGCTTCCAGGGTGCCTTCTGTTGGGAAGGCAATGTTTAGGCCTCGTAGCCTAAACATGAGCTTTTTCCTTTTCTTTTCTTTTCTTTTCTTTTCTTTTCTTTTCTTTTCTTTTCTTTTCTTTTCTTTTCTTTTCTTTTCTTTTCTTTTCTTTTCTTTCTCTCTTTTCCCTTTCCTTTTCCTTTCCTTTCCTTTCCTTCCTTTCCTTTCCTTTCCTTTCCTTCCTTTTCCTTTCCTTTCCTTTCCTTTCCTTTCCTTTCCTTTTTCTTCTTCCTTCCTCCCTCCCTCCCTCTCATTCTTCCTTCCTTCCCTCTTTCCATCCTTCCTTCCTTTCTCCCTTCCTTTTTTATTTCTCTTTGTGTCTCCATCTCTCTGGGTTTCTAGTCTTTCCTGTCTATCCATTTCTCTGTCTTTTTCTCTATCTTTATCTTTTAGATACTTTCATGTGCTATCTCCCCCCATTAGATGTGAGGTCCTTGAAAGCAGAAATTGTCTTTTTTTTTTTTGTATCCCCAGCACTTAGCATAGAGCCTGAAATGTATTCAGTGCTTAATGGATCTTTACTGACTGACTAGCTTTATCTTTGTTTCTATCTCTCTCCCCTCCCCCCAGATCCCTATCTTTTTGCAGAATTTGAAGAAGCAATGGCACGTTTCTGCCCCTTAAGGAGCCGGAGTTGTGTCTAACCTTGTGATTTCCTCTTTTCTTTTCCTCTTGTCTCCTCTGTTTCTCCTCCCATACCTGATGCCTCTTTCACCAACTTCTCATTAAACCTAAAGTGGTGAGGGCATGGGTTCAAAATTTGCCACTAAGTTCTTATGTGACTTTGGGCAAACCATTTCCAGTCTCTAGCTCTCAGTTTCTTCATCAATGGAGTTCAAGGACTGGACTTGATAGCATAATGTTGTTTCTAGTTCCAAATTCATGATTCTATCATTCTGCTACTCTTTTTATTCCCCTTTTACCTCTCAGTTTTTCATCCTGACTTGGGATCTCAGAGCTTCCAGGCTGTTTGCTCTCATGTCAACCAGGCCCATTTTGTCTAAGAAAGGCATTTATTTATCATCAAACTTTAGATTTCTTCCAGGAATCTCTGTGAATCTTGAGTATTCATGTGAAAAAGCAGATTTTCCATTTAGAGAGGCTTAGGAAACACAACTTGTCTGAGCTGAAAAGTTCCTAAAATATTCTGCATACTTTTAATCTTGGCTGATCCACAAATGGGCCCTATCTTTGAAGGAGATGGGCTCTTTCCATTGGGGAAAGACCAGTAGACAACTGGCATTGACTTTGAAGAGGAAGGTAGAGGATTCCCCCCACCTTCCTCTTAAAAAATCCTAAACCAAGGTAGTGCTAATAGCCGATAATAACTCAATTGTTACTAATCAACTATCTGAATTACGATCTCTAGTAAATCAATTCGTGGCTATGACTACTTCCTCATTGGAAAAATAACATTGGGGCAGGTGATCTCCAAGTGCTTGAATCCTTATGTCTATATGATTCATTAACCTGGTAATAATTGCAACAATTACAAATAATCACATAGGATGCGTTAGTCTGAAGGTATGTGACCTGGCACTTTCTGACAGTGTTACAAGGCCAATGGAGAATGTTTTTTTCAGGCATATCAATTAATTAATCAACAAATGGCCATGGAATACCTCTTAGGTGCTCATCTGCCTACCCCCAATATTGACCCTGTTGGGCACATGCTTCAATCCCCATATAGACTATTATTTCATCAGCATGGGTACACTCTCAAGTGATGAAGATTGTAGCTATCCACACTTTTGTATTCTTGGTGACTTCTATATATGTTCTCAGAAATCTTCCATTGGGATGTACTCAGTGTTCTTTGGTCTTTGCAACTTGTTATCTCAGTTGTTGCAACTTCAAGGAATCATTAATTTTCACAAATTTCTTAATACAATCTTAGTACCATCGTCAAAACCATCAAAATCTGTGAAGTCTCCATACTGACAGAATTTTAATTGGATATGAACTCAAAATACGTTAGAGAAAAGAAGAACACTAGCAGGCAGAAACTTGAGATCTAGCCACAATTCTGTCTCCAATCAGTCATGTGACATTGAGTATACACCTATATCATTCAGAGGCTCAGTTTCTTAGCTGTGAAATGGGCGTGGGTGGGAAGAGTTGGGTGAGATGATTTCAAACTTCCCTTTAAGCTCTTTCATTCTAAGAGTCTACACAGGAAATTCCTCTGTATCTGTGCCATTCTTCAAAAATACCTTTAACTACCACATTGGGAAGTAATATGAATAAAGTCTATGATTCTTAGTCTCCTGGGAGATCACTTAGGAGTCATGGTTTATGACAAATGGATGTACACAAGTATGTAGACATAGATAGGTAAGTATCTAAGTAGATGGTCAGTTAACATCTTTATGGGGTATTCAGGGAAGACAAGCAGCTCTGGTGTGAGGAATTACTGAGCCCCTTTGAAGGTTGCTCATCCTCTTTGGTGTCTCCCTTTCTCCCAACACTCCTGTGGCTCCAAGAAACTGCAGCATTCAAAGAGGCCACCAATTAAACCATCACAGCCAATGGGTTACACCAGTTTGAGGGTAACTGATAGGCCTGAAACCCATCAGGGAGGGAGGGGGATGCCTTCCCCCAACTATGTGAAGACTTCCCTTGGTGTAATGGGTGAATGAGAACAATTTGCACCAATGGTCATGAAGGTGGATGAAATAGGCACTATAGATCTCTTAGAGCTTGATCAGGCATCAAAGACCCCAAGGTCATCTACTGCACTCTGGGGCATCACCAAGTCATCCGGACTTTTGTCTTATTTCTGGACCTTGATGACTCTGGAAGAGAGAGCGGGGGTGATGACTTTGTGAAATTCTTGCTCACTTAGATCCAACTCATGTACAAGTCAAGACATCATCTGTGATGTTATCGGTTCTCTTTGAAAATGAAGGACCCACAATATTAAGTGTTTATTATGTGCTAGATGCTCTGAGCAATGCTGGAGATACAAAGGAAGATACAAGAGTCCCTGCCCTCAAGGATCTCACACTCAGACAGGGGAGACAAGATGCAAGCAACTATGTGCAAATAAGATAGATATTTAAATTGGAGGTAATCTTAGAGGGAAGGCAGTAGCATTAAGGAGATTTGGAAAGGCCTCTTAGAGAAGGTGAGATTTTAGCTGAGATTTGAAGGAATCCAGGAAAGCCAGGAGACAGAGACATCATGGGAGAACACTCCAGGCATGAGAGAAGGAAGGAGGGAAGGAAAAAAGGAAAGGAAAGAAGGAAGGAAGGGAGAGAGGGAGGGAGGGAAGGAAGGAAGGAGGGAGGGAGGGAGGGAGGGAAGGAAGGAAAAGAGGAAGGAGGAAAGGAGGAAAGGGTGGGAAGGCAGGGAGAGAAGTATGAGGGAAGGAAGGAAAAAAGGGAAGAAGAAAGGAAAAAAGAAGGAAATAAGGGAGGAGGGAGAGGTCAGGGGAAGGGAGGAAAGAAGGAATCTGGATTTATGATTCCACTGGTGTAGGAAACTTGAGGTGAGGAAAATTCTTCCTAAAATACATATTGGTATCTCCTCTGAAGTGTATAGTCTTAGAGAGTTTCCTGAGGCAAATTAAAAATTAGAGGACTTGCAGGATCATTCAGCCAGTTATGTGCCATCAGCAGAACTTAGATCCAGATCTTTCTACTACCAAGTCTGGCAGTCTATCCACCATATCACTTATAAGTGAGAAGAAAAATTGAAATCCTTGTTGTGCAAGGGTCAAAACTGAATTTGAGAGGAATCATTTCCAATTTGAGCACACTGTGTCTCCTTTTGTGAAGAGCTCACTTTCCACATGCAGCACACTAGACTTGGTTCCAATGGCATCCCTTTCCAAAACATCTACCACACCTCTTCCTAGATCTTAACTTTCTCCCTCTTTCTCTGCCAGATGTTCCTGACTTCTAAGTAATTTTCTAAAAACTCTATTTTCACTATATCTCCCTCCTGCTTAAAGAACCTTCAGTTGTTCCTTATTTTAGCACTCCAAGTCTTCCACAATCTGGGCTCAGTCTGCCTTTCCAGCTTTTTCTCTTCCACTGCTTCCTTCAGAGTAGTTCTAAAATAACTCATCTAATTTTCTGTATTTAGATACTCAAAATATTCCACACTTTACCATCTTGCACTTTTCTCTCCTATTTCTGTCCCATCACCTCCTGCTCTCTCTGCTTATACAAGATTTTCACGTTCTTCAAGACCCAGCTTCATTACTGTGTCCTCTCTAGAGTCTCCAGCCCACCATGGTTTCTCTCCTCTAAATTCATTTAGTCTTCCTTCTCAAAACCATACATGATACTCTGCCTTGGAACATCTTTTATAAGATTGTCTTCTTTGATTTTCAACTTTTCATGTATGCATGTCTTATATCTCCAACTAGATGTTAAATTTCTTGAGGACAGGACTGTCTTATTAGACTATCATACTGAAGGTCTACAGAGCCTCTGTGCTGACCTCATTGCTATGTGCTTGTGAAATATGGACAGTCTACCAGCACCATGCCAGGAAACTGAATCGCTTCCATTTGAACTGTCTTAGGAAGATTCTGAGGATCACCTGTCAGGATAAGGTACCAGACACTGAAGTCCTTGCTTGAGCTGAACTGCCAAGCATTCAAATTATTCTTCAGAGAGCAATTCCTATAGGCTGGCCACATTGTTCAAATGCAAAATGTTCACTTGCCAAAAAGAGTATTTTATGGAAAACTCACATGGGACAGGAGATCACATGGTGGTCAGAAGAAGAAATATCAGGACACTCTTAAGGTCTTTCTCAAGAATTTTGGATTTGACTGTGCAATATGGGAGACACTGGCACAGGATGCTCAGCATGGCATGCCCACATCAGAAAGGGTTCTGTGCTCTATGAGCAAAGCAGAATTGAGACAGCACAAAGTAAAATAGGATGCACAAATTTTGAGTATCCACACCAAATATTCACATGCACTGTATATGCCCTACCTGTGGTTGGGCATTCTGAGCTCGTATTGGTCTGATCAACCTCAGTCGGACACACTGAAACTTCACTTGATCATGGTGATATCATTTTGGTTCTCTTCGAAAACAAAGGACAACAACCAACCAACCAACCAAATTTCTTGAGGACAGGAACCCAGTCTTGGATTTTTTCATATTCCTCTATTTATAAAATTATAATAGTATAATATAATATGATGATAGTAATAAATAATAATAGTAGCTAGCATTTACAACTTGCTTTGAGGATTTGCAAAGTCCTTTATAAATATTCTGTCAATTTTTTTCCAACAACAACCCTGAGAGGCCAGTGTCGGTATTGCCCCCATCTTAACGATGAGGAAACTGAAGTAGAAAGAGGTCGTGACTTGCCCAGGAAGTAAGTGTCTGAGGCTGGATTTGAACTCAGGTCTTCCTGACTCCAGGTGCAAGCACTGAATCCGTTGTGCCAACAAACACAGTGGCTAGATGAATGGTGGAGATACAAAGTCATATGATATGATTATGGCACTCCGGAAGTTCACAGTCTAATCTATAGATTAGACACAAATACAGATGGATAACATTGTACGTGAGTTCATGACTAGAGCTAGAGAGAATGTGGAGGGTGGCGAGGGGTGGGGGATGATTTTAGAAAAAATTCTGGAGAAAGTGACATTTTGTGGGATCATAGATCTAGATGGGACCGTAGAGGCTACTGAGTCCAACTTCCTTTACAATTAAGGAAACTGATGCCCAGAGATATAAAGAAATGTGCCCATTGTCACATAAGTTGTGAGCACCAAAGGTGGGATTTGAACCAAGGACTCCAGCATTCTTTCCATTGTACTCGACAGTCTCATCTGAGTTAGGCTTCAACCTATGGATAGGAATTTAACTGAAGAAGAAGAAGACAGAAATCATTCAAGAATTTAACTGAATCAGTCAACAAGGAGCTGTTAAGTACTTGCTATGTGTCACACACTGTGCCTGCTCATTTGAGTGAAGAAGTGAGATATTCCGCTCCCTTGAGGAGCCCCAGGATAGCACCCTATAGTGTGCCTGAAATTGGTATTTATTGACTGGCTGGATGATTTGGCAGGTCCAATTGGTGGGGAGGCTACAGGTTTTATGAGCAACAGAGAACCATCCTTTGACTTTATTCACTCATGAAGCTTCTCATTTGCCAGTGCAAATTAGAGACTCCAAATCATCTTGAGGGGTCCCACTTTTGTTCTGCTACATTTAGATCTAGCTTTAAGTTTCAACTTCAAGCACAGGCAATATTCCTCAGAAAATTGGGCATCCTTCATGAATTAGGAAATTCTCATTTCTTTTACTAGTGACTAACTGTAATCTTTGCTAGTGCCTCCTTCCAAGAGAAAGCATGAAATTCCCCAAAGAATACACTGGAAAGAAATTTGAAAATATATGAATCATGCCCACATCCTGCTCTTCCACACAATAATCAAATAAGGTCATGTCCAGTAAAAACATCTCCTCTGCTTGCTTTTTTGAATGCTTCCAAAGATTCATGATTTCATCAGTATGGGTGCTGGCCCCACTGAGCTGGGCAAACTCTCCACACTTTTGTAGTCTTCATGATTTGCTCTAGAGGGGAAAATATCCTCACCAGGAGATCAGCCTTCCAAGTTCAGTCTCTCAGAACTTTGTCCTTTGACATGAGTTTGTCCATTGCCTATATAAAACCTTTCTAGTTTCACAGGAACTATCAGTTCACGCTCTGTAAACACATCCCTCAGGAACCCAGGTCGATGTCAATCCCATAGGAAGGAATCCAAATAGACCTTTACTGGAAAATTTACTCTTCTCAAAAGGAAAGAAAAAAGTTTCCTCCCCTATGAATGGCAAATAGATCTTGTACAATGTCATGGATAGCTAATATCTGAAATGACTTGAGGGATAAAAACACTTATGAAAATTATTTTCAAAATCAATTGCAACTAAAGTGGAAATCTATTGCAATTTGGACTTTTAATTCTGAATACTGTAATTATATGCCAAGTACCAGAAAGAAAATTGCTTTTATAGCTTCCTAGGCTTTCCAACAGTGTGAATCCATATTTAGGCAAGAAAGATAATGCCAAAAGGACGCTGTCATGAATTCTATATTTGTTTGTGAAATATCACTCAGTGGAATCAATCTGAAATAACTAGAGTACAAATTTTTTTTTTTATTTCACGAACACAAAATCAGACAAACCAAGACATAATTATAAGTACAATGTATTTGCCAGGAAAATTGTCTTTCTAGGATATATTATTGCCTTTTCTTTGAAAAGATTTCATGCTGATTTTCTTAGATTCTTTTTCTCCTGCACTACTAGATAGAATTTTGCACTAAGAATCAGAGGTCAACGAAAACTTATGATTTGGAAAGGTCAGTTCTTGGGGTAACATCACTGCCTGTTCAATGGACAATGTCCCAAGATAAAGCTGTAGGTCTATCTATGCTGCTTTGCAAATTTATAAGGGGATGTAACCTTGGTTGTTTGAGATAACACTGAGCTAGGATGCTACATACTTGTGTGAAGGTAAAGAGGCTGCTTTGGAAATGTTGAGTATGGTTGAAGGAATTTGAGCAAAGTCAGAGACACAGAGTAAGAACTTTGCCTGTGGCTACTGAAAGTCCTCAGAGCTGCAGGAATGTGGGGAGCTGGCCCTCAGTTTGTCACTTGGCTTTAAATCCCTGTAACGCTAGAGACTGCTGAAGGCGGACTTCTCAGTGTGATCATCCTCTCTCATAAGATCTAAGGTCTAATCTCATTCCCATCTGAAAAGAATACAGTACTCTTATTTATTATATTTTGGCATTCATATCATGTCTCCAGTTTTTGCTTACTGTTTCCTTTACAAAAAGTTTTAATATTAGTGATGACCTTTTGTGTAACTAATGTTTAATGGTAGTAATCTAAGCTGGTAGTTAAATATCACCTTCCTTCTTGAGCTTGATTAGAGAAGGTGGTCTTGATCCTGCGGTCCCCCAAAGCATGATATCCCTACATTACCAATGTTATAAGGCATGTTGTGACTATAATTCTATCCCAATTCCCCTTTTGGAGGTGGGTGAAGGAAGGAGTATAACCCATCCATAATCCTCTTCCAGATCCCCACAAAGGCAGAAATCAGTTTCCCTCAGAGAGTAGTGAGTCAGATCCCAAATCAGGAGTCTATCCATGCCAGATGTGAACCAGTCACATCTTTAAATTAGATAGCCCATGTATGCACATATCTTACACATAGTACAACTTCTGCATGAGTTATCCCTATCCCTTAGGCTTTGACAAGGGGCAGATCTTCTGACCTATCTTTCCTGACTGATTGCATATTACTCTCTCTCATTCCCTCTATCTTCTAGCCCAACTGGCCTACTCCCTGCTATCCTTACATGGTGTCCCATCTCCCACCTCTGTGACTTTGCATAGGCTATTCCCCACCCCCACCTCCCATACATGGGATGCTCTCACTCTGTACTTCCTCCTGGATTCCCTCAAGTTTCATCTCATGTGTAATCTATGAAGGGCCTTTTATAACTTTCCTAGTTATTACCCTGTCCTCCTCGAAATACTTTGTATTGATGCTGTATATATCTTATACCTGTTAATAATGTATTAGTATATGTATAAGTTCTTAAGAGAGAAAGAGCAAGGGAATGAGAGTGAAGAGAGAGAGAGAGAGAGAGAGAGAGAGAGAGAGAGAGAGAGAGAGAGAGAGAGAGAGAGAAAGAGAGAGGAAAAGAGGGAGAGGGAAGAATGGAGAGGGAGGGAGAGAGAAAGCTTTTTGACAACATGGACTGACTCAGTTTTGTATTTGTGTCTCCAAAACCTGGCATGCTGATTGACATGTAGTAGGCACTTGGTGCCTGATTTATTCTACAAAATACCCATAATCTCATAGGATATAGAACTGACATGTATCCTTAAAATATAATTGGGAATTCCTTAACAAAATGAACAAAAATGGAGTACAGCATAGACAATGTTAATTTGTGCTTTTCTAAGTCAATATGTGACCCTTGGGGATCTATTTCTCTCTGAGTTTGAAACCTTTGGTCTGATCTACCTTGTTTACTTTCTAGATAAAGAAGTAGAAGCCCAGACAGGATAACTTAACCCAAATTACAGAGATGATAAGCTGAGCTCGGACACAAACCAGATCTACTGAGTTCAAATCCAGTAACCTTTCCAACTACAACATGCTGCATTTCTCAGCTTTCCCTGCAAGAATTTCAGGCTGCAGTCTGGAATACCTCTCTATGTCAGTCATGGAGCCTTTGGAGAAACTTTATATCCTGTTGAGATGTTTCTGAAGGATGAAAAGTATAAGGTCACATCATGTCAGCCTTGTGAACTGGTTGTACCAGAATGGTCAAAGCTGTGGCCACTCCCTCCACCGTAACAACCCCCATCCACTTGCTACTGTGGGTGCTAGTGGGAGTGAATGAATCATATCGAAGAGAGAGAGTGAAGGTGATGGTGATACGTTGGATAGCATTCCTGCAGCATGAGTGGGTCAGTGGGCATACTCTGGTCACACTAGGATTTTGATGACAGAAAAGAGTCCATCTCTATGACCTACACTTGGGGGTGTGCTGGAACCAACCTGAACCTGCTTGTGAGAGTCAATTTTAGTGCAAGCATTCATACCACAGAAATCAGGGATTGATTGAAGGAAAGTGATGGAAAGTATGTTAACGATGCAAATTTAACTTAAAAAAGTGTCATGAATACATTTTTTTCCTGGACTGTTTGCTGTTAAAAGTTTACCACCACAGCCCTGTCTACATTTAAATGAAGTAATAATTCGAAAGGATATTAGACCCATCAATCACATTGGCCTCAAAACAAAATCAGTCACAGCAATAAGAGACGTTTGAAATATGTCATAATATGACGTATTGGTTAAAGGCTTGTGTCTGAAGTCTGTGAAATGTATTTTTTTAAATTCTCTTTGTTTACTACATTATTATTTACTATACTACTTATATTTGCTATCATTACTATTATTTACTACGTTAGTAAAATAAATGAACTGGAATGAAACTTCAAACCAGAGGGATACAATAGGATCACATGATCCAACCTTTGCTAACCTGTAACAGTTCCCTCTGTACAAGTTACGAAGGATTCAAGTCAAAACATTTTTCATGGACATCGGAGCCACAAACTAATCTTCCGCATCTCTTCTTCTGATGACCCATCCACATTTTCATTCTTTACTCCTTGGAACATCCATGGCTTTTCCCGGAATCAATGTTTGATCAAGTTGGCCATTGATTTAATTTCTTTGAATTCATCTATCACATAGCTGCCCTTCACTGAATTTGCCATTTTGTTTGGAAGGGATATAGGCAGAACTGGAAACTCTAGCCTGAGTAGTGGCTTGAAAGACCTCCTTTCCTCTTTCTGGCACATTGTCAAGAAATTGGACTAGAAATACATTGCTTATTCCCATCCTGTTATTACTTGGTCAAATATTATAAAATAAAAGAACATTAGAGCTAAAATGGATCTTAGAAATCATATCTGGTCCAATGCCATCATTTTACAGATGGGGAAATTGAGACCCAGAGAGGTGAAATGTCTTGTTTAATGCTATCTTATTGTGAACTTTAGGACCAGAATTACAATGAATGTCTTTTAGACTGAATCATGCTGTCCGTCTTCGTAAGATGATGGAACTTAAGACTAGAAGAGGCCCAAGGGATCATGTTGTCCAACTCTTCCATTTTAGAGGCAGGGAGATTGTGGCCCACAGAGGAAGAGTGATTTTCCCAAGGTAAAAAAAAAAAGCAATGTTTAAGAGCAGTGTGATTCAAATCCAAATCATCCAACTGTAACATCAGTGTTCTTATTCTGGTGTCATGCTATTCTCTCTGAATCTATTAACTCCAAACTGTCTTAAAATTGTCAGAATCAGATTTTGAACCCAAATCTCTTGAATCTGAATTCAAATATCTTTCCTCTAAATTATGTTGCCTCTTGCTTTTCACCATATGGAAACTACTTAAGAATTATTTTTTAAAGTTCTGTTGCCTGTTTGTGGTTCAGTGATTTTGAGATGCAGCTTGGCATAGTGGATAGAACGTTGGCTTCAAAGTCAGGACAAGAGGTCAAATCCTGCCTTTGACACAGATGGACTATGGGACCCTGAATCAGTTACTACTTAAACTCAATGCCCAGGCAATGAAATCTCGAAGTTGCAAAGTCACTGCCCTATCTGCAGGAAAAGAAGAACTTTTTGGTTTTTTACTAAGTTCAATTCCCTGATTAAGTCATAGGTCTGGACTAATGAATACTATTATATATTAATTTCTAATCTTTTATCTTTTAAGCATAAATACTTTCTAAATATCAACTCTTGCCCAAATAAAATGCGCCTTTTTGAGATTATTGGAGTAGGGCTGGAGCTGTTACCACTTCCTATTAAATCTCACATATGGATTGTAGACTTTTGACTTGCAATTTTTTTCTCTGTCCATATTCCATCTTTGCAGCATGTTTCCATTTGCTGCCATTAGCAAATGTGATGAAGTTCTTGTTGGTATTCCTTTCAGACATTTCCTAAGGCTGCGTCATTGAACCACTCCAAATGCCTGCTGCTATGTTCAACCATCCCACGTCTTCCTCAACGTGACACAGTGGTTCATCATTCATTTTCGTTTGTGGTCACTTAGTTATGATGAAAGATCCTCCCAAAGTCCCATGCTTCCTTCATTTGGGCCCTATGACAGATTTTTATTGAACCAGTGCCTTCAGCTCCCAGGCCACTCCACTGTGACCTTGTAAAATATCTTAGCAACACACTGAAAAGTCATAAGGATTGTGCCCATATAGGGTAGAATGGTATACAGGACTAGATTTGGAGACAGAGTGCTTGGGCTCAGAACCATAATTAGGTGGGGCTGCTAGGATTTCTCTCAGGGTGCTAATATTTGGAAACATACTTTCTCTCTGTCCCACTTTCATGGCATCACAAGGATCCTGGCCCTCTCCAGTGCCATCCCATTACTATATTTCTATCCTATGTCCCTGTCTACCACTTCCCCAGCCTTTGTCTCTTCTTAAATGTGACCCAATGCATCTGTATAGGAAAAGACTGTCCTCTGCATGCCCCACATTCCCTTAAATTCCTCATCAGGGTTTTCCAGGGTATTTACACCACAATCAATAAGAATGGATTGTCCCCATTGCCTTCTCATCAACTGATTTTACCCTAGGCAATAGAATTCCTAGTTACATCTCTGTCCCAGTTTAACTACAATTTGAGCATTGCTAACCTGTGTGATCTCATGCAAGTCTATATACTTCTCAGAGGTGTCAATTTTCATATCTATAAAATGAGGAGTTTCAAATACCTCTAAATCCTATGATCTTATAAAATATTTAGTCTGATCCCACCCATATGAGGGAGCAAGCTAGCTTAAAACTTCATGGTCATCTAGACCCCACCTTAGGTAAGATGTGAAGTAAGCAAGGTGCGCTCTTGTGGTCCCTCCCACTCCCTGGCTTGATCATTTTTCTTCTCTTTTTTATGTCCTCTTCTCATTCTAATGAATTTAAGATTTCTTCAGCTGCCTTGAGTTTTTCACTAGGATGTGCTCTGAGGCTTGGCTCCAGATCTTTCCTAATCTCTTGCCTGCTTCCTCTTCCATTTCCCCAAGACTATGCTAAGTGCCTGCTTTGATAAACTGGTACGCTAAGGTTTTAATGGCTTACCACTGGTTTATGTTACTGCTACCAGCTAACCTTGGCATTTCAACAAAAGCCTTCAATGCTACAGAGTAGGAATTGTAGGAATTTTAGTAGGTCCCAAATTAGGTAATCTCTCCCTCTTCCCATGCCTCCCACCCCAGCTGGTGCTATCATCATCCAGATTTTTGATGACTGAAAGGAGTTTTACTTCATAGCTACACAGAAATCTGAAGATACTTCCAGAGATGGTAGCATTTAAGCTAATAACATGGAGGAGGGCAAATCTAGCTTAGCCAGGGAAAAGCTAGAATATATTCCACTTATATGTAGCTCTGGGTTACCTGGAATTGTTTACCTCTTCTTGGGTTCAAAAGGAAGAACTGATCTGATGATGCCACACAATCAACAAGCATTATTAGTTAGGTTCCAACTTCGTGACAGGCATTGTGTTAGGATATGGAGATCCAAATAGAAAGGATAAAAAGTCTTACTCTCAAGGCATTCTATCTTTAAGTACCTGCTATGTGTCAGGAACTATGCTAAACAAAGAGGATAGAACAAATGAAACAATTCTTGTACTCAGAAAGTTTACTCTGTCATTATTAAATGCCTGCTATGTGCAAGGAATCAAATTAAAAGACAAATAGAATGTCATTTTCTATTCTTCACTTAAAATGTGTGAATTTTCCAGACAGAAGAAAGAATGGCCATCGTTCCCTACAACTATTGAATTCTTTCCATTACCTAAGCTTACACCTAGAGAAATGGAGCACTGAATCTTCACCCCATTTGCATTTTTATAGTGGCCCTTTAATGTGGTTATAAAAATCATATTCTTGAACCCATCTCTGCAGAAGAGAGAATAGGGCTTGGTATGCTGACATTACCTGAAATGTCAATGAACTTACACAGTAAAATTATTGAACTTAAAAAAAAAATAAGATAAGGAGAGGACAAATTAAAAGAAAACTGGTGAGGCCTCAGTTTTTGGTGTCTACAGTTGAGAGAACTGGGAGTAGTTTAGAACAGTTCTATAAATTCAACTTGGAGATACATTTTTTTCTTACATGTCTTTGATTTTCCATAGTGATCCTTCTGCTCTGATTATATTTTTGAGTGGGATGGAAAATAAGAGAGCTGAGCTTTCATGTGTGTACTAAGAGAGTTGGAGCCATTTAAAGTTGGAACAAGATATGAAAACACCTATTATGTCATCATGTCTTGCTCTTTGCCAATGCAAAACTGGTGTTTGCCATCTATTTTCCAGTGCTTGGTCCAGATCCATTTTAAATGACTCAAGTAATAGGGTTTCCACAATTTCCCTTGGCTGCCCATGTTAGTGAATAGTAGATCTCATCATTTAGGCAATGTTTTCTGATATTTAGACTAATTTTTCTGTTTGCTCCATTTCATCCAATTTCTCCTAGTCAAGTCACATTACAAAATGTTTTCTATTCAAGTAAGCACATGTATCAAGTGTCTACTACACAGAGAGTGCTGTGTTTATTGTGCATGTACCAGAAGGGGGATATGAAGTTTAGATGTCCTAATGGGGTTTAAAATCTCATAATGATCATGGTCAACATTTATGGAGCACTTTACATGCTTGATCCTCATAATAACTTCATGATGTAAGTAATGTAAGGATTCTAATCTCAATTTTACAGATGGGAAAACTGAGGCACAGGGGAGTTAAGTGACTTGTCCAAGGTTGCACAGAACTATCATCTGACTCCAAAGAGAATGCTTTTTCCAATGCACCACAGCTTTGGAGAGGCTTGATATCTTTAGTATTCATTTAGAGTTTTTCATATATTGTTTCATATATATATATATATATATTTGCATATATTGCTCATATATTATCTCATCATCTAACCTGTATTGCATTGAATATATTGGTACCTATTGACCCACTGGGCTCCTAAAGGATTGCTTTCACCAAAAGATAACATAGAAGGGGAGAGGTAACCGTATTAATTAAGCATTTGCTATGGGCCAGCTAAGGATTTTGAGATATCTGTTTTAATCTTCACAGTAACCCTGGGAGGAGGTAGGTGTTATTGTTACTTCCATTTTACCAGGTAAGGAAACTGAAGCTAAAGGAGATTGAGTGATTTGCCCAGGGCACACAGCTAGTAAAGTGTTGGAGGCTAGACGTGAATTCTGGTCTTCCTGTCACAAAGGCTTTTACTCTATTCACTCCACCATCTAACTGTCTTAGAGCAGACCTTGGAGATCATGTAGTTCAACCCCCTTTTTTCTAGTACCTAGAAATTCTTTTGTATCCTTATTTAAAACTGAGTTCAATACAATGATAATTCCATAATTCATAGTTCAATCCACAAGAGTCCAGGATGAAAATCATCAGTCTACCATTTGCATTTGCTGCAAAGATTGGATGAATCAATTTCAGAGACTTGACTCAAACTGAACTCTTGAAGCTGAACTTTTTGTGACTAACGGTTGATTCATGTGAATGGGACACAGCAGGTGTCTAATAAATGCTTGTTGACTGCTCATTTTATTCATTTCTCTAGGCTAAATATTACCAAGTTCCTACATGGGATCATTTTCAGCCCCTCTCTCATAGCTATATGAGTAACTCCCATTTCTTCACTTGGAAAGGGAAAAAGAAGCATCGCTCTCCTCCTCTATTATCATTAGGAATAAAAATAATGGCTAGTTTCCAAAGAGAAAGAACTGCTGTTTACCAGCAGACTTTTTGGATATTCTGCTAGCAGAATACTAAGTGCCACCTTGGTATCATCTTGTATAATACCAGGAGTATGAACCTTTTCTATATAAGACAAGGGTCATGGAAAGGGAACATTCCAAGGCGGGGTCTCTGCATCTTTATAGTAGATAGGAGTATTCTCTCTTAGTCAGCTGACTGTGTATATTTTGTTAGTTTTCACCCTCATATATTCATGAATCTGATTTTTGTGTTGGATAATCAGTTTTAAACTTTTCCTATAAATACTTATCATTCCTATAAAAACTTACCATGATGTTTTGAGAGGAGTAAAACTTGCATGCTTTTCAACTGAGCCAAAAAGCCAAAATTCTCATTCCTGTAGCTGAGACAGTTGGTGGCACAGTGGACACAGCATTGGGCCTGGAATCAGGAAGAGCTGAGTTCAGTCTAGCCTCAGACACTTATTAGCTATGTGACCCTAGGACAGTCACTTAATCTCCATTTGCCTTGCAAGGTTTTTGTGAGAAAAAGACATTTGTAAAGCACTTAACACAGTACCTGGTACATAGCAGACTCTATACAAATACTTATTCCCTTCCCCTTCCTAGAGTAATAGTGTTGATAGTAGTAGTAGTAGTAGTAGTAGTAATAGTAGTAGTAGTAGTAGTAGTAGTAGTAGATGACTACTATCCTACAGCTATGGTAAAGGGGAATAATAAAATGCATAGATCATTAACCAAGAAATTAGAAAACATTGAGTTCTCATACTACCTGTACCACAGAGAAGCAGGAAAACTAGACTGAGAGACATGGTCTTTTCTGAACCACCAATGAATCATAGTGAGAAAGGAAAGTGGTGTTTATCTGTTACCAACAATATTCTTATTTAAAACTGATTTGGATACAATGATAATTCCATAATTCATAGTTCAGTCCACAAGAGTCTGGGATGAAAATCATCAGTGCACTATTTGTATTTGCTGAAAAGATTTGATGAATCCATTTTGGAGGCTTGACTCAAGCTGAACTAGTTTTTGTTTCCCTATGTCTTTGTGGTCAATGGTTAATCCATGTGAATGAGATTTACCAGATGCCAATATGAATACATCCACTGCTAGTTTAGAATTTTGTTTGCCTTCAGTTAAATAAGTAAGGGGAAAGAAAGAGTGAATGTAAAATAATAATAAATGAGGGCATGTCAAGAAACTGAACTGGTTATGTTTTAATATTGAGAGTATTTACCATAAAAAATGAAAGCTGAACATTTCTAGTATTTTTTCTACTTTTCCCCCTACACTAGGGGAATAGCTTTGTCTCCATGCCCTTCCCTTTCCAATTCACCTACAAAGGAAAGAGGATTTGAAGTTAAGAAACTAATGATTTTGGAACTCCAAAATGTTGTCAATTATTAGACAAGTAGCCCCTACATGTATGATGGGAAGCAACAGCATGACCTTCACATTAAAATTGGGAAGTATATAAAACATTCACCATAAGTTAGAATGTTGTCACTCTTATGAAACTAAGCACAACAATCAAGAAATTTAGCTCCAAAAAGACTGATCTGAACCTGAGAGTGTTTGTTTCATAGAGGTTAGCACCTGGGCTAAAGAATCTGTTTGAGATGAGAGATCATTTGACCAAGATTCTTAAAGAAATAAGCAAGGTCATTCTGAAATGGAAAAAAAAGCTAAATATTTTTCTTTATGAAAGACTTTTGCATATCCATGAAGGGGATGACTACTCTTCTAAATGATTTATAAAAAAAATATTCCCTGGCTTTGAACTAAAAGAGCTTGTCAAAGCCCACTCATCAGAAAGAAGAAATAATACTATACCCAAAGATTTCAACTGATCTGAATCTAGAAATGCAATTCTATAGCCACATGGCTAGTGGGGTCATGCTTGCTAGTACTCACTGGAGACTCTAACTCTCAACATGATAACTTCTCAGAGGACATCAAAGACCCTCCAGTTTTAGAGATATGACTTCTGCACATGTATGCTCTGGATACATATGTGTGTATTCTTCCTTGTAAGCTCCATGGTTACATACTTCCTATGTGTGCTCTCATCTGTTTTCCCTACCTGTGCCCTTTTTCCCCCACTATTGTGTGAATTTGTAGAAGTAAGGAAAAATTTTATTGGTATTTTTCTTACTATGCCATCTCAGCAAACACCTTTGCTTTGTACTAATTGTGTTTTTTGACTGATCATTTAATGATAAACACAGTAGTAGGGGCTCGGAAATCCTGGTTTTGGTGGTTGTCAACCCACAGATTCAACCCATTGAACTTGAGATAGCACTTTCTTGAGGACTCACTGTGTAAGACTGAGGAGTGTTCCTCAGTATGTAACACTACATAAAGAAAAGACCAATGGATCATCCCAAAAGCTTTGTTACTCTGCCTTAACTTAGTGAGTGGAAGTGGAACATATTGGCAGAATGAAGATTTTCCTGAGATTTCTAATCCCAATTTTAAACTTCTTGTAAATTAAATCTCTCTGTCTCTGTCTGTCTCTGTCTCTCTTTCTCTCTCTCTCTCTCTCTCTCTCTCTCTCTCTCTCTCTCTCTCTCTCTCACACACACACACACACACGCACACACATACACGCACACACAAACATACACATTTTCTTCCCTCCTTCATAATACATAATGAAGAGATGACCCCATTTAAAATTTGGATTGGTCAAAGGAAAAAAGCTGTTCTTTGGTTTCTTTCGGAAAAGTTGTTGACCAGTTCTAGTCACAGAGGAAAATTTAAGTGGCTTTAGTTAGAACATACATGCTTCATACTGTAGAAAATTCTCAAAGCTTCTTCCCAAATGTCTCCTGGGCCTCCACACCAGAACTAGGAGCCGTATTTGGACAGGCAAAGTGAAATGGAAAGTTGAAATAATCATGTGGATGAATCAGGGCCCCAGACCTTCAGCTGAATCAAAATCAAGTGCATTGGGACCTAAATTATGCACCCTCAATTCACAACATAATTGCTAAATATTCAACTTGCCTTTGGCTGTGTAAACAAAGTGAGATATAATAATCTTTTATTTGAATTGAACACAATTCTTCTAGTTACTATTAATTCAAATACATGCATAAGATATACATATATCTTATAAATGTATTTGTATTATATTTAATGTGTCTGTGTATCTCTGTTTGCCTCTCTCACTTTATTGTACTCTGCCCTTTACTTGTGACAGGGAAATAAGGAGAAGGTTCTATTGTATTGTTTTTAGGCTGAAAGAAATAAACTTCTAGGGAAACATTTTTTAAACACTAAAATTTTCATCTTGGTTGATGGAAGTGACTGAAAAATTATACATTCTTTCCTGCTGATGCATAGAATGAAGGTTATTTACACAGAATCTGCAGTGAGGTTTCCTGCTGCTTGCCACTTAACTCCAAAATTTCGGGAGGGGAAAGAATCTCTTTCTCCTTCCCAAAGCATAAAATAATGATGCTCCTTGTCTGTCTTTCTCATTGTCAAATGAAGAAAACAGGAAAGAAAATCCCTTCCTTTCTGCTGTCTTTCTCCTCCAGAGACCAAGAGAACCATTTCCTATAGCTCACAGGAGACAGTCTCTGTCTCTCTGTATATCTCTGTCTGTCTCTGTTTCTATGTCTCTACTTTTCCCTCTTCCTCTTTCTTTTTCTTCCTTCCTAACGTCTTTCTTTTCTTTCTTTCTCTCTCCCTCACTCCCTTCCTTCCTTTCTTCCTTCCCTCTTTCCTTCCTTCCTCCCTCCTTCTTTCTTCTGTCTGTCTCTCACACAGACACACACACAAACACACACACACAGACACACACACACAAACACACACACACACACACACAAACCCAGTGCTTCTGGTCTTGTGTCCAAGTACAGCACTCCTTTGCCAGGTTCTCAACATAGGAAAGCCCTTTCCATGGAAAGGAGTGGAGTGGAACTTTGGAGGGAGAGAAGCTTGGTTTCCGTATGTCTAGTTTGAGATCATCTACTTGACCCCATTGTTTTTTTTTCTGTGTTGTTTTACTTGGAGTGGGGGGTAGGAAGGAGTGTGGAATCCTAGCTCATGGGAACTGAGAATTTGGAAAGGGGAAAGCTTCTTTTGGTTGGGGGTGGGGAGAGTTTGGAATGTGAATACCACAAAACCAAATCTGGTTATAATTACTTCCTACAGATTCTAGAAAGCAGCTCAAGTTTTCATCAATACAGCAGCACTCCCAGCAGAACCCCTCTAACATCAGATTCAAATATATTTCCTTTTAAAATCCAACTTTTATACTGCACATGCCATCTACTTCCCTTGATTTATTTCTGCTTAAATGGGGGGATATAGAACTCAGCATGGAACACAAGAACTTATCCTCTACTGAATCAGCACTTTGAAATCCACACAAATATAGTTTATCTATCTCCATCTACTACTTTTTAAAAATCCTCCCTTGTACTCACCTGAAAAGATTAGAAGGTATGAGATCATAAACTAAACACTGCCCCCTTCATTTTACAGATGAGGAAACTGAGGTCCAGAGATGAAGTGACTAACCCATGGTCATTCTGGACTAGAACTTGAACCCTGGTTCCTGATCTCTAAATCCAACATTCTTTCTACTTCACCATGATTCCTCTTTCAGATTCCTAAATTATGCCTACCATTAACAAAAGAAAAGACCTGTTATAAACCAAAAAAATGAGTAGGTCTTCCCCCAAAGAATAATATTGCCTTTTTCTCAAACAGAGAAGCCATATGACCCTATGCTCTTCCCGGATCAAGAAGATTATTTCTAGGAGACACATTCCCTGGTTCTTCTCATCAAGAGTTCCCAAAAGTCTGGTAAAGTCTTTTGACATTATGCTGATTAAGGCTAATTCTATGCTGACTAAATTGCCTTATTTTTTCAAAGTGGCTTTTAAGTCACTTGGAAAACACTTGAGCTTGTGGTTTTGTGTTCCTCTGTTTGAGTCAAAATTTCACAATAACAAAATAAGGTGAGAAGCAGTGCTGCCATCTCAATTAATCAGGCAACCTTGCCCAGGCATTTTTTCCCCATGTGTTTTTTCTTCTGCCCATCATTGCCATAACCAGAAACTGCCAAATACTTACAGCTTTCATTGGATGCTGGGTTGGGGCATTCGCTGCATTTATTTGCCCAAATTCCCAAGCCTCCTTTACATACCTTTCCAAATTCCCATCCCCACCCCTATTCTGACTTTCCCAGATCTCTAGGACTGCTTAACCCAAAGGACTATCTTGAGGTAAATAAAATTATACACTACAGAGTTACTGGAGTTCCTGAAACAGTTCAAACTCTTAGCAATATGCTTTCTGCTTGTCTCATTTAGTATGTTGAATGAATTGAGGACTTGGGAACCATTAATGAGAAAAAGTTTTTGTAAAGGAAGTGTGTAGAAACTGTATGATTTTGTAAGGAAACCAAGAACAAGGATCTTTCAGGAAAAGGACTAACACCAAATTCATTAGCCGAAGGGATGTTTCTTGCATCCTCTATGCTTAATCCACAATGGGATGTCTATATAGTCATTTGACTTTTGGATAAAATCATTGTACAGGCTAACCATTTGACTCTTGATAAAAAAAATATAACACCGCTGCACAATTACATTACCTAAGGATTTTGTTCAATCATTTTCAGTCATGTCCAATTCTTAATGAACCTATTTGGGGTTTTCTTGACAAAGATACTGGAGTGCTTTATTATTTCCTTCTCCAGTCATTTTACAGATGAGGAAACTGAGGCAAACAAGGTTAAGGGACTTGCCAGGGTCACACAGCTACTAAGTTTCTGAGGTCTGATTTCAGCTGGGGAAGATGAGTCTTCCTGATGCAAGGCCCAGCACTCTGAGACACCTAGCTGCCCTCAAGATTACCTAAAAATTATTTCCCATTAATTCTTTCGGCCACCTTTATTTCTTTTTGTAGATTTTGTAGTCAGCCACACCCTGTTAAAACAATTAGCTGTTTTTTTAACTTAGAGGAAACATAGTAGACACTCTTTACTGCTTTGTTTTTAACATTTATATTAATTGACAAGTTAATAGTATGATCACAAATTGGAGTCCCTCAGTTAGAATATTACTGCAATTCAGGCAGAGGTTTCATTCTCTGTTCTCTTTTAAATTTATGTTTATCTCTAGTTAACCTCTTGACTCTTCATATTTGAGGCAAAAATCAGCATATAGGAAATATTTAGGTCAAAGAAACAATGTATATTGCCATGTTTGTTTCTGGATCATTTTCTGGAACTTTTTCAAACTGTGTAGAGTTTGGAGTCTGTAATACAGTTCCCATTTGGGCTCTGATTAGCTTCTAAAGTAATCACCCCTTTCCTTTCAGTTTGCATCTGTCCCTGTAAGGGTCCCCTGTGTTCTCTCAGTTTCACTTTCTGGATCAGTGATCAGAAGAGTCCCAAATTGTTCTCAGTGCTAAGGTGCTTGTCCCTCTGAATTACAAATCCCAGTCTGCCAGTCAATTCTCAAACCTTGTTACACAGATGTACATTATATCCCCTCTAAGGAATGTAAGCTTCTTGAAGACAAGGACTGCTTCTTTTTTGCCTCTCTGTTCCCAGCGTCACACAGTACCTTGCACATAGTAGATGGTTAATAAATTTTTTTAGTTGAATTCATGGACTTGAATGGGAAGGATTGAATCAAATTATTGATGAGATCCACTCCATTTCTGACCCTGTAGACTTTCTGTGTTCTTGACACGATTATTCCATTGGTATGGGATTCATGTGGTGTCAGGGCCAGTTAGATTTCAAAGGACAGATTACCTATCATTTATGGTATTCTAGGAATGACTTTGACATATCATCACTTTCTCCCTCTGGGAAATACATTAGTGATGGCAGAAATAAATGAGATGGAGACATTTGCACTTTGGCCCATTCTAACCATTTACTCTCTTTGGGGCTGGTTGTTTTTTTCATAGTTATTCTAGTAGGTTTTGAGTCTATTTCTGTGTGAGGTTTAATCTTCCTTATCTCCTAATTGCAGTTCTCTCTCCTCCACTTTTTTTTCCTGATATGACTTATTGCCCACAGTATCTCCAGTTGTACTTTTATAATGTCCTGAGTTTTTAACTTTCTGGGCACTTTTTTTTCCTGGTTAATTAATTAAGTTTTTGCATTTAATGGCATTTCCTTTTTTCCCAATTACATGTAAAGATAGTTTACAGCATTCATTTTTGTAAGATTTTGAGTTTCAAATTTTTCTCCCTCCCTTCCTTTCTTCCCCTCCTCTTCAAAAAAGCAAGGAATATGATATAGGTTATAAGGTTAAACATATTCCCACATTAGTCATATTATGAAAGGAAATTCGGAAGAAAAGGGAAAAACCATAAGAAAGAAAAAAACAAAACACAAAAAACTGAAAATAGTATGTTTCAATCTGCATTCAGACTCCATAGGTCTTTTTCTTGGATATGGATAGCATTTTCCATGAACATCTTTTGGAATTTTCTTGGATCATTGCATTGCTGAGAAGAGCTAAGTTTATCATAGTTGATTAGTATTGCTGTTACTGTGTACAGTGTTCTCCTGGTTCTGCTCACTTCACTCATCATCAGTTCATGTAAGCCTTTCCGGTTTTTTTTGATATCTACCTTCTCATCCTTTCTTATAGCACAATAGTATTCCATTATATTCATGTACCACAACTTGTTCGGTCATTCCCCAATTGATGGATCCTCTCAATTTCTAATTCTTTGTCACCACAAAGAGAAAGACACTATAAATATTTTTGTACTTGTAGGTCCTTTCCCCCTTTTTATGATCTCTTTGGAAAACAGACCTACTAGTAGTATTTCTGGATCAAAGTGTATGCACAGTTTGCTTGCCCTTTGGGCATAGTTTCAAATTGCTCTTCGTAATGGTTGGATCACAACTCTTCCAGCAATGCATTAGTGTTCCTGTTTTCCCACATCTTCTCCTATATTTATCATTTTCCTTCTCTGTCATATTAGCTAATCTGATAGGTATGAGGTGGCACCTCAGAATCATTTAATTTGCATTTCTCTAATCAACAGTGATTTAGAATGTTTTTTCATATGACCACAAATAACTTTAATTTCTTTGTCTAAAAAGTGACATGTATCTAAGGGAAAAGGAAATAGTATACCATAGAGCACTTTATCCATTTTCAAAAGAGCAGGAGAAATCTTGAAATTGCAAAAGGAAATCAGGAAAATAGTGGAATAGAAGAAAAATCACCATGGGACACAGAAATAAAATAAGAAAAGGACAAGTACATATCAAGGCATTGTAGAAACTTGCCTTTTGCCAGAGATATTAGAATTATGAACACACAGATACGTGTATAATAATATAAAATGCTCATTATTAGCTTCATATATAAATCCATATGCAAATGCCACTAGCACTGGTCATTCCTTCTTTGGTAGTCCCTGCAACTATTGCCACTGAGGTCCAATGGGATGTCTGATGGGACCCCTGGAACTCACAACATTATCTGGACATTGTCATCTCAGAACAGGCATTCCTCTATAATCAAGGAAAACAAAAGGACAAAGAGGAAGAAGCAATGAAGTGATGACAAACTCCATGGCCGGGTGGGAGTTAGAGCTGATATTCCTCCTCATGAGAATCTCAGAACCAACTCAAAGCAGTCCTGCCTCACTCACATTCATAAAGGAAAAAGATCAAGGGGCAGATCTCTCCTTCTGTACATCAACTCGGTCAGAAACCTGAGTCATCAGTTCTTCAGCCTTTGAAGCCAACTATAAAACTTTTCTTCTCCACTTAGTAAAAACTCCTCTGTCACATATGTCTGGTGACCAGCCCTGAAACCAAGCAATAAATATGTTCCAAGTACTGAGCACCAGTCAGATTGTCTTCTCTCTCTCTCTGTCTCTCTGTGTATAAATTGTTTTTATTAATTTTAAACTTAAATGCAAAATGACAAAAAGAAAAAAGAACATTTCAACATAGGCAGAAATGATAGAATTCAACATAAAACAATAAATTTCTGTTTCAAGAAAACATATGGTAAGTACTACACATTGTTTTCAAAGTCACCCAGCTTTTCTTTATATCCATGTAGGTTTTCTTTTGTTCTCTGCTGTGCACTTTTTACTTTTATTTCCCCCTCCCTTCTCCTCCTCTGCCTCACTCACGCTGAAGAAGGCTACAATTATACATGTATATAGATATGCAAAGATATCTATAAACATATATATATACTCATACATATATGAAAGACCATACTATACATATTGTCACTTGTCATCTCTTTCTCTGAAGGTGGATGGCATCTTCCTTCATAGGTCTCAGTCTTTCCATGTCTTTTTTCTAAATTAACCAGCTAATCGTTTCCCACACCACAGCAATAATTCAACACAATAACATCCTGAGAGATTGTCTATGAAAGTTTTTTCCCCCCAGTTTTCTGCCTTCCTTTTTATTCTTGGCTACATTTGTTTTATTTATGCAAGAAATTTTTAATTTAAAATGATCCAAATTATCCATTTTACACTTCAAAAATGCTCTCATTTTATAATACAGTTTAAGGTCTGACCCTGCTGAATCCGTTTCCTTTACATCCTTTCCCCCCCAGTTTTTTTTGAAATTTCTGACCTTTTGTTCTTCCAAATGAGATTTATTATTATTTTTTTCTAATGCATTAAATAAAGCTTTAGTAATTTAATTAGAATGGCATTGAATAAATAGATTGGCTAGGTAAAATTGTCATTTAAAAATTTATATTGCTTTACCTATCCATGAAGAATAAATATTATCCCAATTATTTACATCTGACTTTATTTGTATTAAAAGTATTTTATGTTTATGTTCATATAGTTCCTGTGTCTGTTTTGGCATGTATACCCTCAGATACTTTATACTGTCTAGTCATTTTAAATGGTCTAAAACAATATTGGATAATATTGCTGACACATAGTTGTAACTTCCCTCTTTTTCTCTTTTGATTAAATCTACTTTGGCTTTAACTTGGTCAGATACCATGAAACTACCCCTGCTATTTTTGCAGAATAAATTCTACTCCTGCTCCTTAGGTTTTTTGTGTGTTACCTATCATTTTTATTGTATTTCCTGAAAGCAACACGTTGTTGGATTCAGAATTTTAATCTGCTATCTGTTCCTGTTTTATGGGTAAATTTACCCTGTTCACATTCTAAATTTTAGTTACGTGTGTATTTTCCGCCTTCCTATTTTCCCTCACTATCCTTTTCATTCTATTTACCTTGTCCCTCCTCATTCTGCTTTAGTTCTACCTGCTGCCTCCTATTCCTTAACCTACCCATACCTCCAAGAGCTCCTCCTTTATCCTCTCTGCTTACCCTATCCCCTAATTCTCCTATTTCTTTCTGAATTTAGAAGATTTTTGTACTCCTCCAGATGTGCATGTTGTGCCCATACCCAGTGAGAGTAAGGTTCCAGTACTACTTGCTCTCCCAACTACTAGCTTTTTCTGTATCACTTCTGTGCTTCATGTATCATTTGAATAAGATAATTGCTTCTTTTAGTTTCTCTGTACAGTTTTATTTTTTAGAATCACCCTATCATAAACAGCTCAGTCCAGTTCTTTCTTTCAAACTTTCAAATAATGACTACAGTTACAATTGTACTGATAACATTTTCAATATAAGAAGTAAACAGTTTGAACTTATTGAGTTTTTCATAGCTGAACGTTAATGTTTACCTTATATTTCTCTTCTATCCTATCTGCTGAATTTTCCGTTAAGTTCTGTTGGGTTTAATTTTGTCACAAATACCTGAAAATTTTTCAATTTGTTAAATGTCCATTTTTTTCATTCAAGATTATACTTAACTTTGCTGAGTAAATTACCCTTAGTCATAACCACAGCTCTTTTACTCTATGAAACATAGTATACCAAGATTTACGGTTCATCAGTATAGACACTGCTAGGTTCTACGTACTCCTGATTGTAGTTTCATGATATTTAATTTTCATCTTGTTGCTTGCAATATTTTCTCCTTCACCTGGGAACTCTGAAACTTGGCTATGATATTCCTGTAAGTTTTCCTCCTGGAATCTCTTTCAGGTGGTGATCAGTGGATTTTTTTCCTATTTCTACTTTACTACCTTGTTCTAGAACTTAGGTCAATTTTCCTTGATTAATTTTTTGTAATATTATATCAAGATTCTTATCATAATTTTCAGACAGCTCAACTCTTCCTATATTATTTCTCCTTGATCTGTCCTCTAGATCAATTGTTTTTTCTGATGAGATGTTTCACATTCTCTTCTAATTTTTCATTCTTTTGGTTTTGTTATATTATTTCCTGGTATCCTTTTTGTGCTTGGGAACATTTAATGTTTCTCATTGAAAAAGGAGTGGCTTTTTTAGCTCCATTATCTTTCTTTGAATATGAACCCAGATCTTCTCTATCTACAGTTGCTATCTATGGTAGCTACTGTGGTTGGGTTCCTTCTCCTTTACTTATTCATTTTTATTTTTATTTCATTTTTGGCAGCTATTAATGTAATCAGGTTCTAGTCCCAAGGTATGTGGAATGATGCCCCAAGCCTCAGGTGCTTCCTACTGGTATATTCTGAGGTCTGTCCCCAGGGCCAAACCTTGGACTCTCCACTCCTAAGTCATGATTAGGGCCCACAGTCATGCTGTCCTTCAAAAACTCTTGCTCCCTGCAGTTCCTCTGCAGGCTGTGGCTTAAAACTAGAGCTGTCCTCTCTGCTTTGGAACTGAAACCAGGGACCCTGCACTCCTGCAAGTGCCAGAGTCAGCAGGGTCCCCAACCCTTCAGCTATAGTAGTCACCAGGTGAGTGCTAGCACCTTCTCCCCACAGGACAGCACAGCTGTGCTTGGCATCCTTCTACAGTAGAGGATCCTTTACTCTTCTCTTACTCAACCTTCCAAACCCCACGCTATCCATGAGGTGAATGTTCCAGAGGCTGAGGCTGCCTCCTAACAAACCCAGATGACCCCAGGGTTTGTTATTTCTTGATTCTGGTGAGTAAGCTTGGAGGTGTATTCATCTCACCCAGGCTGAACTTCCACCCTTGAAGGTTACCTTTCCTGAGGTCTTCTCAAGTTATCTTAGAAGGACAACTGCTTTACCTTGAAGGCTATTTATTTCTGTGGCTCAACATTCTGAGGCAATGCTCTGTCTTTTTTTGTGGAGAAAATTTGGAGATCTGAAACTTTTCTGGCTTACTCCACTATCTTCCCAGAATCCTATCCCAATCTACTTTCAATACACTTATATCAAACCTCAACTTGCCTCTCCACAGTTCCTTTCCAATGCTCCTACTTCTATCTTTCAGGGACAAGCTGAATAAAGCTGAATCCTTTCCCATGTGACAGCTCTTCGGATATAGGAAGTTAGTTATCATGTTCCTCCCAGGTTTTCTCCTTCCCAAGCCAAGCATCTCCAATGCCTTCAAGTACAGTATGAACTACATTTGGTGAATAAGGCAAGTGATCACATGAGGTTATACAGGAGGGGATGGGAGAGTGGAAGGCATTCAAAACATGACTAAAAATAAATGAAACTCTTTATCATTTGTAGCTGCTAAATTGGCTCTGAAAACAGTGACAGAAGTGACCTCCAATAGATCCATGCACAATTGTAATGACATTGGAATAAGGAGACAGCCTCCCAGGGAGCGGTTTTGAAGGGTCACATTTATTTCAGTGCATAAATTGTGCTAGGTTAATTTTTTTTTAAAAAAAATCACTACTAGTAGTCATTCTTCACATAATATGTTGTTGTTATTATAATTATCATTACTGAAAAGATCTAAATACCCGAAGGTATGTGATGTACACATCCTCAAGAAATTAAGCAAAAGTATCTTCCATTTCCCTTAGAAGTTAGCACTCACTATACTTAAAAACATTCAAGTTTTCATTGATTTATGTTTGGCTAGGTTGATACCAAGGATATTTCCCACATGGGATGGGGGAAGAGTGTTAACTTACATCTCCATCGTCAGCACTTCTCCCAAAGTGGAGGTAAACCAGACACAGGATGATTGGGAAAAGCATTGGTCCCTGAGTCAGGAATTCCGTTTTAATTTGGAGGACTCCCCAACCCTTCCTCACTAGTCTGGGCCATCCTCTCTCCAGACAGCTTGTGGCTGAAACAAGTTCCTTCACAATAAAGTTAATTAAGAAACCACATTTTTTTCCTTAATATGCATCAGGAAAAGCGTGTGTGTGTGTGTGTGTGTGTGTGTGTGTGTGTGTGTGTGTGACAGAGAAAGAGAAAGAAAGAGAGAGAGAAGGAGCATGGAAACAACTACTGTGGAAAGCAGAGAAATCAAAGTCACTAGATAATCTAGTAAATGAATCTAATGCATAGAAAGGTGACACATTTTACTTAATATCCTCACCCATTGTTCAATGGGTTCATACGTCCTCTCTCAAAATATGTTCCCATGACAGAATTTTAGTTGTACCATTTTTTTTTCCATTCAGACCAATTTTCTTATAATGATATTGTAGCATTCCATTAACTAAAGTGGGCCAACAAGAAAGTAGTTTGGATCAGAGACCTTCTTAGCATACCAAAAACCTTTCATAGGTGGTTGTATACTAGTTTTCCTCCTAATATAGGGGCCACTTGCAGCCTCACCTTGGCTATTCTTGCCACTATTAAAACTCTAGGGCCTATCTTCCATCTACTCTCACTGTCATTAATGCCATTTTCTTTCTCTATTGATAGATTAAGTCAAGTTGACAAGCACCAGACACTGTGCTAAGCATTGAAGGTATATTAACCGACCTAAAGAAACTTAGCCTAATGGGGAAAACAATATGCAAGCAGGAAAAATTGGGAATCATCTCAAAGGGAAAGCCTTGCTCCCCATCCCACCTATCCTATTACAGGGAACAACAACACTCTTGTCTTTGCCTTCCCAATTAACTTTACTCCTCTGTCCTACCAGCAAACACAACTCAGCTCATTTTCTGTTCCCCTAATCCTCCCCTTCTTTCCTAGACCACCCCCACCCCATCCCACCCACACAGTTATTTACCTGGTTGGAGAAAAGACTTGGAAAACTGTAGTTAATGGAGTTGTTCGAAGTCATGTGTGAGGCATGGGATTCTGATATACTAGAAGGGGCAATAGATTAATTTAGGGAAGGGGCAATGGGAAAAGACTTCTAGGAGGGCAATATGCAGAGAGTATCTTAAGTGGGTAGTGGGTGAAAGAATAGGAGCAAGGATGGGCAAGCAGAGAAGAATAAGACGAGTGTCCAGATTCCCCTGATCCTATGAGAGCATGTGTTAGACTTGGGGGCAGAAAGACAATCAATCACCAATCGATCAATACACCTACTATGTGCCAGGCATTCTGCTAAGCACTGGGGATACAAAAGAGGCCAAAGAAGTCCATATATTCAAAGAGCTTACAATCTAATAAACCCCACTTCTGATGTTCACTAGCTTTGTGATCTTGGACAAGTCACTTAACCTCTTAGCTTCTTCATTGGTAAAATGAGAGGGATAGGTCAAATGATCTTTGATGTCCCCCCTACCTCTAAGAGCCTTAATTTATAAACTCTAGAGTGGTATTACAAATGTTAAGTGCCATGACACTGTGATCCTCACCCAAATCCTCATTGTTATAGTACTTGACATTTCTAATAACTCTCTAAAGTTTATAAAGAAGGTTCTTTTGTATACATCATCTCATTGGACTCTCACAACAACCCCTTGATGGAAAGAGAATAGATACTGAGAGCCCCATTTTTATGGATGAAAAAACTAAGCTAAACTGTTTTTCTCGAATCATGCATCTAGCAAGTAGTAAACCCAGACAGGCCATCTCCAGCTGTCTTGATCTATATTTTGCGTATGGAGCCAAATGGCTCCAGAGGAGAAAGTGAGTGGTAACATTGTGCATTTTAAGTGAGCCCTGCCTCACTTAAATCCAATTCACTTGTATGTTACCATGGTCCTCTTCCAGAATGGAAGACAAATGTCAACAAACCCAGATTTCCAGTGCCCAAACTTCCATACTATAAATAAAGTAAAATTTTTAAAATTTTGTTTTTTCCTTTTTTTAACATCACTTTTACAAAGACTCCCCCTCACTCCCCCACAATAATAACATCTAAGTGAAGCTACACAAAACAAATGAATCCATTGATCATATCTAAAAATGCATGTCTCCTCTCACACCTTGAATCCACTACCTCTCTACCAAGACTCAGGAAGCATTTTTGCTGTCATGGTGCTACTTCTTCATGGTGCCACAAAGCCTCTTATCTAATAATTATCTTGCCAGTTTGGTGGTTGGAACTTGAGAGACATGGAAAGAGAGTTTGTGGTGTTTACATTTTCATTCATTCTATAAATGTCACTTTGCAAATTGTTTGATCTCCATATGCTCCCATAGAACATGGAAAGAGAGAGAATTTTTCTTTCATTTTTACTGATGGATAAACAGATGCACTTAAGTGACTTGACTAAGGTGTCATGTTGATAGCAGAAGCTGAATTAATACCTTCTTTAGCACTGTTGAGAACTGGATGCATTAAAGCATCCTGTGTCTTCCATGATTGATAGGTCAGCCTAGACAACTCATACAGAGAGCGTTTAAACACCAAAGTCTAATAACTCAAATGATTAGGTTAAAGAACACTGCTCTAGTCAGGAATAATGCCTCCCCTGTCACCAGACTCCTAGAAACACTGCCTGAGCAAGCTATGTATGTGCAATTTGATTATTTGTTCAGACACGGCAAGTCTGCTGAGATATGAGTCTTCAAAAAACTCCCTTTCCCACTTCAGCACTTTTCAAAGTCCCTATTTTCTGGAGACAAAAGTTGTATTGTGTTCAGAGAATAAGTCCCTAGTAAATTGAAAATGCAGTTGTTAATAAATCCTGAGTCTGGTGGAAATTTGAACATGAGCTCAGAATGATTTAGCATCCCATTGCTTTACCAAAGAGCATACTGGATTTGAATATAGGGAGCTTTGGTACAGTGTGTTTATATAACAATTAAGGCCAGGATAGCACTGAAAATCATTTCCTTAGTGTCAGTCACGTGTCTGAGATCAGAAAGTATACAAAGCTAGATCATGAAAGACAGATAGAGGTTCATGCATCTTGCCTTGGTAGTTGAATTGGCCTTATGTCATAAATATTTGCATTTGCTCTTCTCATCATTGCTGACCACGGAGGATAATTGATGACCTGAGGGCTCAGAAGCACTCCCTATAGAAATCTGGGAACCTAAACTGCTCATGCTCCATTAGGACATTCCCAACAGCTCTGCTCCACTTCCCAACCCTCAGGTTCACTACCTGCTCGCAAGAGACACTTTATTAGGGTCCTTCAACCTAATCATTGCTTCCTCAAGTCTTCTGGGCCTTACCATCTGACCTGTCTCTTTGGTTTCCAATGTTCTAAAACTTTCTAACTGTTCTAAAGCTGCATCTATAAATGAATCTGACTATGAAGCTGAGTCTACATATGAATCCAATAAATGTTATCTCCTTTAATTAGAGAGTCCCTTGAGAGCAAGGACTGTCTTGTTTATTCCCCAGCTTACACGGGGCTCTGCACCTAGCACTTAATGTTCCTTTATTTCATTCTAAAAAGAAAGAAAGGCTGAAAGAGTGATGCATTGGAATTTTTTTAAATGTACAGAGCTAAAATATATTATGTGCATACAGGTTGAGGCTCTACATAAATATTTTACCTAATTCTCTCTCTTGTATTAGAGAATATATACTCCGAAAGCCATGATGATCATGAGAAAAACACGGTTTTGCACCAGAATCCCAACATGGTGAAAGGTCACTCTTTCCTGTTTCCATCTCCTCTTGCTTCTATATTCCCTGGTTCACCAATCCTTTCCTTAAGTTCCTGAGTGCCATCTGCATGATTATGCCCATGGGATACACTTATTGCCCAATGCTGATGGGTTGTCTTACTTTTCTGCCAAACTGCACTCTTTGCCCTCACTCAACTGTTTTCTTTCCTTCTGTTGAAAAAAATATCCTTATATTTCAGTACACCCTCCAAGTATAGAGAAGTAGATAGAATCTTTTGCTCCCCTTCCAGGTCTTTTGTTGTTGATGGTGATTTTTAGAGAAAGGAAGAATTACATCTCTCACAGGTATCATTCTCATTCTGTGCAGAGGTATTGACAAAATTCCCCTTTATAGATATTTGGTATATCCTTAACCAATACCTCTTTTCCAGGCTGCTTACTGGGGATTAGATTAGGCTTTATGTCTATGTACAACAGTGGAGTGCCCAAGAGTCAATTGAGAAAGCATGGTTTCTCTTGTAAATAAATGTATGTCTGCTATGTCTACTTTCCCTATTCTACCACTGGAAGAGGAAATTGGGCAGAAGAGATATTGTTATTGTCCAGGTCAGAACCTGAAGAGATTTAGATAGCCCACGGCTAGAATTTTCCAGGAAATTTGCCTGGTCTGCCCTCATAGGTTTTGCCCTGATCATATCCACATTTGCAAAGAGAAGTATATCTTTTGAAACTAGCCTTCTACCTTTGTTTCTTCTGGTGGAGAAATACAGCATATCCCTTTGCTAATCCTCCATTGCTGTCTTCTTCACTACCAAAACATATTATATGGTTGTAACAAGTTGATGGCTAGTCAGGGGAGTGGAGTAGCCAATTATTTGCCAACTTTTCTGGTCCTCCCTTTCTACACTCACAAATGCTCCTTCAGATTTCATTGCCACTGTGAAGTAATCTGAAATAGTAGCCGCTTATGTTGGCTCTGGTCTTGTGACCTGTCACCAGCTAGAGAAAAACTCATGGGGAATACACCATATTCAATGATACTACTTTAAAAGTTTTCTTTTTATTTTTCCAGTGCCTACACAGCTACAGCATGGTTTGCCATAAAAAGAAAAAGAAAGAAAGAAATCTTGCTAAGATTCCATTTGATGGTCATAGATTGAATGAGCTACCCAAATAGACTTCAGTTCTTTGTCAGGAAGCCATTATTTCTGGTCTTTATTCATCTTTTCCCCAAGGCCAAGCCTCTATAGGACTGCTATCATGTGTAAAAACAGCTGGCTTTCCTCACTAAAGAGAAGGATATGTGTGCCAGGGACAACAACAGCCCAAAAGGCAGCAATTTAATGGACTGTATTTGGTGGGCACGTGCCAAGAGTTTATCAGGGGGATAACCATTTTCCAACATGGTACCCAGAGGATTATAGAAAAACATATAGACCATGATAAAGTTAAGATGGCTTCCCAAATCCATTATAAGTGCCTCTAATATTTCATCATCACCTTGAACAGGCATTCATTTTGGCCTACTTGTGCCTAGCCCTTTTCACCCCAAGGAATCTCATTGGCTTCAGGCCAGTTAGAAGGTTCTTGTTACATTTGGATCTTGGATGTTAGGGCTCAAAATTGGTATAGATTTCTTATGAAGTTTTGATTTTTTAAGTGTCTATTTAAGATTTTGAGAGCACATCTCAGTATAACATTACTTTTAATAAACTTGGGTCACTATTTCTGAACTGAATATTCATCCCTACTCTTTGGGGAAACAACACAACCACTTGTGGGAAGCTGAGATAAAATTTTCTTGACTGTGCCCTCAAGAAGCTTATATTCCTTCCCCCCCACCTCAGTAGATAGTATTTTAGCTTTCCAGCTACATGTAAAGAAAATTTTAGCATTCATCTTTTAAATAAAATTTTGAGTTTTCACTTTTCTCCTTCCTCTCCCCCATCTGTAGCATAGTAAGCCAATTGATATGTTATATATGAGTAATCATGTAAAACATATGTCGTATTAGTCGTATTGTGAAAAAAGAAACAAAACTAAAGAAAAAAGAACACAAAAATAAAGTGAAAAGAAATGATCTGTATTTGAACTCCATCACAGTTCTTTCTTTTTTATGTTTATTTATTTTTAGTTTTCAACATGCATTTCCACAAAATTTTGACTTGCAAAATTTCTACCCATCTCTTTCCTTCCCCCACCCCAAAACACCCGCATTCTGATTAACCCTTCCCCAATCTGCCCTCCCTTCTATAAAATCCTCCCTTCCCTTATCCCCATCTTCTCTCTTGTCTTGTAGGGCAAGATAGATTTCCATACATTACCTGTATTTCTTATTTCCCAGCTGAATGCAAAAACAATTCTCAGCATTTGTTCCTAAAACTTTGAGTTCCAATTTCTCTCCCTTCCTCCTTTCCCACTCAACCCCATTGAGAAGGCAAGCAATTAAATATACGCTATATATGTGTAGTTATGCAAAAGACTTCCATAATAGTCATGTTGTATAAGACTAAATATGCTTCCCTCCATCCTATCCTGCCCCCCATTTATTCTATTCTCCCTTTTGAACTTGTCCCTCCCCAAAAGTGTTTGCTTTTAATTACTCTCTCCTCCCATTTGCCCTCCCTTCTATCCTCCTCCACCCAACTTATCCCCTTCTCCCCTACTTTCCTGTAGTGTAAGATGATTTTCATACCAAATTGAGTGAGCATATTATTCCCTCCTTAACCTAAATGTGATGAGAGCAAGCTTCATTCTTTCCCTCTCACTTTTTCCCTTTTCTCCTCCATTGAAAGAGATTTTTTTGCCTCTTTTATGAGCGATAATTTGCTCCAATCCATTTCTCCCTTTTTCCTCCCAATATATTCCTCTCTTATCCCTTAATTTTTTTAGATATCATCCCTTCCTATCCAACTCACTTTGTTCTGTCTCTCTCTATATACATATATGTATATGTATATATATATATATATATATATATATATATACATGTGTGTGTGTGTGTGTGTGTGTGTGTAATCTCTCCAGCTACCCAAATAGCGAGAAAAGTTTCAAGAGTTACAAATGTTATCATTCCATATAGGAATGTAAACAGTTCAACTTTTGAAAGTCCCTTATTATTTCTCTTTCCTGTTTACCTTTTGATGCTTCTCTTCATTCTTGTTTTTAAAAGTCAGATTTTCTATTCAGCTCTAGTTTTTTCATCAAGAATACTTGAAAGTCCTCTATTTCATGGAATGACCATTTTTTTCCCCTGAAGTTTTATACTCAGTTTTGCTGGGTAGGTGATTCTTGATTTTAGTCCTAGTTTTCTTTGGCTTCTGGATCAAGCCTTTCGATCCCTTAATGTAGAAGCTGCTAGATCTTGTGTTATCTTGATTGTATTTCCACAATACTTGAATTGTTTCTTTATAGCTGCTTGCAATATTTTCTCCTTGACCTGGGAATTCTGGAAGTTGGCCACAATGTTCCTAGGAGTTTCTCTTCCTTTCAGGAGGTGATCTGTGGATTCTTTCAATATTTATTTTGCCCTCTGGTTCTAGAATATCAGGGCAGTTTTCCTTGTTAATTTCATGAAAAATAAAGTCTAGGCTCTTTTGTTGATCATGGTTTTCAAGTAACCTCATAATTTTTAAATTGTCTCTCCTGGATCTATTTCCCAGATCAGTTGTTTTTCCAATGAGATATTTCACATTATCTTCCATTTTTTTTTTATTCTTTTGGTTTTGTTTTGTAATTTCTTGGTTTCTCATAAAGTCATTAGCCTCCATCTGTTCCATTCTAATTTTTAAAGAACTATTTTCTTCAGTGAGCTTTTGAACCTCCATTTGGCTAATTCTGCTTTTTAAAGCATTCTTCTCCTCATTGGCTTTTTGGACCTCTTTTGCCAATTGAGTTAGCCTATTTTTCAAGGTATTATTTTCTTCAGCATTTTTTTTGGGTATCCTTTAGCAAGCTGTTGATTCGCTTTTCATGATTTTCTTGTGTCTCTCTTATTTCTCTTCCCAATTTTTCCTCCACCTCTCTTACTTGATTTTCAAAATTCTTTTTGAGTTCTTCCACGGCCTGAGACCATTGAATATTTATTTTGGAGGTTTTGGATGCAGAAGTCTTGACTTTTAGGTCTTCCTCTGATGGTATGCATTATTCTTCCTCATCTAAAAGGATGGAAGAAAATATCTGTTCACCAAGAAGGTAGCCTTCTATAGTCTTATTTTTTCCCTTTTTTGGCATTTTCCCAGCAAGTTACTTTTGAGTCCTTTTTTAAGCAGAGGGTATACTTTGAGGGCCTGTACATTTTTAGTTCCTCCAAGGTAGCATAATCAAGGGAGAAGAGTTTACTCCTCTCCTGGTCTTCACTCTGGTTTGGGAGCAAACACAGGTACTCTGTTCTGTTCAGGATTTGCCTGCAGGGTTCTGTCTCCAGAGCCCCCACCAGATCCACTGTCAATATTTTTCTTCAACCCAGGAAAGCCACTCAGGGCTGAGATCCATATCAGCTGCTCAATTCCTCTGGGGGCTCCAAAAATGGACTCTGCTCCTGCAGGGTCCAGACTGTGTTCCCTTCTCACCCAAGTGAAAGAGTTTTCTCACTGTCCTTTGAAGCTGTCTTTGGAGTTTGTGGGTTGAGTAATCTGGGTACTGCTGCTGCAGATGGTGCCCTGAAGTTTGTAGTTCCTGTCCCTGCCACCCCACATGATCCATTCTGAGCTGTGCTCTGCTCCATATCCAATGCAATAGACCTTTTCTGTTGGCCTTCCAGGCTGTCTTGGACTGGAAATCTCTTTCATTCTGTCATTTTGTAACCTCTGCTTCTCTAGAATTTGTTTATAGTCATTTTTTTACAGGTATTTCATGGACTATGGAGGGGAGCTTCTACAGGTCCATCTTTCTACTCAGCCATTTTGACTCTACCTTAACCCATCTTTTTACAGATGTGGATAACATTTTCTATCATGAGTCTTTTGGACTTGTCTTGCATCACTCTATTGCTAAGAAAACTAAATTGATCATAGTTGATCATTGTACCATGTTGTTGTTGCTGTGTACAATGTTCTTCTGGTTCTGTTTACTTCATTTTTGCATCAGTGCATGTAAATCTTTCCAGGTTTTTCTGAAATTTGCTTATTCATCACTTCATATAGCACAATAATATTCTATCACATTCCATTAGCCATTTCACAATTGATGGGCATTCCCTCAATTTCCAATTATTTGCCACCATAAAAAGAGCTGCTATAAATATTTTTGTACATGAAGGTCTTTTTCATCTTTTTATGATCTCCTTGGCATATGGACCTAGTAGTGGTATTGCTGGATCAAAGAATACACACAGTTTGATTGTTCTTTGGGCATAGTTCCCAACTGCTCTCCAGGAGCTTATATTCTAATAGGAGGGGAAAAGCAAGAAGGATGAAACATATCTATAGAGAGGGGTGTGCTGGAACCGATTGCAAATGGGTTGTTAAAATTTCAGTATGAATAGTTACATCATAGACATCAGCAAAGGCTACTGATAAGTATTTCCTCTATTGTTTTGATGATTGTTTGCAACAGTGCTGGAACGCAGGAATTATCATTATCATTATCTTGATTTTCAAGATGAAGAAACATAAGAAGGCAGAGCAAAGATGGCAGAGTAGAGGAAACACTCAGCCAAACTCACTTATTATTTAAAATACTCACCTACAAACTTTTAAAATAATTTCACAAATCGAATTCTGGAGTGGCAATACAAAAAAGGGGCAGGGTAGGACATTCTTCCAACACAAGACAACTTAGGAGGTTAAGAGAGTTTTGTGACACGAGAGTGGAAACTGTGGATGAAACATGTGGATGAAACACAAGTGTGGAAGTAACAAAAGTGAGGGCAACAGAAGCATTAGCAGCTTTAGAAACTCTCAAACCAGAGACGATAAAGGGACCTGGCAACAGGTCAGAAAGAAATTACAGGGGACCTCTCTGCTAGCACTAGATGTAGGACTGGAAGCTGTCTGGCAACTCCTTTGCCTATACCTAATTCTGGGTCACAGTTCAACGGCTGAGAGGAGCATTTTTGGTTAAGAAGGAGCAGGAACCCTGAGGAGCAGGATCACTTCTGGTCCCAAGGGAGCAGAATACTGAGGAACAATATCAATTGTCATCTCAAGAGATCGAGGGACCTTCCTGGGTAAAGACCAGAATGCAAACCAGAAGAAGAGCAGTGATTTAACTGTTCCCCAGATGATTCCATGTTGGAAGCACTGAAAACTTCTAAGCATACAGAACTAATCATGGAAACAGCAGTATGAATAAACCAGAAGCTTGTGGGACAGTACCTTTCTTTGTCTTTATATCAGGAACAGAGCTCAGCTTTAACATAAATTCAAAATCAAGAAATAGGCTGGAAAAATGAGCCTCTCCCACCCCACCCCCATCCATACACCAAAAAAAAACTTGACCACAAAAGTCTACTATAGTGACAGGGAAAATCAAGACACCAACTCAGAAGAAGACAATGAAGCCAAAACAGCTACAAGCAAAACCACAAATGGAAAAAAAGTAAATTGGACACAATCTTAACGAGAATTCCTAGAAGAGCTAAAAATTGATTTTTGAAATCAAAGTAGAGTGGTAAAGAAAAATATAGGTAAAGAAATGAGAGCAATGGAAGAAAATTATGAAAGGACAGTTAACAGCTTGTTATAAAAGAGGCACAAAGAACACTGGAGAAAATAACACCTTAAAAACAGAATTGGCCAAATAGAAAAGAGGTACAAAACTTCACTGGTGAAAACTCTAAAAAAGCAGAATTTGCCAAATGGAAAGAAAGTCGGAAGCTCACTAAGGAAAATAATTCCTTAAAAGTTAGTATTGGGTAGTTAAAAGCTGATGACTACATGCAACAACAAGAAACAATTTTTAAAAGTCAAAAGAATGAAAAATATAAAGAAAACATGAGATATCTAATAAAAATTAATGATCTAGAAAATAGATCCTGCAGAGATAATTTAAGAATTATTAGACTTCTTGAAAGCCATGATAAAAGAAAGAACCTAGATGTCATATTTCAAAAAATTACCAAGGAAAACTGCCCTCATGTCTTAGAAGTACAGGGTGAAATAGACATTGAAAGAATCCATCAGTCACCACCTGAAAGAGATCCCAAAATGGAAATCCCCAGGAATGTTATTGTCAAGTTCTAGAGCTCCCAAGTCAAAGGGGAAATAGTTCAAGCTGCCAGAAAATAATTAAATATTGTGTGGCCACAAAATTTAGCAGTTGCCATATTAAAGAAACTGAAGGCATGAAATATGATATTTCTGAAGGTGAAAGAACTAAGATTACAACATATACAGCAAAACTGGGTATAGTCCTTCAAGGGAAAAAATAACATTTAATGAAATAGAGGACTTTCAAGTATTCCTGATGGAAAGACCGGAGCTGAATAGAAAATTTGACTTTCAAATACAAGACTCAAGCATGAAAAGGTAAACATCAGAAGAAAATCATAAGGTACTCAATAAGGTTAACCCATCTACATTTCTATATGGAATCTTTATACATGAAATATCTAATAATTTTGTCATTATTAGAAAAGTTAGAAGGATTCTACATAGAGGGGGAAAGAGTGAGTTGATTATGTTGGGATGAATTTTAAAAAAATTAATGGGTGATAAAGAGAAATGCCCTGGGAGAAGGGAGAAGGGAAAGGAAGAATGAGAAAAATTATCTCACATGAAAGAGATACACGAGGAAGTCTCTTTATAGTGGAGAGGGAAATGGTGATTGGAGGGCGGAGCAGGCAGTGTTTGAAACTTACTCTCATTTAAATTGGTACAAAGAGGGATATTTTACACACAGGCACACTTATATGCACACATACAGTCAATTGGGTATGTAAATTTATCTTACTCAGTGGGGAAGTAGGAGGAAAAGCAGATAAGAAAAAGGGAGGAGGTGATAAAAGGAAGGGAACATAAAGGAAGGCCGTGGTCAGAAGGAAAACAGACATCAGAGGAGGGATAAGACAGAAAGAACAAGAGAAGTATACACAGAAGAAAATAGTATGGAGGCAAATGCCCAGTTAATAATTGTAACCTGTGAATGGGATGAATTCACCCATAAAAAAGAAATGCATAGCAAAATGGATTAGAAACCAGAATTCAACAACACATTGTTTACAAGAAACAGACTTGAAATAGACACACATGTGCACACACACACACACATACGCACACACAAAGTTAAAATAAGGAGCTGGAGCAGAATCTATTCTGTTTCAGCTGAAGTAAAAAGGCAGAGGTAGCAATCACAATCTTAAACAAAGTAAAAGCAAAAATGGAACCAATTAAAGAGATAAGCAGGGAAACTACATCTCACTTAAAGGCACCATAGACAATGATGTAATATCAATACTAAATATGTATGTGTCAAATGGCATATCATCCAGATTGTTAAAGGAAAAGTTAAATTAATTACAAGAGGAAGTAGACAGTAAAACTGTACTGCTAAGGGATTTCATTTTTCTCTTCTCAAAACTAAATAAATCTAACCATAAAATAAATGTAAAAAAAAAATTAAGTAGATTCATAGAAAAGTTAATGATAGACCTTTTGAGAAAATTGAATGGGAATAGAGAGGAGTATACCATTTTTCTCACCTTCACAAAAATAGACCATCATAAAAAACTTAAAAGCCAATGCAGAAATAATAAATTAACCCTTTCCCAACCACAATCCAATAAAAGTTACATTCAACAAAAACCTGGGGAAGCATTGATGAAAATTAAGTGGGTAATTTTAAGCAGAAAAAACAATACTTAGTCCTTAAAAAAAAGAATAGGAATCAATGAAGCCTTTATTAAAATGAAAAGTAGATGCATTATCTATAATGAGGATAAGCCTTCCCAATAAAATCACAGGTGAAGTAAGGATATCTATCACCATCACTATTGTTCAATATTGTACTAGAAATGTTGGCTATAGCAATAAGAGAAGAAAAAGTAATTGAAGAAATAAAAATAGACAATGAGGAAACAAAACTGTCACTCTTTGTAAATGATATGATGGTATACTTAGAAAACCCAAAAGAATCAACTGAAAATTAATTGAAAGAATTAACTTTAGCAAAGTTACAGGATATAAAATAAACCCACATAAATAACCAGCATTTCTATATGCTACAAACACAACCTAGCAGGAAGAGATAGAAAGGCAAATTCCATTTAAAATTACTGAAAGCACTATAAAATACTGGGGAGTCTACATTCCAAGACAAACCCAGGAACTATATGAACATGATTATAAAACACTTTTCTCAGAAATAAAGACAGATCCAAACAATTGGACAGGTATTAATTGCTCATAATTAGGTCAAGCCAATATAATAAAAATGATAATTCTAGTTAATTTAATTAATTCTAATTAATGAATTTATTCAGTGCCACACCAATCAGACTACCAAAAATTTTTTTGGAGCTAGAAAAAATAATAAAATTCATCCAGAAGTAAAAAGGATCAAGAATATCAAGGGAATTGATATTTAAAAAATGTGAAGGAAGGTGATGTAGCAGTGTGAGATTTCAAACTATATTACAAATCAGTAGATCTGCTACAGTCTAAGAAATAAAGAGGAAGATCAGTGGAATAGATTAGGTACACAATTCACAGTAGTAAATGTTTATAGTTATCTCGAGTTTGACAAACCCAAAGATCCAAGCTTTGGGGGTAAGAACTCAATATCTGACAAAAAAGTGAACATTTAAAATTTTTAGATGTAATTGAAAGTATAGAGAAACCTAAGCAAAGAGAGATTAAATGATTTACACACAGGTCACACAGTTAAGAAGTGTCTGAGGCAGGATTTGAATTTAGGTCTTCCTGACTTCAGCACTTGTGGTATCACTGTACCACTTGGCAGTTCAATTTGCAATGAAAAAAAGCTGTAATTAATTCAGTGAAGCTATACTGGAATTTGCCTCCATTTCATCAAAATCAATAGCATCAACATACATTTGAAAAATAAAAATACATCTGTGGGAAATATAGTATATTCAATATACTGAAAGCATTTTGCTTATTATGCAAATTCATCAATGTACTTTGTAGGAACTAAAGAAAGATTAAGACAATATTTGGCATACATATGCATTTACAAAGGAGGAAAGAACACTTCCTCAGGAGTCAAGGATTGAGAAAACCTGCTACTCCTGTGACTTCAATAAATCACCTCACATTTCTCTAAACTTCATTTTCCCCATCTGTAAAATAAGGGAATTGGACTAAACCACCTCTGAGAACACTTACAGTTCTACATCTATGAATCTACACCTCAGATAGGGAACCACTGAATTAGATAACCTCCCAGGTCTTTTCTTGTTTTATCAGTCCATGATTCTATATGAGGTAGAGAGAAAAAAGCCACTTGGTTTTCTCTGCATTTTGTAAGACTTGACTACAAATTGAAAGCTGTTTATCCATCTAAGACTAAAGCAAAAAGTTGTAGAAACCATTCCAAGTGTAATATGAGAAAATTCTGGAACTAGTAAGGTATATTTTATATTGACCCCCAAAGTAAGAATAACCTTTGACTTGAAAGAATTTTTGATTCCTTTAAAGGGCTAAGTCAAAGAAAATAATTTGCCATTGACTGTCTATAAAAGATAATATGGTGGTCACTGAAAAAATAATGTTGGTGAAATTATAAAAAAACAAGGAATCAATCAACCAACCGTCATTAGTTAAGTTGCTACTATGTTGCAGGAATTGTATTGGGTTCTGGAATTCATTTTGTTGAGCTGGAACACCCAACAGAAGCAAAGTCAATTTCCGATGACTCAAGATCTGATCTTATTTGTTGATGAGTCATGTGACTTGAGCACCCTCTTTTTCCCCCATTTTTTCTGACTCATAGAATATTTCATTGCATAGTGATTCCTCCGCAGTGATTCTGCAGAGAAAAAAGGGAAGGGAGAGATGAAATTAATTTTCAATAAGTCCAACTGTATTTCTGCCTGCAGGTCTTCCGACATGTTTGATGGGAAATAAAGGTTGAATCTGTGGTAAAACAAATAAGATTTAAGGATTATCTTCAGATTGAACTCATCCATGGCCCACATTTCCCCAGGAATATAGACAATCAAGAGCTGACTGCTATACTTGCTGAAAATGTCACTCAGTCAATAGCCAGCAATCACCATTGCTGTGAAGTGATGCATTGACTTGGGGAAATGCTGAGCAAGTGCAAAAAGGAAATGAAATGACCCTCAGTGAAGAGGCTAGCGCAACTCAGTGAAGAGTGAAAATCAATAAGGCAAGAACTGTCTTCCCATGAAAATCAGTGAGACAAAGATGGACTACTTCCTGGCCCTTTCTCTTTGTGCTCACATGGGCTATTAGGTTGGAGGATATGGATATCCACTTAATTATCTAAGAAGAGTTTAGGGGTTGGAACTGGTGGGTGCCACATGTGTGAGCAGAATTCAACTCTAGGGGCCTCAGGGAAGGCAGGAAAATGAGTAGGTCACTAAGGGCACTTCAGTTTGGTTCCCTCTACCTCCTTTTCTCTCCCTTCCTCCCTCTTCAACGTGGAATAGTTAACTTTACTTCCTATTAACCAGTGATTATTGAGTGATGGACCTCATTCAGTCCAATCTTAGCCCTATAACCTATCTCTGTTTACAAAATTTCTATTTTATCTCTAAAAATTTTTCTATAACATCTATTTCTTTGGAATTGTTTTTGCTAAGATTTTGTTTCAAAACAGAAAACAATTACAAATCATACTTAAAATAGTATGCCATATTTAATTAAAAATCCACTAACTGCTTTTAAAATCACTATAGAATAGATGAAACAATGGAAAATGTTAACCATCTGAGCTTAAATCAAGGAAATTGGAAATTATAACTGGAAGGGACAAACTTAGTCTACTCGCTCTATTTCATAGATAAAGAAAATAAGTTCCACAGAGGGGAAATGACCTTGGAAAGGTCATATAATAAATAAATGTAAGGCTTGGGATTTGAACCCAGGTCTTCTGACTCTAAGTTTAGTGATCTTTCCATTAAAACACAACTTTGTCTCATCTTTTCATTAACTTCCAGCCTCTGTGTTTTGCTAATCCTGGATTTATCTGGTAGGACAGGAAACACTATGTTTCTCTATTTTCACACTGGAAAAGATTCTCCTGTGTCAGATAATACCATCTGAACTGCCTGCCAGTGGAGGGGGCTGCCAAATGGGAGAGCAACATATGGGCAGGCAGTTAAGTGTTTGACTATTTCCTAGCACTTGGTTCCAATTCTCTAGTGTTTCCTCCCACTAGTAAACATGGACTTCATTTCTCCATTCCTCCCAAGTGAGACATATTAGTCACTCAGTAGTTAGCACTTTATTGTCCCCTTTGGGACAGAGATCCTGACCTAAGTTTGGATGAGTCATTGAGCTGGGTTCTGTAAGTAAGGTGGCAGTGAATGACACTGTTTGAAGAAAAAAGATTTCATCAGCACTATTTACACAGCTAATGGCTAACAGGATGATTTACAACCACTGAAAAGCACATACTGAAGGCAAGGAAGGCAAAGTTATGTTGAAACCTGTATTCACTCATGAGGCTTCCCAACATGGTTTGCTGTTGTATTTACTGTATTAAAATGGCACCATTAAAGACTGAGCAAAATCAAAAATGCTGACCAACCGTTGGAATGCACATTTGATTTTTTGATGGCATCCAGACTACCATAGTAGCTTTAAGTTTAAGTAAATCCAGCTGCACCTATGGCTAGACAGCAAGTCTATCTGTGAATATTTTATGGCATCTTTTAACTGCAGTATCTAGGCACTCAAAGAATTTGAATAAACCAAATACGAGTGCAGGGAATCCTCTGAGTCTCAGCGGAGAGGGGCAGGGTTAAGAGCCTGTCCTTTATAGGACATGAAGGAGAAAGTTTTTTGCAAACATTTGCACAATGATGGATTAAACAAAGCCAGAGAAGGACTGGTCTTTTCTAGAATTCTGAAGGCCCCTCTACCATTCTCTACTTCCTTTCCTATTTTCTACTTGCCACACTATTTAACCCTCAATCAATCTTAGGATCTTAGAGTCAGAATTTTAAAATTGGAAGGAAACTTGAAGATTTTTCTAGTCCAAACCTTTTGCTTTACAGATGAAGACAGTAGAGGTGAAATGGACCTCCCCAGATTATTGATCTGTTTAAAAGAACTGAGACTTTCCCCCCAAGTCTATGCTTTCTGCACTGTATCCTGATCTCAGATTCAGCCTCATTATGGGCCTGACCTTAGGCTAATGTGATAACTGGGTCAAGTTTGCCTTTAGTGAACCCACAGCTTCCAATCCAGGCTCACTCTACTCCTTTATAGAGAAGCTCAGAACTGCTCGGGGCCTAATGCCTTCATGTTCCCTCCCCTGGCTCTATGATTTCCTACCTGGTCATAAACTTCATGGGACTGTCTAATTTTTGGTTTGTCTTCGTTTCTTTTCTTTCACTTTTATTGTAATTTCACCAAGTCCATTGGTCTAACCATCTTGCTAAGTCAATGATTCGCTAAGCTAAGATCCTTCATGCTACGGTGAGCAAAGGTAACAATAGCCTTGCCACACCGTTCTGCCCCAACAATAACAACAAGTAAGCAGCACCAGCATATTAACATGGTTTTAGGGAGGCAGGACTCTCCCTCCCAAAGGAGTGACTCTAAAGCTGAGAATCTGGGACATCACGGCTAGTGAGAGAGATCTGAAGGCAGGTAGACCCTGGCTCTTTGAAGGCCATAACCGAAGGTTTCGCTTCGTTCAGGGGCATTTGGAAAACATTTTCAAAACCTTTCAGAGAAGCACTGACAAATAGAGAGTCTTCCCTCACTTTGGACATTTCCATGAAGTTGGGGAACGATAACTGTGAAAGAAAGTGGAGAAAAGACACTGAGTCTTAAGTGGTTAAGTTTGGGAATTTTCGGGAAGCGTGACTCCAAGCTAACCTCAGCTGACTGCAGAAAAGTTAGAGATGTCTCTGGCCTGTTCTTCTTATTTGCTTGCCCAAGTCTCAGCTGATTTACTATTCTTTTATGTGTTGTTTAATTGTGAAACTTTTTCCAGGAGTAGATGAAGTGATTTTTATGTATTAACAGATGATATCCGAAAAAGACACATCCACGCTCAGCTGCTCAAAACTCTACAATTAAAAAAATATTCTTCATCAGTCTCCCATGGGACCTCATTATTCTCATATTCACTATTTGCATAAGATATATTCTTATTTTAAGGTTTCAGGAAACACCTTTTAACTGTTTTTGAGAAAACATGAAAAAACTCCAAACTTTTAATATTTCATTTGGCTGTTTTTCTGCCTTTCCAAACAGAACTATAAAAGTCAAACTTGGCATGCATAAACTCTAAGCAAAGAATGCCACCCATGTTTTGAAAAGAAAAAGAAAAAATCAGATCTATATTTTAAAGTTTAATAGTGGTTAAATTTACAAGTCTGGGCATGTGTAAACTCATCACTTTCGTCGGCTAATTCGCCTTGGCATAATTTACTTACCCTAGCACAGAAATGTACCTCACCAACGGCTAGATTCTGGGAGAGAAACACATGGTCTGATTTTTTTTTCTGGAATGTGAAGAAGAAAGTTCTTTACTTTCAAGGGTTTATAATCAAAGCAGAGATAAGATGAATGAATGGATAACCAGACACATATTAGTGAAAGAGACTTGCTGGCTCTAAACTTAAGAGTGAATTTGACTATATTTAAAGAAGGTTTCATGTACGTAGTGGGATTATAAATAATGACTCACAAGACAAGAGAGATGCCGTTTGGTGAGATCAAGGAGGTGAACTGAAAGCTGTTATAATAACTCACATTCTTCAGAAGAAAGTCCTGGAAGGGAAAGGAAGGAAAGGAAAGGGAAGGGATGGGAAGGGAAGGGAAGGGATGGGAAGGGAAGGGAAGGGATGGGAAGGGAAAGGGAAGGGAAGGGAAGGGATGGGAAGGGAAGGGAAGGGAAGGGAAGGGAAGGGAAGGGAAGGGAAGGGGAAGGGAAGGGAAGGGAAGGGAAGAGATGGGAAGGGATGGGAAGGGATGGGAAGGGAAGGGAAGGGAAGGGAAGGGAAAGAAGGAGGAAGAGAGGAAAGGAGAAAGGGAGAAAGGAATGGAGAGAGGAAAGGAGGGAGGGGGGGAAGGAACAGAGGAAGGACAAAGGAAGAAAGGAATATTAAGTGCATACTTTATGCCAGCACTGTACTAAGTACTGAGGATACACATACAACAGGAAGACATTTTCTGCCCTTAACAAGCTTATATTAATTGAAGGACACAATGCATAGGGGAGTGGTAGCCAGAGGAGGAAGTTTTGGCTTGGTAGTTACAAAAGCCCCAAGTTGGTACTGATCTAAGAAAAAGTACGAGGGCAGGAAGAGGTTCCAGGGCTCATAATATTGGGCTTCTTTTTCTTTGATTGGACGTTTTTTGCATGAGGTTAATTAGGGAATAAAGTATCTAGTAAAAATAGGCACAGATGATTGTATCTTAAGCAAGAAATATTAGAAAGGACCCTGAATTTTGAGTAGGAAGACCTATGTTTGAGTCCCAGAAATGGTATTGACTAACTTGTGTGACCTTGGACAGTCCAGTTTTCTCACCTGTAAAATAAGGGAGTTGAACACTGGGTGCTGTCTCAGGGTCTTTTTAGCTCTACCATTCTAAGTTCTAAGGTCCCAACTCTAACATTCTTTGTTCTTTTTAACTTCCTCTGTTCTGAGGTCCTTTTCCATCTCTGACATTCCATATGTAACCTGGCATCAGTATTACCATAGATAAAAGAGACACTTCCCCTAAATCTACAAGCCATTGACATGGGGGAACTGGGGTTTCTGAGAGGAGGAAGCAGCAACCATTACCTCTGGCTACTCCTCTTGAGTTTTACCCCAGTTTCTGCCCCTGAGAGGAAGGAGTTGAAAGCATGAAAAGCCAATTCTTGCTGACCTTAGCAGTGCCCAGCTCTAACTACTTATGTCTCTAGACTGCCTCCTTTACTCTGTATTGCTTGTTCCTATTTTGCTTCCATTAATTCCCAGTGTTATACAAATTAAATAGTGACTATTTTCCTTGTGATCTGTTTAATATTAGCCACACCAGGAGAGATTTGGGAGAAATGGGCACTCAGGGAAGTCAGGAGACATAATCCAGCATCTAACGTGGAAACATGGGAAAATAACAGAGTGATGATTGCCCCTTCGGGAAATCATAAACCTTTGGGTCACTCCTTGATCATATTTCTTAGCCAGCTCCAAGTTGATTTATTGGCGAGACTGTAAGCAGAGATTAATTAATAACCTGAAGCAAATTAAAATCCTTAGATAAAGAAGTGGTAAATTAAAAGTCCCTAGACATGGTTGAATATATTTTGCTAAGCAGCCTTGGGATGGGGAGAGGGTTGGCTGAAGTAGAGGGGAGGAGCTTGGGGCTCCTTCCATGTGAATTCCCTATTGGATTCCTTTCCTGGTGTACATGCCGTTGCTTTCTTATTGTTACCTCCTCCATCCTGCTAGCTAACAAATGGAGGAGAATTTCACAGCATCAAGGACTCCCCCTGGCATTTTCACTTATTATCCAATACTGGTATTTGCTTACATGTGAAGGCTGCTTTCCAGGGAGGTATATATTTCATATGGCCTAACTTTCAGTGTTCTAAGTTCCTGTGAGTCCTGATAATCTATCAATGTTCTAACAGTCTACATTCTGTTCCCATATGCAGTAAAAGTTTGATTTGATTAGGAGGTCAATGTGTAATCATTAAAAATTTTAATGTATGCAGTGGCATTGCTAGAGTTTATCTTTGCAGCTATGTGGACTTGGAATCATTAAGCCCTGAGTTCAAATCCTGCCTGACAGATTTATAAAGTGAATAATCTTAGACAAGTCCCTTCAGTTGCCTTATCTAATCTATCCAATAATAGTCTCTACTTTAGGGTTGTTATGAGAATCAAAAAGGACAAAATATGTAAAATATTTCATCAGCCTTAGAGTGCTATATGAATGTTACTTTGTACTATTTTTATACAGAACAAAAATATCATTATTATTATTTTCCAGAGATGATTTTGATAGTGGTATAGTATTTTTTGAAACTTATAGCATTATATAAATATGAGTATATAAATATATATGGATAAATACATATATACATAAATTTATCTATAACTATATATAAACATACTTATATTTAACATAAATTCATTTATAATTAAGTGGATAAATAAATATACTATATTTATATATGTATGTATATATTATATATTTATATATATAAATTTATATAGTGATACTATAATTATATAGTATCATTATATAAATGCTAGCTATTGTTATTAAGATAAATGGGTTTGGAGAGGACCTAGAAAGAAAGAAGCCAGTTAGGAAGAGGTTTTGTAACAGATTAACCACTTATTGATTGATCAGAGAGAGCTGAGTTTCTTGATTCTCTATGGATCTGTTGTTCTGTCTGACTCTCCATGACTCCATTTGGGGTTTTCTTGGCAAAGATACTGGAGTGGTTTGCAATTTCCTTCTCCGGATCATTTTACAGATGAAGAAACTGAGGCAGACAGGGTTAAGTGACTTGCCCACGGTCATACATCTAGTCTGAAGCCAGGAAGATGAGCCTCCTGATTCTAGGCCCAGCATTACATGCAATTGTTTCTAAGGCTTCTGAAAGACAATCTAAATACCTGAATAATCTGAAATAAAGCTAAACCCCTCAATCTCTACTCTGTTCTCCTGACTCTTGACCATATTTATTTAAATCTTTTTACATTTGTAGTGTTTGATTGATATTTTCAGATTATTTCCTATCTGAGTTTTGTCTCACATAGATAGGGTCATGGTGTAGTGCTAAGACTGTTGGGACCTGGGTTTGAATCCTGAGTCTGACAAAGGGATCATGGACAAGTCATTCACTGCCTCAGTTTCCTCATCTTCATATAAAATGGGATTAATATATTCACTTCATAAAAAGGCTACTGTGAGGAGAATACTGTGAGTATTTACATCATGACCTAAGGTTTATAAAGCACTTTGCATTTATTGATTCTCCCAAGGACCCTGGAAGGTAGGTGCTATTATTATCCATTTTACAGATGAGGAAACTAAGGCAGAGAGAGGGAAGAGGTTAAGTGACTTGCCCAAGATCACACAGCTAGTAAGGTCTAAAGTAGGATTTGAGCTTAGGTCTACCTGACTCCCAAGTCTAGTCCTCTAGATACTGGGCAACCCAGGAACCCTTAAAGTACTATATTAACCTCCCCAAAGAAAAGGACTGCACCTCAGAGATTTCTTTTTCTTTTAGTCCCCAACACTACCCCTGATCCTGCCCAGCACAAAGTGAAGGGACCCTCAGCAAAGGTTAGCCTTGTCGGACACTTACCATCATCCCTGATTGACCAGACCCACTTTCAGCTGCAATGTAGACAAAATAAACTACATTCCACTCCATATCCAGGAACCTTGAGGGAGTCTAAAAAGTGATTGAGAAAAAAGGTCTGGATAAATAAAAACAGAGTAAAGGAGAGAGGCCCTTTCTAGATGTACAGCCAGAAAACCCCAGGTGCAAATGATTCAGGAGATGCTTTAGCCACTGAGACAGTACTGAACCTGTCTGGGCCTTGGCCTTGGTGTGGTGTTGAGTAGTGGCTGTTCTGGTGGACTTGCTGGCTTTCAGATGTGGTCTTGTGGGGGAACTGGTGCAGGCCTGACTCAGGGGGAAGTTCTGCCATTCTCTGACTCACTGACCCCACTTCCTGGAATTCTTTGGTTTTGCTTGGATCACTCCCATCCAGGAACCTTTAGTCCTGACCTTTGTAAAGGGAAGAGATTAGCCCAGTGTGGCAGAACATGACAGCAGCTGACTCTGGTGTGTGGGAGGTAGTCCCCGAAGGGGTCAGAGAGGGCAGGCAGAGTTTGAATGATGTTAGAAAATTGAACATATTGATCTAAAGATTGGCTTGAACCGGATTCCCTTCTCTGATGGCTTTTTCTTAGTGGGGAGCCCTGCCCATCCATTGGGGTTGGGTGGGGCTAGCCGCTGTGGGTTTCTTTCCCTGAGCAAAACAAGACCTAAAGAACTCTTGCCTGCATTTATGAACTAACTCTTTATAGTTGATAGCTCTGCCATGCCTGACATTCAAAATCTGCAAAGCCTTATTCAATTGTCATCTTATTTTCATTTCCCTCCAGTAGATACTTAGTGTTTATTGAATCATGAAATGATGTCCCTCTGAGATGGAAAAGAAATGGAACCACTCTCTTTTGCACTGTACTGCTAGGCCTCAGTTTCCTTTCCTGTAAAAGTGAGAGTACTGGATTAAATGAGAGGTTCTTAAACTTTTTTTTTTTTTGGTGTTCGGATGAATTGAAAATAAATGCAAACAGGGTTAAGTGACTTGTCCAGGGTCACACAGCTAGTAAGTGTCTGAGGCTGGATTTGAACTAAGGAAGATGAGTGTCCTGACTTCAGCCCCAGCACACTATTATGCCACCTAGCTGCCCCTAAAATCTGTCCTAGACTGGTGCATTTACTCAGCTGTATTTACATTCCTAAGTACCAAAGGATCTAAGTCCTGGCAATGGGTTATTCAGATCCTTCGATGAACAGGCACTGGATTGATGATAACATAAGAATTTGAATATGTGTAGTACTTTACCAAGAGATTAAATGACTTACCTGGGAGGTGGGGGGAAGTTCATGTAGTTACCAAATATCTGATGTAGAGTTTGAATTTGGGTTTTCCTGACACCGAGTCCAGAATGGTACTCATTGAGCCACATAGCCCAGTAGGTGGATTGGTTTGCCATTCTCTGCTTGGATGTGTGTGTTTGTCCTTCATTGCCGAAGAAGACCATGCCATCAGAGAAATAATGACATGACTTGCACTTGACTTTATTCTGAGTAAGGGAGGGCTGTGCAGGTCACCAGCCTCACTTCTCCTCCAGAGCCATCTGAATCCAGTGACCAGATATTCCTCAGGATGACTGGAGATAACCCAGGATGAGGCAATTGGGGTTAAGTGACTTGCCCAAGGTCACACAGCTAGTGAGTGTCAGATGTCTGAGGTGAGATGTAGGTTACATTAAAAACCATGTGAAAATTATCTCCTGTGAGTAGGGATCCATGCTAGGGTGACCATTGCTGGGATTTCCTCCTCCACAATCAGGGTAGAACCAAGTAAAAGGCAGGGACTCAAGCAAAGTTATTTAACCCACATTGAATTTGTGACTATTCCTTTATCTTTCCCTTTTATATTTGTTTTAATACAGTAAATTAGAATGGGGTAGTTCTCTTGAGTCTGAGCAATCATTATTTCTCTTGCATAACTAATTGAGTCAAATTACTCCTAAACATTGTTATTCAGAAAGTGAGACCATATAAGGGGGTTGCACAAATTAGCGAAAGCCCAAGGATAATCATTCAATAGCCTAAAAGGAATGCCCCCCCCCCTTCTCCCTGGCCCTTGTTCCGAGCAGAGGTGGTGTGTTTGCCAGGCAACTCCCAGAATCTCAGAATCCTAGAATTTTAGAGCTGAGAGGAACTCCAGCTGCCATCTAGTCCAACACATAACCCCCAAGGAATCTCCTGGATAAAATATCTCTGATATTTAGCCAAGGTGTTTGCTCCCCATGGGCCGATGGGGAGCCAACACTATGATTAGTCATTCTGTCAAGCAGAGCAAGTTTCATAAACTATGTCCTCAAGTCAACCTTAAAAAATCTATATCGTTGAGAGCTTTTGTATTTCCACTATTTACATTTCTCATTTTACCCCTCCCTAATTCTTCTTGCTGAGACCTACCCCTCATAATAAAGAATAAAATAAAAGGGAGAAATGTTCAGTCATAGTAACCATTGCATTCTTTACAGGAGGGGGTTCCATACCCCTGTGCAGAGGATAGGAAGGGGCATGTCCTTATCTCTATTCAGGGTCAAGATTGGTCATTATAATGTCACAGTATCAGCTTTGATTATTTTATCCCTTCTGTTTATATTGTCATAACCAGGCGCATTGTTTTCTAGGTTCTATTTCTTTCATTTTGCATTGGTTCACGTAAGTGGTCCATTTCATGCTTCTCCCCACTGATACTAGCACCTTTCCTCCATTGATTATCTCCAGTTTATCCTGTATATATCTTGTTCATACACAGTTGTCTTCATAATGTCTCTGCCGTTAGACCATGAGCTCCTTGAGAGCAGAGATTGTTTGTGCCATCTTCATACGCCCAGTGCTAGCATAGTGTCTAACACATAAGGCATTTAATTAATACTTTTGACTAACTTGGCTCTGTACAGTGGTACAAGTAGTTATGGCAACAGTAATGCCGGTAGTAGTAGTAGGAGTAGTAGTAGTAGTAGTAATGGAAATAGTAGTAATAGCATCAGCAGCAGTAGTAGTGGTAGTAGTCAGTGATAATAGTAATGATGATAGAGTAGTAGTACTAGTAACAGTGGTAGTAGTGAGAGTAGTAGCAGTAGTTATAGTAATAGTAATTGTGGTAGTAGTAGTAGCAGAAGAAGAAATGGTAACAATAGTAGTATAATAGTAATGGTGGTTGTAGTAGTAGGAGCAACAGTAGTAGCAGTAGTGGTAATAGTAGCAGCAACAATTGTAATGGTAGTAATAGTGATTTACAGGAATAGTAGCGGCGGCAGCAGTAGTGGTAGCAGCAGTCGTAGCAATGCCGATAATAATGGTAGTAGCAATTAACCTCTTAGCCTGTTGTGATTCATACAGCTTTTGGAGAAGGAGTGCAGAATTCACAGTCATTACTAGATTTCCTTTTCCTACTCCATGTCCTTCAAATTCAACTGAAATGGGGAAAAAAATGAAGCAACAGAGAAAACAGAAAGGGGCTGAAGTAAAATTTAATTGCCAGAGGGCAAGGTTTTTCTGACTCAATTATAGGTCTCCCTTACCATCTCTCCCCTCCGTCCCCCCAACCACTAATATGTTTCTTTCATGTGCTTCCTTGAGAGTTTTAATTAAATGTCTTCCTTTGGTGAGATTCTGAAAAAATATCTCTTTGAATACCAATTCCTGGAGCTGAAAAGTACATAAATTATATTCCCTAACACACCTCCTATTGCTGCAGCCAAATATAAATAAATATACCCTAGGATTTGTTAAAGCAAGCTCATCAGGGGTTTCTGCTTAAAGACTGTAGCCCTGACATCATGCCAATATTGATTAGATACAGAAAAATGGTTGAATTCCCTTAGCTAAGTGCCCCCTATACAAAAAAGGGCTTCCATGCAGGAGAAACAATCAAATGTTCTTGAATCAGATTTAATCACAAATCCACATGCCATTAGCTTAAGTTTCACAGAATGGCCTTTCCATTTTGCTCAGTAGCCCAGACCGCTTATTGCCCTTCAGTACCTGGCTCCCTCACCCAGTAGAGTGGGAGTAAAGAAAAGCTTAGCCATAGAAATCATCCATCAGTGGTCTCCAGGGAGTCATCAGGCAGTCTTTATTTCAGCTCTCCTTTCCTGCTCTTACTTATGACCTTTGAGTTATGAGTCACCTCCACTCAAATGAAGATGTTGATGGCCCTGTTATGTAGGCAGGATAAGAAGAGATCTGCGAGCTCAGTTCCAGGGCAAAAAGAAGCTGTTCTGACTCAAGCTAACACTGAATTTTCTGTCCCATGACTGTGATAAATAAATATACAGCAGAGTATTAACACATATACTTTCTCCTCTTCTGAAATTTGAGAAGCCAGTGACCAGAAATTATTATTAAATGTCTCCTATTGCATTATGTTTATTATGCTTTTCTGATTTCCTATTTGCCTCACTTGTCTCTGGTGAAAGATTCTGAAGAGTTACCATGATATTTGGGGCCAATCCTTAAGGGACCAGGATTATCGGAAGTTCTCCCCACCCCTTAATATTTGAATCTGGTTAAAATGAACTTCAAGGTAGGCTGATAAAAGAAAAAAAGTGACGCAAGAAAAGTCTGGGCAGAGAGGGAGATGTGGAATAAGGACCTCCCACACTCTTTGTTTTGCCTAATAGGTGTGGAGGACAAAGGACAAAGCTTCAAACAAACGTAATTAAATTATAAAATTAAACAACTCTTCAAATTGGCAAAAAGTAGACAATGGATTCAGCAAGAGGTGTGTTGAATGAATGAATGACTGATAAAACTTCAACCATCCTCAGCCCTCTGAAATACACCATCTATCCAATGCTTTAACAAAAGATGTAGAGTGGAAGATGTCATGGTGTGGTGCTGGATTTAAGAGTCATAAGACTTGGGTTCAAATTCTGACTCTGATCCTAGCTCTTACACTTAACTCATTTAACCTTTTAAGCCTCAGTTTCTTCATCTGTAATGCTTGTACTTTCTACTTTACAGGGCCATTTTGTGAAGGAAAATACTATGTAAACCCTGATAGAAATGTAAATTACTGTTACTGTTAAGAAAGTCTCATTGTAACTGATGCAAAGTGAAGTGAGCAGAACCAGGAGAACATTATACATGAAATAGTAACAGAATGCTGATCAACTGTCAATGACTTAGCTATTCTCAAAATTACAACGATTCAAGACAGTTCCAAAAGATTGATAATGAAAACTGCAATCCACTTTCACAGAAAGAACTGATGAAATCTGAAGGCTGATTGAAACATATTGTCTTTTCACTTTATTTTTTGTGGGTTTTTTATTTGGTTTGTATTTTCTTTTACAATGTGACAGATACATAAATATGTTTTGCATGACTATACATATAAAACCTATATCAAATTGCTTACCATTTCAGGGAGGGGAGAAAGGAGGGAGAGAATTTAACCTTCAAATTTTTTTTAAAAAAAGGTAAAAGTTGTTTTTACATGCAATTGGAAAAAAACAAAAAAAATTTTATTTTATTTAATGAATTAATTTTTTTAAGACTTTATTTTTTTAATTACCATGATCCTAGAAGATTTAATCTCTTCAAAAGTCTTAACCAGAAGTAGAATTTGAACCCAGGTCTTACAAATCAATATTCTTTCTTTTTTGCCCCTGAATTCTTATTTTTCTATTTAGTTTAATTTTATTATTTTTTTTAATGTTCTACAATCATTACCATAAAATTAAGATTTTATCCCCCCCACACCTACCCCCCACTACTCCCCTCCCTTCCCACAACAGCATACAATTATATATAGGTTCGACATATACTTTCCTATTGAGTACCTTTTCACTATCGTCATGCTATATAGTCGAACTAAAATAAATGGAAGAAATCATATAACAAATCAAAAGAAGAAAATTTTTCTTTCTTTCTTCTATAGCTAGAAGGTGAAGGAGCCTCCTGAAAATCTTCTGATATTGGGAAAAAAACACAGAGCCCAGCTTTGCAATATATCCCTCTAGAGTCAGAAAGACTTGATTTCAAACCCAGCTTGACACACTTACTAACTGTGTGACCCTGGGCAAGTCACTTAAACTTGCTTTCTTCAATTTCCTCCTCTGTAGAATGATCTGGAGAAAGAAACAGCAAACCACTGTAGGTTATTTGCCAAGCAAACCCCACCTGAGGTCACAGAGTTAGAGCATGACTAACAAGTAACAAGCTAACAAATGTTTTGTCATTGTAACTAAAAAGAAGTTAATTTCCTTTAGGCTTCCTTGAGTGCATACGAAGAATTAATCACATGTCAGTAACACTTTAAATACATTTGAGGATTCTTAAAACATTCTCTAATCTCACCACTAGTTCAGGACAGAGAATGTTCTGCGTAGTCAGGAACTGGTATTTTTGAGCAAACCACCAGATTCTTGAAGACCTCACACATTATAACCTTTTTGCCTTGAAAATTCATACAGTTTACTCTTGTGGTTGATGACTTTCATAAAGATGGCAGTGAACAATGGGAACCTGGAAAAACTATTATCACTTCGGGTGAATTCTTTTTATTTTTATGAATATTACAACTTATTTGCCCTCCAATAACATATAAGTTTATTTAAACCTCTTCGTGTAATAGACCTGTGAGTCTACAATAAACAGAACTTGTACATATTGCTTTTGTCTCCAACTCTAGGGGAGAGGGATTTCCGAACATCCCCTTCCCCACTTCTCACCTCTCCCCGCTTTCACCATTGTTTTGAGACGGTCTACTGGAATCATGGTGAGCTAGACAATGTAAAAACAAATGCTGCTCTTGAGAGGGGCACCCACTTCTAGCAAACAAACATAACGTAGTACAATACCGAACTCAGAAGATGTTTTCAGAATGACACCTAGCAGAGTGGGTTCACTGATTTATTTGTTACACTTACCTTTGTGTGGGAAGTTTCTTTTTTAAACAAGTGTTTTTCCATTGGTGATGGGTGGCAAAGAGCCCAGAAGAAGTAGACTTAGCATGCTGACTTTCTGTTTCAAATTATCCACTACACCACAGATGTAGGTACTGGAAAAGTCCATTCACATGTTTGCCTTTTCGTAAAATACAAGTTGCTTGACAGGGCAGGGGGCTTTCTAAATGACATTGGTCTCATCTTTTTTCTAGAAATAGAGGCTTCAGAATGGGCTTTTATCAAATAATAATAATAAAACATAAATAGAGTTTTCTTGTCTGTAAAATTTTATTCTCAAATAATGTACGAGATTAGTAGTTATTCATTTAGTATCATAAAAATTTATTTTACATTTCTTGAAGGATTTTTCAAGATTCTTCCAGTAGTCTAAAATCAAATATGAACTGGATCTTTTCAGTGACTATTGGATCAGAACTCTAATGGATTTAAATGATTTCCATCTTGGTTTAAAGATGTCATTGCCATAGTATGAAACAGAGCTTTCTTTTTTATTGATTGAGAGCAGTACTAACTAAATGAAGAGGGGCAGCTAGGTGGTGCAGTGGATAGAGCACCAGTGCAGGAGTCAGGAGGACCTGAGTTCAAATCTCACCTCAGACACTTGACACCAGCTGGGTGACCTTGGACAAGTCACTTAATGCTAATTGCCTCATCCTGGGCCATCTCCAGTCATCCTGAGGAATATCTGGTCACTGGATCCAGGTGGCTCTGGAGGAGAAGTGAGGCTGGTGACCTGCACAGCCCTCCCTCACTCAAAACAAAGTTAAGTGCAAGTCACGTCATCATTTCTCTGATGGCACGATCTTTTTCGACAATGAAGGATGAACGTACAACCAAATGAAGAGGAAACAAACTGGTCTGTAGAGCATGTTTCATACTTTAAAAATGTAACAGATTGCTAGTTATAGGGATAGGGTCCTAAAGATTCTTTGGATTTTTTCTTCAAGGAGACTCAGAATTCCTCAAATAAGAACAAATCTGATATGAACCTGAACTCTCAGTTGACTACTGAATCACATCCTAAAATAACTGCATTGGGTTTAAGGGTCATTGCTTCTTAGCTAAATGATTGGATTTCCTTAGGTTTAAATAAAACTATCCTAGCGGTGAGAGTAGCACAAACTGAATTGGAGCAAACTAGTTGGTCTGTAAAAGTCACTCAAGGAACATAGAGTATTATCAATTACATATCTTGGTTCTTAAAGATCCTTTTTTTTCCTTCAAGGATTTTATACTTTTGCAACTCATTTTAAGCTCACCCAAATTTCTTACTTTCAGCATTCAACTCCATCTATTCCAGTCTATTTTACAAAAATGGTTTTCTATTTTTTTAAGCTACAAGTACATATATGCAGGCAGTTGCACCTACATAAACATACAGAATTTATAACCCCTTTCTCTTCTGTTGTTTAGTCATTTCTGACTCTTTGTGACCTTATTTGTAATTTTCCTAGTAAAGACACTGGAGTGGTTTCCCATTTTCTTCTCCAGTTTGTTTGACAGATGAGGTAACTGAGGCAAACAGGGTTAAGTGACTTGCCCAAAGTCATATAGCTAGCAAGTGTCTGAGGTCACTTTTCTTTTTTCTACCTTGACCTTGGGCAAATTGAGATGTTTATATAATGGGGAAATGGGTAAGAGAGGAACAAAACTACATGAGCTCCAACTTTTTACCTATCTGTTGAGGAGAGGTGAATTGACATGTGATTTTGGCAAGAAGAGTACGGAATGCATAGGCATTTCCAAACGGAAGGAAATTATTTGTAGAGAAAAGATTAGGGCTTACTGAATTAAGTTGAGAAGGACAAGCATCAAATGGAGCTCTTTTTTATCCCTAAACCTTCCTTTTTGCCTGACTTACCTGGTTTTTTGAGAGTATCACCAACAATTCAGTCACCTAAGTTCTCAAGTTCAGAATCATCCTGATTTGCCACATCCAATCAGCTTCTTGGTCTGGCTTCCTAGTCCTAGATCTAGTTTCCTAGTCCCAGTATCTCTTGCATCTTTATCTTTCCCTCAACTCAACAGGCCCTTATCATCTCTAGCCTGTACCGATTTAGCAGCTTCCCAAATGGACTCAGCTGCCAGTCTCTTTCATCTTCTATAGAGCCTCCACTTATATGCCACATTTATCTTCCTAAGGCACAGGTCTATCATTCATCTCTTCAAGGACTTTCAGTGGCTCCTTATGACTGTTAGGTAGGTTACTGTCTGGTCTTCATTCTAGAAGAAGATGATAACATCAGGGAGGTGATGCTATGACATTCAAGTGAATTGGATTTAAGTGAGGGGGGACTGTGAAAAGAAGGAAACAAAGAAACAAAGAGAGAGAAAGGAAGAAAAGAGGAAGAAAGGAAGGAAGGAAGGAAGGAAGGAAGGAAGGAAGGAAGGAAGGAAGGAAGGAAGGAAGGAAGGAAGGAAGGAAGGAAGGAGGCTGTGTTGCCCAACTGGAAGTTTGGTCGCTAGTAGGCAGCTCCTTCTCTGCTCACAACAACTTCTGTGAAGTGAAGTTGTTGTCAAGGTCAAGTCTCTACTCATTCAACTTGGATCTTTTCTCCTTTTCAATTAATACAAGGTATTTGAGGGAAACAGAAGGTTCATATAATTCCTAGTGAAAAAATTCTTAAGTGAATATTTAGGATTGAAATGTTCTCTGCATAATTCAGCTTTTTCTTGAGATTTCTTCTGTGGCTGATTTTTGGAATTGTTAGCTGTGACTGTATGAATACAATTCAGTGGAGAAGTATTTACCATGTTAATTTCAAATAGCAATAGGTAAGTAACTCTAAAGTAACAAGGAGGTGGCCTGGAACTGCACATGCCCAGTATTTTTGAGGCCAGGGTTAGTCCTCAGTTTAACCAAGGGTCAGGAAGATACACATGAAACCGAACTGAGAATTTTAAGGAAAAAAACAAAGCCTCATATCACTCTTTCTGGCAATGTTGATGGTGAATTTTCAGCCACAGCCTCTTTAGCTTTAGGGAACCTAAAGCTTTCAGTTTGCTCTGCAGGGATCCTCATTTGGGGCAGATTGCAAGAGGAAGGGAGAAAACAGAGAGCAGGCTTGGGCCAGGGCCAATATAAGTTTTAAATTTCAAGAGAACATTACTACCAATAGCCTCCAGGCCATTATCATCCATTTATTGCTGGAAGGGACCTTAGAAATCATCCAGTCTGCTCATTTTACAGATGAAGATATTGAGGTCCAGAGAATGTAAGCAAATTTTCTCCCCCTTTGAAATGTGAACTCCTGGAGGACAGGAGCTAGATTTCTTTTTGCCTGATACACAGTAAATGATTAATAAATGTTTGTTGACAAATTGCATGACTACCTAAGGCAAGAGTTCTTAACCTGGTGGATATAAACTGGGGAATAATAGTTCATAACCTGGGGAACTTTATATATATATATATATATATATATATATACATATATATGTATGTATATATACAAGCACACACATATATATACATATATATGTATATGTATATATGTATATGTATGTGTGTGAGACCTTTTCTGTGCCTCAATTTCCTCATTTGTAAAATGAACAGGTGCAAGTTGATGGACCCTAAAGGCCCATCCAGACCTAAATCTATGCTCCTATATCCCAGTGTATCCTTCTCATGGTTAATAATCACATGGAAAGCAACTTGCTTCACTCTACTTATTATTAAAGTAAGATGACAACACATACTCCTTCCCTTCATCTCAGGTAATTGGGGTTAAGTGACAGGATCACACAGCTACCAAGCGTCTGAGGTGGGATTTGAACTTGAGTCCTCCAGATTCCAGAGCCAGTTCTCTATCCACTGTTCCATCTAACTGCCCTATATAGTTTTTCTTAACAACAAACCAGTCACAGTTCATATTTATTCCAAACAACTGGAAAACTTCTTTCTAAAGCTTTACCTGGGCTGCTTTTTTGTGATACCTTAAGGAAAACATAGCTTCTAACCACAAGTCACATAGCAAGGAAGAAAGGAAAAGGTAAAGCAGACTGGGTGAGACTAAAAACTTGAGAAAGAGCATGTTCAGCTCCAGGCTTTGGAAACACGTACAAAAAACACACCCATGTTGGAAATAAAGATGCATCTACTACTGTAATCAAAATGGGAACTTTAGTGAGAGTTTGGCAAGGGTAACAAATTCTGGTCCAAATCCCAACTTGGCTTTCCAATTTTAGCTAAAGCTATTTCCAAGGCTGACTTTGCAAATGGTTCTCTTGGTGAGGATGTAGACATGTGTGTTATGGAGGTAGATGGGGTGGGGGAAGGGAAGAGGCAGAGCTTGTCTTCTGAATTTCCCTGAGTTTTCCTACAGAATGGTTTATTAAAAGCTTTGTATTTTTCAAAGTTCTGTCTTTGAACTAGTCATTGGAAGCCAATGACTCAAATCTAATGTGACCTGAAGAGAAGGTCTAGAAAGGAAATGGGGTATGTGGAAAATGGTTCCAAATTCCAACTCTGCTTCTCACTACCCACTTACTTGAGATAGACAAATTGCTCCACCTCTGTGGGCCATATTTCCTTAATTGGTAAAAGGGCGAGCTGATCCTAATGACCTCTGAGATCTCTTTTAGCTCCAAGTCGTCAATCATGTGGTCTTACTCTAAAGTTTCAAGAGATGAATCAGTTTAGGGAAAGAGATTAATTTTGATTTTGCATTTATCTAATGCTTTCTGTATGTCAGGGCACTGTGCTTGGTGCTGCGAATGGGAGAAAAATACAAGAAAAAGGACAGTTCCTGCTCTCAAGGAACTTACATTCTAATGGGGGGGAGATAATAATTAAAAAGAAGCTGAGAGAGGGAAAGAGAGGGAAGATGGAGGAGGAGGCTTTCTATCCAACCAGGAGTAGAGTCTGGATAGGGATGGAGGACTGGGTACATCCTCAGAATGGAGGACCTCATCAGTTGGAAGAGGGAACCACAGAGGCAAAGGGATCTTTCAAGGAGACAAGGTTGCTGGGGAATTGGGGAGAAGTACAGCCTAGAGTAGAATTGGGAGAGGAGCAAAGAAGAGGATGAGAAAGAGCAACAGATTTGCAGTTAAGTTCTGACCTTGGTACTCATTAGTTGTGTAACCATGGGCATGTCATCTCACTTTTCTATGATTCTGGTTTCTCATCTATAAAATGGAGATGATAATAAAATTTATACTACCTACTCCACTAGGCTATAGTCATGATCATGAGATAATGCTGTTTAATGCTGTCCAAAGACAAATGTGAGCTCTTATTATTATTGGTTGCCTAGAGACAAACACAAATGAAATGTGTTTCCTTATGCTTCCATCATTCTCTGTGCCTGTTTTGTGCCCATTTTGTTGATATTCACATTTTTGTGTTGTTTCAAGTATGACAGCAATCCAACTATGAGGAATTAAGGGCTTAAGAAATGATTATGAGAATGTGTGAGCATGCTGGACCTCAGAGAAGCAGACCCCAGGGTAAGGAAATCCTGAGTACGCCATGAACATGTTCCTTGAGTTTGATTCAATAAAAATTCATTGAAATCTGATTTATTGTCACTTGGAATTGAAGACTTGGGATGAGATTAATGGGCTGCTCTTGGATTACATCATCTTTGGGGGATTGTCAAACACAGCCTATGTCGAAGTCACTAAGGACTGTTTAGCTGTATTCCCTTGTTAAAATAATGGGATGATTGCTGTTTCCAAGGAACTCAAAGGATAACAACAGACGGAGTCCATGAGGCATGATTTTGGATTCACTATCTTCTGTGGAGGCCACCTTGCATTTGTGCTCTGGCTGAATGCTTCACTTTGCTGAGAATGGCTACATAACCCTTTGCAGGGTGGACATGAATCATGCTCGGGTTGCTTGGATTATCTGGAGAGACATAAACCACATTGCTTAGCTTGTGTGTTTTTCAATATTTTCTTATTACCAGTTTACAGCACCAATGTTTGAGAAATCAAACTCTGATCCATATTTCAAATTCATTTGGTTATAGGACATGCTTCTGCCTTCACCAACCCCCTGTCCTTAAAGACGAAAAAAATGTAAATAAACCAAACTTGAAATTTGTTGTGTTTTTTTTTTACTTTTGCTTTTTTAACTGTCAAGAATCAATTCTACCAGAGCACACATAAACACCCTGCTTATTGGTCTCCTTGCCTCAAATATCTCCCCACTCTAGTCCATCCTCCACTAGGCACCAGAGTGATCTTCCTAAAGTGTAGATCTGATCATATCATCCCCCAAAACCTAACTCAGCAAACTCTAGTACTTCCCTCTCATCTAAAGGATAAAATATAAACTCTTCTGTTTGTCTTTTAAGCCCTTCACAACTTGGTCCCTTCCAATCTTTCCATTCTTAAGCTCTATTTTTGTACACACTACAATCTAGAATCACTGACTTTTCTTGCTGTAACTCTCTCTCTCTCTGTCTCTGTCTCTGTCTCTGTCTCTCTCTCTTTCTCTCTCTCTCTCTCTCACACACACACACACACACACACACACACACACACACACATACATACCATGCCATCTCCTGATGCTGTGCATTTTCACTGGCTGTCTCCTATGCCTGGAACTTTAGCCTTTTTCACTTCCACTCCTGGATTCCCTTGCTTTCTTTCAGATTCAGTTCAAATTCCAGGTTCTGGTTCCTCCATTGCTGATGACTTCCCTTTAGATTTACCTCCCACTTATATTGTGCATATTACCATGTTTTCCCCTTTCTTTGTATCCTTGGAGCTTAGCATAGTACCTGGCATGTATTAAGCACTTAATGGATGCTTATCTATTTAACTGCTTGGTACATATGTATACACACACACACACGTCTATAGATATATGTGTGTGTGTCTAATCAGGGAATCAATCAGGTGACTGCTGATCATTTAATTCCTCACAGTCAATTTGATGAAAACACAGGATGCAAAGGACAGGTAATGTAACCAAAACAATGAGATTTGAACATAGGCTTCTTTTGGATTTTAAAATGGGTATATGTACCCCTTTAGACTCTGACTAGTGTAAAGGAAGTGTAAAAAATGGATTATACGTTCTCATTTCTTTGGGGTCAGGAAAAAGTTCTTTAACCAACTTGAAGGAATTATATATATTATATTATCTATCAATCATCCATCTATTCATTTATTAATGTATTTATTCCTTTGTTTGTTTGCTTATGTTGGGGGCTGGGTTCTTACTCAGTCTTTTCTATTTCTTATCTCGTAAGGAAGTAGTTACTCAGGAATGACTGGCAATGTCACAGCTATATAAGCATGGGATATGGAAACTTCCAGAAAGAGTGTGTTGGGGATGCCAAAGGAAGTGGATGTAGAGCAGACGTACTACCAGCAGTCAGTGCAGAAAGGCTCCCAAAGTAGAGACCTTTTGGAATCATTGTCACGTGTCTGAGGTCACACAGTTAGTATCTGAGTATAGATGCGAATTCAAGTCTATCCTCCCTCCATCTAGATCCAGTAATCTATCCACTGTGCTACCTATCTGGCCATATTTTCTGGTAGGATCTTAATGGCTTGTTTGACAGTTGTTTTGTTGCCATTAACCTGAAAATTGTAATTACTGGCTTGTTCTTGCTTCCCTTTACCTTGCTATACACAAGGTAATATACAATTCCTATGGTTCTGTAAATGGCTCAAAAAAATATTCAAGGCCTCATATAAATGGAAGATTGGTTAACTCTGTTAGTGGTCAGTTATCCTGCCAGCAAGTTCACCAGCTACAATTAAAACCAAATGGAATTCTTGAAAAAAATATGAGTTCTTTAGTGTTCAGGCAACCCCAAATTCTTTAAGTGAACATGACACTAAGGAGTTTTTTTTCTCTTTTGTTTTGCTTTTGAAACAATGATGTAATGAATAGAGAGGAATGTCTCTGAAAAAGATATCAAGGTTTATTGACCCAGGAAAAAAATCTTGATCAAGGCAAAACTAAAAGTCATCATGTCCATCATGAAACAATAAATCAAACTGTTTGTTGAAACATGACCTCACCACATGTGCTTTTACAAACCAAATTTCCAATTTAACCAACCCTCCACACCTCCTAAAAGAAAAGAAAAGTCTAGCCTTGGGCATTCTTCATTATGTTTGTGACTTTCTCAAAAGAAACAGTTTATTTTAAACAATCACTAGTAGTGAGATCAGAGACCTAGGAAATTATCATTCCCCCTAAGTTTTCTGAGTAGATGGGAGGTATATTTTTATATGGTCTGTACTGCATTCTGGTATACTAAAGGAATTCTAAAAAAATAATGGCCAGGAATATATGTGTATGTATAAATGCTAATTATATATGTATGTGTATGTATACATACACATATGTGGGAATGCATGTATATGTGTAGATAGATGATTGAATGTGTATGTTTGTGTGTAATGCCAATAGCAAGGTAACAAAAGAAGGGAAGAAAAATTCACTCTACTAGTGTTAGAATTAATTAGAATTGCTAATGATGCAGAAAGCATGAAGATGCCTTAAGAGGTCAACTATTCTCTCTTTAGGTTTAACAGCTAAAACCTCTTAGACCTAGGAGTTTCCATCCTAGGAGTCTTAGTGGCTCAGGGGAAATTGCTGAGACAAAGGTGAAAAAAAATGGCCATGATGAATTGTATTGAGGCTCTGATTAGAAGTGACACAATGTTCCTTGGAAGACCTAAATGACATGACAATATAGGTATACATCACATATTAGTTCTGCTCAGTATAAAGAATGAATGAAATATTCAAAATGGAGGGCTAAATGTGGAAGCCTTTTGCAAGTGTCCCTTATCTTTGGGCAAGATCACTCTTCTATTTGATTTTTAATGAAAATTTCCATTTGGTTCTTTCTACAACTTGTATTATTAACCTACCCTAAAGCCCAACGTCATTCACTTCAGGAAATTCTTCCTTCTAGCTAAGAAAAATCCATCATTCCTTAGCAATGCATTATCCACCTTCAGAATTACCCCAGGGCTTGCATTTCAGAGACGCAAGAACTTGAATGAGTAGCCAAGGTTATCATCCAGCCTGTTAGATGCCTTATTGGTTTTCTAAATTCAGTAGTCATTTCAGGGAAAGCAGGGTTTGTTTGTTTGTTCTTTGAGAAGTTTTGTTTGAAGAAGTAAGTCACTTTAGGTGAAGCAATGTGGAATAATGGAAAGAACGCTGACTGAGCTAGGATTTTGGAGGCTTGGGTTTTCTTGTCATAGTACATGGGGTATCACACCTAGAATCAAGGAGAACTGGGTCCTAATCCCAGCTCAGATGCTTGCTATATGTATATATTTGTACTAATAACGTCATTTGACCTCTCTCTTTCTCTCAGTTCCATTATGGGAACACTCTAGGCTACTACTCTGTTCTCTCACCAGAAGCATCATCTCCACATTACCAGTAGCAGAGAGGATGGGGGTGGGGAGAGAGGTGTAGTACACTTTATACCCATATGTTTTTGCATTCTTCTGTTAGTTTTTTTTTTAAAGCTTTTCATTCTACAGTCAATCCTCAACTTTTATGGGGGTAATGCTTCTAGAAAATGGTGCAATAGTGAAAAATGAATGCTGATACTTTGAACCAATGTGAAATTGAGGATTAGGTTCCCATGAGCATCAAAAACTGTAACCTTTCACTAGAGATTGCTGAAAATATTTTTTCTTTTTTATTTCTCTGTATTTTCTTTTTTAAATTATTTTATTTGTTTTCAGTGCTCTACAATCACTTCCATATACCTTAGATTTTTTTCCCTCTCCCCTCCCTTTTTCTTCCCTCCCTTCCCATTCCTTCCCCAAGATGGCGTGCAATCTTATATAGGTTCTACACATACATTCCTATTAAATACATTTTCACCTTAGTCATGTTGAATAAAAGAATTAAAATGAATGGGAGAAATCATAAAACAAACCAAAATATAATACAAAAGAAAATAATCTACTACATTCTGAGATCAAATTCCATAGTTCTTTCTCTGGATATAGAAGTTGATTTGCCTCAAAAGTTCAATGGGAATTTTTTAGGTCCTTTATGCATACAATTCTTTATAAAAAAAATTAATTTGGATAATATGTACTTTTCCTAACACAGTAACCATGAAATAATCCATAAAATGTAATACACAAAATAAAATTGGCAACATGCAAAACATTTTTCCTTGCAAATAATTCCCTAGAATTCTATGACCTTTTGTGTTAACATCTCAACTTTAAAAAAGCACATCAATTTCAGAAAATATTCATTTCACGTAAAATCTATAGTACCATAAATACTGTATAGCAAATAAAACTCTTAACACTAAAGCACTTTTAACCTGAATCTTAGCTTCTGCTTTGTCAGACTACAGTATGAGGGCATTGTACCATATATAGCAAATCATTGATTCCTTAACACTAAACTCACTCAGACAGCAGCTGCAGACATTCTAGCATGAAGTTTATCTACCACCTTCATTTTCTCACTGAGCTGTATCACTAACTTTGCACACTTGGACTTAGAGCCCAAAGGACTTGCACTATACTTTGGAGCCGTAATTATAATTGAGTTTTAAAGGCAAAGAATGAAAATACATAGTGAATACAAAGGGAATTCTTTATTCTACAAAAGTAAGGTAAACAAGACCAGTGAAGCACCTAGTAGGATAGCAGGTACTCCGCAAACTTGCACACATCGTACCTCTCATTGTTTTCTCTACTGCATATAGCCATGAATGTGTCTAGCTGCCAACACAGAAGTGAAAATGAGAATGCTAATAAAATTACACAAATTCTTGAAGCTACAAAAGTTAAACAGGAAGATATTGAGGACTGACTGTATATAACTTAGAGAGAATCAGTATTTGTTATGGGAACAAATGTTCTTATTGGGTTCTCAAGGACATTTTGAGGTTCATAATTATAGTATGGTAATTTGCTGTTTTATTGGTTCATGAAAGATGATGAACTTCTGATACATAATTCAAGGTAGTAGGTTATGTTTTGCTATGTATACAGTAGATACTAAATCTTTGCAGTCTGCTATGATATGTTGAAAAGTTTCTAGTATTTCCTTGCACAGCTGGCATTTATAAAAGTACATGTTCCTTAGGGCTTAGCCCATCTAGTGGTAATGATCTGGTTCTGAACTGTCACCATAAACAAATATGTGTAACTCTGCGATTTGATCAACAATTTTTGTCAATATGTTGTCAATTACATTAATACGGATGTCATCCATGGAGAACCTTTTAATTCCACTCTTGTATTCTTACTTGTTTCATAGGCTACAGTTAAAACTAAGGCTCTTTTGTTATGTTCAGCAAATCCAGTGGTATGTACCAGTTTGTGGACTTTACTTTTGCCCTTTGAAGTGATGTCTGTTTACTCCAAAAATATTTCCATTGGTTTTTGACCTGTTTATCTTGTGCTCTGAGAATGGCTATCAATCTTTTTTCTCCATTTAATGAGAAAGTGTTTGCTTTATAGCTATGTAAGTGGTAAAAGTGATAATGACTGTTGGTAGTCCTGATTCTCTCACTAATTAGGTGTTACTAAGCACAAGTTACTTAGTGTCTTGGGCTTTCAGATCTCTACAAGCTCTGACATTCTCTGGTTCTCTGGTAGCAATTGCATTTTGCTAATATGGAAGATCGCATGTTTCCACTTTCCTCCAAAAGATCAACCTTTTTCATTTTGACTCAGTAAATAATAACAATGGAATCTAGCATTAGTTTCTTCCCTATCTTTGGGGAATTGAGGGTGGTGCTTGTTTCCATTGAATCCACAGCTGGAGAAATTCCAAATATGAGCTTGAATCCATAAGACTAAACACATGGGATTAATTTTTGTCAATGTAATTGTCAGAAAAGAGTTGTCTTTAATAGGGCATCATTGCAACTATGAAAGGAGTTGAGCAACAATGAATGTGCTAGAGGGTGAAATTGGAAGGAGGGAAGAATCTGAATTAAAGAAATACCTGGCTTTCCAACCAATACCATCCAAACTAATCACCCCAACACGGAATCAGGAACATGGCAACCTTGGGGAGCAAAATGTCATGGAATGGTAGGGGTAATACATCATCCAGCTACTATTAATTCTACTTTTAAATGTTTATTATACTAAGAATATTGTTCTCTAAACCCTGGATATAATGATAAAACCAAAAAGAATGCTTGCCTGCATCAGTTTCTTCATTTGTAGAATGTAGATGATATTAGTTGCATTATTTATAAGCACTTTGAGAAGTAGAAGGATCTATGGAAATATTATATTATTTTTATAAGAATGCAATGACTATAAATGAAAACAAAACAAGGTAAGAACCAAGAGATGCAAAAACCAAAAGATGTGAGGTTTGAATTAAGAAGTGGCTCCTGGCTACTTTATATTTTTCTTCTTATTCTTTTTATATTTATTATTTGTATACCTACAGATGGACTTGGTGCCATCCCTAGTTATACTACATGATTCTTGAAAATAACGATTATTTCATTCTTTGTATTTGCATATTCAGTGCTTGGCACAATACAGGGCACAAGAAAAATTCTTCATAAATGTGGATTAATTGATTGATCAATCAGGGTTTCAAATGATGGCACTGAAGGCAGGACCTTCCAGATATTGGAAATGGTATGAGTTAGGACAAAGAATTGGGAATTCCAAGTAGGAAAGGATGTACAGTTATTGTCTCCATTAAAAAAAACCTAGACCTGGGTCCCTGACTGTGGAGTTGAGGGTGTTTCTTTTTCCTTCCATCAAATCCAGAGCTAGAGAGCTCCCACATTTGAGCTTAGGGTCATAGAACTGAGCAATTACACTTGAAGTTTGACTGGCCTTGCTCAATGCTGCTTCCCACTGGAAAAGAAAAATAGGATTAATACTAGTTGCTAAAACCACCCCGAACTAGGCCCAAACAAATCAAACGGTTTTATTTTTGAATGGTTTCCACTCAGTTAAACCTCTTGGGTGATTCAGTTCAGAAAATGAATTTCTTTACAGTGAAAATGTGTTTGGCAGCTCCACTGCGGACAAAGTTCATCTTAAGGGCAAAGGACTAAGAAACTCTCTCCGTGTAATTAGGTCGCATTAATGGTTACCGAGGGGAAGAGGCTCAGGTTTAGGCTACATTTAATACATGATGGATAATTGATCTTTCATATGGTGTTTTGCCATTACTATCAATTGTTTGTACTAAATATATGCTGTGGATTAAATCGCACTTCTCTTGTTGTTACCCTTGTCCTTGGGATTTCCTTTTCTTTAAGTATTTTCATTTAAAACTAAGGAGATCAGAAGAATGAATCTGAACCACCTACCTTTAATACAGAAAGGGAAAATAAATGATAAATGAATAAGGTTTAAGCTATGAAAAAGTTGCCCTAAAAATCCCTAGGTGAGATGGGAAGGAGGAGTGGGAATATGATAGAACTCAAAATAAAGAGAATGCCACCATTTAAATTCCCAGAATTGTTGGATCTTAACATTGGCAAGAGCCCAACCTCCTGCACAATATTGTACCTAGCAAGGGGCCATCCGGCTTTTACTAATTTTCCTCTGTTTTACTTTCAGCAGGAGGGCAGGAATCGCTATCACTCAAAGCAGCCCGTTCTACTTTCAGTTAGCTGACATTATTGGGAAGTTTTTCCTTACATTTCGCCTAAGTCAGAGGGCAGTACTACCTGGAATAGTGGAAAGAGAGTGGTCACAAGAAGATCTTGTCTAACATATAATAGCTGTGTTATGCTATCCAAGTCATTTCACCTCTCAATGACCTAGGAATCCTCGAGTGTAAGTTCCAGAGAGGGTGTTGGGAAGTAACAGGTCTTTTTTGTTAAGCCTGTGTCTTCTTTATTTACAAATTCCATCCACTGATGGTTCCACATTTCTTACTAAAACATATCTTTTGCTATTGTAACTGGGCTTTTGACAATGTCCAGATCACCCAAGATGGAGGCTACACTCCATGTAGGAGATGTCAAGGACCCGTTTCTGGGAGAAGACATTCTATGTTCCCTTACCACATAAATGGGACACTGCATTTTATGATTTTGTAAAGTGGAACTTGTTAAAAAATCATTTATCTTCAGGATTTTAATCCATATGTGACTTTTTTCTCACTCCTTCCTGTCCCCATTTTCTAAATATATGTAATGAGGGTTATCCCAAGTCGACAAGTCCATCAACGACGTTTATACTTCCCCAGAAATGGCAGGTAAAATTCAGTCCACACTCTAAGTTACAAAAGCAGACATGCTAAAATAAACCAGCTGATCACTTCATTCAGTCATCAGTCATTAGTAGTACTAGTATTTGTTCTCATCCCAGAAATATCAATGTGCTATTTCCCTGCTTTCAATTTGATTTGGTAGGATTATAGGAGACCATAGCATAAGCAGACTCTTATGCCAATGCCAAACAGAAGGAACATTGCCAGGCAATTTTCATCCATGTGTTCGACCTGAGGTTATCCTCAAAAATGATCAAGAGAGGAAGTTCTTCGCTTTTCCTTCTAGACTGGTTTGCTTCATTTTTTTTTTCATTGGCCAAAAATGATGGCAGACTATGGAACCATATGGAGTAGTTAAAGGCAAAGATGTGGGCATTAAAAGGTCCTCACCAACCATATAAAATGTGTCATTTGGGCTGACCTCTTTACTATAGATTCATTGTTCTGGGCCTTCTAAGTAAGTCCGTTCACAGGTTTTCTCCCCGACCTGTCTCCGTTTGTATTACCATTGCCAGTAAAAGCGATAATAATAGCTGACATTTATACAGCAAATAGTTGTAGACACTTTTCTCTGGGTTATTTCAGTAGAGGACACATTTCTTTGAATTCTGACCTTGTCTTTCCCAGCTGATTCAGGTTGTCCTTGTTTTTTTTTCTTTTATTTACAGGTCTCCTTCAATCAACTAACATGCATTTATTAAGCACCTACTATGTGCCAGGCATGATGCTAGGCAGAGAAGCTGCATATGCTAAAATGAGACTGTCTGCATTTATGGAGGTTACATTTTATGAGGAATATGCAACATGTCAGTCAAACAAAAATCATTCACTATGCACTTACTATTTGTCTGGGAATTTGGGAAGGGGTGTGAGTTGGGGGGAGAAATGTAAATTCTTATATTTGGGTTTTTAAAAGCCAGCTGCCCAAGTACAAGTTGGGGAAAGGCACATCTAGACAGCAGGTCATTTGGAAAGATCTAAAGATCTGAGTGGACTCAAAGCTTAGCTAATGTAGTCTCAGAATACTTAAAAGAAACCTAGTATCCAGGAATAGGGAAATGATTACCTCTCTGTTCACTCTGTCCTGGTCAAACTATGTCTGAAATGCTGGGTTCAGTTCAAGAGGCATATTTCAAGTCCATTGATAACTTAGAAAGCATTCAGAGAGGGGTCACCAAGATGGTGAAGGACTGGGCTCTTGCTGTATGAAAGTCAGTTGAAGGATTTGGAAGAGGCAAGATTTCAAACATTAGAAAGGCTATTAATCCAAGAGAGATTGGGTTTAGGATCATCTCTTCAGACCTGGAATGGATACTAGAGGCCCTCAAGTCCAACCCTCTTATTTTACAGATGAGAAAACTGAGGCAAAAAGAGGTCAATATCACGGCCAGATTCTCATTGATAATACGAAGCAGGATTTGAACTCAACTCTTAAGTGTTTTACTCTATCTACTGTATGACCTTTCACTGCTTGGTGATGAAAACAGCCCTAAGTAGAGGATCTGAAGGCAAGCTCACCAAAAAGAAAATGAGGAGGAAAATCATCTTAAGCAAATAGCTAAAATCTGAAAGAAGTGCACTTACTGAGGAGACTTTTCCTAAGGCACAAAGGTAGAGACCAGAGAGAGAGAGAAGGAAGGTGAAAAAATAGACATATATAACTAGATTTTTCCATCTGCAAAATAAGGGTTTTCTTATTTTTTCTTTGATATTTGGATTTTTGCCCAGAATCTGATAGAACACCTCATGAAACCTTAATACTAAAATGAATCACAGAAGTAGGCAGTGCAGTGTATGAAATAATAATGTTCAGGAATATAATAGAGAAGTGCAGATAGTGAAATCAGGTCAGATTTCAATATCTTTTTGGGTTCTAATGCCAAATAGAGTGGGTGTTGCACATAGCTGATGTAGAGAATTGAAAAAATTATGAATGTATGACCTCTGATACCCTAAGAAGATAATGTTCTTTTAAGTATCCCCTCCAAACTGTAAATCTTTTATTTCATTTTTATAGCTACCTGAAGTTCCACCAATTAGGAAGGGAGGGAGGGAAAAAGGAAAGGAAGGAAGGAGGAAGGAGGGAAGAATGGAAGGAAGGATGGAAGGAAGGACAGAAGGAAGGAAGAAGGGAAGAAAATAAGGAAGCATTTATTAAGCATTTACTATTATATATCGAGCACTGTGCTAAGTATTTAGGTTAATAAGTATGATGCTATCAATGACTTGGATGAAAAAGAAGGCTTGGTTTTCAGATTTACATATATAAATCACAAAATTGGGACTTACTGCTAACACATTTGATGACAAAATCAGTATTCAAAAGATTTTTATTGGTCTCAAATAATAGGGCAAAGCCAGCAAGATGAAGTTTAATAGGGAGAAGTAAAAAAAAAAATTTTTCCATTAAGTGAAAAAAAAAAATAAAACAACTATATGAGTACAAGATGGGGAAGGTCCAAGTTAGAAGCACTGTATATGAAAGAAACCTAGGAATTTTAGATGATTGTAATTAAATAAATTCATTATGCATCAATAGTCCAATGTGACAGCTAGAAGGCTAGTGGGATCTTGGGTTAACTCAGTAGAAGGTCAGTATTCAGAACCAAGAAAGTTATTAACCCATTAAGCTCTAAGCTAGTCAGACTGCTCCTGGGGTGTGGTACTGAGTTCCAGATGTCACAGTTTAAGAGAAGCTTTAGCATACTAGAGAGGCCTCACAGGAAGGTAACCAATGTGAAAAAGAATCTGGAAAGCACTTTGCACAAGGATAAGTTAAAAGAACTTGGGGATATCTATCCCAGAGAAGAGGAGATTTAGGGGAGATGTACTGTTTCCACATATTTGAAGGCCTATAATATGAATAAGAGAGTATATTTGTTATGTACATGTAGCTCTAGAGGGGAGAACTAAGACCTATGGGTAGAAATCACAAAAAAGCAGATTTTGACTCACTATAAGGAAGAACTTTCTAAGAAGTAGAATGAAAAGAGGGGCTTCACAAAGTAGTGAGATTTCCTTCACTGAAAAGGTTTAAGCAAAGGCTAGATAGGCTAAGTAGAATAGCAGTAAGAGGTTAAATACCTTAGGATTACATTTGTATGTAACATGAGTAACCAAGGCTAATCTGAGCATGCCCAGTCTTTCCAATATGGAGGTGTCCTTGCAGACCTATTGTCTAGGCTGTCCAACATGGAGGCCTGAATCCCCTACCATATGAGTGGGGGTAAACTCCTTTGATTGGCTGCCTGCATCTTTAAAACTAGCGAGTCAGAACTATATGCTTTTTTAACCACTCTTATCTGATACATCCAGAGGGTAAAGATTCCAGTTAAACCATGGAGAAAACTCCACGAACTGAACCAGTGAGGTTTCTTCTAATTGGATGATCAATGGGTATGTGTTTTTTAGTCATGTCTGACTCTTCATGATCCCATTTGGGGATCTTCTTGGCAAAGAAATTGGAGTGATTTACCATTTCCTTCTCCAGCTTGTTTTACAGATGAGCAAACTAAGATGAATAGGTTTAAGTGACTTAAGTTACACAGCTAGTAAGTGTCTGAGACCAGACTTGAACTTAGGAAGATGAGTCTTCCTGACTTGTGGTCCAGCACCCTATCTACTGTGCCTCCAGGGGCAGGGGGAATATCCTAATAATGAAAGTTGCCTCAAAACTGAATTGGCTGTCTCGGGAAATGGAGGGTTCCCCATTCCTAGAAATACTTAAATGGAGACCTGGTGCCAGGGATATTGTGAAAGGTATTACAGGTTGACTGGTGGGACCTCTGAGATCACTTCTCCACTTTGAGATTCTGCCATCCTGTAACCTAAGTTGAAAGCTAGAGAAATAATTCCTGAAGAGTCATTGAACTGGCTGTTTTACTGTTTCTCAAGCACAGGACTCCATAACCTATCTCTGTGCCTTTGTACTAACTGTTGCCCATGCCTGGAATGCTCTCTCTCCTCATCTCCATCTCTAAAAATCCCTAATTTTCTTTAAGACTCAGTTCAAGTGCTACCTTCTGAGGTCTTTCCCAATGCTCCCTCTCGCCCCCCCAGCTATTAGTGCTTTCCCACACAATCACCTTGTATCTATTTTATATACTCATGCACATGTATTGTCTCTATACATACATACATATATATACACAAACATATATTTGTATGTGTAACTATATATGTATTGTCTCCTCTAGATAAGTTTCCTTAAGAGCAAGACAATATTACTTTTGTATTTGTATTACCAACACTTAACATGGCGTCCAGTGCATAACAGGTAGGTTTAATGGATGCTCATGCAAGAGAGTATCAAAAATTGCTCATTCAATCCAATCAAGCTCATTGTACACTCATTAAATATATATTCTAAGCATGGGATTAGGCATTGTTCATGATGAAAGAGAGTAACTTCATCCCAAACAACTCCCTAACCATAGTGGTTGATCAGTGGGGGTAAAAAGAAAATAAATGACGAATTCAAAACAGATAAAAGAAGTTGATCATGGAAGCAGAAGAGCAAATCAATGGTTAAACCAGTACATATCCTTGGGCTAGATGAATGATGACTTCACCAGCCCAGGTGCTCATAGTGCACCCAGAGATTCCTCTCCAGAGACAATACTCACATGTTCCTTCCACAGGTGTGTTTATAGTGGAATTCTAAGGATGCCTCGTAATGCCTTCTGGGAGGCTTAGACTGGATGATGCTGGAGAAATTTAGTCCCAAGCATCTTAAATTACAGAAGAAATTGGTTTGAGGGAAGCCAGGGGACTAAAATGAGGTATTTTTTAACGATTCCAAATTCTACCTGAAGGTTAATTTGAGGATCCTTCTTCATGATGATTTTGTCAGACCCATGGTGATATAACAATTCTTTTTTTCTTCTGGGACAATCAAAGAAGTCCGATTTGGAAGAAGAATGTGAAGGTAAGAAGCAAATCATTCCGTCAAGTCTGTTTTCTCCCCCAGTCATTGTTCTGTACTGCATACTCATGAATGTGCTGCACATATTTTGTCTTCTTTTATTGGAGAACCAGGAAAAATGATTTAAAATGTCAGAGAGGCATGTTTCATTTCAATATAAGGAAAAACTTCTTAGCCATTATGGCTAGCCCAAAGTGTGAGTTACTTCCTGAGGTAATGATAATTGCCCATGCCTAGGAAGCATCAAGCAGAGGATGGATGGTCATTTATCAGGGTAGAGGTTGATCTTCACGTCCTTGAGATACCTCCCAATTTGGAGGCTCTAAGTGGTAGCAATTTGTGTTGAGTTCATTTTGAAATAGAAAGAGATAAAGATCTTGAACTCCTGAACTCTTCTCACTTGGTATTTTATGAACATTAAATCATAGAATTATTGATCTAGAGTTAGAAGAGACCTTACAAGCAATCTAGTCCAACTCCTTCATTTGTCAGATGGGGAAACTGTGGGACCCAAGAGGGACAAGTGACTTGCTCAAGATCACTCAGAAAGTAAATGGCAGAGGTAGAATATGAACCCAGTTTGACTCCCAATCCTTTGCTCTTTCCATTGTGCCACCTACTGAATTCAGCCACTGCATCAGAGTGCAAAGGCACTGTGAGACTAGAACAGAGGGTCCTAGGTTCCCAGCACTGGATCATTAGGACTTTTGGGTAGACTCTTTTGGTTGTTGTTGAATTTTAGTTGTGTCTGACTCTTTATGACAGAGACACTGGAATGGTGTGCCATTTTCTTCTCTAATTCATTTTACAAACGAGGATGGGTGAGTTCAGGTGCCCTGAAATAGCCAGGACAATTAAGGTCCCATAGTTTCCAGGGTGACGTGGGGGCATAAATCATCTGCCTTCTCAGCCTGGAATGTCTCTCTACCATGCTGGCCTCTCTTCCATTGGCTAGTTCCTTCCAGGATGGAAGTGGGGGTGGGGGCTTCATTATAGGGATAGACCCAAGCCAGTCATGCTTCATTCTCCTCCTAGTTGTGTCCTCCTAGTGTCAGAAGACTCTCTGTACTTCACTATCATGACCCCACATGAGTACCTTCCCTCCTCTCTTTGCTCCTCTCCTCAGTCAGTATTTTATTTGCCCCTATTAAGTTCCTTGAGGTCAGGGAGAATCTTTCTGTTTGATTTCATTTGTATCCCCAATACCTGGCACATAATTAAAAAATGCTTATTGCTCATTGTCTGCCTGATCTCCATATCTTTGGGTCAGTGTCCAAGGTGGGATGCTGTGGCACATACAGAAAAGTCTGATGCCTTCAATCTTTGCTAAATAACACAGCAAACAAACACTAGAGATAAACCTCTGCTAGACACTGAGCTAAATGCTTCACAAAAATCTCATTTGATCTTCACAAGAACCCTGGGAGGTAAGGTGCTATGATTTACATTTTACAGTTGAGGAAACTGAGGCAAATAAGGTTAAATGATTTGCCTGAGGTGACATAGCTAGTAAGTGTCTGAAGTAAGTATTTGAACTCTGGTCTTCCTAATCTCAAGGCCAGCCCTCTATCCACTGTACTACTGAACTGTCTCTAAGTGCAATACCTTCACCATAATTTGACTTCAGTCCCCTTTTTAATTTTCCTGTCCAATTTTCCTGCCTTATCCCAAAATGATATCAGGCCTATTTTTATTTTTTTAACAAATAAGGCAAATTGAAGATGGCAGAATAGAAAGACACACATACTCTAGCTCTTCCCCCACAACCCATAAAATACCTGTAAAGAATGACTCTCAACAAAGTCTAGAGCAGCAGAAGCCACAGAACAATGGAGTGAAGAAGATTTCTGGCCCAGGGTGATCTGGAAGGCCGATGGGAAAGGTCTGTCTCACCAGATGCAGAACTGAGCACAGCCCAGCCTTGGACATGTGGTGCAGGAGGAGCAGGACTGTAGCAGGCCTCCGGTGCAGAATCCCCAGCAGCAGTGGAGGGTCTCAGAACCCTCAACTCACAGGTACCAAAGACAATTTCAAAGGTCAGTGAGAAGGCTTTTCCAACTGAGTGAAAAGGGAGTAAGGTCTCCCCTAGCCCTGGCCCCAGGTGGGGGCCGTGGCAGCAACAGAAGGAGTGACTACAGTGGACATGGCAGGCAGCAGGCAGCTTCCATTGCTGAAGGCCTCAACACAAAGCCCCTGGGGGAATTGAGCAGCTGATCTGAACTCAGCCCTGAGTGTCAACCCTGCCTTCCACCTAAAGCCCCTGGGGGAATTGAGCAGTTTATCTGAACCTCAGCTGTGAGACCTTCTCAGGAGTGAGGAAGAGCAGTGGCGCAGTCCCAGATTCTGGGTACAAAAGTTTTTGGTTGCTCCCAGGCCAGTACTAACCCTACTCTAGACAAAGGACCCAAAAGTCAAGTAACTGGTTGGGAAAATGCCCCCAAGAAATAAGACTATGGAAGGTTGCTTTCTTCGTGAACAGGTATTTTTTCCCATCTTTCAGATGAGGAAGAATAATGCATACCACCAGAGGAAGACCTAAAAGTCAAGGCTTCTGCATCCCAAACATCAAAAATAAATATGCAATTCAGGCCATGGAAGAACTCAAAAAGGATTTTGAAAATCAAATAAGAGAAGTGGAGGAAAAATTGGGAAAAGAAATGAAAGTGATGCAAGAAAATCATGAAAAGTAAGTCAATAGCTTAATAAAGGAGACCCCCCCCCAAAAAAAATGCTGAAGAAAACACCTTTAAAAATAGGTAAAGTCAACTGGCAAAAGGGTCCAAAAAGCCAATGAGGAGAAGAATACTTAAAAAAAACAGAACTAGCCAAACAGATAAGAAAGTTCAAAAGCTCACAGAAGAGAATAGTTCTTTAAAAATTAGAATGGAATAGATGGAAGCTAATGACTTTATGAGAAACTAAGAAATTACAAAACAAAACCAAAAGAATGAAAAAATGGAAGAGAATGTGAAATATCTCATTGAAAAAACAACTGACATGGAAAATAGATCCAGGAGAGAAAATTTAAAAATTATGGGACTACCTGAAAGCCATGATGAAAAACAGAGCCTAGACATCTTTCATGAAATTACTAAGGAAAACTTCCCTGATATTCTAGAACCAGAGGGCAAAATAAATATTGAAAGAATCCACCAATCACCTCCTGAAAGAGATCCAAAAAGAGAAATTCCTAGGAACACTGTAGCCAAATTACAGAGTTCCCAGGTCAAGGAAAAAATATTGCAAGCAGTTATAAAGAAACAATTCAAGTACTGTGGAAATACAATCAGGATAACACAAGAGCTAGCAGCTTCTACATTAAGGGATTGAAGGACCTGGAATATGATATTTCAGAAGTCAAAGGAACTAGGATTAAAACCAAGAATCACCTACCCAGCAAAACTGAGTATAATACCTCAGGGGAAAAAATGGTCTTTCAATGAAATAGAGGACTTTCAAGCATTCTTGATGAAAGACCAGAGTTGAAAAGAAAATTTGACTTTCAAACACAAGAATCAAGAGAAGCATGAAAAGGTAAACGGAAAAGAGAAATTATAAGGGACTTAATAAAGTTGAACTGTTTACATCCCTACATGGAAAGATAATATTTGTAACCTTTGAAACTCTTCTCAGTACCTGGCTAGTTACACACCCACACCACATACACCCACGTGCGCGCGCACACACACACACACACGCATAGCAAAAGAGACATAGAGAGACAGAGAGCACAGGATGAGATGAATAGGAAGTGATCATATCTAAAAAAATAAAATTAAGGGGTGAGAGAGGAGCATATTGGAAGGAGAAAAGGAGAAATAGAATGGGGCAAATCATCTCTCATAAAAAAGGCAAGAAAAAGCTTTTTCAATGGAGGGGAAAAGTTGGGAAGTGAGAGGAAAAAAGTGAAGTTTATTCTCATTACATTTGGATCAAGGAAGGAAGAGCATACACACTCAATCTGGTACGAAAACCTATCTTACACAACAGGAAAGTAGGGGAGAAGGGGATAAGCAAGGTTGGGGGGATCATGGAAGGGAGGGTAAATGAGAGGAGGGAGTAATTAGAAGTAAACACTCTTGGGGAGGGACAAGGTCAAAAGAGAGAATAAAAGAAATGGGGAGCAGGATAGGTTGGAGGGAAATAGAGTCTTACACAACATGACTATTATGAAAGTCATTTGCAAAACTACACATATATAGCCTATATTGAACTGCTTGCCTTCTCAGTGGGGATGGGTGGGGAGGGAGGAAGGAAAAGAAGTTGAAATTAAAAGTTTTAGGAACAAATGTTGAGAATTGTTTTTGCATACAATAGGGAAATAAGAAATATAGGTAATGGGGCATAGAAATTTATCTTGCCCTACAGGACAAAAGAGGAGATGGGGATAAAGGAAGGGAGGGATGTTAGAAGGGAGGGCAGATTGGTGGTAGGGGTAATCAGAATGCATGGCGTTTTGGAGTGGGGGGAGGGGAGAGATGAGGAGAAAATTTGGAACTCAAAATTTTATAGAAATGAATGTTGAAAGTTTAAAATAAATATTTTTTAAAATTAAGGCAAATTTAAAAGAATTTTAAGAAGTCTACAAAACCCTCATGTAGATAGGCTCCTCTAAGTCAGGTCTGTGACTTACTGAATTAAACAAACAGAATCAGAAAATAGAGCTCTCTTATTTTTATGGAATCCGGGAAGATGGTAACTTACTTTGTATATAGATTATTTGAATCTTGTGGCAGACCATAGGATTTCGAGTTGGAATGGCCTTAAGTCCAACCTCTTATTTCGCAGAGAACTGACTTCCTTTAAATCCCAACTAAAATCCCATTATCTACAGGAAGTCTTTCCCAAGCACTTTTACTTTTAATGCCTTCCCTCCTTAAATTATTTCCTGTTTATCCTCCTATAGTTTGTGTATACATTGTTGTTTGCGTGTAGTATCCCCCATTAGACTGTGAGTTCCTTGAGAGTAGGGCTGTCTTTTGTATTGTTTTTTTCTATCCCCATCACTTAGTACAGTTCCTGGCACATAGTAGGCACTTAGTAAATGTAGACTGATTGATTGACATAGTAGGCAATTAAAAAATGTTTGTTGTCTGACTGAATGATAAAGGGTTTGAAACTGAGGTACAAGAAGGTTGTGTCATGCCTAAGACACAAAAACTTAAAAATAGAGCCAACCTTAGAAGATGGGGAAGATGTGAGCAGACTCTAACTTGGTAACCTAGAACTTTCAAAATGTTGGCGTTTCCTGCCCTGCTCTTAACCTTTGGCTTACAGTAGCAGTTGTAAATGTGGATGCTATTAGATGAAGGAAGTCCCATCTATGGTGAACAACAGAAGGCGTTTAACTCAGAGCACCACATCAGTTGAAAGGGACCTTAGCTTTCACAATTAGCTTAGTTCCTAGGGAAAGTAAACTGCCCATAGCTTTACAGACCTGTTAGGGATAGCTACTGCCCTGTAGTCAACTGTTTCTCTAGGTTCAGGAACACAATCCTGAGATCAATGCCAAGAAAATAAACCTTGAGGACAATATGTTTAACATATAGTAAATACAGCTGCATCCAGCAAATGAATAAGACAGGGCCTACTGGATAGCCAAAGGAATTCCCTCTTCACATTTTACACAAATAAGTAATGTGGAGCTGGAGGCTTACCCATGAACAGCTCAATACAAAACACCTGTCTCAGCCCAATGGTGTATATATGCTGATTTAGAGTTGATATGCTCCATTTATATTTATAACGACTGTACACAAATCCCTCTTGTCTCTCCTACTCAATTATAAACCTCTGGTTGGAAATTGTGTCCAAACCAATCTTTGAAAATCCTGAAACACTCCACATGAATTCATTCATTCAGTTTCTAAGAGCATTGCTAATAAGAATGTAGCCTGTACTGTGATCCAATGAGAAGGTATCGTCTCCTTAGATATTTTGACTCCATGTTTACTGTGCAGTGGAGGCTTTGAATTTTCATGATAACATGTGATTTTGTTTATCACCAGATCAGTATCCACATGCAAAAGGAAAATGTGTACATTTTTAAGAAGTCACATTAAAAGGTTATTTTCATTGTACCCTCCTGTACATTACATCCTAGGATGCTTTCCACTTTACTCACTATCCACCCACTACCTTTACATCACAATTCTGCAAATGGTGTCCCATGCCATATTTGCAAGCCTAAAAGTAAAACCTCAGTGACTCAAGGCATGGAAGTCAAGGTGAAGAGATATTATCCAGAGCCAAACAAAATCTAGGTATAGGGAGTGATGCTCCTTCCTTTCTGTCACTGTTCTTCAGTCATTCCAGTCATGTCTGACTCTTTGTGACCACATTTAGGATTTTCTTGCCAAAGACAGTGTAGTGGTTTGCCTTTTCCTTCTCCAGCTCATTTTACAGTTGAAGAAACTGAGGCAAACAGAGCTCTTTTGCCCAGGGTCACATAGCTAGTAAATGTCTGAGACTGAATTTGAACTCAGGTCTTCTTGACTCCAGGGCTCTAGTCACTGAGCCACCTAGACATGCTCCTTCCTTGTTTATGTATCTTTATACATGCTGCTTCCTCAAGAAAATTACATGTAAGTTCACATATACTTGTCTGCATGTATGTTATATTCTCAAGAGAATGTAAGGTCCTTGAGGGCAGGGGCTATTTTATTTTTGTCTTTCTCAGTTGACTAAAGTAGAGAAGACTTAGCCAGTCCCACTAATATTGGACATGATACTGCTGGCTACAATAATAAGCTTGTGTAAAGCCCATCTATTTGCTCCTGATTGTCTGGTCCAATGTCCTCCACTGTGGCCAGTTGAGATAAACAAAAATGAAACAACCCTTCCTTCAAGGAGCTTATATTCTCTTGGGAATATAACATGTACACTGGTAAGTGTATATAAAGTATATGCAAAATGGTGATAACGGAGAGCATCTCTGAAGACCATAGGTTACATGGAAGCTAAGGATCTTAAGAGGTTGCAATGAAGAGGAAGAGTATACTAGTCACAAAGGGACCAGAGGCAGAAGGTAGTATGTAGTATATGGGAAATGGATTTCTCTTGACACCGAGGAATATAACAGGATCAAATATAGAGGAGGACCAGAGGAAGGGGGAGAACACAAGGGGGTTAAAGGAGGATAAGATAAGATGAATGTTCAGCACAAGTCCTATACAATCAGCACATAGGAAAGTACATAGCAAACATATCTCTGCAAGTAAAGAGAAAACAAAGATGACCTGCTTTTTTCCTTTGACGGTAGAATAATGTGCTGTATTTCCTAGGAGCAGATTAAGGTTCAAAACTAATTTTCACTTTGTATTCACAGGACCATAGTAGCAAACCCTCAAGAAAGAGCAGCTTCCACTGTAGGTATCTTCCAATATCAGAGAGCAGCAGGGGAATATGAGAAGTAATGGAGAGTGGGAAGGAGTGAAGAAACCATGACATGGATAAATTTTCATCAGAAGGCACAATCCAATGACTTCCAGGATGTGAGGTGTGCCCAACAGGATCAAATTAGGATTATGGATTATACATCTAGAGTTGGAAAGGATCCCCGGGGTCATCTAATACAACTCTCTTATTTTACAGGTGAGAAAACTGAGTCTTGGAGACGTTAAGTGATTTGACAAGGTTACACAGAAGCGTCAAATGTAGTATTTGAACTCAGATCTAACTACCAAGCCCATGTTTTCTTTTTCCTACTGCATCTTCTAATCCTGTATTTGTATATGATAAAATGGGGGATAGTTCCCCTTTCCACCTTTAAAAATTCAGGCTAATTCAACTCAACTGCATCAAAGAAGAAATATGTTCTCGAGGAAAGTGTCCTAGAACTAGAGTCAGAGGAAATGGGTTTAAATCCCAACTATGGTGGATTTTGGGGGCATCTGGGATATTTTGGGGTTATTTGGGAAAGGAGGAATAGCTGTCTTCCTGAAGCTGTTGGGCAGCCACTCTGGAGCTCTTATTGCCATTTAAGAGCATTCTGGAATGCTCCAGAAGTAGTCTCAAGCTTGTTGTGGTCATTCTGGAGACTAGAAGCTGGCTTTTGTGTGGTGAAGAAAAGTATAGGAGCAGAAATTTAATATTTGTATGAAGTGTCTGGGAATTCATGAGTTCATATATTTATCTGCCAATAGGGAATTCTATTGTGAGAGCTTAAAAACACTAAGTAGAGAGGGAAGTTGGACAGGATTTAGTGAGTGTATGAGGGTGTGAATGGAGGCATGGCATCATCTTAGAAGATGGGCAAAACTGAGACCTTGCTAGCTAGGTCTGAGGAGGGCTGTGCCAAGGGGTACAGGTACTGAATTGGGTCCTACTCAGTATATATATATATACACACACCATCAGGAAGAGCAATGGAGTTTTGTGCTCTCCTGGTATGCTTCTTTTTTTTACACATATTTCCATATTAGTCATATTGTGAAAGAAGAATCAGAACAAAAGGGGAAAACCACAAGGAAGATAAAAAAGAGAAAACAGTATGCTTCGATCTTCATTCAGACTTCACAGTTCTTTCTATGGATATGGTTAGCATTTTTCATCATGAGTCTTTTGGAATTATCTTGTGTCATTGTATTGCTGCAAAGCACTAAGTCTATTAAAGTCAGTCCTCACACACTGTGGCTGTTACTGTGTACAGTGTTCTCCTGGTTCTTCTCACTTCACTCAGTGTCAGTTCATGTGAGTCCAGGTTTTTCCGAAGTTGACCTGTCCATCATTTCTTATAGCACAATAGTATTCTATTACATTCATTAACCACACTTCTCAGTATGCTTCTGATATGGTGCATGGAGTGTGATAGAATTTTATGGCCCTGAGCATGGCCTTTGTGAGCCAAGCTTTCTTCATATGTGCAACTGGAATAATAATATTTTACAACCTCCCTCACATGGTTATTGTGAATAAAGGGCTTTGCAAACCCTGAAGTGCTTTTACTCTTTGTTGTCGCTCAGTTGAGTTTGAGTTTCCACGACCTCATTTGGGGTTTTCTTGGCAAAGATACTGGAATGGCTTGCCATTTTCTTCTGCAGTTCATTTTATAGATGAGGCAATTGAGTTAAAACAGGGCTAAGTGACTTGCCCAGGGTCACATAGCTAGTAAGTATTTGAGAGTGGATTTAAACTCTGGAAGATTAGTCTTCCTGACTCCAGGCCCAGCACTCTATGCACAGGGCCCCTTAGCTACTTTCACTATTACTATTACTTAACTCTTACTATTAACCCTCTCCTACAACTATGTTGGAGCAAAAAGGGGTGAAAGGAGGGCTTTTTGTTTTTTTGTTTTTGTGTGTGTGTGTATCTTTAGAGAAAACCAAGCTTATCTGGTACTCACAACCAACACAAGCATGATGGTAGATTTTGCTACAGCATGAAGGCAACTCAGGGTGCAAGCTGTATACTTTGGAGATAAATCATGAACAATCTCATGTTTACCCAGTTAGTCTGACTCAGTTTTAAAGAGCCAATCAGTGCTTCAGGTGGCAGAGACCCCCCATTTAGCTATTTAATGCATGGTTCCTGCCTCCAGTACCAGACCCTTAGGTTACTATAGTTCATAAGATCTAGAGGTGGAAGGAATCTTAAACATGAAGGTCATGTTATCCAATCTCCTCATTTTTTCAGAGAAGGAAACTGAAACCATAAGACGTTATGTGATTTGCCTAAGATTACAAAATGATGGACTTGCCCAGCATTCCTTCCACTGCTCTGAAGTGCCTCTCAGTACCAGTCCTTTGCTCTAGCCAATTGACATCCTCTGGAACATCAAACTGACTGGACTTTGTCCTCAACTTTAAAATGGCAGTAATAATATAATAGCTCTAATAATAATAATAAGTAATGATAATATCTCTAGCTCTACAGGTTTGTGAGAGAAGCATTTTGTGAATCTTAGAGCACTATAGAAATGAACTATTATTACTGACGATCTTGTTTCTGTTGTCTGGAGAAGCAAGATCCTTTTCTGTATGGACCCTGGCAATCCCCTTGCTAGCTTCTCATTGAAAATGCTGTGCATGTAGCTACCATGGCCTTGCTCCAATTTAATTCAATTCAACAGTATTTATCTAACACCTGCTATAATATAAGTAAGAGGACACTGTGCATACAAACATCAAAGTCTCTGTCTTGAAAGTCGTCTAGTCCAATCTTCTCATTTTACAGAGAGGGAAAATGAGGTCCAGAGAGGTTAACTAATTCACCTAAGTCTATAGTCTATATGTATGGGGCAGCTAGGTGGTGCAGTGGATAGAGCACCCGTGCAGGAATCAGGAGGACCTGAGTTCAAATCTCACCTCAGACACTTGACACTCATTAGCTGTGTGACCTTGGGCAAGTCACTTAACCCCAATTGCCTCATCCTGGCTCATCTCCAGTCATCCTGATGAATATCTGGTCACTGGATTCAGATGGGTGTGGAGGAGAAGTGAGGCTGGTGACCTGCACAGCCCTTCCTCACTCAGAACAAAGTCAAGTGCAAGTCATGTCATCATTTCTCTGATGGCATGGTCTTCTTCAGTGATGAAGGATGAACACATACATAGTCTATATAATACCCTAGCTCTGCAGTCTACAGTACATTGTATAGTTCATGGGAGCTTGATTTCTTCCTAACACCTCTCTCTGGGCTCATGTTTTTCATAATTGCCTTTGAATTACTGTCTTGGGAATTTCGTCTCTGCAGCTGCCTCTATTCCTGGTCATCAGTGCCGTTAGCGGGAGGTCCCTGTACCCCCTGAGCTTTATTTCTTGTTTCTCTTTGTCATTTTCTAGTCTTCCCTCAGTTTTTCACAATTCTCTCTTAAAGGCAACATCACTCCACCTGGCCCAGTTCAGAAATCCCTGACCTCAGAGTCTTGATAAATTCACATTAGTATGAGAAAGTCATTCCTGAATCTTCTCTCAGTTCTCTCTGTCCTTTCTAACATTCAAACTATTCAAAACCTCATATTTACATTTTAATGTAGAGACCTCACCCACTGATCTCCCCTCAGTTCCAAAATCATTTTTAGAGAGTACTGCTATAGTAAAATATAAAAATCAAAGGTAAAATGTATAAGGTTTTCCCACTGGAAAACAAATGCTTTTCATTAAGAAAAAAAGAGAAGTATAGAGATTATTGGACTAAAATTAATCTGTATTTGTCTGTGCCTTGTAGCAAAAAACCTTTTAATTCTACATTACCGAAATCTATTGACATGTAGCCAAACCTGATATAATACAGCCCAGTGGGGAAATATCACATTTCTGTGGATATAGCAATTGAGAAAACTCCAGGCTCACCATCCATAACATTTTCATTGCATAACAATTTTGGGAGATCACATCATGCCCTATATTTAGAAGGTCTCCCATAGTAACCATGAGAAGTGGTTTTGCTCACACAGCTGAGCATATAAAATTAATTTTGACTTATCAGAAGACTGAGAGGGGAAGGGTGAGCAAAAGGCAACATATCTCCTTTGCCTTATTAAGTTCAACACCCAGAAAGGGTCATATGAACCCCCGCAGAGCAAGAAACTGTGTGTTTCCATTACGTGTCCATAGATCTAGCTGATTCTTTATGTTTTCTTTTCTTTTTAACAAAAGCTTGTAGGCTCTCAGCAGGAAACATGTCTCTCAGATTCAGGAGAGCAGGATTTAGTGGAAAGCCTGCTTATGGGGATGTGGTGAACTCAGATGGCATCTTATGTTCTGTCTTCCTGTGTTTCCTAATGACCAAAAGTAGTCTAAAAGTAATTTCTGACTCAGTTTCATTACAGATGCACACACATGTATTTTATATGCACACATATGTATATATAATCACCTACAGGGTATATGTGTGTGCATATACATATGGAGAAAGGGAGAGAGACAGACAGGGACAGAGAGACGGAGATGAGATGAAATATCTGGTAAAGACTCCCTGGATGATGATTTTTAAAGCCGTTAAACCTTTTGAAGGGAAAAATGGGACTAAGCACCCTTAAGTTTGTCAGTCTTACCTGTGAGAGCAAGCTAGGCATTTTGACTTAGTTTCAATTAATTTCAATTAATGAATTTACAAGCATTTTTTTTTTAGTCCAAGTGTCCAGTTTATTGTAGCACCAATAGAAGTGGGCCAATGACTCTGGGATATTTGTGACACCAATACAAGCAGGCCAGATTTTAAGAATCTGAGCATTTAATGAGGGTAAAATTGATATTTTATACAGGAAGACTGTGGGAAGATCTCTGTGATTAAGGAGTGGCCAGCAGCTTGGGGATGGGCCAGGTGCTGACAGTGAGGGCCACAATCAAAGGGAAGTTTAAAGGATTATACTGGGAGGGTCCTGATGTCTCAGGAGAGCTCCAGAGACTTGGTAGCTGCAATTTGTGGGAAAGTTCAAGGACCCTCTTTTAGAGGTCCCATTGCTCCATCAGTAGCTCCATGGTACCTGAAATCTTTTGGGTTAAAGTCTCAGCTTCAGAAACTGCTTCTTGCTGTCCCTGCCTCAAGGAGGGTCCCAGAGAGAAGTCAACCAGCATTTATTGAGCACTTACTGTGTGCCAGGAACTGTACTGAGTGCTGGGGATATAAGATCCAAGAAGGAAACCAATACTACTTGCAATGAGCTTCTATTTTAATGTGTGCTGCTTCCCGAATATTGAGCATCAAGTGTAAACACTGAAACTTTCTAAATTTACCACCTGCTCTGTAAAGCTGAACTGTCTGCTGTACACAAACAAGTGAGCTTGGGACATAGACCTGGTAGCCAAGGTCAGGTGGAGAAATAGACACCATTAACCATAGCCAGTCCTCCTCCTCCGTCTTTGTACATCTGTGTCTCTCTCTGTCTCTCTGTGTATCTGTCTATCTCTCTCTCTCCCCTCTCTTTTTTTCCTGCCACAAATTGTGCCATCTCTACTCTTGATTGATACCTGCCTTTGACTTCCAGTGTTCTTGACTGTGGCTCCTGCTTACATCCCAGATGTTGACTTCTGTCTTTCAGACAACAGACTGATAGGTCAAGTTGAGTCAACAAGCACTTTCTAGTGCCAGGCACTCTGCTAAAGCTGAGAATGTGTGTGTGTGTGTGTGTGTGTGTGTGTGTGTGTGTGTAAGTCCTTTGTTGCTGAAGAAGACCATGCCATCAGAGAAATAATGACAGTGACCAGATATTCATCAGGATGACTGGAGATGATCCAGGATGAGGCAGTTGGGGTTAAGTGACTTGCCCAAGGTCACGTGTGTGTCAAGTGTCTGAGGTGAGATTTGAACTCACAACCTCCTGACACCTGCACTAGTGCTTTATCCACTGCACCACCTAGCTGCCCCAAAGCTGGGAATACAATCAGAAAGAAAGAACTTCCCTATCCTAAAGGAACTTTTGTTCAAAAGCAGGCAGAGTTGATGGGAGAGGACAGGAAAATACTCCACATAGGGAAAAGAAAAGTCAAAGTCCTGAATATAGAGTGGAGAGGTATGAAGATGTGCATTGGAGCAGTTCCTTAAAAAAAGCCCATCAAAAAGAGAAGTCACAGGGCAGAAATGAAGTCTATTTCAATTCAACTCACATCAATAAATCTTTTTCAGGAGGCTATGAAATGCCAAGTACTACTTTAGGCATTGGGGAATACAAAGACAGACACAAAGCAGACCCTGCCTCAGGGAGTTTACATTCTATTAGAGAGATGTACATATATAAAATAATTTCAAATAATGGAAGCAATTGTGAGTGGTTAGGAATCGGTGAAGACCTTTTGTAGCAGGTGGTACCTGAATTTTGTTCCAGAAGGCATCCAGTCATGCTAGGAAGGAGGTGGGGAGGGAGGGAATTCAGCACATGGAGAGATTGTATGTACAGAGACTTGGAGGCTAAAGATGGAATGGCCAATATGGTAACAGCTCAGCAACATTACTGTCAGTAATAAGGCTTTAAATTCCTGCTAATTCCTGGAAGATTCTTCATTACGCATATGGTCTGAGAGGTTTGTTTTGATATCCATATTTATATTGTCTGCGGACTAAGTCAGTTAACTGGCAAATACTTGGAGGGACTTGATTAATATTCATGGAAGCTCTCAACAAACCCAGAACTGGAAGTTGCCCGGTGAATTACCTTTTGTTAGCAGTGTGGCCAGATGAAGAAAACTGGGCAGCAAGCTTTGTGTTTGCAGCTGGCCTCTCTGCATGTCTTAGCATGTCCCCTCCCTGAGTCCTTCCATTATTGAACAGGACATTTGCTATAGGACCACATGGAGAAGTAGTTTTCATCATAGACCTAATTAACATCTTCCGGAGTTACCATTTGATGGACTCATAAATCAGAGGTGAGCTAATAAGATTAATTCCTTTCCCTCTCCTTCATTTTAACATGTTGATTTCTTTTTGATATCTGGAGTCAAAGAAACAAATAAAAATGCTGAGGAAAGTAGCTAACGCCAAGCCCGAAATATAGTTTATACATCCCAAGTCAGCAAGTTATTTGTATCGTTCCAAGTACAAACCCAAAGAAAAATAAATAAACATCCCAACGTAAAACAAAGCCCAGCCTGAATTTTTCAGAAGAGGTAAATTTGGAGTATTAAAAATCAGATGTCAGCTTCTTAGTTATAGACACATGAGTCACTGTAGGGATGCAGAGAGGTAGATTTTGTTCATCTGAAAAATCCCAAAAGCTGTCTAGCTACATATTGGCCTAGACTACAGCGTGACTAACTTAAGGGGCCACCCACATTTCCCACCAGGTCCTGTCCCAAATGAGATGATCAGAGAGAATTTTAATTAAAGCAGGGGATGTTAACTAGGAATTCGTAAACTTTTAAAAAATCTATTTTCATGATTTTCAATATAATAGATTTTCTTTTTGTTCCTATGTATTTTATTCCTTGCATTTCAAAGTATGAGTCTGAGAAGGGAGCCATGGGCTTCACCCATGTTACTGCCAAAGGGGTCCACCATACACACAGAAATACACACACACACACACACACACACACACACACACACACACCCAAGAACCCCTGCCTCCAAAGTCTTTGGATAAGGACCCTATGTCTTTATCTTCTTCTCACTTCCTTTTTCTCAGCCAAAGAGGCCAAAGTAGCCACTTGGGCCAATCTTACCCAGTGTATGAGTTGCAAACTATATTCTGCTAAGGTCAAATCTGGTCAGGGTGGAGTGATATGGGCACTGCTCCCAACTAATGGAAAAACAGAAGCTTCAAAGCAGCTTGGCCCTGCTGGCCTTCTCAAACAGATCCACACCCATTGGAAAATGATTCTTAAAACCACCCCACCGATAAGGGAAAAAAGAGAGGGAAGAAGGCCGGAGGGAGCAGGATTGAATAGTTTACAAGAATCCTCCACATGGGCCAGAAATGGTTCAAACCAGCATCCCAAGTCTTGGAAGAAAGATGGCCTTCAAGGCAAGCTGAGTGTCTTTTTATTAGGCTGTACCCACAAAAAGGCTGCTCTCTGCCAGCTTCCTTTTCACAGCCATCCATCCAAGGCCTAACATTTCCAAGGACAGGAATCTCCCATTCTTTAAGGAAGATGTGCTTTCAGGAAGATTTGGCCACATCTGCCAAATAAACCATCCTGACAGACCAGTTAAAAACATAAGCATTTGATTATGTTCTCTAGATAAGCACAGGTACCTGAAACTTGAAATTGAATTTTGGAAGAGCAATCATTACCCTGAAGGGGCTCCCACTTAATACAGCTCCCAGATTCATTTTCATGGGGAACACAAATCCTTATACTTGGTCAGGGAGACATTGTGCTGAGCAGTTGATGGAGAGGAAAAGAATGGTTGATGGGAAGGGCACTAGAAAGATAATCTTCCTTTCATGAGCAAATATCAAGGAGAGACTAAAGCGGGCAAATGAAAAGGACAGTCAACAAAAGAAGAAAGACGGAAAAGCAGGGCTCGCAGCTGTATATTCCAGAGACAGAGTATTTAAGTTTTAACCATTCCACTATGGCAGGCACCACAGGCTCTCATTCTTTCTGGAAGGTCTAAACTGACCAGGTATAAAGTAACTGGGTTTTTTTCTAATGGTGATGACTTTAATAGAAAATATAAAAAGTTTCTATAAGTATACATAAATATGTTCCATGTGTATCCATTTAAAAAGTGTTTAGTAATAACAATAGTAGCATCTATACAGGGCTTCAACGTTTATAAAGTTCTTTACATATGGTATTTGATCCTTCCAACAACAAGATGGGCGGGAGTTCTACTATTATCCCCATTCTACAGATAAGGAAACTGAGGTTCAGGCTGAGTTGTCCAAGGTCATGTAGCTAGTAAGTATCTGAGGTAGGATTTGAACTCCAAGTACAGTTAATGCTCTAGGCACTGCCCCCACCTCGCTGCCTATTATGTGCCAAGCACTGGGCTAGGTGGTAGACATACAAAGATAAAAATGTAAATGAATCTTCCGTCAAGGAGGTTATATTCTATTGGGGAAGAAACAATAGGTCCACAGATTTGTAAACATAACATATATACAAGAGCTATACATAATTGTTTGGTTGGGTGGTTGGAAGTGGGAGGTACTGACAACTACAGGAACTGGGGGCATTCTTGGATAGGAGATGGCTAATGTTCTAACAGAGACTGCATTAAAGGAAAGTAGACATTATAGAGATGAAGATGAGGAAAGAATGTATTCCAAGCATGAGGGAGACCCTGTGCACAGAGATGGGAAATGGAATGTCACATATGGGGGAAGGACAATTAGACCTTGTTGGCTGACTAGAAAGTAAACTGTATGAAGGCAGGTGATGGGCAGTGAACATGGAAAGGTCGATTGCAGCCACTCTGAAGAACTCTAAATGCCCAAAAGAGAGGAGATTGTATTTTACCTTATTAACCCTCCTTCTCTTCTTTTTTTCTCTCCTCTCCTCCCCTCCCTGCCCTCCTTTGTCCTCCTTTCCTCTCTCTCTCTCTCTCTTACTCTCCCTCTCTTTCAGTGTTTCCCTCTCACGCTGTCACTCTCTCACACATTTATCTCTCATTCTCTGTCTCTTTCTCCCCTTTCTTTTCCTCCCTCTGTCTCTCTTCTTTCTCTCTCTTTTTCTCCCTGCTTTTCTCTGTCTCTCTTGCCTTATTACCTCATACGTTGCTGTTGTTTGTTCATTTTTCAAGAGGACCAGTGACGTCATGGGGTGAGATCTTGAATCACGTGTGGATTGGATTTACGGGAGGCAGAGCTGCACAAAGGCATCAACCTCATTCTCTTCCAGAATCATCAAAATACAGTGGCAATACAAAAGTCAAGTAATTACTGCCAATGTCTTGGGATACAGTGGATGATGTTGGCATCTTCCCCATCCCCCCATAGTATTTTTTTCCAGTTACATGTAAAGATAGTTTTCAGCATTCATGTTTGTAAAATTCTGAGTTCCAAGTTTTTCTCCTTCCCCTCCACCTTTCCCAAGACAGAAATTAACCTGATATATGTCATAATCATGTTGAACATATTTCCACATTAGTCACATTTTAAAAGAAGAAACAGAACAAAAGGGAAAAAACATGAGAAAGAAAAATAACAAAAACGTGAAAATAGTATGCTTGAATCTGCATTCAAACTCTGTAATTCTTTCTCTGGTTAGCATTTTCCATCACATCTTTTGGAATTGTCTTGGATCATTGTGTTGCTGAGAGGCACTAAGTCTATCATAGTTCATCATTGCATGATGTTGCTGTTGCTTTGTACAATGTTCTCCTGGTTCGACTCACTTCACTCAGCATCAGTTCATGTAAGATTTTCCAGGTTTTTCATATACATTCATATACCATTACTTGTTCAACCATTCCCCAATTGATGGGCATCACTCAGTTTCCAATTCTTTGCCACTACAAAGAGAGCTACTATAAATATTTTTGCACATATAGGTCCTTTCCCCTTGTTTATAATCTCTTTGGGATTCCAACCTAGTAGTGGTGTTACTGGATCAAAAGGTATTGCCCAATTTGGTAGTTTTTGGGCATAGTTCCAAATTGTTCTCCAGAATGGTTGGATCAGTTCACAACTCCAAATGGATTAGTGTTCCAATTTTCCCCCATCTTCTCCAACATTTATCATTTTCATTTTTGGTCATATTAGCCACTCTGATAGGTGTGAAGCGGTACTTCAAAGGTGTTTTACTTTGCATTTCTCTAATCAATAGTTATTTAGAACATTTTTTCATATGACCATAAATAGCTTTAATTTATTCCTCTGAGAACTGCCTGTTCATATTCTTATCATTTATCAATTGGGGGAATGTCTTATATTCTTTTACAATTGACTCAGTTTTCTATGTATTTTAAGAATGAGGCCTTTATCAGGAACACTGGCTGTTAAAATTGTTTTCCAGCTTTCTGCTTTCCTTCTAATAATGGTTACCTTGGTTTTGTGAAAATCTTTTTTAATTTAATGTAATCAAAATTATCCATTTTGCATTTCATAATATTCTCTCTTATTTGATTATAAACTCTTCCCTTCTCCATAGTTCTAACAGGTAAACTATTCCTTGTTTTCCTAATTTGCTTATGGTATAATACCTTATGTCTAAATTATTTCAACCTTTTCTTGGTATAGAGTGTGAGATGTTGGTCTATGCCTTGTTTCTGTCATTATATTTGCTAGTTTTCCCAGAAATTTTTGTCAGATAGTGAGTTCTTATCCCAGAAGAAGAAGTCATTGAGTTTATCAAACAAAAGATTACTATAGTCGTTAACTACTACGTTTTATGTAGCTAGCCTATTCCCCTGATCCACCACTCTATTTTTTTAGCCAATGCCAAATAGTTTTGATGATTGCTACCTTATAATATAGTAGATCTGGTACAACTAGGCCACCTTCCTTTGCATTATTTTTTCATTAATTCCCTTGATATTCTTGACATTTGTTCTTCCGGGACCTTGGCATCTTTGATGTCTGACCAAGCTCTAAGCACTCCACACTGCCTGCTTTAGCCACCTTTGTGGCCAATGGGATAAATTGTTCTCATCTGCTTTGCTATTTCAGTTACCCATGCAACTCTATAATGTTCAGAAAAGTTCTATCTGCATTAGTGGAGGAAATTTCTTCAGTGCAGTTTTCAACTTTGGTGAAATCATATGTCAGGATAGATGGACAAACACAGTGTGGATGGGTAGATTTTTGTAAAATTTTACACTTGGGGAAGTCTTCAAATGCTTGGAATAGTCACCCCTCCTAACTCAGTGATGGGTTTAAGGTCCATCAGTTACCCTCCATCTGGTTTAGCTATCTGCTAAGATGATTTACTGGGTGTGGCCATTGCACAAGCTACAAATTCTTAGAATCACAAGTGAGAATTGCCTGCCAGGTAGATACAAAAAGTGGAAAAGCAGCCCAGAAAAGGGCTCAGCAAGTCCTTATAATACAAGTGCTCCTCCTTCTTGAACACCCCATATACCATAAAAGTCTAGGTCCATCCATCTATCCACCTATCTATCTACTCCTCCACCCTGTGTCTGTCCATCCTGACCTATGATTTCATCAAAGCTGAAAACTGTAGTGAAGAAATTTCCTCCACTAATGCAGATAGAATTTGTCTGAATATTATAGAGTTGCACGGGAAACTGAAACATTAAAAAACTTGCCCACAGTCATGTTAACACACACACGCGTTCAAACACATGCAAACACACAACTTGATGCAATGTCTTAGACTGCTGGGTTTAGAGTCAATAAGACCTAGGCTCAAATTCTGTCTCCAATATTTACTAGCTGAGTGACCCTAGGCATTCAACATTGCCCCACCTCTGTTAACTCTCTAGAATTATCTATTATCTACTAAGTCACAAACTGGTAAAAATTTGTATTGATGGAAGAAGTTCTCCCCCAGGAGAATTGTGCCACATTCTTCACACAAACAACAAATATAAATAGAGGCACATCCATTTCACCTACAATGGTATTTATTATTTGCTAAAATACTTTTGTAGGTGTTTTGCAGGTGGGTAAAATATATCTTTTAATCTACCTTGGTGGAATCTCAGTCATGTTGTTATCCATAGCTAACTCTTCTGGTACATAAAGCAACATAGCCCAACCCACTGGTATTTTCAACAATTCCAAGGCATGATAACCAGAGGCAGATACCAATTTTAGATATCCACACACAAAAGTTTTTTCTTGTCTTTGATCTGTGAGATAGACTTCAGTAAAAGTATTGATCAATTTTGTAATTCTTATTTTTCTCATTTATCAGTATTGTTCTACACTGAGCTGTAAAATAAGAAATGAAAAAAATATATTGAAAATGAAGTTCTTGGCTTTTTCTTCTTGTTGCCTTGTTTTAATCGACCCTATCTATCAGACCTCTTCTCATTGCTACTGGCCAGACCAAAGTTATATTTGAAATTCTTCAACGACTTTTCCAAAGATAAGTACATGACATGATGAACACTTGATCTCCCATGTATAAATATCAGTGCCCCTATTTCAGTAGTAATTTTGAGATGAATTGTTAAGATCAATTTCTAAAATCAATAGCACTGTAATGGGTCTAACATCTGTCAGTGAAGTGAGAGAGGGGAAGGCTGGAGAAAGTGGGGAGTATAACATGCTTTAATTTCATAATAAATATCCCAGCTGGGTTTTTCACATAAAAGAGAAAATTATTGGGTTGATGAATTCTTGAAAAACTATGATTAAGAATTAAGACAGTGTCATCCCCTCCCCATCCTCCCCTCTACAGAACACAATTTTCTTAGAGAATATTTAGGTTTAAGAGATAACCCAAAGAAAGAGTATTCAGTGTAACCTATTAGTTAAAATCTCAACTAATGGGATCATAGAACTAGGAGGAACCTTAAAGGTCACCTTATACATTCCTCTCATTTTATAGTTCAGAAAAATGAGGCCTTGTAATGCCAAGGTGATACCCATAGCTGCCACTATGAGTATGAATGCATATTTTCAGGGTGAATTCACAAAATATAAATAACTCTCTTCCTCAAAGACAAAACCACAATATTTATTCAGATACCAGAGAGCCAAATCCACCATGGTAAACAAAGAAGTTTCTAAACATCACCCATCCAGGGAGCACTGACATCTCATTAGGCCTCCCCACAAACAAGCTCCCCTAGGCAAAATTCCTCCCTCTCAAACTCATACCAGCTGCTCTGCTTCAGTTCTGCCTCTCTTTTCCTGCTCCACCCATTCAGCAAGTTCTTCTTACTATGCGATGTGACTATGGGTGTCTCTGTGCCTCCCTTCTCTTCCCTATAATACTGTATTTTAAAAAATAAGAGAGAAACACTGACAAGCTCAAGGATAATTTTTTTAAATGTATAGGATTGAGAATAAGTAAAAACTATAAAGGATAAGAGATTTAAAACTGAAAGTTACATCAGAGGTCATCCTGTTTAGCCCTCTCACTTAGTAGCTGTGTGATCATGGGCAAGTCATATAACCTCTCTGAACATCATTTTCTCTCGCTGTACTCAATGACCTCTTAGGTCATTTTCAGTTCTAAATCTATGATCCTAAGTATACATATAGGTAATCATTCTTTTCTAACCTTTTTTTTTGGAGGGGTGCAGAAAGTTCTGAGATTTTTATATGCCTTGGTATTGTATTTTCCCCTGTTTCAGATAGATTGAAAATTGATTCCTCAAAGCCTTCATAGTAGTGTTACATCCCTTGTGAACTTCTCTATATAGTTAGGTTTAGACCTGCTGCTTTTCCTATTCTGTTCATTTTCATATCATTTCTAGTTTTTCTTCAAGGACATCCAAGACTATGATGTTAAGTTTGTTCCAAAAAAAACTTTGCAGATTTTTTCCATCTTTAATCTTTGTCTTGTCTTTCTTCCAGTTTTAACCTTTAATGCTCTTAGGATGGCATTTCATAATTGGGTCTTTTACTGTCTTCTTTAAACTGGTTCTGCCTTTCATTGATGCTCTCTTTAATAAGAAAATATTAAAGCTTACAATCTCTGCCATCCTTCTTCCTAAGATTTTACAAATGCCTCACACATAATAAGCATTACATAAATGTGAGCTATTTTTACCCTATGCCAGTATTAAATGCACTTTTTCTGCTTTAAAAATAATCAGGTATTTGACAACTGTGGCAGTTTTTAGTCAGCCTGTTAATAAGCATTTCTTAAGTGCCTACCATGTGCCAGGCATGGTGCTAAGTACTGGGAATATAAAGAAAGGCAAAAGACAGCCCTTCCCTTCAAGAAACTCACAATCTAATGGAGGAAGATAAGACATAAAAAGAAGTAGAAAAGTGAGGAAAAGAAAAGAGGGTACCTCACATAGGGTCATGATGAAATCTTGTAGCTAGGTGAGAAATGAAAAAGGGACTGTTCTTGGCACCCTCCTCACTATGGCAATGTTTACACATTATTATAAACAGTACTAATGTTATTTTGTCAATCCAGGTGTCACTTGGGGGGAGCATTAATAATTTATTTATTGCTGTTTCAAAAGTCCTTTTAATGACTTCAACCTTTTTACTGAAACAGAGGTCAAACACCAATATTCTTTTAGTGATTTTTGTGTGGGTGTGATATAGACTATTACAATTTCCAAAGAAACTGAAAAATGAGTAATTCCCAGAAGTCAGCTGAAGGTTGTGTGGTGGGTGTGACTAGGGTGAAGCATATTGAAAACAGGAATTACAAAGGAGAAGTAAAACATGTCATCAAAGGAATATATGAATAAAGAGAGCATGGGCTGGTCACATAAAGAGAGTGAGAGATGACCAGTGGATGGGCTGTGAGCTCCATTAGTGTACTTTCCATATCAAGAGAAATAGAAAAAGGCAGTGAGAAACTATGATAGACCATCATGAATTTGTAGGCAAATATGGAGCTGCATAAATGAGTGGTGGTCTGCCCTGTTGAGGGGAATTAATTAGATCCATGATCCATTTGAATATTTGATACCCAAATACACCTAGTTGTGTTTTCTATTCTTTTGCATTTTAATAACATTGATTTGAAAGTAATTTTGAGAGTTAGAAAACATGGAGAGTAACACTCTATAGGTTTGACTATATGATTATACTATATGGATAATTTGTTGTATCTCATTGAATTCCTAACAATATAGATCTACCTCAAAGCTCTAACAACTCCCAGGAAATAAGTAAGGCATTAAGTTGTTTTAGTACCCTCTTTGTATAGTGAAAAAGAGCTTTAACAGCTTCAAGACAGGCAATGTGTATAGTAGGACAGCCTTTCAACTTGGGAGAAACAGAGGTTTGAATTCTACCTCCAGTATTTGTTTAACTATGAGACCATGGGAAAGTCATTTAATCTCTCTAAGCCTCAGTTTCCTCTTCTGTAAAATGAAGACGATGATAATAGCATCTTCCCCATAGGATTTTTACAAGGTTTAAATGAGATAATGTATGTAAAGCACTTGGTAAATCTTAAAGTGTTATATAAATGTTACCGGTTATTTCTGTGTTGCTTCTGAAAATAACCCATGATTAGGTCATTTAAATTGCAGGCTTGTAACCTGGAAGCATTGCTCAATTTAATTCAATTTCAGCAGGATAGACCTTTAAGTGCCTATTTTGTATTAGCCACTGAGCTAGGTGCTAGAGATACAAAGATAATAGGTTCCTAGGATCATATATTAAGATTTAAAAGGGACCTTGCAAGTCATGCAATAGAGCTCCCTTATTTAACAAATAAGGAAACTGAGGCCAAGAGAATGAAAAGGTCTTGCTGAAGGTCATATAAGTAGTAAGTATTGAAGTAGGAATTGAACCCAAGTCCTGACTCCAAAACCAACATAGATGGAGTTACATCCATAATTGCTATTCTCCTAATATCCTAAATAAATTTACTGTCTAGTAGAAGGATATGATATATAAATAATTACCAACTGTAAAAATTGGTGTTAAATACAAAAAGCAAACCAAAAAGAGAGACCTGAGAGATTCAAGGGAATATAAAGAAAGGCGAAAGATAGCTCCTGCCTTCAAGAAACTCACAATCTAATGGAGGAAGACAATACAGAGAAAGAAGTGGAAAAGCAATTTTTCATGGAAATATTAGAGAAAGTATCAAAGATATTAATAGGTAAATATGGCTGGGGGTAAGGAATGGAATGACATTGTCAGGAATGTGGAATAGCACGGAGTAAAGGAATGAAAATGGGGGAGAGAAGGATGAAATTGGGAATAGTGAGCAATCAAGCTTGGTTAGAAAATAGTGTTTGAAAGGGAATGTCATTACAAAAGCTAGAAGACGATGGAAAGCTTTACATAACACAAGATTTTTGTATTTTGCCTTTTAAGTAGTGGAAAGACACTGATAGTTCTAAAGGAAAATACATGATTAAACTTCTGCCCTCTTAAGATGGTGTGAAGGGTAGGTTGGGGATGGGAGAAAGTAGAGGCAGGAGACCAACAGAAGGCTGTTGTAGCTACCTACACAAGAAGTGGTGAGCATATGAACTGGGCTGGTGACAGGGAATGGAAAGGAGGAGGATCTGAATGGAAGACATTGTGAAAATAAAATCAATAGGGCAACCAGTTGGATGTGGAGTGAGGGAAAGAATCAGGAAGACTATAAGCTTTGGGGACTAGATAATGGGGAAATAATGTTACTAATATCAGAAATGGGGGAGTCAAAAGAGGGGCAAGTTTTATGGAGAAGATCCTAAGTTCAGCTTGAGATATATTGAGATCTGTGAGTCTGTTGGTGGTGTATTGAGATGGAGATATAAACTGAGGGACAGTTCTCTCAGATCCTTGTTATTCATAGCTAGTCTGGTTGTTGGAAAACACAAGCGTTAGTTTGTAGATACAAGTGAAGTCATCCTCAGCTGCTTTTTAAAATGTCCCAGTGGTCTGCTCCCACCAGTTAAAAGATGTATATAGTTCACAGATCACATGTCTGCAGGTTGTTACAGTAATGTGCCATCTACCTGGAACTCTGTTATTTGAAAACTACCTATTTTTAGCAGCTTAGAACCAAGAAATAAGCAAAATCAATATCTGGATAGCAACCAAAATAGGTGTTACAATCTCCTTTCACAATACTCTCAAGAGAGCCTTTATTCATATTCTACTGATGCTTATTTGATGTACTCAATATGATTCTAACATGCATGTATATCTATTTCCTATGTCCTCACTCAGAAACTATTAACTCTCATTTTTTACATAGTTTTAACAAAATTGTTATTTAGTTTGTAAGTTCCATAGCAGTTTAGAAAAAGTAAATTAGACAGTGAGAGAGTGATGTAGATCTGACACATCAACAGAAATGAGTAATATAGTTGATATTTTTGCATGCTTTAATATTCACAAAGAACTTTGTATCTAATTTATTCCACAGAGAATTCCCGTGAGGCTGATGTTACAAATACTATTGTCCTTGTTTTGCAGCTGAGGCATAGAACGTTAAGTGATTGACCTGTATTTACATAATTAGTAACTATGAGAGGCAGATTTCAAACACAAAACACTCTTTTTCCTGAGTTCAAGGTAATTTTTATCTTGTGTTGTCTCTAAAGCAGAAGCAGTTAATAGCTGGACAACAAAGGAGAAGGCAGACATTTTTCCTGCTTGGTTCCAAAGGGCAAAAACCAAGAGCAGAAGCTGTAAGGAGGCAAGATTAGGCTGAATGCAAGGGTAAACTTTTTTAGCAATTATAGCTAATCAAAAGTGAGTTTGGTTGTTTGAGGAGGTAGTGAGTCATTCTTCCCACTACTACCCCCACCTTGGCTATTGGAGGTCTTCAAGCAGAGGTTGGTTGACTAACTACTTATTGGATTGGATGGTGTAGAGAGGATTCTTTTTCATATGTACGTTAGTCTAGATAACTGCCAAGGTTCCTTCCAGTTCTGCAATGCTACGAGACATAAAACTCAAAAAGCACAATAGCCTGGGGCCTTTTGGTGTAGAGAGAAATATGCCTGAAAACTATCATTGCATTATAATATGATAGAAAGCCATAAATCGTTAAGTCTGATACTTTCTATTGAAAAGGTCAAGGTAGTGTATGAGGCATTTGAGAAAGATGATTGAATCCAAAACAAATTAAAACAAAAGAAAAAAATATAGTGTCTTTAAAGGAGCAAAGCTACTCCAGGAAACTCAGCTTTCTAAATGGACACATTTCCTGATAGGTTTAGATAGTCACAATTTCTTGCCTTTCATGCATGGTAATAATAAACAACCTATTAAGTAATACATTTATGGAATAAAAGAGAGAATCACATTCCGAATGTGCCAGACAGAACCAGGAAGTGAATTATGTCCCGAGGGGAACATGGTTCCATAAATACCCACAAGTGTGACAGGCTGATCTTGTACAGCACAATGTATTTGAAAAATCCACACTATCAACTTTCAGGGTTTGGATTAGGAGAGCTGAGGAAAGTGACTTTACTAAGACTGCTTTAAATTTGACTTCCACAATTTCTAAAATGTCTATTTAACAAAAATAAACATTATTTTCTTTATTTCTAACATTCTTTTCTTTTTAAATTTTGAGTTCCAAATTCTTTTTCGCTCTCCACATCTCCCCCTTCATCCCCAATGGGAGGGCAAGCAATATAGTATCAGTTACACTGGTGAAATCAGCAAAACATTTCCATGTTAGCCATATCACAAACAAACAAAAACATTTTAAAGCAAAAAAATGTATACTTTTAATTTGCACTCAGAGTTCAAGTCTCTCTCTGGAGATGGAAAGCATTTTTTTTCACTATGAGTCCTTTAGAATTGTCTTGGATCATTGTACTGAGCAGAGTAGGCAAGTCTTTCATAGTTGATCTTTACAACAACATTGCTCTCCTGGTTCTTCTTACTTCGCTTTGCATCAGTTCATAAAAGTCTTCCCATGTTTTTCTGAAACCAACCCTTTATCATTTCCCACAAAACAATAGTATTCCATCACAATCATATGCCACAACTTATTCAGTCATTCCCAATTGATGAGCATCCCTTCAATTTCCAATTAAGTTCTACCAGAAAAAAAGCTGCTATAAATATTTTCTACATATGGGTTCTTTTCCTTTTTTCTTTGATTTCTTTGGGTACAGATCTAGTAGTAGTACTGATAGATTAAAGTGAATATACACAGTTTAATAGCCCTTTCAGCTTAGTTTCAAATTGTTCTCCAACTTGGATCAATGAAGTAAAATGCTATCCATCTCCAGTGAAAAAGATAACAAGCAGAAATATTCAAAGTATGGTTTTACATATATGTATATGAGTGTATATATGTACCTTTAGAGATATGTATGTATGTGTATCCATGCTTAATTGTAGCCTTTAGTTTTCAGGGAGGGAAAGAGAAAGGAAAAATAAAACAAAAAGTACACAGCAGAGAACAAAAGAAAACCTAGAAGGAAAAAAAGATGGGGAGCATTGAAAACAATTATGGTATTTATTATTTAGCTTTTCTTGAAATGGAAATGTATTACTTTACACTGAATCCTCTCATATTCTGCTGTATACATGGAGATGTTCTTTTTTTCTCTTTTTGTATTTAAGTCTAAGATGAATAAAAATATACAAAAAATAAAGTAAGAAAAAACCAGAAATTTTGTTCTCCAGAATGATTGCTCATAATTCCACCAATTCTGTCAATCCCCCTAGTATCTGTCATTTCTGATAAGTGAGGTCATATCCCAGAGTTGTTTTAATTTACATTTCTCTAATTAAAAGTGATTTAGAGAATTTTTATATTACTAAAAATAGCTTTGGTTTCTTCTACTAATAGCTGTCTATTCAAATCCTTTGACTATCAATTGCAGGATGACTCTTTGTAAATTTGCCTAAGTTCCCTATATATAATGAGAAATGATGTCTTTAAAAGAGAAACTCACTGGAAAAACTTTTGATATTCATTGTTTATGCTACCTTTTAACACACTGTAGTTTTCCTAATTATCTCTTTTAATTAGGCCTATTTTTCTTTTGCTTTGTCTGAGATCATAATTATTTTCCCTGCTCTTTTTACTTCAGCTGAAGCATAATAGATTCTGCTCCAGCCTTTTATTTTAACTTGTGTGTTTTTCAGTTTCAAGTTTATCTCTTGTAAATAACATATTGTTGGATTCTGGTTCCTAAACCATTCAGCTATCTGCTTCCATTATATGGTTAAACCCATCTCATTCACACTCAGTTATGATCATTGTGTTTTCCCCTCAATCCTATTTTCTTATTCTTCTCTCTCTGTTGCTGTATCTCTGTCTCTATCTCTCTTTTCTCTCTGTCACTTTCTCTCTATCTCTGTCTCTCTCTCTGTCTGTCTCTCCCTCTGTCTCTCTCTCTTCCTCTTCTCCCTCCACCTTAAAGATCTATTTTACTTCTGATCATTGCCTCCCTTAACTCTCCCATCTGATTTTACATCCCTCAATATTTCTTATCCCTTGCCCTCCTGTTTCTCCTATGGAATCACAAAGACTTCTATACTTACTTGAGTGGGTATGCATATTCTTCCCCCTTTGAACCAATTTTGATGAGAGTGAGATTCCAGCATTGTCCTCTACCACCCCGCCCCCCATTTTCCAAGCTCTTCTTTGCATATCTCTTTTATGGGATAAATATTTTCCCATATTCTTCTCCTTTTCTATTCTCCTAGTGCAATTCTTTTTCTTACTCTTACATTTTTTCAGATCATTCCAAAATAATTGACTCACAAACATGTCCATAATCTAAGTAGACCCTTAATAAAGTTTGTAGGCGTTGCAAGTATCATCTTCCCGTGTAGGAATGTAAACCATTTAAACCTATTAAGTCCCTTATGACTTGTCATTCACATTTATCTTTTTTTCTTCTCTAGAGTCTCATGTTTGCATCTTGAATTTTTTCTATTTTATTTCTATGTCTTTTCATTGGGAATGATTGAAAAAATTATTTATTTATTAAATATTCATTTTTTTTTCCTCTGCAGGATTAGACTCAATTGTGCCATATAGGTTGTTCTTGGTTGTAATCCTATCTCCTTTGCCTTCCAGAATATCATATTCCAAGTCCTCTGCCCTTTTAATGTGTAAGCTGCTAAATTTTGTGTGATCCTAACTACGGCTCCACGATATTTTAATTGTTTCTTTCTAACTTCTTGGAATATTTTCTTCTTTACCTGGGAGGTCTGAAATTTAGTTGCAATATTTTGTGAGTTTTCACTTGGGGATATCTTTCAGAGGTGATCAGTGGATTCTTTCTGTTTCTGTTTTACTCTCTTGACCAAAGATATTGGGATAGTTTTCCATGATAATTTCTTGAAATATGACATCTAGGCCCTATTTTTTAATCATGACTTTCAGGTAGTCCAATAATTCTTAATTAGCTCTCTTCAATCTATTTTCTAGGTCATTTGTTTTTCCAATGAGACATCAAATTTTCTTTTCTCTTTTGAATTTATTTGATTGTTTTTTGATATCTCTGAGTCATTAGCTTCTAGTTACCCAATTCTAATTTTTAAGGAAAAATTTCTTCAATGTCCTTCTGTACTTTTTTTTTTAATTTGGCCAATTTTGCTTTTTATAGAATTCTGTTCTTCAGTGAATTTTTGCACATCTTATACCAAACTGCTAATTCACTTTTCATGATTTTCTTGCATCACTCTCACTTCTTTTTCCAATTTTTTTTCTCTACCATTCTTTTCTCTGTCTTTAACACTTCCAGGAATTCTTGTTGCACTTAGGTTCAATTAGCATTTTTCTCTGAGGCTTTCACGGTAGCTGTTTTCATGTTATTCTCTAAATTTACATCGTGGTCTTCTCTGCTGCTGTGGTAGTTTTTAATGGTCAAGTTGTTGTTGTTTTTGTTATTATTATTTTTATTAGGCTGGTCATTTTTCCAGCCTATTTCTTGATGTTGAACTTTATGTTTAAGTTGGACTTTGTCACTTGGGAGTGGGGAAGCCCTGTTCCTAGCTTCCGTTTTTTTCATGCTGCTGTTTTAAGAGTTATTTCTCTGGTTCTGCAAGTTTCCCTTGCTTGCATGGCGGTGTGACTCCAGAAGATCTATGTTCACTTCTCTCCTGGTCTGCACTCTGATCTTTACCCAGGAAGGGCCCCTCTTCCCTGATAGCTACAAGTACGAGTGCCCCTCTCTGCCTTGAAACTGTGCCCTGGGCCTTGTACTGACCACACACACTCCTCTCCACCCTGGAACTGTGACCCAGAACTACACCCCAGAACTGCTTTCAGGCGATAGAATTGCCAATCAGTACCAGCTGCACTCAATGCCAACAAAGGGTTGCCTGCAATCACTTTCTAAGCAGTTGTCTGATCACCTTCTCTGGGCTGAGAGTTTCCAAAGCTGCTGCTGCTGCTACTGCTGTAGTTGCCTCCAAGACCCACCACTTGTACAACTGTGGGTCCCCATCCCAATGTCATAGACCTTAACAGCCAATGTCCTAAGTTGTCCTATGGTAGAAAAAATGTCTCACCCCAACTTTTATTTGGTTCTGCCACTTCAAAATTTGATTTGAAGTGTTATTTTAAAGTTGTTTGGCGGGGAATGGAGAGTTCAGCTGGGTTGCTGCTTATACTCTGCCATCTTTGCAAGGATCTGAAATGCCTTTAAAAGAGATCATTTAATCAAATATGATAGGTAGCATTTATAAAGAGCAATAAGCACATGCACATGTTATTATCTCCCTTTATCCTCACAATCACCTGGTTTTAAAGTAGAGAAGAGCCCTAGCATTTGTGTCTGCAGGGGAGGTAGGGCCTTTCCTGAATAATAAGAGAGGTGCCTTATTTTCCAGATTATTTTCATAGCCTCAGAAAACTGAAGCTCAGAGAAACTTGCCCAGGATCACACAGATTTTAAGAAATATAATCTTCTTTCAAACCCAGGTCTTATGGCTACAAATCCAGCTCTTCATTTTGCACCAGACCTATGTAATTCCTACTCTTTTTTTCTTTCTTTTCATTTCCTTTATTCTGTAGTATCAAGCAGTTGGGCATTATATTGCTGTTGAAATTAATATGAGCACACAGCCACATACAGAGTATGTAAAATTTAGCTCCTGCAATGTCTGAATTGAAAGAAACCCAAGACGTCCATCTTGCATTAGTCTATATATCCTCACGGATACTCACGGACCGCAAAGCAAATCTGAAACTTTATGTGCCCTTTAAAAGATAAAATCTTCAGAGAAAGGCTTTCTGGGGCCTCTATAAATTCTCTTCCAAATGGTCAAATGGTTTGTGCCTCATTTAATAACAATAATAAATATCTCCTTGTCACACTAAATTACCAATTTGCAATTGATTCTGAGCATTATTCCACAATGAAGTACTCTGACTTACAATGTAGATTAATAAGCAAAGACAATGGCAATAAATTCGAATAACATTTTCAATCCCCCCAAATACTCCCAGGCCAGAAAAGGGATTAGGTCTTCCAAGGTTCAAGTACATATAGAAAGATTAAATACCAGATTTTCTTGGAGTTATGGTCAGGTCTGAGTAAAGCTTAATTCCAGTTGAACAATGCACACCTTGCCCTGAAATATGGTGTCAGGACAAATCAACAGATCCCTTTTTCACACCTTTGAATGAATTTGCAAATAAAACAATGCAAAAAACAAACCAGTCCACAATTCCACAAACAGACATAGCAATTGAGTAAAAGGTAAATTTTAAGGAGCAGAGAAAAGCCCTTTTCCTAAATGTATACTTTTCTCAGAGTAATATAAGCTGGACTTTGACACATGGTCAGCTAATTTTATGATTATAACAGAATATTCTTTCTACATTGGAACTTCAAAGAAATCAGTCAGAGATTTGGGAAAGCTTGGGGTTTTGTGTATTTTTCCATGTTCAAAGTTTGGTTTTATGCTAGTTTTAGTCCTATGTCACTGCTGGTGTAGAGAGTCCCTGAGATTAGCTTGGGTAGGTCTACTTGGGAATATCCATCTACCGTAGGGAAGACTTAGATATGCAATGAAGTGAACAGTTCTCCTCTGCCAGGACAACTGTAAGATTCATGACAGATTAAGATCTCCTGGAGCAACGAGGCACGAAGATTCCACTTCTCTCATTCTTGTTTGAGATTGCTTGCAGAATAAGGAAAATATTACCAAAAATATCCAGTGGGGAAATGTTTCTGCCTGCATCTCTCTTCTATTGTCCTCTCCATCCTGGCTCTCAAGATCTTCACAGAGGTTGTATTTCCCATTTCACATTGGATCTGCAAGAATTCACTAGGTGGTCAGTCATTCATACCCCAGAAATCCAAGTAAATTGATCTGTGTTCTGGGGCACCCAAAAGAGCTGCTGCTCTGATATCCATGTTTATAACCAGGAACACCTGGGAAACGAAAGGAAAAATCTTCATCACAGGTGAGGGACTCAGGCTTATAAAACTGAATCTTGGGTCTTGGAGGTCCTTAGGTAGGTGCCAAGCAAGTTTATTGGATAACTGGATATTTAATTGGATAATTGAATCTGTAGAAAGTAGAGCTTGTTCCTGAGGAAGATACAAAAGGGGATCTGATCTCCAGATCAAAGATGAACAGAAATCATATCAGACAAGTTGTATTCTAATCCAAACTCAGAGTTTTGGAGTTTGTTTGGAATTACACCAGCAAGGGGAAGGAAAGAATAACAAGTCCCAGTTATGACTAATAATTTTGACAAATACATCGGAGCCTTTCCTGGGGCATTGGGACAAGAGCAAACTGTTAAACGGTCTGGTAGCCGGCTCCTAAACTAATAGGTGATGGAAAGGGCTCACTTATTGATTTGAGTCAGTTAGTGTTAATCAAATCTATTGTCTAGAGAAAGGGATTGCAACAGTAGTTCTTAGGAAAGAACCTCCCCCAAAGTTGACTCATCTAGCCTTCCAGCTCTCTGACCCAGAAACTGGTCTCTTCACAAAGAAGAGTGAGGTCATGAAATCTGCTGCAAGTATAAGGCTCTCATTATTATCTCAATTGAGCAGCAATACCCTCTGCTCCTGACTCCTGACCCACTAGACCACCTACACCAGTCCTTCCTTATTACTAAACTGAACCTGAAAGGCAGCCAACCATCTCATCTGGATTTGCAAAGGAAAAGATTGAACTATGACATTCTAGACCAGCCAGGGATTGTCTGAATCCTGGATGATGACGCTTGGGGTGTATAATGCTTATTCTCTCTTCATTTTTCAGGATTTCATGAATGTTAGCTTTCAAGACTGGCCAAACTGCAGTATTTGCTTAAATGCCATTTTAGCCCTGACCTATAAACAAACTGGTGAAAATTTTTTCTCCAATGCCCATACCTACTTAAGTTAGAGCAGTGCCAGTTGGACAGAGGGAGTTGAAGTTCCTGGAACATATGATCATTTGAGGTGAGGTACAAACAGAAATGTGTATCCCAACAGATGGCCCTTCCTGGAGGGGCATAGGGGACCTGTCCTATGACCACACTAACACATCAGGACTGGGGGAGCAGGAAACAAACAGTCACCATAGAAGGTTAAAGGTTTGGAAAGTTGAGTCATTCAGATCCCAGCACACTCCGCATCTTGCCTCCAGATTTCACACTGATCTCCAGGTTGGAACATCTACTCCAGGACAGGTTTTCTACTCATCTCATCCTGCTTAATTTGTTTCTTGTAAATTGCATTGATGCTTCTTTTATATACCACAATCATTTCCCAAGTCAACGACTTACACACCCTAACACCAAACTTTCCCTTTTAGCACAGCTAAAGAGTCAAGCAAAACTTACCAACAAAGAGACAGCATCTGATCTGAAGTGACATATAAATTCCATACCCATAGAACCTCAATTTCTTGAAGAACAGGGAACTATGTTTTGCATTACAGATTCAGAGCTGGAAGGGACTTCAAAGGCCATGTACTAAACTTCCTTCATTTTATAGATGAGAAAATTAAAGGAAACCCAGAGAAATTATGATATGCATGTTAAGTGGGACAAAGTAAAATAATTGTTTTGACATACAATAAGCTAAAATTTTTGCATCTTAAAAAACCTTAAATTTTAACATGAATTGTCCCCTTTTTCACAAACCACTTCCTTTACATGATTTAGTATTGTGTTCATAAGATTTTGACATGTATTTTAATTTGGAAGTCCTGAAATCAAGCAGACTTTCCAGGTGTTGCTTCCATCCCTTTTACCAATTTCCTGTTTTATATAATCTGCTTTATATTTTTAATGTTCCTCTGATGTTTAGAGTAAGTCTCAGTCGAGGTCTCTGAACCCTCCTCATTTGTGGCAATCTTTCTTCATTTTAAACCCACACACACATAGTTAATCTGGGTAATTTCTTTAAGCATTTGCCCTATTCCCCTTGGAACCAATATTATCCACAACGGATATGTAATTAAAATAATCAGTTCTTTGCCATTACTCTGACTCTCTTTGTACCTTGTAGACGTAGCCTAATGTGGGCAGGTCAAACTATTTGCTCACCAGGTTAAGAATAATAAAAATGTAATGCCTTGTTTTTTGTCAGTTTTCATGTTCAATTTCTTACTCGAATTCACTGTTGTTACACTTTTATGTCCTTTGCCATGTATTGGAAGTAAAGTCATATGACATATTTCTGATCCATTGGCTTTAATCTTTTGTCTTGGATGAAATTGTGTTAAGGCACAAATGCATTTACCAAACCAATTTTGTTTCCTGAACACACTGACAGATATTCAGAGGAAGAGTTAGTAAGTGGAGATCACTCAAAAGATTCTACTCAGTTTCTACAAGAAGAAATAGCAGTCAATTTTTATTCTGGCGATCTATTCAGAAGACACCTTCTTGAACAGCAATGACATCCATTTGTAACTTGAATACATGAGCTAAGAATGACTTTGGTCTCAGAATAGAGCATTGTCTGTTGCAGGTGTCAGTATCAAAGTGAGACTTGTTTTACCACCTTAAAAAGACCCATCATTTTATTACACCAAAAATTTCAAAATATTCCTTGTGGTAGTGTTTCAGCTGAAGGAAGGTTCCTAGACTAACGCTCAGTAGGTCACATTTCTAACCTGCCTAGGCTTTAGCATTGCCTCCAATGTGGTCTATGAGAGAAGCGTGATTGAGAAAGTCAGAATGATGTCATCTGCGGCAAATCACCAGTTCTTACTTTGCTAATTTGAGTTTTTATAATCATTTATTTAGATGCTAGGCGTAAGGTAAATATCTATTAAAAAAGTGTCAGTTTGATAAAGTCAGCTGTGTTCATGACCAAACTATGGTGGAAAAATCAGCTGGAAATGAGACCCCTCACAGAAAACTCTGAACAAAGAGCCTCCTAGGTCTTTGAAAACTTCTTGGAACCCATCGCAGCTCCACTAGATTTCCATATAATAACCACAGTCATAAAAGCTAGCATATATATCTTCTACTGTATGATAGGCATTAGGCTAAGTACAAATATTAACTCTTGATCTTCACAATTGTATGAGGTAGGTGTTATTATACCCATTTTATAGTTAAGGAAACTGAGGCAGACAGAGCTAAGTCAACTTGGTCCAAAGTCACATAGGTATTAAGTGTCTGAAGTCATATTTAAAAGCAAGTCATCCTGACTCCTGACCCAGCATTCTCTCCACTGCATCACCTAATTTTCATGTCTCTTGGATCCTAACTTGGCTAGGTATGCTTCCTCCTCTTCACTTTTGATCCCCTCCTCACAATATTATAGATGGATTCTTGGCAAAAGTTAGTGATTTGGATCTTGTGTGTACCATCAATTTAGCCCCTATAGGGCACATTCAGTCAAAGTTTGTAAATTCAGAACTTAAGATACATAACTCTGTGATTACTAAGTGGCTGACCTTGGATCATCCAGGGAATAAGTAGCAGAGATGGGATTTGAACACAGATACTCTGACTCCAGAGCCAATCGTTAGATAATAATTCTCTATTATTCATAAGAATACTAATGTAGACGTTAGTTTTGGCTTTGCCACGAATGAGTCATGTGACCTTGAAAAAGTCAACCAACCTCTGTGGACTCCATGTTCCCCATCTGATAAAGTCAGAACGTTAGACTGGATAATCTCTAAGATCTCTTCTACTGAGATAAGACAAAACTACAAGTCCCACTGACCACACAGGGTGCTTTGAATGGGGATTAGATCAATGACAGCTACCCAGCATACTGGAAAGAGCCCTAGATTTGGACTCAGAGGGTTTTCAAATCCAGCTCTGCCATTCATAAGCCATGTCACCTTGGACAAGTCAGTAAGCTTCTTTGGGGCTTAATTTTCTCCTCCATAAAATGTAAAGGATGTCATAGAGGATCTCTAAAACCAGTTCCAATGACAAGAGGCATTGTATAATTGGCTGATAATCTCGAAACATCTTAGGGAACTTTGAAACTTCCCAAATAGATAAATAGCACATGCCAGATTGGATGGAACCTGCACATTGGCAAAGGAATTTAATGTTAAGACTAACATGAGGGGGAGGAGCCAAGATGGTGGAGTAGAAAGACTCACATATGCTAGCTCCGAATCCATAGCCCATAAATTTCCTGTAAGAAGAACTTCCCACAAATTCTGGATCACTGCAAGGTGCACAGAACGGTGGAAGGGATTTCCGTTCCAGAGAGCCCTGGAGAGTGGTCCCCAGGGGTCCGTCATGCCTCGGAAAGTGGAGCTGCCCTGGCCGCGGCCCAAGAGGAGCAGATCCAAGCAGGCTTCAGGGACGGAACCTCAGAAGTCAGGTAACTGGCTGGGAAAATGCCCAGAAAGAGGAAGCAGAATAAGACCATAGAGAGCTACTTTATTGGGGAAGAGATGTTCCTTCCCTCCTTCATTTCTGATGATGAAGTACAATGCCTGCCATCAGAGAAAAACATGGAGGTTGGGGCCTCTCTATCCCAGACATCCGAGGTGGATGTCCGGTGGCCTCAGGCCATGGAAGAGCTCAAAAAGGATTTTGAAAATCAAGTTAGACAGGTGGAGGAAAAACTGGGAAGAGAAATGAGAGAGATGCAAGAAAAGCATGAAAAACAGGTCAATACCTTGCTAAAGGAGACCCAAAAAAATGCTGAAGAAAAGAACACCTTGAAAAATAGGCTCACTCAATTGGCAAAAGAGGTTCAAAAAGCCAATGAGGAGAAGAATGCTTTCAAAAGCAAAATTAGCTAAATGGAAAAAGAGGTTCAAAAGCTCACTGAAGAAAATAGTTCTCTCAAGATTAGAATGGAACAGATGGAGTCTAATGACTTTCTGAGAAACCAAGAAATCATAAAATAAAACCAAAAGAATGAAAAAAATGGAAGAGAATGTGAAATATCTCATTGGAAAAACAACTGACCTGGAAAATAGATCCAGGAGAGACAATTTAAAAATTATGGGACTACCTGAAAGCCATGATCAAAAAAAGAGCCTAGACATCATCTTTCATGAAATGATCAAGGAAAACTGCCCTGAGATTCTAGAACCAGAGGGCAAAATAAGTATTGAAGGAATCCATCGATCACCGCCTGAAAGAGATCCAAAAAGAGAAACTCCTAGGAACATTGTGGCCAAATTCCAGAGTTCCCAGGTCAAGGAGAAAATATTGCAAGCAGCTAGAAAGAAACAATTCCAGTATGGTGGAAATAAAATCAGGATAACACAAGATCTAGCAGCTTCTACATTAAGGGATCGAAGGGCGTGGAATAGGATATTCCAGAAGTCAAAGGAACTAAGACTCAAACCAAGAATCACCTACCCAGCTAAACTGAGTATAATACTTCAGGGGAAAATATGGTCTTTCAATGAAACAGAGGACTTTCAAGCATTCTTGATGAAAAGACCAGAGCTGAAAAGAAAATTTGACTTTCAAATACAAGAATGAGAAGAAGCATGAAATAGTAAACAGCAAAGGGAAGTCATAAGGGACTTACCAAAGGTGAACTGTTTACATTCCTACATGGAAAGACAATATTTGTAACTCTTAAAACTTTTCAGTATCTGGGTAGTTGGTGGGACCACACACACACGTACACGCATGCACACACATGCACACACATACAGAGACAGAGAGCACAGAGTGAATTGAATAGGATGGGACCATATCTTAAAAGAAATTAAGGTAAATGGTGAGAGAGAAATGTAGTGGGAGGAGAAAGGGTGAAATGGAATGGGGTTAATTATATCTCATTCAAGAGGCAAGCAGGAAACTTTTTAGTGGAGGGAAAAAGAGGAGAGCTGAGAAAAAAACATGAAGTTTACCCCCATCACATTCAACTAAAGGAAGGAGTAAAATGCACACTCATTTTGGTATGAAAACCTATCTTACAGTACAGAAAAATGGGGAAGAAGGAGATAAGCAGGGAGGGAGGGATGATGGAAGGGAGGGCAATGGAAGAAGGGAGCAATTTGAGGTCAACACTCTTGGGGAGGGACAGGATCAAAAGACAGAATAGAAACAATGGGGGGCAGAATAGGATGGAGGGAAATACAGTTAGTCTTATACAACACGCCTGTTATTGAAGTCATTTGCAAAACTATACAGATATGGCCTATATTGAATTGCCTGCCTTCCCAAAGAGAATGGGTGGGGAGGGAGGGATGGGGAGAATTTGGAACTCAAAGTTTTAGGAACAACTGTTGAGTATTGTTATTGCTACTAGGAAATAAGAAATACAGTTAATGGGGAATAGAAAGTCATCTGGCCATACAGGACAAAAGAGAAGATGGGGACAAGAGAAGGGAGGGATGATAGAAGAGAGAGCAGATTGGTGATAGGGAAAATTAGAATGCTTGGTGTATTGGGGTGGGGGGAGGGGATAAATGGGGAGAAAATTTGGAACCCAAAATTTTGTGAAAATGAATGTAAAAAGTTAAATAAATAAATGAATTAAAGAGGGAAAAAAAAGTTTAAAAAATAAATAAATATAGAGAAGAGAGGAAAAAAAAGACCAACATGAGGAAATTTAACTTTGACTGAGTACTAAATAGGATAAAAGATTAGATAGGAAGAAAGGTGCAGTTGTTGTGCAACTGTGAAAAGGAGTAGGTAGCCTATGAACCAGCTGCCATTGAGATTTCTGCATGTGTGTTAGGTGATTTGCCCAAGGTCACACAGCAAGTGAGTGTCAAGAGTCTGAGGTGAGATTTGAACTCAGGTCTTCCTGACTCCTGCACTTCTATCCACTGCACCACCTAGCTGCCCCAGATTTTTATGTGCCAAAGGGGCAAATATATTCATTGCTAGCTAAGCCATCACCTGGGACGTCAAGACTGGTTACAATCAGAAAGGGACGGCTTATGGGCAAAGGAAACAAGAAGGCCCCCTGTATATTATTGCCCTATGCTATCTGGCATCCAACTGGGATTAACGAGCTGTGTGGAGTTTCATTTGACAAGCATTCATCAAACATGCATTGTATACTTGTGACTATAAGATAGTAATATCTAATTGCTAGATAGCACAGAAGATAGATACCTCCTGGGTAACAGAGGGCAGCTAGGTGGTGCAAGGTATAGAGGACCAGTACAGGAGTCAAGAGGACCTGAGTTCAAATCTCACCTCAGACATTTGACACGCATTAGCTGTGTGACCTTGGGCAAGTCACTTACCCCAATTGCCTCATCCTGGGTCATCTCCAGTCATCCTGATGAATATCTGGTCACTGGATTCAGATGGCTCTGGAGGAGAAGTGAGGCTGGTGACCTGCACAGCACAGCCCTCCCTCACTCAGAACAAAGTCAAGTGCAAGTCATGTCATCATTTCTCTGACAGCATGGTCTTCTTCAGCAACGAAGGACGAATACACATATCTATGTATGTGCTGATCCAGCAAGATGGAAGGTCCTCTAGAATGGGTTGGTTTTAGTTTTTCTTCCTACATGCATGACCTACCATAGAATATGCTTCCTAGTAGGTCCTTAATAGATATTTATTGCACCGGTTATTTTAGAAAACTATTCACAAAAGTGAGTTCTCTATTTTGATTCCTTTATGGATATATATTCTCATTGGTATAGGTACTGCCTCAACCGGTCCATCTTGGCTGACTCTCTTTCACAGCTTCCTATAAATCCTACATAGAGGATTTTTACTGAAATAAAGTCATTCGCTAGAAACTCTACATCATTACACGTATACAGGGCCTGGATATCACCCTTCCCTAGAAAATCCAATCTGGCAACTTCAATATTTGACATATGCCTCCCATGGATCAGTTGTCTTTATAAGTCTGGTTGGTTTGTTGGTTGTCGTCCTTTGTCTTCAAAGAGGACCAAAATGACATCCCCATGATAAAGTGAAATTTCAGTGGTTGCGACTCTGACTGATCAGACCAATACAAGCTCAGAATGCTCTACCGCAGGTTGGGCACAGATAGTCTGTATGAATATTTGGGGTGGATATTCCAAATTTGCACATCTTGCGTTTACTTTGTGCTGTCTCAATTCTGCTTTGCTCAAAGAGCACAGCACCCTTTCTGATGTGGGCACACCATGCTGAGTGATCCTGTGCCAGCATCTCCCATGTTACAGAGTCAAATCCAAAGGGAGACCTAAGGGAGACCTTGAGAGTGTCCTTGTGTCATTTCTTCTGGCCACCATATGATCACCTGCCCCATGCAAGTTCTCTATAAAATAGTCTTTTTGGCATTATACATTTGGCATTTGAACAACATGGCCAGCCCATAAGAGTTACTCTCTCCGACACATAGTTTGAATACTTGGCAGTTCAACTCAAACAAGGACTTCAGTGTCTGGTAACTTATCCTGCAAGGTGATCCTCAGAATCTTCCTAAGACAGTTCAAATAGAAGCAATTCAGTGTCCTGGCATAGCACTGGTAGACTGTCCATGTTTCACAGACATACAGCAATGAGGTCAGCACAACAGCTCTGTAGACCTTCAATTTGGTTGTCAGCCTAATACCTCTTCTCTCCCAAACCTTTCTTCAGAGCCTCCCAAACACTGAGTTAGCTCTGGAAATGCATTCATCAACCTCATTGTCAATGTGTACATCCCTGGAAAGTATACTACCAAGGTAAGTGAACTTATCCACAGCATTCAAAACTTCTCCATTTGTTGTAATCAATGGTTCCATGTATGGATGGTGTGGTGGTGGCTGATGGAGCATCTGTGTTATTTTTTGGTGTTAATTATTAGGCCAAAATTAGCATAGGCAGCAGAGAATTGAAACATACTTTGTTGCATCTCAGCTTCAGAGGCTGCATTGAGTGGACAATCATCTGCAAACAGAAAATCATGCACCAACACTCCTTCCGCTTTGGTCTTGGCTTGTAGCCTTTTCAAATTGAAGAACTTGTCATCAGTATGGTAGTTGATCTTGATGCTGTGTTCATCCTGATTGAAAGCATTTGTCAACATGGCTGAAAACATCATGTTAAAAAGCATGGGAGCAAGCACATAGCCCTGTTTCGCTCCACTTGTGACTGGGAAGGCACAAGAGTATTGTCTATTAGCCAGAACCTGGGCAAACACGCCATCATGAATTTCACATGCAATGCTGATTAACTTCTCCAGGCAACCAAATTTTGACATAATTTTCCATAAGCCCTCATAACTAATAGTGTCAAAGGCCTTGGTCAGATCTACAAACATTGTGTACAGAACTGTGTTCTACTCCTCGCATTTTTCCTGGAGTTATCAGATAGTAAACCTCATATCAACTCTTCTGAAGCCACATGGACTCTCAGGTATATGACCATCTTCCGGGTGAAGCACCAGTCTGTTAATGAGGACTCTAACAAGAACTTTGCCAGCAATGACTAAGAGAGAGATTCCCCCTGTGATTGTTGCAAGACATTAAGTCCTTTATAAGTCAATAAGTTCACAAAGTTCAAAGCACAAACAGGTTTATTTACTGGTTAGGAAAGAGACTTCGTGTAAAATAGAAAATGCTGCGTAGAAAATAAGGTTATTCCCCCCATTTGCATTCCTGCTACATGGGCCTATATAGTCTTGGTCACTGTAGTTTGCTCTGGATGGAGCATCAATGAGGGGATGTTTAGTGTCTCAACCTTTCACAATGGTTCTCTCAACCCCTTTTCTGATTTTAGTGCAATGCTACTTTTACTATAGTTCACCCCTTTGATCACTTTCAGCAGGTATTGATGGGGGTTGATCTCCGCCCTGTGCCACATATTTCCCTCTTTGTACTTCACCTCAGTCTATAGAAGATGATAGTTGTTCCCTCTCTAAGGGTACCAGATCTCCTCCAGGAATTCTGCCAGTCTGTGTCATCAATCAAAACAACTGTTTCTAAAATCTGCTCTTATATTGCTTTATATGCTTATACTGTCTCTGGCCTCACAGATATATGGTCTCCAAAGGTCTAGACTAGAGGAACAGATTTCCCTTGTACAGTATGGTTTGGTCTCTCTCCCTAATTCTATGTGGGATGTAATGGTGACATCACAGTTTAACAATCTCATCTTTAGCATCTAAACAATGTGCCTCCCACCTGTTTCAGTACTCTACTTGGGTCAAAATGCTCAGAGGAATACTCTTTTCCCTCTCCAATTATCTGTCAGTACATTGTATTTCCCATAAAGCATCTGGACAGGATCAAATTGCCCATGATTTTGTACACAAACATCTAGGAGAAAGAGAAGTCATCAACTCTCCCAGCTCTAGTGCATGATGGGGAGAGAAAGATCTTTTAGTCCTGGCCACACTAATAAAGAAAAATAGAATCCCATATACCTTAATTATGTTGTTATGTAAATAATGACTGCAGAAATGAAATTCAAATTCCTCGAAACTTATTCCCTTTAATTCTTTATAAATTTCTGTGTGCAATACAATCCTTGAAATTTCTAAACCTGGGATAGAAGAGATGTACACATATTAGTGTAGGATAAAGAAAATTGAGAAGATAAAGGGCATTAATAACTGGGTGGATCAGGAAGACCCCATGGTCAAGGATGACCCTGAGTTGAGTTCTGAAGGAAACCAAAGAGACAGACATGAAGAGGGGCATGCATGCGAATGTGCCTTTTGGATGTGGGAAGGAGATATTATGAATGCTGGGAGCAAGGAAATGGAGTAAGGAGTTCAGAGAATGACTAATAGTTCATTCTGGCTGGATTGCGAAGTTCATGATGGAGGGTAGAGGTGTGGTGGTAGATTGAGTCCTGAACTCAGAATCAAGAAGACTCAGGTTTAAATCCTGACTCAGATACTGTCTTAACAATATTATGGCAATAACAGATATTGTCTTGGAATACTAAAGGTCTTATACAAGGAAACTTAAAGTTCACCGTGAGGCAATAAAGCAAATAAACTTCATGGAGAAGAGATGCTTACAAAATTAAGAGCAGTTAAGGAGAATAATGGGGAGAGATCAGGCCCCTACTGAGACCCTGGGATGGGGCATCCTTTCCCAGATCAGTAAAGACTGCTGGGCTTTTTTAGGTCCTTACATAGGTCTAGGAGAAACAGGCATTGGGAAAAGGCAGTGAGGATCCTGGACCTGGGCACTGATGCTGATTAACACTAGTATGGAAAAGGAAGACTCCTAGGAAACTAGGGGCTAGCTGATACTCAAACTTCCTGCATTTGGGGGAAAAGAAGTTTGGAGTCATTACTACTGGTCTTACTTTGCCAGGGCTACTCAGCTTCTTTGTCACAGTTTTTTGAACCTCCCTTTGGTTTCTTCATTTGGTGGACCTTTGGGTGATTTTAAACAATTCATGGCCTCTCTGAACCTCATTCTCCTCCTGGTGGGATTGGACTCAGTGTCTTCCAAGGTCTCTCCCCAGCTCTAAATCTGATCCTATGAATGGGGTGAAATAAGGCAATAAAAGTAGGCAGGAATTAGACTGCAAAGGTTCAGGCTGAGAGAAGAGTTTCTGTTTTATCCTAAAGGCAATGATTACTAGTTCCTCTTCACAGAGAGCAAATTAAATATTCAAAGAAGCACGCATATGATTTCAAACTCTCCTGGGTCATCATAGATCTGAGGAATTAAGCCTTTGGGATCTCCCTTGCAGAGCCACAGAACCCTATCTCTCAGAAAACATTGCCTGCAAAGTTTTTGGTAAGCATCCCTATACCACTTGTTTGTAATACCCTTCTAATCTTAGGACCTTAGGATTATAGACCTAGAGTTGGAAGGGACCCCAAAAGTCATCAATCCCTGCCTTTCATGTTGCAGAGGAAGATAATAAGATTCAAAGAATGGAAGTAACTTCATTAAGTTTTCGTAGGTACCATTATAAATTCTCACAAAAGGAAAATTACACTAGAAAAAAAATCACCATTTTGTCAGCAGTGTGACAATGAGAATTTTATGACAATTTCCCATGTTAAGAGGCAGCATGGTACTACAGTGGGTGGAGGGTCAATGGCAGAGTCAGAAAGACCAGAGATAAGGCCTACCTCCGACACTAGTATAAACGTATGTGAGCCTAGGCAAGTCACCTAATCTTTCAGTGTCCAGGGTCAACTCTCCAAGATGGTAAGTTACATAGATAGGTTAACGATCTCCAATGATGGAAGGCATATTCCTACAGTGATGAAGTTAGAAGAAAAAAATTATAATGTTAGAAGTATGATGAGATTAAGAGTTGAGTTTAAGGGGAATAAAAATCATGGTAAGTCAGAATAAGAAAGGGGTACAGCTGATAAATTAAGAAGATATTGAAGAAACACTTCAAAACAGTGATGCCAATGTTTGAGTTTAACATTAGTTATTTTTATTATTTTAATCATTATTAAACCCATTTGGGAAATTAGAGTTTATTTGGTACTTTATTTTCATAGTAGTGATGTTTTCATGGGAAGTTTTATGACAACCTCACTAAGGAAATAAAAACAAATTAGTGTGTGGTTAGGGTAAGTCTAACGAGTCAAGTACTTCCCAATGGAAGATGACTCAAGAAACCCAAATTGGCCAATGATTATTTTAGCTCACTGATGACTCTACTTCCAAGAGGGTATCTGCAAAGTTGCCCTTGTTTTACTTTTTCTTAGACCATAAGAATGCACCATGAGAGATTTGGATAACAATCATCATTTAAAAAAAAAATAAGTAAAGTATCCCCCTCTATTGCTTAACCATCCTTTCATGACCAGGTTTAAATCACTATAGCTTTTATCTAAACAACAGGGTGAATTGACGTCCACAGTCTTTGAACTAAAGGAAGAATAAGGCCAGGAAAAATCACACAGCACATATGTGTCTAAGTGATAAAAGGTCAAATGTATAAAAAGAAATGGGATAGATTTTAGTAAATTGAAGAAAACAGTGGTTTTGAAGTACTAACTGATTGTCTTGAGGCAAATTCAATTTTTTAGAACATTCAGTCCCAGGAATTGGTAATTTACAAATGAAATTCTGGCTCCTCAATAGCCTGAAATTACTTTCTATGGGTAAATCACTTGACTACTAGAGAATATTTTCATCTCCTCAGGTTGCATCTGGAGAGACTTGAGTTTGCCAAGAGTTAGTAGTAATGGTCTTTGCTGCCCCATTCTCAAACCCTACCACATTAAGAAACTGAATCAAGTACACTTTTGTGCTGGATAGACCACTAAAACAGTATCTCTTTATTAGGCCAATGATGAGCAAATGGAAATCACTCTACAAAAACATGCTCTGTTTTTTTTAAAATTTACTGACACTTTGGGACTGTTTGCAATAATAAAGCCATCTAGTTGGAATCTTTCTCAGCTTTGGTATTAGGATGAACAAGATGAAACTCCTAAAAGACCAAGTGTTAATTATCATCTAGTACTACTGATACCAGATCTATACCCAAAAGAGATCAAGGAAAGAGGAAAAGGACCCATATATACAGAGAGAATCATAATAGCTAATTTTGTGTTGGCAAAGGATTGGGAAATGAGGGGATACCTTCTGTTTGTCCTTCGTTCTCAAAGAGGATGTCAATGTGATGACATGACTTCCAGTTGACTGCGATTTGAGTGAGGGATGGCTGTGTAAGGTCACCAACCTCACTTTTTTCTCCTGAACCATTTTGAGGGGACACATCATTTGGGGAATGACTGGACAAGTTACAGCCAATGAAAGTAATAGAATTATTGTACTGTAAGAACTAATAAAGAGGGTGGATTCAGAGAAACCTAGGAGGACTTATAAAACCTGATACAGAATGAAGTAAATAGAAACAAGAGAACAACTTACATAGTAACAATATTATAATGATAACTTTAAAAAACTTAGGAACTCTAATCAATACAATGATCAACCAATTCCAGAGGACTCATGATGAATTATGCTGCCCACGTCCAGTTAGAGAGGTGATGGACTCAGGGTGCAGATTGAGGCTTATGTTTTGCTTGGTTTTAGGTTATTTGGGATTTATTCAATGTAGGAAGTATTTTTTGCTTCACTATATCTTTAATGGGTTTTGTTTTTCTTGGTTTTTCAATGAAGCTAGAAGAGGGGAAGAGAGAGAGAGAAAATTTGGACTTGAACATATAATAAAATTGAATTTCAAAAAAGAAAATGCTATTACCTTGTTCTAAGCAATTAGAAAGGGGCTGAGGAAAAGAAATGAAGCAAGGCAGAATGTAAGCTTCTTTTCTTTTTTTGCCTTGAGTATGCTCAAAGGGTTTCACACATGGAAATTTACACATTGTCATCCAAGTTCATTAAGTTTGTAATGTTACTATTTTGGGAAACTGGAAAACATGGGAAATTACTTGGTATTTGAGGGGATTTTCCTTTTGCTATTAAAGACATGAAAAATGCATATAAAGTTGTTCGGGTTTTTGCTTTGCTTTTTGACCCAACCTCTGATTTCAGTATGTTAAGGAGTTTCCTACCAAGGAAACTTTCTCTACCAATGCAGATTAGCAACTGCTTTGAAACAGTCTGGGAAAGTTGCCTGGGAGCACTGAAAGCACTGTGCCTAGGGCCACACAGACAACATGTGTCAGAGGTGAGATTTGAACATCTATGGGCCATACTGCCTTCAAAGCTTATCTTTTTCCAACTGTGCCATGCTGGCTCCTGAATATAAATGACATTGAGACAAATTACACAAATACACATTGAGACATACACATGTACACAGAACTGAAGGCTGCATTCTAGTTGGCCTTATTTTTAAATCTGAAGATGGATGTCCAGTTGCTAAGTACTCAAAAATTCTTTCTACCAATCAATTTTGGAGGGTCTAGGGAAAAGCAGGCACACTAATAAACCGCAGGCAAAGTTGTAAACTGATCCAAGTAGTCTGGAATTATGCAAAGTCAGTAAGTTCTTTATACTCTTCAGATTAGAATTCACTCCATTGGGCACAAACTACAAGTAGGAAAAAAACCAACCAGTATATACCTCAATATTCATAGAAGCACAAAGTAGTAGACCATTGATTAGAGAATGACTGAAAAAACTATATCTATGTATGCATATACATATATATAATCATACATGTACACAGGAAAATACATATACATGCATAGTAACCATACATTTGCATATTTGTATACATACACAAGTACATAATAAGTGTATGTATGTGTGTGTGTAAATATTCATATATACATATATATATATATATATATATATATATATATATATACATATATATACTTGTGTAGCCAGAGATATGCTGGAGTCAGCTTATACTAGCTCCCAAGAGCTAAATATTAGATTTTCTGCATGAGCATTTACACCTCAGAAATCAGCAAATACTATAAATCAGTGTTTAACTTAGTGTTTTGTTAATTATTTAAACTTAAGAAAGCAATAGAGAAAAAATGAATAATGCGGATTAAATTTTAAAGTGGGTCATGTATTTTCAGAGAGCTGGTTGTTAAATATTCATCATCACATTCCATATACATACATATGTATGTATGCATATATTCACATTTATGTGATGGAATGTTATTGTACATTAATAAATGATAGCATCCAGGAATTCAGAGAAAAATAAGATATGTATGTACTGATACAAAGTGAATTCAGCAGATGCAGAGCAACCTCTTCAACGATGTCAACGAGAAGTTCACTGAAAGGAAACCAGACTCTGAGTAATCAAAAAATTAGTAATCGCCCCAAAGCACAGAAAATAAAATATACTCTTTTCTGCAGAAAGGGAAAAATATTGCACACATTGCCAGATATGGTTACTGTGTTGAATGTTTTTGTTTAACTCAGTTTCAAGGCAGGATTCTATTGTGGTAGGAAAGTGAGAGAAAAAAGAGCTACTAATAAAACAGTCCATGTGGGTTGTTGCTGTTGTTTTAATAAAAAATAAAAAGAATGTAATACATTTTAGAAAAGAAATACTTTCTTCTTTGAGCGAATCATTAGCGTGAATTTGTGCTTCTATATTTCCAAACATTTTTTCTTACTTTTTGCCCTGGAGGTTAAAAAAAATGACTTTGAAGGTTATTTTCAAAGAAAAGGGAAGTTATCTCATGGTCTTTTACGCATTCACCTTCATATGGATTGCCTAGAAAAAGCTAACTTTCCTTCTGCCATGACTTGAAGGATTTTTGAATCTGTAATGTTTTTCTGAATTGTGGGAAGGATTTTTAGCAGTTGTGGACCATTTGCATTTTAAAGTCGTTAATGAGCATTTACTATTAAATCTTAGAGGATGTCCTCTATCTAAGCATGAGCTTACCTAGAGACTATGAGAAATTACACTCTTCTCAAACACAATTTAGTTTATAAAAGGAGAGCAGCTATATCAGAACATTACTCTTTTGGGCCAAGATTTACTTCCATCAGTAGCTCCCTTTACTGCAAAAGGTTGTTTTGTATTCTGAAGAGAATTCATAGTCATGCTATGGCAACATGTCTTTATTGGGAAATTATTGTGTAACTCACTAAATTTAGGAAAGAGCAGTTTGGCTTCCCCTCTTCCCACCCAGCCCATGAGGCTGTGAACACTGTTGGGGACCTAGAGTTTTCTTATGCATAGGTGTAATTACAACATACAAAGGAAGCATGATTAGGGTGTGTTAGTTTCACCAAACTAACCACCAACCTTTTGGGAACTGGGTATATTAAAAAGTTCCCTGAGAATAATGAGTGGTAAAATGGAAGTATTTCCTGAATGTCCTTGCAAGTAGATTTTCTCATTTCTAATGCACTGACCTGGTTTTGCCTAATGAATATAACCTGGAACAATATAATAGATTCCGGGTTTGATATGTAGACAAGAATTATGATAAAATTATGCAAAGGAAATTCTGATTTATGTGGGAAAGTATTCTAGAGTAAAGAAAGGATATGAAGAGCTATATGCTGAGGCACCAGAAATTAAGGTGAAATTTGAGGTTCCACACTTTGGTGGTAGATCTTAGGAGGTGGCCAGAATGTTTACCATAAGGACCAAATGACAAAGAGCTACAAAGGAATAGTAAATGAAAACAATTATGTGCTTTAGAGTTGGGAGAGGCGTTGAGAGCCATCCAATTCAGCCTTACACTCCATGTAGGAATTTCTCTGGAGTGTTATTGAGAGATTATAGGATCATAGGTTTAGAGAGTTACCAGCCTTCATTTTACTCTAAAGTAAAGTGTCACACAGAAAGATTACATCAATGGTCATCTAGTTTCTGCCTGGGCATACCCAACTCCTTCGAGTGATGGCAAACTCACGACCTCATTCTGTTGATAGAGTTATGGATTTAGATCTCAATTTTGTGTGAATTCTTTTGACTTCATTGTGGCAGAGGGGTAGAAAAGGGTGCCAAATGTGTTCAGGATCACAGAACTTTTATACTGTGTAAAAACATCATTTCACTTTTCTAGGTGTAAGATCCTTGTCTAATGATCTAAAATCTAATGATTTTTAAAAAACTGAATTGCATCAATATTGACAATGCCACTATGTAAGTAGCTCATATTACATGCCCATTGTCCTTTGTGATGTTTAATGAGGTGCCTCCAGTATTCAGAAAGTATCATTTTTCCCTTAACAGAATATATTGCAATTCATCCCAGTATGAAAGTTACCAATGGTTTACATACAACCATGAAGATCTTGGGGCTGGGTAATTTTCTACTTGCAGAACATTTCATTGTAGATACAATATTTTATTTAAAAGAAAACCCCAAAAAAGTCATATGTGCCCTGTTTCACCCCACATACATAAACATTGCTTTTTTTAGTTAATTGGAACATGTGTGGTCTGTAAAAGGCTGGTTTCAGACTTGGTTCACATAGGTGTGAAGCTTGGAGCTCTTACAGGCATCACATTCAGCTTCTGGGTCTCTCATTTGTAGGTCAAATTTATAAGTAATGAGCAATCCTAAACCATTATCCAACATTTATTTCAATTTAATTTTACTAGCATTTACAAAGAGTCTATAAGTTACCATGATGAAGTCCTGGGACACTGAATTCATCTGAAGAGAAACTCCTCTCCACCAGGCTGGGTGATTTGTCTGGGCTTCACTGAAATGAACTCAGAGACCTAGAGTAGAAGGCAAGTTAGCTCATCAGGGGATGATAGCAGGACCTACAGGAGCATTGGTTTAGAGCTAAAAGGGGCTTTAGAGGCCATCAAAGTCTATTCCCTCTTTTTACACATGAAGGAATTGAGGAATCAAGAAATTGACTTGGCCAAGGTAACAACTAATAAGTGTCCGAAGCAATATTTGAACACAGTTTTTAGAGAATGTGCAGCAGACCAATGAGAGATACTAAGAATTAAAGCAAGGGTTATCATTCCACCTCCTAACTTTCCTCTCTCTCTTGATATCAGCACCAATTTCATGTTATACAGACTTGAAATCTCAGAATAATCTTCAGCTTTTTTCTCTCTCTTACTCTTAAAAATGAACCGGTCAATTAGTTCCTTCTTGAGATTCTACCTTCACAATATTGCTTGGATTCAACCCATGAATATCACCTTAGCTCTCACCCAGATTATTGTAACAGCCACTCCTCAATTTGCCTCTCCCTTCTCCAATATATTCTTCACACAGGGGCTGAGATAATGTTCCCAAAGAACAGGTCTGACTTCCCTGACCAAAAAAAAAAAATCCCCTTTGGTGACTTCCTATCACCTTCAGGAATAAAATATAAATTCTTTACTCTGACATTTAAAGTCCTTCACAATTTAACTCCAATCAATTTTTCCAGCCATATTTTTATCTGAAAAGATACCCCTATCTTACCCTTTGCAGAAGTGGGAGATTCACAATTATTACACATTACACATATTTTCAAACTTTGAGGTGTATTAGTCAATTAGGCTGATTCTTTATCTCTTTTAAAAATTTTTTCCTTATTTTTTTGCTTTTAAAAATCCTATTTGTCATATAAGATACCTCTTGGGGAGGGACAGAGGAAAAAATACTGGAGAAATTTGTGGTGATATAAAAAAGCACACCAAAAAACATCAATAAAAATTCATTTTAAAAGAAGAATTGGTTTTCCCACCTATCCAAGAGGTCTTTCAGTTTCCTTTCTCTAATGGGGGAACCCACTACCTCTTGAGGATAGCCCATGCCACATTGAGAGAGTTCAGCCCAATAAGCCTCTTCCTAACATTTATCCATTGCTCCCAGTTTTCTAGGGCTAAGCAGAAAAAGTCGAATCTCTCATTTACTTGTCCCTCCCTACTCAATGAGTCTTTTCTTCTCTTATGAGGCACAGTGAGCGATATTTACAAAAAAATGAGATGATGGGTCCATCAGTTAACCTATACATTAAGCATCAATCAATCAGCAAACATTTATTAAACTCCTACTATATGTCAGACACTGTAGTAGGGGGTCTAGGGATATAAAGAAAAGTAAAAACGGTCCTTGGCTCAGAAGAGCTCATGATCTAATGGGTGAGACAACATGAAGACAAATGCCTACAAATTATATGGAGGATTCATTGGAGATCATTTCAGAAGGAAGGCACTAGCATTAAGTAAATGTTTGAAGCAGGATTAAAACTCAGATCTTCCTGCCTTCAGGATCAACACTGTCACCAGTGAATGCTACCATGCTCATCCCTGCATGGCCTACCTTCCCCTAGATCATGAGCACAAATTCACCTGCTAAGTGCTCAGAGTTCCTTAATTTAAAGGTATTGTGTTTTGCTCAAGATCAAGCCATTCAGGAGCATTTCTCCACTGTAAAGCTAAGTGAAAAGTATAAGACTAAGTGAAATGAGAAGAGGAAAGTTAGAACAGTCTGGAGTGGGAGAACCATCTGGGGGAAAAAATGTTCCAGGGAAGACCAAAGACATAGGAGATGGGCACAGGATTGTGACCATTGTTGCCAAATCTGACCTCAGCAGGGTGGGATTCTGTTTCCCTCAATGTAAAGGTCAGGAGGAAGACAATCTGCTTTCCCTGGAAAAACAGTGTCCAGCAGCCTCACTCACGGAAAGACAGCATCTGTTTCAAGAAGTCATTTGAACCATAACCGTGTAAACATGTGGAAAAGCCTGGCATAGGTCTCAAAGCAGCCAGAGAAAGCCTGCCAGAGTAAGGAACAGAGTTGCGACCCCTGGGCAGCCTAGGGAGAGGCTGTTCTGGAACCTCGGTGAAGGCGACACCTCCACTTAGGACACTCTCTGATGGGCAGCATGTGGGCAGGAGAAAAGAAAGCCAGGCCAAGTCTGGAACTGATCTCACCCTTTCCCTGGCATGAGAGCAAAGGGCATTTAATTGCACCATGGCACACTGCAAATGTTCATTTGGGGGAAGGATTTGAAAGTGCAGCTAAGCCTTCCTGGAGCAAAAACCTATAATGGGCCTGACCAGAAATAAAGGTTTCAGCAGTCCTAGTACTGAAGCACATTGCCTCCACATGTCCTGACAGGATGCATGAAGCCTAGAGTAAGCCCTATGCTCATAAATGTTTGATGCTAAGATCCAAGGACCTGATATGCCATGATCAATCATGACATCGGAAAAATAATAGTGCTTCCCCCTCTCTATAGACAGGTGGTAGACCATGGGTACAAAATAAAACACATTTTCCAGAATGGCCAGTGCATTGATTTGTTTTGTTGGTTTTACTGGGGGAAGGTAGATCTTTTCAAAGATTACCAATAAGGATCTTTCTAAGCTCCTTATGCATCCTAAGAGTAAACATGTTGACTTTTGCTTTCCTTTAAAAAACAAAATAAAACCTTTACTCTAGACAGGTTCCACATTATATACTTTGGATTTTTTAGGGCTGAAAGCATAGCAGCCACTTTTGGACTGGACTCCACTTCTGATCATCTTAGAAGCTTTAACCATCTCTACTTTTCCTTATGTGGGAAAGTTCAACAATCTTTAGGAAACCTAGTTGCCCTTTGCTCCTAGATTTCCATCATGTTGATGTTGACCTTAGTGTAGACATCCAATCCATTTTAGCCCTGAAGCTCAGAGCTCCCAAACTCCAGCAATCCACAGCCTCAGCCTTCCCAGCAACAGGGGCTACCATACCCTGCCCAGACCACATGGTGGATATTCAGATAATGTTTATTTCAATTGATTTGAAATATAGAGAAAATAGGGAAATGAGAGGTTACCACATCCTTCCAGTGTCTTTCCCCTTTTGGCTTAATCCAAACTGATACCTGAATTGCCTGAGAAGAAATGGAAAGCATTCAATATCGTGATTGCAAAAGATATGCTCAGGGACCTGAGGGATTTGCATTTAATTCCTGAATTTGCTATTACTGTAACTCTGCCTGTGATCTTGGTCAACTCACTGAGCATCTTATGATTTAGCTTTTCCATTTTCTTGGTCAAACATTCCATGTAACTGGGTCTACAGAATTCTCAGGATAAACAGCTCATGGGAACATAATTTTTTTTTAAAGCAAAAAACAAACTTAAAAACAAAAAGCATTCTAGAGACCCACTTCCAGCTTCTAGATGAGCCTTGGCTTTATCACTCCTATTCCTAGCTTTAGTACTCAATGGACTCATGAATATTTTTCTGTTAAGTACTTAATAAATATTGCACTGCATTTCCCTAATGGGATAGCTGTTCTCAGTTCCTTTGTGTCTTTATACCCTCTCTATTACCCATAAAAGCATGATTTCAGAGACTTCAGTTCTACTTAAGATATGTAAAATCTGTGAGCAGAGGAGATGTTTCATTTCTGTCTTCGTATTTCCAGTATCCAGCAAAGTAGCTAGGTTAATAAGCAACAACATATTTTTAATCTATTTCTTTATTGTGAACTTAATAATCTATAAACAGAAGTATTTCAATATAATAAAAGCTAGCATTTATATGGCATTTTAAAGATTGCAGAACACTTTGCATTTGTAATTTTATTTCATCCTCACAACAACCCTGAGAGGTGAATGCAATTATTTTCTCCATTTTATAGATAAGGAAACTGAGGCAAACAAAGGTTAAGTATCTTCTCTAGGGTCCAATAGCTAGTGAGTGTCTGAGCCTGCATTTGAACTTGGGTCTTCTTTGCTCCTGGCCTAGTACTCTATCCACTGTGCAACCTGACTGTCTACAATGTTCAGAGAAGAAAAAGAAAGAGGGTTGTTTTAGAAACTATGACTTTGTGCTTTTTTAAGATTTTGTGTGTGTGTGTGTGTGTGTGTGTAAGTATATTGTAAGTATGTGAAATTTAATAACAGGTACCATCCTGAAGTGACGTCCCTCTCAACAATGTCTGTATTTAATGGGGTTCAAATCCGTAAGTTGAAGAAATAAATATCTATTGATGGAATGTTCTCTTTCAGCCGTTGGGTTAATCTCAAGAAAATGGAGTTTATTTGTTCTTGGTCACCAAATTTTAGAGTCACTAGAGTCAATCTGACATTTACTCTGCAAAGACTTTAGAAAAGCTTCCATTTTCCCTCAGGAGCTTCTGGGACAATTTCTACCCAATGAATCACATTAAATTAGAAAAGAACTAAATTATCTAAATTGCCAATTTTATTTTTTACAAAGGGTACCCAGGGGATATTTCTAACATGGGATCATCGTGTGGTTGTATGTTTGCTGATATGAATAACAGGCCAAAAATGGACTCTCCATCAGCAATTCATCTCTTTGAACATGAGCCTGAGAATGAGAGATATTACTTGTCTTATTTCCAATTCTCTGACCACATTTCTTTTCTTTTCCCAGAAATGAGCCTATTTTTTTCTTCTACCAAGCTTTCCATCTAAAGATTGTTTCCACCCATACCCCAAACAGGGAGCACAAGAAAGAAGGAAGCCCCCTTCAATCCCAACAAGAGAAAGAGAAACTTACATGTCCAATGTCCATCTTAGAGATTTCTATCATCATCATATGAAAGCTTGAGCTTCTTGTAGGAAAATTCATGAATGCCAAGTTTTATTTTATTATTTGGGGTCTCATGAAATCAAAATCATATCCCAATTTGCTTAAGGTTTTTAGGGTGTCCAGAACACAGATGAATCTACATAACCTTGATGCCTAACACCACCCTAGCTGAATAATCATGAGTTGAATTACATAGGATTAACCTCTTCTTCAATATCACATTAAACTTATATCCAGACCTTGCCCATATATTCATTTTACTTCATGAGAAAAATTTTCTTATTAGGAGCTCTTAACCTGGGGTCTTTGAGCTTGTTTTTTTGTTTTGTTTTGTTTTCAAAATATTTTAACAAATGCATTTCAATATAAATGTCATCCTTTTTAATCCTATATACTCTGCTTTAGACAGTTAAAAATGTTATTCCTGAAGGGACCCATGGGTTTCACCAGACTGACAAAGGGGTCCAAGACACCAAAAAGCTTAAGGACACCAATTTTAAAATCAAGATGTCATCAGCCAAAGACATGGCCATTAGGACCCAGGAGTAACAGAGCTCAAACTCACAGGCCTAAGGGAAGATATTGGAGAAAAAAAAAAAACGTTTTTCACATGATTACATCTCAGCCCTGCCTACCTTTCTCCAGAACTGGAACCAGCCCTTCAAATTACAGAGAGAGAGCCAGGGACACGTGGGCGTTGCCCAGAATGTAATCTTTGTGGTCACTCCACCAAACTTGGTGACATACGCGAGTCAGCAGTGGCTCCTGGGTGGGCTCCTAGAATACTACCACAATATAATCAGCAGGTGACCTAGACATGGACAATTGTGGCCCAGCCCACATCAAAGAAAACAAGACCAGTCGCAGATGGAAAAGATTCTGTGAGCTATGACAACTATTACCTGAAATATCAAGGATGGAGACTAAGTTGATCCTGCGGACACAATAGTATCACCAACAGAGGCATGCAACTTGATTCCTTCCAACATTTAACCCAAACAACCTTAAACTAAGTCAGTGTTGGCCCCAGTCAGTTTGCTTTACAGATCCTTTTCACCCCTGAGCCATTTCAAGGCATATGAGGTAAGGTATGCGCAAAATTAAGGTGGTCTTCATCTGGTTTATACACAAGGTGGAGGAGAGGACATAGCAATTAGTAAGTACTAGGGACAAAAAAAAGCAAAAATTCCTCCTGCCTTCAAGAAGCTCACATTTTACACACTCTTGTATTCTGCTCCTGCGGACACTTTTGGTGGTCTTGAAAAGCAGCCTTGGATCAAGGTCTTCATCATTTTCAATCTAAGCCATGTTAAAAAATCAACTTGAGGGAAATTTTTTCTTCTAAATAACTCTAAGGATTCATTCTATTGTTCCTGTCTTCAAACTCTCTCTTGTAAACAACCTTTCTTTCCACTCACAAAGTCACCTCTCCCATTCAGACCCTCATCATATCTTCTCTGAGGTATAAGCCATAATTTATTTCCATGCCTCAAGCGTCTTCCTACCCCAGTCCATCCTCTGTACAGTTGTCAAAGTGATTTTCCTAAAGTATAAGTCTGACCATATCACATCCCCATCTCAAAAAGATTCAGGGATCCCTATTACCTCTAGGATCTATATAAAGTCTTTTATTTGGCATTAAAAGTCCTTAACAACTTGACCTCTTTCCATTTTTCCAGTCTTTTTATACTCTTCTCCATCTACCCTATGGTCCAGGAATACCAGGATAGGTGTTATTTTTACCAAACATTACCCTGGATCTCCTCTCTCTGCTGTCCCCCATCCCCAGAATGTTTTCCCTCCTCACATCTACCCTTTGGTTTTTCCAGTTTCCTTTGTGCCTCAGGCCAAATCCTACTTTCTTTAAGAAGCCTTCACTACCTTTGGCCACAGAAGCCCTAAGGTAAGGTTACTTTCCTTCTACTCTATGGATCTTGTAGTTGCTGTTTATTTACATGTTGCCTTCCTCAATCACAGGTTAGGCTCCAAAGGGGTGGGGCCAGTTTCTATGTTTTCACTTTTCTTTGTACCTCCACCTATTAGCATCATGCCTGGTACAAAGTAAGTACTTATTCAATGCTTCCTTGAGTAATTGATTGATCTAGGTTCTTACAGAAGTAGAGTGAGCTGGGGTTTTATTTTTTTTTTAATACAGAGTGGAAAATTTTAAAGGGTTTAGTATCTGTGTCAAGGTCATGTAGACTCTTCTGTTTTCTGGGCACCCTAAAAATCTTAAGCAAATTGAGATATGGCTTTGATTTCATGAGACCCCCCAAATAATAAAACAAAACTTGGCATTCATGAACTTTCCTATCGAAAGCTCAAAGGCAAAATGAATATTTTCCTACCAGTATGTGATGGACAATTATTTAGGCCATCTCTGGGGAACCATTCGGCATCATCATTCTTAGAGCAACAAAATATGATACATGACAGTCATGACATCAAATAAATGTTTAGAAACTTTTAGATCTCTTTTCTTAAATGGTGTGTTTTCAAGAGCAAACTAACTTAAACTTATAGAGGTTTAGTTCAGAAGGGATGTATCACTTAAACATATATTCTTCTCACCATGCAGTAGTATCTCCATGAACTTTTTTTTTGCCCTCAGAGGAAGCATATAGACATAGACAGATTTCTCTCTTTCTCCCTGTCTCTCTTTTCGTTGCTCCATCTCTCTTTTTCTTTCTCTGTCTTCTGTCTCTGTCCCTTTCTCTTTGTTGCTCTCTCTTTCTCTTCTCCATCTCTGTCTCTGATATATATATACGTATATATATATATATATATATATGTTTAATTGTATTGCTTTTTAACATTGCAAACATTTATAGACTACCCCCACTCTTGTAACAAAGTAAAATGGTTCAGTAAAATTAATAACACAGTGACTTCATCTGAAAGTGCATGTAATATATCACATCTATAACCCTCCACACAAATCTATTTTTAAAAAATTAACAAAAATCTCTTTTTTCTCTCTCCCACTCTCATCCCATTAAAAAGAAAAAAAAACAAATTCTTTATTATAGTTATACGAAGTTAAGCAAAACAAATTCCTTCAATGGCTATATAAAAATTTCATATACACATGTATACACACATATACACACATACACACACACACACACACACACACACACACATATATATATATATATATATATATATATATATATATATATATCTTAACAGTGAGATAATTTTTCCAGAGTCCTTTATTAGTGGTATGATGGAAAAAAACAAATTTCAGTTTCTTGGACATCAGTGCTTAGACAGTGGGAAAAATTATAATGACTTCCCTGGACTCCCAACCAAATGTGCAGAACCAAACCATGAGAAATTGAGTATTTATTCACCACTTCAATAAAAATTGCAGAAAAATTATCTTTATTAAAATATAATATGACTGAGCTGTCCAAAAGTTGAATGAGCTGCTTTAGGAAAATGAGAACTTTAAGAGGCTGCTTTGAGTCCCCTGACAACGGAGGTTAGAAGAGATTAGATGCCCCTTTTTGAGGAATTCTATGAAGTGGATTCCTCTTCATGTAGGATTGGAATTAGATGACTCCTGCCAGCCCTCTGATTCTTTTTGACTGAAATTTTCTGATCTCAAAACCTCCCTTTAATATGTACTAATTACCAGTATGTAGGTATTTCTAAGATCATTAATACTCATTTCAATTGAATGAATATTTGTGAAATTCCTATTAGGTAAGTGTCCCCAAAGGAGCTAAGTGATTTTTTCCAAGAGCATGTAGATAAGTGATAGTGCCAGGATTAGAAATCAGATCCTTTGATTCCAATGTTAGCATTCATTCTACTACACCAATATAACAGGGAGTAAGCATTTATTTGCAGGCACATGGTAGTGTATGAATGTGTTAACATGATTCCAAGACAGTAATAAAATAAAATAAAATAAAATCCTGGTACTGTATCAGTTTCAATTTTTTTTAATCATTTGCCTTTTTTTCAAAAGCAAGGTGATCATCATTTTAAGGCTAATGTGATTGATGCCAGCCACATTCAACCTGGCTAAAGGATAAAACACCAGAAGAAAATCCACTACCTTAAAAATGGATCTTATTGACACATTTTATCATTAGTTGGATGGCATTTCAACCTCTCATCTTTCCAAACTGAATCCGCCTTTGTGAGAAAGAAAAACGACAAAGCATAAAAAGGGCCAAACACAAAACCACAAAGCACAAAGATTCTGATACAGTGACCATATCTGACACTGTATCCACTTTTCTGCCCTAATAGTACTCTACCTCTCTGCCATGAGGGTGGCAATAGATTTTATTATCTCTTCTCTAGGACCTTCAATGGTTTTACAATGCAGAATCTGGCTTCTTTTCAGCGATCTTTTCTTTTATGTCATTGTAACCACTGCATATACGGATTTTGTCCTAATCTTGCAACTCACTGTATGACCTTGAGCACATAAATTAACTTTTCATGGCCTCAGTTTCCTCATTTAAAATAACAGGTTTAGATTAGATGAATTCTGAGCTCCCTTTCATGCCTAAATCTTTTACCTGAAAAAGAACTAATTGACCAGTTCTAGGAATGTGCTGTTAATATATCCTGCAGCTAGTGTATTAGATTTAATACCACTAATACCTTAACTAGAGAAAGAATATTGTGAGACAAGGTAATGTTGTTATTCTCAAAGTATCCATTCTACATAATCCCCTCAAATTAACTGGTGCCTCCCTGGTTTTAAGTCAAAAGATGCAAAGACAGTCAAGGGTACCAAGAGATGTCTGGGTGACCCATTACTAAGACCTCCTGACACTTTTCAGTATTGTTTCTGGATTAACCCTCTTGTCAGAAGGGCCTCATCCACACCATGAAGATATCTTGTCCATCTTGCACGTTTCTGATATGAAAGAGGGAATATTTTCAAGCAGCCGTCATCCTTCTTTATGGACTGCTAACATCTGCTTGCTAAAGCCTGCAAGCTTCCCCAGAGTCTTGAGGTTTGTAAACATTACTTGATGATGACATACTAAATATTATGAATATGTGCCTCTCAATCCACACCCCAAACCCTCCAAAGAACATTTCATATTTTCAGACTTTGGTCAACTGGCTTTTTTGGGACTGTTTGTAGTTTCTTAACTGATACTTAAATACATTCTTTATTAAAAACGAGGGCCCAGGCCAGTGCTTGCAGGAAATAATACAACCATAAACCACAAGGTCAACTTTGAAGTAGATGGCGATCCAGAAATAGAGATTGTTTCTGACAACTTTTAATTGGAATTGCTGCCAAGCATAAAAGCAGGCTCATTTGCCATAATGGGCATATAAATATTAGACAGGTATATCTTTGCTTTTACAGACAAGAAGACTCCAAACCATTTTAGGAAGAGAAGGTAACATTAATAGTCTAGGCAATTTCCCAATATTCAAGTAACATTCATTCTTCCTTTCAACAATATGAATCTATGGATTGATAATGGAAAAAACAGGGCAGTGATTCAAAGAGAGACAGGTTTAAATGGAAATTGCACATCTGAAATAAAAATCATTAGCCTGACATATACTGTACTTCTCAGTTGCCTGAAATCAATAGCACTGCTGCAGACAAAGGATGCATGATAGAAAAATCTCAAATATGTCCCCATGGAGCCCCTTTGTTTCTAAAGAAATAATTACTGTGATTTAGAAAAGTCTTTCTATGTACATACCCAGAATTCTAGTTAGAATTATGGCTAGATACATTCAAAATCAAGTTGAGAGTGGGGAGGGGGGTGCAGAAGCAGATTGAAGAAAAAAGAAAAGGGGGACAAAACCTATGATACTGTCCTAAATGACAAACTCTCTCCACTACCACCTGCACCTATGTACACACACACACACACATACACACACACACATACACACACACACACACATACACTCACATCTTTGTTTTGTGAGCTTTTCCTGCTTTGAACAGAACTAGTATTGAAGATGGGCAAATCTTTTGGAAAACATGATGCTTCATATACAAAATCATTTTGTTTTCCTTGACTTTTAAAAGACTAATGAAGGAACCAAGGGCAAGTTAATTCCCAAAAGGAGATTACTGGAACTTTGCACATGATATTTCATCTCCCAGCTTCACACATTTTCCCTGATTGTCCCACATGGCTGGATTTTTCCCCTTTTCATCTCTTTTCTCTGGGCATCCCTGGCATTCTTAAATTCCCACCATGTGTAAGAAGCCTTTTCTGATCTCTTTCAATGCTAGTGCCTTCTTTCTGTTGATTAGTTCCAATGTATTCTGTCTATATCTTGTTTGAATGTAGTTTCTGGCATAGTCTTCCCCCTTTAGACTGTGAGCAATCTGAATATATGGACTGGTTTCCTTGCATACCCATCACTTAGCAGAATGCCCAACACACAGTAATGAATTAATAAGTGCTTATTCGCTGTACTGATTTTCATTGATTGATTGATTATTGTTGTGAGGATAACTTTTCTCAAAAGTGTTACTTTTGTTTAGAACCAAACCAATACAAAGATCATCAAAACTATAGATATGACTAAGAAGGAACTGATAAGTTGGAGATATTTTAGAAGGGAGCAACAAGAATGATACCAGGTCTCTAGATCATAACATATGAAAATCTCTTGAAACAATTGGGGATGTTTAATCTGAAGAAGATGTGGGTGATATATAATAGCCTTTTTGCAAGTGTTTCCAGTGCTATTTAGTGGAAGAAGAATCATATCAACAATCAATAGTTAATAGATGTTCTCTGCTTAGCCCCAGAGGGCAGAACTAGGAGTGATGAGTTGCAAAGGAGCAAATTTAAGTTTGAGGTAAGGAAAAATTCACCATTAGAGCTTGTCCAAAGTGAAATAAACTATTTCAGGAGGCAAGGGGTTCTCTTCACCAGATGCAATCAATGAAAACTCAGATGACCACTTATTGGGCAGGTTGAATAGGGTCAAATGAATAAAGCATGACTCTCTCAATTAGCCAGTGCTTCTATGTTTCTAAATCAAGTGACATGGAAAACTTCAGGTGCCAAGATGGCAGAGTGAGGAAGGAATCTTCTGATGTTCTCCCAAATTCCCCTCCAAATAAGTAGAAAACAGCCTCAGAATTGATGGAGGAGCAGGGAAACAGCTTTCCAGCACATCAGGAAAGATCTGTCTCACTGGGGTGGGAGAACAGTGGGGTCCATGAGCAGCAGCAGCAGCAGCCAGCCTCACAGCGGGGGCTCTGCAATAAGCTCCTAGTCTGGGGCAATTCAGTGAGGCCCTACCCTCCTGCAAGCCCGCAGCCCCCTAAGCAAGTGAGCAGTCTGTTCAGCAATGCAAGGCTCCAGTCCAGTGATCTCATCCCCAGCACAAGCCACCAGCCAAGCCTTGACCACCACCTCCCCCCACTCACCAGGAGTGAAGCCTTTCCCAGGACTGGCCAACAACAGGACTCTGCCTCTCAGGCCTGCTAGCACAGAGACTCTGTTTCCCCACCCTGGAAAAAGCCACCAGCTAAACACCACAACCCAGGGAGGCCAATAAGGAGACCTTTTCCCATAGTACAAGTCAGAAGGAAAAACTACCCTCCAGTGAAAGCCAGCAGTAAGAGGCTGAACCCTAGCACAAAAATATTTGGGACAGTGCAGGACCATAGCCCAATTCTCACACAAAAACACCAAGTCACAAAGAAAAAAATAAAAATGAGCAAAAAAAGAACAAAAAAAAAAGAACAGGACTATAGAAAGTTACCATGGTGACAGGGAGGATCAAGGCATAAACACAGAAGAAGACAAAAGTGTCAAAATGGCTACATGTGAAACCTCGAAGGAGAATGTAATTTGGATTCAGACCCGAAAAGAATTTCTGGAATTCTTCTCCTGGAAGAGCTTAAGAAGGATCTAAAAAAGTAAATTAGAGAAGTAAAAGAAAAATAAGAGTACTGTAAGAGAACTTTAAAAAGTGTCAATAGCATGGGAAAAGATAAACAGAAATTTACCAAGGAAAATGACTCCCTAAAAAATACAACTAACCAAATGGAAAAGGAAATACAAAAGCTCACTGAAAAGAATAATTCCTTTACAATTAGAATTGAGCAAATGGAAGCTAATGACTCCATGAGATGTCAAGATAAGATAAAACAAAATCAAAAACTTTTAAAATAGAAGAAAATTTAAAATTTCTCATTGGAGAAACAACTGACTTAGAAAATAGACCCAGGAAAGATAATACAAGAATTATTGGACTGCCTGAAAGTCATGATTAAAAAAATGAAGCCTGGACAACATCTTTCAAGAAATTATCAAAGAAACTGCTCTGATATATTAGAACTAGAGGGCAAAATAGAAATTGAAAGAATTCACCAATCAACACCTGAAAGAGATCCCAGAATGAAAACTCCCAGGAACACCAGCCAAATTCCAGAGCTCACATATCAAGGAGAAGATACTATAAGTAATATCCATAATGGGGATAAGCTAGCAGCCTCTGCAATACAATTAGGGATGAAAGAAGAATGTTCATTAACACTTCTATTATTTAATATTGTCCTAGAAATGTTAGCTTTAGCCAAGAGAAGGATAAGAAATTAAAGGAATTAGAATAGGTAATGAGGAAACAAAATTATCACTCCCTGCAGATTACTCGAAGTTATACTTAGAAAATCCTAGAGAATCAACTAAAAAACTATGTGAAATTATTAACAACTTTAGCAAAGTGGCAGGATACAAAATAAACGCATATAAATCATCAATATTTCTAAGTGTTTCCAACAAAGTCCAGCAGCAAGAGATAGAAGGAGAAACTCCATTTAAAATAACTGTAGACAATATCAAATACTTGAGAGTCTGCCAAAATAAACCCAGGAAATATGTGAACACAACTATTAAGCACTTTTCACATAAATAAAATCTGATATAAACAACTGGAAAAATATTAATTGCTTACAGATAGGCCAAGCCAATATAATAAAGATGGCAATTCTACCTAAATTAATCCATCCATATTTATCTGTTTATTTATTGGTATGGCATCTATTTATTATGCCATACTAATCAAACTATCACAAAATTATTTTATGGAGCTAGAAAAAAATAATAATAAGATTCATCTGGAAGAACAAAAGCTCAAGGACATAAAGGAAATCACTGAAAAAATGAAAAAAAAAGGTGACCCAGCCCTATCAGATCTCAAACTGTATTCTAAAGTGGTAATTATCTTGTAGTGGATAAGAAATAGAGTAGTGGATCAGTGGAATAAATTAGGTACAAATTACCTTATAGTAATCTAGTATATGATAACTCCAAATATCCAAGCTTTTGGAACAAAAACTCATTATTTGACAAAAACTACTGGGAAAATTGAAGGAAAGTATGTCAGAAACTAGGGATAGATCAAGAAGATAAGGTCAAAATGGGTATGTGATTTAGACATAAATGATCAAAGACAATCCCAAGGGACTAATGATAAAGCATACTATAGAACTGTTATTGTTTAAATCCAAACTGAAGCATGCTGTTTTTCATTCCCTTTCACTTTTTTCTTTTATTCTAGTTCTTGTACAAAATGACTAGGATGGAAATGTTTTACATAATCGCACATGTATAACCTCTATCTAACTGTTTTGGGTAGATTTTGGAACTCAAAACTTTAAATAAAAATGCGTAAAATAAGTCAAGAGATGTGAAAGTAGCTAAGGAGATCATACGATGTTTGGATAGCCAGTCAGGGGGTCCCCCAACACTTTTCTGTTTTACTTTTGTGTAAGTGATTCTTATACAGATGTGAGTTGGACTAGGTGACCTGTGACATCCCTGCTAGCTTTGAAATTCTATGACTCATTGGGAAAGCCATGTACTCCCTAACTGGGAGAAAGGAGACTTGTGAAAAGACTTCATAATATATATAAAACTTGTTACTGAGTAACAAGCAAAGTACTAGGGAACATTTGAAAGTGTGATTCTATTAATGCTCATAAGAAATAAAAAGAAAATTCAGGAATTCAGGAAGTAATGGTGGTGGGCTAGTGGCTGACATCATAATGAAATATATCATTTAGTTCTCTTTAACTCTAGAAGTGTATGTTTTGCCCTTTTCAAGAAACTAAATTTTATGAAGCACCTATTATGGACCAGGCACTTTGCTAGACTGAGGACAGAAAGAAACTCTCAAAGAGTTTACATTCTGCTCCTTTGTTTCTACTGTTTGTCTACAGAGAATTTTAGGGAAGTTTGAGGTAGCGATACTGTGATGGTGCCCTGAGCCCAAAAGTCCAACACACAAAAAGATGAGAAGAAAAATATCAGTGTTGGCTCACTCTCTTCCAAAATTTCAGGAAGGGAAGGGAAACACAAGGTTAATGTAATCCAGAGCCAAAATATAGCATTCTGGCATCCAGGGCAAGTACAGGTGTACAGAATACACCTGTGACAAGTGGCTAGTGGAGAGTGCTTGGGGACAAACCTTGGACCTTGAAACACAAAACTTGTTGGTTCCCAAGACCACACCCATAGTGGAGAGACTGACCTACCCTTGTGGGTATGATTCCCAGAATACTGTAAAAGCATTACTGCAGAGGCTACTGCCAGGAGGTGTAAGTCAGGGCCAGCGCAGGAAGGAGATCACCTGAGGTATGGCTCCCAGGATCACAATAGGAGGTGGTTCTTATTTGACAGCTTTTTATTTGATGAATTATTTTTGCTAACTATATGCTAAGATTAGTTGTTCCATATCCTAAAAGAGCACAATTGTTATTACCCTCTAAATTTCCGCACAGTGGGTCAAAGATCCAGTCACCCCACCTTAGTTATGGCTCTAACAAAATTTATCCCATGGAATGATTTTTAATCATCCCCCGTTGAACTTATCAGTGTGAATTTCCTGTGGTAGAATGCCAATTGCCTAATTTCCGAGTCCCCGACTTCCAACAGACTTTCCCAAGCAAGATGAATCTTATCTTTGTATTTTCCTCTGATCTATTTCACTCACTAACCAACCACACCACCATCTGCACACTCACCCACATGCTGCTCACCCTGCACTCCCACACACAAATCCAAATCCTCAAATGCTTCATCACTGCTTTGGTGTGTCTGTGTGTGTGTAGAAATCATAGAACCCGAGAGAACTATTAAAGCAGCTTCTTTAAAAAAATGAAAGTACAAGCTAGAGATTTATAAGTCTCTACAGTCTGAGAGCTGAATTGGCATCTGAGCATAATGCAAACATTCCAGACATGTTACCAACATTCATACTATACTTCCTGCATATTACAAGTGTGCAGTAATTCTGGTCCAAAAATGTCCTTTAATCTAGTTAAGACATGACATTTTCCCACTAAGCCTTAGGATTTCTAAAGTTAACACTCTAGCCATGAAGGAATAAGGTCATTTCCTAGTTGTGGACCTTAGAGACATTTAGCATGCAAATAATTCAGAAATGAAAGAATGCTCTTATTCTTTGGCTGTTAAATTTAAGGTTATGCTGACATTTGTGTTTGGGGTTTTTTTTTATTGAATGAGCAGATTGGGTTGGAGTTTAACCCGCTTGGTTTTGGAGGCTGAAAAGAGTGATAGACAAGAAGTCAAAGGACCCAGATTCAGTTCCCAGCTCTTGTCATCTGCTCCTGTGAGACCTTAAGCAAATCTTTTCAGCTCTCCAGAACCTCTGTTTCTGTACCTATTAAATGAGAGGGTTAAACCAGATGGCCATGCAGAATACTTCATTCAAATAATGCAGCAACTTCCACATTATTGTGCATACTTTTATTATCTGGTGTGTATACAAAATTAAAGTAATTTCAGAAGAAAGAAAATAATTTTTTAAATAAAAATTATAAAATTACCCTTATCAGCATGTCAGCTAGATAGTTGAAAAAAGAATTTCCTTTCATTGAAGAAAGCACTTTTTTACATTCATAGACACAATTGCATGATTTTTACAAAACTATTTACTATTCTTAAAACACATGCACCCATGTTGCCCCCCTGACTAAGAATCTACAGTGGCTCCCTATTGTATCTAGGATAAAAAAAACAAAGTCCTCAGCTTGGCATTTATAAACCTTCATAATCTCAGGTTAGCCTATCTTTTCCATATTAATTAAACATTAATCCCCATCACTCTTTTCCAGGGATCTACAAAGGTCCCCTGACTCCAAGATCTGTCTCCTGACTCCATGGCTTGATAAAGGCAGTTCTGTATGTCTGGAATACATTCCTTCCTCATTGATGCCTTTTAGAATCTCTAGCTTTTTTCAAAATTCAGCTCATGTGCCATTTCCTCCAGAAAAAGAAAAGAAGAAAGAAAGGAAAGCAGGAAGGAAAAGAGAGAGAAGGGAGGAGACAAGAAAGAGCAAGAGGAAGAGAGAAAAAGGAGGAAGGAAGGAAAGAAGGAAGGCAGGCAGGCAAGAAGGAAGGAAGGAAGGAAGGAAAGAAGGAAGGAAGGAAGGAAGGAAGAAAGAAAGAAAAAAGGAAGGATAGAAGAAAAAAATCCTAATCCCCTTGGTTGTTAAAGCAGATACTTTTGTACTTTTCATAACACTGATCATTGGTAATGAACACATGATAGATGCTCAAGAAATTATTTTTGCGTGACTGATCACCTGACCAAGCTCTGTTCTCATCTCTGTGGTTAATGAGGTAAGTGATGAGAATGTTGTAAACAACAGAGATTCAAAAAGCAGATGTGGGAGACAAGGAGTTAACATTTACTACCACATGGGACCTCACCAGGGATGGTTTTTCTATTGAATTAATAGCTCCCAAGAACTTTGGGTAGTTCAGTGCATAGAGGATTAGACGTGGAGTCAGTAGAGCTTGGCATAGAACCTCTCCTCTAACACTAGTAGAGCGTCACCATCTGCAAGTCCTTTCACTTCCTGATTTCCTCCTCAGTAGGGATGTAGTAGGATAGGTGCACTAATGCACTCTTGGTAGAACTGTGAATTGGTCAGGTCACTCTGGAAACTCATTTGGTATTATATCCCAAAGGTTTTTAAATTGCCCTTTGGCCCTAATGATACCACTACTAGGTCAGGATGTATGGAGTGTTCAAGGACTAGCAGCTCTGGCGTAAGCCTTTTCAGGGCCACTCATCTACCTTTGGTGTCTATCTGGCACTCACCTATGGCTCCAAGAAGCTGTAGCATGTGCAGCAGCCACATCTCAGTAAAACCATCTTGGCAGGCAGGCTAAACCCAGTTGAGGATAACTGACAGGCCTCAAACTCATTCAGTAAGTTAGGGGATGTATACTTTCACCAATGGAATGGGTGGATGAGAACAATGTATTCCAACAGACATGAAGGAGCCAAAGCATTGCAGGGGGAAGTGTTTAGTTTGGTCAATCACTGAAGACACCAAGCTTATCCACTGGATCTCAGGCCACTGCCAGTCATCTTGACTTCTGTCTTGCCACCAGACTTTGATGACTCCGGAAGAGAGAGTGAGGCTGACTCCTTGTCACAGCTATGCCTCACTTAAATCCAATTCACTAGTCAAGACATCACCCTGTGATGTCACTGATCTTCTTTGAAAAGGAAGGATAACAACTAGTAGTTTTATGTAGCACCTGTAGCAAATATGTGGAAATAAATTAGAGAATGACTGAATAAACTATTGCATAGGAATATTAAGGAATGCTATTGCATAATAAATGACAAAAGAGACAATTTCAGATAACTGTGCAAAGTAAGCAAACCAAGAGAAATTATTTTGTGATTTGTTAAAAGGATTTTCTTTCCTTTTTCTTTTTTTTCTCTAATAGAGAAAGGAATTGGGAGGACAACTTTCCTTAATCTGAACACGAAATCCAATCACTTTCCATCTTTGGCCCTAATTTAGACATTCTCCTCAGAGGATCCGCAAAATTAAAACATCGTGTATTAGAAAGTTGGGAGGTTATGGTACTGGCAAATGTGGGGAAAGTACATGTAAATATTATAATATATAATTATATTATTATTATATATGAGTATAGTATATAATTATACTATTAGTATATGTGAGTATAGTATATAATTATACTATTATTGTAAATGAGTGTTTCTAGACCTAATATTTTGGGGCAGCTAGGTGGTGCAGTGAATAGCATGCTGGCCCTGGAGTCATGAAGACTTGAGTTCAAATCTAACATCAGACACTTACTAGTTATGTGACCCTGACCAAGACACTCAACCCTTTTAGCCTCATTTTACTCATCTGTAAAATGTGTTGGAAAAGGAACTGGCAAACCACTCCAGTATCTTTGCTAAGAAAACCCCAAATAAGATCACAAAGAGTCAGACAGAACTAATTGACTGAACCTACCAATATTTTTAGTTAAAAAATTTTAAGTTATTTAAAATTCAAACCTTAAACCAAAAAATTAAGCACGTCTATATATAAAGTAGAACATGAAAAGACAACTATATATGACACTGTGAATTTCTGTCCAATACAGCTTGCTATTTTTAAAAGTATTTTAGAAATTAATGATGTTGCTTTCAAAGCTGTCTTTGTTGTCTGCTTCCTTCTGAACTTCCGTCTGTGTTTTAATGAACTTTTTCATTCTTTCCTCTTTTTACATCATTATTGTTAACTTCCTTTGTGTGTTCCCAATTTCCCTCCCTAATTAGAAAAAAAGAAAAAAAAAACCCTTGTTAACAAATAAACATAGTGAACAAAGAAATTCAAAATAACCATGTCCAAAAATGCATCTCTTCCCCTTTCTCCTTTGTTCTTTATTCATGGAAAGCATCAAAGAACGTAGACATGGAAATAGACAAGGATTTAGAAGGTGTCTCATCCAGTCTCCTTTTTAAAAAAAAGTTTATATGGCACTTGAATGTTTACAAAGTACTTTACATGTTATCTCATTCGATCTTAACAACAACCCTATTAAATAAGTTATTGGTATCCCCATTTTACAGGTAAGGAAACGGAGATAGACAGGGGTTAAGGGAGAGTGATTGGATTCTAATGGGAGTCTGTGGTCCCTAAGCCAATAAGCATTCATTAAGACTCTGCTATGAGTAAGGGAGTATGCTAGGTGATGGGCACAGGAAGATATAACAAAAGGAGTTCTTTACCTCAAGAAACTTCATATTTTAGTAGTATGATAAAACACATAAAGAAACATGTTGCTGTTCATTTGAGGAATAGGGAGAAAGGTCAAACAATTAAGGGAAACTGGCAGTTTCCTCAAGGAGATCACAGATGATCTTGAAGGCCATCTTGTCCAGCCCATACTCAAAGGAACCCCAATTGTAACTTAGCCAATGAGTGATTATTCTGCTTCTCTTTGAAGACCTCCAGGGGTTGTTGGGTAGGGTTGTGCCTTGGAGGGAGCCAGAGGTCCTAAGAAATGAGAGTCAGGAGAGAGGGCATCCTAGGCATGGGGCAACCTAGGTAGAGACCCAGAAGAAGGAGAGCTAAGTTTGAGGTATAACAGGGAGAAAAATTTGGGTTGAATATGGGGTGCATGAAGGAGGGCAATCTACGATAAATCTGGAAAAGTAGCCCAGAGAGAGATTGTGAAGGGCTTTTTAAAAAATAATTTGAGGAGGTGGCATCTTGTCCTTAAAAGAAGTTTGGTTTTTTTTTCAATCATGTCCAACTTTTCGTGACCCCATTTGGGATTTTCCTGGGAAAGATACTGGAGTAGTTTTTCATTTCCTTCTCCAGTTCATTTTGCAGATGAAGAAACTGAGGCAAACAGGGTTAAGTAACTTGCCCAGGGTCACACAACGAAGATGAGTCTTCCTAACTCCAGATCTAGCACTCTATCCACTGGGCCATCTAGCTGACCCTAGTCTAACTAACAGTTCTGATGCAGGTGCGTAATATGGTCAGTTTTGTACTTGAGAAAGATTATTTTGTCTCTTATGTAGAGGATGGATTGGAGATGGGAGAGACTAGATGATGGTTGGCCAGGCCTTTTCTTTTCCCTGCTAGCTGTTAACTGAGTTCTTCCATATTGACAGAGGAAGCCTTACAAAAGACAAGGCCTGAGAGATCACTGTCACTTGCTCTAACCTAGGATGTGGTTTGAATATGCCATTTCATTCTTTAGAAACCTTTAGTAATCATATCCAGCTGTTTTCACTATGCTTACCAGGAGAATGATTTGTACATTCAGTATTCCCAAGAAAGCCTCACTAAAACTTTTTAAAGATAAATGGATTCAAATGAATCAAATTGTGGAGTTGGCCATGTCATATGTATGTGTGTTTATGCGTTTGAGCATTTTAAGGTCACATATAAAGTTTTCAGTAGAGAATATTCCCAAAAGGGGAGGGGGGAATTCAGAAAGAACTTTTTTATTTCCAGCTTGATTTTTTTTTTACACTAGCAGCACACCACAGATCAGATTTTTATCTTTCAGCCAGGATCCAGCTGTGCACATTTTCAACAGCTGGAATGGTAATAAACTCTGTTCTATTAAAATGAGCTCATTATTATTTAGTTTGTGCTTACTCCCAACAAAACCACAAATTGCTTCAAGTTTGAAAAGAATCTTATGAAATTGCTAAAAGAAAGAAATTTTCAAACAAAATTCTAAATTTTAGATCATTCATTTTGCAGACCTGGCCTATTCTTTTCCATTATACTTTGAGGCCAGACACTAAAGATATATAAATTAAAGAAATGATAATTTGGTATCTTTTTTAAAATTGTAATGATTCTCTTAAAATACCTTAAACAAGTTATGAAGTTTATTTAGGATACTTTACAATATTCTGGGGCTAGATGAAATAAGCAAAATCCTGCCTCAAACATTTACTAGATGAGTGAACCTAGAGAATTTTCTTTACCTCTGTTTCATCACATGAAAAGTGGGGATAATGATAGCTCCCACCTTACAGAGTGGTTGTTAAGATCAGAAAGAGATGACATGTAAAGTATTTTGTAAATTTTAAAGTACTATATGAATATTAGCTGCTATTAATGTTATTATCTGTAAAAAAAGAGGGGATTGAACTTAATATTCTCTAAGGTTTCTTCCACATCTGTGCCTATAATTCTATTTTCAGAGAATAAGGAAAAAGGGGGAAGGGAGAAGAGATACATTTCTGAACATAGCGATTGAGTCACAGAGAATAATAACACAATCCTTGTTGGGTTATGATCTGAATTACTATGGAGGTAGTATGCACATCGATCCTCGGTCCATCAGATATTGAAAGATTTAAACCAAATTAAATGAATAAGTCATAAAAGAAAGAAATCTTCCCTGAACTATCTTTAGTCAAACTCAAATGCCTGGGGGGGAGAGGATAGAGGGGGAAAGTACTAAAATTATTTTCACCTAGTTTTCTCCCCCTATTCCAAATCTATCTTTAACAAAAACTTCATTCCGTTAGTTTAAAATTTTGATCTTCATCAAATGCATACATACTTCATAAGAGGTCCATTCTGTGCCCATTCATTTTTATCAGTACTTTGAATTTTAGTATGAATTATTAATTTTCAACATCATAAATCACCTTTAAGCTGTTTTAAAATTTGCATAGCATTGCCCTCATAGTAGCCTTTTGAGAGAATAAGCATTTTTATTCTATTTTACAGGCGAGGAAACTGAGACCCGGTGCAATGTAGTGACATACAATCACCATAGTCACTGACCACAGTCTAGCTATTACTACAGAGAAACCAAACTCCATCTTTGGTACCCATTTCAGTGATAACCATAAGAAAAAGTTCCTTCTGAGGGACTGAAATTGCACTGAATGAACATTACTATTTTATAACCTTGATATTAAAAATGAAGGCAAATCAGAAGGACAAGATCTTGGTCTAAGTTTAAGCCAGTCTTTAAGACCATAAGTTGAGTTGCAGAGTCCTTATGGTATCCAACTTTAGGGGAAAAAGAGAGAGGGCCCCTTCGGGGATGGACCGGGCATTTTGGAAAAGACCTGTCCCTCAGCCACAATATTTTCAGTGTGTTATTTGATTATTTTTTGAAATAAATCTGATCAAGAAATAATTCTGAGGCAGGTCTTTTGTAATTAAATCAAGAATGACCATAAGATGAAATTCAACTTCAGAAGTATTTTTAATGTGATGAGTGGAACAGTACCATCCACCCCTTGCCAAAAAGAGAAAGTCATAAATAACACAATTTGATTTTGATCAGATATGATCATTCTAAGAAGGCTTTTAAAAAAAAATTCCACTCCCTTTGACTGAGGTCCAATGATTCTTTTCACTATTATACCATGGTATGACTAATTTACAAGTATTCACCCATTTCTGAATGTGTCTTTTGAATGAATGATACTTCTGTATATGCCACTTAAAGGGATAGTATTTAAAAAAAAACCACACAGTGAGACACCCCTTTTACCTTCCTGTTCTATTTATCCAAACATTTATTTCTCAAGAGGTGGAGTGTGCCTAATATTTTAGAACTAAGAGACTCTTGAGTTCTTATTCCCTCTCTTCCCATGGATTTTTGTAGCTTAAATATCTTTTTGGAAGGATCTTACAATATGAAGTAAGTTCTTTGTGTCTTGCAGACCAGTTTCTTGGGCAACGAGAGAGACAGAACCCCTCCAAGATTGCCAAACACCTTAATTAGCCACTTCTATCACTTAAACTGAGAGACTTTGCCCCAGGTATAGATGAACTGTTCACCCAAGTGCCTTTGATCTGCTAAAATTTTCATTAAGTTATGGTGCCCTGATGCTATTTATAAATGTACTCTGAGGGAAATAATCAAAGTTTTTGTTCTTCTCTTTCCTTATCTTTTTCTTCCTCCTTCCCCCCTTTTTTCTCTTCTTTCTCCTTCTTTCTCTATTCTATTCTAATTTTTGTTTTGTTTTGTGCATTAAAGCATCAGTGCTGGCCTTCTTGTGACCAAAGGCATAATTCTAAGTTAAATTTTCATTCTTTACTGAGAATACCAGGGATCACAGAAATACCAGGAGAGAAGTGTAAGTGATCGTTGCTAGCCATCCTGTCTCTGGCAATTATATCCCTCATGCTTCAGAGGTAATAGAAACACCCCCTCCCCTTGTGCGCACACACACACACACACACACACACACACACACTAACAAAAGATGAGTAGCTCAAATTATCATAGCACAGGAAAAATGTCCTTACAACCATGTCCGGTTGAAATAACTGACCTGATCATCAGTTTTTATTTGGTCTATACCCAAACATTAAAAAACCCCAGAAAAATAGAAAACAATATATTAAACTGTGGTTCAGATGGAAGAGTCTTCCAATTTCCAATGAGTCACACGAACATTTCAGAATACAGCATATGCTACTATTGTCAAAATAAAAAAAGAGATTCATCCCACATCTGCTACTTAGAAAACTATGAACCCCAAAGTGTTTAGAAAAATAGTAAAGTCCTGGAAGGAATCAGTATTAAATACAAGGGCTCATGGTTTTGATATTCACTTTCTAGACCTTTGTCTGAGTTCAACTTTACTGAGACTCAAGTCTGGCCAGACACCTAAGCAGAGCAAGGCAATCTTCCTTTAATAGAATTTCAGTGATTCTTAAAATGCCTTCCACCTCCTCCAAATCTCTCTTTACCAAAACCTTCATTCCTTTAGCTGATCTTTATTAATATGCAAACATACCCCCTAAGAGGTTCATTCTGTGTACATTTATTTTTGATTATCATTTAGTTACACTGATATGAATAAGTGCTTTTGAGTACCATAAATCACCTTTGAACTGTTTTAAAGTTTATATAATGCTTTACTTACAACAGTCTTTCGAGAGTATAAATATTTTTATTCTATTTTACAGATGAGGAAACTGAGGCCCCACAAGGCCAAGAATGCAACTCACTGGGTACCTGACATGATGAGTGTACAGCTGAGTATTTGGGACACTGAAAAGAAACTTTACTTGGGCCTTAGAGCAGGAACTCAATTTTTTTTGCTTCATGAACCCTCACCTCTTGGCAGTCTGATAAACCCTGTAGACCCTTTCTCAGAATAGCCCTTTTAAATGTAAAAAATAAAATGCATAGGGTTTCAAAGGAAAAATATATATTGAAATATACTTACCTAATTTTTTTTTAAGTTCACAGATCTGAAGTTTAGAACCCCAATCGAGAGCAATGCTGTTGATTTTAGACCAACTAAAGAAAAATGAACTTCTAGGCTTGGCAACTCATGCCCAGATACATGTGATCTAACCACGCTGCTTTTACTTTGGCCAATCTTCCTTTGTTTTAGCCTCAGTCTTACCTTTCTTTGATCCCCCTTCCGTCAGAACACTCCTTTCATAGCAGGCCTTGAATCAGCAGGAGCTTGTGATGTGCTCAGGATAAAACATGGAAAGGGGGTCAAGTCCATATTAAACAAGCAGTAATTTCCCTCCTTACTCCCTCTCCTCAAAACATACTTTTTCCTTTGAGCCTTAATCCATGGCTGGAGAGAAATGGAAATCACCTTGTGTGGTATCTCTGTAGAGGCTAAAATAGAAAATCAATCTTGCTGGCAAACAGGACTGAAAACTTCTGCGTACACAAAGACTGGGAAATAAGCCCCCAATGGGACAGCTCTGCACCCATCCAGTCTGCAAAAGCAACAAAATCCGTCCGTCTAGACAGGAAGGGATGAGTAATCAAAAGAGCCAATCAATCGACTCCCCGAATGGCTGAGTGTTTTCTAGCAAGTTTTGTTTTTCACAGGAAGGGCCACTTTAATAATCTTATGTTGTGAGAACACCATGCTATGTGTGAACTCAGGGGTTTTCAAGCCATCTGGTTCTGGGACAAGTCTATACCAGCAAATGCCAGGAAAAGTAGATAATTATCTAGGTAAATGGGGTAGGGGAAAGGAAAGGGGCAGTGCTCCAGAAACCCTATTATGGACTGTCCGAAATAATCAGTTTGGCCAGATATTTCCTAAATGCTCTGCTTAAACTTTGCCTGTGGAAATACGACCAGTGAAGTGACCTCTTTTTCAGTCACCAAGTCAGCAGGTGGGAGGCTGGGTGGGAAGTCATGTTTGTATAAAGATAATTCATAATTGGACTCACAAAGGACTCTCTATTCACCCCTCACTAGGGGATGGCAGGGGGGAAGGGTTAAAAGACCTGCCCTTTCACACCACTGTTTCTCAGTTTCCCTCAGGCTTGCTCCTAGATCAAGGAAAGATTAGTATACAACTCCAAGGAATGGAAAGTCGCTTTCTTTCCTTTCCCAGTGGGTCATCCAGCAGCAGGACTGTCAAGAAACTGACCCACTGCCATTCATCAGGTACTGTTTCTTCCACTCCAAGTTTGCCCTGTGACTGGCCTGCATGGCGCTGATGTTGAGAAAAGTATAGAAGACATCCTATGCACGACAAAGGGGCAACAGGGAGCCCTGATATCTGCCTATTTCCTGAGGCCCCTCATCCACAGCTCTAACTTACAATACATGTGAAAACAAGCACTTCTAGAAAAAGTACCTTAACGTATAAACTGTTTGTTGTATGTATAGGATTATTTAGCACATATTTATATATTTATTCATATTTATATAGGCATATATTTAACCAAATATATATGACCAAAAAGGAAATATGTATATATTTATAGTTAACATATTTATCTATTATATTTATATACTGGTATATATTTAGATATATTTTATTTATGTTATTTATATTTCATTGATATATTTCTATTATCTCTATATTTATTGTTTGTTTCATTGATATATTAATTATAGTTAACTATACTTATCTATGATATTTATATGTATTTAGGCATATTTTATTTGTATAGCATTTATATTTTATTTATGTATTTCTATTATTTTTATATTTATGTTTATTTCTATATATTTTATTTATTTTATAGCTAATTATACTTATCTATGATATTTACATATTTGTGTAGGCATATTTTATTTATATATTATGGATATTTTATTGATGCTTCTATTAATTCTGTATTTATGTTTATTTCTATATTTATTATTTGCATATTTCTTTTATCTATATATTTATTTATAGTTAATATACTTACCTATGATATAATGGTATTCACCTGATTCATGATATAAATGACATGATTCTTTGTAATATTTATATTTATAGTCTATATAAATTGCCTATATTTATATAATATAAAATATAATTTGAATAGTTATTCTTTCTGAAAACACATAGAAGAAATAACTAAGGATCACAAATGTTTGCAGTAGTACGTAATAGAAAAATTTTTGACTCCTCTGTATAAAACCTTTTTTTAATCCACCCAGTTGTTAGCACCCTTCCTTCTAAACTGCTTTATGTGCAACTATTTTGTATTCATTTGTATTTATTCACTTTATATCACATATATACATACATATGTATATATTTATATGTATCTGGGGCAGTTAGGTGGTGCAGTGGATAGAGCATCAGTGCAGGAGCCAGGAGGACCTGAGTTCAGATCTCACCTCAGACACTTGACACTCACTAGCTGTGTGACCTTGGGCAAGTCACTTAACCCCAATTGCCTCATCTCCAGTCATCCTGAGGAATATCTGGTCACTGTATTCAGATGGTTCTGGAGTAGAAGTGAGGCTGGTGATCTGCACAGCCCTCCCTCACTCAAAACAAAGTCAAGTGCAAGTCATGTCATCAATTCTCTGATGTCATGGTCTTCTTCAGCAACGAAGGATAAACACATACACACACACATTTATATGTATGTGTGTATCTCTATGTATACATGCATACACTATATATTTCTATTCACATTGAGAAAATCCATATGTACAATATTGCTGGGAATTATAATTGCTATTATATTAACAATAAGCATATACAGGTGTGTACATATGCATATATGTGTGTATGTATATGGACTTATAGTCTTCTTCATTAGAAAAAAAGCTCATTGTGAGTAGACATTGTCTCATTTTTTGCTCTTATATCCCAGAATCTAGCACTCTACTTGACACATAAAGGACTCTAAATAAATACTTGCTGACTAATTTATTGACTGATAAACTCATAGCCAAAAGGCCTGGGTTCAAGTTCAAATTTCCTACTCACCAGCTCATTGACCTTTCCAAAGTACTTTGCCAATTGAAACAAGCTTCTCAAAGCAGATCATTGATTTAAGTCTCATTTCTCATCTAATGGCAGTTTACCACATGATGATGGGCTATTCTTTCCAACACCACGGCTCCAAGTGCCAGTTGGATATCTCCATCTGGAAATCAATATAATCAAAAAGGAATTTGTCATCTTCACCACTAAACTTTTCCCTTTTCTTGTTATTTCCATTGTCTTCGCATTTACCCAAGCTCTGAAACGTTGAAATAAATTTTGACTCTTTCCTCTTCATCACCATTTACATTCAGTTTCCAAGTCATTGATTCTACCTCCACAACATCCACCCCATCCATCCCTTTCTCTCCATTCATACTACCACTGCCCTAAATTGAGAGAATCATCATCTGAACAATTGTAATAACATCCTAACTGGTGTCCTGACCTCTAGATTCTCTTTCTCCATTCCATCCTTCACATAGCCATCAAAATAAGCTTCCTAATACAGTGATGTATGTCATTTCTCTGCTTAAAACCATGTTTATTGGTTTCCAATTAACTGGAGGAAAAGTATAAACTCCTTAGCATTTAAGGACTTTTCACCTTCTTTTCAGTTTCATTTCATATTGTCCCCATCATGTACCTATGTTGGTGACTCAATCAAATTCAACTGCAAGATGAATTCACCATAGCCCTGTAGACCATTTTCCATGACTGGAATGTATACCTCTTCATATGCACTTTTCAGAATCCTTGTCCCTCACAACTCAAGGGTTACTCCTATGTGAGCAGCCTTTCCTAATCCCCAGATGAAAGTGTTTTTCCCTCTTTAAATTTTCCTAGAATATGTTACCTTAATCTCTTTGTCCCCATCACACACTACCTTGTTTTAATATTTATCTGTGTACGTGTTACATTTTACTTCCCTCCCAGGGTAAACTACTTACACACAGGGTCTGTACCATTTCTTTATTTATATCCCTAGCACTTAGCAACAATGATTTATACAGTGTAGATGCTTAGTACAACTCAATTCTGCAAACATTTATTCAGCTTTTACTACAAGTAAAGCCCTGTATTCAATAAATATTGGTTAAATTGTGGATATTGGAAGAAATTCAAATCAAAGAAAACCCTGAAATCTCCTTATTCATGTTTTGCTTTAAAAAAAAATAGTTGGCATTGGTAGGTGCTTGTAGAGTTTGGCTAGTAGAGTTTGACTAACCCCTACCCTCCTGTGGGCAAGCCCATAACCTCCTCCCTTCAGGTGTCGCTTCCTGTCTAGTCACTGTCTCTGCCTCTTCCCCTGGAGGGAATGCTATTCCTTTTAAACCTGTTGAGGAAAAAACAATAGGAAGAAGAATTAACTATGTCTACTTCCTGAGAAAAGCTACCTTACAAACCTTCCCCTACCAGGACTGTGGACACATTTATTTCTTTCCAGATATGGGTCTGAAGTCACTTTTTCTTTATTTGGGGGGAAGCTATAAAGTACAAATCAATAAAACATCTTTTGTTCATCTCAAGTCCCCTCTTAGGAAGGTCCCATTGACTAAATGGGGAATCAGTCTCTCTGTGTATCTCTCCCTGTCTCTTTTTCTCTGTCTTTCACTTTTTCTGCCTCGCTTTTGCTCTGCCTCTTTCTATCTCTCTCTGTCTCTCTTGTATCTGTAGATACGGATATTTAGAGATATAGATATCACACCACAGAATCTATTTTTCTGTCCCGTATACTTTAATATGTACTGTATGGTTTCCTTTGGCTGCAGTTACCTTAAGGATGTACACATAAATCAGTAACACAAGGAACAACCACGTTATCTGAGAGGTTTTAGTCATAAAACAACAGCGAAACAGAAAGTCAAACAAACTTGAAAAACAAGGATTGGAGATATAGACTCCCTCAGGAGACAGCACGAGCGAGGGTGAAACCAGGGACGGGACAGTAACAAGAATAGGTTTGTGCTCAGCAACAAGAATAACTGCATCCCTTCTCTCCCTGTTCTGTGAAGTTGCCTCTTGGCAAGACCATCATCTTTGCATTACATCTTGGCATTCTTTCCCTCATGCCAGTTTTCTCATAAGCAGGGAGGAGGCAATAGCCGCAAAGTGCGATAATCTGCCTTGTTGCCTCCTCCCAGTCCATCTTCCAACCTTTCTCGCATCGTGAGATAGTCACCAATTACAAGACTTCTTCCCCTCCTCAACGGCCTCTCCTCTCTCCTTAGGGAAATGAGAGGGTCTGAGTTCTCTAGGAGCTCAAGTAAATAAACATAGGGGGAATTCCTGTCTACCATGACAAAGTACACATCGATTCAATGCATCGTGTTTAAGATCTTGGCTCAAGAAACTGAGGGGCGATCCAAGGTTTAAGTAAAATATGATCTCTTTCTTCTATGAGCTTGCAATCTGGTAGACTACAGATAGCTACAAAACACATTATTGCATGGCAAGTACATGGAAGATATCAAAAATTAAATCCCATGTGCAGTCTAAGAGGGACAATAGCTACTGAATATGCCAACCATGGGAAATTTAATTCAATTGGGTAAGGATCGATTATCGACTATGTGCCAGGAACTGTGCTAGGGATTGGGAAGAAAAAGATAAAAATAAAATAGTCTCTGTTCCCAAGGAATTTATATTCACCTGGAACAGCTGTAGTCATACATATATTACCAAAATATAACTTCCCCAAAGCCAGAGCCTCTAGACACATGGTCAAATGGCTGTGTACCCACGTAGCTCTGGACCAGTTAGATTCTCAACAGCCTCAACTAGGTTACCGGGAGTCTCTAGCATCTGCCTTCGAAGTCCTGTGCAGGTTTGGAGATCTCCAAGTTATTTCAGGTTTGCACTGAGACACCAAGTAGGCTGGGTGGGAGGGAACCTACTCTCCCTTCAAGTAGCCCACTTTTTGCAAGAAGCCATTACTTATATCCCTTTATGCTGGGGCCTTCCCTCTGAGGTTACCTGCAGCTTAGCCTCTTTCTGCATAGTTGTTTTCATGCTGTTTCTCACATTCAACTGTGAGCTCCTTAGGGGAAGGAATGATTTACTTATTTGTATCCTCATCACTTAGGAGAGTGCCTGGCATAATGTAGGTACTTACTAAATGCTTGTTTGCTTGACTTGGCTTGATTCCGGCCTTCAAATATTTAAAGAATACTTTTATTTTAGATATATGCTTATAATGGAGTGTATACCAACTTGGAGAATCTGAAACTTCTTGGCAAGGCCAAAGAAGTCCAAACCATACCCTAAATAGACCCCAAGTTGAATCTCTCTGTCTCTGTCTCTCTGTCTTTCTCTCTGTCTCTCTGCCTCTCTCCCTTTCTCTCCCTCTCTCTCCCTCTCTCCCTCTCTTCTCTGTCTCTGTCTCTCTCTGTCTCTCTCTGTCTCTCTGTCTCTCTCTCTCTCTCCCAACCCTGCTCCTACTCTTGGACCCTGGTCAGCTGTCATATTCTACTCTGGTGAAGATAACCCAACTTCCCAGGAGAACCTTGGAGAGATCCCAGAGATTTCAAAGCTTTCTTCAGATCTAGGGACCAACCCTCAATAGCATAGCAGAGTTCTGAGTCCTGTGATGTTTGATTGGGATTGATGCTACAATAATAAATTTTCTGAAAAGTTTGGTATCCCTCAAAGGCAATATTGGTGCTCTCTCATTTGGAATTTCTATTTACATTTTCTAGATTTGGAAAGAGTTTGTTTTATTCCAATTAGAAATGTTGACAACTTAGGAGAAAGCAAATGTACTAAATTCTGCAGATGGTCAATCATTCCTTTTAGTATGCTTTTCAGTCTTCTCAGTTGTGTTCATGACTCTATTTGGGGTTTTCTTGGCAAATATACTGGAACGGTTTGTCATCTCCTTCTCTAGCTCATTTTACAGATAAGGAAACTGAAGCAATTAATTAAATGACTCACCTAGGGTCACACACAGTGTCTGAGGCCAGATTGGAACTCAGAAAAAATGAGTCTTTCTGACTCTAAGCCCCTTTATCATGCTAGGCACCTATCTAGGAAGTCTACATCAAAATAGTATGGCCAAGTGCAAGGAGAATTTGAACTGGGAGCCTTGTGACCTGAGTTCTAGTCCCTACCCTACCACTGTGCAATCCTGGCCAACTTATTTCACTTTTTGGGGGTTCCGTTTCCTTATTCTTAAAGTAAAGTACTTAAATAATCTCACTTCTAATGTTCGATAGAAATAAACGGTGTTGTCAGTATTAGTGCTAGAAATGCCTCACTAGAGTTATTCCCCAGTTACAGGGATAATCTGAAATTCCCATCTCCTACATGTGCTGTTATTGCTTCAGACTTGTGATTTGTAACATTTGGGGAACTCCTGGTTCCTGAATCTACATTTCTTGTTATTTTCCAGACTCATGATTTCTAAGGTTTGGGGAACTCCTGGTATGGAATCTCCTTTCACTGATGCAGAAGAGCAACTTTTATGTAACTTTATCATCTTAGAGAGTTACCTGAGGCTCTGAGAAAAGTTATATGACTTATCCAGGGTGATAGAGATCCAGAATCACAGTGACCTCAGTGGAATCTTTTACAAACTTCAAAAGGGATTCATTTACATAGAGGTAAAGGCAACTATAAAATTAGCCATGAAGGAAAGGTGGATTGAGGTGGAATAAATTATGAAAGTAAGTGAAAGAGTAATTGTATCTTTGAAAGAGTAGACAGACAGATGGGTGCATCAGACACCTCTGGACGAGAAACTCTGCTTTTGTGGTTGGCTAGCAGTAATGTGGTAAAACATAGAACAAAATTGAGACAGAGTGAGAAATTCTGAACCTCTGAATTTTTTTTAAAAAGAAAAAAATTCACCAAATCCCACAGTCTGCTCCCCTAACTACCCTCACTCAAATTATTTTTTTTCCAAAAATAAATTTGGGACTTTAATTATAAAATGAAGACAGGACATGAACTGGACTTGAAAAAGTATGTAATCTCTACTCTTCCAAGCTTATGAAAAAAAGATTCCAAGATGTCACTTTCTGGATAGTATATCATTTATCACACCTCACTGTTAACCATCCTGCTCAAACAAACTAAATAGCAGTTTCCATGAAATGAACAAATTTGGGTGATTTGAGATTTTGTTCAACTAATGAAATTTGATTACTTTTAGTTCACTATGTTTGCCATTTCTAACATGGTTAGTGCATAGAAGAAAAGGTAAATAGAATCCCTGAGTGATAAATATAATAGATTTGCTATAGTAGAATACAGTTTGTCTCAGACAGGTTTAATTCTTCAATGAATTTAGAATAGAATTTTGGAGCTAGAAAAGAAGGGAAGATCCTTTAACCCAGTTCTCTCATTTAAAAAAAAGGTAGTCAAAAGGAAGACTAGGTTTGGAAACACAGAACCTGGGTTCAGATCCCAGTTGACACCTGTGTGACCTTGGACAAAACTTTTAACCTCTTTGGTTAACCTCAATATCCTCATCTGTAAAATTAAGGAGATTGAATTAAATATCCTCTATGGTACCTTTCAGGTCTAAGTCCATATGAACTGAAATGTGTCAATTGTAAGATGGGCCAGACCAAGGACAAGTAGGACCTAGAGACCAACCAGAGTTAGCCAGATTCTGGAAGCAGGTCCCAAAGGCAGACAATTGGGCATCTGGCAGTTTGAGGGTCCAACAGAAGGTAGTAACACCAAGATACAACATATATAACTGGTCTCAGAGGAGATCAATATTGGGCAGTAGGGGGACAGCTAAGAAGACAAGTGGTCAGCATTGAGAAGATCTAGAAGTTGACAAGCAACCACAATGACTAGATCTCAGTGGAGCAGGACTATGCCTCTCAAGAGGATCTTCAAAAAACAAGTCAAGATACTAGTCTCAAAGCAACTAGGGGTAATTGTTGGAGAATCCTGACAGATTTGAGGTAGAGGAATTAGGGAGGCAGCAATTCAAATATTGAGAAAAGGATACAAAGTTTGACCAAAGGAACAAAATCAAATGTCCCGATGCTAGAATTAAGGTTCAGTAGCATGACTGACATAATGATGAACCAAGGATTTATAAATACCAGGATCATTATATTTCTGTTGCCTAGAGGTCAGATAGCCCCACAATTTAGGTGGACCCAAAGATGTTTAATGATCCCAGCTGGGAGAATTGGCTCTATAGGGAGCTAGGTAGGTGATTATACTAAGGCAAAGAGAAGTAAAATCTCTGTCAACACACCTCCTCTGTAATTTAGAGAGATTCCTAGAACATCAAGAGGTTAAATGATTTGTCAAAGCTTACCTAGCCAGAATCTGTCAGAATAGAACTTGAACCCAGGTCTTCCTAACTTGGAGGCCAGCTCTCAATCTAATGTAACACTTATTCTTCCTCTTTGGCGGAAGTTCATATTTTTCCAAATACATGATTACATGTTCCCATTTTTAAAAAATAGACCCCCAAATTTTGTAGTTGAAGAAGGTGAAAACAGATGATGGTGGGATCTCTTTGTTAGAGCACCAACAGGGATATTACCTGAATTTGCCAGTTATCCCATTAACCAGACAACTGGTAAGCTGTCTCACCCTTTTAGCCTGTTTTAAGAAGCAAAGCACTGGGGGGGGCGGAGCCAAGATGGCGGAGTAGAAGGACGCACATTTACGAGCTCCGAGCCCACAACCCATGGAATTGAGGTAAAAGGAGATCCCCATAAATTCTGAATCTCTGCAGGGGGTGCATAAACATAGGGGAAGAGATTTCCGTTCCACTGAACCCTGGAGAGCCGTCCCCGGGGTCCATCGCACCTCGGAAAGCGGACCCCACCCCCACCCCTGGCCGCGACCCAGAGAAGCTGACCTGAGCAGACTTCAGAGAGGAAAGCTCCGGGGGAAGCTCCGGCAGCCGGGAAAGTCCCTCCGCCCACAGAAGCTACAGGTCAGTAAGAACGAAAGCCGCGATAGGGGAGGGGAGCGGAGCCTCTCCGTGACTCGGGCCCCCTCGAGAGGAAGCGGCGGTGGCAGAGACGGGGGCAGGAAGCGGCGGAGGCAGAGGCGTGGGCGGCGGCTGAAGCGGCAGCGGCCCGGGACTCAGGAATCCCCCAGCAGCAGGCAGGATCTTCAATACTGAAGGTCTTTCCAACCTGAGGGAGCCGAGCAGGGGAGAGGGCCCTGCCCCCACCCTGCTCTACTGCTGAACGCCTCTGAATAAAACCCCCAAGGGAGCTGAGCACAGCAGGCGGGGCCCCCCACCCCGCCCCCACCTGCTCCGTTCCTGAAAGTCTCTGCAGAACGCCCCTGAGGGCCCAAGCTTAGGAGGCGGCCCTGCCCCCACCCCTGCGCCAGAACTAAAGCTTGCCGTGGGAAAGCGCATTTGAATCTCAGAGGCCAAGCACTAGCTGGGCGGATCCAGGCGGGGGTGGAAAGGAATCTCAGAAATCAAGTAACTGGCTGGGAAAATGCCTAGAAAGGGGAAGAAAAATAAGACTTTAGAGAGTTTTTTCCAACAAATGCAAATGATTCCGACCTTCGGATCTGATGGGGAGGATGAGGACGTATTTTTCCCATCAGGGAAAGATGTGGAGGGCGGGGCCTCAGTACCCCAGACACCCCAGGGGGGGGGGGTGGGCTCAGGCCTTGGAAGAGCTTAAAAAGGATTTTGAAAAGCAAGTTAGACAGGTGGAGGAAAGACTGGGAAGAGAAATGATAAAGATGCAAGAAGAGTATGAAAAAAAGGTCAATATCTTGGTAAAGGAGACCCAAAAAAATGCTGAGGAAATTAACACCTTGAAAAATAGGCTCACTCAATTGGCAAAAGAGGTTCAAAAAGCCAATAAGGAGAAGAATGCATTCAAAAGCAGAATGAGCCAAATGGAAAAAGAGGCTCAAAAGCTCACTGAATTTAATAGTTCTCTCAAAATTAGAATGGAACAGATGGAGTCTAATGACTTTATTAGAAACCAAGAAATCACCAAACAAAACCAAAAGAACGATAAAATGGAAGAGAATGTGAAATATCTCATGGGAAAAACAACTGACCTGGAAAATAGATCAAGGAGAGACAACTTAAAAATTATGGGACTACCTGAAAGCCATGATCAAAAAAAGAGCCTAGACATCGTCTTGCATGAAATTATCAAGGAAAACTGCCCTGACATTCTAGGACCAGAGGGCAAAATAAGTATTGAAAGAATCCATCGATCACCACCTGAAAGAGATCCAAAAAGAGAAACTCCTAGGAACATTGTGGCCAAATTCCAGAACTCCCAGCTCAAGGAAAAAATCTTGCAAGCAGCTAGAAAGAAACAATTCCAGTACTGTGGAAATACAATCAGGATAACCCAAGATCTAGCAGCTTCTACATTAAGGGATCGAAGGGCGTGGAATAGGATATTCCAGAAGGCAAAGGAACTAGGACTCAAACCAAGAATCACCTACCCAGCTAAACTGAGTATAATACTTCAAGGGAAAATATGGTCTTTCAATGAAACAGAGGACTTTCAATCATTCTTGATGAAAAAACCAGAGCTGAAAAGAAAATTTGACTTTCAAACACAAGAATGAGAGGAAGCATGCAAAAGTAAACAGCAAGGAGAAGTATTAAGGGACTTACCAGAAATGAACTGTTTGCATTCATACATGGAAGGACAATATTTCTAACTCTTAAAACTTTTCAGTATCTGGGTGGTTGGTGGGACCACACATACACATGTACACGCATGCACACACATACACACATGCGTTCACATGCAGAGACAGAGAGCACAGATTGAACTGAATAGGATGGGACCATACCTTAAAAGAATTTAAGGTAAATGGTGAGAGAGAAATGTAGTGAGAGGAAAGAGGGGGAAATGGAAGGGGGTAACTATATATCATTTAAGAGGCAAGTAGGAGATGTTCTTAGTGGAGGGAAAAAGAGGAGAGCTGAGGAAAAAAAAACAAACAAACAAACAAAAGTTTACCCTCATCACATTTGACTAAACGAAGGAGTGAAATGCACACTCATTTTGGTATGAAAACCTATCTTACAGTATAGGAAAGTGGGGGAGAAGGAGATATTGGGGGGGGGATGATGGAAGGGAGGGCAAAGGGAGGAGGGAGTAATTGAAAGTCAACACTTGGGGAGGGACAGGATCAAAAGACAGAAGAGAAACAAGGAGGGGCAGTTTAGGAGGGATGGTAATTCAGTTAGTCTTACACAACACGACTATCAGGAAGGACATTTGCAAAGCTACACAGATATGGCCTATAATGAATTGCTTGCCGTACCAAAGGGAATGGGTGGGGAGGGAGGGATGGGGAGAATTTGGAACTCAAAGTTTTAGGAACAATTGTTTAGTATTGTTGTTGCAACTAGGAAAGAAGACATACAGTTAATGAGGAATAGAAAGTCATCTGGCCCTACAGGAGAAAAGAGAAGATAGAGACAAGGGAAGGGAGGGATGACAGAAGAGAGGACAGATTGGAGATAGGGAAAATTAGATTGCTTGGAGTATTGGGGGTGGGGGGAGGGGAGAAAAGGGGAGAAAATTTGGAACCCAAAATTTTGTGAAAATGAATGTAAAAAGCTAAATAAATAAATAAAAAAAAAAAAGAAGCAAAGCACTGGCTGCTACTAAGCCACCTAAGCAATCAGTGAAAATGAATTGTCAATTATAATAAAATATTTACTTTTCTACTGGTTAACAATGCTATATAAAATAATAAATCTACTTAACGTACAATTATATATATATGTAGATATACATATTACATTGCTTGATTTTTTTAATAATGTTAAATATAATCTAATCTTTGTAAGGAAAGAATCTCTTCAGACATAATTATATTCTCTTCTAATACGACATATCAACTATACCCTCACAGGAACCCTACCAGCGCCTAACCAATGTTGCCAATCAGTTCATTTGAAAATCTGCCAAATAAAAGAATAGTAAGAGAAATGAAGTCTAAATTTAAATTTTAAAAAATCTTTAAACTCCAAGAAGAGGGAATGTAATATTTGCCTCTGCAGATAGTCTGTGGTGGTCCATGATGGTTTCAGATGACTTGTAATGCGCAAGCCCAGCTCTCATGGTTTACAAACAGCCTAATATTTACACTACAAGAATGCAAATGTGACGCAAGAATGCTTAATGATGTTATTACACATATGATGTGGTACAATTACAGGATAACAGAGGGAAACAAGGGAACTCTTCAGGTGTAGCGTACAAAACACAAATGAAGATATATGCATAAATCTCATCTTTTGGAAATCATTTTCCTCTAAGAAGTCAGATTCTTATGGCTATTTGGTAACAGTTTGATGACGTTGAAAAACGGTAAGAAAACACTGAATTTAGTCAAAACGGTTTCGACTTAATTGATGCATAAACACCAAAATAATGTCTAAAATCAAGATGGTTTTGAATTCTTGAAAAAAAAGCAAACCTGTAATGCCTCAAACATATATATATATACTTGCTGTCACAAAGGAAAAATATATTTCTGATATAACTGGGCAATTATTTATGACTTCAAGTGCATTAAAGAAATTTTTGCATGAACATCTTGAACCATTGTTGTGAATCCCTGAGAGATTTTCAATCTACTAAACTACTGATAGAGATCAACACCTTTGTTTTATGTAAATAGCCTTCCAAAAATAAGGAAATTGAGACCCTGGACAGGAGTATTAAGTGTCTTGTCACACACCCTCAGCCTACATATCCAATCACTTCCTAAGTCTTGCCTCATCTAATTTCATAGCCTTTTTAACTCATAGCCCCTTTGTCTGAGGACAAAGCCACCACCCTAACTTAGGTCCTCATTGTCCATCACCTGTACTGTTATGGTCATCTCTTCCTGCCTCCAATCTCTTCATCTTTCTAATTTATGTCCACACAACTACTGATATTTCCAAAGCATAGGATTGATCATGTAACCACTGTGCTCAAGATGCTGCATTGTCTTGCTCTAGGATAAATATAAATTCCAGAGTCTGGCACTTTAAATCCTTTATAATCTGACTTTTGCCTCCCTTTTCCAAGATAACTGCCCTTTACTCTGTTTCCTATACTCCATGTTACAATCACCTGACCTGCCTTTTGTTTCCTATGCACAATATTCCATTTCCCTTGATACAGGGGGTGTCCTGTGCTTGAAATGCCTCCTTCCTCACCTCTAATTTACGAAAGCCGTAGTTTCCTTCAAGGCAAGTGTCACATTCTAGAGGAAGTTTTTCCTGAACCCTAGTTGCTAGCATTTTCTCCCTGAGACCAATTATTTATTCCTCTGCATATTTTGTATTTATTTTCCTTTGTGCCTTATCTCTCCCACCCTCACCTCCCCCCAAAATCATAACTATTCCTTTAGATTAGAAATTGTTTTGTTTCAGTTTTTTTTTAAATTTTGTATCTCCGGTGCATTGTATTGTTTGGCATGCAGTAGGCACCTAATAGATGTTTGTTAAACGAATGAAGTCCCAGGAGAAACTTTAAAAGCTTTAAAACCTATGCCTTCTAAGTTTTTAAGTTCTTTTAAATATCATTAGCATGGGTCCATCTAATCAGCTTCACCTTGGAGATGAAATCTATGTGGGCTTAAAAGGGTCATGGAACCATAGATTCAAAGCTAATAGGTAACTTAGAAAGCCACTGAATTATTGCAGATGAGGAAACTGAGGCAAAGAGAGATTAAACGACTTTCTCAGATTTCCTTAACTAGTAAATGTCCAAAGTGGGATTTGAACCTTCCTAGCCTCAAGACCAGCTTCCTGTCTACTATACCTTACCTCCATTCTGACGCCCTAGGATAAGGGGTAGAATTCCTCTTTCAGTCAGGACTACTTGCTGTTGGAGGTGATCAGTCACTCTGATGAGTATCTGGTCACTGGATCCAGATTGCTCAGGAGGGGAAAGTGAGACTAGTAACCTTACACAGCTGTCCCTCACTCAAAACAAAGTCAAGTGCAAGTCATGTCATCATTTCTCTGATGTCATGGTCTTCTTCGAAAATGAAGGAAGAACACAGACAGATGACCCTAACTCTGACTCATGGCTAAGTTTGGACGTCCTTCAAGGGCAGCCAAAACCCATTCATTTTGGTAGGGGGTGACTTTCCCAGGGTAATCGAATTCCTCAGCCTGGGACGCCTTCCAATTACCCTGGATTTGGGATCAGTGTTCAGACATCAAATATTCCAGAATGTCAGAGCTGGGACGCACATCAGAAATCACCCAAACCAACCCTCTCATTTTATATATAACAGGAACATGAGCCTTTGGCAGTGCAGGAGGGTGGTCAGTAGCTGTCACCAACTTAGCTCCTCCACCCCCAGTATTTTTAGTACTTTCTTCACATTTCTTTGAGTCTCAGAGAAATTCATACTTCCTGGAATAGTAGGTGCTTAATAAATACCTGTTGTTTGATTGATGTCACCTAACAAGCTGTGGATGATGAGTCAGGAAATTTAATTAATGGAAGGGAATACAAGTGATTTTTTTCCCCTAAAAAAAAGGTGATAATTTTGTGTATGTGTGTGTTTGTATGTGTGTGTGTGTTTGTGTGTGTGTGTGTATTTGCTGGGATGAGGAAGAGGTGACTAACATTCAATCACCTAACTCTCTTTCCTCCACTCCAACTACTGACCTCCCTGGCTTCTTTTAAATCCCTGCTTAAATCTTACCTTCCAGAGGAAGCCTTCTCCAACCCCTCATAATTCCAGTGTCTTCTCTCTGTTATTTATTCCTATTTATCCTGTATAGAACTTGAGACATACATACGTGTATATGTATGTGTGTATTTGTTTGTACCTTTTCTCCTCCATTGTATTACAAGCTCCTTAAGGACAAGAACTGTCTTTTGCCTCTTTTTGTATCCTTAGTACTTAGCACAGTGCGTGCCACATAGTGAACACTTAATAAATGTTGATTGATTGAATGATTGGAAAAAACTTCCTTACTCAATTCAACTGCCCAATGGTCCAGAAAGGGATATCAGCATTCCTCATACCCAGAAGAAGTAGGAATAGAGTGACAAAGGTAGAAGAGAGGTCAGCACCACAGTGAATCACAGATCCATAAACCAGAGGAGGGGCCAGAACCAAAGAGCAATGAGACATAGAGGCACAATGTGGAAAAATAAACCTGGATCATACCTTTTGTGGGTACAGTGAGTCATGTGGATTCTTCAAGGACAGGGAGGGAAATTGACTTCCTAACAAATCTGAATTCTTTCCCTCTTTACTGAAACCTCAATTCTAGAGTAGCAGTCTGGAGTGACTGAAAGTATCCCTTGGGAAGGAAGGGCTTGCCAGAAGGATAGATTTCTTGCCTCCCTCACAGCCTAAACCCCTTTTCCCTACATGGGGGATCATAAACCCCTGTAACACTCAGAATCCAAGTGATAGTATAGGACCCTGGGAGAGATGGGAGCCACCAGAGGAAAAAAGTTTTCTCCATTGTCTCTGGCCTTGAGTACACATTGTTTTTGTGTAGGATACAGTTTTACTATATTAATACCTTTGTAATCTCAGTTGAAAAAAAACTGGACACCTATGAGAGAGTTAAGAGTGAGCTGGATTCTACTATTCTCAAAATGACTTACAGGTAGATACAAATCTGAGTTGGAGAGAGCATTAATTATGGAGAAGCATCCACAACTGAACCCAAGGTTTTGTAAATTCAATGCTATTGCTTTTAAGTGGTGATATGAATTATAGGTTACATATGTATGAGGAAACTATGCCCCAAAGAGGACAAAGGAATTGTCCAAGGTCTCACAGAAAGTTAGAATAAGAGCCAAGACTCGAACTCAAGTCTCCTGACTTTCAGACTAGAAAATCCAAAAATGGTCTTTCTACCATACCAGACAGTGTAGATGTGACAAGGGGTTCTCTGGACCTAACTATAGCAGTGATCAGTCTTAGAATTAACTGAAGCAACCACCTTCTTTGAAGATTAATATCTAGTTAACTATAAAAAATCATAATTGCCTTGCTTGCCACACTTACTCCCATTATCCCCATATGAACCGTCCATGTAAACCTGATCAGATCACTGCAGTTCATGCTGTTTAGACCCACCTTGTGGAGGTTCTGGTTATTAAACCCTTGTTGCTGGGGGAAGAGGGTGCTTTTTAAAATTCATACACTATTTCTTAGAGAAGCAATTCAGTTTGTCTCTCCATACGTTTTCCACAATAACTCATCAGCAAGGTGATACTCCAGTTAAATGACTGATGGATCTGACAACATAATTAATGTGTTTTTCCCATCATTTCCCCCATCTCTTTTTAGACTCAAAGAAAACATTTGAATTTTAAGAATTTAACACAGTTAAAATGCATTCACATTAATTGTCAATTACTTCTATTCCTTTGAAAATAATACAATAGAAATTGAAAGATGAAAGTGAAAAATTTGATTCATCTACCCAGATCTCTAGAGCAAGGTCAAGTTAGAAGTCAGGTGACTGACTTCATTGTTCCTGACAATGTTTCCAGTCTTCTATCCAGCAACCAATCAGGCTACCAATAATCTGATGTGATGTTAAAGATTCAGTTTAATTCATCAAGTATTTATTAAGCACTTAAGAAATAAAGATGAAAATCAAGCCACTTACAATCTGGTCTGGAGAATAAGATGTAGCCAAATAATCATAAGACAAATTACTACATGATTAATTATCCAGGAAAAGTTAAATAGAGAGATGAGAGGTTTAAAGAGGAAGGAATTCTTCTTGGCTCAAGGAGTGGGAGTAAAGGTTGAAGAGAGCCTCAAATATGCAAGGCAATATTCCATTGGTCATACATTTCGGCTGCATATATTTGTATTTGACCCTGTTATGACTCCTATTCGAATGTAAGTTTCTTTTGAGTAAGCATTATTTTATTCTTTGTACTTGTGTCCCCAAGGTCTAGCACAGTGCTTGGCACAAAAGAAGAACTTCATAAGTTCTAGCTGATTGATTGATACCAACGTAACTGAAATTAGGACATAGCTTTACATCTCTTACTAACCCTAACCTCTTCTTTGACCCATGCCATTTTCAAAGTCATTGGGAGGGAACTCTTGGTAGAAGCAAGAAGCAAGGTTCCCCATCAGCAGTGTTTCTCAGCCTCCCAGATCAATGTCTCAAGATAAAACAAGCCTCTACATGTACATTTTGCAAGGTGTTAGTAAGCTATTAACCATGCTGTGGTCAATTCTCCACTAAAGTCTAACTCCAAAATTTTGTGACGGTGTGGAGGGGACTGTTCTTACCAAAGCTGAAAGGATTTGAATAAAAGCCCAGGCCTATAGTATAGCAACAATAACATCAATATGGCACCTACTATGTGCCAGGTACCATGCTAAGAACTTTACAAGTATTATTTCTTTTTCTTTTCACAATAATTCTAGGAATTAGGTACTATTAGTACTCTCATTTTACAGATGAGGAAACTGAGGCAAATGGAAATGAAGTGACTTACCCTGGGTAAATTCAATAAACATTTATTAAGTGCCAGGCATTGTGCTAAACCCTGTGTTGCACAGCTAGTAAGTATCTCAGACCAGATTTGAGCCTAGGTCTTCCTGATTTTAGACTCGATGTTCTAATATTTGGAGCCAGTGTACTTCCTTTGCCACTTCCTTTTGGCTCTCCACCTCATTGGTATTTGTGTCCTGACTGCTCTCTGCCTACCCAACATTTTACCCGTTTTTATGTGTGCCTTCACTCATTTCTCTGCCCTTATCCTGATGCTTCCCTTATCTCTAAAATCTTGCTCCAGTTTCTCTCACTCTTCCTTCTCTACTTGTATTTAGCCTTCGATAAATAGGGCCTCCATTTCACTATCTACTTTTTCCCAATTAATAAGCTTTCTCATTCAATAAGCATTCCTCTCCCTCCTTCTTTCTCCTCTTCCACATTGAGGGAGAAAAAGAAAAACAAAACCCTCTTCCCAAATATACATAGGCAAGTAAAATTAATCCCCACATTGATCACATCCCAAAATGAACATTTCATTTTGTATGAGTCTATTTCCTCTGTCAGAAGGTGGGTAGATGGAACCAAGATGGTAGAGTAACAACGTGTACTTTCTAGAGCACTCCCACCAAGCCCAGCCAAATATCTGTAAAATGACTCTAAACAAATTCTGGAGCTGCAGAATCTACAACATGATGGAGTGAAGCAAATCTCTAGCCTAAGACATCCTGGAAGGTTGCCAGAAAGTGTCTATTGTACCATGGAAGGGGCAGGGTGCAGTTTAGTGTTGGCCATGCTGGCATAGATAGAACCTGAGTAAGACTTGGGGAAACTGAATCTCTCACACCTGTGATGTTTTCCCAACTTCATGACCCCAAAATACTGAGAATAAATTGGAAGGTCAGTGGGAAAAGTCTGTGGGACCAGTGCAAGAGAGTTGAGTGGTCTAGCCTCACCCCCAGGCTGGCAGAGGGAGGAGGTGGGCGGAGGAACCTGCTGTAGCCACAACAGCAGCAGAGCTGCTGTTTCTGGAGCTCGTAGGCCCACAGATTGTGGGAGGATTGAGTAGCTGACAATACACCCACAACTCCACTGAAAGCAGAGACCTACCTTGACAAAGAACCCAAAAGTCAAGTGAACAGCAGGGAAAATGAGCAAAAACCAGAAAAAGAATCAGACTATAGAATCTTACTTTGGTGGCAAGGAAGACTAAAGCATACAAACAGAAGAAAACAAAGTCAAACTCCTTCATCCAAAGCCTCCAAGGAAAATATGAATTGGTCTCAGGCCATGGGAAAGCTCAAAAAGGATTCTGAAAATCAAGTAAGAGAGCTGGAGGGAAAATTGGGAACAGAAATGAGAGTGATGCAAGAAAATCATGAAAAACAAATCAACTACTAGCCAAAGGAGACGCAAAAAATTCTGAAGAAAGTAATATCTTTAAAAATAGACTAATCCAAATGGCAAAAGAGATGTAAAAAGCTAATGAGGAGAAGAATGCCCTAAAAAGCAGAATTGGCCAGATGGAGAAGATCCAAAAGCTCACTGAAAAAAATAATTCCTTAAAGATTAGAATGGAGTAGATGGAAACTAATGACTTTATGAAAAATCAAGAAATTATAAATCAATACCAAAGGAATGGAAAAATAGCAGAAAATGAGAAATGTCTCATTGGAAAAACAACTGACCTGGAAAATAGATCCAGGAGGGACAATTTAAAAATTATGGAACCACCTGAAAACCATGATCAAAAAAGAGCCTAGACATCATCTTTCATGAAATTCTCAAGGAACACTGCCCTGATTTTCTAGAATGAGAGGGTGAAATAAATATTGAAAGAATCCACGGATCACCTGAAAGATTCTAAAACAAAAACTCCTAGGAATAGTGTAGCCAAATTCCAGAGTTCCCAGGTCGAAGAAAAAATATTGCAAGTAGTCAGAAAAAAACAATTCCAGTATTGTGGAAATACAATCAGGATAACATAAGATCTAGCAGCTTCTACATTAAGGGATTGAAGCTTGGAATATGATATTCCAGAAATCAAAGGAGATAGGATTAAAACCAAGCATCACCTACCCAGGAAAAGTGAGTATCATACTTCAGGGGGGAAAATGTCATTCAATGAAATAGAGGACTTTCAAGCATTCTTTTTTTTAAAAAATTTTAATTAATTTTATTTATTTTCAATGTTCTACAATCACTACCATATAACTTAAATTATCATTTTTCCCTACCTCCCCCTTCCCTGCCCAAGATGGCATACAATTTTATATAGGTTCTACACACACATTTATATTAAATATGTTTTCATTATTGACATACTGTGTAGAAGAATTAAAATGAATGTGAAAAATCATATAACAAACCAAAATATGATACACACACACACAAAAAAATGATCTGCTACATTGAATTTCATAGTTCTTTCTCTAGATGTGGAAGGCATTTTGCCTTAGAAGACCACTGGAAATTTTTTTTAAGTCTTTGCATTACTACAAAGTTCCAAGTCTACCAGATGCACACTGTGGTCATTGTTGTGCACAAAGTTCTCCTGGTTCGGCTCCTTTCACTCAGCATCAGATCATGTAAGTCTTTCCAGGCCTCTCTGAAGTCTTCCTGTTCATCATTTCTTACAGCACAATAGTATTCCATTACATTCATATACCATAATTTATTCAACCATTCCCCAATTGACGGGCATCCCCTTGATTTCCAATTTTTGGCCACCAGAAAGAGTGCTGCTATAAATATTTTTGTACATGTGGGACCTTTCCCATTTTTTATGATCTCTTGGGATATAGTCCTATAAGTGATATTGCTAGGTCAAAGGGTATGCATATTTTTGGAGCCCTTTGAACATTGTTCCAAATTGCTTTCCAGAATGTTTGGATCAGCTCACAACTCCACCAACAATGTAGTAGTGTCCCAACTCTCCCACATCTTCTCCAACATTTATCATCTTCCTGTTTTGTCATATTTACCAATCTGATAGGTATGATGTGGTACCTCAAAGTTGTTTTGATTTGCATCTCTCTAATCAAAAGTGATCTAGAGTATTTTTTCACATGACTATAGATATCTTAATTTCTTCCTCTGAAAATTGCCTCTTCATATCCTTTGACCATTTATCAATTGGGGAATGACTTGTATTTTTGTATATTACTTTCAAGCATTCTTGATGAAAAGACCAGAGGTGAATAGAAAATTTGACTTTCAAACACAAGAATCAAGAGAAGCATGAAAAGATAAACAGGAAAGAGAAATCATAAGGGACTTACTAAAGTTGAACTGTTTATAACTGATTATATTCCTACATGGAAAGATAATATTTGTAACCCTTGAGACTTTTCTCAATATTTGTGTAGTTGGAGGGATTATATAGATATAGACAGAAGGCACAGGGTAAGTTGAATAGGAAGGGATGATACCTAAAAAATAAAATTAAGGGGTGAAAAAGGAATATATTGGGAGGAGAAAGGAAGAAATGGAATGGGGCAAATTATCTCTCAAAAAAAGGCAAGAAAAAACTCTTTCAAAAGAAGGGGAAGTACAAGGGAAAAAGTGAAGTTTACTCTCATCACATTTGACTTAAGACAGGAATAAAATGCACACCCAATTTGGTATGAAAATCTATCTTACACTATAGGAATGTAGGGGAGAAGGGGATAAGTGGGGTGGGGGTGATAGAAGGGAGGGTAAATGGGAGGAGGGGGTAATTAAAAGTAAATACTTTTGGGGAGGGATAAGAGAGAATAGAATAAATTGGGGGCAGGATAAGATGGAGGGAAACATAGCTAATCTTTCACAACATGACTTTTAGGGAAGTTTTTGCATAACTACATATCTATAACCTATATTGAACTGCTTGCCTTCTCAGAGGGGATGGGTGGGGAGTTTTTATATGCAACTGGGAAATAATAAATACAAGTAATGGGATACAGTAATCTATCTTGCCCTACAAGAAAATAGAGGAGATGGGGATAAGGGAAGGTAGGGCTGTGATAGAAGGGAGGGAAGATTGGGAGAAGGGGTAATCAGAATGCACAGTGTCTTGGGGTAAGGGGAGGGGAGAGAGAGGGAGAAAATTTGGAACTCAAAATCTTGTGGAAATGAATGCTGAAAACTAGAAAGAAATAAATTAATTTTAAAAATCAAAGGAAAGCAAAAAAACCCAAAGTATGTGGGTAGTATGTTTCATCCTCCAGAATTCAGAAGTCTTTCAAATTGTGTCTTTACAATAAACTATTCTGGTTCTTCTCAAGTCCTTCTGCATCAGCTCATTCAAGTTTTCATGTGTTTCTCTGAAACTACACTTTTTGTCATTTCTTCAGGTGTAACAGTATACACTTACTTTCATATACGTTCAACCATTTCCCAAATGATGAATACTTCATTGATTTTAGTTCTTGTCATTACAAAAAGTATTGTTAGAAATATTAGAACATATGGGTTCTTTTATTCTTCTGTCTCTTTGGAGTGTTTTCTAGTAGTCGTATCTCTGGGTCAAATAGTGTGCACAGCTTAAGAACTCTCCCTATCTCTTTAAATGAAGATTTAATTTATTTAAATTTAAATTTGCCTACCTCTTTAAATAAATTGTCTCTGTAGTCCTTCCCAGCAGTCAATCCAAAAATCCACAGTCTGCATATGGTAATCATTTGTCCTAGGATAATGAATAGGGGCATCTGGATACAGATTAATTTTCATTATCTTTTTAAAAATCTATACTAAAATCAATCTAGTCCATTCAGAACTCATTCTTTGCTTAGATCTGGAGTTTGCTTCCAGGTATTTTTTTCTTTTAGTTTTCTCATTCAGGTTGACTAAGAATAAAATAAGGGCATCCACTAAGACCTGGATTCAAATTCTGGCTCCAGCTGTATGATATTGGGCAACTCGCTTTGGGCAATGACTTCCTCTTTTATACATGAATGTTGGAATAGATGACCGCTTGGTCTCTAGATGAGTCATTCAACTTACCTTTCTAGGTTTTAACTTTGCTCTTTGGAACTCTCCTACCCTATCCTTCTGCACCAAAGGATACAATGGGAGGCAGTTTGGTGGTATAGTGTATAGTGCTTAGGGTATAGTGGCCTGGATTTGAAGTCCAGAAGCTCTGGGTTCCAGTTCTGTCTTATTAGTTATTCCTGGGATCTTAAGCAAGTCACTGAACCTTGGTTTCCCCAACTGTTGGGAATAATGATAATAACACTTTTCTCACAGGGTTGTTGCGAGGATCATGCAAGATAATGTATATAATTCATTTTTAAATCTTAAAGTGCTATTTAAATATGAAATATTATGAGATTGGTGGTCTCCATATTTTCTCAGCAAGTCAAACACCGTTTCTACGTACCATGGTCCTATGAACCTCCAATGTTTGATCTGCTGAGTAATATTTTCTGAGCAAGTACTGATCAGTGCTGTGCTGGTAAATGTTTAACTGGCTGGAGGGTGGCGTGTAGGAGGGAGGGAGGTGGCTATGTATACCAAAACATTTTTAAATTTAATCCACATAACTAACATTGTCTTCATCATCTTCTTAAGTGTAAAGTCTCTTGACTAATCTCTAGACTCTGGATTCAACAAAACAATAAATCAAGCCCTAATTGGGAGCATTTGTCCATTTCTGAGGTAGAAAATTTAACAATCTGCTCTCAAAAGCCAAGTAGGAGCCCCCTGATTATGTTACATATTGTTTTAATCTTTTGAACTTCTAAAGGTAAAATGCAGGGGCACAGTAGAAAACTCACTGTAGTAGGAGAATGGAACTTGAATTCAAGTCCTGTCTGGGATATGGACTAACCATGTGACCTAACCACTGGTGTCAGATTCAAATAGAGAACCTCTAAACCATATGGGGGGCAGCTAGGTGATATAGTGAATGAATTGGGGGGAGAGGGGTTGGAGTCAAGAAGACCTGAATTCAGATCTGGCCTCAGATACTTCGTAACTATATGAGCCTGGGTAAACCACTTAACCCTGTTTGCCTCAGTTTCCTCTTCTGTATAAAATGAGCCGGAGAGCCACTCCAGTAACTTTGCCAAGAGAATCTTGAAAAAGGGTCACAAAGAGTTTGATGTTGACTAAAAGAACTGAAAAACAACAAAACCATACATAAGGATCCCTTCAGAGCCCATATAGACTTAGCTTTAAAATGTAATGTTACCTCTTTTTTATTGCATTTATTCAAGCACTTATTGCATTATTTTTATTGCATTTATTTATTTGCTGAATATTTCCCAAATACATTTTAATCTGTTCAGGCCACTCTGGAGAATTGTGGGTTACCTTTCTGACTCTTAACTTCCTCCTCATAAAATGAAGATGGGAATACCTATCCTCTCCACTTCAGATTGTGCAGTTTTGTAACTTTTAAGTTCTGGAGCAATCATAGCTAACATTTATGTAGTGTTTTGAGCTCTGCAGAGAAAAGTACATATGTTACTTCACTTGATCCTGAAGTGGGTGCTATTATTATATCCTTTTTATAGAGGATGAAATTCAGAGAGAGTTGTAGACTGCCTTGCAGTCACCAAGGTAACAAGCATCTAAGTTTTTGTGACTGATTGGAACCCATTCCCAATCCATTTGAGATATTAGCAGAATACTGGAGGCAGTGACCTGGGCTTAGGTACCTGAATATCTGAACATTCCGACCTTCTGTGATATCTGTGCAGAAATTCACAAGAATATAGGCCTAAGTGGTGGTAGAGAATGTGAATTTTATTTCTTTTTTTCACTCAAAAACTCATGAGTACATGACCCATCAGTCAATTTAAGTCATTCATTGAATACCATCCCTCTTTTCTTCTCCCTCAGCTCCATTCCATAGCTAAGTGGTATGAGAGCAGCTGGGTCCTGTGAACAGAAAGTCATCATGTCACTGTAACACACAATCAAGATCGTTCTAAATGCCACAAGGAATTTGCTGTTTATCAGTTTGCAGATGTATCTAGTCTGGACCCTAGATTTCAAATAAGTGTAATCATCTCCTACACATGGTGAAAACCAATTTTAATCTATACTGCAAGCCACTTTTGGGAAGAAACCAGAGTCCCCAGAAGCTAACTCCAAGAATTATTCCAAATGACAGGGTGTGTATTTTTTGGCATATTTACTTCATTTTCCCTCATGGGCTAATCTTTCTAAATTTCTCATAAAACCATGTAGACATTTGTTTTGGTCATTTTTCAAGAACTTAGATTTTGGCATAAAGAAACATCCAGAGATTAAGAAATTCAAGTGGGTAAGAATAATAATGATGAAGAAGATGATAACATTTCTTCCACACTTAAATCTCATGTGACAGGACTTTTCCATCTTCCGTTTTATAATGAAAAATGAGAATATGCTGTATCATGACCAGAGTACTGAGTTAGCAACTTAAAATATGATGCTGGAACTATCCCCAGGGTTTGAGTAAACTCAGGGAGACCTGGAGTAAGGAGACCTAGGCAAACATTCTTCCTGGCTCCTACGATGAAGGGGTGACTTTCATTTAACTAGCCAACAAATATTTATTAAGCCCATAATGGCAAGTCATGTCATCATCTTGATGTCATGGTCCTCTTCGAGAATGAAGGACAAACACGACAACAACATGCTAGACACATGCAAAACGCTAGGGATACAGATACAAGCCAAAAGAAGAAATCCCCTGACTTCAAGGAACTTATAATCTAATGGGAGAAGAAAATATGTAAAAAGCAGCTGAAAAGTTTGAACAGAAGGTTCCCAAGAGCATGGTGGTGAAGTTGTGGTTTGTCCTTCATTCTCAAAGAGGATAATGATGTCAGGAAGATGATGCCATGACTTGCAAGTGAATGAGATTTAAGTGAGGGAGGGTTTTCAAAGTCCCCAGCCTCACTTTATCCTCCAGAGTCATCTGGGTCCAGTAGACAGATGTAGATGAGGACAACTGGAGATTGCCCAGCAATGGCAAAGTGAGGAAAGATAGATCTGGGCCCCTCCTCAGAGAGGTTTCTGGGAAGAACTCACTAATGAGAGGAGTCTGCAAGAGTGAAGGCAGAGGCCAGCAAAACATGGAGGCAAAGTTCATCGAGTAAAGTGGAAGATTCAGAAAGAACTCACCAATGGGAGATGGTAGAGGGGTAGAGAAAACAGTTAAAGGATGGTGGCAATTATCTATAGAATAAAGCATGGCAGATCTGTATCCTTCCACAAAACAGAGGGTCTGGGAGGAATCTACTTAATTATTTGAATGTCAATGCCTCTTTTGTAAAAATAGGCATAACAGTATTTCTACTACCTACTTCACAAGTAGATGAGGAAAGAGCTCTTTTAGTAATGGTAAAGGGAGAGAAGAAATGAAAGTAATAGGAAACACTATATGCTGTATATAAATAGGATCTAAAACTAGAGACCATCGGTTTCGTCTAGTCCACTGACCCCCTTTCCCTCAATTTTACAAATGAAGAAGCTAGGTATCAGAGTGGAGAAGTGACTTGCCCCCTAGGAAGTAAGAAATAGAGCCAGAATTCAATTGTAGGTCCTCTAAGGGCAATGCCAACTTCCTTTCCAATACCCCATGCTACCATCAGCCTCCTGGAATCTATTGCTTTGACTTGTTACCATGAACTGGCTACCACAGATTCTGAGATGCTGCTGGTTCTTGGAGCCTGTAACAATTTTCCTGAAACTAGCCACTTCAAAGTAAAGTGCACCTGGTCTATTGGGGGGTCGTTTGATGTCAGGTCTATTCAAGGAAACACAAGCCTTTTCAAAAATCTATTTGGCAGAACTCATACTTAATAAAATGAAAGAAGACACATTCCATTGGAATTTTGATCAGAAAAGCCACCTTCCAAGGGATAAAAGATCAAACAGAACTAATTTTGTAATCAATAAAGTCCTAGATTATTTTCTTTCCAAATCCAAAGGCTTTTAAAAACATTCAAGGGATTCAGACTCATGCTAGAGAGAACTCTGCTCTAATATATGCTCAAATCAAAGTCACTATCATAATGAGGTCCAAATAAGTTGGAGGTTAGATTGTACTGTCCATCATAGAAGGCTCCTAAGGAAAACACAGACACAATAGCTTTTTTCCCTAAATGAATTTGATTCTCAGAGGAAGCAATGTTCTGTTTAAAAAATTTTTTGAAAGAGATAATGAAATAGTTTTTAAATCATAAATAAATTGGTAAGACCAGATGTTGTGAGAAGGCCTCTGGTCTTGTCTATGCATAAAACTCTCTTATTAGTGACTGCTCTACCTACAGGAAGCCAATGATAGGGTTATTTAGCACCATGATGTTAAAACATCTGGATAATGGACTATCTTTCGCTTTGAATACAGATGTTTGTCTATATAGTCCTTCTTAAGTCTATAGGATGGAGAACCCTAAAACCAATGTCCTCTTCTATCATTAACTGCTACATGATTATTAGACCTTAGATAAATCAGTCTACATAGCATTCCAATAGCCACCATCTCTAAAACTGTAGTCTCTATTTTTGTCTTAGCTAGGCAAAGCTAGATCTTTCATTAAATTCCTCAAAGTAAAACAACTAAAGTGTATGATTGCTAATTGAGTTCACTAAAAAAATGAAAGAAAGGTGAAGGTAGGAGGGGTAGATAGGGATGGGGACAGGAAGAAGAGTTATTATGAGGAATAAATCACAATTTTAGTTGATATTCAGTCTTTCAATTAATAAGTTATTCAGTGATTTTTAAAGAATCAAACGTTAAGGATGAAAGGGACCTTAGCTAATCCAATGCCGTCATTTTGCTGATGAGGAAAGTTGAAGACCACAGAGTCTTCATTGTCTAGAATGAACCAGGTCATAAGTGGCCAACCTGAGACTCAAATCCAGGTTCTCCAATATTAGATCCCGTAGTCTTCCCATGGCGCCAAGCTATTATCCAAGTTCTATGAAACAAATGAAAGAGAATAAATGTTAATTATTAATTTGGTTAATGTTTTCCTTGACAACTTGGATATATTGAGAGAGGAGAACTGAGCTCATAGAAGTTACATGTCTATGAAGTAAGGCCAAGAAGTGGGAAGACAAGGAAAGGTAAATCTAACATTCATCTTAAGGGAGCAAAAGGATGATCCAGGGAATTTATGTCAACCAGCTAACATTAATGCTCGAAAAACAGTAGATGAAATTACTATATACCAGCATAAGACAGGGAATGACCAGATAACTGAAGCATGGGAAAAGGGAGAAGTTCCATAGGGAAGGAAGAGGGACTTAACATCTATACTAAATACCAACAGAAATATAAGGAGATATTGCATCAATGTAATTTGAAAATTATCTTAGAAATATGACATTCAGGAACCAAAAATTGTCCTTGGAATTGATTAAATACTTACTAGTATATAGGTGACACAGTGGTTAGAGTATCTAGTCTTGAGTTAGGAAGACTCATCTTCAGTTCAAATTTAGCCTCAGACCCTGATAAGCTAAGTGATTCTGGGAAAGCCATGCTTGCCTCACTATCCTCATCTGCAAAATGAGCTGGAGAAGGGAAATGGGAAACCACTCCAGTGTCTTTGCCAAGAAAAATCCAAATGGGATCACAAAGAGTTGGATAAAACTGAAATGACTTCAAAACAACCACAACAAAGTATACATACATACCTTACTTTACACAAGAGCGATGTTCCTGAAAATGTTAGCTAGTCCAATTTCTTGTCTTTGAATCTTATAGCAAATGAATATTTGAGCTAGAAAGGTCACTCTTAAACGAATCTTGCAGTGAATCTTTTTATGAAAAAGAAGACCCTTTTGTAATTATCACCGTCATTAATCTGGTAAATTTGACTGTTCATACAAATATACATGAGAATATGGGAAGAAGAGGAAAGGCAAAAAAACTGAAAGGATAGGAGCTGGGATTAAGTGATCCATCAATGAGCATTTATTAAGCACCTACTATGTGTTCTAGATATCATACTAAGTAGATATCACATGAATACATACTAGATATCATACTAAGTAGAAATATTAAGAAAGATTGGGCTATTTTAATCTATAATTAAAGCTTGAAAAATAACTGTCACTCCAGTCTTCTTTCTAGCTATAAGACTTTGCCACGAAAGTCATATCTAACTACACAGATAAATTTCATTAGCATTACCAATGTCCCATATTTAAATTCAATGCAGTGCCATGCTTATGTACAAAGCCCTTGGAAAAACAGAAAGATCAAACAAAATATAGCCCCTGTTTCTAAAGACTTTATAATTTTGTGGGAGAATGAATGACACACAGATACCTATAATAAACAAATGTAATAGGCATTGCACTACATTTACCAGTGTGTTGTGCAACAAGCTATGGGATTGGGGACTACATTTCCCATGAGGTGGGCCAAGATTTTGAATTCCCATGAAGCCCTAAGATTGCAATGCAGGTGATTGTTTCAGGAGGGCTATAGAGACAGCTAGAAGTGCAGACATTCCTAAACTAATTTGACTGTATCTTCCTATGAACAGTATATACAGATTACTTGGCACCTCCCATAGGAGTAATTGAATTGGTTGACTTGGACTTCTGAAGTATAATTTGTTGTGGGAGATCAATCTTTTTTGTGCTGACTTAGAAAAGAAAATTTTCAATTGCTGACTTGAACCTTTGAGTCTTTTCCTCTTTATGACTTTTCCCTTTTTTCTCCTTTTTGGAGAACAGACCAGAGAATAGCACAGCAGACCCTTGGCAGATGAGGATAGAAGAGAGAAGGAAACCATTAACAACTGCCTTGAGGCAGAGGCATATGGGAGCCATGCCTGTCTTTTTACCCACAAGGCCTTAGAAAAACATTCCAGACCCCAAATTCCCAGCTCCAGCTTTGGAGTGGCAGTGTCATATGGTAGCCCTGGTTTCTCTAAACAGTGGTAAGGGATACTAAACTCCTAGATAGAGGAATGGAAATTTCTTGGTGGCAGGATCTAGATTTCTAGTGAGAAAAGATTCCTCAAATAGTACTAGCCTGAGAGAATGACCCTAAACCAGTCTTCTAATTAATAAAGGGGATTTCTTGGAAAATGCAAGTTTCATGAAGATTCCCCCAAACCTAGGGGAGTGGACTTCTTAGGTGGTACCAGTATCTTGGAGGGAGGGGACAATCTCACATATTATCCCAAAAGAGAAGCCTAAGCTATATATAGTGGTCAAAAATTTTAGAGGTCTATAAACAATGTCAGTTTGATAGGAAGGGTTTTCATTGTCTGTCTACCATTTCCAGGAGTTTCTTTTCCTAGGGGAGTCCACATCCTCAGGGTAGTACCATAGAACTAGATGAATATTTAGTTAAAATTGGAACTTTTGTATATTGGGAAGTTGAGTCCCAAAGAATGCCAAGTTCATTTTCCTTCTATGAAGATGGGACTTTAGGATCTGGAGTAAAGAGAGGGACTCACCAGGAATGTCAAGGGCATGTTTGCCTGCGTAGCAATCTGATGATTAAATAAGAAACTTAAAGATGGAAGAGATCCTTGAGGTCATCTAGTACAGTAAACTCCTTCATTTTACAGTGGAGGAAAAAGTTCATTTTCCTTCTGAGATCAATCCAAACCACAGGGTAATACCAGAAAGTCTAAATGTTTGTGTGGATCTCTGGGGTAACTTGGACTCACTAGAATGTAAGGGGGAAGAAAGAGGGGTGCCCTAACAGAAACTCCAAATTTTTTTTTCCTTTCAAAGGAGTAGTGCTGTGATTTTGATGGTCTTTAGGTCTCTAATAGCAGTGAAATTCAGTGGAAAGGGGAAAGAACAGTGTTGATTGTTCACTGGCTACTGTGAATCATTTAAGTACTTTTTTCATTAGTTATGAGTTAGAATTAAAGCTGTTCTGTACTTTCTATTTTATTTTGTCACCTTGAGTGCTAGGAAAAAAGGCCAGTAACAAGATCTCAGTTTCCATGGAGAGAAGATTCCTCCAACATCACTAGTCTGAGAGGTTGGCTCACTAGTGACCCTAAGTTTACATTACAAGAATCCAATCTTCTAATGAAAAAAGGGGAGGATTAAAAAAATAAAGAAAAAAGTGGATTTCTTGGAAAATGCTAGTTTCATGGAGATAAAAATAAGATCAAGCATATTACCTCTCTCCAAAAGTAGGGGAGTAGAGTTATTCATAGGTCTGCTATGAATGGAATTCAACAAACCATTATTAAACACTGACTATATGTAAGGCATTGTGCTCAGTCCTAAGGAGAGAGAGATTTCCTAAAGTCCCTGTCAGCAGCAGCTCATATGCTAGTGGAAGACATGAGTTTTGGGGTTACTCCCTTGAAGACTGTATATTGAAAAGGTTTCTAGTATTTTATATTTCTACTCCTGTTCCAATTAAATTATTTTACTTTTCCTGCCCCTAGTGAACAGCATAGTGAATTGGATTCTAGAACTGAGTTTTACTTTAAGAAGCTCTGAATTTCATTCTAGGATGGAGAGCCCTGACCAAGTGACACATATCATGAGAGTAAACTTCTCCTCCCTCTCCTAATATGAAGTTAGTGAATAGCTAGTGCTTCCTGGAAAAAAAATCAACATAATTTTATATGCTAAGTGTACTAAAGAAGAATAACATAAGCTTGACATGAAAATTTAACTGCAGAAATAGGTCATAAAAAACCGGTCATTCCACCCTCCTAATCCAGAGGCTGATTGCTGAAGACATGTTACAGCTGCCATATGGACCATCGCAAAATGGGGCCTAGAATGAATACTTCTAGAAGCATACAAGTCATGCAGCTTTAGCAAGTGAAGCATGACTGTGGGATAAATGCAGGAGAACAAAAGCCAAAAAGAGACTAATGTTATGTAACAATCAGAACAGATATCATGAAGCAAGAGAATGTTAGAGCTGGGAGGGACCTGAGGGATCATTTAATCCAACCCTGTTATTTCTCAGACGAGGAAATTGAGATTTACTGAGCAAAAGCATTACCCATGGTCACACAGGAAGTTAGTTCAGCCAGATTGCAATTATCATGGATTCCCACCCAATGCTGACTAAAAGATTGGCTAAAAGAAGAAGTCAAAATTTTCTGACCAGAGTAGAAATATACAATCCTATCACGTGTCAGATCCATTCCACTAAACAACGCTTGTTAAGAAGCTACTATGGGCAACCCTTGCTATGTGATACATGGAGAAGGAAGAGCGCCAGACTCAGGAGACCTGTGTTTGAATATTAGCTCTGACATGTATTAGTCATGTGTGATCATGGATGAATCACAACAACCTTCCTGGGCTTCAGTTTCCTCATCTATAAAGTAGGGATAATAATAGTTGTACTACCTATCTAGCAATGTTAGATGAAGAAAATGCTTCATAAACTTGAAAGTGATATATAAAGGTGAGATATTATTAATATCAGCTAACTTTTAATCACTTCCTTTTGACCCCAGGTAGGATCTTTCAAACATTGTGCAAGGACAAGCAAAGTAGGATCTTTTGGTGTTTTTATTTTACTAAAAGTGCCTCTGAAAAATGTGGTTAAGGAGGATCTTTCTCACCCATTGTTGGACCTGGGAAGATTTGTAGGAAGGTCTGCACCTTTTGTTAATGAGGCAGTGGTTCTCAAGGGATATGATGCCCATTGGCTCTAAAAAGTGTATAAAGTCTCTGAAGTGTGGGTTATATTTTGGGGCTTACTAACTGGAAGTGTTTGTCCAGACAAGGACACTGGGAAGTCGCTTAAGGAGACTTCTGCTTGGAAAACCCAGATGTTGGTGTTTCCCTCTCTAGCAACTATGGTCAGATGGGTCCAACTATCTGTTGTGGTCAGGCAGAGGAAGTCATGTCTATTGACTTTTGATTTCTCCGTATTTTCTTTGAAGTTCAGGGTGCTGATTCTCCTGAACTAGGTGAATGATATATGTGCTTGGTTAAAGGAGTGATACATGTACTTGATTAAAGTGATTGTCAACCCCTCAAAAGTTGGCTTTCCTTTTATGAATGCAGATCAAAGAACCCATGAGAGCAGGAGCCCCTGTGTATGTTGGGGTGCTTACTGATACATATTGATCAAACTTCCTCCCTATTTTGATCAGGAGTCACATTACCTCTCCTGATCTTTTAGCCTACTGGATTGGTCTGTTTCTTAAGGAAAGACAATAGGTTTAGAGGGTACACAATTGCTATTTTTAAGCATCTGACTTGGAATAGGGATTATGCTTCTTTTGTTTGGTGCCAGAGGTCCAAATGAAGAGCAGTCATTGCAATTGTGAAGTAAAAATGTAGATCTTGTAGGAGAAAAAGAAACTCCTAACAAATGTAGTTATTCTAAAGAACTGTTATGTGATAATGACTTCTCCCTCAGTAGAGGTCTCTACACAAAGATAACCATTGGTGAATTATGTTATAAAAGGGATTCTCATTTTCCCATATGGATGAAACTAGATGTTCCTTCCCTGAAATCTCTTCCAACTCTGAAATTATGTAATTCTGGAATGAAACTAATACCCCTGACAATAAAAATACTTGTTAAGCTAAGGGAATGGATATAATCTCAGGCAGTGACAGTAGGGGTTATATTTTGGGAGGATGGGGAGGGTTCTGCTCATATCACAAAAATAGCTATATATGAATGATCTTTTATACACAAAGAAAGCAACATGAATTATTTATTGCAAGACATAACTGGTAAGAAAAATTTCTGCCTTCCAGGCAAATCCATTTTTTTAGAAGTTGGAGATGTCACTTCATTTCTATATAGTACAACCTCCATGCCTATAAAACTGGAACAATACCTATCCTGACCAAGGTCTTGGAACTCTAAATCAATTATTTTTAAAGACATCCAGAAACAATAATTTTATAAGCCAAGAGTTTTCCCAAGGTATCAATCTTATTAAAGAAGAACTTTTATTTTGCTAATAAAGTAATATATATCCTGGTACCTGATGCATGGTGGTGGTGGAGGGGGATTTTTCCTCTTTTTCAGAAATTATCTATGATGTCCTTTTCTTTTTCTAAAACTTGTACTTTGAGTCAGACCCATAATACATCAGGAGATGAATTCAACAACTGACTCTGCCCAGCAAAGTAGGGTGGTCTTTGGCAAGTGATCATGGCATCCTCGGGTATCCAAATACTTCAAACCCATGATTTATGGAGGAGGTAACACTCCTGGATGTGTAATATTCTTGCAGGAGAGGTCATGACTGCTCACTTTCATTCAACAGTTTCGTGCTTTGTGAAGGAGAGAGTTTCATTTCCATCTGTGGTTTAGAGCACCAGATGTTGTCGCAGGGCAGACACGTAGACTGTCAATGCCAATTCGGGCTTCAGGGTAACACAGCAGGACATGAGCAACATGTTGAGGAATGTGCCTTCCTGTTGGGCAAGACACTAAATGATATCTTTCAGACTCTAGACTTCAGAGAAGCTATTGTTTGCCTTGGAGGAAATGAATGAGATGCATCTTATCATAGCCTTGACTTTAAGGAGTAAATGGGGCTCCTTGCCCTAGAGGAAGAAAACATTAAGGAAAACACTGGTCTTCTCTCATCCCCAGACTCTCTCCAAGTCCCCTTTTACTTTATCAACAGTCAGATACTACTTGCATGGACTTTTAGGCTTTAGGATAACATAAATACAATTCAAATGGAAAATTATAGGTAGAACTCATAGAAGTGAGATGGACATTATAGTGGAGTTTGACTACATTTGGCTATGACATTGCAGGGCTTGAGTTCAAGTCTTAGCTTATTATAGGTTAGAGAAAAAAGTTTTTTTAAATTTATTAGATTTCAGCATATATTCTTATCAATCAACAAGAATTTATTTAGCATCTATTATGTTCTAGGCACTATGCTATGCACTGGGAATAAAAAAAAGAAGTGGAAGTTTGCAGTCCTTGCCTTCATGGAAGACAAAGGGTTTATACGAAGGCATATATAAAATAAATACAAAGTCTTTTCAGAGAGAAAACTTTGACAACTGGGGAGGTGGGAGAGGGTCAGGAAAGGTTTCTTGTAAAAAGTAGTGCTTAAGCTGAGACTTAAAGGAAGCTATAGATTCTAAGAGGAGGAGAGAGAGGGAGGATATTCCAGGTAGAGGCAAGACTACTTGTCAAAGGCAAGGAGATGGGAAATGGAATGTTATGTATGAAGATGGGGGAGGAGACAAATTTGGCTATGCCAGAAAGTGCATATGGGGAGTAACATATGATAAGTTTGGGGCCAGTTGAAAGGGATTTACATGCCAAGTGGGGGAATTTATATTTGATCCTAGAGGTAATTACAAATAACTGGAGTTTACTGATAAGGAAAGCAACATGAACAGTCTGGAGCTTAGGAAAATAATTTTTGCAGCTAGGTAGGGGACAGATTTGTATAAGGAGAGATTGGGAGAGGTGGAGAATGATCAGCAGGCTCCAGACAAGTTGGGATAAAACCTCATCTTGTGGGGCAGGGAGGGTTATGTGAATGGAAAGAAGACAGATGTAAGAGGTGTGGTAAAGGTAGAAACAATGAGACTTGACAACTACTTGATTAAGAGAGGTAAAGAAAAGTGAGAAATCAAGCCCTACACTGGAGCTGGAAACCTGGGTGACATTCCAAAAATTCTTGGTTGATAAGATTTCCTCCTGGGAATTTCTTGGCTGTTAAAATGGTTTTCAATGAATGTTTTACAAATGATTCATTAAGACTTGAAAGACCTTGGTAAGGACTGGTATTCCTTTTCCATGGAGCCATAAACCTGACCCCCACCATGCCCCCAGTTCTTAGTGTTCTTTCCCTCTCAGATTACTTTGTACTTAGTTTTTATGTATTTTTAGTCAGTCAGTACCATTTATGAAGCCTTCTTCCATGTATTTTCCTATCCATGTACTTGTCCTTTTCCAATAAAATATAAGCTACTTGAAGGTAAAGCTATGTCATTTTTGTCATTCTATCTCTAGCATCTTATAGATAAGATGTGATGTCTTATCTATAGAAATGAAAGGATATCTCCAGATTTACAGAAATATAATACAAAAAATTTGCCTGAAGATAGTGTTTTTGCTTGCCAACCAGATCTCACTTAACACTTATGGACCACTTACTACCATGGCAACCTAGTGTTGATATGGCCTCAGGCACTTCTCCTCCTTAGAGGATAAATGAAAGATTGAAATATGAAAATAAATGTGAAATTTGAAAAATGAAGCAATGAGACCTCTGAGGTCCCTTTCAGGTCTAAAACTTGGATTCGGTAAACTCAGAAATGCAGGGGGAAAACATGCAGATCTTTACCTGAAGCAAGCAATACCTAGGGAAAAAATTACGTGAAAATAAATGTATGTTGAACATGAACGACGTACCACTAACCAATCACTTTATTCCGAGTTGAAATATCTTGCCAAGACAACTGTCCCCCATATAGCAGAGGGTTACTAGAGGACCAATCGTTCTGTGCTCACCTGTTTTTCAGACAAACGTCATTTGTACAAACGGTCCCTGGAATTCTGTTCCTCATTTGGTACGTTTGTTTATTTCTGCCAGTCTCAACTAGGCACGCCACAGTCAGGTAGCTGTGGTAGGCAAAATGTTGACTCGTTCTGTTCTGGGGTTTATTCAATTTAAGTCATGAAAAGGGGTGTCTCAAATAAGCAAATAATCAGACCGCTTAGATTTGGTGCTCCGGAAGATTCTGGGGTCTGGCCAAGTTAAGTCAAATAGCAGCTTGTTCTTCCACACAAGCAGTGAATTTCCAGCCAGGGTGCTTTTAACAGAGGGTGAATCCAGTTCAGTTTCCCTTTTCCGTTTACCTGGTTTGCTGACCTCTGGAGACTCTTTTTCCTCCATTGAAAAGGTTGTCTTCATCCATCACGTTCTGCCTCATAGTAACACTGAGCTTAGCTAAACAATCGATCTCTATTCCATAGGGAGAAGTCTTTATATTTTAACGAACTCTTCCATATAAGCTTAGCTGCTCTGTGTGTTTCAAAGATGGCTTAAAAACTTCAAGAAAGAAAAGACAAAGCTCCAAGTCAATTTCATCCTAGTATTTAATCTGTTGTGAGAAGATTTGTAGGATCAAATATTCAGAGATGGAAGAGATCTTAGAGGTCCCTGAGTCCAACTGATTTTTCATATGAAGAAACTGAGGCACAAAGTTGTTAAAGTGACTTGTCCAAGGTCATACAGGTAGTTACACTCCAAGGCATGATGTTAAAGTCAGGTAATCCTGACTCTGACTATAGCACTGAATCATCTAGTTGTTAAAGTGTCAACATTCATTTCACCCTATATAGATGGATTAGATAGATAGATAGATAGATAGATAGATAGATACACACACGTGTGTGTGTATGTATGTATTAGTGTAGTATCTTCTTCTAAAAATAATGTGTTACCATACTGAGGACCTGAATCCAATCCAAGCAGTTATAATTAAGCACCTACTATACGAGAGGCACTGGGATAAAAAGACAAAATGAACAACCACTGCCTCCCTCATGAGGTTTATATTCTGCTGGAGGGATACAACATGTAAAAAGATAGGGACATACATGATAATTCGAGGAAGGAAGAAAGGGCATTAACAACCCTGGATCAGAAAAGGCTTCACAAAGGATGTAGCCTATGAGCTGATCCTTGGAGGATGCTAGGGATTCTCAGATGTGGAAAACAGGGAGGATCATACTTCAGTTATGGAGGATGAATATTATATGCAATGGCAGGGAGGGAGAAATGGAATTCTGAGATCAAGGTACAGAAATTGTCCAGTTTAATTGGACAAAAAGTATATGAAAGGAAGCAATGGGAAATGAGCCTCGAAAGGTAGGCTGGAACTAGATGATAAAGAAATTTTCAATATCCATCTGAGTAGTTTATATTTTGTCCATTACACAAAAGGGAGCCAATGAAGGATTTTCAGGAAGAAACTGATATGGTCAGACTTGTACTTTAAGCAGAATATTTCAGAGCTATCACTACCTACAAGGGTCCCATTCATTCGAAAATTTAAGACATTCTTCCTGGCCAACTCTTGTTATTTTTCAAAACTTCTCTAGAACTGTGGAAAACTGAAATTATTCTGAAACATAACATTAGATGATTCTCATAAAGGAACTGGGCAAATTAAAACAACTCTGAGGTTCTACCGCCTATCTATTGAATTGGCTAATATGACAGAAAAGGAAAATAATAAAGGTTGGAGAGGATGTGGGAAAATTGGGATACTAATACACTGTTGGAGTTCTGAACTGATCCAACCATTTTGGAGAGCACTTCAGAACTATGTATGCCCAGTGGGCTATAAAGCTACATGTACCTTGGATCTAGCAATCCTACTACTAAATCTGTATCCCAAAGAGATATTTTTTTTTTAAAAAGGGAAAAGGACATATATGTAAAAAATATTTATAGCAGTTTTGTTTGTGGTGACAAAGAAATTGGGAATTGACAAAGAGTTGGGAATTAAGAAGATACCCTTCAATTGGGAAATGGCTGAACAAGTTGTAGTATATGATTGTAATGGAATATTACTATCCTATAAGACATGATGAGTAGGCTTATTTCAGAAAGAAAAAAAAACCTTGACTTACACAAACTGATGCAAAGTGAAGCAAGCAGAACCAGGAGAACATTGTACATAGTAATAGCAACATTGTGCGATGGTCAAAGTTATTCTCAGCGATATAATGATCCAAGACAATTCCAAAGGACTCATAATGAAAAAATGTTGTCCCCCTCCAGAAAAAGAACTGATGGAGTTTGAATGCAGAGAGAAGCATGCTCTTTTTCACTTTATTTTTGTGGAGTTTTTCCTTCTTTGGGCTTGCATGTGCTTTCACAATATGACTAATATGGTAATAGGTTTCACATGCTTGAACCTATATCAAACTGCTTACCATCTTAGGGAGATTAGAGAGGAGGGAGGAAGGGAAAAAAATTTGGAATTTAAATTTCTTAAATGAATGTTAAAAGATGTCTTAATATTTAACTGAAGAAAAATAAAATGTAAATGTAAAAATCCTAAAAATACTATGGACCAGACTGGCATCTGCTATAAATAATGCTTTTTTTTCTTAAATTCCAAAAGTGTGGACAGGGCTCACTGTTGGATTAGAGATTTTGTGGTTGTTCATTTTGGCCTCGCAATCAGGTGTCAAACCTGGCAAGAGATACCTGGAGAGGATAAAGACATCCCACAGCATGAGTAGGCAAAGAGGAAGCAAGCTGTCAAAGCTGGTTTACCGAAAGCTAGATCATAAGCAGACTCTGAAACTAGAGAGCTGGGTGAGAGTGGTTATTCAAGCAAAGAGAATGAAACAGCTGGGCAAAATGCTGGCTCCTTTTGTGAAAGATCTGAAGTAAAAAAAAAAAAAAAAAAAAAAAAAAAAGATTAGTGCTGCCTTTAAAAGAATAAAAGGAATGGATCAGGCTCTCAGAAAATACTGCTGCCTTCCATGGAATTTGTTTTTTTCTGAAAGCAGAGCCAAATGAAGGGGGTAGTCTATATATGTTCAACCTCAAAAGAATTTGCTTCCTCATCTCTCTGTGAGTTGCTCAATTCATTAGGTAAGAGTCCAAATTTCATATTAGATTCAATCATTATATTATATATTGTTAGATCCAATTTTATAAGTTCCTACTATATGCCAGACTCTTTAGATGGGATACAAAGAGAAAAATGAAATAATCCATACCCTCAAGAAGTTTGCTATTATTGAGGGAGGGGGAAAGACAAGTATGAAGATAAGTAAATTCATAAAAGGGACTTAATGACATTTGTTGATTGATCAAAAATGTATACAAAGGAAAAATAACTTTACTTGTTAGGAAGACACCACTCACAATCGGGGGCAATAGGGGAAGCCCTCTTGGGGAACTCGAGCTGAGACACAAAGGAAGTCAAGGATGCCAAGTTGGAGTGAGGAGGGAAGGACTAGAGAATTTGGAGATAAAAGCTACCTCAAAGTGACGATTTCCTAGTTGTACAAAACAAATGCTATAAAATCCCAAAGACTACTGAAAGTTAAAATAGCACCCATTTATAATTTTTTTCATTAATCCAGGAACCAGTTAAAACCAAGTTTTTCATCAAACTGGGGTTATGTACAATTCACTTTTCTTCGAGCATCCTGCTAGACTAAAGAGAACCAGTGAGATGGAGTTACTATCTTCACCAGTACTGTGTCTGAAGGTCCTTCAGACCTTGCCCTCTGCCCTGCTCCTGTGCCCTCAGCACTATCATCACACCTACCAATGTAACCTAAAAACCCCTAGGCCTTATCATCTGACCAACCTCTCCCTCCCACCCAAACACTAACCCTAAATGAGGACCCAGTGGGTGCATTGTAAATAGAAGTTAATGAGTGATGAAATTTAGGGTTAGGATTAGGGTGGGCCTTTATTTTTTTGGTAAATTAATTTGTTTTCAACAATCACTTCCATGAATTTAAAATTTTGTCCTCCTCCCTCCCCAAAACAGCATGCAGACTTACATGACTTCTACACACATGCTTATTAACACATTTTCACATTAATCATTTTGCATAGAAGAATTAAAACAAATGGGAGACACTCTGAGGGAAAAAAAAAACATAACAAAAGAGAAAAAAAATCTGCTTCATTCTGTCTTCTGATTCCATAGCTCTTTCTCTGGATGTGGATGATATTTTGCACCAAGAGACTCTGGGAATGTTTTAGGTCCTTGCATTGCCGTGAAGAGCTAAATCTATTAGAAACAGTCATTGCACTCTATGGTAATGTTCTCCTGGTTCTACTCATTTCACTTAGCATCAGATCATTTAAGTCTTTCCAGGTTTTTCTGAAGTCCACCTGTTGATCATTTCTTATAGTACAAAAGTATTCTATTACATTCATATATCACAACTTGTTCAGTCATTCTCCAGTTCATGGGCATCCCATCGATTTCCAGTTCTTGGTCACAACAAAGAGGGCTGCTATAAATATTTTTGTACATTGCAGGTCCTTTACCCATTTTTATGATCTCTTTGGGATACTGCTCTAAAAGCAGTATAGCTGGGTCAAAGGGTATGCACATTCTTATAGCCCTTTGGGCATAGTTCCAAATTGCTCTCCAGAATGGCTGGATCAGCTCACAGCTCCACCAACAATGAATTAGTGTTCCAATTCTCCCACATCTTCTCCGATATTTATCATCTTCCTGTTTTGTCATGTTAGCCAGTCTGATAGATGTGATGTGGCACCTCAGAGTTGTTGATTTACATGTCTCTAAACAGTAGTGATTTACACTATTACAGTGGGCCTTTATACCCAAATTAATTTTCTTTTTCTGTCCTGATTCCCCCAATTTGAATGTAAGCTTCTTGAGATCTATGGCAGTCTTAGCTTTTCTCTCTGTTTAACACTTAATAAGTACTTATAATTTTTTTCATTCATTCCTTCTTTCCCCTTGTATTGCATAGAATAAAGCTAGCCCTGAGTCTGTATACTGGTGCACATATGTAGAATGTTTGCTCAAGCACTCTTAATCCATTTGCTATGTCAGATAAGGTTTGCTTATACCCTTCTCTCTTTAAGGCCTGTATTCTGATTTGTGTTATTAATGGTCCTGTTAATCTCAGCCTAACAGCATCACATGTTAGCATCTTTTGCCCTTAACAAATAGCTTTTAAAATCCTGGGAACAGACTTCAGTAATTACATATCAGACTCATTTGCTCTCAATGTCAACTAAGTGAGTATATGTAAAACTACGCACGTTGCTTAGCTAGGCAAGAAGAAAGGCATTTCAACATATTTCCTTGAACCTCTGTCCTGAGAAAGTTGATCTTTATCTGGGGCACCTTATCACTGGAAGTAGTATGGGGCAGCAAATAGAGGGCTGGATTTGGTGTCAGAGGTTTTGAGTTCAAATCTTGTCTCTGACACTTAATACCTGCATAACTTCAGATTAAGCCTTTTTATTTCTCTGGCCCTCAGTTTCCTCAACTGTAAAATAGTAGTGGTCGGACCGGAGGACACCTGAGACCCTTTTCAGTTTTAAATATATGAGCCCATACTTATTTCACTTTTTTCATATTTCACAACTTGTTCAGGGAAAATAAGTACTATGATAGGGTAATTTTTTAGTGGAAATGACTTCTTGGATTGCTCTTATCACACTTACAGCCTGCTTTGGATAAAGATTGCCTACAAAAGCAGTTCTCAGGAAAATCAGAGCCAAAAATATGTAGCCGGTCCAAAGGCATGGCCAAGGGAAACCGCAGCAGCAGCTACGTGAGATTGGGATCTTCAGCATTAGAGAGAAAACCAGCTGGTGTTTGGTCTTCCGCAGCAGGAGAGTAAGCAAATACTGAAGTGCCAACACTTTAAGGCTTTAGTCACTTTTTCTTAAGGATGCACTTTTAATTTGCAAAGGAAAAAAGCTTTGATTTCTACTGCAGAAATACTGGGGGCAGTGGTACCCACAGGATATTCAGCATGGTGTCAAATATATGAACCTCTTTCACCTTCATTCGATCCTATCATTATGTACAGGATAGACAGAAGAAAAAACACCAGCCAGTTCCTCTTCAAGAGCAGCCCTGATACCGGGAGTTTCCTAATAAAAAATTCTGATAGTTATTAAGATGGGGGAGCAGGAGATATACCCACTGCTCCAAGACAAAGTCACTCAATGATTAGAGCAGAAACAGACTTCCGTAACAACTTATCATGCAGAGAGCCCTTTGTTTAAGTATGAAGGAAGAAATAAAAAGACATGAATCCACAGAAGAAAAGGGTTCAGGGGCAGTTGGAGAGATGCAACCAGAGAAAATGATGGCACCACAGGAAGTAATAGGAAAAGAAAGGGATGTTTCTTGGTTGTTATCAGTGTACTATAATGGAGATCACTGGGGAAGGAAAAAAGATTTTTTAGTAAATAACATATGTCCCATCAAATAATCATAGATACATAAGAGGGCAAATCTAATTTTCCCTACATCACATTTTGTGTATGATTGCATTGGAAAGTATTGTACTAAATAGCCATCTTCCCGAAGTTAATATTATAAATCTCCAAGACTGTTCCTGATATGCTACACAAACATAGGTAAGCTTTTGCCACAGGTAGGTAGTATAGTGGATAAGGCGCTGGACCTGGGGGCATCAGTTCTGACCCGGCATCATACATTCACTGGCTATGTGACCCTAAGGAAGTGACTTAACCTGCCCTGAGTTTCAGGTTTCTCATCTGTTAAATGGGGATATTGACAAAATCTACTTCCCAGGTTGTTGTGAGGTTCAAATGAGATAATATTTGCAAAATGTTTTCAAACCTTTAAAGCACTACGTAAATGCCAGGTGGCACTAAGCGGTTAGTGCCAGGTCTGGAGTCAGGAAGACCTGAGTTCAAATCCAGCCTCAAACACTTACTAACTGTCTGACCCTGGAGAAGTCACTTAACCCTGTTTGCTTTAAAATGAGCTGGAGAAGGAAATGGCAAATCACTCCAGTATCTTTGCCAAGAAAACCCTAAACTGGATCATGAAGAGTCAGACATGACCGAACAACAAAAAAATACCTGTTATCTCTCCTGGAACAGTGTCATCATGTTACTTCCTATGTATTTCAACACACCGTCTTGAAAATCCCATGCCTCCCTCCCCTTTTAGGTCCCTATCCTCATTAAAACATCAGCTTCCTGAGGGCAAGGACTCTTACGTACTTATATTTGTACCCCCAGCTCTTAACACATAGTAAGTACTTAATAAAAGCACTATGTTTACCTGTTTATCTACCTACTTACCTATTTACCTATCATTTATTTGTCTACGTCAATATCGGAAACTGGATACTCACCAGGCCTGGAATCAGGAAGACCTGAGTTCAAACCCTGCCTAGAACAAGTCGCTTACCCAGATTGTCTCAGTTTAACTCCCAGGGTTCTTATGAAAATGAAATGAGATAGTATTTCTAAAGTTCGTAGCATAGTATGTGGAATATAGTAGGACCTATATAATTGCTGATGATTCTTATTATCCAGCGGCACAGATCATAACCCACCCACTCCTGCCTTCTCATCCATGACTCTTACCTATGTTCTCCCTCCAGTTTGCCGCAGAGGGGTGTGGAGGGGTGGACCCCCCTCCTGCTAGGGACCTCCTGTGAACATCACAGAAATATCAATGGAACATGTGAATGACCCATCCCTTATCCTTGATTTATGTGGCTCATCTTATTTTTGATCACGCACATCATGCTTTGTTTGTCACTCATCTCCACTACTCTTTCGGGTGAATCTCAGCTTCTACACTTTAAACACTCTAATTTTCCAAAATCTCCAAGGTTGTTGCTTCAGGAGCACGTGCATTCAGTCCACTAATTAAAATTTCAGAGCATTGAATCCAGGAGTTTGTAACTGAGGTTAAGAACCTCCCTTCTAACCATGTCTGAAATATTCTGGCGTTTGGGGACAAAGGACATTTCAGTTACTTTTTGATGAGAAGGCTCAACCTATTGGTTCCTCTTAAATCTCCCATTTAATAGGCTGTCCAGACACAGTATGCCATGCCCAAACACCGCACAGAACCAAACTGCATGCTATTTAATTGGACAGATAGCTTCACATCATTGCATATGGCTTCTGGTGACAGAATATGTGAAAGTTTATAAGCAGAAGTTTGAGAGGATTAAGCTGCCAGCATCAATTTTAAGGAAATGCTACTTGATCAAAATATATATTATATCTATATATAATATATATTACATATATATACACATATACACATATGTACAAGGTTTCTGCTCCATTATAATGTAAGCTTCTTAAGGAAAGATTTTTTTTTTACATATAGTTCCTGGTACGCAGTAAGTGCTTTGCTAATTGATTGATCAATTCATTAATTTCTATTTTCTGAAGGAAGAATTCAAAGTGAAAATATCATCAATTGTTTCCAAGGGGAGTATAAGGCACCCTGAAATATTATTAAACTGGTCAATGTGTAATCTGGTGCTCATGCTTTCTCTTCAATGCTCACCAACTCTACAGTCAAATTCCTCGTCATCTTCCCAAGGCCTTGCTATGGCAAGGCCAAAAATAACAGTGACTCCATCAATTCCATCAAAAATTCAGTAAAAATAAAACATTCAATTATTTTTAGAGGAGTCCTAGAGACAAAAAAAGACGGGGCTCAACCTTTTTCAATTTTCTTCTGCATGTTGTAAAACTCTATAGACCCAGAGACCTGACTACTCAGAAATCTTCACTGTAGCCCCTCATTTACCTTTAATCTACATAGGTAGAATAAATGAATATACAATTATTTAATAGTATGTGTGTGTGTGTGTGTATATGTGTGTGTGTGTATGTGTACTCAAAGGTCCAATTCCACTACTAATCAGTGAAGGCTCTGAGTAAGACTTGTCTTTTTCTGACCTGAGCTGGTTTGCCCCCTCCTTAGATTATTCATATATATATATATATATATATATATATATATATATATATATATATATATATATATATATATATATATATATATATATAATACACACATACACACACAAATAACTATACTACCCTGAATGTGACTAATCCTATTAGCTTTCACAAGCAAACTCTAGTCTGGTTAGTATGTGAATGGGAAACCACCTGGAAAGTCCCACTGATAGAAGATTTATAGAGAATTATGTCATAGCACAAAGGTTATTAATCTTTTTTTTATTCTGTAGCCTAGACCCCTTACCAGTCTAGTAGAGCATATGGACCCCTTCTCAGAATAATATTTTAAGTAAATAAAATTAAATTCATGGGATTATCAAGAAAATAAATTATATTAAAATAGTTATTTTTTAAAAATCTTTTTTTATGTTCACAGACTCCAGGTTAAGAACCCTTGATAGTAATAATGAAGCAACCTTAAGACTGGGAGACTCATGTTCAAGTCTTACCTCTTTTATATTCTGGGCATGTGACCCCAGCAAGGTCATTTAAGGTCTCAGTGTCTCCATTCAGTACTCCAAGACTATAAAATGTAGAACAGGTGACAATATGAATTGGTAGAGGGAATTTTCTATTGCCAGTGAAATCACAGGTCAAACTCCCTCAAAAGATTAATATATTAGATTGAAAAAAATAGATATTTTAATAGGTATTAAAATATTGAATAAATAAAATGTATTGAGTATCTATTATTTTCATTGCTTCAACAATAGGGAAACTGATGAATAGGGAAAATGAATGATGTGCCAATGTCTCCTCCTGAGTAATTATCTTTGCCCTGTCCCCTTCTAAGGGACATTTGTATTCTTTTTTAATGACTGGGTCTCTCTATCTTATCCAGGTTGGAAGAATAGGTATTACTCAAAGGCCCAAATCCACTACTAATCAGTGAAGGATCCAAGACTTGTCCTTTTTCTGACCTGAGCTGGTTTGCCCCCTCAGATAATATGGTGACTTCTTGCTTCAACCCACTCATTATATTTAAGCTAAAGGAACTTAGTTTGAATACCCAATTAGCACTGCTGATTTTAGCTCAGAATTCCCAAGTTCCAGAGATCCATGGCCTCAGCCATGTCACCACATGTGACATGTATTTTAACAACAGACTCCTGGATACATGATACATTAATCCAATCTCTAATTGTGGAGATTTCTTACAGAGGGGTTGGTGTTAAAGGAGTTTCTCTGGGTGGAGGGTGTCTTTGGATCCAGACTCTACTACTCTATTGTCTTTCCCTCTCTGGATCTCAGTTTCCTTATCAGTAAAATGAGGAGGTTGAGTTAAATCTCTGTGGTTCCATCCAGTTGTAATAGTTTATGATTTGAATCAATTATATAACATAATGGAGGATATTAGTCAATGCCATGTACACATCAGGGGGACTCTGGTTGTGTTACAAATCAGATTGGACATTTAAACATGCTGCTCTGACATGCTAAAGGACAAAAATGAAGTGTGATTCTATTAATAATAATGGAGTATATGTACAAAAAATATCTATAGGCTCTCTTTTTTCATGGTGGCAACTGAGGAGGTGCCCAACAATGGGAAATTGGAGAACAATTTTGGGGTATAAGTATGTGATGGAACACTATCGTGCTATATAAGAAATAATGAAGAGGATAGTTTCAGGGAAATCTGGGAAGACATGAAATAATTTCAAGTGAAATCAGTAGAATCAAGAGAACAGTTCATACAACTAAAACAGTATTGTAAAGACAGACAACTTTGAAAGACTTAGGAACTCTGTTCAACACAAATATCTACCACAGTTCCAGAGAATTCATGAAGAAACACGCTGCTTACCTCCAGATAAGAAGGTGAAGTTATGTGTGTATGTGTATGTATGTATGTATATGTGTGCACGCGTATGTATGTATGTATATGTGTGCACGCGTATGTATGTATGTATATGTGTGCACGCGTATGTATGTATGTATACGTATGCATGCGTATGTATGTATATGTGTGAATATCATGACTAATGTGGGAATTTGTTTTGTTTTACTATACTTACTTGTAAAGGGCAATGTTTTTCTCACCTTCTCAAAGCGAAGACAAGAGGGAAACAATTCAAGATTCAAAATAAAATTGAACTTTAAAAATAACAACTTGGAGCACATGGTACATGTTCTTGGATCCCATTTTCTTTGGTGAGTAGTTAAGTGCTTTTTCTAATCTTGTCTGCTAATATTTTATAATAATGGTGATTCTGTTACAAAAAGCAGACTTGGGCACGAATTCTATTAAAAGCACCATTCTAGTCACACAAACATAATGTGTTTTGTCCGTTTTGAACTGGAAGGAACAACATCATTTTCCTTGTGTTTAGCCTTAGATTTAAAATGATAAGTTTTGGATTCCTATTAGAAATGACAAATTATGGATGATTGACATTCACCCCATTATACTCATTGACTCACAAGGTCATCTTACTTTCAGAGTGGGTTCCAAACAATAAATATAAGCTAATTTCTAGAACTTAATCCTATCCTGAAAAAAGTAGTGGTTTTCTGACCACTTGGGCTCGTTTACACATGGAACAGTGTAGAAATCGAACAACTCCCTTTTTTATATCTACTCAAAGTGAAATAACCAGTCTGATTTTTAAATGTGTTTTGGTATCTTATCTTGATCAGCTCCTTTGACATCACACTAGGGGATTATAATAAAATGATTCCAGGAAATTTGGTAATGTGAGTTAATATTATTATCACTATATGCTATAATATGTTGAGGAATCATGGTATAGTGATTGAAGTGCTTGGCTTGTAATCCGGAGATCTTGGTTCACATCCAGAATCTGATATGTACTAGATATGTGACCTTCAAGGCTCAGTTCAGGCCACCTCTTACAGGAAGCTATTCTTCATTCCTCTGGCTGGAAGTTCTCTTCTTTCTTCAAATTACCTTGCACTTCCTTATCTGCTTGAATGTTATCACCCTTCCTTCCCCTTTCCAGGACCAAACTCAGCCTCCATTTCCTCATCTGTAAAATTGGGGTTAATAATTGTACCTACTATAAGGGATGGATGTGAGAATTAAATGAAATTAATTGATATTAAGTGTTTTGTAAGCTTGGGTACAAAATAAATATAGTTTGTTATTATAGCATCATGGAAAGGGCACTAAATCTGGGGTCAAGAGAAACATCAGTTTGAATCCCACATCCAGTATTTACTTACTTTGTGACCATGGTCAAATGAATTGGCCTTTCTGAGTTTCAGTTTCTATATCTATAAAATTAGAATAGTAATTCCTGATCAAATGAGATAATTTCTGTAAAATGTCTTGCAAGCCTCGACGTGTTAGATAAATGTCAGGTAATATTATATTGCTTTTTCCCATAATGATTGCTGCTAGAAAGCAGACTTAGGTAAAGATAAATTAGGGGTCTGCCACTATTAGACCTGGGGAGGGGCAGGGAGGAAATCATATAAGAGTCTCTTTTCTGCCCATTAACTATTGCTCACCTTCTAGATATAATCACTCTATCTTTGAATTAGTCATCTTTTAAAATATTTTTGGGCCCTAATTTCTTGTTTTAGATCTGATGTGGTCTAAGTCTGGGGTTCTTTAGTAGACAGTTCCTGATAAGTATCTGCCTCTTTTTTTTATCCCCAGAGCTTAACACAGCTCTTGGCACATAGTAGGTACTTAGTGAATGTTTATTGATGAAGGAAGCACAACTTATAGATAGTCCTCCCTCTTTGTTCACCTCTAAAAGAACCCAGTGGCACAAGGTACAAAGCCACCAACAACATGATTTCCAAACAATAGAAAAGATTACTAAAATATCCATAAGCCAACATGTGAAGCTGTTTTCACCTCTGAGAATCAACTCTTTTAACAAGTATTTATTAAGTGCCTAGCTAGACATTGTGTTATAGAAGACAAAAGGTCCAAACCTCTAAGAGTTTCTTTGTGTGCTGGTTGATTTTAGAGGTGAAATAGCACTTTCTACTAGATGCGGAAAGGGGATAAAATTGATTCAGATAAGGAAGCAGAAAAAGAATTTGAGGAGAGGAAGAGGTTTTGCACTCAGAGGAACCAGGAATGACTTTCTATAGGAAGAGGTGCAACTTGAGGAGAGAGAACATTCTGCAGGAGAAAGATGCTGATTTGGGAAAAGGTAGTTCAGTTATTCAAAGCATTTTCATTATTATTATAAATGAAAAATTCAGTAAAAAAGAACTTTATAAAAATCAATATCACATTCAAATGAATACAAACAAAGGTCCTAATGAGCCATCTGTTTTTTAAGATTTAAGGAAATCTTTCAGCCTCCTGAAATATGAACTGTCCATCTGTTTGGCTAATTGAAAGGATTAGAAAAGTACCATGAAAAGAGATGAGGGAAAAACACTTTGAAAATCGACAGAAAGACGTGAAGATCTGCTGGAGCAGCTTTCTTGATCAGATATGATGACCTCAGAACTCAATACCTCAAAACTCAGAGACCATGTCAGACCATACTTTCTGCCTGCATCGCCATTGTTAACCATGCTTACGTATCTGTCTTTTGGCATATCTGTGATTGTGTCCTTTCAAGCAATTCGAAGAATTTTCAGACTATTCTGTGTCATCCAGAGGCAATTTATGGATCTCCCTGATGTCCAATGAATGATCAACTGTCAATGGAAAGTGAAATCCTATTTAAGGGGGCTTCTTTGGGGAACTAACTGCACATTCTCAATGAAAGAGTTGTTTAGGTTTTTGCTTTACTTGGTTGTTTTAGTGTTGGATCCAATGATGACTTGAAACATTTAGGCTGAAATTCAAGAGGTCCAAATAATAAAACAGATACTATTATTTATTCAAAAATCAATTAAATCCTATTGTTACATAGTAAAAATGCTAGTAAAAACTTGCATCTAAATAATATACACAATTACTTTCCTCCCTAAAAGAAATTCCAACATTCTGTATGCAAGTCAGTCTCTAAGAAATGTGCTTTGGGGGGATGAGATTTTTTTTTTTACACTTAGAAAACAATCAAAGTAATGTTTTGAACATCTGAACAAAAATAGACCTTTTAAAAGTCAAAAAATGACACTTCCAAATTTCACAGCATTTTTGTTGGGGGTGGGGAAAGGTAGAGGACTTGATTATAATAGATGTGGAAAAGAAAACATCGTAAAAACATTTTTGTGTCTTAAATAGGCACTCCACCCTCCTGAAAAATCTGACACTTTGTCTCATGCCAATCACCAGGCTACAGCTACTTATTGCATCTTATCTCCTTGTTAACTAATCATCACATCCAATCAGTGGGGTCCAAGGCAAGTTTGTTGAAAGGAAATATCAATAAAAATCATTTCTATCCAATGTCAAAGGTACACATAATCATTTTATTATTAATCATTTGACTTTAAATGTGTTTTGGGAGCAGGATGAAAATAGGGCAAAACTTTAGAGGTATGTTACTAACATGTCTTACGATGTTAGCAAGGATAGCCAGGAACTGGATTCAAATGTGCTTCAAGAGGTCAATCAAAAATGCCCTCTATGCTAAGAAGAGGTTGAGAGAAACTGAACTTCATCTCATTGTAGATTAAAATTAAATTCTGAGCAAAAGGAGAAAGTTCTAGTTTTCTTGCAGTGAATATGGGAAAAATAAAGAAATGATGGTGCTAATAATAATGTAGTCAAATATCATAATACAAGATATTATGCTAATTTAAAAAAAATCAAATCAGCATCCTTAACTTCTGATACTGAGCCCACCAGTGTCACAGCTGCCTGACACTGAGCCCTGGAGGTGGTGTGGAGAGAGGAGGAAATAGAAACTTGTTTAAAAATGTTTTATAGCTGCCACCTATTTTTTATACCACACTCACTTTTTGATCCACCCTGCTCTATATGGTATTCGCTGCTGTTACAAAGAAAAACAACTGAGCAAATCAGACACACAAAAGACAACATATGTAATGATTTACACCTCTAACTTCCCCCAACTCTCTCTCCAGAGAAAGGAAATTTGTTTCATCACTTGCTTTCCAGGACCAAGATTGTTCATTGCAAAACCACTTTTCTAATAATTTTCTTAGACAATCCATTACTTTTCTATTGTCAGAGAGGCAGTTAAGCATTCATGATAACCAAATTTTTGTTTTCTGAACAGGTCAGGGATATAGAAACAATTGCTTATACTTGTCTTCCTTAGCAAAAATAAATAAACAAAAAAAAATAGTATATTGATTAACTTTCCAGTCAATACTTCTCAGAAAGCAATGCAATGTGGCATATTGGATAGAGTGTTGGCTTGGACTCAAAGACTTGGATTCGAATCTTGTGTCACTTACTCAGTGTGCCAAGGTAGCTGCTTTACCTCTCCAAATCTCAGATTCTTCATCTGTAAAATGGAAATAGTGAAACATCACTGGGCTGAGAATGAAACATTGCTTAGAAAGAGCTGTGCAAATTTCAAAGCACTAAATAAATGTGAGCTATTTCAGGAATTATTACATAAGTTTTCTTTGAAAACTAATGCTAAGTAAAATTCTTTAAATGCCAACTTGAACTGACACTTCGTTGTTGTCATTGCTATTGGTCTGGATCTAAGGAAGGGAACTCCTGGTTCCACTTCCCTTGAGTGACTTGAGAAAAATGTGGGATTGCTATACTTGGTCCCTAATAACTAGAAGGATAATTACCATAACTAGAAATATAGACTACATCAAAGAAGAATCTGTTTGAAGTGATAGTTCTGTGGATGCGGAGAGACAGATTGTTTACAATTGATGGTGCTAGAGAGTCACTTGAATGCCAGTCTTCCTGACTCCAAGGTCAGCATCCTATACGTTAGAGTATGCTGATACTCACTCCAGTGATTGTAAGTGTATAATTCATGGGGAAGGGAGACCCCAAAGTCTCTTCTTTGAAAGAAATGGTATTTACTCAAATAGTTTCCAACTATGAAGTTTCCAACTTCATGATCCAATTTTCCCAATCATCGGGGAGTATTTTGATAAAATGCCTTACATCTCACCGAAGAAGATATAGACCACCACACATGCATGCACAGATAGAGAGGTAGACAGATAGATAGGAAAAGAGAGAGACAGACAGACAGACAGACACAGAGAGAAGAGACGCAGAGAAACAGAGAGAGACAGAAAGGAACAGAGAGAGAAAGAGACAGAGAGACAGAGACAGAGAAACAGAGACACACAGAGAGATAAAACAGCTTGCCCAACAACATTATGATCCAGGGAATAATCTTTACCATGAAGACTTTTCCACATAAAACGATGACTCAGAGATCTGGGAGCAGGGCAAAGAAAGAAACTGTGAAAGGCTGGGCTTGCTTCACCTTTCAAATGTTTCTGAACTGAATCATCTCCTGGTAAGTTAGTTAGCAAGCATAAAGCAGTTTCCTTGCTGAGCATTTGGTCCCATGTAAGTTAACACTTCTGTTTTTTAAGTGACTTGAGAAACAAAGGGGGTGCTATACCTGGTCACTAATAAATAGAATGATAGTTGCTATAACTGGGAATATAGACTCCATCAAAGAAGAATCTACTTGAAGTGATAGTTCTAAATGAGATCAAGACTTTTTCCAGATGTGCCCTCTTCTTTTCTTGAGGTCATATAATAAGACAAATCATTTCCATTCCAAATAATCCTTACCATGCATGGGGCAACAAATGCAGAGATTTCAGAGATGTGAGCTTCTGTCTTTGCTGTGCTACTTTTAACTGCATAAACTGGAGGAATAATTTTTTTTCTGTCTCTTTCTCTGATGACTAAATAGAGATTGGTTTGTCTGTGCAGGATTCATGAAACTAGATCATTCTGAAAAGACGATAATCAGAACAATGCTATTCAGTCCACTCCAATAAATATCTATGAAGCACCTACTATGTACAAAGTATTGCACCAGGGGTACACAAAGCTGAGGTATGACACTATCAAGTCAAGTAGATAAGCATTGGTGGCACAGTAGATAGAGTGCTGGGTCTGGAGTCAGGAAGACTCATCTTCCTGAGTTCAAATCTAACCTCAGACACTTGCTAGCTGTGTGATTCTTGACAAGTCACTTAATCCTGTCAGCCTCAGTTTCCTCATCTGTAAAATGAACTGGAGAAGGAAATGGCAAATCTCTGCTAAGAAATCTCTGCTAAGAAAACCCTAAATGATGTCAGGGAAAGTTGGACATAACTGAAAACAATAAATTATACCAACAACAAAATACTATATGCCAAGCCCTGTGTTAAGTGCTGAGAATACACAGAAAGATAAACATAATGAACCTGCCCTCAAGGGGCTGATTTTCTAACGGGCAAGACAACATATAGAGAGGGTGATTTTGAGATAATCTCAGAGGGAAGGCATTGTGAGGCACTCATAGAGAGACTTCTTGCAGAAAGCAGGATTTGAGACGAGAGTTGAAAGAAGTCAAGAAGCAAAGGAAAGGAAGAAGAACATTCCATCTATGGAGGATGGCTATTTTGTTGGAGGAATAGAATGGAGGCCAGTGTCAACTAAATTCTAACATGCATGGAGGAGTATAAAATAAGACTCTTGGAAAGGTAGGAAGGAGCCAGGTTAGAAAGGGTAATGAAAGTCAAATAGAAGATTTTGCATGCTAATAGAAGAGAAATAAGAAGAAAAATATGAACAAGAAGAGACAGAAGCTGGTCACAGTATGCAAGAGAGAGCCAAAGCGCAGTAGAAAACCCAAGGAAGGAAAAGTCACTCCGCTGGGGTGATCAGGGATGGTTCCATAAAGGAGGGAGCATCTGAAGTGGGCCTTGGAAAAGAGGCAAAGGTTGGGATGATCTATGCATGTTGAAGATTGGAAAGGTGAAGTCCTCAAGTTAAATTGTAGAATGAATGAACAAGCATCAAAAGCCCCAAGTACAGTCTGATCTTCCTCCTAGAAATGAAGGAAGGAGGTTCACGGAATGCTTGTCTTCTCTCCAGCCTATGCCAGGTTATCAGGAAGAATGAAGGATGCCTTTAAAATGTGAGGAGTACGTCAATGTGAAAACAGAAAAGGGTCCAAAATGACGAGAAGGGACTCTTGACCAATGTCAGGAGGTTAGAGGGTAAAAGAATGTCCCAAAGAAAGGGAAGAAAAACGGTTTAACATCTGGGACTAAGCAACAGATATGGGACTCTTCACAAAAAGGAGAGAGCTGAATTCTCTCAGGGGGAAACAGACCTCCAAGGAATAATGTTATGGAACCATAGGTCCTATTGGGAGAGAGAACACCCATTAAATCAAATGTTGATGGAAAATATGAAACAAACAAGACTCAAATGCAATCAAACAATAGTCTAGAGTGTGATGATCTGAATAACACAAGCCATTGGTTGAAAGTCTCCCTAATTGACAACTGTTGGAAAAACTGAAAATAGTTTGGCATAAATTTCCCTGAGAGCAGCATCTTATAGCATATACCACAGTAAAAGTCAAATAGACAGATGACAAACATAAAAGATTATATCACTTTAAAAATTTTAAAATACCATACAACAGTAAGAGTTAACTATCAGATTTATATTTAGGAATAATATTTTTAACCAAGCAAGGAATAGAAAGAATAAAAAGTATAGAATAGGTAGTTCTGATTATGTAAAATTTTAAAGGTTTTGTATTGTAGCAAAAGAGAAGCTGTTATTTGGGGGAAAGTACTTGCATCAAAAACAATAATAATAATAAATTCAAGAAGCCTTATAAATGATTGGTATCCAAGACATGTCAGGAGCTGACACAAATATATGACTAAAATGTTCCTCATTTCCCAATAGGTAACATTAAATGAGATGAATAAAACATTTTTAGAAGAAGAAATGAAAATACTGAAAAGCTCCATGAAAAAAGTATCAAATTATTAATAATAAGAGAAATGCAACTTAGAATGACTGTTTTTTTCAATTCCTACTGACCAAATTTACAAATATGATAAAAGATGGAAATAGTCAATATTGGAGTGACAATAGAGAGATAAGGCAAACATGTACTGTTGAAATGACTATGAATTGGTCTATCCATTCTAGAAGACAATTTGAAATTATGGGAAAAATTTATCCATATGCTATGAAGGCTGTTCATATACCTCAAGGACATAATGAAGAAATGAAGCTTTCATATGTGGCAAAATATTCATAGCAGCAATGTTTGGAGTATCAAAAACTGAAAATAAAGTAGATGTCCATTGATTATGGAATGGTTAAAGAAGTTCTGACACATGAATATAATGAAATACTGTACTTAAATTATGAATATGAGGTATTCATTATTTTAAAATAGGATACAAACCAAAGAAAGAAGAACCAAAAGTAAAACACATATGACTACAATTATACAAGGAAAAACAACAAACACTGAAAGACAACTAACCTTGTTTGATAACAAGTGCTTTAGACCTTCCAGTGTTTGAGAGGTCATCTTCTGACCAAGATTAGTCGGAATAACCAGTCTTGGTCTGGAAGAACATAATTTTAAATGTACATTTAAACTCTGTGAACACTGAATGTTGCATGTTCTGTTAGATATACTCACTTTATTGGTCAGTTTTTCTGGACGAGTAGTAGTGCTTGGTGTTTTCCTACTAAGAAGTACTGAAGCAACTATGTCTAAAATAAGACGACTGTTTTTATCTCTAAGCATATATCCCAGAGGTAACAGAGATGCACAAGACTGGTCATGACAGATAGGCACAAATGACTGCTGTAAATCGAGAAGGAATTCTTTTTAAAAAATGAAGAGGAAACTGAAGACCTTCAGGACGTGGCTGATATTTTAAGCACTGCCACCCATCAAAAGGCAGGAATTTCAAAAAGAAAGGCAATCTGGGGTAGCAGTTTACCTGGTGGTTTTCAAAGATAGCCAGCCCAATATGAGACCCTAACTTAATATGGCAGCCACATTAAGATATTACACATGCCCTGCAAAAAAATTCCTGACTCCTACTTTTACAGAAAAGGTAGATTTACACAGTGTGTTTGCTAAGTAACCTTAGGACTCTATGAATCTTTTATAGGATTTTATAAGTGATGTGCTACCATCCATGACTATGGGTTGAAGTATCAATCAATTAGCCATGCTTGACTTTTTAAAAAGATTATTTATGAAGGTAGTAGAATAGTAACAATTGTCACAAAATATTCTACTCTAAAAAGCGGGGGAGGTGACACGCTCCTTCAAGTACATATAGATTCCAGGGGAAAGTGGACTCAAACTTAGAAAGTATATATGGCAAAAAGTGAACTCAGAACTATTGGTTGCCATAAATCTCTTTCTCCCCTTTATGAGACGATGGGTGGGTAGCAGCTCAAGAAGTTTTCGTTAAGCATGGTGTAGCTTCTTTGCTGGGTTCCTCATGGAGTCTTGAATCTGCATCCAAGTCTTTTCTTGAGTTGTTTTGTCCTTGGTTCCTAATGCACTGCTCTGAACTGGTCCAAAGAACTCGGTAGAACACTGATTGGATGATAACAAATGCTTTAGACCTTCCAGTGTTTGAGAGGTCATCTTCTGACCAAGGTGGGGACCAGAATGTTGAGGCCAAAGTCAAAGGCATCTCACTCCACTGCCAAGTACTCACTTGATTCTCAATCCTTTTCCTCCTAAAATGACTTTATGTTTTATAGAAGACATCTAGGGCATGACCAAGTTTTCTCAGGTAATCTAAATACTCTTCCACTACAGCATCCCTTATATAGTTCACTGAATGGTTCACCAGAGACATTTAAATTGATTGAGATCTTTTCATGCTTAGTTAGAAAACCTTCAACTGATGGCCACATATAAAGCAATTAATTGATGCTTCTCAATCGATTAGTGATAGGACTGTAGACTTAGCACTGAAAGGGACCCTCAAGATCATCTAGTAAAACCTGATCATGTTAAAGATGAGGTAATTCAGACCCAGGGAATTAAGCAATCTGCACAAAGTCTCACAGACAGCATGTCCCAGAAATGAGACTTGAATTCAGGCTCTTTGTCTCTAAATCTGGAAGTTATTTCACCATACAAATCTTATTATTTCTTATTGGAATAGAATTTATTTTTACATGAGACAGGAACAATACATCTTTATCTTTTCAACGTGTGGGTCAGTGGATCTTTTTACAGCACTGGGTCTGATCACGTCAGTGTCTAGGGATACATGCTTCCATATGCTGCCAACAATTATTGTTGAGCATAAAGTCAAGACATGTTCTTCTCTGGCATGATGTTGACTCTGCACAAAATTCTTATAGAGAAGAGCCTTTAGCATACATTTTCCCAGTTGCCCACTATTGATCCTTTATCCATTAGCATGTTTATCCCCTGATTCGGTGCTAAGGAAACCAGTTTGCCTCTAGGTGGAACTGAGACAAAGTATCTTCTGCCTCCTCTTGGTTTTAGGGGAGAAATCTAGACCAGAATAAGAAGGAAAAGGAAACATCATCTCTCCTCATTAGACTTCCAGATGAATTTGATCAGGTCCTGCTCCCAGTAGACTGGAGAAAATGCTGGAAATATCACAACCTCCATAATATTCTCCATAGGCTTCTGAATCAGTTAAAGGTGTACCACGGACCATTTCCACACTAAGTTTTTCTATTCCCTGAGGGCAATAATACTGTCAGAACCTGCTTGAGGCTGGGTCCAAATGGGATGAAAAATGTCATGTTCTTTTCGTCAGGCTTGCCCCAAGTTAGACAGGGACACAGTAACTGATCTCCTGGGCAGGAACATACTGCCTCCTACTCATACCTACCAGAAATCTGACTTCTAGAAGCCTCTAAAGATACTCTATAGGATGGACACTTGAAGAGGCATTGGAACTTAGAGAGTTTCAACCTTAAACTTCCTAATCAGTGAATCCCACTGATACTCTCATCCATCAAAATGTGAGCTCCATGAAAGCAAGGTGCTGTTTTTCTTTTGTAGCCCTGTGATTAGCAGTCCCGGGCTCCCAGAGAGCACCTAATGAATACCTATTGACTGACTTTGCCTGGTTTCATTCCCATGGTTAGCGCATACTCTCTCTTTCTTACTCTCCCAGCCACTCCCAAAGAACAAATTTCTCTTCTCAATCTCAGATATCTGCCTCCTCATTCCCATCTCCTCAACCTAACTCCCCCAGTGCCCCACTCCAAATCTGCCTGACTCTGGAGTTCCTGATCCATAATTAACACATTGCTACTTCTCTTTTTCCTTCCATCTTGTAGTCTTGGTTGAAGCCTAACTATCTCTACATAATGCTACATAATGCATAATCCTGACCACTCTTTCCAGTTGTTTTCTCATGCAACCCCTGCAATTCACTAATAGCATTAGGGACACTGGAATAGTTCATTTTCAACTAACTCCTTAAATATTCATTTACATTTGGTGCTTCTAATTTCTTTTCTTTCATTATCTTCTAAATCTTCTGCAAATTTGGCTTCTAACCTCACCATTCAACTGAAACTCTTTTTGCATTTACCTGTGCTCTCTTAATTGTCCAACCTAATGGCTTCTTTTCTCAATCTTCATTCTTCTCGATCACTTTGGCACTGATGACAACCTTTTTCTTCTAGTCTTTCCTCACTGGGTTTTTGTGACTGCTTTTTCTGATTATTTTCTTAGTCTCTTTGTTACACTTTCCTCTGTATCACACTCATTAACTGTGAGTATACCCAACCCAAAGACCTGTCCTAGGGTCCCTCACTTTTCTCTCCATAGTCTTTCATTTAGTGATCTCATCAGCTCCTTTGGGCTCAATGATGATCTCCATGAAGATCATTCCAAATCTCTGTATCCAACTCTAGTCACTTTACTGACTGCTAGACCCATATCATCAGTTGCCAGTTAGATATTTTGAGCTGAAAATCCCATTGTCATGCCTAACTGAACTTTTCTAAAGTATGACTTTCCTTCCCCTCAAACCCACCTCTCTTTTGAATTTCCCTCATGGCTCAAAGGTTCCAGTCACTCAGCCTCTTAATCTCAATATTATCCTCAACTCCTTACTCTCACTCACACATACAATTGTTAAATCTCCCATTTCTTTTTTCCATAGGAGCTACATCCCCTTCACTCCATTTACACAGTCATATCAACCCTTTGCTGCCAGAGGTTTCTAATAATATTCCCTGGGTCACATCTCTCCTATTTGAATCCATCATACTCACTACTGTCTAAGTGATTTTCCTAAAACTTAGGTCTGACCACATCATCTACTCAATAAACTCCAGTGGCTCCCTATTACCTCTAAAATCAAATATAAACCACTAATTAGCATTTAAAACTCTTCCCAACCTGACCTGTATCATCCTTTCTAGCATTTTTACACAATTCTCTCCTTTACACAAATTTATAGTTGAACCTTACTGAATTTTTCTATTTTACACACACACACACACACACACACACACACACACACACACACACACACACATATATACATACACTGCTCCATCTTGTTTCTCTTGCTCCTTTTCACTGGCTGTCCTCCCTCCCCCCAATCCACATCCTTTGCCTATAATGTTCTCCCTTCTAATATCTGGCTCTTACAATCCCTAGTTTCCTACAGAGTTGACTTTATGCAGCTCTGCCTCATTTAAATCCAATTCAAAGGCAAGTCAAGATATCACTCTTGTCATGCCATTAGTCCTCTTTGAGAACAAAGGAAGAACAAAAGCTTGCATAGTCAGTACTATTTACTACAAGACACCTTCTCCTCAGCTGCTAGTGCCTTCCTCTCCCTCTGTATGTACTTTATATGTACTGATTTAGACAGTACATATAACTGAACAGAACATAAGCTCCTTGGGTCAGAGACTGTCTTGGCTTCTTCTTTGTATCCCCAGCATTTAGCACAGTGCCTACCTCATAGAGAATGCTTGATAAATGCTTACTGATGGAGGCAGAGCCAAGATGACAGAGTAGAAGGACTGACCTGCTTTAGCTCTTCCCTCTTAGCCCATAAAATACCTGTTAAAATGACTCTAAACAAATTATAGAGCAGCAGAAGCCACAAAAATGACAGAGTGAAAGAGGTTTACAGCCCAAGACACTGGACAGCTGACAGGAAAGGTCTATCACACCAGGCTCAGAGCAGAGCACAGCACAGATGGGACTGGAGCAGACTTCAGGGTATGGAATCACAAGTAGCTGCTGCAGTTCCCAGATTTCTCAAGCCACAAATACCAAAGATAGCTTCAAAAGTCAGTAAAAAAAACTCTTTCACCTGAGTGAGAGGGGAGCTGAGCCGAGCCCTAGCCCCAGGGCTACAAACACTATTGTAGCAGCTTACACTTTTGGAGCCCTGGCCTAAAGACTGGGGGAACCAAGCAGCTGATCTGGGTCTCAGTTCTGAGTGGCAGGCCTGGGGTGAAGAGGAGTGCTGGCATGGTGAAGCTAGTGTTGGCTGTGGAGAGGGAATGCTAATTGCAGTTCCAGGGCAGAGAAAAGTGCTTGAGGTTGCTCACAGACCAGAGCCCAGACCAGGAGAGGAGTAAACTTGTCTCCCTTGATTGTGCCACCTTGGAGGAACTGAGAACTTACAGGTCTCTAGAGTATGTCCTTGACAAAGGACTCAAAAATCAAGGAACTGTCTGGGAAAATGCCCAAAAAGGGAAAAAATAAGACTATGGACTACAGAAGGTTACTTACTTGGTGATCTTTTGGATTAGGCAGAACAAAGCATACCATCAGAGGAAGACATAAAAGTCAAGGAGTCTACATCCAAAACCTCCAAAAAAATATGCAATGGTCTCAGGTCATGGGAGAGCTCAAAAAGAATTTTGAAAATAAAGTAAGAGAAGTGGAAGAATTATGAAAAGTGAGTCGACAGCTTGCTAAAAAAGAACCCAAAAATGCTGAAGAAAATAACACCTTTAAAAACAGACTATCTCAAATGGCAAAAAAAGGTCCAAAAAGTCAATGAGTAGAAGAATGCAAGCAGAATTGGCCAGATGGAAAAGCAGGTTCAAAAGCTCACTGAAGAAAATAGTCCTTTAAAAATTAGAAGGGAGTAGATGGAAGTTAATGAGTTTATGAAAAATCAAGAAATTATAAGTCAAAATAATGAAAAAGTAGAAGACAATGTGAAATATCTCATTGAAAAAAACAAGTGACCTGGAAAATAGATCTGGGAGAGATAATTTAAAAATTATTGGTCTACCTGAAAACCATAATCAAAAAAGAGCCTAGATATCATCTTCCAAGAAATTATCAAGGAAAACTGCCCTGATATTCTAGACCCAGAGGATAAAATAGAAATAGAAAGAATTCACCAATAACTTCCTGAAAGAGATCCCAAAAGGAAAATTCTTAGGAATATTGTAGCCAAATTCTAGAGTTCCCAGGTCAAGGAGAAAATATTAAAAGTAGCCAGAGAGAAATGATTCAAGTATTGTGAAAATACAATCAGGATAACACAGGATTTAGCAGCTTCTACTCTAAGGGAATGAAGGGCTTAGAATGTGATATTCCAGAAGTCAAAGGAGATAAGATTAAAACCAAGAAGCACCTATCCAGCAAAACTGAGTATAATGCTTTAGGGGAAAAAATGGGATTTCAATGAAATAGAGGACTTCTAAGCATTCTTGTTGAAAAGACCAGAGCTGAATATAAAATTTGACTTTCAAAAACAAGAACCAAGAGAAACATGAAAAAGTAAACAGGAAAGAGAAGCCTTAAGGAACTCATCAAAGCTGAACTGTTCACATTCCTACATGGAAAGATGTTATTTTTAACTCATGAGATCTTTTTCAGTATTAGGGTAGTTACAGGGAATATATATGTAGGATGTATGGGTATGTATGTATGTATATAGTCATGTATGTGTTTATATATGTGTATTGGTATGTATGTGTATATATGTATATGTATGTATATATGTGGTTGTATATGTATATATGTATAGAGAGAGGGAGAGAGGGAGGTTAAAGTTGAATATGAAGGAAGAATACCTAAAAAAGTAAAATTTACTGTTGAATAGAATATACTAGGAGGAAGAGAAAGGGAAAAGTAGAATGTAGCAAATCATCTCACATAAAAGAGGGAAGAAAGAGCTTTTACAATGGAGGGGAAGAGGGGGGGAGATGAAAGGAAATAATTGAGGCTTACTCTTATGGGGTTTGGCTTAAGGGGGAAATAACACACACTCCATTGGACATTGAAATAGATTTCATCCTGCAGGAAGCCAAGGGGGAAGGGGATAGGAGAGGGAAGATAATAGAAATGACAGCAAATTGGGGAAAGAGATAATCAGAAGTAAACTATTGTGGGAAGATAGGTCAAGGGACAGAATGGAATAAATGGAGGGCAGGATAGGAAAGAGGGAAATGTGGTTAATCTTTTATAACATAACTATTATGGAAGTGCTTTGCATTGTTACAAATGTATGACCTATATGGAATTGCTTGTTTTCTCAGTGAGGGTGGGTGGGGAGAGAAGCAGAGAATATGAAACTCAGAGCTTTAAGAATGAATGTTAAAAATTGTTTTAGCATGCAACTGGAAATTAAACTATACAGGCAATGGAGTATAGAAATCTATTTTGCCCTACAGGAAAATAGAGGGGAAGGGGGATAGAAGAAGTGTGGGTAATAGAAAGGAGAACAGACTGGAGGAAGGGGTGGATGAGGTGCATGCTATCCTGGGGTGGGGGGTGGGGAGAGATAAGGAGAAAATTTTGAATTCAAATTCTTGTGGAAGTGAATATTGAGAACTGAAAAATTAATTATGTATTTAAAAAATAAAAGAATGATTATTGATGCTGTGTTTCCTTGGAATCCCAATGTACACTCTACTATTGGGTCTGCAAGTTAAAGTGAATGGATTCAGGATGAGCCTGAACATGTGGGAATTCCAAAGAAGGAAAAAACAGGGGAAGTACAACAATGATGACTCCATAAGAAATATTCCACATTTCATAGGTCCTCCAATATATCCTTCATGTCACTGCTAGACTTATCTCCCCTATGCACAGAACTGACCATGTCACTCTGCTCAAAACTTTCTAATGGTGTTTTTTCAAAGTGTTTGCCTGGCATTCAACTCTTCCCACAATCAGAGACCATCCTTTTCCCCTCTGGCCTTATCTAAGATGACTCTCCTATATATATATTCAATGTTCCAACCAAATTATACTGCTTGCTATCATTTTTTGATACATTGTTCATGCTATCCTACCTTTATGCCTTTATTCCCTATGAATGGCATATCTCCCCTGGACCTCTTGAATTTTTATCCATCTTTTAAAGCCCAACTCAAATTCCCCCTCATCTAGGGTGTAGCCCATGATGCTTATCTTCTATAAAGGAAGATCTCTTCTATCTTTCACATCCTTCATCTGCCCCATAAATCTCCTACAGTCACTTTTCTTGTGCCTCTCTGTTACACCTATGTATTAGTGTGGACTATAGTTATGTGTGTGTGTGTGTGTGTGATAACTCCCTACTAGCTTATAAGCTGCAAGAGATTGTAGACCATGTCTTATCTAAAGTCTGGATACTACATAGCACAGTGATCTGTACATGGCAGGTATCTGATAAATGTTTGTTGAGTAGACTGATGAGATAAATTCGTTACGAAGTTCCAGGTGGATTGGTAATAGATCAAGGGTAAGATTGGGAAAATTCACCTCTCCAGATGGTGAGAGGCTGAGTCAGTGCTGATTGAAAGCCCTATGAATAGCCTTTAATGATTGGATACTAAGGGGACCATCTAGGAGGGACACAAAACTTGATGGAATAGGTTGATACAGCAGGAGTCTATTAACTTATTTCTCCTATTGCTGGAGCTACTAGACACAGTTACATTCAGCTGTGATATGCTACCCAACTTCTACCAGTCTTGGCTACTGCTCTCCTATAAACTAGAAACCACTGACTTTAATTCCCACTACCCATCATCCCATCTTTCACATATGTATGTGCAACTCTGTCCTCACCCTAACTCCCTTAGAAGTTCAACCTCTGAGCATTGGGAGGAACAGTGTCTCATCTGCAAGATTGTGAGGAGTATAGGCAGAATATGTTCCTGCCATCTTTACTTAGAACTTAGGATACATTTTCCCTGTAGTGATAGTCCTATAAAGGGTACTTAGAGACTGTGGTATTGTTAAAACTATAATTTAGCTCTTTTGTTTCTGTTTAGTCATTTTTCAGTTATATCTGACAATTCATGACCCCATTTGGAGTTTTCTTGGCAAAGATACTGGTTTACTATTTCCTTCTCCTGCTCATTTTACAGATGAGGAATTGAGGCAAACAGGATTAGGTGACTTGCCCACAGTCACACAGCTAGTAAGTATCTAAGACCAGATTTGAACTCAGGTTCTCCTGGCTCCAAACACAGTGCTCTAACCACTCTGCCACTTAGGTGCCCCCCAAAATAATTATAATGTAGCTATACTCTGGATTATTTGGAGATATTTTTGTTGATTGGCTTAGGAGATTAACCACTCCTTTATTACATTATTTCTATAGGAGAAATACATTCCAAGTAATGTACAATTAACTTTTAGAAAGTTCCAGGTCTGTAAGCTTAGGCCTGAAAATTTATAGTTATTTCTAGTAGTCAGGACTCCCAGATCATATCACTTTTCTTGGCATTACTGCTCACACATGTAGGTTTGAGAATTAACAGGATATGATTTGTAAGATACTTTAAGCTTTTTAGTCACTTACCCGAAAACAACATCCAGAAAGTTCATGATTCTCACTATACCAAGGATCATTTTTATAAGAACAAAGTAAGAAATAAGCAGAAATGCTAGCATTCTTTATGTTTTACCCTCAAACGGAATGCCAATACTTTATGCCTTTAAGAACCTCTCTAACCAATTTATGACAAGTGAAATCTACAAGAAAACAACCCAGTTAATCAGTTAAATGTCTTCAGGTCCTTTTGGTTTCCCTCTGCCTGTCTCCCAAATCCTCTGTACTAGAGCTTGCCAAGCCAGACATCTGGACAAAGAGCTTTCTCTACATGTGCCAAATCACGTCCCTTCTTCCATTCAGAACTTGCTCAAAGTTCTGTACCATCTCCTGCTAGTCCTTCCCAAATGAAGGAATTAGGAAGGAGATAACAAGCATTACTGTTTAACTTTCAGACTTTATCTATTGTCCTTTCCCCCCAATCTGGACCTGTAATTTCATCTGCGTAGTGATACTTGAAAGATGTAGGGACTCTAAGATCCCTTACAGTTCATAGAACTGTCCTTACAATTCATTGAGAATAAGAAAGCATTTGATTCTATAGAGTAAAATATTCCTTCAAAGGATCTATTCCCATGACGTAAGTATGCAAATGTGTGTATACACGTACTATGTTAACACTAAAATTATCCAGGATACCTTGAATGATGTAACACCAGATGTAACTTTGACAACCCTCTGGTCATTAATATAAGGCAAGGCATAAGACATGGAGATGAATGCTTGCCAAAGTCATTTACTGCTGTCAGTGAACATACTAAGTGCACAATCAAACTTGAAATAGGTTTTTAAATTCATGCATGACATTGTGCTGGTTGCATCAAACCCCAGTACGCTGAAAAGCCTTCTGGATGAGGTCTATATACTCAAGAGTTTGACCTAATATTCATACTGGAAAAATCAAGTGGATGAAGGATGCCTATTGTCCAGATTACTAGAACTAGATGGACAACCTAAAGATCTATCCATCAGTCTATACTTTCTATATCTTAGACAGACACTGGAAAAGGAGGAGTTAAATTTAAAATTAAGTAGGAAGGGATTGGTGGGCTGATTGCCTTTGGGACAGCGCAAAGCATTACTTTACTGATGATCCTAAAAGTCTTCCTAAAACAGAAACTTATCTTTTTTTAAATATTTTTACCTATGATTTATATGACCATGAATCGTAGAATGCTATAGTTGCAAAAGAATTAAAAATGAGAATCTCAGATAGTAATGGAGAGGCTTAGTATTGATTGTAACATATATTTTCATACTCATGAGGATATAAAAGTGCTATGAAGAAATTATAGTAGCATCAAAGAAATGATCCTCGAAAAGATTGAACTTGTCTATTGGTGAGAGCAGCAAATAACCAAAGGGATATCTGTGTGGAACCACATAATGCATTGGGTAGATTTCCTGTAGTGAACTCATGGAAAACAAGAAAGAGAAGGTGGACAGACAGGGGTGGATTTAAGCTCCATCATTAGAGGAAACATCCAGATGGATAAAATAACAGCTGCCTTTCCATGCTTGAGTTGAGGGAATACCAGCTGTCCATAGCTCATATTTTTAAAGAGTTGTCTAAGGCACTGAGCGATTAAACACCTTGCCTAGCAACTCACAGCCAGAAAATGTAAGAGGCAAGATTTGAACTGTGGTCTTCCTGACTTTGGTTATCTGTTCACTCCCCTCTGCTACCTTGTTCACATGATTAAAAAAAAAACAATTCCTTTTCCATTGCTCTTTGAAAATATTTCTTAAAGAACATGGATGATGAAGAAGTTTGAGTTATGATCACTGGTTCTTTGATTCATTTAATAAGCAAACCTATAAAGAAAATGCAAAGTCTAGCGTGCGAATCAACTAAGCAAACAGTAATCATGTAACACTCAAACAAGCTTTTGATATTTTTCTATAAGATTAAAGTCCACAGAGTAGGACTTGGAAAAAGTTCCAAATCCTTATCATTTGGGTAGTTTGCAAACTCATCAATAGGAGATTTAAATGACCAGGGGGAGGAGGTAGGAAAGGAAAGAATCTTCGAACACTTAACTGCTTGCAGCTGCTATCTTAGCATTTTTCTAAACAGGACATTCTTTGTCTCATGCTGAAGTAGGACAGTATGCTGAAGAGACCGAAAAGCCAGCCATATCCCACTTAGCCTAGAACAGGCAGGACAGGAGTTAAACTTTATGAGAAACAAAGTATGAGAAAGTATCAGTATGAGAATGCATGTGTCCAGAAGAAAGGAATACTGTTATCACTCGTAGCTACTTATAATAAAGGCCTATCTGCTGTGATCATCACAGACCAATAAGAGACCTCTGAGTCTTCTCATTGGTATGCTTCTCCTAAGGCATGGTAAAGCACAGGTCAGTCAGTCTGCGTATTTTTCTCAATATGGAAAATGTTAGCCAACTTAGCCAGAACTCAGACTACTAAGACTGCCCTCCATGAGAATGGTGTTCCCTCTAGCTTTAGGCTGGGAAGAAAATCACTCTACTTGCTGAGCAGTAAGCTCTGAAGACTGCATGTACATAGAAGAGGCAGAGGGGTGCAGTAAGTAGCGACCTGAGGCTTAATTCTCCCACACTTGAGCAGAAACAGGTCACTTTCTTTCCTTTCTTCTTCTGGAAAATGGGGTAAAGACTAGTATCTCCTACCTCACAAAACTGTTGTAAGAAAAGTTCTTTACAACCTTGAAGTACCATGAAGATATAAGTTATTATTTGTTTACTCTTGTAACCAAGAAAAACTTACAAAAAAATTAATCTGACCAAAAATAAATGCCAGATTTAACAATCACAATCAATTTTCTTGTGCTATGTGATGAATGACTAAACTTGTGTACTTTTCTACAAATGGTGGTGTCCCTCAAAGTCCTCCCTTCCTACCAGTCCTTTCTCACATCCTTTCTTTCCAGCATTCTCTCTATATACTTGCTGAGGGAAGGGGGTTGAGTTGCTATTCCCTGAGGGCAGTTCCTGTCTATTGTCCTGGGTGCTACAGGATTCAAGGCAGTAATATTATAGACTATACAGCTATATATTACCTATGAAAGAATTAAGGAGTACACTGATTACCTTTTGTACATTGCAAAGAAATAAAAGTGAACTTAAAAGTCTTTTGAAAACAGAAACCCATATTTTTAATATTCTACCTGTGATTTATAATCACCATGCTGGAGTGGAGAAAAGAAAGAACCGGGCCAGAGATAGCCTATCAGGAGAATGGGAACTGGCTCATCAATATCTGGTAGTCTTAAGGAAGAAGTCTTGTGTGCCTTGGTCCAGGACTCCCAATGAAGTTCTCATAAGAGTTCAACCACAAACTACTAGTATTCTGAGGATGGTGGTTTGTCATCAAGATTTCCTTAACACCTGTTCTCTTAAAATGGGATCAGCAGAATATAAATTGGATTCTTCTTCCTATTACCCTAGGGATCCCAGCTGCTGTTGGGATAAATCTGATGATAAAACTCACTTGTCCTAAAATCAGGGAAGTAAAGTGGGTGCAATATCTACACCAGAAAAGCAGACTACTGCAATTCGGACAGACACCCAACCAGATCAAATCTCCATTCAGAGGAGATGAAGGAAAAAAGATGTTTTCAGGACCAAAGAAAGTTATCCCATTAAATATCTAGAAGATAGCTAACCTCTACTGCTTTAGTTCAAAAGCATCTGTAAGCGGTTTAAATAAAAAGCCTCATTTGATTGCTGCTGTTCCAAATTAGCTTTTTTTTTATTGAAGTCCCTTACCGATGCTTTTGAACTAACTTGATTCTTAAACGAGTCAAGCCCTCAAAGAAGCCATTTTTCTGTTTAAAAAAAATTCATCAGGCCCCTGAGAAAGATGTGAATATTGAATCTTTAGATGATTTTTTAAAAATGTAATATAAATGTGTCTTGCTGACATCTTGCCTTCAGTGTGAATGTGGGGTTGGTATTCTACATTTTAGCTTAAGTCAGCTCTTAACAGATTGAAACAAAGCGCATCCATTCATCCAGAGGATTCAATTAGCGTGATGGAGCAGACTTTTTTAAGGGTGGTGTTGGAATGAAAGGACTGAGATTAGGCCAGAGTAATCCAAATCATGGGATATTCTACCAGCCCTATACCTTACTTTTATGCTATACAAATCTGGCCCAAGTTATCTTTTGTTTTGGTAGGAAATATATGTTTATGAGAATATTTAAATGTGATTGTGTATACATATATATTAACATGTAAAAAGGGAAAATTTACTAAATGTATACTTGATCTATACAAATATTTTAATCAAATTACTCAAACGGTACATTGGGATCTTAGCTTTATTTAATTTGAATGAATCATATCCTTAGTTTCCATTATGGGTCAGGGTGAAAGTCATTGTGAGGCTTATTTACACCCTAACATAATCACTGATCAAAAATCAGAAATTCTGAGTTGCTTTCCAAATCTGTCACCACCTCCATTCCAGAGTGGGCTGTCTGTGGGCAATGAGTTTGCCCATAGTATCTTTTTCTATATACCGAATATACGGTATGTCCACTCTCATGTCCTGTCTCCATGTTGTTTGGCACCAAAGAGGGAATTCAGAGAACATCAGAGCAGGCCACCCTAGGAAGGTAGAACAAGGATCCTCCCTCTTGGCTCCAGCTCCCTTTCTAATCCCTCCAAGAGTGGAAATAGGATACCCTGGCTGGAAAGAGAGTATCATTTACCTTCTCTGCACAACCCCAAAGTGTGAGAGGAGGGCTGCTGCTAGGTAAGCTGATTTCATCCTAGACTCCAGTCTACTTCTTTTCTCAACTTAGGAAGGGAAACTCTCTCTCGTTTCCAAAGGGGAGAAGAGAATCCATCAGAGTATATCTGGAAAACTCTTGCATTTTTCTGTGATTTCAGTTCTCCAGCTATAAAACCAGGATAAAAAAATACAGAAAAAACATAGAAGCCTCAAATCACAGACTGTTAGAAGTGGAGAATCCTTAGGGATCATCTAGCCCAACTGTTCCCCAGCCCCCTTTTACAGAGGAAGCAACTGTGTGAAATTCAAGAGATTAAGTGGTTTCATAAGGTATAAAGGTATTCTGAGAATGACTGACAGAGTCCTGCTCTCTTGACTCCACATCAATCCATATTTTGTACATATTTGTAAAGCTACATTTAAGATACTAAGATGAAAGTTTTCAGGTAACTGTTTTTTTTTCTTTTTTACAACATAAGTTCCTGAAAGAAAGATTTATTTAGATCAATTTACTGCTGAATTTGAGGCTGTGCTAGATTAAGCACTAAATAAAGCCTTGAACATGATAAGATAGAGAAACTATTGAAATTTCAGTGATCAAACAAGATGGTCTACATTTTTGTATGATTTCTATGCCTTAAGATTTTTGTGATTTTGTTGGGCATGGATGTTCTCTTTACTGATACAGATTACAACCTCTTTGCATCTCCCTGGTAGTGCCAGTGGCCAACCTTCTGACAAGCCTCAGACCTTAGTGGGATTGATCCCCAGACAATAGACCAACAGGCTATAATTTTCTATTCTAAATTTGAAGCCCTTCCTACTTGGCAGGACTTCCTAAAGATGGCATTCCACTAGCTTTCAAGAATACAAGATCATCATGATTAGACACTGGAACAGTTGATCTGCATAGATTATATTACCTTGGTTATCTTAATTTTACCTTAATAATTTACCTTGAATAGCCATGACAAAATGAGATTCTCATCCCCAAAATGGTACACAGAGCTCCTGCTTTGTTTTCACAATTCAAGAATAAAAAGATGGAGTCATCTCTCCATTAAATCCTAGTCTTCTCTTTTCTCTTCTCCATCAATATTTCTTTTGTTCTATCCTGTCTAGTTCAGCCCAGAACACACAGTCTAAGTACTCAACTAAACTCCCACATAAACAGTTTGGTGGCATGAGATATACAGATAGATGGATAGATGGTAGATAGAAGGATAGATGGGTTAGACAGACACATAGGTACAGAGATAGATTCAGAGACACACAGAAAGACAGATGTATATGTATTTTTTCCAGGAAAATTGTATTTATACTTTGACATTGCTTAGCGTTCTTGGCAGAGGTTCATAGTCATAAACATTACCTTCCAGGTGTTTCCTGTTGTCCACTCCCCTTCAAGTTCTAGACCCTCCTTTAAGCTGTGACTTTTAAGCTTATGGCTTTTCTAGCAAGCCCATCCTACTTATATAATACACACACACAAACACACACACACACACTCACACATTTAGGCCAAGCTGTTGTGATTTTCTTCCTTTGGGTATTGAAGAATCAAGTTCTCTTTTCTGGCTGACCCTAAGGGTTACTCCCTTTTTTAGCTTCTGATTAAAAGTACCCCCTACCCAATCACCTCCATCATCACCCATAGCTTCCTTTATGTTGCAACTAAAATATTATCTTCTACAGGAAATCTTTCCCAGCTCCAAATTCTAGTGCTTTCCCTCTCTTAAGTTTGTACTGTTTATCCTGTACATAGCTTGCTTGTGTATATTCATTTGCTTGTTGTTCTCTCCATTGGACTGTGAATTGCTTGAGGACAGGAACCATCTTTTGCCTCTTTTTGCATCCCCAGTACTTAGCACAGGGCCTGGCATGTAGTTGCTGTCGTTCAGTCATTTTTCGTTAGTGTCCAACTCTTCTTGATCCCATTTGGGATTTTCTTCTCCAAAATGCTAGAGTGGCTTGCCAATTACTTCTCCGGGTCATTTTATTGATGAGCAAACTGAGGCAAACAGGGTTAAGTGACTTGCCCAGAATCATATAGCTGGTAAGTGTAAGAGGCCAGATTTGAATTCAGAGGATTATTCTTCCTGACTCACTTATACAGGGTGCCACCCAGTTGTCCTGGCACATCATGAGCATTTAATAAATGTTGATTGACTGATTGAGCCCCTTCCTGCCTCACTAGGAATCATATTTTCCACTTCTTTTCTCCAGGCTCTGTTCTTATAATTCCTAGGCTGTTGTTTGTATTTACAGCATTCTGAATTAGAGCATTCTATTTTTTCAATCCTTCTTTCTTCTTCTACCACCCATAAATTTCCCAAAAGCCCCCTTAGTTATTCAAAACTACACTTCCAAATATAATCTATCCATCTGCTCTATTTGTACATCTCCTTCCCCCAACCTAAGCTATCATTTCTCCCTTTACAATATTGTCATTCATGTAAAAATATTTATCACCCATATTTACATGTTAACAAAGAAACTTCGGATCCTTATTTTAGAGCATGCCGAGGAATTGACTATCTGACTTTGTAGAGCGATGAATTTAGTTTAACCAGCCAAAGTCCCTTCTTTTCAAGTTGATTTCCAAAAACAATTACCTTTTATAATACCAAGTATATTGCTTTGGATGATGTAATCAGGGGTCCACTACCGAATCGTTTCTGTTTCCTCCTCTCTTCTGGAAAGAGGAAGAGTTTAGTCCTTCTCAACCTTTATCTGTCTCCTCCTTGGGAGTTAGATCAGAGGGTAATCTTTTCTTTGATTATAACCATTTGCTCCTTGCCCGCATCCTCTCTGAAGATTTAATCAGTTGTTCCATTTTTTCAACAATTATTTCACTTTTAGCCTATTAGAAATAACATGACCCTTACAACAATGTGGTCCCTTCCACTTCTTTGCTATGGAGTTTATATCAAACTAAAAATTATTCATTCAATAATAATAGTTCAAAGCACTCAGGAAAATGCCTAACATTCAAAAAGTGGTTTGGTTGTTTTCTGTCATATATATGAAGCAAAATTAAGATACAAAAAATATTTAGACAAGAGAAAGGAGGAGATTGTATAACAGTACCCATTATTGGATAGCTTCAGGGGAAGTTGGGAAAAGAATAGTCCTTTTGGAAATTCCCTCAGTTCTTGAAGAGGCATTATAACCAGAAGCACTTTAGTTTTTGTACCGAGATGACTATAGGGATCCAAGAGTCTACCTCAATATATCCCTCTTCTGTAGTACTTCATTCTTGTCCCTCCCTCTCCACCCCCACCATAGGTGTGTGTGTGTGTGTGTTTCCCTGTCTGTGTGTGTCTTTCCTTTTGTCTATCTCTCTGTGTCTCTCTGTCTCTGTCTCTCTGTCTCTGTCTCTGTCTCTCTCTCTCTCTCTCTCTTCCTCTCTCCCTCCATTCTCACCTCCCACTCTACCATGTTACCACTTCTTTCTACCTTGGCTTATCGTTGCTGCTTAGCTCATGTAGTTACCTCTCCTTCTCTTTTGTCCATTCTCCCATAAACCATATTCTTCATTTATTCAAAATTCCCAGACATGATCAGAGTCTGTCATCTTGTTCAAAAATCACAATGGTTTGATCAAAAATCACTCTTAGGGCAGAAGGAAAATGCTCATCCCTCTGAACTACAAATCCCAGAATACCAGTCAGTTCTCTAATCCCTATCTTATTGCCATGCTAAATTCAAAAGAAAAGGAACCTAGAAACAAGAAATGTATGGACATTAGAATAATGAAGCACAGCACAGACAACATTATTTGAGGAAACTAATCACTGATAATCCTGGTCTCATATAACTAGGATCAAAAAAAAATTGCTTTGCTCAATAGCAGGATTTTGCCTCAGTCGCTCAGCTAGTTTCTTTCACTTTTCTCTATTTGCATAGATAGACCCTGAAGGATTATATTAGTAACAATGAAAAGCAGACATCGTCTATTTGTGAGGCATTTTTAAGTTTCCAAACAAAAAAGTCCATGGAACGTGCATGCATGTGTATATCTGTGCTGATCCATAAAGTACATTTCATTTCCTAACATTCTATATAAGGACAAAAACACTGGATTTTTTTTCTAATTCATTCTTTCATAAGCTATTTATTTCACGTTGAAATCATTGCCATGCTCTGGACAAATGCCCACAGACACATAAAAACCACAAGTTAGAAAGAACCATCTTGTGACTGTTAAGTTAGAAAAAAAAAAACCAGACTGAAAACTTGAATGCATTCCTATAAACTACAACAAAACTGTGCTCCCTGCCACACCCCACAAAGCAAGGAAGGGACAATAAATGCTCTCTTTGAAAAATTCCTTGTCTCCTATTCCCTTGACTCAGAGTTGCCATAAGATACTCAAATTCATCAAGTCATGTTTTTATATATCACGATCATTTACACTTTCTTTACTTGATATAACATGATGAAATGTTCCAACTCTGTTTAGAAACTATATTTTATTGCATTTATTTTATATTTAACATTTGGGTTACTCTTAAAGTTTAGGTTTGGTTAAAATTAGAATAAAAATTTGGATTCTGAATTTGATGTACGTCAGAATCAGCCTTAGACTTGGACTTTAATGTAGATCTTTCCCCATTTAAATTTAAACAGATATTTGTTTTGGTCAGTTCCAAAACTAAAGAGCTAATGATAAAATTAAAATAATGCCCTCATGTTTATAGACCCTTTTCTTTGTATTTTACTTTCTTATTATCACATTTTCACTTCATAACAAACTCATAAGGACTGACAATAAATGCTGACATTTGCCAGTTTGATACTTTATAAGTATGATTGTCTTATATATGTGAGCATTTTGTCTATGATAATATAAATATTGCATGTATCTATGACTTCTGGTTGTAACAGTAAGCACTCCACATACACAAGAGGACCTGCTACCACAGGTTCTTAGATCTGCATTCATAAAAGAAAAGGTAACTTTTGAGGGGTTAACAATCACTTTAATCAAGCACATGTATCATTCCTTTAACCAAGCAATATGTCATTCACCTAACTCAGGGGAGTCAGCACCCTGAACTTCAAAGACAGTACAGAAAAATCAAAGAACAACAGACATGGCTTCCTCTGCCTGACCATCAACACACTGGTCCAACTGTCTGATCATAGTTACTGAGAGGGAAGCACTGACATTTGGGTTTTCCAAGCTGGGAGGCTCCTTAGTGGCTTTCCAGAGTCCCCATCTGGCCAAACAAACACTTTCAGTAAGTCCCAAAGTAAAACCTCACCGTCAGAGTCTTATATGCTTTTCAGAGCCAGAGGGCATAACCTTCTGACCCAATGCCTCAATAAAAGAAACAAAAGATACCTGGGATCCTCCTACAAAACAGCTCCCCTAATCAAGCTTCCCTCAAAGGGCAGGCCCATCAATGGGTGGGGAAGATCTTCTTTAGTTACATTATTCAATCAGAGGCACTTTTAGTAAAAACAAATACAGCAAAAGATTCTAATTTGATTGCCATCACACTCAGCTGTTTTTGCATTCTGTAAAAGAATGAACAACTTATGTTAAATGCTGGAAAAATAAAGCTTCATATATGTGTATACATACATATATGTGTGTATATAGATGTATACACACATATATACATGTATACAAACATATATGTATATCACCTAATGAAATGCAATGTTAATGCTGCAGCATAATTTAGATTCTTGTTAAAAAATATTTTCTCAGATCATGTTTAAAAACTTTAATCTTATGGTACTGTGCTAATTTGAATGAATTTCTGGTGAGATCATTTACTTTGCACCTCCTCGTGATGTGGAGGCAAATCTAGACTCTCAAACATGGTGATGATGGAATGCCAGCTCTGGGAGGGTCTACCAAACTAGAAAAGCTTTATCTTTGTGCCAGGAAATAGACTGCATGTCTGGCATCAGAAGATACACTTCATCCCTCAGTAAAACATAAGCTCTTTAAGGGCATCAACTGTATTTTGTTTTGTCTTGAATAGGGCTTCTTAACTTTTTGGTGCCATGAAATCCTTTGGCAGTATGATAGCTATGGACCCCTTCTCAGAATTATGATTTTAAATGTATAAAATAAAGTGCATAGGATTAAAAAGAAAGCCAATTATATTGAAATGTTAACTATCAATTTTTTTAAAAGCCCAAGTTCCCAGCTAAGATCCCCTTGCAAGAGTATAGGACAGTACTGACATTTACAGGAACTTAAGAAAAGTTTATTGGATTAAATCAAGGTTGGGGAACTTGTGGCCTCAAGGTCACATGTGGCCTTCTAGGTCCTTCGGTGTGGCCTTTTGAATGAGTCCAAGTTTTACAGAACAAATCCTTTTACTAAGGGGAGTAATAAAGTCAATTAGTCAAAGGACTTCACTTGAAGACCTAGAGGGACACATATGGTCTTAAGGCTGCAGGTTCCCCACCCCTGGTATTAGCCTATTAAAGTTCAGAGAGTTTCCTTGCAAAGAGAAGATTTGGTGAGGACAGGATAGCTGTCTTCAAGTATTTGAAAGGCTTATATACAGAGGGATTGGACTGTTTCTATTTGACCCCAGAGTTAAGCAAACTGAAACTGAAATTAAATGGCTTGTCCAGAATCAAGTAGTTAATATATGTGTACGATAAGATTCGAACTCAAGCCTTCCGTATTTCAAGGTGAACACTCTATCCACTGTACCACTTAACTGTCTCATGTTAAGTCTCTCAAAGCATGGAAATTACAGTCTAATAAAATGAGATCAAAAGAACCCCCAAGACTCTTCCCCTCTTCCTTCTCAGGCAAGGTTTCTCTATATAAGTGCTCTGAATTCATTCCTTTTACTACAGTCATCTCTAATAAAAAAAAATAAAGCTAACATTAAAGGAAGAGCTATTGTATTCAATAAATCATATATGTCGTGGTTCTAATCTAAATTGAGTTTTCAAAAGCCTTTGGAAGTTCCTAAAAGTTCAGCTTTGGGGGAAAATGATTTTAAAAATGAACACAAATTGAAAATGGAGAACTCAAAATGTCACGTCATTGTGGTGAAAGACAGAAAAATAAACTGAAATGCAAAGGTCAGACACACCAGTCAGGTTGGACAGCCCATCAAATTACCCTGATTTACCAGGACAGTGATGATGGCAACTGCCATACAATCTTACCTAGGCATGATTTTCTGCTTCAACTTCCTCTGTCATCCTGTATATTGCCTCTGAATGCAGGACTCATTTCAAAGTCAGGGGGGAAAAGAAGGCAATTATGTTAATTGAGCCCAGAACTTGGGCACACTTGTCAAACCAGCTAATTCATCTCAGGTGGTTAGTTCAGTAATGCTTTCTACAGTTCCAATACTAGAACTCATTTTCCAATTGTTTCTTTTTACAGGGCAGGCAATTGGATGATCAGCCACACAATAAACCAGATGTTGGGATTTTGAGTCTAACTGATGTGTGGGCAAGAATTCAAGAATCTAAAGCTTCTATATATTGTTGAAGGCTGACCTTATAACTAGGTGAAGTAGGTGTTAGATTGTTAGGCATGATTTGGTGGTGGCTCCCAGATTTTTCTCCTAATTCCCATCTCAGTTATTACCTTAAAGGGAATGGTAATGAGTTCAAATAAAACAACATATGTAAAATACTTTTCAAATGATAAAATGCTATATTAATCCTAGTTATCATCATCGTAAAGAGACCATGTGATAATTGGGGACACATAACTAGAAAAGTCAAGGGCAGCAAAAGTGGGAAAGGAGTTTCTAAAAGATGAGGAAACTGAGGCAAATAGATTTAAGTGACATTCATGGTCAGACAGTAATCCAAGTAAGTTTCTGAGGCTGTTGTATTCAGGTCTTCTTCACTGTAGGCCCAACACTTTACCCCATGTGCTATCTAGTTGCCTCAACTAACATTTATCAAGCATCTACTATGGTCAAAACACTGTGCTAGGCACGAAGAAGGATACAAAGTTGAAATAAAATACAATTACTGCAGTGAAGAAACTCACATTCTAGAGAATTTGTAAGAGCAAATAGGGCAAGTTAGTAGCTGGAAGATTACAAACCAAAAGCTTTCTCCAAAATGTACATAAGATGGTTTTATGTCACAGTGGAGAGTATGAGTCAGGAAGACCTGAGTTCAAATATGACCTTAGACACTAACCAACTACACAGCTCTGGACAAATCACCTAATTGCTGTCTGTTTCCCTTCCCCCATCTAGAAATCTATAATCTATGTAGATTATTCCTAAATTTATATTTTTGTCTGAAATTCTCCCCTGAGCTTCAATGCCATGTCCTCATTCACCTTTTGGATAGCTCCCTTGATAGATCAGTTATACTTCCAACTCAACATATGTCAAATAGAATGCTTCATTTTTTCTGTGAAAATTTTCCCCTCCTCTCAACTTCCCTCTTTCTACTTTTTTTTTTCTAGCAACTCAGGTTCAAAGATTTAGAGTTAGTGTACTCCTCCTAATTCATGATCGCTATATTGATAACACTGTTGGGAAACAGTGATGAATTAATCTCCAATGAGATCTAATCAGTTCACTTAATTTCCATAACTACTCATTGCATATAAGATAATATACAAACTCCTTAACCAGGCAGTCAAGGCACTCTGGTTTGGCTTCAATTGAACTTTTGTGGTACTCTCCCCTATCTTCCAAGCAAATTGTACTATTCATTGTTTTCCTGTCTCATCCTGTTCTTTTCCAATTCAGTAACAACATAGACTTTTTCCCAAACCTGAAATTGATTATCCCTCAACATCCCCAATCTCTACCTATTGACATCATTAACGTTTCATGAAGCCTTCTTTCCAACAAGATAGGCGCAGTGTAATAGAGAAGGAAATGGCAAACCACTCCAGTATCTTTGTCAAGGAAACCCCAAATGGGGTCATGAAGAGTTGGACATAACTTAAAATGACTTAGCAACAAAATGGAAAGAGTACTGTATTTATTATTATAGAACTCAGGTCTAAGTTCCAATCTGTATGACCTTGGACAAGTCTCAGTAGATTCATTTGTAAAATGAGAAAGTGGACTTACTGACTCCTAAAGTGTCTTCTTATTTCACATCTATGATTTTGCCTCATTCAATTGAGTTTTCTAACAATTGTTTCAGGATATGTCTAATTTTTTGCAAATACAATTGAGAATGTTACATTCCATTTTGTATCCTCAGTGCCTAGCACAGAATAGGTACTAAGTGAATTATTTTTATTGAAATTAGTGGCAAACCAATTTGGAGATTACCTTGTTTACCACAATTATTCTCCAGAAAAGGAAAATAAAGGCCAGAGAGATGATATGTGAGCTGGATTACCCTCTTTCCCTTTTGCAATTTCCACATCTTGATTAATCTTTTAAATCATAGAAACAGGGAGAATCTTCATTTAATTGTATCCATGAAGAACAAGAGAAAGAAATGCTTCTTCAGTTCTACTTCAAGAGAGTGTTAATGTGCTGAGAAAGAGATGTTTGGGATTTTAAAAATAGCACTACTGCTACAGGAATTAATAACAAAGAAAACTGGTTTCTTGTTGAAATAGAGGAGGGTATAAGAATCCACTGCTTAAAAGAAAATTCTGTCTGTTGGTAATAAAACTAGTAGGTGTCAGTATTTCTCTCTCTGGCAGGTGTTCAAACTACTTCCTTTTTATGTCAGTCTGATGGTTATTTTGCTCTAATATTTTCTCTGGAAAAAAAAAGAGGCATTCCAAGATCATTGCTCTTTTTCCCCCCTTAAATTCACACCATACCACATGGAATATATATGCTTTCAATGTTATATGTTCATCTTTTTTTTTTAACAAAAGCAGGACTTTAAAAATGCTGTCTTTAAAAGTTATACGAAATGTCTTTAAAATTTAGTTGTAAGCAATAAATATTCTTTCTCAAGGATTTTTTAATTAGTTTTTTTCCTCAGTCAGATTATGGTCTAGACCATAATCTAATACTTTTACTGGTTTCGATGAAAGCTGCTATTCAGAACGTTGCTGATCATTAAACTGTCTCAGCATCTATTTGGCTCATTTGGAATATTTTTGAAGTGTATTGTTCTTATTTTTGATGGTACCCAGGTTTAGAATAAGACCATAAAGTACAGCTGGGTAAAAAAATCTTGAATTCAAGTGGTAGCTCTTCCATTAATTGGCTAAGTGACCCTAGGAAGTCTAAACTTCGCAAACCTTCAGTTTCCTCATCTGCAAAATGAGCAGATTTCAACTAGACAATCTCCAAGTTCTCTTCTAGTCTGACATCCCAAGAGCTCCTACTTCAGAACTTCCAGTTCCCTTAGGTCCCTTGGGATTTAATACTGAATACCAGAGACTAATTCATCTTGGTGTGCTGGAACACTCTCACATTGAAATGCCAACACAGTAAGTAAATAGGGTACTTTCTGGTAAAAGTCTTTCAACAAGGTTTCAGAATGCTTGCCCATGAACTAGGGCTTCAGTCTGGCTAATAATTGTGGGTGGTGTAGCTTAATGCCACTTTCCCAGGAAATAGTTCCTTAAAACTGATATTTCCAATGAGAAATATAGTGAAAGCAGTCGTAAACTGTCACATAAAGGTAGGCTCTCACTATTGTTTGCCCTCCTCTCCCTCTCTTTTATTGATACAAAACTTCTGGTGAATGGATACTTTCTTTATATGAGGGAGACAGTATGTATTCCAGTTTCCCTTGGATCATTATTCTCTTTGACTAGATTGGGTATCTATTACTGTTCCGGGGAAATAGCTGCTGCTGGAGTTATTTGGTTGTATTGACTTGGGAAATAGAAGAAATGGGAATGGATTGGAGTGGCTCTCCACCTCCACCCCCCAGCATTTTGTGTTCTTTAAAACTTGCAAGGTAATTAACTAATTTAACATCCAAATCCTTGCTTTTGTGGATTTTTCTTTACTTCAACAAGCTAGTCCCTGAGAAGATTTGAAGGCCTGGACTCAAAGTAATACAGCATGTTGGAAAGAGCACTCAAATTGGAGTCAAAGGACCTGGGTTCTAATCTTGTCTCTGTCACTGAATGCCTCTTTGACTTTGAATAAGTCATTTTCTGTTTGAGTTTCAATTCCGTGATCTATAAAATGGAGTTGGACTCAATGATCTCCAAAATCTATGATCCTCCAGTAAGCTTTGATAAGATAAAGGGAGGAGAAAATTGTGCTACTCCCTTAAGAGAAGACAATTCTGAGTTGGGTATAAATATGGGGGCATTGGAGCGTATCACACCTTGGAGTGTGGAGTGCCAGAAGAGGATAAGCAGGGAAAAAGATGCCAATGATAAACTTAACTTAGGGATATGTACTGGATCTATGATCTCACTGGTATAAGAAATTTCTGGATGAGGAAGCTTCCTCTACTGCAACAGTTTAGCACCTTCTCAAAAATTTATAGTCTTAGAGAGTTGCCTAGAATATTGAGCAGGAAAATGAGTGGCCCCAAGTCATACAGCCTGGGTGTGTCACAGGTAGGACTCGGTCCCAGTTCTATTGTTTCTGAGTCTTCTTACCTTTCTTCTCACTGTTGTTCCAGTCCTGTCTGACTGTTCATGACCCAAAATGGATTTTCTTGGCAAAAGATACTGGAGTGGTTTGCCATTTCTCTCTCCAGCTCATTTTACAGATGAGGAAACTGAGGCAAACAAGATACAGCCACTTGCCCAGGATCACACAGCTAGTAGGTATCTAAGGTTGGATTTGAACTGAGGAAGATCAGACTTCCTGACTCAAGGGATGGTACTCTATCCACTGTACCACCTAGCAACCTGAAACTTTTACCTTAGTTCACCATTTTACCTTGCAATAGTCATTTGATAGTAGGATAGGAAGCATGGATAGGACACCTTATAATTCTTCTTGTTCTACTTTCAAATTACATACTAGTGTTATGATACAAAACTAAACAAAAGACTTAGTCCTCAGGTTGCCCCCTGAATTCCTTATTTTGATCATTCCAGAGAGACACAAAGTGATATATGTGACAAGGCAATTAGATGATCGATAAGTTCAAAGTCACACAAAACACAGCATGGCTCTGATATGAATTAATTAAATAATTAATAAGCAGATAGAGAGATAAATGAATGATTAAATGGATAAAAAGCAGCTGCTCTGTAACACTTGAAACATGTTCAGTTCAGTTTGATTCAATTCAGTTAACATTAACTAAATGCCTGCAAATGTACTTGGCACTGTTTTAGGCTCTGAGAATCCAACAAAAAAAATAAAGATTCCTTACCCTCCAGGAGTTTATACGCTACTAGGAGTTGAGTGAAATCTACCATTGGAAGAACCTATCACAATATTCTGCATTTTTTTGTTCACTCTGTGTACTGAAATATTCAACATTTTAGATTTTCAAAAGTTTGTTGTACTGTAAGATTTCTCTTCTTCAAACTTTTAATTTGGTAGTCAGCAGAAAAGTACTTAAGCTTCAATAGGTGAGAACAAATGACAATTGAGTTATTCCTTTAAAAAAGAAGAAGAAATAAGCAATCGATTGACATTGGAGACTACTTACTCCTTTCAGAGATAATCACCAGGGAAATATATTCATACTCTGCTTTAACAACAGTATTTAGACTTCCAAAGCTTTAAAACATTTCCCTATTTTAGATTTCATTTTTAAATTAAAAATCTATTTTCTCTCCTTCCCACTCCCCTTTCCATTAGGGGGGAAAAGAAAAATAAACCCTTTTAACAAATATACGTAGTGAAACAAAACAAATTTCTACATTAGCCATGTCTCAATCTGTACCCTAAGTGTATTCCTTCCCTGTTAAGATGTGGAGAGCATACTACATTATCAGTCCTCTGAAATTACAGTTAGTTGATCAAAGTTCCATCTTCCAAAGTTGCCTATGTTTACAATGTAGTTATTTTATAAATTGTTCTCCTGGTTCTTCTCACTTGACTCTGCATCAGTTTTTGCAAATCTTCCCAATTTTCTCTGAAACAGTTCCTTTTCTTATCAGATGATAGTATTTCATTACATTCATATAACATAATTTGCTCAAACATTTCTTTCCCCATATTTTACTGTAAACTCAGTTGTCCGCAATGATTGTAGCCAGAAGAACATCCAAAACTCGCTGCTATATGCTTTGATTTTACACATCGACATGGGTGTGATTGGAAATCTGGAGAATGAAAACCATTTTAAACAAAAAAATAAATCTCTACATTAATGGGATTTAGGAAACAATCTAGTTACCCAATCATATCTTACCTCTCCTTCTCACCTCTGATACCGATTCTTTCATGTTCCTACACCATTTTGTAGACAATCAACATCATATCTTAAAACTACTACAGGTCCCAAAGCAAGAAGTTATTTGCTGTCTCTAAGCTTATTGTCTGACTCATAACCCATATGAACGTGGAGAGGGGAGAAGGGTAATTAAGTATATTTTAAAGTTCATTTCAAATATTATGTTTTCCATGAAACCTTCCCTGATGTCCCCAGCTGGTTTTGACCTTTCCTTTTTCGGAGCTTACAAAGTACTTTGCTTAGAATTTATCATATGTTATTTTTATATTACTATTATCTATTTAGCCTACTTTTTAATCAATGAATCAATAATTTAGTAAGTGCTTAATGTATACTATATATGAAACTATAAATTCCCTGAGGGCAGAGAGCATATCAAATTCAATATCCGATGCTTGCCACAATTGTACACCATAGCCATAATAAATTTGTATTAAGTTTGAAATAATAGACATGAAAGCATTTTCCTAAATTAAAATGCTATCTAAATTTAATATTCTGCAATTATCATAATTAAGGTTTAAAATAAGAATGTTGCTTTCTTATATCTAGATGATTATACATAGATAGATCTATTATCTCAATAATAAATCTGTAAGAACTGACATTTTAAGAAAGAGAAGATATCCTAAGCTAAAATCATTTTTATCCCAGAGCACCCCCTGCAACACTTTTTCTACTCTGGAAAGTTTACTGACATAGACAGAAGTCTGAGACTTAGACAAAGTCTCACACTTTGACCTGTCTCTCATTCCACAACTTTGATCCATATGTCTCCCTCCCACCTCCTCTCCAATGCTGTCAAAATGTGTTTCCATGCTGACCACAGTTCTTCTGAAATCCTTGGGAAATACTTTAATCACTTCCTCCCTTGACTATTGCAGTTTCCTCTTTTGTAGTCTTTCAAAATCCTTGCTTTTGAAAATTTGCTTGATCCACAAATTGTGGCCAGACTGCCTTTATGAAAGGGAGCCTCTCCCATTTTTCCCCTATTTATTCAAACACCAAGTGGAATCCTAACCCGCCCTTCTGGTTCTTTACTGATGGGTGCACAACTGCAATCTCCTCATAGAACCATGGGATCATAAATCAGCCAGAAATAGAAAAAACCACAAGAGGTCACCTGATCCAGCTCAAGTCTGGATAAAGAATTAGCTTCATATTACATATGATTTTATTTCAACCCAGAGAAATCAAACAACTTGCTCAAAGTCACACAACTAGCAATCTCTAAATAACCCTCTTCCCTAGTTATTTTATGTAGCTGGCTGACTACATTTCTGTTTTCTGGGTCTTGATAGGTTTTCTCTTGGACTTGCCCCTTTGCCACAGAGCATCCTTCTATCCACTGCCTTCTTTACCATTTCATTTTATGGCTGAACTGGAAAAATTCCTAACATCATTATAGAAAAAAGAAAAATGTATTTTCAATGAATTAATCATCCTTCGGTGTATCTGGTGAATTCCTCTTTCCATGCTCTTCTCATTGAACTCCTTCTGTAAAGGAATGAGAAATGGGACAAGAATTTGTATGATAAGAAACTAGATAAGGAAAAACCTGACTGTACTATTTCCCCCATGGAATCAACAGGACTTTTCCCTGTTTTTGTACTTTCATAAAAACAACTCTACAGACTCCATAATCAATCCTTAACTCCTATTTCCTCCAGTTCATAGAACATTCTCTTTTCCTCGCTTTCCAACATTATTTCATAATACTCCCCATTATATCTCCTTTGTAGTCAAGCTGGCCTGCTGTATCTTCCCCAAATACATTTGATTCCGCACCTCTGATGGGGAGTTACTCACTGTCTTTGCAGAAATTGAACTCTGGAATGTACTCTTCATCCCATGTACATCCAAGGACTTTGCTTATACCCTTCCCCTCCCCTCTACCTATCATCACTGTTTACCTTTTGAAGTGCCTTTGGATTACCTTTTGTACATATTAAGCCGCTCCTCTAGAACGTAAACACCTTTAGGACAGGGATGACTTCATTGTTGTCTTTGTATTTCTAGCCCCTGAAACTGCCTTTCATATAGCAGACAACTAATAAATGTTAACTGAATTTTCCTTTCCCTCCACAGCAACTCTAGAATTCAGAACTAGTGTCATCTCATCAAATGATTGTTCTCTCAGAATAGTATCCTACTCTAGCACCTGTTTCATCTACTTTCTTTTCTTAGATTGTATCCCCTTCAGGGTATATATGTATGTACGTATGTATGTGTGTGTATATATATACATATAAAATACACATACACATACGTATATACACACACATACATAGACTTACACACACGCATATTTTTTAAGTAAATGCTCAGAAGCAGATTCATTCAGACCAGTCCTCTCTCCATATACATGTTACACCTGTCAATGACATTGGGTCATCAAGTGTTTGAGGATATGCAGGACACTTTCACATTCCATCACCATAGTGTGCTCGAATCAGATCTAGAGCTAAAAGAGACCTCAAAAGCCATCTAATCCATGCCCTTCCTTTTACAGATGAGGAAACTGAGAGTCAGCAGAGTTAAGTGAATTCCCCAAGATTACACTGTATTAGATGAAGATAGGGAAAATGGCAAGAAGACAGGTCACTATACCATTGTGTTGATGACAAGAGAGAAGGATATTCTCTCAGTTCAGGTGGACCAAAAGCTTCCCAAGAAGCCATGACTCCAGCTTAGAAGATCGGAAGCAGACAAACCGAAGTGTCACAGATTATGAAGTAATCACCTCTTAGCGGGGCTACTGCAGTAGCTGTGGAGTCCTTGCCTCAAATCCCTCAACACTCCAAATTCATCCCCAGTTCAGCTGCCACAGTTTGGGTTTTTATTCCTAAAGGGCAAGCCTGACCCTGTCACATCCCTACTCAATAAATTTCAATGGTTTCTTCTTGCTCCTAGGATGGAATATAAACTATTTATCTGAACTCTTAAAGCCCTTCACAACCTGCCAACAATCCACCTTTCCAAACTTATTCTATATTACTCCTCTTCCCATATTTTTCAGTCCAGTGCAACTGTTCTTCTGGCTTTTCTGTCTTCCATCTTGGCACTGATTAACTTCCATGCCTGGAACCAACCATAAAAATCATTTGTTTCCTTCAAAACTCAGCTCAGGTGATACTTTCTACACAGAAATCTGTCCCAACCTCCCCTAGCTTCTAGTGTCCTCCTCACTCTAAAAGAATTGTATTATGTTTATTTTAGTTTTATATATTCGTATTTATGTATCTGTTGTCTCTCCTCATAGACTATAAGCTTCTTGAGGTTAGGGACTATGTCATTCTTGTCTGTGTATGCAGAGAACCTGGCACTTAGTTTATAAGTGCTTGCTAATTGACTGAAAAATATAAATAGGGTGATTTGGAACAAAATCATAAGCATCTTGTGTATGTTTATTATAGACAATTTTGTGAGACCCCTTCGTAGTAAGATTTTCTTCATTATCCACATCTGTTTCACATCTGTAGCCTTTCTAGCTGCATCTGTAATGTAATGGCAATAGTGATATCACAAGTACCACTCTAGGCCCTGACTTCTGAGTATTCTGCCCAAATGAAGAAAAATGGGGATCTAGAGCATAGGATTGGGGCACAGAGGAAAATCTATAAAGAACAAACTTGAAAAAGTTATATGCACCTGTCTAAAATCTCTTAGGACCAGTGGGGTCCAGATATATTACAATAAATACATCTGGTGTGTCAGAAGGTCAGGTTTTCAGGTCAGTAACCATTAATTTATCTGTCAGACATTTTATCAGTATTAAATCTGCAGTCTACCTCCAAAACATTTATTTTTACTCTATTCTGAAAAGGTATGTGAATATCCTAAGGTATCTGAGTCTATAGTTATTACTATGTTTGTTCTTTGGACACCGAACACAGTATAAAATTAGACATAGGAGCAACCCAGTGGTCTGGCAAAATGTGTTCTTGGTAATGCCTCTACATCTGGTAGTTTTCTGTTAAGCCTATGCAATATCCAGGAGTGAGTTGGTAGCACCTTGCACCAACTCACTAGAACCAATTGCCAAATTTCAGTGTGAGAGTTTATATGTCAGAAATCAGCAAATAACTACCCATTTGAGCTGGCTTTATTGTTTTGTTGATTGTCTAGAATCAAGAAAGTGATGCGAAAAATGTTAATAACGTAAATAAAACTTAAGGGTATATATCCATGTACACTTTTTTGGAGAGTCAATCATTAAACACTTATCAGAATACCCCTTGAATATATCTAAACGATGAAGTTGGATGTGTCTCTGGGAGGCAACCTACCACATTCCTGAGAGCAAGAAACAATGCAGAAACTTTATCCTTATGTAATCAGAGAGAAAATTAATAAAGATACTGTAAATTGTAGAAAATGACAAAGACTTATTCTCGAGAGACATTTGAAGGGTTTGCATTCAAAAATGTGGGTCAGATGTGCAAAAAATGGGAAAAGCTTCCATTGATTGTTTTTTTAAAGTCATTCAGTCAAATGTCATTAGTGGTCTCTTTTATAAACTCTTTGTTCAAAAGCAAGTAAAAAGAACATGACCTAATTCTTCTTTAAAATAAAATGAGAAAGACAAAAAAGGCAAATACTTCCTGTTATGATATAATCGGAAAATCTTTTGGTGTTAGCATATTTCCACTCGATCTTATTAATACCATATTTTCATAACTCAAGTTGTTTTCAGCTTAAATTTGCAAAAGAAGGCATTCTGTGCCTCCTCAAAGAGAATTATGTGAACATTTCAGTGCTACTAAGCATAAAAGAATGCTCCATTGACGATAGCAAAATTAGTAAAACTAGGCTATGGCAAATAGCTTGAGGGAAAGACATCAAGTATATGTAAATATGACCATATGTCAAAAAAGCACCAGCATGTTACTTTCAGTAACAACAATGTTTATCACACCCTAGACCAAAAATATTTGACAATCAACATTTCATTTAAATCATATGCTCCTCTGTCCAATAAGCAAGAAGTCTGTGTCTTCATGATGTCACATGATGAACAGCTGAAAATTTTCAAATACAGCCAAAGAATCAGATAGTTTATCCCACTCTCTCTCATGCCTATCCCCATATGACAAGATTAGTTAACTGGATACATCTATTTCAGTTGACTAAACTGATTCAGGTTGTGTTGCAAAGAAGAGGAAGAGCATTCAATCATGTTGACTTATCCATCAGTAGACAATCAAATCTTCAATACTGGGGTTTACAAAGGAGATGCTCCATAGAATAAGAGAACTGAATGGTGATCAACCAGAATGATAGAGTGATTGATCCAAATGTTCTATGATCCTGCCTGAACTCCACAATCTCACTTTACTTCCCTTTTGGTCTACAATAGTATTTTTTTTCCTATCAAAGAGTATTTGATAGCAAAAGGTAAAAGTAAATTTATCTTTTAGTTTTGTTCATTAATCCCAAAGGTGTTTATAGTTAATAACTTTCTAAAGACAGCTAGGTGATACAATAGATAGAGCACCAGGCCAGAGTTAGGAAGACTCATTTTTGTGAGATCAAACCCAATCTCAGACGCTTTCTAGCTGTGTGATTCTGGGCAAGTCATTTAACCCTGTTTACCTTAGTTAGTCATCTGTAAAATGAGCTAGAGAAGGAAATGGCAAAATCCCCAGAGTCAGACACAGTTGAAAATGATTGACTGAATGAATAACTTTTTAAACACTCAGTTTGCATGTAACTATATCTCCCTGATCTGTATTCCATTAGATCAGCAAATATTTATTAAAGGTTTACTACATGCCAGGTACTGTGCTATGTGCTAGAAATACAAAGAAATATAAACAACAAGCCTGCCTTTAAGGACATCTTGGCTATTGTCTACATGGATTAGTGGAAAGTAATTCTTCAGTCACAGGGCTATATCACTACAATGCTCAGGGCTGATGTATCTTCCTCTCCCCAGGCAGGCTTGTGCTGAAATCACCTTATCTGTCCTGTATAGACTTCACTCCTCCAGGAAAGAGATTTCCCAACCCGTCTCAGTAACCTATTCCCATGTGTATCCATCATTACCAGGAAATCCTTCTTTTTATCAGATCTAAATCCTTCCTGCAGCAATTTAAAACCCTTGCCTCCTGTTCTCTCTTTGGTAGACCAGGAGAACAGCTGGTCACCATCCTGTATATAATGGAGCTTCTTAGGTGAAGATGCTATTAGGGCACCCCTCTTCTCTTATTCAAGATAAGCAATTCTGTTCTAAATTCTAACCTTTCTTCATAGGTCCTGTTTTCCAGCCCCTTAATCATCTCCCACGATCTCTTCTGAACTCTCTCCAAAGCCTAGATGTATCTCTTTTAAGATGTGGAATCCTGAATTGGAGAATACACTCTGGTGTGAATCTATCTGTCTAACGCTGAATTGAAGAAAAGACCATTTATTAACAGCTGTCTATTTTTGTAGGGGCATCAGCATAAGCCCTCAGCAATCTAAGGAGTTTGATACTAAAATAGCATACACATCAAAGTAGAGGAAGCATATCCTTTTTGCCTTAAACTTCCAGCTTTGTAAGACTACATCTAAAAGAGTCCATACAAGCTTTTCAAGATGTGTCTCAGACTGAGAAACAGCACTGCTCAATGACAAAGGGGGAGAGTTCCTATGCTCTAAAATCTATAGAGAGCCTTCTCTCTGATTCTTAAACGATTTAATGTGGGAAAGTCTGGGAAATGGGTCAATTCAACTCAATTATATGAAGAGTGATGGAAAGAATTGGGTATTTTTATCCTGGAGAAAATTGGAAGGGGGAGAGATAGAGGAAAGAAGGACTTTATATAGCTGTCTACAATAGATCTGATGTCAGGAAAACTTTCCTATCAATTAGATCTCTCCAAAAGTAGAAAGGATTATCTAGAGAGTCAATGAGTTTTTCCTCCTTGAAGGACTTCAAGCAAAGGTTGATCAACCATTTATTTGTATTTGGGTTAGACTAGATGTCTGTGGAGGTCCCTTTCAGCTTTCAAATTAGATGACTTAATAGGTGTGTGTCAATGGGCAATTTGGGAAACAATGTGGCTTAGTGGAAAGACGGTAAGAATCAGCAGATCTGGGTTTACATCCTGTCTCTGATGCTTATCCTGTGTTACTTTGATTAAATCACTTAACTCCTCTGAGCCTCAGCTTTCATGTCTGAAAAATAGGAGCAATGATCCTAATTCACGTGGTATTCACCATTGTAATGGTGCAGCAATGTAATGCAGCTGGGTGGCACAGTGCGTAGACCATCACATCCGGACTCAGGAAGACCTGAGCTCAAATCCAGTCTGAGACATTTACTGTGTGACCATGGGCAAGTCACTTAACCCTGTTTGCCTCAGTTTCCTCATCTGTAAAATGAGATGGAGAAGAAAATGGCAAACCACCAAGAAAATCCCATATGAGGTCATGAAAAGTTGGCCATGACTAAAACTACTAAACGACAACAAGGTATATAGTAATAATAATTCTCACATTTATGTAGGTCTTTCAGGCTTGCAAGACACCTGCCAAATAGGTAACACACATGCACACTGATAGCCAGTTTACCATGACACATGCTAACAGGTGACAAAAATACTAATTAGACTTAGTCTTTTCCAAGAATCCAATCAAACTTCATTAATCAGTGCATGCCAATAGCATAACCAATACCCCACTCTAAGAGTAAACTACCACCCTGAGTCAGAGGTTTTTTCATACCAGACTCACACCAAGGCTTCCTCTCTGGTCCAGCGGAGACTGTGTGTCTCCTTCTGAGACCATTGTCATCGGGCAAGTCTCTGAAAATCAATCAATCAGCACTGCCCTCAAGTGAGCACCAGCTGGTCTGGTCCCAAGTGTGGGAGAGAGAAGAACCAGTCCCAGGCATGATCTAGGAGTTAGCCCCTGTTCTGGGGCCTCCTGTGGCTTTCTTACGGTCCTACTTATGACTGTTCCTAAGTTGTTTACTATATAATTGAATTTGTAGTTTACTCCATAAATTACTGACAAAGTTGTTTATGATATTATTTTCATTGGTGGACTTTCTTATCAGACGGAACACATGTTTATCAGCTATTTAAGAACACATGCTTATGGCATCATTCCATACAAGTGCTTATCTTACTATTGAAAAAGAACATATACATTCAACTTACTCATAACAACTCAATCACAAAACAAAATGGAGTCAGTCATGCAAAGTTGTCAAACTTACTCCTGCTGTCTGAGAATAAGTAATAAAACTTTCACTAAAAATTATTGTCTCATTTTATCCACACAAAAACCTACGAGGTAGGTGTTATTATTTTCTCCATTTAGCAGAAGGGGAAACTGAGGCAGGCAGAAGCAATATGTCTTACCACGGGCCACACATCTGGTGTCTGAGGCCAGATTCAAACTCAGGTCTTTCTAACTCTATTCCACCAAGCTTGCTATATGTGAAGGACTTTACAAGCCTTAAAGTGTTACACAAAATGTCAGTTATTATTCTTGCTAATAATTCTTTATGGATGCAGCACTGTATTAGGTATTAAGCATTAAAAAACAGATAAGATGTGGTCTTTGCCTCTGTGAAGTTAGTAGAGGATTGAAGAGAAGTTTATAATCCATTTAGAAATAACTCTATGTAATATGAAATGAACATTTTTTAAAGTCCAAGGGAAAGGTGGAGCACCTCTCAAGCACAGGAAATGGTGAGAGGCAATCAAAAAGCATTTACTATGTACCAAGCAATGTCTATGATAATGATAATTATATTAACTAACACTTACATAGCACTGCACTTCGAAATTATTCTCATTCGATCCTTACAACAATCCTGGAAGGTAGGTGCTATTATAATTCCAATTTTCCAGACGAGGAAACTAAGGCAGAAAAATGTGAAGTGCCTTGCCCAGAGTCCCACAACAAGGAGATGTGTGAAGCTAGATTTGAATTCAGATCTTTTTCTGACTCCAGACCCAGTACCTTATCCACTGTGCCACCTATCAGGGGTGAGGTACAAAGAGATGTGACCTCTACCCCTGAGAAGCTCACAATTTAATGGGGAATTGTTCATTTGCTTCAGTCACGTCTGACTCTGATTCCATTTGAGGTTTTCTTGGCAAAGATACTGGAGTGGTTTGCCATTTCCTTCTCTAGGTCATTTGACAGATGAGAAAACTGAGGCAAATAGAGTAAGGATTTATATAGCACCCAGTATTTGTCAGATTACACAGCCTGGCAACATGAGATGTGAGAAGTAATGACCCCTCAGTCAGTGATGAATCTAAAGCTTCAACATACAACACCATTGATTAAATAAGCAAATCAGAAGTTGGGGTAGGTCTGGAGAGAAAAATATTGAATTAAATTTTGGACATGTTGTTAACGACAAACTCCACTGAAATCCTCCTAGAAGAAGCAACTGGGAGGTATAGCGGTTAGTTTGCTAATGTGGAAGTCAGAAAGGCACGGGTTCACAGTTTCCTCATCTATAAAATGAAAAGCTTGAACTCAGTGGCCTCTAAGGCCCCTTCCCATTTCAATTTATACTATTTCCATGCCTTGCTATGGTAAAGAGATGACTGAGTTCTCAAAGGCTATGTCAATGGAGTATCAGTCCTATAGGATCTACCATGTTGAGAAAGCTTTGAGCATAGACCCAGCTGGTTTTCTATTGTCCAAGACTATTTAATGTGCTACTGCTTCCAGGAAGAGATTCTAAGCCAATAGCTTCTGAGATCGCAAGCAAATGATCAATTCTCTATTGCACATCTCACTCAGTAAAACAGATAGATAGATTAGATAGATAGATAGATAGATAGATAGATAGATAGATAGATAGATAGATAGATAGATAGACAGATGGATGGACGTATGGATGGATGGATGGATGAATAGATGAATGGATGGACGGATGGATGGATGGATGGATAGATAGATAGATAGATAGATAGATAGATAGATAGATAGATAGATAGATAGATAGATAGATTCGTACATGCATACATTTATAGACAGATATTTAGCTTAAGCATTTACTAAGCACTTACTATATACCAAGTACTGTGCTAAGTGCTACTAAGCAAAAAGATAGTCCCTGCCTTCAAGGAGTTTATATTCTAGTAGGGAAAGATACATAAAAGAGAGTTGGAAAAAGGATATCCCACAAGGCAAGATGAAGAAATGCTCTAGGGAACCATGGGCTGGTTCATAGCTTGAAGAAAACATGGCTAGCTTGGGTGCTTGCTTAAATGAAGGTTGGGAAGGAACTCAACAATAAGAGGAAGAAGGCATAGGGGTGAAGACAATGTTGGATCCAGCTAAAACCCTCAGGAGAGTTGATTGCTAAATTTTCAATATGAGAATTTTCATTTCAGAAGTCATAAATTAGGAGTTGGTTTATTGTTTTGTTTATTATCTACACAATAAAATGATAGAGAAAATGTTAATAATAGAAGTAAGACTTTTTAGTGTGTGCTGCTTTCCTTTTTTTCCCCCAGAGAGCTGATTGTTAAACATTTACCAGCATAACCTTGGGTGGAAGTATTGTCAACATGAGTAGAATGTTACTAGATAGAGACTGATAGTCAAAGGAATCAATTATTTTCTTGAATAGAGATAAAGGGTGTTTCATGAAGATTTGCAAGTGTGTGGGTCCCCTAGAAAATGTCTTCCCTGATATAAATATGTGAATTAATATGAAATGATTTTAAAATTTAGAATATAATTTCTAGTAATTCTAAAGATAGAGATATATGAGCTTTCTAACAAAGAGGATGGAATTAAAGTGCAAACCTTTACTCACAAGTTTTATTTGACTAGAGAATGAGAGAGAGCTAGGCTGGTCCTCTGACAACACATGTGTCATCCATCCCTGGGTCCATACTTGAAAACTTGCCATCCTGGCAGGACACTCCCATAGTTTGTGTTCTGCTGGCACAGCACCAGGGACCCAGGGTTCTCTGAGCCATAATGAAGTATCAAAGAGGAACCAAAATGGACCCAATCTGATGGTCAGAATATCGGCAAAAATATACTTTTTAAAAAGAATAGTCAATACTGCTGGAATTTTACAGTGTTGTTTTCAGTTAAGTGAAAGAAGCCAAACTGACTAGACAGACCAAGTGAAATTTTCCAATTTTAAAAACAGGAACCTTTTCCTTTGCTTCCCTCTTGTTTTTTTCCACCAGCTTTCTCTGATCTCCTCATCTCCTTTTGATTATCTCTTCTCACCACCCCCTATCTCTTTCTCCTTATCTCCTCTCTAGTATTCTTTGTTCCCTGGTGCCTGTCCCCATGTAGAAGAATTGATACTAGAACAATCCTTACTACAAGAAAGAGAGACAGAGACAGAGAGAAACAGAGAGAGACAGACAGTGAGAGAGAGACAGAGAAATAGACAGAGACAAAGATAAAGACAGAGAGACACAGGGAGATTTAATTAAGGAAAGAAGTAAGTTACTACTACTAAAGTGTGGAGACATCAAAAAAGACCTAATGGGGCAGGACTGAATATATGTAATTTTCCCTACTGTAAAGCCACAGGATGGGGAAATAAATGGAAATTCTAAGTGATCATTAAGATGATACAGCACCTGGCACCTTGGCTTTCCTTAGTTCCCAATGTGAGCTTGCAAAGCCTTTGCTTCCAGGAGAAATTGTCACTTTTCTTAGTCATGAACTGAAGCTGGGATGAAGCAGTGTCCTCGTTAACTGTCTCTACAATCTGCCACCTGCCCCTAGATGATTATGGACTTCAAAAGGAAGGCATACTTAGCGGTGGGAATCAAGAGAATTGGACCCAAGATGAATCAGTCAAAAGAAGTCAGGACTTTTTGGCTCCAATAAGCATTTCAAGCGCTGGGCTGGTGCTAACCTGTTTGTTTGGTAAGCTGAAAATATTATGCCCCAAGTTTAGGAAGTCTGACAGCAGAGCATTTGTGGTGTTATCAGACAAATATCTCTCTGTACCTGGACTCTGTGTCCAAGACTGCTCACCACCTCAGGTCTTGCATTGAGTTATGTCAACACATGACTCAGAAAAGGAGGAAAAGGAAAAACAGTCATAGAGGGAGGGCAGCAAGCAAATACAAACATTAGCCAAAGTAAGCCAGCTTGGTTTTAAATGAAAATGTGAATACATTAAACCCACTCACGCAATCACCACCCAAAGATAAAATGGAGGAATCAAGCTTAAGTTTTATCTGGGTTTTCTCATAAGTAAGCCCTTTGAGGAGGAGGGAACAATCTAGAAAACCAATACCCTTGCTAACATTTCTCTTTAATCCATGCTGTTCTATCATGTTTGAGAAGCATTTTGGTTAAGTGGGTAGAAAAGATTGTAGGATTAAAGGTAGCAAAGATGTCTGAGTCCATCTATTTCGGGGGTACTTACCCTGCGGCCCCTGAATTTGGCTCTTTAAAAAGCAGTTAGATAAATTTCAATATAATTAGTTTCCTTTGCAATCCTTCACATTTTTTTCTATGTTTAAAAAAAATATTATTCTGAGAAAGGATTCCTTAGACCAGGGTGGAGAACCTGCAGCCTCGAGGCCACATGTGGCCTTCTAGGTCCTTGGGTGCAATCTTTTGAGTACAAGTTTTAGAGAAGAAATCCTTTCATTAAGGGGTTTTGTTCTCTGAAGTTTGGATTCTGTCAAAGGACCACACTTGAGGACCTAGAGGGCCACATGGAACCTTGAGTCTGCCGGTTGCCCATCCCTGCCCTGGACTTTACCAGGTTGTCAAAAAGGACACTCAAAAAGTTTAAAAATCCTTGATCTGGCTCAATCCCCTCACTTTGACAGAAGAGAAAAATGAGACCCTAAGAATTTAAGCGAACTGTCTAATGTAATAGAAGTAGTACACATCAGAAGCAAGGCTAGAACCCAAATCATTTACCTCCAGAGTCAGTATTCCTTCTTCTATACCATGACTGGCCTTGAAAAGGAGAAAATCTGTGTTCCAGTTTTCCTTCCAATGCATACCAACCTGGTGACTGCTTGGTACTTAGATAATCTCCCAGTGTCTCCAGACATCTTCAAGATGATCAGTTTACCGACAAGCGGCTGTTTTGCAATGGTTAAAGGCTGTTCCACACCAGGATTTCCCCACACAAATGAAATTACTAGTCTAGACCAAAAAAAAAAAATCCATAAACATTATTGACTTCTCCGTCACACAATTCCCATAATGCTTTGTGGTCACCCTGTGACCAAATTTCCTGAATAGTTTACATATAGAGCCCTTGGTTAGGAGAAAACAAGGAGGAAAAGTAGAGCTAGTCTGCTACAAAGGGGTCATAAAACTATTAGTTTTCAGTCAACTCAATATGGTCAGATGGTTTCATCAGATAAAATCTGTCCAGCTTTATTTTCCCTTCCTCCATAGAAAACAAAGCTCCTTGGGCACTAACATGAGCTTGCCTGAATTACAAAAATGCTTCGCTGCTCCTGAGGAATCTTGCATTACTCTCTCCACAGAGGATGATATCACTCATTGGTTTATTCATCTATTTTGCCACCAGGAAGTACTGACTGAAAAGGAAACCTTCATTTCATTTTGGGTATACGACAACAATTATGTTTTAATATAATGGCAATTATTTCAGTTTGTGCCTAAGTGCCAGTGATAAATTCAGATTAGGAGTTCAATGTTGTTTTCCGTACAGTGCTAGGTGGCTGGCTACATGGATGCTCAGGGAATTTACAACTGGATCATTCACATCAAAGGTTCTTAACCCTTCTTGTGTCATGAACGGCCCCTTTGGCTCTTTGCTGAAGCTCATGGTCCTATTCTGAGAATACTGTTTTTTAAATGCATTAAATAAATAGAATTATAAAGGAAACCAATTATGTTAAAATAAAGTTATCAAAATAATTTTTAAAAGTCAAGTTCCTAGACCGCAGATTAATGACCCCTTGATCTGACTTATCCTGGTCATCTGGACCAAATGTAAATTGACTTGGTCAATAGGATAGTCCCAAATTAATTGGATGAATTCACATTTTTGTTAACTGTGTAGGCAGAGTAATAACATAGATAACAGAAGCTAAGAAGGAAAGGTAGTGGGGTCAAAGAAGAGAACAGATAGGATTCTACCACATTAAAGAGTTAAACTTTTTAAGTGAAACTTCAGAAGAAATCTTGTGATGCCATTTTCCTCTTTCTTGGAAATGGAATGTTAAAAATAATGAGAATTACTTTGATCACCAAACATTTCACTCATGTTATCTAGTTATATATTATGGGCAGAAAAACTTATGTGGAAAAAAAATTGAATGATTTACCCAGTCATATAGTAAAAAGGACTATTTCTCAACCTGACGAACTGGAGAGAAATAAAATAAACTGACCTAAGATTGATAAGGCTGTTACAGCCTCCTGCAGCTCAGCTTCATGTCTTCTTTTTGATCTTAATAGGGTACACCAAACTTTTAACTAGGGCAGGATGTCTAAGGCTTTCCCTCAGGCAACAATATTTGAAGGACGCTGACAGTACTTTCCAAATTTTAGCAGCTCAGTGCCTAATTAGTGGAAATAATTAGTTAAAATAGGAAAATACCAGATGATAACTTCCTCCTCTATGATAGGGAAAACCTAAAGGGAGCTCAGATCTTCCATTCCACGTTTTGTGTTGCTAAATGCAACAGGCATTCATGAATCATCAAATCAAATCAATTAAAAATTACTTTAGTCATTAAACATTAGAGGTATACCATCGAATAATTAAAAGGACATAAAATACAAGTTTTACTTTTGTAACCACCACATCGTGAATCTGAGGAAATGACTTGCAGGCAGCTGGAGCTCAGGAAAAGACCTTTGACAACTTTCCTCTGCTCCTGCTTGTAACTTTTCTTTTCATATTTTTATTTCATATTTTATATTGCTATTTCAAGCTACCAGGTATATAAGTCACTAATAGGACTAGCTAAGGGGAGGGAAAAAGAATCTCTCTGAGCACGATAGCTATAAAAGCCTTGAGAACAAACCCAGTTCCTATCCCTTCTGCCCATGCTCTCCCAAAAACCATCTCCCAGTAGAGCTAGCTGAGTCTTCTGATGAGGAACGGAGGTTGTCCCAGTGTCTCTGAGTCTGCCTCCTCAAAGTGGCCCGAGGTCTCTGATGCTGAATTGACATTGAAGTTTGTGCTTGTTATCCTGGACATTTCCTATGCCTTTTGCCTCTGGTGCTTAAAATACTAGTTATGACTCTTATGCCACATTTTATTACATAAAATGAGCAACTTGGACACCCTGCCAAGCTAATAATATTGATAAGAATAAATAGTATCTACATCTTAAGTTTTATAAAGTGCTTTACACATATGTACAATTTTATCCTCACAACAAAACTGGGGTGGGACAAGTGCCACTTATCCCCATTTTAAAGATAAGGAAACTAAGTCAGACAAAGGTTAAGTGACTTGCCCAGAGTCATATTCCTAATAAGTGCCTGAGGTCAGATTTTAATTCAAGTCTTCTTGATCCAGTAGTCTATCTACTGCCTCAATATTCGCAAATGTTCTTTATTGACCTAGATAGATGCGTTAACCTGTTTCCCAACCTACTCATGAGAAAAGAGGTTTTCATAAATCTACAGACAGTAGTTCTCCTCAGTGTGGAAGAGATGAGCTGAACCTTCCACTTACATGTTTGGTCTAATGGAGAAGCAGATGTCTTTCTCTCCTGTGCTTGAAATCATGGCTTCTCTATATGGACATTTTCTTATACCCATTCAGCTTTCTGGAGAGTGATTATCAACTTAACAAAACAAGCCTGTAATAGACCCTCTCCCCTACAAGTTACAACTGATAATGCAGAGATGCTTAGGTTCCCTTCTGTCTAGCTGCATAGCATCTCTTAGACATCAGTGGGGAGAATGAAACTCACAGTCTTGCAAAGTTTTACTTGAATGGAATATATTGAAAACTTTATAACTTTCTCTCTAGAAAAGCCACAACTTTAATGAGGGCATATTTCTTCTATATATTACTTTCCAAATAATTTTTGAGAAAATATAGTGTTCAGCAAACATTTGTTGAATTGAATGAATACTAAGCTTAAAAAAATTAATAGAATTAGTTCTCTACATGAAGGTCTGAAAAACTGGATGAATTCTCCTCTATGCAATTTACTTCAATTGCACAAATACATATTAAACTAAAAATTGTTCAGTTGTATCTAACTCTTTGTAACCCTGTGGACTTTTGAACACCAATACTATCCGTGAAGTTTTCCTGGCAAGAATATTAGAATTGCTTGTCATTTCCTTCTTCAGTGGATTAAGGCAAACAGAGATAAAGTGACTTGCCCAGGCTCACACAGCAAGTTAAGTGTCTGAGGCTAGATTTGAATTCAGGTCTTCCTGACTCCAGGCCCAGCCTTCTATCCACTGAACCACCTAGCTGTCCCAAACTAAGATTACCACATGAAAAATAACAATCTCTTTCCTCAAAACAAGAGTAATGTAAACATATAAGTATGATACAAGGTAGAATATGATAAAGGCAAAAGATGGGCCTTGACAAAGTGATCCAATAAAAATATATTGTATGAACCTTCAGGTATGGGGAGAACCGGTTGTTAAACATTTATCAGTATATCACTGATATTACTAACTGCTATTGTCTGTGTATTGGAGGGAGTTTAAGGGTGGGAAGAAAGTCTTTAATTTTGTTTTAACATTTAAAAGGATCCCCCTCTTCCAAGAACTTGGGAAATGTTATTGTAGATTATTATCTTTAAATAAATCAATTGCCTTTAAAATTATTACATTTAAATATTACCTTAAATACCCTTAAATATTGATGTTTTAGTTACATGCCTACAAAACGTGGAAAAGAAGAATTTCATCTGGAACAATTAAATTAGCTAAGTTCTGACTCTTTTGGAAAAACTGTAAATAAAGCCTTCTTGAAGGTTACCGATTGGCATAGGGATAAGGGAGACCTGCAGATACCATAGAGTGTTGTGTATTATAATTACATTCATTATAGCATTGCAAAGTAAAGTGCTACCATTTCTAACTCTGGAATATCTTTTAAAATGTACTCCTCCTCATACCCTCATGACCTATTCATCAGATTATTGAATAGTCTCCAATCTGCTTTCCTTTCCTCCGATCTCTTTCCCTCTTCAATCTTTCACTCCACTGCCAAAGTAATCTTTCAAAGGTACTTTCATGGAATAGAAAGGATGCCAGATTTGGAGTCTGACGATCAGAGGTCAAATCCTGGATGTAACACTTACTACCCATCTATACCCTTCTCTGACTTCCCCTTCCATTGTGCCCTCTGGAACTACTGTCTTTTTCTTTTTAACAGACTGCCTGTCATATTAGACATCTTCCTCAAGACTCCTTTCATCTTCTTGCAATTATGGAACTTTGGTTCTACCAAGAAGATGCTTCATCCTTGACTACTCTTCTTAATTCCGGGTATACCTTCTCTCCTGATCCTTGAGACACTGGCACAACAGGAGCTGGGAGACATCTTGCTCCTCATTTCCACTTTCAGAACTTCAGCCTTCCCTCAGCCTTCAACAAATTTCCTTCCTTCCAACTAACTTTCTCTTTTCTCTCTCCATCCCTTTCTTTCTCTCTCTCCCTGATATATGAATATACACAACTTACAATGTATATACACACACACACAAAGCATGCTTCTAAAAAGATGACTTTTTATTTTTGTAAAAAACATTCTGCATCTCAAAAATGATTGATTGGTACCTTTTCCTTTCTCTTCCTATGTGTCCAGGACAGTAAGTTTAAGGCAGAGAGTTTTCACAGGTGCTAAATGCAAATCAATTTAAAATGAGGCCTCTCACATTGGAGCTAACAGTGCCCCAAAATAAAGTTCAGCTAACTTATACCAGATTTTTATTAGTTGTTCCAACTGTATCCAATCAACTGTACAACTAAACTATTCCGAAACAAAGACCACAAAAGGGGAGTGGGGAACAGAAACATGAAAATTTATTTTGGATGTCAGAAATATTTTCAGGAATATAGGCATTGATTAATCAAACTTTCGAATTACTGAAATGCATCCTCTCCTCCTGGAATTGAGAATTCATTATACTAAGCATTCACATGCATGCACACAAATATGTGGCTAATTACTGAGCATTCACTGCAATTCCATAGCAATCCAGTGTAGTAGAAAGCAAAAAAATGGAAGAAAATCTTACTGTCATGACAAAATAAAATAACCACAGCCCACATATTATATACTTATTCACAACTTCATGTAATATATGAGTTCATTGAGGCAGACTCATGGAGTATGAGCCAATTGAGATCGCAATCCCTCTTGCTTGTAGTGAGTGACTTTATGAGTTTCTGTGGCCAAAAGAGTTCATCATCTGATGGCAGATCTTCAAGTGATGAGACTTTCTAAGCTTTGTAGTCTAGTAAGATTTGGCAGAACTTACACTGTGCTTAAATACCCTTTGAAAAGTTTGGGTCCTCTCAAGGGTCTTCTGGTGAATGTTTAACAAGCAGCTGGGGTGGGGAGAAATATATGCACACCACATTTTTGAGTTTAACCTAAATCATGCACATTTTCTCCATCACTTTCTTAAGTCTGGAAAGTTAATAAAACAAATCAAAAATAAGGGGCAGGGGAAGCATAAGGAAAGAAGAAAAGAAAATTTTGAAAAACCATTCATACATGTATCATCTGTTGTATAACAGAGTTGTAGTGATTACATGATTTTCCAAATAAACACACAAAATGCGAGCTATAACCAAAGAAAGTCCATCAACAGGTCTTAATAAGCAAGTATTAACAGATCATTGTGGCATGCGTTGTCAAGAAAGTCCAACAATCATCAGCCGGAATATGAATGTGTAATGACTGGTTTATAATACCATACTCTATGGTTATATGATGCAATATTGTGTCATCAAACTTCAAAGCAGGAAAAAACTCACAAATTTACAATAAATTATTAAAGATGACTCATTTAAAAACATTTTATAAATTTTCGAAATAATACAAATATTAAAAAACTATTATAGGGTTAAAAAATTCATTTTCCAGGAGGCACTGAGTAATTTTCTTTTTAAAAAGGGAGTAGTAGGCCAAATAAGTTTGATCTAAAGAAATAGAGAGAGACAGAGAGTTCAGTTCTCCTACCTGTGCTGTGACATGTAAGTTCCCTGAACAATAAAAAAGCTTCCTTTGTTGTCTCATATCTGGTAGACTACACAGCCACCAGCTCCAAAACATCCATTACTATTCTAATCAGACAACAGAGCAGAACAGTGTCATATACTGAATAAGAGACTGCTTCTCCATTGGTTGGAGACTATCACTAATCAGGATCAATAAAACAGCAAGAGGGAAGCAGCAAGAACATTGGGTTTGGACCTTGAACTTAAAGAGACCCTTAAATTTAGCCAAAAACTCATGCTTAACTCTGAGACAAAAAGATTTAGATAATCTCATCCTCTTTAATATCAGCTGTGAGACTGCACAAAAAGTAACTTCTCTTAATCGTTAGTTTATTCACACTGGAATAAAAACACCTATTATGTTAAGAAATTCAAATTATCTCAACTTGGGGGACCTTTTATTTAATGCCTTTATTTTGGAGGAAACTATGATATCATCAATGTATGGCACTCACAGTAAGAAACTCTGGCTGCCATTGGAGATCAGCAACTATTGCGCAATTTGTAGTTTGAGAGAGTTTTCTAAGGCATTAAGAGATTAAATCATTTGCCCAGGGTCATTCAGCCAGTGTGTGTCAGAGGTAGGATTTGAATCCACAGCTTCCTGATTCTAGCTAACTCTCTACCCACTACTCCACACTGCCTCTTGAATTTATCCTACTCCAACATTTTATTGCAGGTTTGGACTTTGAACTCAAGGAAGCCTTCAGATTTAGCTAAAATTCTCATCTTTCAACAGGTCAAAAGCACCAAAATCTAAGCTCTTGATAGCTATACCAATGGAGTATGAACTCTGGAACATCTCACCAAACTGTAAAGATTTTGAGGTTCTTACAATGTGCTGTCTTCTGACTCAGAGCCTTAACTAGGTCAGGGTGATTAGGGCTCTAAATTTAGAGGATACTGAATATAATTCTCGTGGCTGCTCTCCTGAAGTCTTACCATTTGCAAAATGCTATAGAGAAAGATGGTGGAATGCTATGAATGATGGTGTGTTACCTATAAAGTAAAAGCCTTGCTTATAAAGTGCCTGAGCAAATAAAATAAATAAATAGATAATTGAAATGCCTGAGCAATAAATAAACTGAAATGGAAAATAAGCCTGTGGACAGCGTAGAGTGAGATTCAATTAAACCAAATCATCTCAAGATCATTTAAAGATGAAACTGGCCGGAAGACAATAAATAGATGGAAATGAAATGGACAGGGTAGCATTTCCATTTTTCTCATTAGTGTCAGTAGAAACACCACATTTGGATTCTTAAACTCAATCCCCTGTGTTATACATGCTATATGATGAAACAGAAATGGCACTAAGAAACGTAACTGGACCACTCCAAATTTACAGAGGAAATTCATGCCTGAAATGATAGACTATTGAGAATGGTGAGAAATTATTTCTCAAGAAATATAAAAGGAGGAAAGCTATCAAATGTTTTTGGCAGAGAGGTGATGGCGTGGAGGTTCAGAATGAGATAGACATTTTCAGACATGGCTGATGGAATCCTTTCCCCCCCAGGACCATATTATTTTTTTTTTAAATAAAGAATAGAATTCTACTGAGGGAGCATGGAGTTAGTAGAAAGTAACAAGTGTAAAAAAAAGAAAGATAAGAGCATAAATAAAATATTTGTAAATACACAGAAAACAAAAAAAAAAGTTCCTAAAGGATACCAACTGGGGGCTTTTATTACTAACTTTAAGTTTAATACATATTCTTTTGAATCAAGCTACAAAACAGAAGTTCACAATCTTCTTTGTTGTTCTTTTTATAATGGAATGTTTTTGTTAACTGTTCAAAATAAATAAAAAATTTTAAAAGAAAACAAACAATTGGGAAAACAATTGGGAACACTACCAAAGAAAAGCAGTTAAGAGGGCATTACAAACTACTGACTCCTACTTCAGCAAGTCTATAAAATTGTTATGAAAATTATTGACTTTTTCAAAGGCATCCTTAATGAAAACGTGAGAGAAACCTGAAGGCTTTAAGAAAGGTTATAGTTGATGTCTAGTTTTAATAGACTGATGGGGAAATGTTAATAATGAAGATTAAGCTTTAAAACATGACGTGTTGTCAGAGAATCAATTGTCAAACATTTACTAGCACATCATTGACAACAAATTACCAATACCTGGCATCTATAGTAGATGTTCAATAAATAGTTTTTGATTGACAAGCAAAATGTTGTATAAAATATCTAGTAGATGTGTGATTAGAAAAGGAGGAAAGCCAGCTGTGTATCAAGAAGGAGAAATAAGAGATAGATTTGTGATAATAAATAAGAGATTGATACGTGGCATTGATTGTCACATCATGTCAAAAGACCAACAGCAAGAGTTTTTAACTTTTTTTGTGTCATAGACTTCCTTGGCAGTCTGGTGATGCCGATGGACTCCTCAGAATTGTGTTTTTAAATGAATACAACAATTAATATAATGATTGTCATTTATATAAAACTTTAAGGATAGTAAAGCATTTTAGAAGTATTATCTTATTTTATTCCCACAACAACCCTGGGAAGTAGATGCATTGGTGGTATCAACTTAAATTCCAGCCTCCCAGGTAAGTTATCCAGCTACCTAATGAACTGAGAAATAACCTCATCACACACTGGGAAGGGAATTCTCTTTTCAGGGCATCCCAAATCCAGAAAAGGTTCTGTCTACACTGCAAGCTACTTATTGTGCTTTTGTCAATAAACTAATTCAGATTCATTTTAAATATGAAAACTCTGCTAACATTTATCATAAAAAAACTTTGATCTTTTGGTTCACCTTAGGTGTTTTAGAAAGGGTTATATCTCCCATGGTTTTATGAAAAGAAACTGGATTATTTCAGGAAAAAACAATACATTTCAACCTCTGAAGAACAATTCAATTAATAACATTAATGATAAATCCACTGTAACCATACATACACCACCTTATACTTGTGTTTTGGCTTGCACAAAAATATCTTTCCTAAGATTACAGTTTCCTAATATGTCTCAAGCTCATCCATCAAGATTCTAATGGGAAACCAGAAAAAAAAAATTTCCTCTTGGGAAATAGAAGACAATTTGAAATAGTGGAGGATGGAAATTCTAAAAATCAAATTTTCCCCTGGGCTTAGAGTAACTAAACTATTTCTTTCAAATGGGCTACATGCTGTACTATAATTTGGCAATTTTGAGGGAGAGGACCAATAGGAGTTTACATTACAGGAGATATGTTTGTGAGTAATAGTAACAGCTAGCAATTATATAGTGTTTAGGGTAGACAATGTCTTTTCACCACAATGACACTGTGAGGTAGGGAATGCATTCAGCATTTATTGTCTTTTTTTATAGAGAAGGAAACTAAGACTCTGAATGAAATTACCCTTGCTTCTAATTATCAGAACCAACATTCAAACTCAGATCCCCTGATTCTCCCTTGAACCACAATGACCAGTTGAGTTAATAACTGCAATTGACTTCACCATGATTGGTACAGAGAGATTAAAAACACAAACAACTACATGTGAACACACATACAAAAATGGAGCAATGAGCAATTCATTGTGTTTAAGGCTTAATCTATGAAAAGAAATTGTGCAAAAGTTCAAAAACGATCTCCTGGAGTTCATCATCTGTGTAACCTTTTGTTGTTAAAAAGGCATTGATCAAATCACCTAAGTCTCCTACAAGGCTCTGTGCTGCACTCTCTTCTCTATTCCCTCTATATTACTTCACTTGGTGGTCTCACCAGCTCCCGGATTCACTGATCTTTATACAGAGGATTCTTTGCTCTATTTATCCAGCCCTAACTTACCTCCTTATCTCCAATCTCACATCACCAGCTGCCTATAAGACATCTTCAAATGGATGTCCCACAGACATCTTAAACTCATTAGAGTCAAAACAGAATTCATTTTCTTTTTCCCAGATCTCTCCCCTTTTCCAAATTTCCTTTTTATTTTCAAGAGCATCATCATTTTCCAAGTTACCAAGGCTCACAAGTTAAGTGACATCCTGGAATCCTCTTCCTCATTCATCCCTCCACCTCCCATAGTGTTCAATCTGTTGCCAGATCTTGTCATTTCTACCTTTGCAATATTTCTTCACTATCTTGTTGCAAGCCTTTATCACCTCATAAACAGACTATTGAAATGCCTTTCTGGTTAGTCTTCCTGCCAGTTGGCTGTACAATGAATAAAGCACTGACCTTAGAGGCAGGAAGACCAGAATTCGAATCCAACTTCAGACACTTGCTATCTGTGTAATGCTGAACAAGTTACTTAACCTGTTTGCCTCAGTTTCCTCAACTGTAAAATGGGGCTAATAACAGTAACCTAACAAGATTGCTGTGAGGAACAAGTAAGATAATATTTGTGTAAAAAAAATAGCACAATGTCTAGTACACAGTAGACACTATATAAATGCTTGGTCCCTCCCCTCCCCTTTTCCATACACTCCCAATCTACTCTCTGTTCAATTGCAAAAGTAATCTTCCTAAAGTAGAATTCTTACCAAGTCATTCCACTAGTCAATACACTCCAGTGGCTCCCTACTTCTCCTACTACACCTAGGGTAAAATATAAAATGAAATAAAATTAAATTAAATTAAATTCTCTTTTGAGTTTTTAAAGCTCTTTACAAGCTGGTCCCTCTCAACTTTCATAGTCTTCTTACAACTTATTGCCCCCCGTGTATCCTGTGATGATACAGCACTGGTGTTCTTGCTGTTTTTCCCACATGAGCCTTTTCACTAGCTGTCCCTCATGCCTTGAATGCTCTCCCTCTTCACCTCCTGATTTGCCCACTTTCTTGCAAGATTTTTCTCAAATCCAACCTTCTTCAAGAAGTCTCTCCCAGTGCCCCTTAATGCTAGTATTAATATCAAAATTGCTTCCAACTTACTCTCTATATATCTTGTACATCCAAGAGCAGTGTTCTCTCCTAATCCACTGTGAGTTCCTTGAGGACAGGGTCTGTTCTGCCTTTCCTTCCATCCCGAACACTTAGCCCAGTGCTTGGCACACAGTAGGTGCTTAATAAATGCTTGTTGAATAGAATTGTCTTGACATCCTCTGGCAGCCACAGTCATAACTGAGCCAAATAGTGAAAAGTCTATATGTATCACTACATTTTTTTTCTTCAGTTTCTCAGCTTGATAATTCAAGAAACATTGCCTAAATTGAGAAGAAACTCATTTCTTGACTCATTATTTCCCAAATGTATAAGCTTACTGAAAAAAAAAGACAAGGAAAAAGTGAAAGAGCTCTGCTAGAATTAGATCCTTTCTCCAACAGGGAAAATGTGTCCATTGGGAAGTACTCTCTAGTCATACCTATCACAGATTACCGTTTGATTTTTACTGATGTTGAACTTAACCAGGAATTTTAAATACCTGCTCTCACATTCCTAAAGAAAAAAATAAATATTCCTAATGAATGTAGAAGTTGTTGCTGAATTAATTTGATTATTTCTCTTCAAAGTTATAGCTTTGACATCTGACTTGGCCATTAATAATAAAATATGCTCCTTCATAAGGACGATGCATTTATTTTTTTATTTAACACGATGCATCCAATTTGTATTTTTATTTGTATGCAAGTTTAATTTTAAGAATGACATAAATGTATGTTTGAGTTGAGATCTACATTAATGTTTCATTTCTCCCTATTGCTACCTTGTAGATTATCTGGCAACCTAGCTAGAGAGGTAACATGGTATTGTGTATGGAACAGTGGAATCAGCCAGGAAGATGGGCTCAAATTCAGACTTATATATTTCCTAGATGTGGGGCATTGGACAAATCACTTGCCTACCCTCTCTTTGTTTAGATTTATTCATCTGTTAAATGAGGAATTTGGACTTGGTAGCCTCTAACATTCATCTATATCTACGACCCTCCATTGTCCCATTCACCCAGACCCACAACCTCGGTGCCATTCTAGATGCCTCGCTCCCCTCCCTTACATACAGTCTGTTGCCAAGGCCTATCAATTATGCTTTAAAAGCAGCTCTTTTAGACACAGCTTCTATGCTCTAACATTGCTATTTCCTAGGTGCAAGCCCTCATCAACCACCTACTACAATAGGCTACTTCTCTCCTCATCACCTCTCTGTCAACTCCAGTCCACTCCCTACTCAGCTAACAAAGTATGTGTCTGATCATACCATCGGCCTATTCAATAAACTCTGGTGGCTACCTATTATTTTCAGGGTCAAATATAAAATTTCTCATTTGGCTTTTAAAATCTCTCATAATCTGGTCCCCTCCTATGACAGTCTTCTTATTCCTTATCCTCTTCAACATATTATAGGATCTAGTGACTCTACTTTACTTGCTGTTCATCACAGAAAACACCCCATCTTCATGCTCCATCCCTTTTATTTCTTCCTTTTCCTTTCTTTAATTTTTAATTTATGAAATAAAACATTGTTTATGAAATATAAAAGATGATTGCACATAAAACTGCAACCCTTCTTTCTTTTTCCTCCCCCTGCCATACCTGGAATGCTCTCCTCATCTCCCCTTACTAGCTTCCCTAGATGCCTTCAAATACCAGCTAAAATCCCACCTTCTGCAAGAAAACTCTCTTGATCCCCACTAGCGCTAGGGCCTTCTCTCTGAGGCTATCCCCAATTCATCCTAAGTACATCATATTTGTACATAGTTATTTACATATTTTCTTCTGCATTATATTGCTAGCTTCTTGAAACCATGGACAGGACAATGGCTGGCACACAGTTGGTGCTTCATGAATGTTGCTTGACTGAGTGATCTTATAATCCTTCAAAGAAAAGTTTAGAGTCCACCTGACACAGACTCTCCAGATCTCTATCCTTAATGTTATTATTTCCATCTCCTCCTATATTGCCTTGTATTCACTTTATAAGGATGTTGAATATAATTCCATGTGTATGTGTTCTTCTCCCATCTCCAGTAGAATGTTGAGATCCTCAAGAGCCACAGATATCACATTCAAGCATAATGCCTGGCACACATAATAGATGCTAAATAAATAATTGTTGAATTGAATTGAATAGTATTTCATATTTCTTCATTTAAAGACACAGCATGTGTTCAGTTTTCAATTCAATTTACCATGTACAACATTTTTTTTTGGACGTGGCCAATGTGGGAATTTGTTTAACTATTCATGTGTGTTAAAAAGGTATTTTTTCTCTTTTTCTTTTTTCCTCACTACTGGGGCAAGGGGAGATAGGTGAGAGAGAGAATGTGTCTGTTATTTTTTTAATTAAATTAAATTTTAATTAAATTAATTTTAATTTAATTTAATTTAGAACAATTGAGTCTGTGCAATACACTGATGGGAACGTGACGAGAACAGAATGCATAATATCGCTCCTCTTATGTGCTGAACTTTAACATAATCTCCCTGACTGTGCCCACACTTTCACAAGTCTCAAGTGATTTCCATATTTTCACCATATTCATGTTCTTGCTACTCATGGTTACCAATCTCAGAAGTAGTTGGTCCCTTTACCACTTCTGTGGAACCTCTTTCATTCTTTCTGCCCCTTCCCGGGGAGATTTACAAGAACTCTCACCATAAGGGGAAGTGAATTGACTTGGCCTAAATGCGTACAGCCCAGGCGCAAAGTACGAGTTCTCCTTCCTGTTCATTTGGGGGAATTGGTTTTTATTGCCATGGTGGTGGGGTGGTGTTAATAATTCAGGGGCCTCTTAGATTCATTCTACATACATGAACAGAAACCCAAGCTTGATAGGGCTATAGAGGGGCACGATGTCCCTCTTTGCTCTAGTGGGAAATGCCTTTGAAATTTCTCTTTTAAAGGTTTCATAAGCAATAAGAATAAGAACTGATAAGAACTGATGCTTTAATCTCTTGAGAAAACTGAAGGGCCAAGCAACTCTTGGTGGATTCAGGTCAGGAGCTTAGTTTTGATGACTACAGAAACTTGGGAATTACTGATAACGTTTAGGAAACATTTAGGCTGTGGATGAAATGCAGTAAATAGACACTTGCCAGTTAATCCAGAACTAGCACAAGTCAACATCAAACAATGAGTAAAGAGGAGTCATGATTCAACTTATTTATCCTACCAGTAGACTATTTAGAGAAAAAAGAAATTTAAATATGGTTGATTTTCAAAATTGGCTATATAAATATGTATTCATTTTTATTCATGTAAATATTTCAAAATTGTTATTTGAGAATGAGCTCCCCATGTCAAAGTGTGTGCCTTGCACTATTGGTTACCTGGCTATGTTGGAAAGGTCAGAAGCAGTACTCCCCAGGCTTCTAAGCCATCGCTGCCATACTGGTCTAACTGGTTTCCTGAATATGAGGGTTGAAGCATAGCAAGAGGGAAAAAGAAGGTATTCTGGCACCAGTGAACCTGTATTGCCTGCTTTTGAAAAGAGTTTCCATTTCCTAGGTTTCAAGAAACTTGGAAAGGGGAGAATTGTTGGAGTATATTGATGAAGACTCAGGGACAAACTGGACAGATATGGGAAGGTCAGCTAATTTGAGTCTCTAAGGAATTGCTGATGGGGTACCAGGAGTTAACATTTTTGATCAAGATAGAGACTTTCCTGGCATATGAGATGTAGTGAACTGCTCCTTTTAAAGTCTCAGAATATAGAATTTCTGACCATGTGATTATTCTGTAAGCAGATCCTGAGATTATCAGAGCTCAAGGCCAGCTCCTTCACGAGTTACATGTGTGTTTGTCCTTCATTGCCAAAGAAGACCATGTCATCAGAGAAATTATGACATGACTTGCCCTTGACTTTGTTTTGAGTGAGGGAGGGCAGTGCAGGTCACCAGCCTCACTTCTCCTCCAGAGTCATCTGAATCCAGTGGTCAGATATTCCTCAGGATGACCGGAGATGACCCAGGATGAGGCAATTGGGGTTAAGCGATTTGCCCAAGGTCACACAGCTAGTGAGTATCAAGTGTCTGAGGTGAGATTTGAACTCAGGTCCTCCTTATTCCTGCACTGGTTCTCTATCCACTGCATCACCTAGCTACCCCTTTTCAAGAATTATATCAACTGGTGAATTGCCTTTCTGGGGAAGGTCATAGCATTTGACTCAGCATATCATGGATGAAGCAGCAAACTTAGATTATCTTAGAAAAGTCTGACATTGACAGGGATGGCCACAAAATACTTGGACTTGCAGAGTTACAACATGTCATCTGCATTGACTTGACTTCACTGGCTCCATTATGATTGCCCAGTGATGGGAAACTTGGCTACAGCAATCTGTCTGAGAAATTCACTTCTATGCACTGACCTGCAAGCAGTGCTTTAACCAGTGTCTGAATCCTGTTCTAAGTGGCCCAGCTCTGGGGAAGGGTGGTACCTCCAAGAAACGGCCTCTCCTCTTTTCACTATCACCATTACAACATCATTCGTGTTTATGCTGATAAATTTTTAAAAATGATTGCATGTTAAAATTAAAAATAAAAATGATACAAAGGAGTTAGCCCCTTATGTATTTTTATGAAAGCTCTTTTGCTGGAGTGAGAAGACTACAACAGATTAGCAAAAATAACATTCAATCAAATACAAAACCAACCAATAATAATAGTTAAGCTACAGTAGGGAAGAAATAAAAAGAATTATTAGAACCTGCCAAACCGTGCATTAGTTTATATCGATACACTGATCATTTAAAAGAAATGGATTATTAGTTTTTTTAAATACACAAACAGATCATGAAAGAGATGACAGCTATCATTATTGTGAAAATCATTTTTAATAATCTTGTAAAAAATTTGGAAGATATAAATTATACATTTCCTTCTCTTATTTCCCAATACAACTAAGAAAGCTACCTGAGAACGGGTGAACTGTCTGTCAAGGAAAAGTGTGAAATATAGGGATATACATGTATCAACCATGTGTTATACTGATTATCCTTCAATACTCATGTGACAGGGCTGATTACAAACTGACAGAGAGGAATCATTGCAAAAGTCTTGCCATTGTGTAATTCAGACATGCACTGCCATAATAATACGCCAGATGGAAAATTTAAACTCGAAAGTAAGTTATGTTGCCTCTCAATTTTGTATAAATCCTCAAAGTCCAAATTAAAAGTTGAGGATGTATAGTTACAAATTTAAAACCCCCTACCTTATTCCATCAATCCTTCAACAGCATACAGGATAGCACACTCATCTGACCCAATGGACAGCCTTATCTGCTCATTGGTTATGTTGCTTCATTTGGAAATGACTGGGTAGAAGAAAAATGTACCCTACAGTGAGCAACACTGACTTTAAACATTCAAAATGAACCCGAAGGCCAGACAAGGTTTATTTTAGTTTCTGTTAACAATGTCCTGTGTGATGCATCATTTGTAAAGTTCTCTCATTCAGTAAGTATTTCAATCTTTCATGGTTTTTGCAGAGCCTATTTGAGAGGTCTCAAATGCACAGAGAAAACTGGAAATGATTTTCAAGATAGCTGCTTAAAATGTATTTATTTCTTTTTCAGATTACCTGAATAATGGATGTGAGGTATTTTGCTACTTATAGAAATCAAGAACTCCTCAAAATGTTTTAAATCTATGAAAGCTCTGTGTGTGTGTATGTGTGTGAGTGTATGTGTGTGTGTAAGTGAACATTAACCTTGTGTTCAGAAAGTACAGGATAAAACAAATCTTAACATAAAAGTATAAAACAAATAGACAGTTTTACATTAGTACCATGCCATCGAATAAAGGAAAAATCCTGAGCCCTCAGATGGGAGCACTGAAGGCGGCAAAGCCTCCTAAAAAGAACACTAATGATATATGCAAATCATTCCTCTCTTAAAGTGCCAACATATGGGTGTTTATTTGTTTCCAAGATCAGTCATTTTTAAATGAATGCATCTCCACAAATATTCTTTATCCATTATTTGATAGATTATGAGCTCATTAGATGGTAGCAATTGTATTTACCTTTCTATGTGTCCCCAGCATTTAGGACAGTTTCTGGCATACAGTAGGCATTTAATAAATGCTTCTCGATGACTTTTTTATTGATTTGAAAGGCACTGTGCTTGGCACTGGAGAAATAAAGATAGATATGATGCAGATCCTAAACTTAAAATCTAATGGGGAAAGATCTTTGAACAGCGAAGTACACTGCAATGGCAAAAATTTTATGAGAAACTTGAGGAGTGCCTCATACAGTACCGTACATAATAAATGTTGTTAAATCGAAAAGGGTAAGATCACTTTCAGCTGAAGAAGGGAAAGAGGACAGGGAGGATAATTGAAGAAGGTGGCCTCCTCCTAGGAGTCTATGACCAGTTCTAGGAATACAACTGAACAGTCTGAGACTGAGAAGAATGAAAATTTTAAAAAATCGCATTTTTTTACCTTCTCCCTACACCATCTGTGCATCATTCAACAGGGGTGCATTGTTCATCTTTCAAAGGAGATACTGCAAATGTTTATTTTCCTTGTGTTTCCATTGTTAATGCTGGCTAAAGTTTCCTAGTGGCCACTGGATAAGCAGAGAACCCAACTGTGCTAGGAAAGACTCATGAGTGATTTTATTAAAGGAAGCAACATTAGGGTTTTATTAAAGAAAACTCTGTTTGGCTTTAAAAAAAAATACTTATGCAGGAGACATGTGGAGAATACTCCCTAGAAGCTCATAGCAAAAGTAATAGATATTTATTTCCTCTATAGAAAATCAAAAGAAACTGGTCTTGATACAGCTATTTCTTCACCCAAGACATAACAGAACTAATGCACTCAAATGTCTGCAAAAGTCATCCCTTGTTGGGTGCAATTCAAATGCTGTTTTGGTTTCTGATGTGCAAAGTATTAGATTAAGGACCATGTTATGAAATCTGATGACCAGGAAGAAGGAATTATCATGGTACAATGTCTTAACATTGCTAACTTCTCAACCTAGCCCTAGGCAAAACTGGGAAGTAAAATAATTTCAGTCTTCAGCACAGCCACTCCCTCCTCCTCCTCCATGAACTTGGTGCTGGTCTAGATAGTATACCATACTCTAGACCTTTCCTTCCCATATCACCTTACCAAAGAAAATTTGTCTGTCTTTTGACCACATCCCTCAAGACCTTGCTTTATGAAGTGACAGATAATAGAAGCTTGTATACACAGCATATTTGGTGCCCTATTTTCTTCCTCTCAAGGGAAAAGGAGGGCCAGTAGTAATACTTGCTGCATATGGATAACTATTTGATAAACTAATCAGGTGGAGGATAATATGACCCTCCGATCCCCTAAGTGACATAGTGCGGATTTTAACAGTCACCAGTTAACGACGAGAATTTCACATGTGATTACAGGCTGGTTGGGAAAGCAGTTAGGATTAACAATACAACTTAGGGAGTAACCCACAAATCATAATACATAGGAAGAGGAGATTTTCGCCTTTGCCTTGGTAAAGGTCCACCTTGGTCCTCTGATGTGATTTCAAAAAATGACTGGCTGGTTACTGAAGTCTAATTGATCACGTACATCCTTACTTTAAAGCCTAAACAAGAGGCTAGTAGTTACCAAACCTCAGACCTTGGCACTAATATGGATGATGTCAAGAATGTCAATACAGCAAATAAGGCAGCTAGGTGACACAATGGACAGAGCACTGGACCTGGAGTCAAGAAGACCTGACCTCAAACAAGTATTAGCTGCGTGATCCTGGGGAAGCGACTTAACCTCTTCTGCCTCAATTTCCTCAATTATATAAAAGGGATAGTAATAGCATCCACATAAGGGTTGTTATGAGGATAAAATTAAATAATATTTATAAAATTATCTGCAACCCCTAAGGTTCTACATAAATGCTATATACTAATATAATTCTATTTATAGAATAAATTCTACCACTAACCTATTTCAACTCTGTGGGTCCCAGTTTTCTTAGCAAAAATCGGTGTTAGACTAGAAACTTTCTAAAATCCTTTTAAGTTCTAAAATTCTGAGTCTATGACTGCTTTCGTCCTTGCTTCTATACCTGTCTCAACATACCTGTCTCTATGTTGTTGCTGCGGTTGTTGTCTCTATATTGAAATGCATTCAGTCATTTTTCAGTCATGTCCAACACTTTCCACATGTGCCACAGATTCTGTTTCTTCCATCTTTAGTGACTTTTATCTTCTTCCTCATAGTTTTTAGCCCCTTTGTCTTGACTTATTCCCGTCTGCCTTCAAACATGTTCAGAATACTGTTTTCTCCTATCTTGAAAAGAACCTGCACTTGACTTTATCTCCCCCATAAACTTACTCAGCCAGGAAAAGGTTTTGTTTTTGTCTTTGTATTCTCAGTTTTTCAAACCATGTCTGACACACTGTAGACACTTATTAAATGTTTGAGAAAGGAGGAAAGGAAGGAAGGAAGGAAGGAAGGAAGGAAGGAAGGAAGGAAGGAAGGAAGGAAGGAAGGAAGGAAAGAAGGGAAAGAAGGAAAGGAGGGAAGGAGGGAAGGAGAGAAAGAAGGAAGGAGTAAAGTGTTCATGAGCATCATATCCAAAAGAGGAAGCTACATCTAAAGTCTAACACATCAGCATAGAGAAGGAGGAGGCAAACTGGCAGATTTGTGTGCTGAAGAGCCTGGCCTCAGGAAATGTCTAACAGTCAAGCCCAGGAGAACATAAGCTGTACGCCAGAAACACCACTAAGTTTAATTTTCATTATTAAAGATTTTTCTCCACCATTTTTTCAAGTATAGATAATCACAAGAACAATAAATCGAGTATATAAACAAAGGTTCTCGCAGGTGATCAGGATGTGCAGAAAAAGATAAGCAGGTGAACATCAATAGTGTTATCAAAATGTACCAGCTGTGCCAGGATAGAGACTTTTGCTTTTGTAACCCCTGATTGGGATGGAGAGGAAAGATCCGTTAGGGCCTCAGCTACTGGCAACCAATGCCAGGCAGAGCTCTGCAGGTGTCAGCATTTCCTGAGCACAGGGTTGGGCTTCATAGGGAGTTCTAAGACCCTAGTACTTCTCACAAATGCAAAGTCTGAACTCCTTTTTATTTTTAATTTAATTTTTTTTTGTTTCATTTTAAATTCTAAACTCTCTCCCTCCTCACCCTGCACTAGAGAAAGCCACCACTTAACATATATGTGTATAAGTATGTATTTATATGTCTGTGTGTGTATATATAGATGTATATATGTAGGTCCATACTATACACACTTTTATTTATCAGTTCTTTCTCTTGAGGTGGATGACGACCAAACTCCTTTTTGAGACTTTTTACTCTCTGGCCTCATCCTACCTTTCCTATCCCCAACCCAAACCTTCTGTTCTGCTCTACCTAGGGCTGCCTCCATGCCACAAATATACCACGCACATTCCTGCTTTCAGATCTCCTCCCAGGAATGCCTTATATCCATATCCTTTCAATTCCAACATGAATTCTTCCTCTTCCTTAATCCTTCACTATATTTTGCTAACATTTTGACTTTTCCCTTCTATGGGCCCCTGTACAACTAACGATACTTCAGCTGTTCCAGGGGTTGTTTTTAGTCAAATGAGAAGCCCCTCCTCCATGGATGATGAGCACGATCTTCTTCATCCCTTGGTAAGACATCTTTGTGACTTGGTGGGGAAAATGTAGCAGCTGGTAGCTGACCATCCAAGATAAGCTCCTCCAGACTTAGCCAGGTTCTTCTCAGGATAATGGATACATTATCTACTGCTAGAACTACAAATAAATTCTTTCCATTTTTATAAGACCTGCCAGACTTTACACTCCACTGGCATAACTTTTGAGGACACAGGGTCACTACCATACCACAGGACATGGAAAGCAGACACCAGTAGAGGATGAAACTCCTATTTGTACTTAATCATAGCTTTTTCATACTATCATCTCTTTCAGATGTGCATGTCTTATTTCTCCAACTATATGCCATGATCCCTAAGAGTGGGAATTGTGGCTTATATGCTTCTGTATCTCTCTTTAGCATAATGTTAAACAGATTGTTGGTGCTCAGTAAATACTGACAGACTTGAATTAAATCTGTTACTTGGCCAAAAATTGGCAGCATCTCAGAAACCACCAGAATCCTTTAAAGTCCCTCAAATCTATAAAACAGAGTTTAAAATTTTTCAAAATCAGAAAATGAACCAAGACTATTAATATTTCCCCCCTTTAAAAAATGTGAAGCTAGCTAAAAAAAATATGTATTTCATTCTCCGAAGTCTTTCTGAACATGTTCATTTTATTTCTTATCACAACATTTTCCAACCATTTTAAAATACTGAGTCATGAAATAACATGAATGGTATTTTATTATTATTTGGGGAAGAACTAGGATGAGAACAAAAACATAGATCTCTGTAAGAACTGAACTGTTCCTGGTGCACAGAATAAAAAAATCTGCAAGGTATTTCAGTTTTTTTGTTTGGTAATCTTGGAAATGTTATTGGGATTTTGTCATACAATTATTATGTGCCCAGAGAAATGCCTCCAAGATAGAAATGCCACTGTTGCTATTACTTATTCAGTAGCCAAAACATTTTAGGTGACAAACATCAGATGTACTCCTTGAAGAAGACCCTTGACCTCCATGAGCTGGCATCAGTCAACTGATTAATAGGCATGTACTTAACTTACGTACTTACTATGTGCTGGGTACTGCAGGAAGCATTAGAGATACAAAGAAAAAGCAAATAGCACTCCTGTCCTGAAGGACCTTACAGTCTCATAGGGAAGAAAAAACCCTGTAAATAAATAGGTTTGAGATACACACAGAGTAGAATGGAAAGTGCCTTCCAATGAAAGTTTTATTTTTCTTGTGACGATAAGATACTAGTAGCTAGGGGAACCAGGAAAGGATTCCTACAGAAAGCAGCTAAGTGGTATAGTGGGTAAAGTTCCAGAACTACAGTCAGGAAGACTTGAGTTCAAATCTTGTCTCAGATAACTGTGTGACCCTAATTAAGTTACTTACCCTGCCTGCCTCAGATTCCCCATATATTACTTGAAGTTAATAATATCTACCTGTCAGGGTTGTTGTAAGGATAAAATGAGATAATACATCTAAACTTTGAAATGCTATCACTACCATTAAGATGGTGCTTGAGCTCCATCTCAAGGGAGGCCAGGTATTCTAAAATGGAGAGATGAGGAGGGAGAGCATTCCAGGCCTGGAGGATGATTAGAGCAAATGTTCTGAGATGTGAAATGGAGAATCCTGTATGAAGAAGGGCAGATAGACCAGTATGACTGAATTGTAAAGTACACAGAGGAGAGTAAATTAGAAGAAGCCTGGCAATATAGAAAGGTCCTGGGTTGTGAAGTGTTAAATGCCAAGCAAAGAAGCTTATATTTGATCTTGGATATAAGTGGGAGATATTAGAGGTTATTCAGTAGGAGAGTGACAGCCAGAACTGCACTTTAGGAAAATCACTTGGACTCTAGTGAGGCATAAAGTCAATTCGAAGGCTATTGCAAGACTCCATATAAGAGGAGGTGACACCTTGAGCTAGGGGTGAGGCCATGTGAATGGAAAGAAGACATATCAAAGACATGTTCATAAGATCATAGATATAGAGGGGGATGAGACATCAGAGACCATCTAGTACAACACTTTCATTCTGCAGATAAGGAAACTGAGACCTAAAGATGTCAATGAATTGCCAAAAACCACACAGGAGCTAATTAGCTATTTGCCTAGAATATGTTCCCACATCAGCACTACTACTGAGAACTCTTCCCTTCCTTCAAGGCTCATATTGGGTGCTATCTCTAACTGGGACACTTTCCTGATCCTCCCAGATGTTAGCTCTCTATCCCTTTCTCAAATTATGTTGCATTTATTTATCTGTGCTATGTTATATAATTCCATCAGAAAGTAAACAGGGACTATTTTTAGATTGTCGTTATATCACTGGTACTTAATACAATTCCATGCACATAGCAGACATTTAATAAAAGTCCACTGAATTGAAATGAATTATGTAAACGTTTAGCACTTAATTAGCTTCCAATGACAAAGGTAAGATGAATTTTCATAAATATATATGTATTAGAGGATGTATTCATGTATGTGTATACATATGCATGTTTACGTGTATATATTGTACATATATTCCTTTCCTTTGCCCTCCACACACATATATAGACGTGGAATATGTGATAAAAAATCATGGAAGGGTGGGTACAATGCTTTCTGTGCCATAAAAACATTTTTACAAAGGAACAGAAAGCAAACAGCTCCTTCTACTTGGCAGTGGGAGCGTGGTATTCATTTCTAAATCAGCCTTTGCAACTGGTGCCCAGAGAGAGGTCAAATAAGGAGAATTTATCAGCACCTGGTTGTGATGACCGGTGTGTCTCTCTGATCACCATGCTCTTCTATCTGGCACTATCTACTGTGACCATGTGACCCCAAAACTAGTTCACAACCTCCATTAGCCCTGAAAACATACTCTGAATGTAAAGTTCTTCAAGTCTTAGACTATGCAATCTCTTAGGTTCTCACATGCAAATCTGAGAACTACACTTAAGTCAGACAAATTTATTAAGAAATTATAGCACGTCCCAGGTACATTTCAAGATAATGAGAAAATTTTCCTAAGACTTATAGATATAAAGAAGCTAGATTTTGGTCTCAATTATAGGAAGTCCAGAAGAATCAGATATGTTCCATTTTTAAGGGTTCATTTTTTTATCTTATGAGAAAAGAAGTGGTATTAAAAATTTGCATTTAAAAATTAAATTGAAATAGTGAATTTTTCCTTCACATGCTGTCAACATTACCAGATCTGACCACTATTAGGCATATGGGTTACAATATTTTTCTTTTGTCCCCCATGAGAGGGAAAGGAGATGATTGGAAAGAAAAAAGATAAAATGTAGTTTATTGAAAAAAGATTTTAATAAAGCATCTTGAGAGTAGGAATTGTCTCATTCTTTGTATTTGTATCTCCAGTACTTAGTGGCTGAATGGTAGGCATTTAATACAGGTATTTAGTGACTGATTGTTTGATAGATAGCTTGGTGATGTCAATGGGCTGCTTGAACCAATTAATCTGGGCTTAATTTGGGGGCTATTTTGTATCTATCTCTGGACCAACAATTTTTCAGTAGCAGACTTTTATCAGGTCACAATGCAAAGTTCTACCATTCACATAAAATCAGATTAAAGTCTACATTGTAGACCAAAATATATTTCAATAGAAATCAAATCCCACTTGGGGGACCGTAATTCCCAAATGATATATTCTAAGGCATTGTTTCAGAACATTTCAAAGCTGCTCTTGAAATGTATTTTTAAAATACCCAAATGACCTTGGATTGTGAAAATGAGTTGTAGCTCCCTTCAAGTCAGTTGTTTCTTTTTAAATCCCCTTCCTTCTTAAATGAAAATGTTAAAATGAAAATGTCAAATTAAACGATAACAATAAATGATCCTGATGGTGACATTGCACATACAAAGAAGAAATATGTTGGTGAATGCATACATTCCTTTACAATGAGCATCTGTCAATGAAGGAGCAGGGACTGTTTCATTTTAGACACGCCTATTGGAAAAGTGAAATGAAATTCTTTTCCTTGATTTATCTTGGCTTTTGCTAAGAAGTGACATGAATTCACAAAGGTTTACCTGTACAGAAAAGTTCCTTATTTTAATATGATTATAGGGAATGAGAGAGGTGGGCTGAAATGGAGAAACACAAACAAAAACCTCTTCTCTGCTTAAATAGTGCTTAGTAAAGGAAAGTTTTTCTTCCTGGAGATTAACTTCTAGTTCTTTCCATCCTTCTCTGATGCTTATATGTTGTGAACCAACGTTCTTTACTAAGCAGATTATTCTGATATTTGAGGCTTATGCAGAAAGTATCTACAGGAATGGGTAAATGGTATAAAACTATCCCTATTATATATTCAGGCCTTTTGGAATACAAAACAAGAAAAATGAGTCAACAATAGTTCTTTAAAAGATTGGCACATCTTGAAATAATAAGAGACTTGAATCAGTGCAACCTTTTAGATGTGGAGGCTGAAGCATAAAGAAAGCAAGCAACTTGTTCAAGAGCACATAGCTAATAGTAATTATTCTTATAATTGTAATTATAATAGTCTGAGATTTACAAAGCACTTAACAAATATTATTTAATTTGATGCGAATTAACAATAGCACAACAACTGGTAGGTGAGGTTATTAGCTCGATTTTCCAGGAGAGGAAACTGAGGCAATCAGAGATTAAATGGCTTGCCCAGGGTCACGTAGCTAGAAAGTGTTTGAAGTCAGATATGGACTCAAACCTTCTTAGCCCCTGGTCCAGCACTCTATCCACTGTACCCATCTAGCTGCCAAATAATAGTTAGTGCCAATGCCAGGATTAGAAAACTAATGTTATAACAATGTCTACTACAGGTATTTCTTTGATATGTTTGAGTTGCTTCGTAGATTTCACCTTATTCACCTCTATAACATCTTAATGAGGGAGCTAAGCCAGGTGGAATTATCCAGTGAAGGGAATTTGGGCATGGAAGTTAACTTAATTTCTTCGAAGTTATACCAGTTTCACAGGTTAGAAGTAGCTTCAGAAGGAGAACACGATGAATTTTACTTTGGACCACAGTTGTAGTACACAGTGCCTAGGACTAGCATGCTGGCACACTTACCTCTTTCACTATCATTGTGGGTGTGCTAGAATGCATGCCCATGTCCTACGAATGCCTCAGGTCCATATTTATTGAACTGGAGTTGATGGCAGGACATTAGCAGCATCATATATGTTTCCTTATTCCAAAAAGAAATCTTGACACATGGTGCATCTTTCCTTGATGATGTCTAGGTTATGACAACATGTTGAGTGAGTCATACAGAGAAGGGATCACAGGAGAAGCTGTAGGGATCAATTTGATGACTAGCAATTCTATTCCTTGAAGAAAATCCAGATAGCGAAGGGCGGGTGTTAGTGTGTAATCACTGGGCTCAATCATTCCAAGAGAGGGCTAACCAAGTCCCCACAGGGTCTAGCCCACAATTGCAGCATAGTCAATAATCCCCAAACTCCTAACACTTAGATAGAATTGAGGCAAAAGATGGCAAGAAGTAGGAGGAGAATTTTGGAAATGGTAGGCGGTGGGTCCTGGAAAGGAGTAATGATGATGACAGAACCTCAGGAAGGTAACCACGGTGGGGGAGGTCCTTGGGGGACTGTGGTTTAGGATTGACTGGCCAGAAGACCCTAGAAAAAAGAAGGGGCTTTGTGTCCCCACAAGCACCACCATTTTGGCACCCAGGAGCAGAGCCCCAGTTGTCCTGCCCTAGATAGGGCTCTAGATGTTGGGCAATAACAAGGGATCATTAGCTGTCGATTGTTAGAAGATAACCACAGCAATCACAAATGGTTAACTCTCTTTGATCAAAGGCCTCAGAAGTCCTGAGAGATAAGAGGCAATGTATGTAGTCCACAAAGAAGGGCTTTAAAAAGAGCCAGAGAAAGCTAAAGTGGAATAACCATGCTATTAGAAGCAATGCTATGATCCCTTCAGCTCAACTGCAAAAACACAACTCATTAGTAAACTCTTCGAATACAAAGAACCGCAATGACTCATTTTACTTTATTTGCATACTAATTAAATTAAATTATAACAGTAACATTTGATTATCTGCTAATTATCTTATTACTAATTTAATTCAGCACAGAAGAAGCCCTTGGTTATAGCCTTTGTTGCCTGTGTTGTTTTCTCCCTTAGGATTTGTCCAAGCTGACTTCCTAATTTCTGACGTCTAACATTTAGTTCGAGGGGAATCAAGTTTACATGAAAAGAACTGACTGGCAACAGAGGTTAAAGGAGATTGGAGGTTGAAAGAAAATACTGAAACAATAAGATGTCAAATAAATTATTGTAATGAAAACTTCTTGAAAATATCATTACATGCAAAATAAGGAAAATTGATAGATTGTGTTAAACTCCCTCAGAAAATACCACAGTCCCCACCACAAGAAAATATGTAAATTTAATACTGTACAGTGGTAGTTCTTTTGGAAATAATTTAACATTATGTAGCACAGTCAGATCTTTATAGACTCTGAAAAGAATACTTGAGAGAGAAAAATTCTACTTAGTTCCTCCTTTCATTTAAATAAATGACAATAATTTTTCAGTAATATCCAACTCTTTGTGACTTTGTGGATCATAGTACACTAATACTGTTCATGGAGTTTTCTTGGCAAAGATACTGAGATGCTTTGCCATTTCCTTCTCTAAGGCAAACAGAGATTAAGTGACTTGCCCAAGGTCACACAGAAAAGTAAGCATCTGAGGCAGGATTTTAACTCAGGTACTCCTGAACGAAGAACCAGTGCTCTTATACACAGAGCTACCTAGATATCTAGGATTAAGGCAAACAGAGATTAAGTGACTTGCCCAAGGTCACACAGAAAAGTAAGCATCTGAGGCAGGATTTTAACTCAGGTACTCCTGAACGAAGAACCAGTGCTCTTATACACAGAGCTACCTAGATATCTCCTGGGCAAACAGAGTTCAGGTGACTTGCCCAAGGTTACACAGTCAAGTATGTGAGGCAGGATTTGAATTTGGGTCTTTTTGACTCCAAGCCCTGCACTCTACTGAGCCATCAAACCGTTCTCATTACTTCAATACCATTATAGATCTGGAATGAATATGAATACTTATGAATACTTAATCACTCAATCGAGTATTTATCAAGAACCTACTATGTGCCCTGTGCTATTCAGATGCTAGGAATACAGAGACAAAAAATGAAAAAATCCCTCTCCTTGAGAAGCTTACATCCTCATGGTAGAGATGAAGTCCATGCAATGTATATGAATGAATGCAAAAGCATTTATTAAGCACTAACTATATACAGAACAAATACAAAGAATAAATATAAATAAATGCAAAGTAGATGATTGCAAGGTCATGAAAGAGGGAAAAGCATTAGTAATTGAAGAAATCAGGAGTGACTTCATGAAGTTTTTGCTTGAGCTGTGTATTAAAAGAAGAAAGGCAGAGATGAGGAGGAAGTGCATTTCAGGCATGGGAGAGGACCAATACAAAGGCATGGAGATGGGAGATTCAGGGTCCTGGTGCAAAACTAAGATGAGATCAGTTTGACTGGATCTTGGAGTGCAGAAAGGAGACCAATATACAATGAAGCTAGAACAATGTTGGCAAAACTGTAAAGGACTTTAAAAGCTAAAAAGAGGAATTTATATCTGATTTTAGAACCAATAGGGACTCACTGGGTTTTATTGAGTAAGGGAGTGACATGATTACATTGGTACATAAGGAAGATCATTTTGACGTTGCATGGAGAATAGAATAAAGTAGGCAGAGAGGCCAATTAGGAGACCGTTGTATTAATCTAAGCTACAGTGGTGATTGTTTGAGTTGAGAGAAGAGGTCAAATGTGGGAGACAGGAAGGTAGGACTGAGCATTGGGGTTTGGCAACTGAATGAATAAATGGGGTGGAGAATGAGGATTCCAAGATAATAACAAGGTTATGAAACATGGGAGGCTAGAAGAATGATAGCGTCTTTGATATATATATATTATATATATATATATATTATATATATATATATTATATATATATATATATATATGGAAGTTTGGAAGAGGGATGAGGTTGGGGGGATGGGGTTTGGGGGGAGGGGGAGAGGTAACGAGTTGTGTTGGAATACGTTGAGTTTAAAATGTCCATTAGGCAGCTGTAACATGGAACTGGGATTCAGGGGAAATATTAGAGCAGTATATCCGTGAATCATCCATACATGAGTTAAGAATTAAACTTATGATAGCTGATGAATTCACTGAAAGAGAGGTGAGAAAGAGAAAGAGAATATATAGAGAGAAGAAGGCTCAGAAGAAGGTCTTAGCCAATGCAACCAAGATAGGAGGGAAGGAGAAAACTGGGAAAGAATTTTTGCAACTAGTGTCTCTGAAAGGGCCTCAGTTCTAAAATATATAGAAAACTGAGTGAAATTTGCAAGAATACAAGTCATATGAACAGGCAGTTTTCAGAGGAAGAAATTAAAGCTCTCTATAGTCATATGAAAAAAAATGTTCTAAATCACTATAGATTAGAGATATGCAAATCAAAACAACTCTGAGATGCCACATCACACCTATCAGATTGGCTAACATGACAAAACAGGAAAATGATAAATACTGGAGAAGATGTGGGAAAGTTGGAACACTAATTCATAGTTGGTAGAACTGTAAGCTGATCCAACCATTCTGGAGAGCAATTTGGAACTAAGTCTAATGGGTTATAAAAATGTGCATACTATGACCCAGCAATACTGTTTCTAGGGCTATATCCTAAAGAGATCATAAAAATGGGGAAAGGACCCACATGGATAAAAATATTTATAGCAGCTCTCTTTGTGGTAGCCAAGAACTAGAAATTGAAGGGATGCCCATCAACTGGGGAATGGCTGAACAAGTCATGGTATATCAATGTAATGGAATTCTACTATGCTATAAGAAATGATGAACAGGCAGACTTCAGAAAAACCTGGAAAGATTTATATGAACTGATGTTGAGTGAAATGAGCAGAACCAGGAGAACATTATACACAGTAACAGTCACAGTCTTCAATGACTGATTTTGATAGACAGCCCTTCTCAGTAATGCAAAGGACTCACAATGGAAAATGCCATCCACATCCAGAGAATGAACTATGGAGTCTGAATGTAGAGCAAAACAGACTATTTTCTTTTTCTTTTGCTTTGTTTTGTTTTTTCTTTCTCAAGGTTTCTCCCATTCGTTCTAATTTTTCTATATAACATCACTAATATGAAAATATGCTTAATTGGAAGGTATATGTAAAGCCTGTATCAGATTGCAGACTGTCCTTGGGGAGGGGCAGAGATAGGGAGGGGGGAAATTTAAAACTGATGGAAGTAAATGTTGAACACTAAAAATAAGTTGACTTCAAAAAAAGGAGGTCTTTGGAAGCATCTGTAAAGAGGAGGCATAATGATATCAGTGATGAGTCAGCAAAGGAGATAGAAAAGTAGTGAAATGGGTAAGAGAAGTGGGAGACTAATGTCATGAAAACCCAGAAAGGAAAGGTTATCCAAGAGGAGAGGAAGTCAGGAGAGTCAGATTCAGTGGAAAGGTCAGGAAATATGAGGTCTGAGAAAAGACAATCACATTTAGCCATTAAGAGATTTTTGGTAACTTCAGAGAGAGCAGCTGAGTCATAAGTTTGAAATCCAGATTCCAAAGGAGTGAGGAAAAGGAGAGAGGATTGAGTGGAAAAAGCCTTTTGGGGAGTTTGATTGAGAAAGGGAGAGAGATACAAGATTTTAGTTTGAAGTTTTGATAGTCTAGTGAAGATATCAGTGAGTTTTGGGCATATAAGATGGCAGTAGGGAAGGGACTGGTATATAGGGAGAGGGTGAAGGTTAGACACAATGTTGATTGAGGTTTCAGTTTGCTAAAGAACACAGTAAGGTATGACCTTGGAAAGAGGAAGGAACACCAATCTCTTGGAGAGACTCAGGGAAAGGAAGAGAGAGGAGATTATGTGAAAAGGTTGTGAGATAGGAAGGAAGAGAAAGCTCATGGCGGATGACCTCATTTTTCTCAGTAAAGTAAGAGGTGACATCCTCAGCGGAGAGAGTGGGGAATGAGACGCTGATGTGTTGAATAATGTTTCTGCATAGTGAGACAGGGAATCAGGAAGAAATAAAAGGATTATCTATTCCAGGGGTACGATGGTAAATCATTAACAGCCAGCTTGGGAGGGGGAGTAAAATGGAATACTTTTAAGTTTAAAATACATTTATCAACATTTTCTACACCGCTTTCTTAAGTCTACATTGGGGGTTCAGCAAACTTTGACCCAAAGGGTCAAATCCAGACAACAGTCTGCTTTCATGTTGAATAGTCATTTCAATCATGCCTGACTCTTCATGGCCCCATTTGGGGCCTTCTTGTCAAAGACACTGGAGGGGTTTTGCCATTTCCTCCTCCAGTTCATTTTACAGATGAGGAACTGAGGCAAACGGTGACTTGTGCAGGGTTACACTTCTGGTAAGTGTCAAAAAGTAGACTTGAACTCATGAAGATGAGTCTTCCTGATTCCAAGTTCGCTACCTACCTACCCTGTTTTGTAATATTTTTAGAGATCCCTGGGAAGGCTCACACTGAAAATTTAACAATTAAGCTCTATTTCAAGCTGGCTCTGGCATATCCATGAACTACTCCTTCCAACTGCAGATTACAACCTTTCTCTGTCTTTCCATCTCGTATGATTTTTATCTATCCTCCCATAGATATTCCAAGGGTGCTACATCAGTGATGGGGACCTTTTTCTAGCCTCTTAGCCTTAAAATTGTGTATCAGTTTAGCATGTAAACAGCCCATTTCTTATGCTTTGCTCTCATTACATGAATTTTCCCCTCTTTCTGGGCTTTTAACTTCAAACAAAAAATTCAGAATCACAATGTACGGAAATACTGGAGAGCTTTAGGCCAAGTTTTCTGAGTTGGAATATTGTCTAAGGAATTCTCATTAAGACATAATTAAGATATGGGTTTGGGAAGAGAAAGAAAAACAAAGATAAAAATTTTTATGCAAGAAGGGAAACATTTTTTGATTTGACATATTGTGGAATCAGACTGAGGTATTTAATTCCTCTGAGCCATCTGTATTCGGACAAACTATAATTAAGTATGCCAATTATAATTTTCCTCTATATTTACCTTATATTGACTAGAATTTATATGAGCTTGTAGTAGCTAGTCTATAGAGTATTTGTCTCATACTACCTCATAATTTGATTGTACCAGGAATGTGAGAAGGCCAATTAAGATCTGCGTGAGCATCTTCTGAAAACAGTTAAGAGATTTAGAAAGTTTTCAGAGAGTTCTTTTAGAAGAGAGAAAAAAACCAAAATATTCTCTGTCCGCTATAAAATTAGAAGAAACTTGGCTATACCAAAAGATCCATGATTTCACAGGGTCTGGGCATTGCCTCTATCCACACAAGTCACAGACTCTCTACACTTCAGAAGACAGTCTTTATAAATTATTACAGCCAAAAATTTCATCATCCGGTGGTTAACCCTCCAGTGGTGAGCCTCTCCCAGTTTAGCTAGAGGGAGCCTCAGATGACAGTCCGCTGTAAAGCCCACAATCAAAATCTGCCTGCTTGGTAGAGTCTCCCAGAGCTTGGACTCAGCTGGCACAGCCCACAAGGGTCACCTCTACACCACAATGAGGAATTTCCTCCTCCATGGAGGAAAACTAGAAGAAAAACTTACAAATACTTCAAAATGTTTGTCACTGGAAAGGTAAAGTTTTGCTAACGCATCTTTTAAGAATGCTTATCACAAGATTTTTTGAATACCCAGGAGATCCAAATATTCCTGGGATTTTTAAAGCTTAAGTTGACATTAAACTTCTCTGATTCCTAAACCTGTGTAAAGCAGTAAAATATTGTCTGTTTTTGTTGGGCTTCTAATTGTCACATTGGATCATTGTAGGGGAAAGGAAAAAAGAATTGAAAAATATCGTCTGCAGCAAGAAATGAGAGGCCAAAAGGATCATTCAAAAATCTCATGCTAGTACTTTATTATTAATTTTCTAAGAAAAGAGAACATTTGAGAAAATGGCACACATTGAACATTGTGAAAAATAAAGCCACCTATAACTTAATAGGAAGCAACAAATTCAGAATCAATTATCCATGTTCTACTATGTCATCAACTAATAGGGTATAGGCAAAATTAAATACCAAACTAGAGGAAAGGACAAAGATGGGATAGAGAAATTTTGTATGATCACAGATGCTCCAACCTGACCTATTTAAATAAGCTGCTAATTGAAATAACGGAAAGTGAAGATAATTTTATTACCATTTCTTGAAGAAGTTCAACCAATGCAAAAGTTGCCACTGTAAGAAGGTCAGAATTGCCTGGGAACAGCTTTAACCAGGGAACATTTGATCTTCTAGCCAAGCAGAGAGACAAGTCAGTCTGTGGCAAAATGAGCTTGAATCATAAGCTCATTTTCAAAATATTATGGAGGAGGATGGTAGAAAACTAGGAACCAACTTGCCTTACAAGTTAACGAAAGGGAGAGGGAGAGAAAGCAAACCTGCAGAGAGTTTGGTGTGAGATCCAGCTAAGCCAGGTTATCTGAGAGCATTTGAATGTGGAATTGAAAGGACAGTTAACAGATTAAAAACTGAATAGAATTGCTACAATATTTATGGGGATTGGCTTGGATCAGCAATGATCGTAAAATCTCCACAATTGGACTCTTTCAACAATAGTATGTGAGAATAGCAGGAGAGGGGGAGAGAAGGAGAGAGAGAGAGAGAGAGAGAGAGAGAGAGAGAGAGAGAGAGAGAGAGAGAGAGAGAGAGAGAGAGAGAGAGAAAGAGAGAGAGACAGAGACAGAGACAGAGAGACAGAGAGAGACAGAGAGAGACAGAGAGAGAGAGAGAGAAGAGAGAGAGAGAGAGAGAGAGAGAGAAGCGAAAGACAGGGATGTTCACAGTTATTGACTGCTCCTGCTTCCTCATCTCTATAAAACTTTGTGGAAATGCTTTATTCATGCATTAAGAGTATCTTAATGAAAATATGATATGGGTACAGGCAAAACTTTGCAAATGATTTCCTGTAGCATATCTTCACAATCACACACCAAACTAAGAGATGCGGAGAACATTAAGACCCAAGAAGCCACAAGGTCACAATGTGGAAGATTAAATCCAGACTTTGCTCTCCTCTCCTATAGTCTCAGTTATTGCATATTTCTGACCAAACAAGCAGTTTGTTAATAGTCCAATAGTTAATTAATAGGCCAAGAAACTACTGCTCAAAATCACCTTTTGTCATCAGGGAGTATCTTTAAAATGGATAGGTATCCTTACACACAGTTCATCCTCTACTGGGACATGTCAGAGAAGGGCTATCTTTCCAGTAGAGTTCTAGGCTTCAAGGATGGGTATGCTAGAATTTCCCAGAATTCTATTGCCTATGAGACTGTGTGTCTGTCCTGCAGGAAAATTGCATCATGATGAACTTTTCGGGAAGATTCCTAGGGAGAATGAGATGGAGAAATGATTAACAAAAGCCACTACAGGAAGAGCTCAGTAGCACCTTAGTCTGCTTTTCTTGCTACAAAAAATAGACTGATGAGAATTGAGAAAGAAGACTTCAAGCTTTGGCTGAGATGGTTGAAAGTGGGACTGTACCGGATTTTCCACACACCACAAGAACTGTCTATTCAGTCATTCTAGTGGATAGGTTGGAAGCTGAGGAAGATAAATTCTAGTCACTTTTGGGGGACTGTCTTTTTGCCCCTTTTTGTATTGCTAGACCATAGTATGTGGTAGGCTCTTAATAAATGTTTATTGATAGATAATTGATTGACTGATTCTCTAGTGACTGTGAGATCATGGCCAAACCATTAACCTGTCTCTGCTTTTAATTTCTCCATGTACACAATTGGAATAACATTATCCTTTACTGATGTCTTAGGAAGACTGTAAGGTAATTAATGAGAAATCACTTCAAACTCTCTGGAAGGAAGCTAGTATGTAAATCTTTAATATACTTGTTGTTTTTCAGTTATTTCAGTCATATGCAACTCTTCCTGATCCTATTTGGGGGTTTTCTTAGCAAATATACTGGAGTGGTTTACCATTTGCTTCTCCAGCTCATTTTACAGATGAGGAAATTGAGGCAAATAGGATTAAGTCCCTTGCCCAAGGTCACACAGCTAGAAAGTGCCTGAGGCCAGATTTTAACTCTGAAAGATGAGTTTTCCTGAATCCAGGCTCAGAATTTATTTCCACTGAGTCATCCAGCTGAGCCCTAATATGCTTAGCATCACCATGTTTAAAAATCAGGTCTAGTATTTCATTGGTACAGGGAACTGCCCAGCAAGGAAATATCTTCTACCAATACGAATGGGCAGGTTCTCTGAAACTTATAGTGTTAGCACTTTACCTTGGATATTCAGAGGTCAAATCGCTTGCCTAGGGTCACTGGTATATATCACAGGCAGAATTTGAACTCAGGTCTTCTTGATTCCCAAGTCAGCTCGCTGTTCACTATGTTACACATACTCTGCCATCATTAATATGATTATTATTTCATTTTTAAAATGCATATAAATCTGGTCTTAATTCCATATAAGATTAAGAGCCCTATTGGTCAAATATATTAAAATGCCATATTTTGAGGTGGGAGGAATTTTAAAGATATAGGGTTTTTTTCCTCAGGAAGCAAATAAACATCTTTGACTTGGTTTTCCTGTTTGTTGTCATGACAAAAGCATATTTACCAGTTGAACTCAAAAGTATCTCAAAGTCTCAATGTAAATTTCAACTTTAATAAAATAAAACTGCACTAAGACTTTTGGGTCACACTTTACAGTAGTCAGTTTAGCTTTATTGGATTAATGCTAATTTTGCAAAATCTTCTGGGAATTACACTACTGTAACCAGAAGAGTTCACCTGTTAAGAAACAAAGGAATGGGTTAGCTTTTTTTTTAATGCTAACTAATATATAAACCTAATATATAAATAGAATGGTAATTAAATGAAAATTGATTGACTTTCAAAGCAAAAATCATATTCTCTTATATGTGTGTTCTCACATCATTTGGAGCACCAAGCCAGTTGTAGGTCAAGTTGTTCAGATATTTAACACAAAAAAAGTTACTTGATAGAGCTTGGTTTCTTTAAGTAATCAGGTTCAACACCTGCATCTAATGAATGGCATTTTCAAGGAAAGGTAATAGGATGATCTGTGGGCATAGTTTAAATCAACATAAGGAAAGAAAATAACCCCCTTCATCTTCATTCAGCCTAAGACAGGAAGAATTCACTGTGTCCTGAATCGTAAAAAGGTCATGGATCCTTCGAACTGATGGAGCCTCTAGGGGTCATTTTGTTTATCACCTGTCCTTCAACAAATTAAAAATGGGATAGAATGCGAACATGTTCAAGAAAGAAATGCCACCTTTTTTACTATCTTCTAGAGGCATCAGGAAATCATTGATCATCTAAGCTAAAATTTGTATGAACAAAAGATTCAGAGACAAGAAAGTTGCCTGTGATTAGTATCTCCTATAATAAAATAAAAATTATTCAATTTGAAAAAAAAAGCAAGAGTCCAACAATTTAATTCAATTTAATAAGGCTATATTAAGTAAGTGCCTACTATGTGTCAGATGCAAAGGCAAGAAGGAAACTATCCCTGCTCTCAAGGAGTTTACATTGTTAGCATTTTATTTTTTTGTATATTTATTCCTTAATTTGGGCACATTGGACAGAATGTTGGGCCTGGAGTCAGGAAGACCTGAGTTCAAATTTTACTGCTGACACTTACTAGATGCGTTACCCTGGTCAAGTCACTTAACACTTTACCTCAGTTTCCTTGTCTGTAAAATGAGCTAGAGAAGGAAATGGCAAACCATTCTAGTACCTTTACTAAGAAAACTCCAAATAGGATGAAGAGTGGATCACAACTAAAATGAGTAAACAAGAATATTTTAAAATTTATTTTGACCCTTTTTAAAAAGTCTTAACGACCAGCTCTGGTACTCTTCTTGGAAGGGGGGGGGAGGTAGCAAGTCTTTGCTATATATTAATTCTTCTATATGATAAACATAATCTTCAATTGAAAATTCAAGGAAATTAAATTCAGAAGCACATGACTACTCTTCCTTCCCATTAACTTCTTTCAACTAAAAAATAAAAACAATGAAACCACAAACAGCTTTTCTTCTTACAGTTACTTGAAACAAAGAAGTCTTCCGGTTCTCTGAAAGACATTGAAATTCAGCTTGCTTTGGGAAATCTAGAAACAAGAACTAGGATTGGTTCAACAAATCATTTGTCTCAATGTATAGTACAGGAGATGAAAGCCAGTCCTTGATTAAGGAAAAACTTTCTCTTAGGAAAATGAAAAAAAAAAAGTCAGGGCTCCCTTTCTATACTGTTAATAGTGGCTTTGAAAAAAAATCGAGATGGTAAAAATTAAATATAGAAAATAGTAGTTTTAAAAATCCATTGCATTCTGTTATGCTTTTCTGCCTGGAGCTCAAATAAATAAAGGAAACAGCAATATTCCATGTAAGGAGTGGGGAGAAGGAAGGTTATTTACCACAGTGCACCCCACCCTGTGAAAACATCCTTCACAGTTCCCATAGAAGTCAGTTTCAGGGACTATACATGTCAGCTGGGAATGAACAGTAGACCAAGAGTCAGTGTAGTTTTTAAGATTTAATTTTCTTTCCAGTTAGAGATAATAGAGTAGCTTAGTTACAAGTGAGTTTGTAATGAAAGAAAACTGTGGTAACCCTTTTGATCTAAACCAAGGAAATGTCTCAGTAACCAATAGTTTTTAAAAGTGGGGGGAGGGGGAATCTTTCAAATAAATAAAAGGAGAAAACTATCTTGACATCCCTATAATACAGTCAAATATCTCTTCCTTTTTACTAACAGGACATTTTTTTCTTAATCTTTTGAAATATCCATCTGAATGAAGTTGTAGAGTTTCTCAGTTTTAGAGTGGGTGGGTTTTTTTAAGGTCTTGTATGTATATAATTCTAATGCATTTTGGGAAGAGAAAATATTGCACACTCTAATGCTTTTAGTTCACTAAATATTTCCCTAACCACTTATTACCTTCTCCCAGAATCTATGTATTTTAAGTAAACTTTCTACTGTATGTTTATTGTGCTTATGCACTGATTTCCAGGTATCCTTGCTTGGGAATACCTGGTTTCCCAGAAACTTGCTAAAACTTCCACAATGAGTCTTTTTTACTTTTAAAGGAAAAACACTGTTTTGTCAGGTAATGATGAGAAAAAACAAACAAAAAAAAAACAAACAAAAAACAAAACCTCAGACCAAACAGATCGTGAACAAGTGCTCTGAGTTTGGGAAAATCCACAATGCTCTTCCAACTTAAAATGTCAGTCACAGTGGTACCACAAGAAATTATTTTGTACTTCTTATAGGAAACCTATATCCCTTTGGAATATTTCCCTTTGGACTATTCTCCTTTTTGTTGTTTTATCACTGACAAAAAGCTTTTCTTTTGTCGTTTTAACAGGCTAAGTATTTTCCAAATTCGAGCATTAGGACTGCAATATGGAAAAGCTGAATGTGGGACTTTGGGAGGAAAAATATCTTGCTTACTTGCTACCAGTGAAACTGATTTCTTTTCCTGAAGAAAACATAATTAACATACCTTTCTTATGTAAGTGTGCAGACCTTCCAGGGTTTTGGCCTATCATAGTTACTGAAGGAGGCTGTAGACTCTTAGAAAGCCTTTAAAGGAAGAATGGTTTTGAGTTGTCAAGAATGTCCACTAATGTCCTACTCTCTTTTCCATTAGAGCTAGGTGACTCTGGGTTTTCAAAGGCTATCTCCATGAAGTCCAAGCATTGATAGCTAGGTCCATACCAGCCTGAGAGGCATTAAATGTAGGCCACATGCCTATTGTTTGAGGGCTAGCCTGCCTGCATTTTGAAAGACTGATCACAAAGTTGGCTACATGCAGTGGTGAGCCAGCTTGTGCAAACCCAGGAAAGCCTGTTAGATTTTCATTGTGAGAACCTACAAATCTGGATTTGGTTTATTGTTTCGTTCTTTGCCTAAAATTAAGAAACTGATGATGGAAAAAATCTTAATAAATGCAGATTAAACTTAAAAATGTGTTGTATAAGTATGTGTGTGTATGTATATATATGTATGTATATACACACATACATGCATATATATATATATATGCATGTGTGTGTGTTTGTGAGTATGTATATTCCCCCAGACATTCAGCTGTCAAACATTCCCCAACATGCCATTGGCATGGTAAATAATGTTTAGGTATAGCAACTTTCAAAAATCACCTTACCAAGTCCTAGATTTTATGATCAGTATTTAAGGAAGGAGTATTCACCCTATCCAAATCATGCATTCTTGAAAGAGAGAATGGGAGACCTGCTCCTGTCTGAAGTAGGAGGCTTCTCACGATGACTTTTCAATGTTCCCTTCCTGCCCAGTGAATGATTCTGGAGGGGAAAGGAGGAAACTTTTCAGTGGGAGGGTGTTCTCCCAGAAAATGTAATTTTCTTTTCATTTTTTTAATTTTCTTTTTATTTCTCTTTATTTCTTTTTATTTTTCCTTGATCAAGTGGATGGCTCCAGAAGCCATTCAGAAAAAGAAAGCAGACTAAGAAATGCATTTTGGCTAATAATCTCCATCTACCCATATTGTATTCATCCAGAGAATCAGAGATTTAGAGTGGGAAAGCACCTTCTCCTCTGATACACAGGAGAAAGCTGAAGGTTCAAGAAAAGAAGGAATTGCCCAACCACACACATTTAGTAAGTGACAAGATTAGGCTTAGAGATGAAGAAACTGAGGCCCTTAAGAGTTAAATGAGTTTCCCAAGATCACAAAACTACAAGCACCTAGGGAGATAGCATGGTGGTGTGAATAGGACACTAGACTTGAGTCAGGAAGACTTGGACTCATATTCCACCTCACTAGCTAGGTTTTGCAGTGGATAGAGCGCAGTGAGGGAGTCAGTAGGACCTGAGTTCAAATCTCACCTCAGACACTTGATACTCACTGGCTGTGTGACCTTGGGCAAATCACTTCAGCCCAATTGCCTCATTCTGGCTCATCTCCAGTCATCCTGATGAATATCTGGTCACTGGACTCAGATGGTTCTGGAGGAGAAGTGAGGCTGGTGACCTGCACAGCCCTCCCTCACTCAAAACAAAGTCAAGTGCAAGTCATGTCATTATTTCTCTGATGGCATAGTCTTCTTTGGCAATGAAGGCTGAACACACACACACACAGCTGTGTGAGGATGGGCAAGACCCTAACCTCTCTGTGCCTCAGTTTCCTTATTTGGGGAAGGATTATACTTGATGGCCTATGAGGTTTTTTCCAGTTCTAATTCTATGGCTTAAGATCTGACCAAAAGACAAATCAGTGCAGCACTTAATACAGTGCCCCACACATAGGTACTTAATAACAGTGTATTGATTGACTAATCAAAGTCCAGTGCTCTTTCTTCTATAGTCCAGAAGACTGTATGCTTTTTGTATAGTGCACCTTTTGTATAAGCAGAGAATGTCTTTCTCCCTCTTAGGGTCATCCTGTTTTTCTCTGTCTTGAAAATGGAATGTGTTTATTTGCTTCTGCTTATCCTTCTTCATTCTTAGGTTTATTTTTATTTTTTTGATAGCCCATGAAGATGACACGATATCTTATTTAACAACATATTTAAAAATTAAAAAACAATATATTTAACAATGTATTTAAAAAAGAACTAATTGGTTTTCATTCCCGGACCTCCAGTAGATCTCATTTGACCATGCCTTTCAACCGTTCAGAGCTCACCCAGGGCTGGGCAGGTGTGGCATTTGTACGGAGAGGGAGAGAGCTGAGCAAGAAGGATACATACTGAAGACAGAAAGAATCCCCAATCCAGAACCGCAGCCCAAAGTGAGGGGTCAGCCTGGCCCCGGGACGGTGGGCAACCTCTGGACTTTGCAGAAGGGAAGTGGCTGGTGACTGGCTTGTCTTCCCACAAAAACCACTGGAGTGAGTAGACTTTTTTCTGCTGAGGTGATGCAATGTTCTTAAACTAGCATAAAAAAAAGAAAGAAAAAGAAAAAAAAGAGGGAGGGAAGGGAGAAAAAAATTGGAATACCCTCCCTTCACACAACTCCCACCACTCTTTCCTGCTTCTCTCCTGCCCACTCCCACAAAGGAGGGGGGGAAAGGGGAGAGTAAAAAAGTTTGGCAACTGTTAAAGGAGACAGAAAAGTTCTCTTTGCCCCACAGCTGGCCCGCGATCAGCATCCCTTTTGTTAGCGGTCCGGTACAGCCTTCCCTCCGTGGCGTCATGCAGCCCCTAGACCAATGGGCGAGGGGCTGGCCCCGGCGGGGGAATCGGGCGGGTCCCACCTACCCCGGCCCGCCAGTGGCCTCGCGGGGGTCGGGAGCGGAGGGTCCCATATAAAGCCCCGCGCCAGGGCTCTCGGGCTCCAGCAGGCTGCGGGCTTCCAGGGCGTGGAGACAGGCGCGCCGCGCTGGACAGCCCCTCTTCGGTGTTCGTCCCTCCCCTCCCCGCTCTTGGCTCCCTACCTTCCCGGAGGAGTCCAGGGCCGGCCAGCGCTCCATGCAGCTTGTCCTCCCGCGGCTAGCCGAGTAAAGCAGAGACAGGGCGGGGAGCAGTGCAGGAGTGTCTGTCAGTCCCCGCTTGGCAGGATGCTCAGGGACCGCGTCCCGGGACAGCGGCGGCTGCTGCTGCTGCTCCTTGCGCTCTGTCTGGGCGCATCAGCGCAAGCCGCTCAGGCGAAGAAAAACCGGAGGCAAGCTCAGCAGATGATTCAGCCTCCGTCCCCCGTGGCTGTCAGCCAAAGCAAAAGTGAGTAACTTACTCGGAGGCTTTCTCCCGGGATGGGACAAGCCGCCCAGAGTTGCTGGAGGAAACTTTTCTGGGTCCGTTAATGAATGTCTTAAAGAATCCAGTTGTAGGAACAAAGCCATTTTAGGGACCTGAGTGCCTGCTGCTGTTGTAGTTCTGGGTTCCTTCTCTAAAGGATCTAAGAATTCACTGGGGATGCTTGTTGGGGGGGTGGGGGTGTAGGTGGGAGCGGTGTATTTCGTTGGAAAGCCCATCCGTCCTATAGATCGGATGCCTTTTCATCCAGTTAGGACTTAATGGAAGAATCTGAGCAATGGGCGTTTTCTCAAAATGTCCATTCAAAATTTGGTTGGCTTTTATGGACACTGCATTGTCCCCCTTTCCGTAAGTTTAACTGGGGTAACGTTTTCAAGATGAAAGGAGGATAGATAGGGGAGTTAAGGAGGGAATGTCTGCAAAATCTGCTACTGTTCTTTAGCCAACTCTGAAACTTGGGCATTTGGTTCAAATTGCCTTCAGCCCCTGGAGATACTTCACCGTGTAAGGAAGATGGAATTTCTTTTCCAGCTTTGAAAGGGAACCGTTTTTTCAATGGTCTAATGGAAACCACTAAAACTTGCTGAGTGGGACATGTTTCTGTCATTAATCACTGCTCCATTTACCTCCACAATGGCAGTGTGGCTTATGGGAACTTTCTTTTCATTTTTCTTTTTAGTCAAGTCTCCAACTGTCTGGTTTTTTAAGACATGTTTTCAGTTCTGGTCAGTTGGAAATAGTTTCACTAAGTAACGTTTAGTTCTGTAACAATACCCCAAATCCACCCCTACTTGTTTTCTGTTGGCCCCAAAGATTGCTAGACAACTTTTTAAATTCATTGCTTTTGGATGATCTGCTACTTCTCTCTCTCTCTCTCTCTCTCTCTCTCTCTCTCTCTCTCTCTCTCTCTCTCTCTCTCTCTCTCTGTCTCTCTGTCTCTCTGTCTCTCTCTCTGTCTCTGTCTGTCTCTCTGTGTTTTTCTGTCTCTGTCTCTCTCTCTCTGTCTCTGTCTCTCTCTGTCTCTCTGTCTCTCTCTGTCTCTGTCTCTCTCTCTCTCTCTGTCTCTCTCTCTCTTTCAGCTTTCCTGATACTTTGAAGGCTAGAGCTCACTTCACCAATTCACTTTCTATCATTGTTAGTTTCTTATTAACCCTATTTAGTTTATTTAATTATTGTCAATTAAGTTGAGTAGAAAAGTTTCCAGACACAAAATGGAAAGTCAATAATAGATGATATGTTTTTTTTCCCTATGAATTCATTGCAGCTGGCTGTTATGACAATGGAAAACACTACCAGATCAACCAACAATGGGAGCGCATTTACTTGGGAAACGCACTGGTTTGTACCTGCTATGGAGGTAGTCGAGGTTTTAACTGTGAGAGCAAGCCTGAACGTAAGTGAGAGTTAGATGCAGAAGTGCTGATCCTTAATTAACTAGACAAAGAAATTACAAATTAAAATTCTAGGGGATTTTCCTCAGTTCAGAGCTATATAATCTATAATTTTAAGTTCTAAAAATATTTAGTAAGTTCTTTGTACATTCATCTCTGTCTTAGAGGTGATAGCTAATGTCAAAGTAATTTTACTTTTAAAAAAGAATAAAACAAATTGCTTCCCAAGTCTCCTTCTATTCCCTAATTTAATGAAAAATATACTTGTTATTTGCCCACAAGATAAAATGCATAGTTATCCCTGGAAAGTGGTAGGAGATTTTAAATACGTAAAAAAAAAAGGGTCTAGATCTGTGAATTCTTTGGGACCTCCCAGTTGAGGAAACTCCCTCAACCACATAGGTTTACACCTTCTCTCTGCAACTTAGATTCTTAAAGTCTTAAGTGTTTAAACTGCAGAGAAGCAGTTTTTGTGGACTAGAAGCCATATTAAGAGGTTCAAATCCCCTTACGTTTCAAAAGTGATTTGTCAATTATATCTTTAAATCTGACCTCTTAAAACAAACTTTCCCCCTTTGTAATCAATGATATTTTTCTCCTTAAGTCTCAAAACTCATCAAAAAGAAGCATTAGTAGTTGCCCAATGGGGGAAGGGGTGGGGCAGGTATTGATAAACGGTAGACTTATGTGTAGCGCTCCAGTTTGACTTCCTGAGGCAAGCATCTATATCTCAAATTTCTTCCCTAATAGCATGGAATGTGTCAAAAGCACAATAGCTTTTATGACACCTATTCTTTACAATGCAAATCAAGTTGTAAAACAACTTAAGAACCTGAGGCCATAGAGGCACTATCTGAACCAAGAGGAAAATGTGAATCTCCTCAGTCCATAGCCTTTGCTTTTCTCCATCCACTCTGCTATGTTCTCCTCTAGAATGGGAAATGGGTCTTTGTACAGATGGGATTCTAGGAATGTAAAAGTTATTCCTCTAATCTTCCCTCTCAGCTGAAGAAACATGCTTTGACAAATATACCGGAAACACCTACCGGGTCGGGGACACTTACGAGCGCCCAAAAGACTCAATGATTTGGGATTGTACCTGCATTGGGGCTGGTCGAGGGAGAATCAGCTGTACCATTGCAAGTAAGGAGCACTTCCATATGACTTCTTTTCATTCTACTAGCCAATACCTTCTGGAAAATTCCCTTGGTAAAGACAAAGTGTGTCCTTCTCTACAAGTATGAACTCAATTCCAATCACAGACAACTTTCTACTATTGGTAAAATGCATTTGTGGTTACCCGTGAGCATCCTGGGCTACTTTTACATAGCTGTCCAGTCAGGATATGAGTTTCTGAACACAAAGTGAAATGTATGTTGGAGTGTGTGTGCGTGTGTGTGTATATGTACCTGTGTCTGTGTCTTCATCTCCATTTCAGAGTATAAGTTAATTGAGAAATTATCTAGTGCCCATTCTGTACTTAGAACAGATGAGTCAGCTGTTCAATGTGACATAGATTTAAGAGAAAAAGTGTATATTTTTGGTAGCTTCATATGTGACAGGTTAACCTAATTATAAGTATGATTGATTCATTCATTTTGTCCTTTTTCACAATCCAAATTAATTATGATCCTCCGAAGCTATTAAATTTGGGGGGCAACTAACTTCATTCATATGTCATTTGTGTTTTCATTACTGTAGCTCATGGATACACTCCAATTTCTTACTGTTTAATACATTACTCTGAAAATAAACCTTAACTGTAGTTCTAAAGGGAAAAATATAATCAAATGTCCCAAAATATCTAACAGTAAGGGTAGTTCTAATGGAGCCAAGGAATTCATTTTGGTTTGATCTGCTACATCTTATTAGCTGATTAAACTAGAAGGTTGTGTGTGTGTGCGTGTGTGTGTCTATTTGTGTCTTTATCAATTTAAAAGTCAGAGACACAATACTCAGGCATTCATTTATGATTAGTCCAAACCAGTTCTCTTAATACTTTAGTTTGGAGATATCCAAATTTAAGGGCTTAGGGTTTTCTCTAAAATTTCTCCTCCACCTTCCTCTCTCTGTCTCTCTCTATTTCTGTCTCTCTCAAGGATGTTTCATGCTTACCACAGTTTCTTGATTTAGGATCGTCAGTATAGACACGGAATCTAATCCTCTCTAATTTTACAGTTGAGGTACCTGAGTCTCTGATAAATTAAGTGCCCAAAAGGTAGCATAAGCCATAAGCTCAAGAGTCAGGAATTGGACTCAGGTCACCAGTTTCCAAATAAAGTGCTCTTTCCCATGCATCAATGAGTCTGATGTTTCTGGGAAAGTAAAAACCAAGTACACGCTTAGGTTTACCTTTGTGATGCTTTCCCCCAAATTGTAATCTACTCCCAAGTTTACTAGACTGGATAAGCATGAAAATAACTCTCTAGTGTTGTTTCTGCCCACTGTAGAAAGGAAGGGTGATATGTGTGAAATGTTGTCTACATCAGAGTTAGAGTTAGGTTTAATCCAGCTGTGTCACAGCTGTTGGAGGGTGAAGCACCTTAACCCCATCCTCATTCTTTTTTTTTACTTCAGTCTGATCTTAGGAATTAGATTTTCTGTGATCTTCCCAAGAAGGGAAGATTTGAGATTTTGTGACTAGATCCCTCACCAACCATTCAGATTTTCTGGTAGATATTCCATTGTGAAATGACTAGAAAAATTAAAAACAATTAACAATAGCTCATACCTTTTGGTATCTCTAACATGGAAATTGTGGACATTTCAGTAATATTTCACATTTCTAGAGTATTTCATAATCTCACAAGGTATTTTTCTTCATAGCAATCTAGTGAAATAGAATAGAAATTTTGTTATCTCCATTTAGAGTGAAGAAACTGAATTTCAGAGAAGTCAGATGACTTAGCCAAGATCAAACATCTTATAACTAGGAAATGTGGCATTCGAACCTAGGTCTTCAGCCTTCAAGTCCTGATCTGTTTCCATAGCACTACACTGTTTTTTTCTTTATAAGTTAACACTTTTACATGTTACATGTTTTCAAGTTACATGTTTCCATTCATGGAGGAAGACCCTGGGGGAAAAAATACCTTCTCTTCTTGCCCTTTTGATAACCACCGACTAATCGAATTTCCTTTAAAACAAAAAACAGATCGCTGTCATGAAGGGGGTCAGTCCTACAAAATAGGTGACACCTGGCGCCGACCACATGAGACAGGAGGCTACATGCTTGAGTGTGTTTGTCTTGGTAATGGAAAAGGAGAATGGACCTGCAAACCTGTAGGTATGTGGCTTTTTAAAGGCTGAAAAAAGGGAAGGCTTTCAAGGAGAGATGGGCAGGAATTGTATTTAAATGGACCAAGCTGATAGGACAAGGACCTATAATTTGATGAAAAAATGGAATCTCCAAATTTTACATTACCTCTTTTGCTGGGTAAAATTGGTCAAAGAGTGATTGGGATCATAGGTGTGTAGAATTGAAGGGATCCACAGAGACCATCTAATCCCATTATCTCATTTTATAGAAGTGGACACCGAGGCCCAGGGAAGTTAGGAGACTTATCTAGTCTTACACAGGTACTAAATGTTATAGGCAAGAACATGGGAAGATGCTCTTGAGTCCAGAAGAAGTGTTAACTGTATCATATTACCTTAGAATAATAAAGTTTTATATATTTCTCCAAAAAAAAAATAACAGACAGAATTGGGGAGAGCAAGAAGCCATTTCCCTGAGGAGAAGGGAACATTTTTGACACCTGGTGACTGATTCCTATGGGTTCAGAATACCCCTTTAGTCTATGTTATAAATTATAAAGGGGGAAGAATTGAAAGCTTTGGGGGGTTTTAAACATCTTTACAAAAATGAGTCCCAAACTAAAATACAAAATGTAATGTTATATAATTCCTGAACTTTTTCCTTGAAACTGTCAAAATGTATAGGGACTTAAAAGAGAAAAGGAAATCTTCACTCAACTATTAGAAGGAAAAAATAAAAGTATTTAAACTGTACTCACTTTATCCCTAGTTACCAATGCAAGAGACTGGGAATTTTTAAAATAAAAAGTGGATGTTTTGAATAGCTTTTTGTCTATGATCATTCCAATGAAGATTAGAATTTAGTTCTTTTAAATTGTTTTGAGTCTTTTACCCAAAAATGGTTTAAATTTAAAGTTCTGATGTAAATAATATCCTTTAATTTAAAAATGATGGCAAAAAGTCTTACTACCAGTGTGTAAAAGACAGATAATCTGTTGTGACAACAACAAAACAATGTCTGCTGACTTGCACGCAACCTCTTTCATTGTTGGAGACCGTGCACCTAAGGCCTGATTTTGGCAGTGGATTTCCTCTTTAAAAAGTGGCTAGATTTCTGCTGACCTTTACACTTTAAATTATAGGGAGGTTGCATAATTCCCAATACCTCTTTTCTTTTTGTTCCACAGCTGAAAGGTGCTATGACAACACTGGTGGGACCTCCTATGTTGTTGGAGAGACTTGGGAGAAGCCATATCAAGGCTGGATGATGGTGGATTGTACCTGTTTAGGAGAAGGCAGTGGACGTATCACATGTACCTCTAGAAGTATGTTTGTTTATTTCTAGAACCTTCATATATAGTGATAGACATCTGATTAATGCTCAGAATATTGAGATGTTTGCTCTGGCCCAGAGTACAAACACTAAGGTAAAGTCTGCATGGAGAAGAATGCATCCAGAATTACTTTACCTACTCCAATGATGACAGAGTCAAGAGTGAACAATGAACTAGTTTATGGACTGATTGGGTTGTTTTTCCAGGTTAAACTGGTAATCCCTGGATGCAGTTTAAAATGAGTAACTTTTTAAATTCTGTACAGTCAACAAACTCAGTATCTCCCCAGTTTTGGAAGGGAGCAAGCAAGATGGAAGCAAAGTGTGGGTATTTAGTTCATTTCGTTCAGAACAGAAGCTGGACATGGCAGCCCATGTTATGCAGTCAAAGACTTATTACAATGAGGATAACAACCCAATATCACCAGTCTCCTTCCTCTCCCCTCTTGCTATGCCATTCTGACTTCTTTAGATTCATTTCATATGCTCAGCACCCCATTTCCCTACTCTTGCCCTATATGTCTTCACTTAGCCCTTACTGAGAAGGAAAACTCTTGGTGGCTCATGAGTGGTGTAAAGAGACCTTCTCTGCATTTTCAAGAGAAGATGCAATCTGATGTAATTCTTAGAATTCAAAGACTTCCACAGATTTTCAGAAGCAGGTTTTAGTTTCAGGAAATATCTGCCACCTGGTTCTAGTGTTTGCAGTGTCAATGGTACAAGCAAAACAAGCACGGTATTCAGAGAAAAATGAACCAATCATCCATTGAAAGGGAGTTCATGGAAATAAATCATCTGCAAAGAAAGTAGGACCTCAATATATATTCATGTGTCCTAATAACTTGAGTCGGAAATCATAAATGATCTTCCCTTTCTCTTTAGTATGTTAAAGTAGGATCCAGAACAAAAACATTCATGGAAGAAAAAGTTTACTTAATCTGATAGCTTCTTGCTTTTACAATTTGGGGACATTTAAGGTTTAGCAAATAGAAGCAAAGCCCTAAACTGTGAGTTTTCTTGGTGGGGATTTGAACTTTGAATGGTACCTATCTCTTGGCTGAATTGCTGGGAGAAAAATTAACCTGAAAGCCAAAACAAGTTGTTTGAAGGGGGTGACTTCAGAGAGATATGACTTCTCTTCTCTGGGGCTTTTCATGGACTTGAAAACAAGCTGTAAAATACCTGGGCTTCTGAATCTTTGTCATTCACCTTCTCTAAAACTCCCATGGGAGATCATTTGTTGCCTTAGGGATTCAAGTCTTTTCAAACCTTTGAACTAATGAAAAATGTAAGATTTTGCAGAATCAAAAGTAAGGATCTTGTAAATATAAATCTGGATTGAAGAATTCATTGTTAACTATTCTAACCTATATATATTTTTAATCTTGTGTGACTTTGTTGTCTTTTGAGGGCCTTTGGTCTTCGAATTTTTTTATATATACAAGCAAAAGAAGTCAATAAAATAAAGCTACATCTTATGTCATGATGTAGAGGAAAGAGTATTGCATTTGAAGTCAGAAAGACAGGTTAAAATAATGGTTCTGATACTTTCTGTATCACCTTGGAAAAAACATTTACTCTCTTTATGCCTCAGTTTTTTCAACTATAAAATGAGGAGGTTGGACTAGATGATTTCTAAGGTTTTTTCCAGTTCTAAATTTAATTCAAGAAGCATTTGTTAGTGCATACTACATGCCAAGACTTGAACCTACGTGTTAGGGCTACACTATGAGTACCATGGAAAATTGTAGACTGTACAATATTTGCTCTTTTCTAGTTCTTTTGATTGAAATTGGACCATGTCAAAGTTTTGGACCATACTAATAATTTGTAATTATAATCATTAGAATTTCCATACCTAATTGTGATGTTCCAGCTTAAAAAAGTAAATGGGATGTTCTAGAAAGAAAAAAAAAGCAATTTCATTGTTAATGGTTTATTCTTCTAAAACCATGAGGAGCAGGGAAGGATATTTAGAGAGAGAAAACCTATTAGGTGAATATTTAGTGCCTTTATTTAATATTTTGTGTGGGAGATATGAAGATGAGTAAGGCAAGTCTGGGAGAGGAAATGAGACACAAAAATATGATTATAAAAGTGAATATGATGCTATAAGAAAAATATCAGCCAGGCACTATGGGAAGTCATGAGATAATAGATATAGAGTTAAAAGGGATTTTGGAGACCATGTAATCGAATTCCCTCATTTCACAGATAAAGACATTTGAGGCCTAGAAAGGAGAAATAACTTGTTCTGTTTGGGTAGAAAGTGTCAGAGGTAGAGCTCGGACTCAAATCCTCTAACTCCCAATCTTTCGCTCATCCAACAACCTGACGATGTAGCTCCAAATGGAACTAGGGGAGGACAGGAGCAGGGACTTTTTTATTCTTTGTCTTTGAATCCCCAGCCCCTAGTATAATGCTTATCACACAGGGCAGGGGCTTACTAAACGCTTCCTGATTGGTGGATTTGAACTTTTACCCTCATTCTGGGGATTTTTCCAAGTCAGGGTCTAGTCTCTCAATTCATAAGGACACCAGGCATTAAACATGCTAAATTGATTTTTTTTCCTGAACCCAACGGTTTCCTATAAAATTTGGGAGAGCGGTGGTAGTAAATTGTGCAGCATAATTAAAGCTCTGCTCCTTTCTATTTCAACTGTATCTCCTGAGCCAAGGTGCTGGGTCATTTCCTCCTTTCCAACATGTAGATGTGTTTGCTTTGTTACCTGCTGCTAAGATAGAACAATGATTCCTATCTTTGCCCTGAAGAGGGAGAATGTTTGACCTCCCTCCTTACCTCTGAGCCACTGAATGAAGATGGCTTTTGAGGGATTTGGAAGGTATTGTCAGGAGAGGAGAAGCAAATGGTGCCCACAAGGCTGTTGGCCCCCTGTGATTTCTACATAAGAATGGGATAAAGAAGCACTTCCATCCTTTAACTCTACTTCCTTTGGGCTTAGGGAAAACCTGCTGTCTTCATTGTTTCTAATTCCTCAAACAAAGGTTCTTACTGAAAGATCAGCCAGAGAGAGAGAGAGAGTTGGGAAGAAAGACCAGTGTGGCAATGATGAACAGGAAAAAGAGGACTTTTTTTCAGTCACTGAAAAAGGAAGAGATGCAAATCCTTGTGCTCTCTTCCCTCACCAAATTGATTCTGTCTTTCAGGAGATTAAAACTGGGGGCTGTAATACTTGCTGAGTTTCAAGACGTCCCACAGTGTTGAGCTATTGGGACTTTCCTGTGTATCCCTTGAACTACTGATTTCCCAGTTGGGGGCTGGGCTGGTCATTGAAATATCCTCTTGCTTTTCATATGCAGACAGATGTAATGATCAGGACACTAAGACTTCCTACCGAATTGGAGATACCTGGAGCAAGAAAGACAATCGGGGCAATTTGCTTCAGTGCATCTGCACTGGTAATGGGAGGGGAGAATGGAAATGCGAAAGACATTCATCCTTGCAAACCACTGCCACAGGTAAGGGGTGCCTTCTCACAGAACAGAAATGTGCATGAAAATTATCCTTTCCACTGAATTTACCAGCTTGCATTGGTTCTTTAGGGTTATTTTTCCATACAGTGAGTTGGACCATCTGAGTGGATCTGCAGATTAGTTGCTTAAGTTTATTTTTTAAATATCACTTTTTCATTTCTAACAGTAATGGTTTATATTCATATGATGCATTAAGGTTTTCAAAGTGCTTACCTGCTTGAACCTCCCCCTCCTCCCTCCACCCAATAAAAGCCTATAAGAATAGATAGGGCAAGGGTGACTGTACTATCCTAGAATGAGAAAGCTTGGGTAGAGGGAAGGGCAGGGACTTCTCCATGGCTGGCCAACTCCAAAGTCTCTGAGGGATCAAGCCTCCTGCTTCACCACTTTTTCTACTACACTACACTGTCCCTCTAGAAGTGATGATAAAAAGGAGAAGGATGAGGATGATGATAATAAATGACGCTATAATGGATATTTGAAACTGTTCTTCCTCTCTTCCCAATTCATGGCCCATAAATCAAAAATAAACAGAAAAACATTTACTCTGAAGAATTCCATCACAAGACCTCTACTTTATAAGAAAAACAAAACAAAACAACTTATTCATCTTTATAAAACAAGTAAACAAAAACAATCTATCCACCTTTATAAGGAAACAAGTCAACAAAAACTCTTTCATCTTTTTTCTGAACTGCCCTACTTTTCAAAATGTTTCTCTTCGCCCCCCCACCCCCCACGGAGATGAAAGAGTAGGATTCTGATCTACTGTATTATGTGTCTTATTGGTGCCTCCCTTACAATAAAGCAAATGCATATACAGTTATCCTTCAATTTTTCTGTGGGGGGGTGTGTTTTCTTCTTTTGATATTTAGCTCTTCTACATGAAAAAGTCTTTGAATTCTGTTTCCCCAGTGCACTTTTTTTATCCCTTATAAATTCAAAATCATTGCTTTTGTATTGACATTGGTCATTTGATAAATTCAGAGGACCCCCAGTTTTATTGCTTTGTCATTTTTCAGTTGTATTTGACTCTCTGTGACCCCATTTGGGTTTTTCTTGGCAAAGATACTGGAATGGTTTGCTTTTTCCTTCTCCGGTTCATTTATAGATGAGGTTAAGTGACTTGCCCAGAGGTCAAATTTGAACTTATTTCTTCCTGACTCCAGGTTAGGCACTCTATCTGCTGTGCCATCTAACTGTCCCCAATATAATATTTTTTTAAAAAAAAGGAATTTCAGATACCATAGACAAGTAAACTTGCCTTCAGTTCCCAACAATATTCTTGGGATAATTATTAAACATATGGTGTGTGAACATTTCAAAAAGGAGGGAGAGATCACTAGGAGCCATCATAGATTCCTTAAGAATAAAACATTCCTAAGTAAACTCAAATCATTTTTGATAGGATGACTAGAAATGCTAAAAAGTAAAGCTTCTGCCAAAACCCTCATGACATCCATATGTTCAGAATGGAGAAGAGATAGGAGGACAATTAGACTTATAGGTGGATGAATTACTGCCAAGAGTAATGGACCATCGGTGTCATGCCAGAGGGTAGTTCCCATTAGTATCTAGTAGGGCTCTGTTCTCAGTCTCAATCTGCTTGACAACTTTATTGATAATTTGGATAAAGCTATCAAAAGCGTGCTTATATATCTTGTGGAAGACTCAAATGAAAGGGCTAGCTGATATTTGGGGTAAGGGAATAAGTACCCAAAAGATCTTAAATGGCTAGAACACTGGGTCAAATCTAAGAGTAAAATTGAAAAAGATCAATTAAAAGTGCAACTATCCATTCCAAAATATCAACTGTAGCCCAAGTACAGAATAAGAGAGACCAGCTTACGAGCAGCTCATGTGAAAAACAAGCCTCAATTGATTGCAAGTTCAGCAAGGCTACTTTAAATGTAAATCCTAATTCATGTTCATTCATAGAATTGAGATAATGTCCAGATCAAGGGAGGGAACAGCATTGCCATGTTTTGTGCGTTCCTGAAGTATCGAATTCCAACCCTGGAGTTATATTTTAAAAGAAGAATTTTAAATAATATCCCATGAAGATTGGTTTAAAAAATTAGGCTATTTAGTTTGGAAATTTAAGGAGAACATGATAGCTGTGCATGATGTGAACATGACGACATTGAAGGACCTATGGAAAAGAAATGAATTGTGCTCTATTTAGCTCAAGAGGGCAGAACCAGAACTAATGGGTGGGCGTTATAAGACAGAACTAGGACACACAAGTTACAGGAAGTTTGGTTACAAGGAAGTTGGTTTTGGTTTAATAACAATAACTTCCTAACAATACTGAAAATGAAATGAGTAAGGTAGTGAGTTAATGGTCCCTGGAAGAGTTCGAGCAAACTCCAAATGTTAGCTGATTGGACATATTGTTGAAGAGACCCTTGCTCAGATCAAGGTTGACTAAGTAGAAAATCCTTTCTGTTGTTTTCATTTCCTCTAAACTAAGGTGTTCCTCAAATCCTTTGACACGACACAAAGTTGCCTTACATGAAGGAAAGTATGTGTGTTTATATATATATATATATAATATACATATACACATATATTTTTCATTTTTATATTTATGTGTGTATGTACATATGTGTGCATATATATATATTCATTGTCACATAGTGTAACCTTTTAGCTCATATATTTCAGGCTACTTAGAGCATATTCACTTACATATGGTATAGAATAAAGCTCATTGTACTAGTTAGGAGACCTGCATTTTAAGCTGTGTTGTTACTTATTCATTGTATGACCTTGAGCAAGTCACTTAAGATACTCAACAAATACCTTAAAATTCTCATCTCCAAAGGACGGGATTGGAATTTATTTTGCTTGACTATATTCATATTTGTAACAAAAGTTTTCTTTTCTTTTTTCTTATTAAGGATAGAGGGAATAAAAATAAATTTTTATTCATTAGTAATTAGCCTAATGAAAAGGGAAGCCCTGGACTTGATCTCTAGTCAACTCTTAAAATTCTCCAATTTTAAGATACGTTGAGTATTCTTTAGTAGTTTCATTAGGGCTCATCTTATCTCTCCAATGTGACTGGAAAATCCTTCATGCAAAGAATGTCTTTTCGTGCAATTTCCTGATAAGTCCTACTTCAGAATTCTGCATGCAGTTTATTCTTCTGAATTTTGAATGCCAGAAATCTATTAAGAAGATCCCTATTGTGCTAAGTAATTGCTGGTATCTATCAGCCACTTTAAAGCTTTCCAGATACCATGTAGGTATATCACATTTTATCTTCACAACCTACTGAGACTGGTACTACAGGTATTATTATCCACATTTTAGATTTGAGGAAATTAAAGCCCAAAGAAATTAAGGGATTAACAGCCCTTTTTGTATAAAAATTGGAAAAGAGTCTCTGCCTGCAGGGAGTTTCCATTCTTTTAGTACACTGTACCACAGCTTCTTTTTACTCACAGTAAACTTTCTCTCAAGAAAGAAAAAAAAGGAAAAAAAAAGAAATTTACATGATAACTTTATGTATATATTTAAGAAGAATAGAAAGTTGTATAAAATAGATTTGCAGTTTCATGTGCAATCATCTTTTTTATTATACTATGCTATGGAAAATGTTTTATTTCATAAATTTTAAATAATTTTTAACTTAAATAAGGCAATATATATTTTGCAAACTCCTAAACCTCTATGTGAATGCTAGCTACTATCACCATTAGTATCATTATTAAATTTTCATCTACCTTCCTTTTAGGGGCCGGCTCCATTACAGATGTACGAACAGCTCTGTACCAGCCCCAGCCTCCGCCCCAGCCTGCTCCATATGGTCACTGTATCACTGATAGTGGTGTGGTCTACTCTCTGGGAATGCAGTGGCTCAAGACCCAAGGAAACAACCAAATGTTGTGCACATGTCTGGGCAATGGAGTTAGCTGCCAAGAGACCGGTGAGTGACTCTGGTCATAGCTCTGTGCAATGGATTTGTAAAAGTAGAATTCAATGATTAGAGCTGACTTCCCTTTATATCATATCTAATGATTGATTATCCTGGGTCATCTCCAGTCATCCTAATGAATATCTGGTCACTGGATTCAGATGGCTCAGGAGGAGAAAGTGAGGCTGGTGACCTGCACAGCCCTCCCTCACTCAAAACAAAGTCAAGGGCAAGTCATGTCATCATATCTCTGAGGTCATGGTCTTCTTCAGCAATGAAGGATGAACACAATAGTAATATGCACATACATATGTATATTGACATATATAGCTTGTATATTTTCTAGTACCTAATTTGGGATGGCTGATGATTGCCCAACTGTAGGGTGCTAGAGTGCTTTTCATTAGTTCATCACAAGAGTCCAACTATGAGAGGTTATGTACAAGAGAAGCTCAGGATAAGGAAACATAAATGAGTTGTGATCTGAATTATTGGAGAAAATCTCTGAATGAAAGAAATTACAGATCCCTGAGTATACACGGGTTGTCTTTTTTCCAGTCATTATATACAAGCACATATACCATAAACTTGTAAAAAATTGTACATCTGAGTGGACATGGCATGTTTCAACCTTACATCTAAAAGCCAGTGGCATCTGGCCCTACAGGACAAAAGAGACGATGGGGACAAGAGAAGGGAGGGATGACAGAAGAGAGGGCAGATTGGAGATGGGGAAAATTAGATTGCTAGGTGTATTGGGGTGGGGGGAAGGGACAAAAAGGGGAGAAAAAATTGGAACCCAAAATTTTGTGAAAATGAATGTAAAAAGTTAAATAAATAAAAATAAAAATTATATTAAAAGCCAGTGGTAACTGAGGAGGAATGCATGACTACCTCAGATATATATATATATGTATATATTTCATTCTTGACATTGTCATAAAATGTGCTTCTCTGGCCCTCTCCTATCACAACATCTTTTATGCAGTAAGCAGGGATATATGATGTCATGATCCTCTTAAAGACCATAAGACAAACCAGCATTAGCAATCAGTTTGAATTTAGTGATGTTACAGCGCACTGTGGATCATACATTTGAAGTAATGCAATGGCTTGCCCAGTATTGTAAGATTAATGTAGAAAAGCTGTAAAGTATCACCTTTTCTTTTTTCTTTTTTTGGCTCCTAAAGCAATTTAAAATCCATTATTTTAAAGTTTTCAACCTGCTAGCTTTTCTCTTTTTTTATTAGCATATCTAAAAATGTGCTTTATAGTTTTGCTTTTAAATGAAAAATCATGTAAAAAGAGCATCCCTCTCTACTAAAAATCTTTTGCAGGATACTCTTGCTGACAAAAGGGCATATTCTCCAAATGCCTTGTAAGGGACAGTCAGCATGCAATTAGCATTCATTTACCAAAGGGAAACATAACAAGGCAGGAGAAGAATCTGAAACAAAATTCTACATTGTCTATTAAAATAAGCAGATAATCACTTACATTCAGTATCTCAGTTTTTTATACTGAAGGGCAGTAGTAACTTGTATCTTGTTAAAAATTTCCTGTGCTAAGAGGCAACCTTTTTTTTTGCTTTGTGTGCAGCTGTGACTCAAACCTATGGTGGCAATTCCAATGGAGAACCATGTGTTCTGCCGTTCACATACAATGGCAGGACTTACTACTCCTGTACAACTGAAGGCCGTCAAGATGGACATCTCTGGTGTAGCACCACTTCAAATTATGAACAAGACCAGAAATATTCTTTCTGTACAGACCAGACTGGTGAGTGGTGCCCCAAAAAGTAAAGTGGGAAATAATTTAAAAAAACAAATTTTGAATTGACAGTTTCTCATATGTAATTGATACTACTTTAAATTTAAATTACATAGACTCATGGAATCTCAGAGTTGGAAGACACTTCAGAGATCCCTTTGTTTTGATGAATAAATGTTTTCTCTGAAATATCCCTGACAAGCCTCTGATTGGAGACATTCATGGGGATGAGAAATCAGATGGGAATCCATTTTACTTTTAGGAACACTTAAGCCTAAATCTGCCTCTTTTTTGCTTCTACCTATTACTCCCAAACAGAACAAGTCCTACAGGGCAAATTTTCAAATACTTGAAAATGATTCTCTGTCTAAGTCTACTTTTATCTGAGCTAAAAAATTCCCAGGTCCTTCAGCTAGTCTTTGGATGCCATGATCTCAAGTCCTTTTTACCATCCTGGTCAATGAATCAGTCTTTGAGTACCTATTGTGTGCCAGGCAGGCCCAGGGTCTGGACATACACCAGCTGAAGGACGTCTTTCTTCTTAAAATGTGGTACCTGAAGTCAAGTACAATGTTCATCTTTTTGCTTTCAGTCTATGCATTGATTTTTAGGCCACTCTGGAAGTATCACTTTTATTCAGACATCTGGCCTACTTAACAAGTCTAAAGCCAAAATGTAAAAGAGCTATCAGTGAAGACCAAGCAGTACTTTGAGATTCCCCCAGTTCCCTTGGGAGAATGGCATCCACAGGAAAATTCTTTCCAATTCATTTATTTTGGCACTTTATGATTGCAGTGCTGTTAAAGATATTTGTAGTGTAAGCCATAGAAAATCTCACAAAGTTGAAGATAGAATGTCTGCATATCTTGGCTCATTTTCTGCTTATAATGGCGTATTTTCTTGAAAGTTTAGAGCTTTCTTCAAAACTGTTATTTTCAAATTTTCTTTGCTTGGTAGATGTGAGTGATAATGAAATTTAAATCGTTTGAATGTGTAAAGAAAACAAGCTCCGTATCATCAAACATCTTTGAGGCTGAGGCTTTAGGGATGAGGCACCTTTGTATAGCAATTCTTTGTGGTCTAAGATTACAATTTTTTTCTTTCTATTCTTACGTTGTTCTCCATAGTTTTGGTTCAGACTCGAGGTGGCAACTCCAATGGTGCCTTGTGTCACTTCCCATTCTTGTACAACAACCGTAATTACACCGACTGTACCTCAGAGGGACGGCGAGACAACATGAAATGGTGTGGAACCACTGTCAACTACGATGCTGATCAGAAGTTTGGATTCTGTCCTATGGCTGGTAAGATGAACTTCTCCCCTTAGAAACTGGTAATGGGTATGGTATCTACCCTTAATATCTACATCATTGAGATGCTGAGGATTCACATGAGATATACCATGGAAACTTGTAAATAAGTAAGAATACTTACAAATAAAAATCTGGAAGTAGGATTTTTGTATTTTTTTCTGTAAGGGTACCTTTGAGTATTTTGCACATGTCTGAACTAATGTAACCATCGTTATAGCCAAATACACACCCTACCTTTATTGTAGTAATGTCCTCTATTAGTGTCCCATATCTCATTTTTACAATAGCAAGTTGAAAGAGGCAAGTTTGGTTGATATAAAGGAAGAAATACTACATGTATTGGGACCCTTCAGTACAATCCTAATGCATTAGAACATATTTTATTTCTACTTTTTAGGGTTCATAGCTTAAAGTTACACTGTATGAACTATGGGAATAAATGAAAGAATTATATAAGTCATTTGGTATGCACTCATTGAAAGAAGAAAGCTAATTCTCAATTCAGCACCAATCTACCACTAGGGTCCCAAGAAAGTATAAATCATGAGTTCTGCTGGATGTGGAAACCATGAGCCATCCAGTAAAATTTCCCCTTATACTTGAATTAATTAGGTTAATCAATACTAACATAGAAGGAACAATGCTATTACAGTATTCTCAACATACAGGCTACTAGCAGTAAGAAGGTCTATACATCTCCTTTATCCTTTTGCCTTCCCCTAGCCTTAACCCTGACTAGGTTCTGGGACCTGTACCAGATCATTCATTGACTTACAGAACTGAGGTAGAAGTCTCACTTTAGCCTAACCTATGTCTGTACTTAGAAAGTAAGGCTCTTCCTATATTACTTGTCTGCTCCATATTATCCACAAGAAAGAATCAACCTCTTTTGTTTCTAATGTAAAAAGTACTTGTTCATAAATTATAACCGTTCTCAGATTGTCGTTTATTCTTTACCAAATAGCCCATGAGGAGATCTGCACTACCAACGAAGGGGTCATGTATCGCATCGGAGATCAGTGGGACAAACAGCATGATATGGGCCACATGATGAGGTGCACGTGTGTAGGAAATGGTCGTGGGGAATGGACCTGTGTGGCATACTCACAGCTCAGAGGTACGCAGGCAGAAAGCATGTCACAGGGTCTTGGTCCCTCTGTTTTATGGAAATGTCATTCTTCTAGTCTATGGAGCTGGGTGAACCCAACGAGGCAGACAGTCAATGACAAAGCTGGCTCAGCGATTCTGGGATACCCTGGCATGTGAGCATTTGGGCAGAGCCAAAAAATGACTTCAAAGAGCAGAATACAGACATTTGATCATCCTCCTGCTAGTTTTACCATTGGAGTCATGTCTAGAGAAGGGGTAGAATTACTGTGAAGGCTAAAAGAGAAGGAAAAAAAAGGCTATGCTATTGCCATGAGTGCATTGATGAGAGTCCAGTTTCAAACAGATAAATAGAAAGGAATATAGATGAAGAATCTCTTGCTTAGAAAAACATCCCTCTCTTTTTAGCACTTTGAGACGGAGTACCAGTATTGTGACTAGTTCACTGCCTCTTTTGTTTTTATCCATGTCCACCTAGCAAAAGGGGCTTTGGCCTGAGCACTGTCTTTCCTCTCTGTACTCCTTTCTATTAGTATGTACCTGATGGCATTAACATCAGACCTTGGAATTTCCAGAGTCTCATGGGTTCTGACTCTATACAACAAAGCTCCGTCTCCTACATCATGCTAGCTCAATATAATAGAGGCACTCTCATATTTTTTTAAATATGGTCTTTTTTCTATCACATCATTGTGGAAGAAAATTAAAGGAAACAATCAAATGGAATATTTTCCAGAAAATAGGTAGTGTATTTGTGAAAGAATAAGTTTTCACAAGAAAGTGCACATTATTGCATGTTTCTCAAATATGCATATTATGTTAACTCTAATTTCTTACCTTTGCATGATTCTAAGGAAAACAAAATTAAGTATATTACACAGGGGTGTTTTTGTTTCTATATTTTTTTAACCACAAACTGGTCACTTACTGTCCTTTCACTTCATCATATACTAGTAAAAAAAAAAACCATGTAGTTTGGGGACCTAAATAAAAGGGAGGAATTATTTATTCTAAGAAAGAGTAACTATTGTTCCCGTGTGAAAACTTCCCATTCCAGACCCATAATTTCATCAGTATGGGGAACTCTTGATATAAACTTTATTATTATTTTAATAATAGTCTTCCTATTCCAGACCTATGATTTCTTCAGTAGATACAAGTTCCAGTGTGACATTGAAACAGTGGAAGTTTTGAAATCAGACATAGATTAGCAAGTAATCCAAAAATTTCTAAGGGGCACTGAGGTTAAGTGACTTAACCATGGTCCCGCAATTGAGATGTGTCAGTGGAAGGACTTGAACCCAGTCCTTCTGACTCCAGTGAGGCCATACTGACTCCAGACCAAATTCTTCCTGATATTTCCTCAATAGATCAATGTATTGTTGATGGCATCACCTATAATGTGAATGATACATTCCATAAGCGTCACGAAGAAGGTCACATGCTCAATTGCACGTGTTTTGGCCAGGGACGTGGAAGATGGAAATGTGATCCTATTGGTAAGTTAAATACTATCTAATTTCCTCATCTATGTTTTCTGACCGAAATAAAAATTGTATCTAATCATTGAAAGGCTTTGTGGTGACAAATACTTTCCACTTTCCAAATAAGAGTTTAGAAAGATTATGTGAATTGCTTGATGTGACATAACTCAAATTGATTGAAGCCATTGGTAGATAGATGACTGAGAACTCACAGTTTTGAATTCACTTTTACATATCAAGGCCCTTTTGTGTGAGTAGTAGAAATTAAAGGAAACTTGTGGCCCAAAATTGTGTTTTCTTTCCTTGATTGATTATCTTATAGTCTCCTGAATAAGAAAAAAGAGAAATAAGAAAAAAAAGGCAACCAACCTTGGCCTTCAGAAAAAAAAATCTGTTTTATTTGGCTGTCCATGGTAATGATTTGCACAGCACTTTAAAGGGGTTTTTGAAAAATATTTTCTTGAAGCTTTTTATTTTTATATATTATTCCAAAAATGTTTTGTAGAGAGAAGACTGAGACTTAGAAGAATATGTATTCATTGGCTTCTTAGATCAGAAGCTCACATGTTTCTTTAGTGGAAGAGGCAGCCCTTAATGTTTTCTGTCTAAAAAAACAAACCCTGATCTACTGATAAGATCAGCTTGTTTGATCTGAGATTGCTAAATCCAAAAGAGGAACTTATAAGGTATTCTGGGAAGCTGTTTGGCAAGCACTATGAAGTTAACTAAGTCATTCAGTTTACCTTATGGAGAGGCCAACGTTGGGGGTGAGGGGAGAGTGGAGAAAAGATATGGAATGAAACTGTTGCAAGCTTTTGCATTTAAGCAAAAATTTTACAATTTCAATTTTTCAAATGGTAAACATGTTGTGATAACGGATGATAAAATTCATTTTCATTAGGGAAGGCCCTGAGCATATACAGGCAAAATAAAAACAGTACTTACCCCTAAGAGGCTCATATTTAGTAATATATAACCACCAAAGAATACAAGCAACATTTCTTTTGGCATGACTGAGGACTTTTATGTTTTTTGAGATAGTTTTTAATTTAAAGAAAACTTGAATTAAGCTACAAGTTACCAGTTTTAAATTCGAAATTTGCATGTAAAATGCAGTATGTTCAAGGTTTAACATTGGTCTTTGATCTTGGAAAACATTATGAGGAAATACATGAAATTTTGATTCTGTTACCTCTATGTATTTTAGACCAATGCCAGGATTCAGAAACTCGCACATTCTACCAGATTGGGGATTCGTGGGAGAAATACGTTCATGCTGTTAGATATCAGTGCTACTGTTATGGCCGGGGCATTGGAGAGTGGCATTGCCAGCCTTTGCAGACCTATCCAGGTATGACTCAATAACAGTTACATTGTTACAGATGTCAGTACATTCAATTAAAAGAGAATTACCTATCCTGAAATATATTTTGATAGATTGAGAGCCTGAAACACCTCAGAGATCAAGTGGTATAATCTACCCATTTTACATATGAGGAAACTGAGACCCAGGGAAGCTACTGCCTTTCCTAGGGTTGTAGAGGTAGTAAAAACAAGATTTGAATCCAGAAACTCTTACTCCAAAGCCAACACTACACTATATCCCCATCACTCAGAGTTTAAGTGATCTTCTTAATCATAAAATAAGATTAAAGCTATAATGAACATCAGAGTCCAAGCCTTTCATTTTAGAGGTTAGGAAACTGGACCCACAAGAGTTCGGTGATGACCCAAGGTCACAGATTAACTGAACCAGGGCCCTCTGACTTTATGGTCAACACTCCTTCCACAAGACTGTACAGTTCCTTCTTACTTTACAAAATAACTAATTATCAACCACCACAATCCCAGAGTGATTTTCCCTGGTAGCTAAGGTTACTGAAAGGTACAGAAATGTGTCTCTATATAGTTTAGGGTTTAGGCATGTAGAAAATTCCATTTGAATCAATCATTTCTATTGTATTTCAAAGCAGAATCTTTACTCCTCTAGCAGTATCCACTCGCATTCCACAAATTAACATTTCTCAGAAATTAAGAGTTCCCGTGTCATACTGAGTCAATAGGGACAGTTTTCTAAATGGGTATATTACAATTAAATACAAAGCAGGCAGTCTATAACAGCCCACATTTCTGATTTCAGTTCCTACTTAATTGTCCTCTGAGAGACAATTATTTCTCAGTTTAACCTGATGAGATCTGGGTCAAAGTGCCAGTGATCAGTGTGTTTGACTAACCTGGATAGTTCCATCGGCCCTCAGATGATTTACCGGAGCCAATTTGGGTCTTTCTTGGGAAAGAGAGAGATATAAGGCACAGCCAGCCTTCTTAGGCTTATTTCTCCGAGATTATATTCAAATGTTCTTTTGCTCTGCAGTGATTAATACTGAATTCTAATAAAACCTCATGAATTATGGTGTTAAGACCAAAATTTCTCATTCCCATTTAAATTCACTTTGATGTTGAGCAAGAGTATTTTTGAGCATCTTAGGCTGGGCAAACAGTCATAGGAAATTTTGGAAGAGATGAAATGCATGAGGAAAAGGAGATTAAATTAATTAAAAACGCTCCATTGTAATGAATTGAATATTCTGTAAGATGAAGGAGGCAATATGGAATTGAATCATAAGAGCCATATTCCACTCTCAGCTTTGGCTGTGTGACCTTTAAATAAATTGGTTTATGTTTCCTTGCCTCATTTTTCTCACGTGGAAAATGAAAGGTTAGACAAAGTAACTTCTAAAATCTCTTCAAGCTCTGAAATTCAATGACTTCATTTTTTAAAAAATTCAACAATCATCCGTTAAGCACAACTTTATGAAAAACACTGTGGTTCTAAATAGTGACCATGTGCCATTGCCTCTCCTATACAATGTGAGGCAAGAAGACCCTCTCTTTTCCTGGGCTCCCAAATACTTCAGAGTCTGTTAAATTTATGCTTTATAAAGCATGGCATGGGATAATGCCAGTCTTCACTTACTTCTCTCCAGGGAACTCGTTTAATCATAACAACACATAAGTAATTTGGATAATTGAGGGTCTCTTCTCTCCTTAATTTGCTAAATGTAAAATCTGACAAACACAGCTTTCCCATGACTTTCTACAAACTAGTGATTTGGTTCATAATATTTCTTTGAGTCTGAATATAAAGGTGATGTGGCCTTGGAAAATATAGATGTTTTTCATAGTGAATATGTATATTGATAAGTATATGAGAATAAGTATATGTGGATATACTTCTGGAGAGTAAGTGTATGTGTATAAGTATTTAGTATATAGTGAATAAGTATGAGAATATACTTATATATCTTTGAAAGTATATATGCCAGAAAAAGACTGCTGAATTTGGTAGGACCTAGGTTAAATTTTCAACTCTGTAACTTACTGTTTGTCTTGGTTGAGTCATTTAACCTTCTGTGAACCTTAATTTGCTTGTTGTAAAATAAAAATATTAGGCTAGATGATCTCCAAGGACCCTTTTCAATCTCTGGTCCTTTTTTTGCAGAATGATCTCTTAGATTGCTAGATTTATAAGGTGGCTTAGAAGTCATAGATTCTTGTTATTGTAGATTTAAAGTTGTATGAGACCTCATTGATCAGATAGACCAGCTCCCCCCACCCCAATACTGACCATAGAGGTTAAGTAATTTTACAGATGGGGAAACTGAGGCTCAGGGATGTAAGGTGATTGACCTAAGGTCACACAGTGAAATAGTGGGATAGACCATGATTAAGACCCAGCTCTCTCAAGTTCTAGCAGTCCTCTTGCCCCTATACTATGTCCTACTTCAGAAAAAAAAATGTGTTATCACACAAAACATAAAAAAATGTTGTTAATAGTATAATCCTACAGTCTATATTGTCATGGTTTTCCAAAACCCTCAGAGGTGGGGAAAATGGACTTTTCCTCATAACTGCCTGTAGGTTTCCATAGATTGGAGTAAAAATGGTGAAGACATGGAATCACAAATGAGGAAGAAATCACTATGCTGGAGACCCATTAAAATGACATTTCCCCCTTCTAGAAAATGATAGCAAACATCCTATGGACCATAAAAGACAGAGACATGGCTGGCAAGTTGCCTTTTGCCCTTACCTGTGTTGCTGAGTACACATGCACATAGCTAGTCAATTTATCTCATTGTTTTAAGGTAACCCAATATATCAAGTCAATAGGAAAAAACATGGATGGGTGGATGAATGGATGGATGGGTAGATGGATGGTTGGATGGATGGACAGAGGGATGGATAGACAGGCAGATAAGTAGAGAGAAAAATGAGGTAGATAAATTAGATAGCTATTAAATGTAGGGCACCATAGTAGGTGCAGAGATCAATGACATAGACGATGACCTCAAGGATCTTTCATTCTTCACAGAAAGTTCCTGTTAAGGTTGTGGAAGGAACAGAATAGCAAGCAGAGCACAAATTTCTGTAAAAAATTATCTCTGAACTTGCTGTGTTTGAAGAATTCTGTTTGTCCCTCTGTGTGAACAAACCAAAGGAAGATAAGGGACATTTGGTGTGTAAATAAGCAAGTGGGAAAACACAGAGTTCACAAATTAAAGGGGGAGATTTTGTAATGGGGGAAAAAAAACCTGGGTAGAAGGCTCATGAATGTTTAACTTCTCCTAGGTTATCTCTGTGGATTTTTATTTGAACCATTTGTAGAAAGGTCCAAATTTTGCACAAATTAATAGTTTTGCAGATCAGGACAAAGAAGGCCAGGAGAGTTGCTGGAAGTTTTTTTTTAATATGTGGCTTACGATGGAGAGATTTCACTAATTAAAAACATCCAATCATTTAGCAGAATGTAGGTAGATAATAACAAAGGGCATGATGGTTAGGTCAATAGACTGGCATTCATCCTTTAGCATTTTAGAGCCAATAACACATCTCATGAAGCTAATCATAAAACCCTACATGGTTCAGCTCTGCACATGCCTCCAGGCATCCCGCACCTTAGATCTTGTGCAATATAAATCTTAGAGTGGAATTAGAGCATTACAAGGAGAATTTGGTTGGCTTTTGGGGTAAGTATTGATTTGAACTTCAGATAATCTGTGATTTCACCAGTGTGGATATTGCTTCCATTGAAATAGTTTGTGCCTTAAGTCCACCTTGGTAAATGGTCGTCATGAAGCAATGTGATTAAAAGAAACAAATCGTGCCTTGGTGGCTAGCCTTCTGGTTATGAGCCTGTCTAAGCATATCTGGGCTGGTCCTCACATGATACCTATGTAGTATACATTAGGCTTATAGTAGGAGTTTTCCTACCTTCTGAGACTTATTAAAGCTTGTACTCCTGTCACAACCCAGAAGAAATTCAGAGCCATCTCCATGACATGGTGAATGTCAGAGGAGGAGGTCAATGGAAAGAGTTAATAAGTAATTTGGATAACTGAAGGTCTGTTTCCTCCCTAATTTGCTATGTGTAAAATATGACTGATTTTACAGGTATAGCACCTGACCCCAAGGTACATTTGCCCATGTAATTGAAAATAAAACAAAATCCAAGCCATTGTATGACCTACGGAGAACACCAAAATCTCAGAGTGCCTGTGCTCTGATCCCTCGCTTTTGAATGGGCATGAATCCTTTGAGGGCCCTCCACCCTTTCCTAATTTAACCCAACACTGCATAGGCATACTAAGTGTAGGAAATAATGTTATGTGCTAGGAATACAAAAATAAAACAATCAAGCAAACAAAAAAAAAATCCCCGCCTTCAAGGTGCTTACATGCTCCTGGTGACATAAAATGTATGAACACATAGTTACATACATGATTATCTGAAAAGGGAGAGATCAGTAAAAACTAGGGCAATCAGGAAAGTCTTCCTATAGGAGGTGATCTATGAAATGATTCTCTTTTTTTAATTTAATTATTTGTTCTCAGTTTTCAACAATCACTTCCATAAGTTTTAAATTTTCTCCCCATCCCTCCTACCTCCCTCCCCAAGATGGCATGCCATCTTATATGATTATACACATATGTTCTTATTAAATACATTTTTACATTAGTCATGTTGCATAAAAGAATTAAGACGAATGAGAGAAACCATGAGAAAAAACAAAACACAAGAGAAAATAATCTGCTTCATTCCGTGTTCTGATTCCATAGTTCTTTCTCTGGATGTGGATGACATTTTGCCTCAAGAGTCCTTTGGGAATGTTTTAGGTTCTTGCATTCCTGTGAAGGGCTAAGTCTATCAGAAACAGTCCTCTCATGCTGTGCTGTTTCTGTGTATAATATTCTCCTAGTTGTGAGATAATTCGCAGGATGTTAAGGAGTAGATTTGAGAAGGTCATATGTTCCAGGTCCAAGTGTACATGCAAAGGTAGAGAGGAGAGATATGGAATACTCAGTTTAGGAAACAATAAGTCAGTTTGGCTGGAGCTGTATCAGGGAGAATAAAATGAAATAACCCTAGGAAGGTGGTGCAGGGGATAGAGTATTGGCCCTGGAGTCAGGAGATCCTGGGTTCAAATTCAACTTCAGATATTTACTTTGCTGTGTGACCCTGGGTAAGTCACTTAACCCTGATTGCTTTAAAAAAAAAAAACCCAAACCTTTAAATGCTAAATTGTTGGGTTTATTTTTTTAGTCCTAGAGGGAATAAAGAGCCACAGGAGATCCTGGAGTAAGGGAACAACATGATCAGGCTTATGGTCTAAGAAAATTATCCAGGGGAGGTATTGAAAAGGAAAAAGACTAAAAACCAGGAGTCTTAAGGAGGTTAGACTCTAAACCTAATTCTTGATCCTCTTTCTCCTCTCATTTGCTTTCCTTTCCATCCTCGCCAAACCCTAAATTTGGCCTGAATAGCTTGGTTAAGTTTGACTGAGGGCAAGGAAGCAGAAGGGGAAATATCATGGGGGAAAACATTCTGGTTACTTTACTTTTCCGTTTTTAAATCCCAAAGCAAATACACATGGCAGGCATGCCAACCATTTGATTCATAGTTGCAAGAGAAAGTCAGTTCTACTGAATTTCAGTGGCAAGAAGGGGACCAGACATCTACTAATAGTAGTTCACATTCTTAGCTTTTAAAAAACGTGAGTGCCAAACACAAGTAATATGTTAACATACTGTGTTTGATTCCCAGATATTAATGATATTAATGTAATATAAAAACATTCCTAGCCCTCTTGAATGCTTACAACTACATGAGGAATCTATACTTCCTTGCATTTTTAGATACATTCCTTCACTCAACAAGCATGCATAAAGTTTTGACTTCCTTCCTTAAGTAATGGGCCATTTTTGATAAACCTGCTTTGACAAGGAAGTAGCACTGAATTCCTGCCTGGTGTCCCTTAGGGACTCTGCTTGGCTCCACTGATCTCTTCCAAGTGACTTAAGAAAGCCTCTTGCTACGTGACGGTACTATGTACCTCTTGCACCAGGAAACCAAGGATTTTGCTGTCTTCCTTTTGGTAGTAGATGGTTAGGAAGTATGTGAATATTATGAAAATACAAATGAGAGGACTGTAGCTTTTGGTCTTCAGCCAGCTCAGAACTCTTCCCAAATTGGGGGTGGGTTTGTTTTTGTGGATTTCTGAGTCCATACAGGTATGCTAGTTGTATGTTTGTTCTGACAGGGAATTAAAGGAAACTTTGGGTATAAAAAGACCATAACAGCTAAAATAACAGTTAAGGTTGAAAATGAAGACTCTTTTTTGGTGTTTTCAGACAGCTTAGACCTATCATTTAGCCAGTGAAGTTCTTTATTAAACAGCCATACTTTTCCTAAAGGGGGAAAAAAAAACCTACATTCTGGAAAAAGGTTGAGATTAGGGTTTTTCAGTTTTGTCTTAAGGAGTTCAGTAAAGCTGGAACATGAAAAAAGATGTTATACAGTACTTGGATTTGTAAGGATGTCTGTTCCAGATGATCCCTTTCTCCACGTAGGAATGTAAGCACTCTAAAAAGCTGACTTATCCTCCCTTAATTTCAGATTTTTTCAAATGGAATCTTAGTGTTTCCAACTTTGTTTTACTAGCCATGTCTAACAAGACTTGGAGGCAGTCCGATTTGTCATATATTTTACAATTTGAGTCAGTACTTGGTTTCCATATTGGGGGAGTGAGGGAGAAATCCCTGGTATTTTCATTATTTGGACAATGAGCTGGTACAATTTGAGGATGTGTTTTCTAGGAAGGAAAATGAGATCTGGCCTTCTTCCAACATGACTACCTGTAAGGTTAGGTCCTTAATTCTTGGCCTGTCCTCTTGTTCAAGATTCTACTACATTCAGAAATGTTTCTTTATGTGTCATTTATACTTTTTTTAAATCACGGTTGTGTTAGAATGTTTTAATAATGTTTCATCATTTTCTCACAAGCTTTTTCATGGTATATTTAGCTAAACAACTACATATCCATAGTATAAAAACATAGCAATAATGCTAACATTGTTAATAATTGCTAATAATAGCAAACATAGGGAATAATAATTAGCAAATTGATAGACGATTATTGTCACTGTATTTCTTATGTTGAGTAATCCTTTGCTGGCTAAAGTAAGACTGTCTTGATTTCAAGATGATTTTTTTAAAGTTTTTACTGTACTACTGTAAAATAGAAAACCCTAAAAATTCAAACACATCCACACACAATACCTTTTTAGAGGCAATGATTCAGTCTAGCCTTTAACTAGGATATACTTTAAGATATTTGTGATTTCATTAATGTGAAACTCCCTTCACTGAGACAAGTCACAGCCCTTTCCATACTTGACCAGACAATTTCATGAGTCACTACACTTCAGAAAACTGCCTGGTGGCCAACCCCATGTTGATGAGCCTCTCCAAATGTAGGTAGGCTGTTGCTCAAGTGAAATGAAGCTCACAATCCATTATTTAGCCCATACGTGAAGTCTCATCTGGCTTAGTAGAAGCTGCCAGAGCTTGGACTCTGCTGTGATAATGTTAAAGAACCCAGTCATCTCTGAGTATTGATGAAGCATCAGAGTTGGACTTTAGTAGAGAAATCATGTCATACCTATTGACTATTAAGTTTGAGAGCATGAATTCCAAATTCTGAGGATACTAAAAAGCCAAATGTTCATTTCTCAGGCACAACTGGTCCAGTTCAAGTTATCATCACTGAAAGCCCCAACCAGCCCAACTCCCATCCTATCCAGTGGAATGCTCCTGAGCCATCGCACATTTCCAAGTACATTCTCAGATGGAAGCCTGTAAGTAACATACCCAGGAACTTGGGACCGTTTCTCTGGCACCAATGAGTCATTTAAGAGTTTGCACTGTCATCAAGGTGTTTAGTGACTTGACTGTGCAATGCTCACTATTCATTTTAATGTGTTCTAGCTATTTAGTTATTGAGCCACCCACTTGGATTGATCATTCATGATCCACTTAATGGCTTAGTGGTCAACCTATTAATGGACAATCAGACTAATATGAAAATAGAGAATGGTAGACTGGTAGTTTTTTTCTCTATGGCACTTCATGAAATGGGGTAAGACTTTTTGAAAGGACTTAGTAGTAGTGATGCTAAGTGACAGAGCGAATCACCTGTTCCTTAGTATAAACAGAAGGGTAGATTTTTCATAGATTCATAGAATTTAGAACTAGCAAGACTTTAAGTTAGTGAGTCACACCCTTCATTTTATAGAAAATGAAGTTGAGGGTCATTGATATTAACTGACTTGTTTGTGGCAGAAGTGAACCTAACTGTCCTAATGTCCACTGGGCTTTCAACTATCCTTTTTTCATCCTGAAATCTCATGTATCCATAAACAGCATCCTTTATTTAAATAACCAATTGTTCAGGATTTGTTAAGCACTTGCTATATGCCAGGTACTGTGCTAACTGCTGAAAGGGTAAAAAAAAGGTGAAAAATATAATCCCTCATGGGGGAGCTTATAAGAAAAAAAAAACACCATACATTCAAAAAAGTATACATTGTAAATGGAAGATACTCTAGGGAAGGAACTAGCAGAGGGATGACGTTAGAATTGGGATAGAAGGAGATTGAGGAAGACCACATTTAAAAGCTTCAGATTCTTAACTGAGCTTTTGACTGTCTTATTATGAATATGTGTGAAGTAGAGAAGGGAAACAACATTTGATGAAGGAGAAAAGGTAACAACAGCTGGTTTTGTAAAGAATAGGTAGACATAGTTGGGGAATAAAGACCACTGAAAAGAAGATGTCAACTCTGGGCTCCACATCTTTCTTAGTAGTATCCTAATTATTGTACCTTCCAAGGCTTGTGTTTCCATTTCAAAACTATCACCCCAAGCCAGCAGGCAGGCAATCATAGAGGCCAAAGACATTGTCTTTGTTTTCAATTCCAACATCCTAAAACATTTAAATGACAACTTTTGACTTTTCCTCACATTTTAGTTAATGCTTTTAGGGAAATAAAACATAAAATAAAATTTTAGGGAAACAAAAGGATTTGAGACATAGCTTTTCTTCACTTATCCAAACATCTGGGTGTCACTAGACTCTTGGAATTTGGAAGAACTTTAGAGATCATAGGACATTAGAGCCAGAATGAACCTTAGAGATTATCTGGACCCCATCTGTTCATTATATACATGAGGATACTGAAGTTTGGCATCATATGATTAAGTAATGAAAGAGCAGGTATTAGAGTTCAGGTTTCCTATTCTACCACACTATACTCTGGAGCATTTGTTGTTATTTTCAGAAATTCCTAAGTTCCTAAAGCTTGCTTTAACCAGCTTATTGTTTCATTTCTTTGTTGTGCCATTTCTGTATGTTTTAGTCTATTTATTCCACATTTAGACTTTTGACCATGACAGTTTCTCAAAGATAAAATCAGGTTGAATTAAATAGGAATAAAATTTAGAAACTTCTAGGGCATTTATTTAAATTGGAAGGCTTTTCAAAGAGCTATAATCTTAATAATTTTGAAACAAGTCTTGAATGACAAAGAAAAGGTCAACATTTCTCTCCTTGAACCAACTGATAGCTCATTTTTTAGTTTTTTCTCCATATACTCATCAGCAAAGACAGAAAATTGATGGGAGAGATCTTTGAATTTAAGGTACAACATTGATGGCAAAAATGTTCGGATTTAAGGTGATGGAAGTTAAATCATAGAAATGCCTGGTTGAAGCTAATTTTTTTTTGCTTTTGAAAATGTGAGCTAAACTTTAAGATTGAAAAAGGCTGTTATTATTTCCATTTATTCAACTAATTTGGATATTTGAGGTATTTATATACTGGCTAATTTGGTCAGAGTTCTTCAGATATTTGGCATTTCAAACAATTTTTTGGCTTGCCAAGGCTAGTCTAGTTGCATATATTTGAATGTCCTCCTTGTTTTAAGTAAGATTGGTTCCACACTCCACATGTATCTCCCAGCTCTGATTTGTATGGTCAATACCACATGAATGAAGTTGGGCAGGATATGGATGTGTAAACAGCATCAAAGGATTGAATAAATAGGAATCACTTACTTTCTTCTATAGACATGTCCAAAGTTGACTAACCACTTTTTTCTGGGATAATTCATTCCCTTTGAACTAGTTCAAATGAACCTGGTTTATGATGGCCCCAGAAACATGTCTCATAAAGACAACTGCTCTTCTAAGCTAGGTAGACCCTCTGTTTCCCCACCCCTTCCCCTTTCAAAGCAAAAGAGCTGCATTGGGTCTGGCCAACTTAAAAGAAAATAAATTGGAATATTTTGATCACTTTTATCTCAAAATAAAAGATTTCTGTTTCAGTGGTGTTGATATCAAGCATGAGATAAAATTAGTCAAGTCAAAACAGATTGTTCATATTAGGTTTCTGAATTAAAATAAATAGTCTAGCAAAAATGAAATTACCCTCATTGCAGTTGCCCATCCACTCTTCCTGTCCTAAGGATCATTTTGATAATAATCTTTGTAAAAGGGGATGGGCCTGAGGCTTTTCATTAGAAATTTTAGAATATATTTCATGGCTTTATCCTTGTGTATTTGCATGTATTCTGTGGTTAATGTATGTATCAGAATTTATTTATTAAGTTCCTATCATGTGCTGGGTACTATGCTAGGTACTCAAGATACAAAAACAAGAATAGAATTAATGAAAGGAAAGAAGGGAAGGGAGGATGGAAGGAAGGAAGGAAAGATACATATTTATTAATGTTTGTAATGTTTGCTGTGTGTAAGGTACTAGAGATACAAAGACAAAAAAGTGAGCATCCTAAATTGGGACAAATACATAAAGGATATACACTGGCAGCATTGGCTAATGGTTGTTAGAAAGAGGCAAAATGAGTCTGGATCTTGCCTAGAACTTTTGCCAGTCAGAAATCCAGGACCACAAGGTGGGAGCTGGAGTACCTCCTTGAAGGAGGAGGCTGAAACATGGAAGCATGAGATAAAGATAACCACAGAAAATAAAATTATTTTTGCCCTTAAGAAACTTCCATTCCTATCAAAACCGACACCTTGTCTGTGATTACTTAGGATAAATATAAGTACATTTTTCAAAGGAAGGGCATTAGCAACTGGGAGAGATCAGGAAAGACAACGTAGAAGGTATTACCTTAGCAGAATTTTTAGGGAAACGAGATTCTAAACACTACCTATATTTGCAAAACTTTTTTTTGTCTTAAAGAAAAATTCTCCAGGTCGTTGGAAAGAGGCTACTATTCCTGGCCACTTAAATTCTTATACGATCAAAGGTCTACGACCTGGTGTGATTTACGAGGGACAGCTTATTAGCATACAACAGTATGGACACAAGGAAGTCACTCGCTTTGACTTCACTACCACCAGCACCAGCCCTGCTGTGTCCAGTAAGTTTGTCCATCCTGTGTGATTTCTTCCTGAAGCTTTGGGAAATGGGCTCTCACTAAGATAGTCATTCCTTTCCTGCCCAGATTCCTTCCTTCCTTCCTCCTTTCTTCCTTTCTCCCTCCCTCCCTTCCTTCCTTCTTCTCATAATTCTTCAGCATTGCTTTCCCTGGGAGTAGAGAGGAAGGAAAAATTCTGGGGGAACTGAGGATAGGTACTCTTTTATGCATAGCCTGTTTCTTCTCTGTGCTATCTAGCCAACACAGTCACAGGAGAGACAACACCATTTTCTCCCGTTGTCGCAACTTCGGAATCTGTTACGGAAATTACAGCCAGCAGCTTTGTGGTCTCATGGGTCTCAGCCTCTGACACTGTCTCTGGATTCCGGGTGGAGTATGAACTGAGTGAGGAGGGTGATGAACCACAATACCTTGGTAAGTTTGCTTTTGACTCATTCTGTAACTTGGGGGTTGGTCCCTAAAGGGCCTAGGAGAGGGGGCATCAGGTGAAGAGGTCACAGGTTACCTTTGCAATTGCTGTTTTGTGTACTCAAATGAAGGCACTGGCTTCTTCATATAGTGGCGCTGACTTATCTGATACATGCATGTATTTTCCTAGTTAACCTTCTGATCAATGACTCTCATTTGCAAGAAGCCATAGAACTTCTTTTTTGTAATTTTAGGGGACTTGTTCCCACGATTGAGTCATGGTGCGCCCTGTTCTTCTAATCTGAAAGCGTTTTTGATTTATGAACTATTGCAATATCTCCTTTACTCCAAGTGCTGTTTGGCCTCCTGCTTTTCTGAGTTCACTCTTTCATTGACAAATCCACTTACGGCCATTAGACAGATGGGGCTACCTCTTGTAAGTCTCTGAACTGAGAAAAGGGGATCGCTGCATTGTGGAAGCCACAGATACACCCACAAGGAGACTTACTTGATCTTCACAAACATGGTGTTCACAATCAAAAGAAAGACAGATGGACACATATGCATACATAACACTTTCCCACTAAAATCCTGGAAAGCCTCATTCCCAACCAGATCAGAAACCATTTCAGCACTTTGGGCCTCTCTAGTTCATTGATACATCAACAGGATTGATACAGTTAGTGCACACACAGCATCTGGAGAATTTCCTGGTTCTATGAACTAGTTTAAGAACTAGTATCTAAACCACTGAGCTAAAAAACCCAACTGGGGAGTCAGTCATGACTTAGAAGAGGACATTCTAGAGAACATGGGATGCTTGTGTGATGAAATAAAATGGCAAAACATTCTAGAGGAATGATTCTTAATTTGAGGTCCATAAACTTTTTTTTTAATAACTGGGTAATTATGTTTACTTTATAATCCTTTATATTTTATTTTACTCATTCAAAAACATTATTCTGAGAGAAAGTTTCACCAGATAGCCAAAGGAGTCTATGATACACACACATACACACACACACACACACATGTTACAAGGAAAATGACATCATTTCCTATGTTGGATATTACTGGCTCTATTCCAGCTGTACTCTTGTTCACATTATCTGGGTAATCTATCTCTGTGTCTCAGTTTTGTAGTTTTAAAAATGATCGTAGTATTAGGAGGAAGAAAAATTTTGCCATCTTACTTTCAACATACATGAAAATTGACAAGTCTTGTAGGAGGGCAGGTTGGCTTTGGGGCATTTGCTCTGGAATAGAATCTGCTGAGTAAATCTGGTTTTTCTTCTCAAAGATCTTCCAAGCACAGCCACCTCTGTTAATATCCCTGACTTGCTTCCTGGACGCAAATACATTGTAAATGTCTATCAGATCTCTGAAGAAGGAGAACAAAATCTGATCCTGTCCACCTCACAGACGACAGGTATGTTTACACTTCAGCAACACCTAAGACTTTTCTGTAAAACATAATCTCTGATGTTGAGGACACTTCTCTTTTTTCTTCCTTGTTCTTTAACTTTTCAGCACCTGATGCTCCTCCTGACCCTGCAGTGGACAGAGTAGATGACACTTCAATTGTCATTCGCTGGAGTAGACCACAGGCCCCCATCACAGGTTGGTTTACTATCCTCTGCCTTTGGCTAGAATGGCTTCTTCTGAGATTGGGGGTAAAGGTGGGTAGGGCAAAACAAACTTCAAGGCTGTAACTTAACAATTCAGAGTTTTGTTGAAAATAAGGTTATGTGCAACAAAAACATGTGATGTGAAGTGTAAGTCTTATAATGTCTGACTTTGCTCAGGTCTTTTGCAGGTCACACACACACACACACACACACACACACCCTACACTGCCTATAGATACATATTCCAAAAGTAAGATCTTACATAGCAACCATATACCCAAGTGTGAAAAACCAGATAGTGGCTGGTTACTAAACTGGGCCTTCCACAGGCTTTTTAAAATATTTCTGATTTTTCCTCACTATAGCATTTTTTAGACTGTTTTAAAGCAGTAATTTCCCTAAGGTCTTGTTCAAAGGAAAGCTGTGAAAAAAGAATAAAAAAGAGGATTTTCTTTTCACTATTCCAACCTACCATGATCCAAAAGTATTTTTTAAAGTACCTACTGTGTGTAAGGCCTGGGAATATAATAACAATCCCTGGCATAAAAACCTTATAGTCACTTATCCCTTCATACAACAAATTATTTTGAGCTCAGTGAATATAACTTTAACCTTACTATTTCTCTGGGCATTTATGATTGAATGTGAACCTTTACATGGTATTTTTTGAGAGTTATTGTTGCGTAGAGAATAGGGAACTACTCTCAGACTCAGGAAGTTTTGGGGTCCATTCCTACCCTGACATATGTCGACCCTGGGCAAGAAATTTCACTTCTCAGTACCCCAAGCTTCAGGCTACAAACTGCAGAGAAATTGCACTGATATAGGGAGTTTCTATACCATTGAAATTGCATGTCTAAAAAAAGTACATTTTTAAACTCTTTACTGTCTTTCTTTTAGAATTCTATACTTTTTGGTTTCTGATTTATCCCTATGTTAAAATGTAGGAGCAGGTGGTCATTTGTGCAAATGACACCATTCCATAGATTCAGTTCAATTCAACAAATACTGTTTAAGCCTTTACTGTGTGCATAGCCCTGTGTTAAACACTGATGTTTTGAAACCACAATCCCTACCCACTAAGCGCCTATACTGGGAGAAGGGCTATGACCTCTTCAGTTAGTAAAAAGTTATCAAATAAGTGTTTTCTTAAGGAAATGGTGCCTCACTTTTTTTTTGGTCTTACAGGTTATAGAATAGTCTATACCCCATCAGTTGAAGGAAGCAGCACAGAACTTAATCTCCCAGAAACTGCTAATTCTGTAACTCTTAGTGACCTGCAACCTGGAGTCCAATATAACATCACAATTTATGCTGTGGAAGAAAATCAAGAGAGTACCCCCGTTTTCATTCAACAAGAAACCACAGGAGTCCAGCGTCCAGGTACATTCAAAATGCTGTCCACAATAACATTATTGGACGTATTTTATTCATTCGGTAAGCTTTTGTGTTGAAAGAAAGAGAGAGAGAAAGAAAGAAAAGCATTGTTCCTGGAGGAAAGTTTTAGCTCTCTGCCAATAATTCACATGTACATGTAGTCTTGGTGACCTTTTAGCTAAAATGGCCACTTTACGTACTGTTTCTTATCACTGATAAAAAATGAACCATACATAGATTTTATGTAGCTTTACCAAAGCGAGCCAGATGTTCACCAAGTGTTCACTTAATTCTTAAGTGTTAACCCATAGCTCAGTAAAAGGAAAAAAAGCACAATGTTTGTCATCATAATGATGGGCTTTTTTATTGCTGAGAATATATTTCATGTTCTAGAATTGCATTGTTATCTAAATATTCCAATTAAAAGTATGAAAGGCGAAAAAATAAGCCGTGTTAGCAAATAGAGAAAGCATTTACACACACTTTTTAATGGAAGATATCATTATCAATTCAATTCAACAAGTTTTACTCTAAGTACCAGCCATGGACAAGGTCTGGGGACACAAAGATGGAATTCCTAGCTTTAAGAAGCTTGTAGTCACTTCTCCCTTGCTCCCTTTCCTTCAATAATTTTTTTTAAATATGAACTTCATCAGTGATTTTAAATGACAGTCTATTGATCTCTCATTTCATATTTTTAGACAAGGTTCCTCCTCCTACGGATCTGCAGTTTGTGGAAGTGACAGATGTCAAAGTCACCATCATGTGGAGCCCCCCAGAAAGTGCCGTGACTGGCTACCGGGTGGATGTCGTCCCTGTCAATCTCCCTGGGGAGCATGGACAGAGGCTGCCAGTCAGCAGGAGTACCTTTGCTGAGGTCACTGGGCTCTCTCCAGGAGTCACCTACTACTTCAAGATCTTTGCAATTAACCATGGAAAGGAAAGCAAGCCATTGACAGGAGAACAGACTACCAGTAAGTTATTGTGTATCCACGTTCTTTCTTGAAGAACAACATGAAACGCTTGAGGTCACTTGGTCCAATAGAAAGTGTGTTGGAATTGAAGTCAGAGCCAAGTCTGAGTTGGATTCCCAACTCCATCATCTGACCTTGGTTGGTTGGTTGGCTTTTGTCCTTCATTCTTGAAAAGGACCAAAATGACATCATTATGATGGGGGCAAGGTATAATTTGTCCCACTGTGACTGATCAGATCAATATGAGTTCAGAAGGCTCTACCACAGGTTGGGCACAAATCGTCCATATGAACATTTGGAATGGAGATGTTTCTAAGTCTGCACATCTACCATTTCTTTTGAGCTACTGCAATTCTATTTCACCTATAAAGCACAGCACCTTCTTTGATATGGGCATGGCATGTTGGGCAGTCCTTTGCCCGTGTCTCATCTTGGGCAAATCACTTGTAAGAGTATGGAACTAAATGTTCTCTGGCATCTCTTTTGGGTATTAATCTATTTGTAAAGCACTTTGCAAACCTTAAAGTATTCATTATAATTGTCATCCTCTGTTGCTATCTGCAATCTATCTTTCATCATGATCAGCAAATTTTGATGCTCTTTTGTACATTAGATTTATAGTTGTAAACTGAAATAGGTTGCTACATGGTGCAGGGGATAGAGGGCTGGCTGATAATAAGAAAGACCTGAATTCAGATCTTGCCTCAAATATTTGTGAGTTGGGTGACTTTGGGCAAATCACTTAACCCCTCTCAGTCTCATTTTCTTCATCTGTAAAATATAATAATAATAACATCTACCTTCTAAGGTTGTTGTGAGGGTCAGACGAGATAATATACCTAAAGCACTTTGCAAACTTTAAAGTACGATATACATGATATTTCGATGATGATCAGCCTTATGATGAACTATGTAAGGGACACAGCATTTTAAGCTAAATAAAAAATTTAGATTGATATTTGTGTATCAGGTAGAATTTCATGAGGGATATCCCCCATGCCTTGAATGTTCTCCCTCCTCTTTTCTATTTGTCAGCCTCCCTGGCTTCCGTTAAGTCTTAGCTAAAATTCTGTCTTTTACAGGAAGCTTTGATCAAAGCCTCTTAATGTAAAATATACCAGTGGTTGAATAAAGCCAGGACTTAGCATCAGCTCACTACTAAACAGGAAGGCTGACTGCCACTTATCCTTTTTTTGTTGAATGTTTTAATGGTAATTTGGAATATCATAATGGCAATAAAGGGCCTAAAATCATTTGACAATGAAAGCCCTAGGACAGAAAACTGATAGGAAGCTTAAAATTTGTAAAATTCAACCCACTCATTTTACAAATGAGAGAACAAGCTTTACAGAGGTTGATCTCATCCACTCCCATGGCTTTAATTAGCATCTCTGCTGGTGATTCTTAAATCTATTAATCCTGCCCTGTATCCTCTCTTCTGACTTCCAGTCTTTCATCTTCAGTGACCTTTCAGACACCTAAACTGGATGTCCAGTAGATGTTTTAAATTAAATATGTACAAAATAGGGCATATTATCTTTCCCCATATCATCCCCACACACACACATACACACACCTTCCCTATTGTTGTAAAGGATAACATCATCCTCCCAACCCTCAGAAACACAACCCTAGGAGTCATCCTGGACTCCTCACTATCTTTCATTCCCTACATTCAAGCTGATGCCAAGGCCCGTTGGTTGCACCTTTGTAACATCTCTAGAATACCTCCCCCACCTTCTCTCCTCTGACACTGTTACCACTCTGGTGTTGTCCCTTGCCACCTCATACTTGGACTTCTGCAATAGCCTGCTGGTGGGTCTGTTTGCCACCAGTCTTTTCCCAATCCAATCTGTTCAGCCAATGAAGTGATTTTCCCAAAGCACAAGTCTGGTCATGTCATCCCCAACTCAATAAACATGAGGGTCTCCCTACTGCCTCCAGGACCATATGCAAAATGCTCTGGTTGGCATTCAAAGCCACTCCACCCTTTCCTGTCATCTTACACCTTACTCCCTAACATGTACTCATTGATCCAGTGACACTAACGTCCTGGCTATTCCATGAACAAGACACTCCATCTCCATCTTCAGGAACTTTTTCTGGCTGTCCCCATTGCAGGAATCCACTCCGTCTTCCACTCTGCTTTGACAAGAAATCTTTCTCAAACTTTCTTTATTCTAGCACCTTTCTAATTGTTTCGTATTTATTCTGTATACAGCTTGCTTTGTAAATATTTGTTTGCACGTTGTCCCTCCCATTATATTGTAAACTCTTTGAGAAGAAGGACTGTCTTGCCGCTGTTTACATTTCCAAAGCTTAATACAGTGCCTGACACATAAGAGATGCTTACTAAATGTTTGTATGATTGATTGAGTGAAGAGATTTATCCACAGTCCTATAGATCAGTAGATCTGGAATTCAATCCCATTTCTTCGAACTCTAAAGCTAGGGCATTTTCTGGTAAATCAGAAGTTTTAACTTGGGCTTTGTGGGTTTTTAAAAATGTTTTGATAACTATTTCAATATGAGTGGTTTCCCTTGTAATTTTATGTACTTAATTTTTTGATATGAAAACATTATTTTGAGGAGTCTATAGGTTTCACCAGACTGCCAGAGGGGTTCTGTAACTCACAAAACAAATTTAAAGTTACTGGGCTAAGTCATGGAGCAAAAAAATCAATCAATTTCACCATGAATAGCTTTTAACCCTGAAGGCAGGTGTTGAGTTATGTTGCTACAAGTGAAATCCACTATTTTTATAATGCCTTCTTATAGTACAAAATTGACTACAAAACGGTAGGTGGAAGCATGTGTTGTAATTGTAGATGGTTTTGTTTTTAGAGAAGGAAACATCTTTACTTGAGTCACACGAAGAAAATATTTAATTTCTCCAAACAATATTATTGTGAAAAGAAATAATAGAAATTTTCTAGCATAGAAAGACTTTTTATTTTGTGTATACGATGATGGAAAAAAATCATACACTGAAATTAATGCAATAGGATGTATTATATTCAGAGATGGTCAGCAATTCTATAGGACTCAGCTAAAATTTAGCAAAGCTTCTGTGTCATCCTCTGCATCAACAACGCATCAACAACTATTTATTAAACTCTTCCTATGCACCAGACACTGGGATAAGCTCTAAAGATACAAAGAAAAGGCAAATAGAGTCCTTGTCTTTATGGAACTTATATTCTAACATAGGAGATGAATGTACATACAAGGTAATATAATAATCATATATTTTGACATAATACATAATAATGTGATAGCAATAATATCTAATTTTTATGAAGATTTTAAAAGTTTGCAAATATCTCATTTTATCTTCACAATCATACTGGGAAGTAGGTTCTATTAACCCCATTTCAGAGATGAAGAAACTAAGGCTGAGGAAAGTTAAATGACTTCTCTATGATCATCCAACTAATACGTACCTAAGGCTAAATTTGAACTCAAGCCTTTCTTTCTAATCCCAAGCTCAGGGAGTCACATATTTGTCTAGATAAACAAAAAAGTTGGCATTTCTTTTTATTTTGGTTTGCCCACAAAATTTCAAACCTATCAGGACAGATAAACTAGGTATATGTAGCTATCTTTAATTAATTGATCACATAAATACTGCTTGAAAAAAATGTCCTATTCCTTATTATGCTTTTGCCTTCTTCCTTAGAACTGGATGCCCCTACTAACTTAAGATTTGTCAATGAGACTGACACCACAGTCTTGGTTACCTGGACTCCACCTCGTGCCAGGATAGCAGGGTATCGACTAACTGTGAGCCCTACAAGAGGAAACCAACCTAAGCAGTATAACGTGGGGCCATCTGCCACCCAGTACCCATTGAGAAACCTGCAGCCAGGATCTGAGTACACTGCTTCCTTGGTAGCTGTCAAAGGCAATCAACAGAGTCCTAAGCAAACTGGAATCTTCACTACCTGTAAGTCAAACCACTCTGTACAAGTGACATTAAATTGGTCAAATTCAATATGTAGCTCTCCCATATGCAAAGTTATTAAAAAAAAGATTGTCAGTAAAACATTCTCTATTGGGACTTAATTCATAGCAGAGATGCTTACGTGACTGGTTTAAAATTGAATTCAGCTCAAATAGATGACCACTGATGGGGTATGCCACAGGGGGAATTTCTTTCAGGTATGCCTTGAGCTAAATGGTTGCTGGGATTATTCCCACCTCTCAAATTCTATGATCCCTTTATAACCAAACAAGCCCCCAAAGACTAGTTAGATCAGGATATGGAGGAATAGAGAAAAAAATCAGAATTCATGCTTTTCCATTAATATTTTAGAGGTATTGGATGTTAGCCAATGGATATGACAGGGGTTAAGACCTACATTGAAGAATAATGATAACTTACATTTTCAAAGCCTTTAGAGTTTATGAAGCACTTTCCTTGTAAGAATAGTATAAGTGGTACAAGGAATATCATTATCTTTATCTAAAATATGCGAACATGTAGTCATAGAGAGGTTAAAAGATTGATACAGGCTGGCTCTCCAACCCTCCAGTACCATGGATAGAAAGCAAACATCAGAGGAGCCAAACCAAGAAACAAATCCTTCTTTTATTTAGGGTGGCATTATCAGGAGCAGTTTAAAGTAGTTCTACAGAGCATAGCAGATTTTTTAAAAGACTCTTAAATCCAGTAGGAATAAAGACATGGCAATAAATAGTGAGCATATGCGTATCTACTCTTCTCTTGAAATTGTTTTATAGAAAAGAATCTTAAATCTACCACCTTAAATGCAACAACATTATAATAAAAGGTCTTATTCACAAAGTTATTTCTATTAAGTGCTTTCCTATTGACATTACAAAAGGGAGAGTGAGCCTTTATTTCCAGCTGAACACTATGTGTTTCACTGAGACAAGTATCTTGAAATATGGCACCCACTTTTTTTCCAGGGCAAATTGAAAACCACTGATCTGCATGAATGATGTACATTGTCTTCCAAATGCTTTCAGCAGATCATGCTCATTGAAGGGAATGAAATGGATGGGTGACAAGCAGCCTTCATTAAGCATATACTGTTTTTAGTCAATAACGTTCATTTCTGACATAATGAAAATAGACTTCCTAGAATAAGGGCCTTTGAGTTTTTCAGCTGCAGCCCGTGTTGCCCTGATTTCTATTGATCACATCTGGAATTAGAGATGGGTTTGTACATGAGTATTAACTGTACAAGTCCTGACTGGAATTTTCTTGAAATCATTTCGAATGTGAATAGGTTTCCCACCCCACTCCCTCCTCCCCACACACACATACCCCTGAGAATTTCTGACGTAATTCAAAATTTATTCCACATTTAAATTTGATGAATGAGGGTTGCTCCAGGAGCACCCCTCCACCCCTAATTATTGTACCTTCACCCAATGTAAATGACATTTCCATTTAATCATGCTAAATGATGCCTTATTATAAGAGAAAATCAATAATTCAGTGTCCCTAGCCATACTTTTATGTAATCTATCACCAAAGGATCAATTTCTCTCTTGTGATGACTAATAGGAATTATACCATTAAGAGAGCAGAGATTCCTTTACAGAAGAAACAGTTATCACTGATTCCTAAAAAGATTTTATAAAAGTTAATTTTTAAAATGTTCAGAAACCTACCCTAGTTATTTCTTTTCTGTAGGTGATTACTAAATGTTGATTGATTGGTTGTGAATCAATAGGGTTAGAACAGTGCTGGGTGCATTGCATACAAAGAAGCCTCCAGTGTTTCTACTTGCAGATAAGACAGTGGGAAGGGGAATTGCCTATATATCTTTGTGATCAATTCATTAATTGACAGCATTGCTGCTTTGAATTGCTGTTGGGCTATGAAAGAGCTATAGATAACAATACATGATCACTTGTAGGACACATTGCTGAAACTGATACTAGGGAAGGTTTGATGTCTTGACAGGCATTCAAGGCAATGGCTCATCAATACATATTTTCAATTTAATTTTAAAAGAGAAAATTATATGATATAAGAGAAGTGTATTGGGCACTCTACTGATAAAGCTAGGTGGTTCAGTGAATAATGTGCTAGGCCTGGAGTCAAGAAGATTATTATGGTTATTTCTAAGAGCTCTATTACACAATAGAAATTTTTGTGGCCTTCTTTGTGAGACACAGCCCCTATTAAAGGAAAACTATTTTCAATTATGTCAAAACAGGCATGTCAACATAGAAGCCTTTCAAATATCCTTTTCACCATCCTGGTCTATCAGACTTGTGACTGAATGTTCACCTCAATTTATAGAGTAAAATTTCAGACCTCTCACAAATGTGAAGTATCAGTGACTTGTTCAGAAATTGAAGGCATAATCAAAACCAAGATGCTTTGAAGAAATTTGGGGCTTGTTGGAGAGGTGTTGAGTGACCCAGTTTAGCTGGAGGGGAGGAGAGCTCTAGGAGAGGTAGAGTGGTCCCAGATTGTTAAGGGCCTTGAGGACTAAGAATGTTGAACTGTAAGCCACAAAGGAATGGCGTGACCACATCTCTACTGTAGGTCAATCATTTTGTCATCATTGTGAAGAATGATTTAGGGTGGGGAGAGAGTGGAAGTAAGAAAGCCTTTTCAGGAGGCTATTATAGTAGCATAATAGTAGCCCAGGCAGATCGTAATGAAGAATTGCAATGGGGCAAAGACAATGGGACTAGAAGGAAGATGGTAGACACAAGAGATGCTTTTGTAAGTGGAATCTACTCCGTGCTGAGTTAAAGTTGTTGGTGGAACACACAAATATATATAGGCTCTGATTTCCTTAGCATGGGATTGTAACTTCCTCTGACTTAGTGGATGAACTCTAGAGAGTAACGTAAGGCATGAAGCAGTTATGCTACTTCCTCAGGACCACATAGCCTAGGATCACAAGCAGGATTTGAACTCACATCGTTCTGATTCCAATTTTGTACTCCTAGGAGGATAGTCAGTTATATATTTCCTTTAGCAGTAATTAGCATTAATTACTCATTAATTATTAATTAGGCACTAGTAAAACTGCTAGAATCTGTAATGTGTAGTCCAAGTCAAAGCTTTGTTTGACATTATGGTGTAAGTTTGTAGCTTTGGACTTTTCCCCCCTGAATTATCTTTTTAACAGAAGATGCTCATCAAACTATAGTTCGAAAGTCTGCAAGTAGGCAAAGTTCTTTAAAGATACCCAATGTTAGAGCCTTGTTCACATGAGGAGTAAGTCACAACAGAAAGTAAGCACTCTTGACTTGATAGATCCTTTTGCAAATATCACTCTTGCAAATGTTAGATGGTACTAGCAACTAAAAAGAATTCACCACTTCTGGCTGAGTTTCTGTATCACACCGAGTGGTCACTTACTGAAATGTGATTTCAGAGGCAGCCTTGATTCTGCCATTAGAGGTGGGTTATTAGTCCCACTTAAAATACAAATACCTTTAAGAAGGGCAGCATTTAAAGCCTTTAATAGTCATTTTCACTTGAGCGGGAATGGATTTACCATATTTTCATAAGAGCAGATTTTTATATGGGAAACAGTAAGAGCCTAGGAAAAAAAACACCTGAGCCAATGTTGAGGGGTTTCCCCAAATGAGACGGAGAGAAGATTATGAGTGCTGAAGACATGCTTTGTCTGCTTAATAATTTTCCTTCGAGTCTGCCCAGTTAACACACTGGACATCCTTCAAATTGGCTACCACACCCACTGAGAACCTACCTCACTAACTCCAAGAGTAGTTCTCTCCAGGTTAGAGATGAGCTGCCTTTTCTCTGCCTGAGATGGAAAGGATGAGTCATTGAAAAGCCTGTTCTTTTCATTAAAAACCTTCTACCTTTCCATCCATCTTTTCACAAGTTCTAAATGTGGGGTGATATTTTTAAGGCTGTTGGAAATGTCTGTTTCAAGCCATACTTATACAAGGCCCTTTTCTGTTCTTATTGTAAACATCTGGTCTCCACAAAAAGAAATAAGCATGCGGTCAAGATTCTAGGAGATTCAAAATAACGAACTTTTGCTCTGTTCCCTGATTTTAAGTCATCCAATAGATGCTATTTTTAAACAAGAGCACTATGGTGTCTCTGAGGGAGAAGTGGTGATAATAATAGGGATGTAAATACTTGCATGGCCTGAGTAGAAAATGTCCTACAAAATTACAAAATGTGTGACTACTCATTATCATCATCATCATGACTGATATTTATATAGCAGGGGAAAGGGAATAAACATTTAGATAATGCTTCTTATGTTCCAGGCACCATGCTAAGTGTTTTTGTAAATATCATCTCATTTGATCTCACTTTATATGTTACCAAACAAGAGCTTGGTGATAGACGGTCATAGATTCTTTTGTGGCCCTTCTCCAACCCAAAACAGCAACAAAAAGATGGCTAAAAAAACCCAGCCCACATGGAGTAGTATACCACCAACCTGCTTTTTATAATCCTAATCTAAAAAGTAGCATGCTTATCATTATTTAGTTGTTCATTGAACGTGGGAACTCTAAAATGATAGTCACCATTTGTTGTGGCAGACTTGACTTAGAAAAGGGTTTTGTTTTTATTTAAGAGAAGTATGTAGAAGATACACTGTTCCCAGAACCATTGCCTTGGCCATTAAGAAATCGGGACAAATGGAATGTTAAAATGAGGTTGTAAAATTCCAAGGAAGGTTTAAAATATTAATACAGCTTGTGTCGTGTGCTAGGTGATTTCAAATTCCAAAGCAGTTAAACTTGAACAGAGCTCATTCATTGATTTCACTCCACAGTGCAACCGACCAGTTCCATTCCTCATTACAACACAGAGGTGACCGAAACAACGATTATCATCACCTGGACCCCGGCTCCGAGAATCGGTTTTAAGGCAAGTTGAACTGGATTCTAACCTGAAAGAGCTCTGACGCACTCTGATATCTTCTTTCTATCCTCACAAGAAAATGAAACCTTTAGAAAAATATAGAAAAGTACATCTTTAATGATTTAGCATGAATACCATCCATCAGTTCAAGAAAAATTCACTTAACAGTCAGACTCCTTCCACAACAACATTTTTATCCATTCTAACAGATTTTTGTTAAGTAGGTGACTGTCTTGTTAATGAAACAAGAACTAAGATCCTTTGTGTAAATGGCTGATTTCACATTTGAGCGCTTTTTTAAATGAAGATGGAGAGGGGAGAGTTAAATGCCAATGAATGCTATCATTATCAACTTCATTATCGTTAACACCATCATTAAATTATTTGGAATACAAAATGTAGAAGGGATGGTGAAAATAGTTGTAAGTTGAGTATAAATCAGGGCTGATAAATTGATGTGATATTTTGGGACTTGAAGGATGTTTTGTGTATTAAATCATCAGGCATCTAAGACAGTGTATGGATCATCATGCAAATGCTGTGCCTAGTTATGTGTCAAGAAAAAGCTTTGCAATAGGTTGCCAGTGTGCTATCTTAGTCTCTTCTCTATATAATTTTCTGGCTTTCAGAAACCTTTTTATGTAAAAAGCCTGTGCCTATAACTAACACCAAAAAAAGCATTCATGCTAAATTTGATGTTTCAGTGGACTTTGTATTATTCCATAAAATTCCAAAACAATGCTGGATTCTTCAGTTGTAATACATCTTTCTGTAATGGAAGGAATGATCACAGCTTCATAGTGTTTGAAGCCAGGTATGATGCTGTACACATGTAATCCTTGCTACTAGGAAGGCCAAAGCTTGTAGATCTCAAGCTCTGGAGTACTGAGCTGAAAAGGGCTAAGCCAGTTGGGTTTCCACACTAAGTCTGGCACCAAAATAGTAATCCTCCAGGAGCAGGAGGCCTGGCTCAAGGTAGAAAGGCTCCTGTACCAATCAGTAATGGGATTGGCCCAGGATAAGCCTTGTGCTTTCAGCCTGGGCAAGATAGGGAGGACCCCACTCCCAATCTCTACATTCTATGCCCCTAAAAAATCCTTGGGCTTTGCTTTTGCTTTTTGTCTACAAGGTACAACACCTGCTGTTGTCTCTAAACTTCAGCCAAAAACTCTTCTGTTCATGAATAGGTCTCATTAAAACAGAGAGAGCCAAAGGATTTTCTGGCACATTAAATAATAATGAAAATGAAATATTTTGCATTTACATCATGTGCCACCATTCACAAAGCCTTTTTCCACTCACTTTACCACATTTGATCCTCAGCACTCTCCTGTAAATTAGGCATTATTATTCCCCATTTTCCAGATTAAGAAACAAATATTTAAAAAAGGGAAATGGAAAGGAAGGGGACAAGTATTTGTTAAGTACCTACTATATGCCAGACACTGTGCTAAACCCTCTACAAATATTACCTCATATGAGGATCAAGGATGCAAGGCCAGTAAGTGATAGAGCCGGCATAAGAAACCAAGTGGACTCCCAACACAGCACTCTTTCAAAAAAAAAATGGGCACTGGGTTTTACCTGAGATGCCTCTACATCATTGCCCATAGGGTTTGGGCATGTGTGTCTCCCGGTAGGAGAGGGTTATAATAACAATATGTACTTTTTAAATATTTTTTTTGTATTTGTATATGCACTCAGGAACAGGAGCATGTGTTTGACAGTTCTGGTCTAAATCCATGATTATGTTTTAATAGTTTTATATTTAGATTTTTATAAAAAGTTAAAGTGATTTACACACATTATTTCTTCGTTGAAGTCTGCCATAACCCTATGAGGTAGATTGTATTCTTCATACCAATTATACATATAAGAAATATGTATATACTAGAAATGTACATATAAGAAAGCTGAAGCTAAGAGGAAGCTGTGATTTCCTATGTTTATGCTGCTACTAAATATTGGAGGTTGCATTCAAACTAAGTGTTTTCCTGAATCAATGTTCAGTGCTTTTTCAATTATACCCTGTTGCCTCTCTGGTCTCATTTTCATCTTTCTACACATTATCTTGTCAACAGACAAACAGATAAATTTCTAGCCATAACGGATAAAACAAGGTTGTTATATTTTTTGTCTAATTGTCTGTACCCTTCTGGGATTTCCCAATGGAATCATATTACATGAAGTTATATGCTTTTAGATCTTTAATCAGTAACTAGAGCACTAGAACTCTAGAGCAATAGAGGAATTTACTTGATACTCATCAATCAAAAGCCAGATAAACTAACCACTCTGTTCTTTTCAACTTGCCTATCTCCTTTCAGTTGGGTGTACGACCGAGTCAAGGTGGAGAAGCTCCCCGTGAGGTGACATCAGAGTCTGGAAGCATTGTTGTATCTGGCCTAACTCCAGGAGTGGAATATGTATATACTGTTACAGTCCTACAAGATGGTCAAGAGAAAGATGCTCCAATTGTAAAGAAAGTGGTTACACGTAAGGAGTTTTATTCTTCAGTACCATCTTTTCTCAAAGGTAACATGTATCCCTTTGAATCTAGTCTTATCATAAACGATTCTCTCCATGTTACTATCTCATTTTATAAATGGGATATTAAGATTTGCTTTATATCCCCAGTGATGTTCAGCAGGATAAATCATGTTACCTATCTTGTCACTTCAAGAAATGGTCATTTCATTCCTAGACAAAATTTTAGTCAACAATACCAAGAGAACCGCTTCTTGTAAGAAACGTACTTGACAGAATGCTAGGTTTTCTAAAACTTTCCCCAGAGTGCAAGCTCCAGAATTATTTGCTAATTTAGAACAATTAATTTTCTTGTTTTGTATAGCACTGTCTCCACCAACCAACCTCCACTTGGATGCAAACCCTGACACTGGAATCCTAACTGTCTCCTGGGAAAGAAGCACTACCCCAGGTAAAGAGACACTGGAAATGTTAGTAGAAGCAAATAGTCTCCTGAGACAAGAGTTTTATTCACTGCTTTCATTTCATAGGAAGGTGGGGCCAGAATTGTTGCATTTTTATTTATTTTGCTACCTATCATCCAGTTGCCTTTAAGTCTGATTTGGGCTGCACTCAGGAATGGTACATGCTTTTTTGATAATTCTGGTCTAAATCCATGATTATGTTTTAGTAGAGGGCTATTAGGAGAAATGGGGGTTACCCTTGGAATATCATCTGAGGCTATTGGAGAAGAGTGACAGGGGTAGATACAGAGAATCATGATCAGAACTACAGAGGTTCATTTCATCTTTCTTTAATCCAAAGTGCTCATGAGGGCTCAGAGGAGTCAAGAGGGTCATGCTTTTTGCTTAATGGCATCCACAACAGGGAAATAAATGTCTTTGGGTTCCACAGCTGAATAGGTTCCACTTTTCCTTAATTATGAGCGGTTTTCACAGCACCTTGATACAATTCCATCTGAAAGGCAAGAACTGTTCTCTGGCACTCTCTAATACTTGATGAAATGGCTCTGGACAACCTCCTTTTTCTGTTTTGCCTTAAAGTTAAGTGTTATTGCAAGCATAATGGAAATGTAAGTTGACATGGGATGATAAGAGAAAATTTGCCAACAATCTTCTGAAACCAGAATGATTTATATAGGCTTTTTATTCATCACTGAAAATGTGGTCAAGTCGATACACAACTGTGATTTTTTCAAAATGCTTAAATGAGTTTTATTCACAAGTCTTCTAATGTGAGTGCGCGCACACACACACACACACAGATACAAACCAGTGAGAATTAACTTGTCCTCCCTCTGTTAGCATTTTGAAAAATGTCCCTTTAATTGACTTCTATAATAGGGACTTTTCTATTATAAGGCAATGGAAAGGCTATATTTTGTTTTTCTTTGAAAATATGAGATGAGAAAAATTCAAAGATAGTTATTCATGTTAATTATTTTTATTCTTCCATATAGTTCCAGAAATTTTACTTTCTACCTAAGTAAGCAACCCTAGGACATAAGAACAATCTAAAAAGTTCATTTTATTTCTAAAATATGTAAAAATGATGATGTCAATGTTAATGATAACATGTGTTTTGAAAAAAAATCAAATTATGGATATTTTTGTTTCAAATCCCATCTACCATACACAAAGGGAAAAAAACACATATTGTTACTTAATATTTCACTGTTGGGCAAAACAAAGGCTAAAACAAGAAAAGATGTTTTCATAGGAATTATTGGCATACTTAATGATGGTGTTCCCTGCCTCACTGATATGACAGTGAGAATGATGATACTGATTATATTGCACTTTAAAGTCTGCAAAGTACTTTACATAAATCAGTCTCATTGGATTCTCACAACTCTCTGAGGCAGATGCTAGGACGTTCATTTTGCAAGCGAGCAAAGTGATATACTTATACTCAAAGGGTATGGAGATCAAAAAGTTAAAACTGAAAGAGTCCTCAGAAGTCATCTTGTCTGATTCCCTCATTTTATAGAGGAGGAAACTGAGTCCCAGAGAAGTTGAATGACTTGCCTTACATCATACAGATAGTAAGAGTCAAGAGCAGTGTGTGTGTGTGTGTGTGTGTGTGTGTATCCATTTATGATTTCATCCATGTAAGAGGTCTTTTCATTGAAAGAGACCATGGTCATTCCATGGTTTAGTGGATGGTTTCATGAGTTGTGGCCAACAAAATCCATTTCCTAGGGGGCTAGTCTTGTGCTGATGAACTTTGGTTGACTATTTCTGAGACAACATGCATGCAATCTCTCCCCATGCCTTTCCAATCTGATAGGACCCTCCAGAATTTAGACTCTGTTTGTATAGCCTCTGAAAGTAAAATACTCTATTATTAATTGTTCCATTTTGGTTGTATTTAGACATCTCTGGGTACAGAATAACCACAACACCTACAAATGGCCGAGAGGGCTATTCTCTGGAAGAAGTGGTTCATGGAGATCAGAGTTCCTGCACTTTTGAGAACCTGAGTCCTGGCCTGGAGTACAATGTCAGTGTGTACACAGTCAAAGGTGACAAGGAAAGTGTCCCCATCTCCGATATCGTTATCCCAGGTAATGGCAAAACAAGTTGCAGTTGTGGCTATTGATTGCAGATGAGCAGTTTCAATAGCATGGGGATTCATCCCTTAATCCCCGAGGACTATATATCTGGTATATTTGGCCTTTACCTTTTTTCTCTTTACCAAACCAAGAAATCACACCAGCTGTTTGGACAAATGCTTGCTGATGATGCAGCTTTAAATGTCTGTGCTTTCCTGGGATTCTATTTGCTCCTACAGGTACCTGATGCAGTGGCATAATTAGAGCAAATATTGGCATTAACCCTGCACTGTTTTCTAAAGTGGAAATTTTACTAAAATGTTGTTATTTGTGTATATTCAATATTCACTAAAAGTAATATGGTAAATGCATCCTATTACAGCTTTATTTAACAGATAACTCTTCTCTCACGTTTTGTAAAAATATGATAATTGCTCCCCAAACTAAGCCCTAACTTCAGCTCAGTTATTAAACAGATCAGTACCTTCAAACCTCTTAGCCTATGTATACATACACATATACATATGTGTATGTATGTACTTGTATGTATGTATTTTTTTACTTTAAAATATCATGCTGGTTAAAAAGAACACCTTCAGGGTGTGATATGAAAACCAACAAGGCTTTCTTGGTCAATGAAGTGAACAGGAAAATTCAAGTCGTACTGTTTAGCTTTCCTTGGCTTTGATCCATCCAAAATGAAGTTGTTACAGAGTGCCATGCACTGGACAGCTATGCATGGAATGTTACCTTTTGTAGTTATTAGATTGTTGCTTACCAATTATAATTGATTTTGATAAATATATTAAACATAGAGGCAGCGTGTGGTACTGGCTAGAGTGCTGGGCTTGAGGTCCTAAAGACTTCAGTTCACTTCTCACTTCTAATGCTGTCTAGAGGTATAACAAGTCATTTAACCTCTATATAGCTCAGACAATTTCCTATTACTTATCTATTGAGTCGAAGAGGAATTGAAAGCAATACTGATGAAGCGAATTCTCACAATGAGAATTCTCCTAAAGTGACGAAACCACAGATTCTGAGCATAATTATATAATTTGATAAAACAAAATTGTATTGAAGGTCATTATAGCCCAGACCTATCTGCTCTATGCTTATATTCATCTTTGGATGGCAAGTGTCATGTGCAAAATATGATATGGTGTTGCTTAGAGTTTTCTATAGAAAACCTATCATCCAGCATCCTCCTTAAAAACAAAACAAGCCTTTTCTAAGCAAGCTTCATGTTACTATTCCTAAAGAGTCTGGATTTGGGTTCCATTTTTTTCTTTTTTTAGTAACTGATACATTGAAGGTGTGATTTTGGGGATTCTTGGAATAATTTTGGCTTCCTAAAGAGTTTTATTGTTTTATGAACCTATGTAGTTCAAATTGTACAGACTGGGTGGGGAACATTTTCAAAATCCATAGAAATTTAAAATAGTGTGTAGCATATTTTGTGCTGGAAAGAAGCCCAAAAAATGTCGATCCAGAAATCATTTTCAGATAACTTTGACAAGAGAAGTTTGCATATTACCATCATTGCTTTAGCATTCCATCAGTTTTACTACTTGTCACCTGATGAACACTGCTTTATTTTTCCTCTTTTTTGCCTCTATTTTCCTTTTGCCCTTTTTGCTTTATAACCCAATAGAGGTACCCCAACTCACTGACCTAAGCTTTGTTGATATAACCGATTCAAGCATCGGCCTGAGGTGGACCCCGCTAAACGCCTCCACCATTATTGGGTACCGCATCACAGTAGTTGCGGCAGGAGAAGGTATCCCTATTTTTGAAGATTTTGTGGACTCCTCAGTAGGATACTACACAGTTACAGGGCTGGAGCCTGGCATTGACTATGACATCAGCGTTATCACTCTCATTAATGGCGGAGAGAGTGCCCCTACCACTCTGACACAACAAACGGGTGAATTTTGAAAACTTCTGTGTTTAAGACATGGATGGTGTTGCATGTTGGTACCAGCTGCTTTGGTCAAAGATTTGGCAGTTTCAAAGGAGAACCGAATCATTTGCCAAAATTCAAAAGAAGGGGGAATATGTGTTTGGTAAAGTGGACTAGAAAGAGAGGAGAGGCAGAAGATAGTATCAGATTTGGTATATTTAAAATGAATTAAATTAGATTCCATTTGGAACTGTGTAGAGTAACAAAATATATCTGATGCTTTTTACGTCTGAATGAGAAAATTAAGTTATATTTGCATATTTCATACTGCTCATCATAAACATGAGTCCTGGGCTCCTAGATGAGCGTTGCTGAGAATCCTAAACCTGCTTCCAGATGACTGTTTTCTGAATATATTGGTCTCTTCTCCTCTCTGCTCCCCAACAAGGTTCTGTGAAGTCTCTTTTCACATTGGCTGAGTCAAAGAACACATTTAGTGCCTCTTTTGAAAGAAAACCACTCTTTAATCAAAGGCTAGTGACAAGCATGCAACACTGTAAAGGTTCTCTGCTATGCATGGTTAAAAAAAAAAAAAAAACATGCTGAGAACCTCTTTGCATGAGTAGAACCCACTGACTCAGAAAATATAGCCGTACCAGTAGCTGTAGATGGAACAGTCATGGGCACATACAGTATACTCTTCTCTTTCTTTCTATGTGCATGCATTTGTATTTGGAAGTCCTGCTCTGTCTCTTTTTGCTGTGTGGCAACTTAAGCCTCTCTTAGCCTTGGGTTCAATTGTGTCTCCAATGGCACCAATAATGTACTTGAAATTTGTTATTGTCTTTGTAAAATAGGTAAAAGTCATGTTCTAAATATCAAAGATGGCAGAAAGGTTAAAGAAGCCTAACAGTATTCTGTGTGTGGTTATAATAGTAGTGGGAAATTATGTAGATTTAAAAAGTGTTTGCATGACTCTGACTGTTGTTTTACCTTTTTTGCATGAAATAGTGGGGTTTTTTGTCTTCTTTGTAATTTCATATCAATTGGATTCCATTCTCCAATTTAACTTCTTCTTCTTTATCCGAACATAGCTGTCCCTCCTCCCACTGACCTGCGATTCACCAATGTTGGCCCAGACACCATGCGTGTGACCTGGGCTCCACCACCATCTATTGAACTGACTAACCTAGTGGTACGATATTCACCTGTGAAAAATGAGGAAGATGTCGCAGAGTTGACCATTTCTCCTTCAGATAACATGGTGGTTCTAACAAGTAAGTAATTCAATTGAGTCATCCAAGAAAACCTGGTCCAGAACATATTGAATATGTTACTAGCATCCCAATATAATTGTAATTAAAAGCAGGAAATTCATTAGAACACTTACAAATTCAACTCTCAAATCCAAGCAGATAATTATATGAATCTTTATGTGTGTACATAGCTTTCTTGCTATGGCTTTGATTACATTGGCATAGCCTCTTTGTGGATAACTTTGGTAGTAAGGACCTAAGATAGAAATCAAAGAAACACGTACAGCTCAAGTTAATGTTGGAATGAATTATGTAAGATTTGAACCAAATGTTTTCGGAAGATCTAAACTATTGTCATCACATCCATTTTATTAAGATAAAAATGTGTCATTGAGCCATATGTTTAGCACTTGAAAACTCACAGTGAACTTTTTAGAAGGACAAAGTGAGTGATTGCTTGATGTATTAAGACGTTTCTTTGCTTATTTTAAAGAAAGAATAGTCATTTAAATTCAGACTGCAGTGAGCATCTGTTAGCTAGATTTTTCAGAAGAGTAAGAACTCAAAAAAGTAGCACTTTGAAAAACTGACTTCTAGATGTATGTTTTTTCTGGCCTAAACCCTCATAAAATAAAAACAAATATTAACTTGCTAGGAAACGAGAAGTTATGAAATGATTAACTAACCTCTAATAAGGGTTTTTAATAAAGGTTAAAGAGCTACAAAATAAATACCTATATACACATATACACACATATATATATATATGTATGTTTTGGTTATAATTATACATATATAAATGCATACATTTTTGCTGTTCAGTCATTTCAGTCATGTCCAGCTCTTCATGACCCCATTTGGGGTTTTCTTGGCAAAGATACTGAAGTGGTTTGCCATTTCCTTCTCCAGCTCATTTTACAGATGGGGAACTGAGGCAAACAGGGTTAATTATACATGGGGATATGTGTGTATCTAATTATAACTGAAACTGCCACTTGAACTGAAGAAAGTTTAATTTCCAGGCAAGTGACAAAGATAATACTGTCTTTTATATTTCCAGTATACTTAGAGATGGACATTTTCTCTTCTTTTCTCCATCATGGTCCTTTCCTATTAATTCCTTTGATAATGGCGGAGTTGAAGAACCAGTTAGTATTTGGGGGGACCTTTGTTTTAGTGAAGAAAGGATCACTGAAGAGCATGTAGCCTTATTTGTTTTCATATGGTTGAGAAGCATCACTTAATAACAGGCTAGGGATGCAATGCTAAATGAGCTCTATACCATTCATGGTGGTAAACAACATGCTGGGGAAATCTGCTTAGTACTGTTGTAAAAACACCCTCAGGTTTTCCATGTCTAAGAGAGAAAATGCGTTTACATATATATGTGGCTTTTCCTCTTCCACTGGTACACAGTGGTGACATTTTTTAGCATACTCTGAAAGTACTTTGTAACCCAGCACATCACTGCCAAATGATCTCTTCCTAACTGATATTTCAGAATAAACCCCTGGAATAAGTGAAAGGCACATAAAGGAATCCCACTATGGATCTTAGCAGTAGGTGAAGCTTCAAGATATCTTACAATTTATAGGCATACATGGTATTATTAACCCACATTTTGCTAATGAGGTCCGGTGATATTAAATGTGGCTAGAGGGATGGGGCAAAGGTAGATAGAAGAGGGCTAATCATCGAATCATCAGACAGAAAGAAGGAAGGAACCTCAGGAATCATGGAGGTCAACCCAGTCTTAGGGATGGGAAGTGGTAAAAAGCTATGTATAAGGCTTTTTCAGATCTAACTAACTTCCTTAGAAGTTCAGCTCAATCCTTACTTCCTACGTGAAGATTTTTCTGATCTCTTCAAATTATTAGGCCACTCATTCAAATTATCTACTATTTATTTTCTACTTGTATATAAACATATTGTCTTCTTCAGTAGAAGGCAAGGGTAGAAACTTGAAGACAGAAATTATTTTATTTTTGTCTTTGCATAAATAGTGTCTAATGCAGTGACTGGCTCATAGTAGGCCCTAAATAAATTCTTTATGGATTGAACAATTATTCCATTGAAATCAATTTAATTAATTTACCTAAAGTGCTGACTTGAGTAAGTAACAAGAGTCAGGAACTCCTGCTTCCTCATACAGTATCTGTCATAACATGCAGGACCCTTATTCCAGGAACATATTAGCTCAGAATGTAGTGAAAGGTCACAATGGAGTAGAGATCACACAGCCTATTCCTCAGGCCCCACTTAGATATATTCAAAACAAAAACCAGAAAAGGTATCATCAGTGGCCTCAAAGACAATAGGATCTGGATTCAGGTCCCACCTCTGACACATACTGGCCAAGTGATCCTGGGCAAATCACTGAACCTCCCACTGCCTTATGCATCTCTCTTAGACTTTAAGTTGGAGAGGTGTCAACCTGCATGGGTAAAGAGAGTGCCTTCCTCTAGAAGTTGCCTATACCAAGGAAAACACAGGTAGAAACTCTGTTCCTATTTTCAATATAATATGGCATCTCTCCTTTACCATCCCACCTCTCTCCCCATAAAATGGTTTAAAAAAGGGAAAACCAAGTGAATCCCAGTGGTCTGTTGCCTCTGGGGTTAGTCTTAACTCCCTTCAGAGTCAGGTTTCTTCTGGAAAAGATCATATGGCTTAGTTACTGGGTGATAAGGATGCTGTGCCTTTGCTGGAGCATATCTCCCTTCCCATGGTGCATGGCTATATACACTGCAAAATGGTGCCAGGGGAGATAAGCTTCCCCTCTTCCAAATACTTCCAAAGCCAATGTCATGTACAAAAAGACCTGCTCTATATAAGATGGGAGAATGGGTCAAAGATTTGTTCTCTCATCCACTGAAATGGTCCAAGGAATACTTATGAGGTCTATGTTTTCAAACTCAAAGCTGAAAATGTTCTTTTTCCACTCTTCAGATCTCCTTCCTGGTACTGAGTATTTGGTCAGCGTTTCCAGCGTTTATGAACAACATGAGAGCATACCTCTTAAAGGAAGGCAGAAAACAGGTGGGTCATGATGGCAAGGTTTGAACTCATTGAGTTTGGCAGGTTGCTGGCTCCAGCCAATGTCACAGAACAAAATCAATTAATTTGTTACTATTACTATTTGGTTGTTGTTTTCGTAATCACTATTAACACTATGGATAGAAAAGACTTCTTGCCAAATAATTCTTAAATCCCTTTGGTCTAACAGAGTAAGTCCAGAATAGTTTTGTCTCCTGAGAGGGCTGTCAATGATAAACAATTACAGAAAGCTAATTATTTATCTTTGCTCTTAAGATCTTGAGAAAAGTTTTTATAATCCTTCTTGTTGACCAAATCAGCATTTATAATTCCCTTCATCAGAAAGTTCCTTCTAGTGACTAACCTGATTCTCCATCTTTTCCCTCTTGTTCTTTCTTTAGTAAAAATATGAGCTTTTTATTTCTTTCATCTGCCTGAAGATCTAGCACCCTTCTCTTCACCAAATTAAATGTTCCTTAAACTGTGTGCAGCTGGGATTTATTTCAATTTGTCATGATCAAGTTCAAAGACTATATTGTCTTCTCCTAAATATGAGCTCTTTTTTCATCACTTTTAGTTACAAAATATAGCACGTGGTTTGGTTTAAGTAAAATATTTCAAGTCAATACAATCACAAATTATAAGTGCTACAAAGGTTCTTTTGAGATCTTCTCCCCCGATCCTTGATTTTGTAGAATAGAAAACTGAAGTCCAGGGAGTTTTGAAGACTTGGACTTATAACAATTGGCAGACTTTGCAAGAGTCTGAGTTTTGAACTCAAAAAATCATAAGATTTTAAAATTACAAGGGATCTTAGAGTTGGCCCTCAGGAAAGAGATTTTTAAAAGGCAAAGAAACTTACTGAAACCAAAAAGCTATCTAGAAAAAAGACAAAAAACTGAAGTCTCCAAGTCCAGTGTTCTTTCTACCATACAATGGTTCTTCTACCAGTTTTTTGCACTGAATAGGAGAATAGACATCAGGGTGAAGACCTTAGGTAATGCTTCTCTTCTAAATTAGTGTTTCCTAGTAGAACTTTATCATTTACTTTTTGAAGTTAATTTCCAGCATATTAAATATACCCATATTCAACTGTGAATCAATAAATACATCCCGGAGATATGTGGAAATGATTTTGGAGTTATCTATTGGTGGGGTTACTTTATGGTTGCCTATATATGAGTTAAGGCCTTGAAGTTTATTTATTATATAATATTTTTCTCCCTAGACTTTAACCTTCTTCCTACCTTCCCTTCTACTATAGAGGGCAACACCATGCTCCTAGTCCCCCAGGCTTGCAACCTGAATGTTATCCTGAATTCTTCACTATTTCTCTCACTCCCCTGCCCAATATCCCAGCCTGTTGATTTCACCTTTACAAAATCTCTTAAACAGCCCTGCTCCTCTCCCCACACACACAAACACACTTCTCTCCTTTGATACTACCACCCCTGTAGTGCAGGCCATCACTTCACAACTGGACTACCGCAATGGCTGCTGCTGGAGTCTGCCTTTTTCCACCCTCTCCCTACTCTTGTCCATTCTCCACTTATCCATTAAAGTGATTCTTCTAAAGCACAAGTCACCTGTGACTCCCCTTCTCAATTTACTCCGGTCACTTCCACTTGCCTCCAGGAACAAATACAAAATACACTGGCATTCAAAGCCCTTCACAACCTGACCCCCCTCTTGCCTTTCCTGCCTTATTATATCTTACTTCCCAAACATACTCTTCAGTCCACTGACACTGGCCTCCTGACTGTTCCCTGAACAACACACTCCACCTTTCAGCTCTGGGCATTTCCTTTGACTATCCCCCATGCCTGGAATGCTCTTCCTCCTCCACTCTGACTACTGTCTTCCCTGGCTTCCTCTAAGTCTCAACTAAAATTCCACTTCTACAGGAAACCTTCCCTAACCACTTCTAATTCTAGTGTCTTTCCTGTGTTGTTTGCTATTTATCCTGTATTTAGTTCACTTGGTATGTATTTGTTTCCATGTTGTCTACCCATTACATTATAAGCTCCTCAAGGGCAGGGACAGTCTTTAGCCTCCTTTTGTATCTCCAGGACTTAGCCCAGGCCCTGTCACTTAGTAGGTGCTTAATAAATATTTATTATTGAGTGAGTTTTATATCATTTTCATTCCATTGATCATATCTGGAATATCATTACTGTGTTAATGAGGTTACTTGGTTGCATTCTTTTTCCCTTCTTGAATTTTTTCTTTGTCTCGGTGGAAAAACAGGTCTTGATTCCCCAACTGGCATTGACTTTTCTGATATCACTGCCAACTCCTTCACTGTCCATTGGATGTCTCCACGAGCCCCCAACACTGGCTACAAGATTCGCCACCATCCCGAACATGCTAGTGGAAGACCTCGTGAGGACCGGGTTCCGCCATCAAGGAACTCTATCACACTTACAAACCTGAATCCAGGCACAGAATATGTGATCAGCATTGTATCTGTCAATGGCAGAGAGGAAAGTGCCCCACTGGTTGGCCAACAATCAACAGGTAAGCTACTTCCTGAATTGTAGATAAACTCAGAAGGTTGTCCTATATTATGTGGTGTCTTCTATGCCTCACCCTGTTTGACAAAGGGTAGAGGTGGGGAGTGGAGATGGAAAGCCGTTTGGATTATCCAAAGAAGTCTGTAGAGTGAATTTTTATGTAGGTATTTATGCACACAAACAAAGTGTCTAGCTTTATTTAAAAGTGAGGTCTGAATGGGAAATTTGCTGTGTTTTTAAGTTGTCCTTAAGAATAATTCTCATAGATTTAAGTTTTGTGATAGTTTACACACTTGTTTCATCACACTTTTAGTAGATTGCCTGACTCTGAATTCATTTTTACTCATACATCCATGTGTAAGAGTTTTGAAAAATGTCTGTTGGGATTATCATTAAGGTATTTGCAAACTTACATAATGATAAACCTCAGTAGTACTTTAAACTAATGGAAATGGAACTTTTTTCCCAATTATTTCTCAGTTTCTGATGTTCCAAGGGACCTTGAAGTTATTGCTACAACCCCAAATAGCCTGCTTATTAGTTGGGATGCACCTGCAGTTACTGTCAGATATTACAGAATCACCTACGGTGAAACAGGTGAGATGACAAAATGGTATCTATTTCATTCATACTTATGGTAATAATTATGATCCAAGGTTCTTTGACTCCCTAATCCAAGCTCAGTGCTAGAGCTCTAAAACATAAAATTCTTGCCATCTCCCTTAGTTTAGATGGAATGAACTATAATTACCTGGGTAGCTAAGTGGTGCAGTGGATAGAACACTGGACCTGGAGTCAGGAAGACCTAAGTTCAGATCCTGCCTCAGACAGTCACTTAACCTCTGTTTGCCTCAGTTTCCTCATCTATAAAATGAGCTGTGGAAGAAAATGACAAACCCCTCTAGTATCTTTGCTAAGAAAATCCCCAATAGGGTCATGAAGAGTCAGACACAGCTGAACAGCAACAAAAATAATTACCTAGTCTTTAAAAGTGAATGAGTAATGTACACTTCAGTGTTTTCCCTGAAATATTTGTCCACCTGATTTTAGCCCCTAACATGTCCTTTGTTTCTACAGGAGGAAATAGCCCTGTGCAGGAGTTCACTGTGCCTGGTACCAAATCTACAGCCACCATCACTGGCCTTAAGCCTGGAGTAGATTATACCATCACTGTGTATGCAGTAACCGGTCGTGGAGACAGTCCAGCCAGCAGCAAACCTGTGACCATTTCATACCGAACAGGTAGATGCAAACCATTCTAGGGCTGCTGCAGATTTATTTCTACAGAGGATAGCTCCAGTTTTTCTTTTGACCTCATTTTCTCCTAAGCCATTGACCCGAGAGCCACTATGATAACTTTCTTGAGAAGTAAAGCCAATCCATAAATAGTACCAGCCATGAAGATCAAAGTTAGATGGGAGGAAAGAGTACTTGAAGTTGAAGTTAATGTAAATAAAGCATGAGAGCAGTTAGTCTGAATGTGCTTTGTGTGTAGATCACAGTTCTACCAGGAAAAAAAAATCAGATTTAATGGCTTTGATTTCTTGAACTCCAAGGTCAGCTGTTCACAAATAATCTGAACTCCTTGCCATATTTTTCTCCAAGGGGCCTGAGGAGAGGAGAAGGCCCACAGCTGAGCAAGCATCATTAAATCAGGGCATTTTGAGGAGTATGGTGCCAAGGTACAAATTCACCTTGTCCTCTTATGGGTTTTCCTGACTTCTCTTTGTTTTTTTTTTCCTAGAAATTGATAAACCGTCCCAAATGCAAGTGACTGATGTGCAAGATAACAGCATCAGTGTGAGATGGCTCCCTTCAAATTCCCCAGTTACTGGTTACAGAGTGACCACTGCTCCCAAAAACGGCCCTGGACCATCTAAAACCAAAACAACAGGCCCAGGTAAGAGCAGGCTCACGTTCTTATTCAGCAAGATAATGGTAGGAGAGACAGTCTTTATTATTTTCTTAAAATAAATGACTGCCATTAGTTCAATTAAACTACACATACATTTACTGGGCAATTATCATATGCAAAGCGCTGTGGCAGGCCCTGAAGAACACAAAGATATAGTCTCTTCTCTCTAGATACATAGAATTATAAGATTTAGACTTAGAGGGAACCTTAGGGTTCTCCTTATTTTATAGGTAGCCTAGACAGTGATCTCCAAGGTCACAGTAGGGAGGTAGCAGAGTTGGGATTGGATCTAGATCTTCAGACTTGAAATCCAGTGTCTTTTAACTGCAGTCATCATATAACTGAGTGTGTTCATTCATGAGCAAAAAGTTCATTCTTCTTACCATTCTACTCCACAGTGATGGTGTGAGGATGCTATGTGCATTCCTCTTTCCACCTGGATAATTCATTTTAGGAATATAAACATTTTTAACAGTGTAAGACCTACTTAATAGATTGTCAAGACCTCCACACCAACAGCAAAGGGAAGTATTCCTTAGGAAAATATAAGTTCCTCTCCTAATGAAATGTGTTTTTTGTGGGAGGAAGATATCTTTGTCTTTTGTCTTTGTACCTCCAGCACATAAGCACTTAATGCTGGCTAGTTTGGATTAGCCAGCTTCTTGACCTTGGCCAGAATATCCCAGCCCTATATTTATGTGCTCTGGATGTCTCAGTGGATATAGTGCTAGGCCTAGAGTCAGGAAGACCCTGAGCTCAAATCTGGCCTCAGATATTTACTAGCTGTGTGACCTGGGCAAGTCACGTAACCCTGTTTGCCTCAGTTTCCTCACCTGTAAAATGAGCTGGAGAAGGAAATGGCAAATCATTCCAGTATCTGCCAGGAATACCCTAAATGGGGTCATGAAAAGTCAGACACAATTTAACAACATATTTATGTGCTATATTAAATCAGGACCTGAAAGGACTATCTGGAAAGTTACATCAGTGCTCATTATTCAAAAGTTAGGTTCTTACGTCCTCAACTGGTTTAACAATGAACTATTAGACATAATTCTCTAATAATATGTGTATATGTCAGTGGGGTTAAGAAATGAAAATGTTCGTTCAAACTCCCATTGGATGATGGGATCACATAGGACAATTTTCCACCACTATCCCCTTTTTCTTTATCATTCTGATGTCAGATTTTCCTGCTCTGTCCCTGTGGGGTAGGGTATTTGTCAATATTTTAATGGCAAATGGAGGCATTTACATTATGTCTCATAATACTTTACTTACATATGAGTCTTATGTTAACGTTTTCTTTTCAGATGAAACAGAAATGACCATTGAGGGACTGCAGCCCACAGTGGAGTACGTGGTTAGCGTCTATGCTCAGAATCAAAATGGAGAGAGTCAGCCTCTGGTTCAGACAGCAGTCACTAGTATGTATCTTACTTGTTTTTCAGTTTCAAAGGTAAAACTCTGTCTTTAGGCATCCCACAGTCCCATGAACATCTCTGCTGCTAGAACAGCTGTCTGCTGTTCACATCTTCACACCAATCCTTCAGCAGACAATTTTCCTTTCAGTGGCGTAGCAGTACGCTTATGGGGGAAACTCACCAAACCTCCATACTTAGGTGCTATGCTTCAGATTCCTTTTGCTCAGATGGCCTTGGCAGAATGTGATTTGGCTTTAGCAAATCTACAAAATGGTTTTTTATTTTTTTATTTTTGCCAGGACCTCATTTTCTATGTCTGGATGGTAAAAATTGAGTCTGTGTGCTCCTCCCTCCATTTACCGGTAAAATGTAGTAAATTTAGTAGTAAAAGGTGAAATATATGTTAGATGATATTATTGAAAATATAAGGGGGGGTAAAGAAGAGGTGTTGGAGAAATATATATATAAGTGTCTAAAACTCACTTTGGAAATCATCTTTACCATCCTCAAAGCATGGAAAACGTTGGTCTGTAAAACTAACATCACACTGCAGAAAAGAAAGAATGAAATAAGCAGAATTATTACTTTGGAATTACAAGATACATAAAATCCCACTGGTGGGTGCATTTTGCAGGGTGTCTGAGTTTCTCATCCATGTGCACCTGGCTTTTGTTTTAGTTTTAAAGGGTAACAATTTTTTTTTATTTTTTAAGTCAGAAAAACAAAGAATTTAATCTTTTCAGAAATTGTCAAGTAATATTCCATTTAATTAATAGTGATTTGTTTGATTGGAATTAATTAGTAAGAGGAAATGGTATCTGCAAAACTGCTTTGCATGTTATAAAATGCTTATCTTCCCTACTTGCTTTTCCCATAACCTCTCACCATTAATTTGCCTAACAGACATTGATCGCCCTAAAGGACTGGCATTCACTGATGTGGATGTCGATTCCATCAAAATTGCTTGGGAAAGCCCACAGGGGCAAGTTTCCAGGTATAGGGTGACCTACTCAAGCCCTGAGGATGGAATCCATGAGCTATTTCCCGCCCCTGATGGTGAAGAAGACACAGCAGAACTGCAGGGCCTCAGGCCGGGGTCTGAGTACACAGTCAGTGTTGTTGCCTTGCACGATGATATGGAGAGCCAGCCCCTGATTGGAACCCAGTCCACAGGTATACCTTTCATTGTACCACTCAGGTGGTCGTGGGAACAGTGGCTTTATGCCCTGCTAACTGAAAGATACTGCCGTAAATTACTGGTACCCATCTGAGGATTTAAAAAATAAAATTCAAAATTTAAAAAACCCTCCTGCAAGAACAGAAATGGAATGTTTCCTCTTTGGACAAGTAAATAGTATCCTCCTGGGATACTTAGGTGAGGTCAAAAACAGATAGGCCTAATACCAGGAAATCTCAGAAATGCATGGCTTGTGCACAAGACCGGAGCTACAAGCAACAGACTAGGAAGTGGTGCTTTGCTTCAAGCTAAAATACATGGATTATCTCCTAAATCATGTTTCCTTGTAGTTTGCCTTCACTGTGTTTGTAAAGGCCTGGCATCATATCTGCTTACTGTTTTCTTTTTTAAAAAAATGATACTTGACAGCAGCATCTTTCTGAGACAACAAGGGTAAGTTTGGGCTTCGTTTTTTTCAATTAGTCATCTGCTGGGTGTTGGTCACTTAATCTACTTAAAGGAGCACTGATTATATGCATACAAAATGAAAACTTATAAAGTTAAAATTGTCTGGAAGTTTTTGGAAACACGGTTGTTTTCCATCAACAACTTGTTCCTTTCTGCTTTGTGAACACAGAAACAGAGAAGGCTTGTAGGTATGGTCTACTGTGAAAATTTGAACTGTATTGAATTGGCCCCTGAGTCCTTCTGTCTGAAGTCAATATAACTTGCTTGGATTGTACCATAGATAATACTCCAAAGTTAGCTGAGAACTCTCCATAAGAAACAAAAACCTTAGATGTTTTTATATATTTAAAAGTGTGGGGAACGACTCCACAAATATGGAGTTATTATCTTTGTACACCAAAGAAAAAAGGGAGAGGAACACTGACCCCTAAATCAATTTGACTTGATAGATAACATGGATTGTAGGATATATCAGGTCTCTCTTGGAATAAACACTTTTTCAGAAACAAAATCCAATGACCAGCACCCAAGACTTTTGTTTTCAGGAAGCTGACAGTTATCCTTGATGTTAAGATTCAATAGAGATAGTAAGAAAAGTCATGTGCTCCAACATACCCTTTTCTCATGGTCCATCTCATCCACAAAATATGCACATTCTTCTCTGACAAAATAAAACAAAACACGGCAACGATTTCATGAGAATGACCTGTTACCTCAGGGTTGCTTTATACTTTTCGTAGATCAATCTGTTTTGCTTCCTTGAATGTTTATGACTACCCATTCCCTGGTTTCTGCAAGGTAACCTCTAACTAATGAACATCTTGACAGCTATTCCTTCACCAACCAACCTGAAGTTCACTCAGGTTACCCCAACCAGCTTGACAGTACAGTGGACAGCACCCAATGTTCAACTCACTGGATATAGAGTGCGAGTGACACCCAAGGAGAAGACAGGTCCCATGAAGGAAATCAACCTTTCTCCAGATAGCACCTCAGCTGTGGTGTCAGGACTGATGGTAACGCATGTTGTTATCTCATTTGGAGAGTAAAAAAATATTAAGACCAATTCTTAACCCAGTTCAGACAATACCAAAGATGTAGGGAATAAATTTTATGATAAAGCTAAAACTACATTATATACTATCTTCAGCTGAAGGATATTTCTCACATAAATTCATTCTTCTTAACTGATACCTTATATTTTTATAATAACCATTTCCCAATATACCAATCACTTCAGAACCTCATCATGACATAAAACAGTTTGAATAAAACTTACTGATCTCTAATCAGAATATATTATAGCTATGCAAGATTCAATATGCTTCATCTCCCAGTCCTTCACTCAGGTTGGGAAGTATTGTATACATTCTTAACTGCAGTTTATTCTGAGTAGAATTTCTGCAGAGGAACATTAGCTTTTCCAACCATATCTGAGATATCGAGCTAAAGGTAATAGAGAATCTTGGATTATTGGCTTTCCAATTCAATTGATTCTCTTTCCCACCTATTCTCTCACACACACTATCTCTGAAAAGATGGGAGAACCAGCCTTTAATTATATTAATGGGCTAAATGCAGATATTCTGATGATGAATTTTAAGAACTTTGCCTCAAAGAAAGAACAGACTTTGGGATGACCAGGATGTAGACATTTACCTCAGTGACAGAGTGAGTGGTATCCTATTGGTACTTGTATCCCTCTACTCTGCCCCCATTACAACTTCCTCTAGCTATAGAAACTGCCACAAAGATAATATTTTGTGAGTAGCAGTCACATAATTCCCAAGAAAGGGTGTTCTTCTGCAACCTGACTTTAATCATTTCAAGGAGAGAATCAAGGAAAGACAGACAGGAAAAGGTATTTTTCCCTATCCTGCTATGTCTAGGAGCATCCACTGCTGGTACCCTCCAGATCATGAAAGGGTGAGCTGTGTATTTTCACGTGTCTCTGTGGCCAACACTTCAAGTGTATGTCCCAAATGTTAAAAAAAAATTATGGCATGAGTGCAGAAGTCACTACTCACTTGTGCTTAATCCCAGGGATGATTTCTTTAGATAAGATGTTAGTGAAGAAGTTGTCCCATCATTATGGAACTAAAATCAAAGCCCATAGTGAAAGGTTGCATTATTTCTCTGCTTATTGGAACCCTAGACTATATATAGTTATTATCTTCAAAGACCCTATAGATTTTTGTTTGTTTTCCAAAGATTACATTGTTAATACTGAGTATTAACATTCCTGTGGTTTCTTTATTTGTAGGTGGCAACTAAATATGAAGTTAGCATCTATGCTCTTAAAGATACTCTGACCAGCAGACCAGCACAGGGTGTAGTCACTACTTTGGAGAGTGAGTAATTCAAGTTTTCCTATATCCATGGCTATGTAGGAAGTAGGAGAAAGAGATGAAAAATAGCACCTAAGTCTGCAAGGACATGATAACTCAACTGTGGGGAGATGCAGGCCTTCCATAAAAATAAAATTATTTTGAGGATGATTTTTTTCCCAACATCCTACTTCCCTCACTGAAAAAAGAACTCATTGATATATACAGTAAAGTCTCTTGATAATGCTACAGGACAAAGCCAGAACTTATCTGATAGGATGCTTAATCTAAAAGACTTTTGTTTTAGTAATATGGTTGTTAGTGGGGGGGAGGGGGCATTGGTAATAATGGGGCATGGGGAACAGAGATGTTTTAATCCCTGGAATATCCAAAAATACAAAGGGGTTTGGGTCCTCTTTGGTTTCTCTTGATAGCTCTGATAATAACTACTTTTGAGACTTTAGGTGCAAGGAATTATACCCCTCCTATGGCTCCATTTTTTTTCTTCTGTATACGGGGCTCAACTACTTATTTCATAGAATTGTTAGGAGAATCAGATGAGTTAGAAGAGGTGTGGCATTTTGAAAAGAATAAAAACAGTATACCAATGTATGATACTATTAATATTAATAACTTCATTATTTTCTCAGGTATAACAATGGAATATTGTAATAGCAAGACTCAGAAATGCTGGTGTTAATTTCCTAAATTATTTCCCTTTTAAATGACTAGAAGCCAGTATTAAACTCCTAAGATTCTAGTCTTTGTAATACTTTTAATTGTATATAGAAAGGAATAATATGTTTTTAAAAAACAACTCCAAATCACCATTTCTGTCGATACAACAGCTACTAACAACCCATATACTTTGATGTCATCCAGATGTCAGTCCTCCACGTAGGGCTCGTGTGACAGATGCCACAGAGACCACCATCACCATCAACTGGAGAACCAAGACAGAGACTATCACAGGCTTCCAGGTTGATGCCATCCCATCCAATGGTCAGAGTCCTGTTCAGAGAACCATTAGCCCTGAAATCAGAAGCTATACCATCACTGGTGAGAACTGAGGACTCTTGCTTTTCTCTGGTTAAAAGAAAACAATAAACTAAAAAAAAGCTTATTTGGGAAAACAGAAGAGATTTTATGTATTTTTCCATGATTCTAAATTTGATCAACAAGATGCTTTTCAAGATGGGGTTTCCTAGGTAGTCAAGTATTTATCAAACTGGGGGAAAAGAAAGGCAATTTTAGTTTCTGGCTTTTCTGATCCATAAGGCATTGGCATTATTTATTAACCAGTACTATTCTGAGAGGCAGCCTAGACCTAGATTCATATCTCTCCTGACTGTGTGACCCTCTACAAATCACTTAACTTCTAAATGCCATAGATAACTTTCTAATACTATGAGTTGCAGAGCAATTGATGACCTGCTTTGTAAATGAAATTCCTTCACTGGGATTTCCCTGTAACAATGAAAATCATAGTTCTAGACCAAAAGAAGCAAAATTCTGCCATGAGCTGATTTTATTTCCTTATTGTCTTTAGAATAATTAGCACATAATTGAGTTATTTTCTTCATTATGGGCTTCTTCTCTAATCTGGTAACAAATGCTCATCCTCCAAAAGACTGTTTTCTTGGAATATTGATCAGAAAAAGGGAACTAAACCTCAAGTTTGGGATATTTTCCAACCCTATCCTTTCCTTCTAAAGCACTAGGCATGCCACTATTATAACATAAATGAGCTAACTGGTGGCATGTAGTTCTTAACACTACCTTTGGTGGTCATGATTAATAGAGTTGACAGTAGTACAAATAAAGATACGAAACTTAAATGACAGAGCAAACATCTGTCCAGAGAAAGCTGCGAAAGTGAGATTACTTCCAGCTCTGAAATTCTGATTGTTTCTGTGAAAAAAATAAAACTTCAATATTAACCCTACCAAAAGGATCTCCTACAGTGAAATTTTGGTTTTTATTTTTCCTGTCTGCGAAGGATTATCAACTTACATCCCCAATGAGTTTCTTTGCATTTGTAATTTCCTTTCAGGATATAGAAAATCTCTTTGCCCCTAATAATTTATATCAATAATTCCACCTGGTTACCCAATTTAAACTGGACCTGCCATGTGATTACTTAATTGTTTTAAGGAAAAAAGAAAGATGAAATCCATATGATCAAAGGAATTTTTTGGTTTTCATTCTAATGTAAGAACTAAGACATTTTTTTCATTCCATTTCTAGGTTTACAACCAGGCACTGATTACAAGATCCACCTCTACACCTTAAATGACAATGCTCGAAGCTCACCTGTAGTGATTGATGCTTCAACTGGTAAGCATTTTTTAAACATGAAATGATCCCTTATTTTGCACTGAACTTTAAACAGTGAAGCCATATATGCATATATCTATAGTTATCTACATGTATAGTTAATTGACCATAATATGTCCATAACAGCTTATTATTCCTATACACCTTTCTAGTCTTTAACTGTGCATTCATCCCTATCCTAGAGAATATATTTTCTTTTTTCATATTCACAGTTAATGTGCAAGCTATTCATCTGTTTCAGTTTTCTTCTGGTTCAAAACTTTGTGGTTTTCCCATTTGTTTTTACGTACTAAATAATGTGAACTTTAGTGGTGGTAATACTGAGAGAGTAGATAGCTTTTTGTATTTTTTATTATTCCATATGTTTCATTTCCTTAATTACTGATGGAAAACTCCAATATCAGTCCTTTGATTATGGTTAGGTAATAGTGAATATAGGAGGGTGTTAATTTTCATTCAATGGCTATTTAATTTTTTTTTATTCCAACATTGATTTTTTTCAGCCGTGGATGCACCGTCCAACCTGAGGTTCCTCACAACCACACCTAACTCACTGCTGGTTTCATGGCAGCCACCCCGAGCTCGGATCACTGGCTACATCATCAAGTATGAGAAGCCTGGGTCACCTCCACGAGAGGTGGTCCCTCGCCCTCGTCCTGGGGTCACAGAGGCCACTATCACTGGTATGTTTCTTCTTCAATGGGAATTTTCTGCCTCACTCCCTGAGACCTTTCACATAGACAGAAAAATTTTAAGCATTTCTAGTACTAAGGAGGACCTTTAGTGACATTATTCTTCTAGGATATTGATGTTAGAAACATTGATGGGTAAAGAAGTCACTATCTAGTATCTTCTAACAATATTTCACATGTAATCACAAAAGCAGCCCTAGAGACTGAGGTCACCTTTCTACACTGTGCCAAATAGTGATGAGTTGGAAGCAGACAAGTTTGAACTAGTGAAAGATACAGTATTCTTTCAACTCTACCATGCATTATTGACAAACCAAAAACTAATGACCCTATTAGAATCCCTTACATTTACATGACTTTATAATTCTTTTAATTTCTACAGAGATTATTCAAGAACTTCTGTGAAGTTTGGGTTTGAACAAATACTGTTATCCTTTCCCCTAAATTCAAGAAGGTAAACATGTCCCATGGAAAAGAAATGTGCCAAGATGCCTTGATATTCTTCCAAGTGAAAGCATTAAAGGAATGCTTCACTAACATTTATTTTGGAAGTAGCTTCTTTGTTTTATTCACTATATCAGGTGTTTTACAAAAGAAGTGAGTTTATAGTTCTTGTCATTGAGGAATTGACACTCCAGTTAGGGTTATCATCTAATTAGAGAGATCAAGCGTTCCCCCATTATGGCATGACCAAATTGGTTAATAAATGTAGAACTTTGCAAACTTAACCCCCAAGTAAAGGGTAGCTGTTACTATCATTACTGTGTGCTACTGAGCACATAACCTGCCTGACTTCATTTGAAAATCCTGTAGTAAAGCAGATTTAACACTGAAAGGTTTATTTCCATTAAACTTTTTTTTTTTTTGAGAAAGAGATAACCTGATTGTTTTGTTTCATTTTTATACCAGGTCTGGAACCAGATACTGAGTACACTATCTATGTCATTGCCTTGAAGAATAATCAAAAGAGTGAACCATTGATTGGAAGAAAAAAGACAGGTAAAAATGCATTGGTTGTCAAACGAAATTCTAACCAAGACTAAAAGTGAATGATCATGTTGGCAGTATGAAAAAATCGCATCTAACTTACTATTTTTTAACAGCTTAACTTTGTTCTCTTTTTCCCTCTCAGTAGCAGCTATTGTTCGACATATATTACAGCTCTTTCTTCCCCCTTTACAGCATAAAGTTTGTAAAAGCAAATTCAAACCAAATTCTTAAGTAGCTGGGTTCTTGAAAGCCCCATATCAAATTTTAAAATGTTAAAGAAAAGGATAAAGATTCTGCCAAATCTTTATTCTTTATCCCTTCTCCAAAGTCCTGGTGTTGAATGATATTTGATTGTCTATTTTGTTTTCTATAAACAAAATGTTTCATTTGTTTAACTAAGAATTTGTTTTCTCTCTTTTTTTAAACTGACAAACATATTTATCTATTTTACTATTTGAATCCTTGGAAAACCATGTAATTCAATAAGCTAAACCTTTTGCATTCTCATCCATCATATATTGACATGAATAGCCTGAAATTACATCTTTTCAGATGTATTTCTCAAATGGAAAAAATAGGATGCATATTATAGTCTCATTCATTAGGTTTCTACATTTGAGAAGAGGTAGCTTCTTTGGGCTGCAGGGGCTCATAGCTTCATCTAAGTGGTATGAAAAATTCATACTAATGCTTTATCTTTCTAAGCTATAAAGAAACTTCTGGGAAAATCATAAAGATTTCTCCCCAGAAAAGTGTGCTGTGATTCTGAAAGTTGCTAATTTATGAGTGGCTTTGATCAGATTGGAAAACAGTTTATAATTATTGCTTGATTTGATAATGATTAATGCTGCTTTTTTTTCGGGAGCTTGATGTGCTTTGCTTCTAACCTCTCTTTGGCTAGATGAGCTTCCCCAACTGGTAACCCTTCCACACCCTAATGGACCAGAGATCTTGGATGTTCCCTCCACAGTTCAAAAGACCCCTTTCATCACAAATCCTGGGTATGACAATGGAAATGGTATACAGCTTCCAGGCACTGCCGGCCAGCAACCTAGTGTTGGGCAACAAATGATCTTTGAGGAACATGGCTTTAGGCGGACTACACCACCCACAGCAGCAACCCCCATAAGGCATAGGCCAAGACCATTCCCACCGAATGTAGATGAGGAGATTCAGATTGCTAACATCCCCAGGGGGGATGCAGATCATCTTCCATATCCTCATGTTCTTGGGCTCAATCCAAATGCCTCTACAGGACAAGAAGCTCTCTCTCAGACAACCATCTCTTGGACACCATTCCAGGACAGTTCTGAATATATCATTTCATGCCATCCCATTGGCATTGATGAAGAACCTTTACAGGTAATTGCTTATTCTCTTGTCATTTGCACTGTGAGATTAAAGAAGGCATAAACCAAGTGATTTAGCCATAGCTTAGTTGACTCCTTGTCATGAGACCTAATTCCAAATGGCTTCATTCCCAGAAGTCTTTGGGAAGATGACATGATTAGAATCTGGCACTTCCCCCAAATCTAATTCCATTGTGCTTTCCCAACAATGGACCAGTAGTTTTAAATGAAGAAAGGGAATGAAGCCACAATGAGCCCCTGAAGCTAAATTTGTGTAATTCTCATACATCTAGGGGTCTTGATTAACAGATCATTTAAAACCCTATAATTCTGCCTGAATTTACACTTATTCAAGAAGGAGTAAAATACTATTTCTGCAGTAAGCTCATGCAGGTTCCCACTGAGATGTCCGTGAGAAAGAAAATACAAGTCTTGACATCGTTCCCGTCTATATTACCAAGGTTATAATACAAAAGCAGCCAGAGGGGTTTTATATATGACTGTAATAGCACCAAAAACTTCCCTTGCCTATAGTTAGTCCTTCGGCATTCTGCATTCATTTATATTTTATTCTTGTCCTTCCCCCCGTATAAAAGGATTGTTTCCCCCCTCAAATCTTCCTAGAGTACTTTGTCTCCTTTGCAGTTGTCCTTTCTCCCTAACAAAATGTAAGCCCTTGGTGGCAGGACTGTGGTATTTTTATCTTTTTATTCCTGCCCCAGCTTCACCAGTCCCTAGTACAGTGCTTTGAACATAGGAGGAGCTTAAGAAGTTTTTGTTCAGTTTTATTGGCTATTTGCCCAAAGTTCACACAGTGTGATAAAGTTAAGTGTGTAAGGAAGTGGGCTGGAGAGGATGCACAGAAATGTTACAATCCACACGCATTATCAGAAGCAGATGAGCCATTACCCTTATATGGGCGGGATACATGGGACTGTGGTAATGCAGTTTGTGCCCAAGAGTCTGGTCCTTGTTTCTCATTTTCTCAATTATGCGTTAGTTGCAGAATCATAGGTCCTATTGTCTCTAATATTTTGAAGAGCCATGGTTTAATTTCAAGCAGCTCTTTACTGTTTCCCTTGTTACTTATGAGCTCCTCAAGAACAGGGATGGTCTTTTCCCTTTCTCAGTACTTAGCACAGTATCTGGGAAACCTAATAAACGTTTACTGATTGACCGACTGGCAAAGAACCCTGGTAAGGCCAAAGGAAGACATTTGATGGAAGGTCAGCCTAAAAGACAGAAGGTTCCAGTAGAGATCATACTAATTTTAGTATTAGAAGACCTCAGTTCAAATTCTGCCTCTGATGTTTACTGAATGACCATGGGCAAGTCACTTAACTCTCTCCTGCATCTAGTTTCCTCCTCTTTATAATAAGCAGGTTGAACTAACTGGCCTTTAAGACCCCTGTGATGCCATGACCTCATCCCACCCTCCTTCCCAGCACTGCCCCATCTCTACCCCTTCCATTTCCCTTTTTCTCTTGTTTGTGTTGTGAGGGTTGAGGGTTCCTCAGGAAAGACCATGTTTATTCCTTACTATAACACTTCTCCCCCACCTTGAATTTACTGATAATTACAGTTCAGAGTTCCTGGAACTTCAGCTAGTGCCACACTGACTGGCCTTACCAGAGGGGCTACCTACAACATCATAGTGGAGGCACTGAAAAACCAGAGGAGACACAAAGTTCGGGAAGAGATGGTCACAGTGGGCAACTCTGGTATGTTTAGATTTACATGGTCAGAGTACTTTCCTTTCATCAGTCCCAGAGATGTTCCCAAATTCTTTTAAAAATCCTTTTGCGTATCAATATCCACATGGATTAGGTTGAATTGGAGTGAAGAACTTTACCTTTCAAATGAATAAATCAACTTTATCCTAATTTGGTTATTTTCCCCCTGCAAATGTCCCCTTTAAGAATACATAAATGTATAAAATATTAATTTTAAGATACCTTCCTTTTTGATAATCTTAAGTAACTGGTAAGATTCTTCCTTCCTTTTTAAAAGTGAGGTTCTAATAATTTCTTGTGATGGAACAGATATGAAATGTTTGTGACTGCTACAAAATGCGGCTCACTCCTTTCTCTCTGAAGTGTGCTGTTTTCTTTTAGGGCAGTTTTATTTCTGTTCTAATTATATCAGCAAGACTATCCCAGTTAGCTGCTGATGGGTTCAGCACTTCTCTGAATTCCCCCTAATATCTCTTTTAACAAACTGGCTATATCCAAGCCTTTCTTGGCAGCAGGATGCTGAATATGAGGCCAGAAATATTCAGAATGAAGAATCCTGAATCTTGTAATCATTAGGATTTTCTGTACTGTACAATTGAGAATATTAAGTAACAGATCCCTTAAGGAGTTATGGTTTACTAAGCGACAGTTTGGTTTCTATCCTCCACTCCATTTCCTCATCTAATGAATGAGGATACTGCTTTAGAAGTCATTCATATTCCCTATGATTTAAATTGTTGAAAATTTCTGAAAAACTAATTGTAAATTTTGTATGTATAGCTTATCTGAAGAGTATGTACAATATTTATCTAATGCCTAATATTTATTCTCAATGGAACTGTCACTGGAAAGAAGTTTCCAGCAACATAAAGGTCTCTTGACTACCATGATGAGTCTATCGTTTTCTGAGATTCATTCCCCCAACTATGAACATGAAAGAATTTTAACTCCTAGCTATTTTCAGAAAATTGGAGTCATTGTTGATAGTCCCAAATTACTTCAGTTCTTTTTTTCCAATTTCTTCAACCCAGTAGCCACAGCCTGGGTTCTAGCCAACTTTCCCTGACTTTGAGAACTTTCCAACTTTCTAGCTTGTTCCAAAAACTCATTTTTCCCAAGGTGATGTCTTTTTAAATACTAGGCACTTCAAATAACCGTTGCCTTTTGATTCATTCTTTGTGAAAAGAGCCAGTGTCCCCAATTTGAATCTAAAATCAAAGTTAGTTTGATACTTAGTGAAGAATAACTTGGAATATGTTTCTGTTTGCATCCATCACTTTATCTTAAGCTTTTAAGGAGATTCAGGACTGGGCTAACAACCAGACTCAAATGTTATTATTCTTTCTTGAGTCTCTCAGATTCCATTTCCTTTTATTTGGGATAGTTTCTTTTGTTAGCTGCCATAGCAGTAAAGCTCTTGATAATGTTCCTATCACAATTTATTCAAAATGGAGACATGTCATGCTAAGAATGTAATTTTACTAAAATATGTTCTACATTCTACATTTTCTAACCTGATCACTAAAATTTGTGACCACTGGAAATGGAAAGACATTATGTCTTCTTTGGAAAAACTGTCAGTGCTTATCTATGCCAAATACAAGAACATGATTGGGAGTTAATATTTCATTAGAAGTAAAGATTAAAAACTAATAGGTACTATTCAGATTGTGGTGCTTGATTAAACATTTATTCTCTAGTAGTTTGAAAAATACCCATAACTCATATCTTTTTATTCCCCTTTTCTCCCTGAACAGTTAATGAAGGATTGACTCAGCCTACAGATGACACATGTTTCGATCCATTCACTGTCTCTCACTATTCCATCGGAGAGGAATGGGAGCGATTATCTGACTCTGGCTTTAAACTCTGGTGCCAATGCTTAGGTTTTGGCAGCGGTCATTTCAGATGTGATTCATCTAGTGAGTAGCTTGCTTTGTCCATCTATCTATCCATCTATCTATCCATTCATCCATTACTACAGATTTCATGCATTAGCACTAATGGGCCAAGTAAGCATGTTTGGCAAACATTGGCAGTTCCAAACATGGAGCAAACAAATTAGCTCAAAGCAATATTTTGCATCATTAAAGGATGATGGGAAATACTGCTTGCTGAATACGGCAGTAAATCAAGAAGTCACATGTGGATGTCATTATTTATTAGAGATTAGTGGTAATGATCATAACATTTTTTTCTCCTCCTGATACACAAACAATTAAAGAAGTTCAAATCTTGATTAAGAACACTGATGAAAGGAAGAATAATTTATCAAGTTGTTTATTGTGACAGTCTTTTACTGAGTGGGGCTCATTTGATTCTTATAATAACCTTGTAAGGTGGGGGAGTACAAGTGGAAAGGTTGAAAGAGATTGGGAGATAAAACTATCATGTAAGATATTATGTCAGAACCATTTGAGGCTGGCATGGATTTCCCAGGACATTACTGCTACTTAGAGTTTTAGAAGACCTTATCACTGCTGATGAGTGTTTAGTTTTTATGCTTGCTTCAGTATTTGAAAGATTCCTCTGATGACTTAATAAATAGTCTTTGAGAGGTATGGTTATCAAAAGCTTCATTACTCAATGATCAGCCAGTTCATGCTCTCTTCAAACTTGGGTAGTCTCATCTCAGGTAGTCATCATACTAACTATAAACGATTTCATATGCAAAGTCTCCCTAGCTTGGCATAGTGCCTGTCAGACTTAATTTTCCACAGCTATAGTCTTATAGGTTACAGGGTCACCATATAATGGTGCCTCTGTTCCATGGAGGCACTTGAGAGGGACTATAATATAGGCTTATTTTTTGTAATTTTTTATTACTATACAGCGTAGGTAAATTTCTGTGAACTGATCAAAATATATGAATGAAATCATTCACTCCATAATTGTAAAAAACTTGTTTAAAAGCTTACTATATACCATTAGCTACATATATATCTAAAACCTATTTGAGCCAGCTAACTTTTTAAAATTAATCTTCATATTTTACTTTAATATAAATAAGATAATTTAACGCAGATTATCATGGATATTCAGAAAAACAAAAAACTAACATAGCTATGAGTGTTTATGATGTATAGGTATGGGGGAAACTTAGGAATGTGAAAGTAACTAATTATTTTGTTTAGTTTTTTTAATGCTATGAATGTCCTACTTTTAAGTTTTGCTACCTAAACCCTTAGGTCTAATAATAGCACATTCTTAAGTTCTCTGTTAGCTTCTCAAACATTCTTTGATCAAATACCCTGACTATTTAATAGTCTCCTCTTAAAAGTTTAAGCATCAACAAGAAGGATCTGCATTCAAATTTGACCTCAGACACATACTACCTGTGTGACCCTGGGCAAGTCACTTAACCCTATTTGCTGCCTCAGTTTCCCCATGTGTAAAATGAGAAGTAAATGGCAAACGACTTCAGTATCTTTGCCAAGAAAACCTCAAATGGGGTCACAGAGAGTCGGACATGACTGAAACTGCTCAACAACAAAAGTTTAAGAATCAACAGGGAAGACCTACAAAACCTAAGCAATCTATAGTTCTATACTTCTTTTGGACTGTGTTTTGGTATAATAAAAGCCTTATGAGTAAAAGGGCATCATAGATGGGTAATAATGAAATACACATAAGAGTACTCTAAGCATATAATTTTCTGAATAAGACTTTAATTTACAGGTGTTACCATTGGATTTTATGTTTCTGTTACATAGGTTTTAAATATTTTTTCTTTTCTTCCAATTATGTGAAATAGATTGTAACTTACAGAATCCTGAAAATACCAGATCTAACTTTGTTTCTCATTTCATCCAACTTTAATCTGTACTTGTCTCTGGGATTCCTAGAAGAAACATTGGTCCATAATCTGTTCCTTGAATCCTACAAGTAGGCACTCAAATGACAATCGTTGACTAATGTTTCATTTTTTGAACCGCCAATTATGGAGTCCAATGGATCCTATCAAATTAAAAATTTACATGTTTTTAAATCCCACAAAATGATGACTTTAGCTAGGTCCTGATTAGTGTAGATAGTGAATCCTCTGAAGTGGTGACACATATTTGAATTCACCCTATTTGAAGTTATAATTATGTAAGATATGGTCATTGATTCCAGTCTAATGGAAATATGCATCATGATTTCAAATAATGAGACCATTTCAGGGGATTCATTATCCACAGAAATTGGGACCAAGCCATAATCAGAGATTTCCTTTTAACTCTGTCTTCCTCCCTGTGATTTTCCCTGCTCTGAGAACCAGTCACAAATAATACTCACCTTTTGTTACTTGCATCTATTCAGAATGGTGTCATGATAATGGTGTAAACTACAAGATTGGTGACAAGTGGGATCGCCAAGGAGAGAATGGACAGATGATGAGCTGCACCTGTCTTGGAAATGGAAAAGGAGAATTCAAATGCGATCCTCGTACGTAGTAACAGATCGTTTTTAGTGCCATGTTAAGCACTTCCATTTGTCAGAGCTGGGCTGTAACTGCCACCACTCTCTCATTCATTGAAAAGATTGGGAACTTTAGGTCTCCTTGGGGGAGGCACTAATATGCTTGTTAATCTTGTAATTTAAGAAGGAGCAGACAAGCTTCAGAAATGAAAAATGATTCGTTATTATGAGACTCTTTAACCCTTTTTAGCACTGATTTTAGCATGACACAGAGTGCAATGTTCTATGGAAGCCATGTTGTTTAATTGGTCTTTGTATTCAACTTTTCCAGTGACTTCCAACTTCCCATCTATTTAATCCCATTTAATTATATGATTCATTTTTTGGGGGGGGTGGGGGTTATGTGGTAGTCTGTAAAGGAGCTTAGCCACATGGAAGCCCCATTTTCTGGTGGCAAGACGTTGGTGCTGAATCAGAGTGCAGTGGCCACTGATAAAATGAAAATCTCTCAACTGGGTTTTGCTTATACTTCTGCATTGTGTTTTTAAACAGATGAGGCCACATGCTATGATGATGGCAAGACATACCACGTAGGGGAGCAGTGGCAAAAGGAGTATCTTGGAGCAATCTGCTCCTGCACGTGTTTTGGTGGCCAGCAGGTACGTGTGAGCATTATGTTCCTTACGACTCAAATCACAGGGAAAGGAGTGTGCTTGTAAGCAAACGATGAAGGAGGCAAAAAAATGCTCTTTCCACTCAGTCAAAAAGTATTTGTTGAGAAGCAATAACATGTCTACTGCTGTATTAAGAGCTGTGGGGAATACAAAAGATTCATTAGATGTGTTGTCTGTCCTCAAGGAGCTTATAATCCAATTATAACGAACAAAAAAAGGCATGAAAATAGGTTAAATTTAAAAGTAAGAGGTCATCTCTGCGGAATTGATTAGAAATACAAGAAGAGCTCAGAGATGGAGCGAGAAGTCTAGATTTAACTGGATAGCCAATATCCACATGTCCAGTCATAATTACCTGAACTCTCTCATTTTTTTCAAGATTCCCCTTCTACATGACACCTTTCCTGATCCCCAAGCTACTTTATTCATTTTATATATCTATTATGGCTGTTTACATATGTGTATGTCATCTCCTCCATTAGAAGGGAAGCTTCTTGAGAGTAGGGTCTGTTTTACATTTGGTTTTATATCCTCAGTGCCTAGCACAGTGCCTTGAACATAGACAGCACTTAATAAATGTTTGTTGAATTGACTCAAGTTGAATTGCCAAAATTAGTGCTGTATGAGGAATTAACCCATCTTCATTCTAGTCTTGGCTCTGCCATGAATTTGCTGGGTACTCTTGAGCAAATTATATCACCTTTCTAGGCCTCACTTTCTTTGTTTGTAAAATTAAAAATTCACCCCAAATGATGTCTCAAAAGTTTCTTCTGTGACCTAGTTGTGAGAGGTTTCTTGAAGGAGGTGAGGCTGGAATTGGAACCTGAAAAAAGGGGTAGAATTTGAGTAGGACAAGGGAGATCACTCTCAGAAGGGGAAAAGCACATGAACACAAAGATATCATTGAGGATCTGTAAGGTCTGACACACCAAGCTTCCTTGTGAAAGGAACGAGAGTGCTCATGAAACACTGATACTGAGGTTCCCTTAGAACCTTCACTTCTTTCCATTGGCCCTGAATTCCAGATGAGACCTTGGAGTATACTTGCTATTATCATATGTCATTATTATGGTATCATTAATCCAATGATAAAGCCCCTCATCCCACTGTTCTCTCTGCTTGGACAGGGCTGGCGCTGTGACAACTGCCGCAGGCCTGGGGTAGAGCCCGCACCCGAAGGCTCAGCAGGCCACTCCTATAGTCAGTATTCTCAGAGATACCATCAGAGAACAAATACTGTGAGTATACCCATACAGTCCTCAAGCCTCCCACAAGAGTTTTTGTATGATTCTACCTTATTACTATTACTATGAATTATTATTGTATATGCTATTTATGTTTTATTCATTATATTACTATTATATATACTATTAATTATTCCTATTTATAATGTACTATTTATTATATTATATTACCATTTTATATCATTATATTACTATCATATACTATTCATTATTTATTTTATTACTGTTACTATTTATTATTATATTAGTATTGTAGGTTATTTATTATTTTGTTTATCATATTACTATAGTATACAATTCCTATTACTAATATTTATCATTATTACATTACTATTACATATTTATTCATTGTTATATAATTATATATCATATACTATCATTATATATATATACTATTATATTATTACTATAACTATTATGGAATAAATGTTGAAGAGGAGAGAGTAAAGAAAGGAAGAAAGAGGAAGGTTTTAGAGCGTGAAGTCTTCGGTTTAATCCCTGGCTATAAAACTTATTACTTACCTAACCTGGGAAAAATCATTCATCCTCCCTTAATTTTTGTTCTCCATCTATGAAATGGGGTAATATTTGCACCGCTTAACTCATAGGGTAGCTCAAAGAAAGTGCTTTGTAAACCATTAGCGATAGAATGTAAGTTATCTGTTACATGACCATGGACCCCACTTTTCTATGCTGTAAGGATGCAGACCCTAAAATTGCCCCCTAGGAGTTTCTGTTGGTAAGATTTTTCCTCAAAACCATCACTGTCTATATAAACGAATAAATTTTTATTTTAAAGAAGTAAGTCAGGGTGCAGTGTACGTATGTACTGAAGTTGATAATATAAATTCAAGGAGATTTTAATTCAATAGTTGCTGATTGCCTGTTGTATAGTCCTTTCCTTTCATAGTATTTCTTACTAAGTTTCTTTTTTTTCCCCTCCTCCTTTTTCACAGAATGTCAACTGCCCAATTGAGTGTTTCATGCCTTTGGATGTGCAGGCAGACACAGAAAATTTACGAGATTCCCGAGAAAAGTAATATTCTACAGCCCTCAAGAGTAAGCAACTTTCCGCTGAGACACCGTCCAAACTGGAGTGATGCTAGCAAACCCATCTTTCAGGGTAAACATTCAAAAGCCTTCCGCTCTGGAGCAACTTTCCCGGCTTAAGCTCAGCTCACAGCTTCTACCAGCATCACCCTGGGAGTGTTTTAAGACTTTTCTCCTTCACCATTGGCAGCAGGGCATTGCCAGCTCTGCCCTATAGTGTTCCGTACCGCTCAGTATTTTAAATGCATTGATTTTGACTCCTGATTTGGTTGAGGATAAGTAGGTCAATTACAGGGAAGCATCTGGAACCAACCAAACTGCTGTGAATGGAAATGACATATTGAAATTTAGAAATAGGAAAGTCACCAAACACTTCTGCTGTCACTTAACTGTGTGGCCTGCAATCCTGGAGGCCCTGCATCTCCCTGTCACTGTGATGTTTAAAATATGCACAGTCCTAATTTTGTTTCCTAAATGATTCTAGTAATTTCCTAGCAATAGCTCTATCTTACCTGTTATTTATCAATTTCCCCCCCAGGGTTTTTTTTTAATATGGAAAAAGAAAATTGTATTGGAGACACTTAGTACACAGTTGACAAGAGGAATTTGGTGTAATGATGGTTGGTGATTATTTTTTATACTGTAAGTGCCAAAGCTTTACTACTGTGGAAAGACAACTCTTTTAATAAAAGATTTACAAACCAGAGCCCTGTGGTCCCAGTTTCTTCGAAATGAAGGGGAAAGTACAAAGATTTCTCTTTCCACTAAGACGCCTTGAAAATAACTTCAATAACTTAGCATCATTGCCTCAAAGGGAATTTAAGAATAAGAGATTTCTATGATCTAATGGTAAGAGACCCTGTATCTGAAGCCATATGTTTACCCAGGATTTTCTGGCTCCAAGGCCTGCCTCTATTTACTAAAGGATGCTGCCAGTCCCATGAAACTAAAACCTAATATTCATGAATATTATTTTAATCAAATTAATACTTATTGAATGCCAACTATATACTAAGAACTTTAAGAGGAGCAGTGTTGGGTTTGACAAGTGACTTGGTTACGATATATTCAAATAGATTGTTTCAAATAAATTTTTAGCTTGATCTTCTTTCTCTTGGTCATTTAATCTCTTTTCAGTGATGTAATCTCCAAAGCACCTAAGCATGCTACTACTTCATACTGATTATAATCAACCATAATTGCAAAATGTTAATTGCCACTGACATCTAAATATTTACCAAACCAAGTTCAAGGGCCATCTTTGGAAGTGTAAAGAACTTAAGATCATGGGAATCAGAGCCAGAAAGAAATAGAGATTATTTCATCTAACTCTTCTATTTTATTTATGAGGAACCTTGAAGCCTAGAGAGATTAAGGAAGGAAACAAGTATTAATCATTATGCTAGGCACATCACTAAGTGCTTTACAAATATCTCATTTGATTCTCACAACATCTGTGGGAGGTAGATGCTATTATTATCCCTATTTTACAGTTGAGGAAACTGAGGGCAAATAGAGATTATGTGATGTGTATCTCAGGTCAGATTTGAATTCAGATCTTCCTGATTTCAGACCCAAGAATCTATCCACTGCATCACTCAGTTTCCTCCAAGGACTTCTCCAAGGTTGCATAAATAGTAACAGAGCAGGACAGCAACTCAGGCCCTCTGACTCTTTCTCTACACCATGGTCCCATTCTCTCTACAGCTAGTGGTAGGAAGGTGAAACATTTCTTCATCTAAACATTATAGTAAAACCAATGCTGTACCATTGGTTAGCAAGGTGGCACAATGGATAAAGTATTGGACCTGGAGTGAAGAAGACTCATATTCCTGAGATCAAATCTAACCTTGAACCCTTACTAGCTGTGTGACCTTGGGCAAGTCACTTACTCCTGTGGGCCTCCGTTTCCTCATCTGTAAAATGAGGAAGAGAAGGAAATGGCAAACCACTCTACTATCTTTGCCAAGAAACCCCAAATGGGGTCATGAAAAGTCAGACACAACTAAAACAACTGAACAATAAAATGATGTGTCTTTACTCACTGAATTTCAAACCCTCTCACTCCCAAGATAAAATATAAAATCTTTTGTTTGACATTTAAAGCTCTTCATAAACTTGGCCCTTCCTAACTTTCCAGCCTCCATATACCTCAGTCTTTTCTGTGCATTGGGACATCCCACCAACACCATCTGTCTCTGTGCACATGCTATCCCCCTCTACCTGAAATGCTCTGGCCCCTCAGCTCTGCCTCTTGGTTTCTCTGACTTCCATGTAAACTCAATCCCACCTTCCCAAGGAAGTTTTTCTCTGTCTACACCACCACCACCACCACCACCACTACCCTACCCCTAGCTTCTAGTGGCTTTCTCTCTGAAAAGATCTTTTATCTCCTCTATGTGTCTTGTATGTACCTAGTTATTTACATTAGAATATAAACACCTAGAGAGCGAGGACTTTATTCGTATCCTCAACACTCATCATAGTGTCTCTGGCAAGTGTTTAATAAATGTCTCTTGACTTGATCCAACCCAAAGCAGCCTTCCTTATACAGCTGAGATTTGTGCTGTTTTATACTGAGAGATGCAAACCTCTGGTTAGTATTTGATTCTCCTCCCATTTGGTCTCAAACTGTAATGAGTTTGCTATATAAGTTTTAGGATGAGGTAACTGACTTCTGGAGGCAATGGTGTGGTGCAGATGATAAAGTGTGGGGCCTAGAGTCAGGAACACCTGAGTTCAAATCTGGCTTCAGACACTTACTGTGTAACTCTGGGCAAGTGACTTAATACTGTCTGTCTCAATTTTCTTATGTGTAAAATGAACTGGAGAAGAAAGTGTCAAACTACTATAGTAGTTTTGCCAAGAAAATCCCAAAAAAGAGTCACAAAGAGTTGAATACAACTGGAAACAACTAAACTGATGTGTAATAACTTCCACTTTAAGCAATATTTATCAGTAGCTGATTATGTTCCAAATATCAAGAATAAAAAATTAAATATGAGAACTAGAAAGGACTTTGGCTATCTAGTCACACTCCCTTAGCACTCTTGTTTTGCAGATGAAGATATATATCCAGAGAAGGGAAGTGACTTAAGAAAGTCACACAGCTAGTGACACAGTCAGCTCTAAAATCTGGATCCTGAATCTCAAGTCTAGTGCTTCTTCCACTATGCCCACTCTTTAAATGAGCATTTTTAAGTATATTTAGAGAAATCTGAAGAGAAATGAATGTTTTCTCTAAAATTGGGCAAGTGATGTCTCAAATGTCCTCTGAAGATGTCCAACTCCAGGCTAGAATATGGCAGCATGTCTGTATGTCCAGTGGTGAATTTAAGATATACTCTAAACCTAGACTACCAGACCTATAATTACTAAACTTTGACCAAGGAGTCACTCAAAAGTTTATGAAATCTCTTAATCATTAAAAAAATTAGAGACCAGAGTGTAAAAGGCAGTTCAGCTGCTACCATTCTACCAACTACAACGACAAACCATGGTCTAGGAGAACACACAATAAAAGATACTTCCATCTTCCCAGTTGACGAGCAATAGACTTTCAGATGCATTCACTAGGTCTATCGGTTCTACTTAACTGTTTTTTATTATGATGGTGGACTCAGTGTGGGGGAGGTGGGACAAGTAATATCAGGAAATTGCTGTGGTTTAAAAACAAAAGGCATCAATATTTTTTTTTAATGAGGGCAGGGAGAGAACAATGCCAAGAGAAGAGATCCTTGCCTTTTTACAGTTCAAGAAAGGTGATAAAAACATACATAAGCAATTAACTAAAATAGCAAATGATACATGATAAGTAGATGAAAGAGATGCAAAGAAAGCATTATATGAAGTCTGAGGAGAGAAGGCTTCTTATTGCCTGGGAGGCAGTTTGGCATAGAAATTCTAGAATCAGAGGACCCGAGTTCAAATCTCACCTATGAGACCATAGGTAAATCACTTAACCTTATTGGGTCTCAGTTTTCTGAATTATAAAATAAGGGGATTGGACAAGACAGCCTCAGAGGCTCCCTCTCAGTACTATGATCCTAAAATGAGAGGATTAAGGAGAGCTTCATCAGATGGTGACCTGTCAATCTTATATACCTTCAAAGAAAGCTTTCTCTAAAATGTTGGGTAGGCCTTTCGCATTCAGAAATAGTGAACAGAAGCAAAGAAGAGAGTGAACAAATCTATAAATTTATATTCTCAGATTGGTTATTTTGGTTATTTATTTTCTCATATTGGTTATATTCTCACACTGGCCAATACATTTCTTTGTATGTACTACCATGTAACAATGCCTGCCCCCAACACAGTTATGAAATCTTTAAGGAAGAATAATCAAAGGGTAGATGGAGAAACTATTCATATACTGCATGATGGTCACGAGAAATAGAAGCACTCCTTGGGTGGGAGGGGGAGAGTTTGTTAGGGAAGGGGAAGCATCTGGCCCTGTGATTTCATCAGTGTAGGAACTTGGTAGGGACCCTTCATCCTCCAAGGATGCATATATATAGTTGTATGGGTCCTCTAAAACTATTCAAATACAGTTGCCTAGTAGGTACCTACAGAGTGTTAGACTAAGTGACTTAGTCATAGTCACACAGCAAGCATACGTCAGAGACCCAACTGGAACGAAGGTCTTCGTTGACTCCATGGCATGACCTTCTGTTCACCATACTGTGCTGCCTCTCTGTACTTGACTCTTCATAATGGTTCACAAATGTCATGATGATTCACAAAAATTTCAGAGAACTAATTGGTGTGACCTAAAGCTTTGAAACGAGGTCCATGGCTCAGCTATCTGAAGGAACCCAGGCTCCAGTGTTCACTCCTTGTGTGTATAAGCCAGTTAGATTTCCTCTCTTAAATATCCCATTTAAACTCAGTCAACAGGTTTACAAGCATGTCATTGGTCACAAGGGAGACCAGATTGGCTTCATGCAAGAACTTTTTTCTTACAACTAGTAAAAACAGTTCGAAGAATGTGTTTTGTAATCTGGGTGAAGAGTGATCTGCATTAACTCTGTCTATGAAGAGGCAACCCATTCCCCTTAGTGTTGAAAAGATACACCCCACCCTATTTTAAAAAAAAAAAAATTTTTTTGACAAACTTAATGAAAGAGCAGCTTTGGATTAAGGCTGTGTTCTTCTCAAACAGCCTTACCACAAAGTTAAAAATATCCCTAAAGAGTACTTTGGGTAAAGCTGGTGGGACTGTAATGAATTAAACAGGACAAGAGACATCTGCCTCTCTGCTCCACCAACCACAAACTTGTTCCTCGTTTCAAAAAACGACACAGGCTGTCTTTCCAGAATGCCAATCCATTTTCTTTATTTTTTTCCTTCTTTTTTAATGAGTGAAGTGCAGTTTGAAAATTAATGTTCTCCAATAATAGGTTGGTCACTCCATTTAAATAACCAGAGCTACAGCCCAAATTAAAACGGCCTTTTAGAGACCCCCACCATAGTAAAAGCTAGTTTTATGTACTAGTTCTTGGAGCAATCATTTTTTTGGTCAAAAGTACTTAGAACGAATTTCTAAACATCATTTCACATTTCTCCCAGCATGTCTAACTAATCCTCTTTCTGGAAGAGTTTTTTCATCAGCAAATCAGCCTGAAAGCAACAGCCCCTCACTGACACATAAGACTTTACCACTGGAATGCTGCTTTAATGCCAGATAAAGAATTCCAGAATGTAAAGAAATTTCTGATGCAAAGCAATACTTTTCTGGGTTGGTTCTTGGTTACAAAAAAAAAAAATAGAAATCTTATAATTCTAAGTACATTTTTTGCCACAGCACAGGTTTGATTTATGCTAAAGCTCCTCATTTAGTAGGCAGGTACCCATGAGTCTCTCTGCTGCAATGACCCCAGTGAACTGTGCAAATTAATTTCAATAATAATAATATCACTAGAATCCCAAGGTATACACTTTCAGAGGAGAGTTTAAAAAAAAGAAAGAAATGATCAGGTAAAAATTACAAGTATAGGAGATTACTTTTCCATTTAATTATGTTTCCACTGAAAATTCTGTTCCACTTCTATTTGTATGAAACTCATTGAAGTGATTAAGAAACATCCCATCAGCACATTCAAGTGCTAAAATTGCTTCTCATTCAGTAAGTATGTTGAGGGAAGAAGCAACAATTATAAAATCCCATTTTCAGGAAATACAAGTGATTACACACACACACACACACACACACACACACACACACACACACACACACCCCCTCTTGGGATTTCTGGGAACACTTAAAGATCAACTATAAACACAAAGATGACCTTGACCTACTCCATATTTTTCTCAACTCAGAGAGAATTCATATACTCTTTGAAAAATATAAAGAACTCCCCAAAAGCAAGAAGGGATTTCATGGTCACATCCTCTCCCTGTTCTAATTTAAATAAGGTGACTCATTTTGAATTGCCAAGAAAAACTATACATACATACATATATACAAACTAATGAGGAGGAGGAAATATGATAAGGAAGAGAGGTGAAAGAGTATAGGTTTGGGTCCAAAAGGTACAATCAGGACATGCCTTTGTTAGGTTCCTCAGTGTGCTTAGAAATTCAGTATCTGAAGGCATGTTCTATGTTTGACTAAACGATTTTTTTCTTTTCTTATTTGTCAAACGAATGTAATGTTGCCATGTAATACTTGCACATCATCACTAAACTTCTTGTTTTACTTTCAAAAGACTTTAAATTACAATCCTTTTAGAGTTGTGAGAATCCTCTAATTCTTTTTATTTATTTATTTTATGGATTGAAAAACACTTAATCTTTTTTTCTAATATTTATTTATTTATTTAACTTTTTTTACATTCATTTTCACAAAATTCTGGGTTCCAAATTTTCTCCCCTTTTATCCCCTCCCCCCACCCCAATACACCAAGCAATCTAATTTCCCCTATCTCCAATCTGCCCTCTCTTCTGTCATCCCTCCCTTCTCTTGTCCCCATCTTCTCTTTTCTCCTGTAGGGCCAGATGACTTTCTATTCCTCATTAACTCTATGTCTTCTTTCCTAGTAGCAACAACAATACTAACCAGTTGTTCCTAAAACTTTGAGTTCCAAATTCTCCCCATCCCTCCCTCCCCACCCATTCCCTTTGGGAAGGCAGGCAATTCAGTATAGGCCATATCTGTGTAGTTTTGCAAATGACTTCCCTGATAGTCGTGTTGCGTAAGACTAACTGAATGACCCTTCATCCTATCCTGCCCCTCATTGTTTCTCTTCTGTCTTTTGATCCTGTCCCTCCCCGAGTGTTGACTTCAAATTGCTCCCTCCTCCCTTTGCCCTCCCTTCCATCATCCCCCCCCTTGCTTATCTCCTTCTCCCCCACTTTCCTATACTGTAAGATAGGTTTTCATACCAAAATGAGTGGGCATTTTATTCCTTCCTTTAGTCAAATGTGATGAGGGTAAACTTCTTGGTTTTTTTTTCAGCTCTCCTCTTTTTCCTTCCACTAAAAAGTCTCCTACTTGCCTCTTAAATGACATATAATTACCCCATTCCATTTCCCTCTCTTTCCTCCTACTACATTTCTCTCTCACCATTTACCTTAATTTCTTTTAAGCTATGGTCCCATCCTATTCAATTCACTCTGTGCTCTCTGTCTCTGTATGTGTGTGCATGTGTGTATGTGTGTGTGTATGTGTATGTGTGGTCCCACCAACTACCCAGATACTGAAAAGTTTTAAGAGTTACCAATATTGTCTTTCCCTGTAGGAATGTGAACAGTTCATTTCTGGTAAGTCCCTTAAGACTTCTCTTTGCTGTTTACTTTTCATGCTTCTTCTCATTCCTGTGTTTGAAAGCCAAATTTTCTTTTCAGCTCTGGTCTTTTTTTTTCATCAAGAATGCTTGAAAGTCCTCTGTTTCATTGAAAGACCATATTTTCCCTTGAAGTATTATACTCAGTTTTGCTGGGTAGGTGATTCTTGGTTTGAGTCCTAGTTCCTTTGACTTCTGGAATATCCTATTCCACACCCTTCGATCCCTTAATGTAGAAGCTGCTAGATCTTGAGTTATCCTGATTGTATTTCCACAGTAATGGAATTGTTTCTTTCTAGCTGCTTGCAAGATTTTCTCCTTGAGCTGGGAGTTCTGGAATTTGGCCACAATGTTCCTAGGAGTTTCTCTTTTTGGATCTCTTTCAGGTGGTGATCGATGGATTCTTTCAATACTTATTTTGCCCTCTGGTTCTAGAATGTCAGGGCAGTTTTCCTTGATAATTTCATGGAAGATGATGTCTAGGCTCTTTTTTTGATCATGACTTTCAGGTAGTCCCATAATTTTTAAATTGTCTCTCCTGGATCTATTTTCCAGGTCAGTTGTTTTTCCCAATGAGATATTTCACATTCTCTTCCATTTTTTCCTTCTTTTGGTTTTGTTTGGTGATTTCTTGGTTTCTCAGAAAGTCATTAGCCTCCATCTGTTCCATTCTAATTTTGAGAGAACTATTCTCTTCAGTGAGCTTTTGACCCTCTTTTTCCATTTGGCTCATTCTGCTTTTGAAAGCATTCTTCTCCTCATTGGCTTTTTGAACCTCTTTTGCCAATTGAGTGAGCCTACTTTTCAAGGTGTTATTTTCTTCAGCATTTTTTTGGGTCTCCTTTACCAAGGTATTGACCCATTTTTCATACTTTTCTGGCATCTCTCTCATTTCTCTTCCCAATTTTTCCTCCACCTGTCTAACTTGCTTTTCAAAATTCTTTTTGAGCTCTTCCAAGGCCTGAGCCCACCCGACATCCCCCTGGGATGTCTGGGATACAGAGGCCCCACCCTCCACGTCTTTCCCTGATGGCAAGAATATGTGGTCATCATCGTCAGATTCGAAAGTCGGGATCATTTGCATCTGTTCGAAAAAACTCTCTATAGTCTTATTTTTCTTCCCTTTTCTAGGCATTTTCCCAGTCAGTTACTTGACTTCTGAGATTCCTGTCCACCCCTGCCTAGATCCGCCTAGCTAGCGCTTGGGGTCTGAGATTCAAATGGGCTTTCCGCGGCAGGTGCGGCTGCTAATCAATGTGAGCTTTAGTTCTGGTGCTCGGGTGGGGGCAGGGCTGCCTCCCAAGCTCAGCTCCTTCAGGTGGTTTATGCAGAGACTTTCAGTAATGAAGATCCTGCCTGCTGCTGGGGGAGTCCCGGGCCACAGCTGCCTGCGCCTCCGCTGCCTCCACCACTGTCCCCGCTTCTGCCTCTGCCGCTTCCTCCCGAGGGGCCCAAGCCATGGAGACTCTCGGTCGGCCCAAGCGTGTCTCTCACTGACCTGTAGCTTCTGTGGGCGGAGGGACCTTCCTGGCTGCCGGAGGTTCTGTCCCTGAAGCCTGCTCGGATCAGCTTCTCTGGGGCCGTGGCCAGGGCAGCGTTGGGGTGGGGTCCGCTTTCTGGGGTGCGGACCCTGGGCATGGCTCTCTGGAACGGAAATCTCTTCCACTATGTTTCTGCACCCCCTGCAGTGATCCAGAACTTCTGGGGAGCTCTTCTTACATTAAATCTATGCGCTGTAGTTCGGAGCTCCCAAACCTGCGTCTTTCTACTCCTCCATCTTGACTCCGCCCCCAAGAATCCTCTAATTCTAAAAATATTTCAGAGCAGCCATGCAGGAACGTACAAAACATTCCATGTGGTGTCTCAGGGACAACTAGTTAGCACAGTGGACAGAGCGCTAAATCTGGAATCACGAAGACCTGAGTTCAAATCTGGCCTCAGCTACTCCCTAGCTGCATGACCCTAGGGCAAGGCATTTAACCTTGTTTGTCTCAGTTTCCTCCAGTATCTCTGCCACAGAAATCCCAAATGGGGTCAGTCACACAGTAGAACTCATGAAACGACTTAAAAACAACAGTGTGGTGTCTCACCAAGGCTGAGATAATAAATTCCTGCCTCTTAAGCTATATGCTTTAGTCGCTGTTTCTATAATGTCCCTTTTCCATCCCAATGTTACTTGGAAACTCTCCTTTTGGGCCAAAATGAAGCAAGGCCCGTGCCAAAAGCAAGATTAAAACAAAACCTGATTTATATAATTCAACATTTGTAGGAGGGAGGCCAACTCCTTTAGCTCTTCCAAAATATGTCACAGGGCTAGAATCACAGGATCATAGATATAGAGCCCGATGGGGACCTTAGAAGTCTCTCTGAAGGTGGCCTCCCTCTAAATGAAATCCCAGGAGTCCAGTCCTCTCATTTGTCAGATAAGGAAACTGAGACTGAGAAAGGTCACATAGCTAGTATTTATGGGATACAGGAGTTAAACACCAATCTTTCTGACTCCATGCCCTTATCCTTTGTACCACCTCGCTGCCTTCTGCCCGCTAGAGTAAAGTTTTGGGGTAGAAAAAGGGGGAAGAGCTGGGGCAGAAGGAGTTGAAAGAATTCAGAGTTATTTATAAAGTTACTAATTCTAGAATCTATATATAATGAATAATAATTGAATGAGCACTTAACGCTCAGCATGTTCAATTTAATAAATATTTGTTACATGGGTCATTGTGTTAGGTGCTGGAAATACAAAGATCAAAAGGGGAAATTGTTCAAGCTTGGTTAATCTGACTCTTACAAAAACACTTTGGCATAAAATATGCAAGCATTATTATCCTGAGTTTATAGCTAGGACAATAAATACAAAGGGCGTTCAGATTGTGACTAGTCAGACTCACAGCTAGTTAGTGGCAGACCCCAGAAAGGGGTCCAGATTGAATCACATTAACTCTAAGGTCCCTTCCACTCTGAAATCCTATGATCCTATAATTTCTAGACTTAAAACAGTGTCCTTTTCATCATATAATAAAATCTAATCATTTAGTTTCTTTTTTTTATACGGCTTATGCAACATCCTTTGAGATTGCCTTTTGGGGTCTTATATGAAATCACTATATCACACAAGTCTCAATTATACCACAAAATAATGATTATCATCAAAAAATGACATTTTAAAAATCATCATCTACAGGCTGGCCACCTATTTGATGAGAAGTCATTCAATTCAATTTAATGAGCATTAGTGAGTAGAAGAAGCATTTCTTCTACTAATATCAAGCATTGTTCTTGTAGTTGGGATACACAAGCAAAAAAAAAAGGATAGTTTGTATAATAAGAAGTTTATATTCTATTGGAGTGATTAATAATTAACTATTGGCTTTAAAGCTACTGTCATTGGAAGATGAGACAAAGACAATATCTGTGGAATACAGCACTTCTGGATAGCAGTAAACTCCATTCCCTCCAAAGACTCTATCTCAGCCCCTTGGTGAACCAACTCAACTTTACACTGCCCTCCACCCCTAATTCCATTGCACCCTTACCCTTGTCCTATTGCCCAATACTCCGTGGTAAGCCCCAACCCTAGATTGCTCCCACCATCTCCCCCTTTCGCTCCTATACATATATTGCTGAAAAGAGCTAGAGAAAAGCATGGAATCATGCTGACAGCCCACTACCACAGATTTATGCTATGTTGTCTCAACTGCCTCCTTGTTGTTTCAAGGTAGCTTTCTATTCCTACCTAAGCGATTTGCCAGCCCACACTTCACAATAGTTGTTCCAAACTTCCCTGTTTTTCCTCAAGCCTCTCTTCCTCTCAAGGACTCACTCCCTCCCCCTCACTTCATACCTCACTATAAAATTCAGAGCCTTTGCCAAGAACTTCACTTTCTTTCCTCCTCATCTAACATCACTAAGATATCTTCCCCCTCTATTTCCTCCTTCTCCCCTGTCTCACATAAATAAGTGGTAATTCTCCCTGACAAAGCAAAGCCTCTTTACATATATCCTTCATCTCATCTCATTTTTTCCAGAAGACTTCCATCTTTTCCTTTCTACTGTTTCTTTCCCTTCCCTGTTACCTATGACATGCTCATATCTGCCCCATACTCAAAAAGACTCACTTGATCCATCTCTACTGTTTTCCTAGATATCCTCCCCTTCCTGGCTAAAGTCCTTGAGAAAGCAGTCTACAGCTGCTACTTCAACTTTCTCTCCTCTCATTCTGCCCCAAACCCTGTTCAGTCTGGCTTCTGACCTCACCATTCAACTTGAACTGCGCTCTCCAAAGAAAACAATGAGCTAATCTGTCGTTTTCTCAGTCCTCATCCTCCTTATTGTCTCTGCAACACTTGACACTTTTGATGACAATTTTTTTTCTGTGTACTCTTCCCATGATTTTGTGACTCTGATCTCTCTTAGTTCTTCTTTCTCTTATGTTTCCAACTATACATTCTCAAACTTCTTCTCCCATTAACCATGGATGTCCCCTAAGGCTCTGCTTTGGGGCTCCTCTAACTCATTATCTTTCTCCAGACTTTCACATCTTCTAAATCTCACCATTATTATTAAAGGTGCTGCCATCTTCACAGTAACTCAGGCTTAGAAACTAAGTATTGTCCTCAACTCCTCACTGTAAGTCACCTTCTCTATCCAATCCAATTCTTGTCCTTTCTACCTTCATGATATTTCTGGTATGTGTGCCCTTTTCTTCACTCACATAGCCACCATCCTAGTTCAGACCCTGTCTCCTCTCCCCCGTACCAGTGCAATAGCTTTCTGACAGGGCTCCATCTCAAGGCTATCTATCCCCCACTCAGCTGTCAAAGGTGATTTTCTTTCTCCCCAGGAAATGGAGTGGTTCTCTCTTACTTTCAGAATCATATATATAAAGTCCTCTGGCATTTAAAACTCTTGGCCCCTTCCTACCTTTCCATACTTCTTACACTTTATGCCCTTCCTTACACTTAAATCTACATACATTAGCCTGACTGATGTCAGTGAGCAACACCATTCCATTTCCATCTCCGGAACTTTACACAAGCCCTACCCTTGTCTGGAACGCTGTCCCTCCTGATCTCTGCCTCAGTTTTCTTAGCTTCTTTCAAAACCCACAAGTGGGTTTTCCCAGTCCTCTAGCTGCTGATGCTTTCAGATTACCTTTATCTACTCATGTCTTCTCCTCTTCTTCCTTTTCCTTCCTTACACGTGGGTGTTCTGTACAAAGGAATACAAATTTTGATTGCTTATGCTTTGTAAGATATCTTGGACTTTGGGGGTTAGATTTTTTTCTTCCCAATTTATTCTATCTTTGACTTTTCCAAAAACTGCAACAATTAACTCTTATCATGTGTTTTCATTTATGATTTCTTGAAATATTACTCTAATAAACCAGACTTTGATAAAGCCCATTGAGATTCAAATGGAGCTACATGCCTATGCCTTTAAACCCAAATTACTTTGGCTCTCACTGATTGGCCAATAATAGGTCCCAGCTGAAGCCTCACTTGCTCATTGTTTGGGTTTTGATGGTTCAGAGTGTAAATAGCAATTGTTTTTGTTCTGGTGAGAAAACTCTGAGGGTCTTCTCTTCCCAGACTGATTCTTTTGTGAAGTCAAACCAGATCATCTTTTACTTGAATGCTGACCTAGCCTTTGATCACTGAATGGGTGTTGCCTCAAACAAATGGGAGAACTGGGAAAAGACCTTAGCTTAAAAAAGCCAGGGTTTCCCTCTGCATCCAGGGTCAACCCAGTCATTCCATGTTTTGCCACTGGCCTCAGATAACTCCAAAGGAGAGAGTGAGGCAGATGATTTTGCACAACCCTGCCTTAAATAAAATTCACTTGCAAGTCAAGACAGCATTCTCTTGAGGTCATTGGTCCCCTCAAGAACAAAAGAGGAACAACACTATTCATATGGGTATGTGGAGTATTTAGGAAGGATCAGCACCTCTGGTATGAGGACTTTCCAAACCTCTTCAGGGCTGCTCATCCACCTTATCACTCAACTCTCACTAGTGACTCCAAGAAGCTATAGCATGGGAAGCAACCACGCTCTGGTAAACCATCTTGACAGATGAAATAAACTAGGTTGGGGGTAGTCAACAGATCTCAAACCCATTGGTGAATTAGGGGGGGATTTTTACTCCAAGTCTGTGAAGTTTTAATCTATGAGAATGGATGGATAAGAACAATTTGCTCCAAGAGCTTTGAAGGCAGCCATCACCAGTTGTCCTGACTTGTCTTGCCAGTGGATTTTGATGACTCAGAGTGAGGCTGATGATTCTGTGTGACTTTGCCTCATTTAAATCCAATTTACATGCAAGTCATCATCCCATGACGTCATCGGTCCACTTCGCAAACAAAGGACAAATGACATCTACTCATGTATTTGCACGTACCTGGTTCTTTACATGCTTTCTCTTCCATTAGAATGTCAGTACCTTGGCCTTTCTTTGTACTCCCAGTGCTTAGAACAGTGCCCAGGACATACTAAGCCCTTAATGAATGCTTAACTAACAAGCACATGTACATACAAGATATAAGCAGGGTTAACATAGACTACAAAGCATAAAGGAATTCAACAGCACAAAAGAGGAAAATGACAAACATTGGAGGATCTGTAGGAAAACAGGCATGGTAATGTGAATTGAAGAAGCTATTCTGCCAAATGCCGCATATTCTTTTATTCAGCTATACCTCTACTAGGCTTATTCTCATAGATCAAAGAAGAAAAGGACTCCCGTGTGCAAAAACATTTCTAGCAACACTTTTCGTGAAAGCCAAAAACTGGAAACTAAGAGGATTTCTACCTATTGGGGAACAGTTAGACAAATGATTATATGTGGATACAAGGGAATGCTATTGTGTCAGAAGAAAACAAAGTTTTCTAGGAAGACTTCAATGAACTAATACAGAGGGGTGAGCCCAAGTACTAAAACAATTCATTCAAATCCATTATAAAGAAAAACAACCTTGAAAGACCCCAATCAATGCAATTTTAAACACCAATCTAGAGGAACTGAGATGAAATGCGCTGCCCACATTCTAACAGAGATGATGGACTTCAAATACAGAATGAGATAAACATTTTGGACATGGCCAATATGAAATTTTGTGTATTTGTTATGAGGGTTCCATTTTTCTTTTTTACTGTTCAGTTGAAGTGGGGTGGGGGTAAAGGTAATAAATGCTTGTAAAAATAGGCTAATAACTTTTAAATGAGAGGAATGACGAAAGGAAAGCACTGCAGCTGGGGGTGGAGAAACCCTGAAGAAGGCTATATTTGAGTTGAATCTTGAAGGACGCCAGAGATTCCAAGAGGCAGAAGGAGAGGGAAGTACACCATGCATGGTGGACAGCCAGCTAATACAAAGGCAAGGAGAAAGTATGGAAGACAAGTTGGCCAGTGTGGCTAGACCAGAGTGCACCGAGGGGTGTAATGTGTAAGAAGACCAGGAAGAAAGGATGGGCTGTTATGAAGAGTGTTCACATATAATCCTAAAGATATTAGGGAGTCACTAGAATTTATTGGAAGGTGGAGAGGGTGACATGATCAAGCCTGTGCTTTAGGAAAATCTCTTTAGCAGCTGTCAGAGGGTGGATGGGTTTTTGTGAGGGAGATGCTTGAGACAGATAATACAATAGCCAACCAAGAGGTGAGTAAGCCTGGGTGAGTAAAGAAAAGGGGACATATCAAAGATGTTGTGAAAATAGCAATGACAAACTTTGGTGACATACAAAGATGTGATTGAGAAATCAGGGTTATAAAACTCAACTTGTGAACCTGAGTAAATGGAAGGAGAGCAGGGCCTTGAACAGTAACAGAGAAGCTTGGGAGATAGGGAGGATTTAGGAAGAGATGAATTAGGCGATGGACATTTTGCATTTGCAGTGTCCATGGGACTCCCAGTTCAAAATGTTTAGTAGCCATTTCACGAAGTAGGGCTGGAGCTCCAAACGTAAATGAAGATTGAACATGTAGATTTGGGAATTAACTGCATAGAAATAATTTAATCCATGGCAAATGATTTAACTGCCAGATGCAATAGTCTTTTCTCAACCTCTTTGACATTATCGGCAGCTTATGTCTACCTCTTCTGAATACTTAAGTCTCCCTTATCCTTGAGGACAGTTCTCTACCTTGATTCTCCTATGTGACTGCCCCTCCTTAGTTTCCTACCTTGGGTCATCCTTCATCTGTTGTTTGAGTCACTTCAGTCATGTCCAATCCTTCATGACCCCATTTGGGGATTTCTTGCCAAAGAAACCCTAATGGTTTGGCATTTCCTTCTCCAGTTCAATTTACTGAGCTGAGAAAATTGAGGCAGTCAAATGACTTTCCCAAGGTCATACTGGCAGTATCTGAGCCAGATTTGCCTGATTCCAAGTCCAGTGTTAGCTATCCCCATTATTCATCTACCACTGTCCAAATATTTGTCCTAGACCCTCTTTTCACTTGGTGATTTGATCAGACCCCAGATTTCATCAGGGTTAGGTTCAATCATCATGTTTAAGCAGCTAACTCCTAAATCTGTATACCTAGTCTTACTCTTAAACTATAGTCTCATCCTGCCAATTGACAGCTCCACCTACATATTTTCCAAATATTGGCACAAATTAAATCATATTTTCTCTAAAATCCATCCTTTCTTCACTATTTTTTTCTGCTAAAGGCACCACAATGCTCCAAGTCATCCAAATTCACAATTATTCTTGATTTTCTTACTTCGAATGTGCAATCAGTTGGCATGTCTTATCAATTCTACATTGTTACACTTTACATCACTCCCCTTCTTAATAGCTGTATGATCCTGCACAGGTCATTTGTCCCGTTTGCCTTATTTCTCTCGTGTAAAATAGGGGTAATAAGACTTGATTCCTAGTACTTAATGGTTGTAAGGACTAAATGAAATATTTGTACAAACCTTTAAGAGCAATATAAATTTTTAGGTTATTAGTAACACTTCCCATCACCTCTCGTTGCACATGCCTAATTGCTCTCCAATACATCCTTCCTATAGTAGCCAAAATAATCATGTCACAGAACAGGTCTAAACCATGTCATTACTCTAATCAAAAATCTTTCCGTAGCCCCTAGTATGAAACTTACTTACGCTGGCACTTATACATTTCCCACAACATGGCTCCCACTTACTTTTCCAGGTTTCATTATTCCCCATGTTGCACTTTGCATGCCAGCTGATGGGATTACTTACCGTTTCCTGAACTTGACATCCTATTCCTTCTCAGTGACTTTGGCAGACTGCCCCTGTGCCATGTCTGGAATGCATTCCCTTCTTACGTTGGCCTCCTTCAAAAATCAGTACAGGTGATATACTTCAGTAAGCCTCCCCTGAGCTCCCCAGGTATTCTCTTCATAATGAAGTTAACTTTACATTAAACATATGCTCTATCAACTAAATCTTTTTCCAGCCCTTTGCAACCTGGCTCCCTCTCCAACATCACTAGTGATTTGTTCTTTGCAAATTCAGTGGTCTTTTCCACATCTTCATCCTTTAACAATCTCTCTACAGTTTATGACAATGTTGACCACTTTCTAGATGTTCTTTTCTCCAGTTATTTCTGTATTCTTTCCTGGACTTTTCCTATCTAGACACTCATTCTGCCTCTTTTGAAGGATCATGCATGCTCCAGCCCATGGCATGTCTATATCCCAAGCCTGCTATCTCTGGTCTGCTCCTCTTCTCGACATTCTTAGTGATCTCACCAGTTTCCATTGGTTCAACTACCATTTCTGACTCCCAAATCTATATATTCAGTCATCTTTCCCAATTTCCAGTCACAATCTCCAACTGCTTGACATGATCACTTTAATGACAAATGAGCTTCACAAAATGTTGCTATTTTTTTACTTCTTAAATTCACTTTTATCTCCTAACTTTCCTCTTTATAGTGAAAGCACCAACATGCTTTTAGTCAAGGTTTGAAACTTAGGAATCATTCTCAAGCCTTCCCTCACTCATCCCCTTGCTAAGCGAAGCCCTATCAGCTGCCAAGTCTTAGTAACTCTACTTCCATAAAATCACTTGCATCTATCCCATGCTCTCCACATTCACATGGTCACAGTAGTGAAGGCTTTTATGACCCTGTGCCTTGACTACAGCAGTTTTCTATTTCTTTGCATTGTCTTCCCGTCCTCAACTCGTTCTTCATATAGCTGCCAAATTGATATTCCTAAAAGAGAGGCCTGACTTCCCTGCACAAACTATTGTCCCCAGGTTAAAACAGAAACTCCTGCTTGCAGTTTGCCAGAAATTGGTATGGACCAACACATCACACCATTTACTCAAGGGCATTTCATTTAATCCGAAGTTCATAAATCATACATAAAAAATGAAAAAGAACCAAAGGGATAAGGGAATTAAAGAAGCAAAATTTAAGAAAGTGAAAAACTATGTTAAAATTCACACTCCCTTCACATAAATAAAAACAGATCAGAGACCATTAAATTCTAATTTCATTAGAATCAGACTAAGTGAAGGATGACGATATACTTCACTGTAAAGGATGTTTAAGGGGCACTAAGATAGTTCAACCTAAAGTGTCTGAACTGAATCAGTTTGGAAAAAAGAAACCAACTTTGGTAGAACTTGAGGTTTTTCTTCATATCAATGAAGTTGAGATTTCTTAAGGAAAGTGATGAGGAAGCATTTATTAAATGCATCCTGGTCCTGCAGATGGTGAGGGCTTCTAAGGCATACAGAGTGATTCAAATCCCACTTCTAACATACTGGGTACATGATCCTAGTAAAGTCACTTGTGTTTTCAACACCTCAGAAAAGTTCTAATACTCTAAGTTGCAGGGCAATTGCCATTTTGCATTGGCAGAACTTTCTCACCAATCTTCAATCTGAGTTTTCTACACCTATAAAAAGGTCTACATCTAAAAAGAAACACACAAAACTAAAATAGTTAATTCCATCACTAGTTTTGTGAAAAATCTCAGGTTGTCATCGTTTTGCCTGTAGTACTCCTGAGGTTCACTTTAACTATTTGTGTAAATATAAACTATTAAGAAATTTAAGGTTAAGTATACAAAAACAGAAATATATTATCACCTATTCATAGGTGTACCTCAGCACAAAGTATAGGCAGAGGGCCCAAAAGGGTTAACTATAATAAGGGAAGGTCAGCCTCAGCCTGGAACAGCACTGAAACTACCTAATGAGGCCCACTTTCCCTTTAAACACATAACTATCATATCACTCTTTAGCTACTACTGCTTTCACTTTATTTTACAGTGACTATACAATCACTCTCCAGGGAAAATCTTCAGTTTCATACTGGTGTTTGCTGTCAAATGATAAGCTTAGGTTCTATTTTCCTGACTTAAAAAAAGAAGGGACAGGGGGTGTAGAGATATTAACTATTTCAATAAACAAGAACTGACTACCAAAATGGCAATTTTTCTTTGAGTGGGAAGCTGACCTACCTGTCTAAAGCTGATTTCTAATTTGCTTTTTCAGATTTCCTAGGAGCTCAGACATCAAATCTGTTAGATCTATTAGATCTACATAAGCAAACGTTATCTATTTAGATATAAAGACTAAATAAGTTCCAACTAAGGACCTGAAGGAAAAATGCTGAGTTTTGTGGTGTCTTTTTGCTGCTCAGTCCTTTTCTGCTTACTTCTTGACTGTGTTCAGATCAGTATACTTAGATAGCTTTCCAAATAGCTGGAACACTGTATTCTTACATAAAGATGTGTAACAGAGAACAGATACAGTAGCTGCTCAATCCTCAAAGATGAAATTTTATACATGAAACTTACTATCATTTAATTTTTGATAAAGCTTAATTTTTTCAAAGTTTCAAAAACCAAAAAACGATAAAGCATTAAAATCTTTTTAAAAGATATCCATTAAAATTTTTCATAATTATTATTGTCCACAATTATTCATGATATATAACAGAATCAATGATGAAAGAGTCGAAGGTTTGTATGAATGAGTATTATTCCAAGCTCATCGCAGGCCTCAATCACAATCTGGTCAGCAGCTGAACCTGAGGGGGCCACAATGAACTCTACACCACTCTACAAGATAAAAAAAAAAAAAAAAAAAAGTTGTTTGAAAAATCAACTGAATTGTCTCCAATAATTCAGAGTAGTCATTGACCCTACAACAAAACCTTATTATACATTTTCTTACCAATTCAATCAAGAAAGTCACTTATACTTTTTTCCACATAAATTAATTTTTACTTTTCAACACTCACTTCCTTAAGTTGTAAATCTTCAACTTCCTCCCTTTCCCCTTCCCCAAGACACAATACAATCAGATATAGGCTCTACAAATATGTGTGTGTATAATACATACACACACATACATACATATATGTATATTCTTAATTTATATAGTAAGAAAGAATAGAAAGAATGGGAAGAACAAAAAGGAAGAAAAAACAAACGAGAGCAAATAAGTCTCCTTCATTATGCATTCAGACTCCAAAGCTCTTTCTCTGGATGTGAATGGCATTTTCTGTCATGAATCTAATGGAGTTGTTTTAGGTCCTTCCATTGCTGAGAATGTCTAAGTCTATCAAAGTCAGTCATACAATGTGGCTGTTACTGTGTACAACCTTCTCCTGGTTCTGCTCACTCCACTCAGCATCAGTTTATGTATGTCTTTTCAGGTTTTTCTGAAGCATGCCTGTTCATCATTTTTTATAGCACAATAGTATTCTATTACATTCAAACATCACAATTTGTTCACTCATTCCCCAATTGATGGGCATCCCCTCAATTTCCAATTCTGAACCACCACAAAAACTACTTATAAATATTTTTGTACACATGCATCCTTTTGCAATTTTTATGATATGGCCCTAGAATTACTGCTGGGTTCAAAGGGTATGTACATTTTATAGTTTCAAATTGTTCTCCAGAATGGATCACTTCACAATTCCACCAACAATGCATTAGTGGTTCAATTTTTCCACATCTTTGCCAACATTTACCGTTTTCCTTTTTGGTCACATTAATCACTCTGATAGGTGTGAAGTGGTACCTCAAAGTTGTTTTACTTTGCATCTCTCTAATACATACTAATTAAGAACATTTTTTCATATGACTATAGATAACAAATCTATCTGTTCATATCCTTTGACCATTTATCAAAAGGGGAATGACTTATAGTCTTATAAACCTGACTCAGTTCTCTACATAGTTTAGAAATGAGACCTTTATCAGAGACACATGATGTAAAAATCGTTTCCCAATTTTTTGCTTCTCTCCTAATCTTGGCTGCATTGGCTTTGTGCAAGAGCTTTTCAGTTTAATGTAATCAAAATTATCCATTTCGCATTTCATAATGTTCTTTATATCTTGTTTAGTCATAAATTCCTCCTTCATAAATCTGACAGGTAAACTATTCCTTGCTCTCCTAATTTGCTTATAGTATCAGCTTTTATAGCCAAATCATGTACCCATTTGAACTTTATTTTGGTATATAATGTATAAGATGTTGGTTTATGCCCTGTTTCTGCCATACTACTTTCCAGTTTTCTCAGCAGTTTCTGACAGTAGTCAAATAGTGATTTTTTTATTCCAGAAGTTGGAGACTTTGGGTTTACCAAACAGTACATTACTGTAGTCACTGACTGCTGTGTCTTGTGTACCTAACCTACTCCACTGATCCACCACTATTTCTTAGCCAGTATCAAGTAGTTTGACGATTGCTGCTTTATAATTTAAGATCTGGTATGGCTAAATCACCTTCCCTGGCATTTCTTTTCATAAATTTCCTTGATATTCTGGACCTTTTCCTGTTTCAGATGATTTTTGTTATTATTTCTTCTAGCTTTATAAAATAATTTTTTGGTAGTTTCATTGGCATGGCACTGAATAAATAAATTAATTTAGGAATAATGAAGATACCTACATTCTAAAAATATTCCCTCAATCATGAAACTTACCCTCTTAGCCCTGTCAACATTATCCCTAAAAGGGAAAAAGGCATCAGAGCTGAGAGATACTTGTTTCAAAGAATCAATCCATTCCTTCTTTTCTACCTCAGTTAAAAGTTTAGGAACTTCCTCAAACATTGCTTCCCATTTGGCTAAATCGTCACCCTACAAAAAGAAAAGAAAAAGTTTATCGCAATTTATATTCTCATTCTCTCGCCCAGGATCAGACCACCAGTATGATACAGGCAGGATGTGGACAAAGGTAGGTCGTCTTCTATCCACAATCCCATCCTGCTTCATTCCTAGTAGGAAAAAGAACATTTTTTTCACAACCCAATTTCTTTGTGGAAAAATTCTCATTTAATAATGGAGTTCCAGCTCATTATCAAATATAGTCATAACTACATTATTTCTAATCCACATATTACAAATTTTGTCCTCTAACCCCTTCTTGTTAAGGTGATGTAGACACTATATAGGTACATAAACCAGAATTTAATACTATAAAGAATTTTCAAGGGCTATCAGAACTGATAACCAGGTATTCTAATTACAATTCCTTTTCATGAACTATACTTAATTACCAGTTTTTTAAGTAAACACTTTCAAGACATGAATCATATTGTGATTCACTGTATTTCACAGCATTATTATTTAATAAAAGTTCATGTTTTGGACAACGGTTTCCAACTTTAAAAGACATCGAAGAAAGGTCAGTAAGCCGCCAGGAATCTGGTCAATTGGAGTTGTCATGGGCAAAATTAAATTACAAGCAAATGCTTAAAGTTAAAAGAAAAAATTAACTTCCAAGATTTTCATTTGGCAGTTGTAGTGAACTACATAACGTACGACAAGAAAGCATCATTATTCTCTAACCTCTTGCAATGATGGTCCTTATTCAACAGGAATAGAGAAATGTTGAGCTCAAGAGTACAACTCCTAATGAATTATTCAGGAGGTCACCTAATGCCTATACCATATAAACATTTGCTTCCTTCCTTTTTTCTGCATTCCTTTGGCATTTCAATGACTACTAACACCCGAGAAGGACAAAAGCACTCAAGTAATTGACATGTAAATCACAGGATCTCATGACTACTTTTAGCAGCAGTAGATTTTTGGGGAAGACCAGCTAAAACTAAAGACTATAATGAAATTTTTATTACTTTATCTAATTTAACACAACATCCCTGTAACACAATCAATCCCTAGTTAAAACAAAGAAGGAAAGAAAAAGTCTCAATTATTACCAATTATTAGGTGTACCTTCCTTATGAGTGATCCAGGGAAGAGGAAAAAAAGAACGTGAAAAAATGACAAGAACATGGTGATGAAGTGTTCCATGTAAGAAAAATTTTGCTGGCAAAATGACGATTTCCTCTTCACTTTTCTTCTCATTTATTTTCACTGTTTTCTGTTGTTTCAGTCACATCCAGCGCTTTACGGCTCCATTTGGGGTTCTCTTGGCAGATGCTGAAGTGCTTCGCCACTTCCTTCTCCAGTTCATTGTACAGGTGAGGAAACTGAGACAAACAGCACTAAGTGCTCCGTGAAGGGTCGCGCAGCTAGTGAGTGTCCGAGGCCAGATCTGAACTCAGATCCTTCTGACCTCTACCCACTGTCCCACTCATGTGTTGAAGCCAAAACAGCATTTAGAAACATGGCAAAGAATTCCACAGAGAGAGCCCTTATACACATACCTCACCAATGGTGCCAGTAACATACTGATCGATAGCATTAGAGATTTCTGCTCTCTTTATTCCAGCTTTAAATTTCATTGAAAGCACCCGGGGGTGATGTCTAAGCCACCAATTGTTTGCCTTCTCTCCTGCAAGGCGTGTACAGTGTATTCTGGATTGCTGACCTGCTCCGATACCAATTACCTGAAATACACAAGGTGGTTAAAATGATCAACACTTTTTCACAAAACAGTGGTTTTTCTTTCATATCCTTTCTTTCCAAATAATTTTCAAAGTAATTTTAATACTATACAAATTAGAAATGCATCAAATACAGAAGAGTGATGAATTAGTCTGAAGAACAAATTCGATAACCACAAAAATAATTCTTTCTTCATTATTTACTATTTATAACTTTTTTATAAAAATATTTATTACTCAAATTTATTAACTTTAGCACTGAGAATAGAAAAATGTCAGATTTTAAAAGTAAGCTACTGAGCAACAGATGTTAAAACCATAAACTGGGAAAACACCACAATAATACAATCACTTGGCATCTCATTCATTAGTTTACCTTATAGCACAATCAAACAAAATGCAGCATGTTCCTTAATTAAATGAAAGACTATGAGAGTTAAGTGATTAATGTCCACAACTATGTTCAATTCAGAATTAGGAAAGTATTAATTTTCCCCTTGTTTTATGAAGATAAAGACCAAGGTTTCTCTAGCTAATTCCATTTTTAAAGCCAACTAAGTTTATTTACATCCACATATATGCACATAACTACAGCATATAGGCCAGGAGAATTCTGACAACACATTTTTCTGAACAAAGTGAGAAAACTTCCATGTTTCCAAACTATTCCAGGATTAGTATCAACTAGAGGTTTCAAGGCTTTACTTTTAACAGGAACTGTTTTGTCACAAAACAAATGATCACACGCCACAGATAGAACTTTACAAATATTTTAAAATCTCTAATTACAAACTAAGTAGCTATCTTATCTACCATTCGTCTCAGCTCTTTGAATCACTCTGATATCTGGGATACTTTATAGGCAAATAAGAATTACAATACACTGAAGGCTAGCTATAAACATTGTGAGAGGAAAATGAGTGTGTAAATGTGCCACCATTTCATGGTTTTGTAAATTAAAATACTAAAGAAGCAAAGAGCTTCTGGGACTCAATAGCTTTTCACACATTCGTGGTACACAAAAAGGTTCCACTTTTGAAAAATTCAAGAAAAGTGTGCCATATCTACTTTGGAATGAAGTCAATGTCTAAACATCATAATGCAATCCCAAATACACTGAACACTGAGTCTGAAGTCTCACAGAGATGACTGAATGATTTAAGTTAATAGGCTCGTAACTCTTGCTACAAGGAAAGGTGGCAGGCGGACTGGTACTTTACATCACTACTCCATAAACAAACACTGCTAACTAGGTAAAATAAGGTACAGAATAAATCTTATCTATTTAGGAAGAAAAATGATTTTCACACACTATCCCCCCCGCAAAAGAGCTGTGACACAGTAGCAAACATACATATGCCATTCTTCAAGTAATTTACCTGACCATTCTTAGCGTAACACACGGAATTGGACTGAGTGTATTTGACAGCAACTGTGGCTATGATGAGGTCTCTGACAGCAAATTCAGGCAACTGAAAAAAATGATAATTTTTATACTTCACAAATGCATTAAAGCTCTTCATTGTGTCTTATTCATTTAATGCTACAAATAAAAGTAAATGAAATCAATGACACAAATGAATACTTTGGTTGTTTTTGTTGAAGCAGTAGAATGCTACTAGAGTCCCTATCTATTCAGGTTATCTATGAAACATTTTAACTGATGTGAAAATGTTACATATATACCTAGTTTAAGGAAATATACTGTTTTTGGAACTCAATAAATGTGGCTTAATATACAGAACCTGTTTGTAAACCTTAAAAGCACTCACAATCCATGTCACATTGTGATGTCCTATGTGATACCATACTGTGCAGATTTGTTTTTATTTTATAATTCACACCAAAAAATAAACTTTTCTTGGAATTTTGTTACATCCCATCTTCAGAGAGATCATTTTCTATATAATATTTTCCACACCAACTCACATCTTTTCTCAATCAGGGCCAAAATAACAGGAGTGCTGGAGAGGAAAAGGGAAGACAAACCACCAATCTGTCTCTAATTTCAAAAATTTATCAGTGTAATGAATATTTTTATCACAGAAGCAGTTAAGAGAACCTTTAACCTATTTTCATGGCAAAAAGTAAGGTTAGCTGCATTTTATTTCACAAAAACTGGAGGAAAAACAATTTCAGGGAATTGTCAAATGACCTAGAAGGTCAACAAAGAAGCAAAGACTCTTCCTTATTCCACAGTCACTGGAAATGATGAGACCATCTATAACTGAAAATGTACACTATGAAAACCCTGTACATGGCAGAGCTTTTAATCTGATTATGCTTGAAAATGTTAAGGCATTATCATCCAGAATATACATTAGAATCTTGTTGGCCTTGCTATTAAGCTGCTTTTTGTACCACAAAAGGAATAAAAAGAAAAATAAAAGTACTTGATTTTTAGTAATGGTGGTAGAAGAAGAAAGAATAAACAGAAATTTAATTTTGAAACTCTAAGTGTGCAATTTCTGACCAAAGATAAAACAAATTTTAACACACTCTATCTGTATTCTCAGCCCTAGCACAGTTAAGTAGTTGACACACATTAGATGCCTGATAAATGAATGTTAAGTGATTGAAATTACATGCTTTTGAAAAAACCAAAAATATCAATAATGACATTCTAACAGTAAGTGAAATTAGAAAGAATAAAGAAATTGCGAAATTGCAAGTAAATGGCTAACGAGTTGATAGAACTGGCTTCATCAACGCACCCAACAGAAATAAATATTTGAGGTACATTTGGTCATGGTGCCTTTTAGTGTTCAACAGTGACAATACTATTAATAATATAAAATAGTGATTTCAAGGTTAACAAAGTACATTACAGACGCTACCTCGATTAACCTTCACAACTCTACAAGGCAGAGGAGCCAACAGAGAGGTCAGTAACTTGGGCGGGGCCAGCACCTAAAGGATCTGACCCTAGATCTTCCTCATCACCCTAGAGCACCACCTAGCTGCCCTTTGATGAGAAAAAACAGGTAGCAATACAACAAAACAAGTATTTCAAAGTGTGAAAATGAGAAATCCCACCAAGACCATGACAAAATATTCCCAAACAAGTCAACACATACATATAACTAAGAATTGACGGCTTCATGTCTGATGGAAGGCATAGGGTCAGGACTACAAAAAAATATCATTCAGGATAAAGAAATCAAAGAAGCTTCTCAGATGATTCTCAGAATATTTTCTTGACACTTGTAAAGCAATGGACATGGCAAACACTGAATAATATCACAAAAAATATAGGACCCATTTCTGAATGAAATGTTTTTGTGTAGACAGAGGGTCAAGTTAGAACAAAATTCAAAGTAATTTCCCCTTTACACTTTAAATGAAAAGAGGAAAAAAGGGAAAAACTCCATGTTAACGTTCCCTTTTGTTTCTAAAGCATTCTAAACCTATGACAAAAAGCTATAGGGGGAGATGATATTTGTTAGTGAATGCCTGGGACCTACAGAAAAAAATTAATGAGGTAGAAGGAAGTTGGCCAGCTGAAAATCTGCACCTGAGTTTTATTCCAGGTGCCTTATACCTGATACGTGTCCCATCCAACTGCCGTGTCTTCCTACCTTCAATGGTCTGGAAGAAGCACCGGACTCCATGGTGTAGGTGGCCACTGAGGGGAGATTTTCCTGCATTCTTAGAGCTTGAACACTAAATACTTTTTCTAACGAAAGCACTGCCACAGAGGTTAGATTCTGTAGTGCACCAAACTTCTGGAGTGTGGTCTCAAAACTTAACTATCGTATATGGAACACAAAAACCAAGAAAATGCTTTTTTTTACACAAAAACAAATAACTGACCCTTTGGAACACATTTTTTTCATAGACTAGAGGCTGGCTTTCGCATAAAAAAAAATTCCTACCAGTTAATTCTTTAACATCTGTGATAAAACGTTAATGCAACTGAAACAGATTATACTTCAAACTCACATTTTTATGCTTTGTAACAACAGTGCTAAATAATGACTTATCAACAACACCATTGTTCCTCTTCTGACACAGATGTAATCCAAAAAGAGTCCGAATTTCATCCTCATCTGGTTTGTAACATGGGTCCATCTAGAAACAATAAAAATTTAAAATTTTCTTCTTGTATGATTTTATGAAAGTAACAGGAAATGTACACCTCTCAAAACAATTCTTTCTAAGCAGAATAAATTCAATAATGTAAAATTTCTGGCGTACCTATCACAGTAAGGGACTTGACAAGTCATTCAGCAGGATTCTGCAAGACAGTTGAGCCCTACTACTTAAAAACAATGCTAATGCACTTTATACTTCTTCAAATCTTATGTCTTGTAAATTTTAAGACTTGTAAAGGAAAAGATAAACACAACAGTTAACAAGCATCTCTCTCTACTTGCCAAGTACTAGGAGAAAACTGACAAAAAGAAAATCAAATTTCTTTCCTCCTAACTGCATAAGAAGGCTAATAAACATTTGAGGATGACTAGTTATCTGTGCCTTAACAATCTGGGAAGCAAAATTTAATTCTTTTAGTATTTGCTCTCATTTTTCTCACTGTAAACTTGTTTATTTTAGCTTGATAGGAAAAATGTAATGGAATACAGGATTTACAAGTACTTCTGATAAAAAGACTAAAACTAAAAAGGAACAATTAAATATAAAGAAAAGGGTCAAGAGAAAAATAAATTTATTTCAGCAACTGGAAGGAGCAAGATGACAATAAATTGCTAATATTCTAAGATTGAAGAAACAAATGTCCTTTCAGAACCTCATTATCTTCAAAGGGAACTGAACAAGAAAAACCTAGTTTCCAGCAATGAAATGGTTCTGTTCCAAGGATTTCAAAAGGGAAAAGGAAGAAAGTAAGGGTAAAAGGAGTACACTGGTGTAGGAGGAGGTGCTATTTCTCATAAATGGGGCAGTGAGAAGCATACAAAGGGTGGAGGAATGAGCATCAGATGAAGTCATTCATATGAAACTGAAACAGTCAGAGACTCAAAACACACACACTATGTGTGTGTAAAACACATCCAATACAGCAGAAAAGTAACTGGGGAAAAAGACGAGATGGGCAAGAGGGCGTATAACACTGAGGGGGCTGAAGGGGAAAGCGAAGAGCCAGAGTCTAAGGGGACGCACCTTACACTGGCTCTAGATTACTGGGGAATGCGAAGGCGTGCAATGTTGCTGGAAGACAAAAAATGACAAAACAGGTTTTCAGAGACTCCTGGGTAGGATGAACTGACAAAAAGTGAAATGAATGGAATCAGGAGAACAATTTATACAAAGACTCTAACATTATAAAGAAAAAATAACTTTCCAACACTTAAGAATTCTAGTCCATGCAATGACCAACTGTCTCAAGGGCTTTTTTTTTTAAAAAGGAAAACAGAGCCCAGGGACACAGATATAAAGGGCAAGTTCATTCATAAGAGGGTGTGTGGACTACACCGGAGTTTAACGAGAGAGGGGAAAGGAGAGAGTAACAAAACATGCTAGGAAAAAATAGACCTATCTGTGAGGGGGTGGGTGGGACAAAGACCACGGATGTGGAAGCAACCCAGGCCCTCCCCTCAGAAAATTCTCTCCTTGCTGCAGGCACAAAGTTGGTCCTGTGATTCCTTGGATAAAGGGTTACCAGTACAAGACACAGGGATACTGACCCAAGGACTCTGTCTGGCACCAGGCCCCTAAGGATCAGCCTCCAGCCGCTAAACCAACCAACCAACCTGTCTTTTCTCCCTCAGTGTCTGGTATCAACAAAGTTACCTCTGCAGATTCCTGGTACTTTCCCACCCATATATCACAGGAGCTTTCTCTCAAAGCACCTAGACTACTTGCATATGATGACCGTTCCCTAATCTCACCTCCTCACCCCTATCACCCACTTGGCATCCTCGCACCACTCCTCTTCCATGTTAGCTTTAAAATCATTCCTATAAGGTTACAGGTTCCTTAAAAACCCTTACTCACTTCCATCAGTATCACAATGAACTTTGCAACTTGCCTGGAGTATGGTTTGAGAGGTTAATTCATTCCAGTCAACCCTACCTTGTACCGACACACTAGGGGTCCCAGCACCCCTAACCTTGTCATCTGCACTAACCTCAAGGACACAGTAATTCCCATTTTTCTTTTTGGAAAGGATCTTCAAGGCTTCCTCTTCATATCCGGGTGCAATAATACCATCAGATACCTGTAAAGATAAAGAAAAAGGGATTGCTTTGCTTAGAAAAATAAGAAAAATCACCTTACAATACAGCTTCTTAATTACTTTCTGTGTACATAGATAAAGACAAATATAGATACAGACAAATGTAAACCTTAAAATAAGGGGAAAAAGTCTACGCTGAATGTGTCTTCTGTAAGGGACCTATTCTTTTTTAGCTTGGTACTACAAGAACTTCTCTCATTTGAACATTTCCTCATTCTCCTTTTTTCTGGTTTTAGTGTTCATTTTTATATAGAGAACCACTGACTTGATAAACCTAATTCTAATCACTCATCCAAACTCCTACGCCTCCAATTTACCCTAAGAATGTCTCACTAGTATTTCCTCTCACCACCACTCTCCTTCCAAAAAAACCCCTGCCCTGCCTCAGAATACTCTTCCACATCTTGTCCTCCAAGTCAAGTACAGTAAATTTAGAGGTGGAAGGGACAGGACCTTAAGGTCATCTAGACCAGTTCCTTTATTTAAGAGGTGAGAACTTGAGGCCCAGAGAGATTACTGACTTGCCCACAGTTCCAAAGCCTGTAAACCCTGGCAGAACCAAACTTTAAACTATTTGCTTTTCACTAGACCACACTGTCTCTTGAAGTGTGATTTTCCTCTCCAGTCCCATTCCATTGTCAAACCTGACTGTTCCTAACACCAGAATCTATTTTGATCTGTCCTTCCCTTTCAATGCACACTGTCACCCTAGTTCAATCCATATTACTTCTTCACTGAATGTCTACAAAAGTCTTTTCCACTCTGCAATCCATCCTTCACACAGTTAATTACTCTTCTGAACTGTGAACTCCTTCAGTTGCTCTCTTGTCTCTATAGGATAAAATAAAGATGCTAACCTAGCACTCAGGGCCTTCCATCATGTTTCTGAACTATCCTTCCAGCCCTATTTCACAATGCTCCTTTCATCATAAACTCTTATTCCAAACAAAGTGGGCTAATAAATGTTCTTCAAAGTTTTACATTTCCTTGTCCCAATAAATTCAAACTACTAGATGAAGTCCACCAAGTCTTGAAAGAAAGTGAGCTTTCTTTGTCCATCACCTCATTCAGTTGACAGACTGAGGTCACAGGGCTCCATCTGATTTTACACTGGTGTTTCCCATTTATACTCTTTGTGCAGTTCAGAGAATCCTGCACAAACGTGGAACCTGATCAAGTTTTTTAAATTAAATTGCCTGTTAAGTATATAAAAGAAATCCTACTCTCTCCACTCTATTTCCAGTTAATACAGATAGGAAGTTGATAATAATTATCTGATATTTGTCCTAAAAAGACATGCAAATCAGTTACCTGTCTCAACAAAGACAAAACCTGACACACTAAAATTTTATATTTAAATTAGCATCAAAATAATATTAATCACAAATGATCACTAACTTGAAGGCAAATATTTTGATATTTCGTGTCAAAAACATTCTTGATGTGCTTTTAGAATATGCTGTATATTCAAAAAGCTACAGGATAAATCAATGGCATCATTCTTTGCCTAAAGGATAAAGACCAAATCCTAGTCAAATCTAAACCTGCATACTACCTACATAAAATCAATTGATTCTAAATTAAGTATAATATCCCTCAAAGCAATAAAAGCAAAGGTCAAAGTCTACATTCCAATTCTTAAATAGCTAATTTCTGTTTAGTTCCTATGAAAGCCCAAATGTGACCCTACATGAAAGATACAGAGTATCCTCAAAACTTATTAAAAAAAAAAACTAGTGTGTGTGAATTGATTAAAACTTAAATTTGGCATGGATATTTTCTAGTTAAGTACCTTAGAAAAAACTCAAAATAGTTTTCCTACTCATTTCTGAAATCCTATTGCATTTTAAAAGGTTTGAAATTGCCCAATAAAATTAAAGAAATTTAATTAATAAATAAAAATCACAATCCATGCTGGAAGTAACAATTTTAAAGGTACACAAGAATCATTTTTTAAGATCTCTCTAAAGAGAAGATTCTAAAAAAAATGAAAATGATCAGCATTACCACCAAAAAAAGAACTTGAGCTCAGAAACGAATAGGAGGAAAAGATTAGGCATTACTACTTTTGAGACGTAACACTGCCCTTTCAGTGATTTCAAGCTGCTCCCTACCACCAAAGACAACCAATTAACACCAGGGGGCAATCAATGGAAAGATATATGGTAGGTTTAAGTATGTATAGAGTATGTTACCAATGATGACTTGCATAGAAAAATGGTATAAAAGACAGCACTAAAGATATTTAAGATCAGCAAAAGGAAGGGAAAAAAGAGGGGAAGTAGGTGGTGAAGAGAAAAACATTCAGAATGCTGCACTGGGTTGCATAAAAGTCCAATGTATGCAGCTTAGACATTTTATGGAACATTTATTGATGGGGATATAAAATAATCATTCAGGATAAGATGGCATAGGTTAATTTACATCTGCACCAGTGGAAGGAGCATTAATGGAAGTAAGATCACAATTCCACTGAAGTATTGAGTATACATTACTAAAAATCATTCAAAACCTGCAGGACCTAGGTCTCTCCACAAACTATACCCCAAAGAACAACTGAGTGCTCTATGCTAAGCCTAATGAAAAAGAAAAGCTTTTAGAGTGGAAACGTCTTTAGGGGAGTCAGGGTGGAAGTACAGGGGCTACTTGTGGGTACTAGCTCCCTAATGATTGGCACCAACAACTTGGGCTGTTCTTCCCCTCTTTAGGCTGCCTGGTGGCCTGGCCCTCCCCATCCATATTGGTAGACTTATTGCAGATGCCTGAACTTAACCCATTATATGAATTAGAATGCCCAAGCAATCTACCTGCCTCGGCCTCTCCAGCAACAGTAATTACTGGAGAGCACTACCATACCCAGTTAACTGCCACTTTCAATAAGGCATCAAGAAAGAACAAGATAATTAAACTTTTTGATAAGTTGGGGCTATTATTACGAACATCAATTATTTTAATGGTAGTTGCTGGAACATTAACGTACTAGGCTGTAACTCAGTAAAGTGCCCTAAGACTTCTGAGACATCTAAATCTGTTTGCTGCCTCAGCCATGTTCTAGCTCTCACTTTTCAGTTTCTAGTAGCCCTACCCCTTTATAGCTGATAATTGGCAGGCACAACTTTGGTTTTTTATAAAACACTAAAGCCCCCTGACCCAAGAATTGTTCTAGGTCTTCTGTAAGGGAGAATGTAAGGGCTTATAACAGTTCTTTTCTGCAAGCCAACTTTTTTCCTTTCTGTAGAAATTACAGGAATTAGTCTCAGTCACCCAGGTTTAAATTTCAATGTCATCTTTGACTCCTCACTTTCACCCCATCTATCCAATCCAATGACAAATCTTATTGCTTCTACCTTCACAACATCTCTAACATATGTGCCCATGTCTCCATTCATAGTCACCATTGAATTCAGGTTCTAATCACCTCTTGTAAGGATTACTAAATTTAACAAACATTTAATAAGTGCTATGTTCCAAGTACTGTGCAGTAACACCTTTCTAACTCATCATCTTTCTCAAGTCTAACCCCATTCCAATTTATCCTCTACTCAGCTGCCAGAATGAATTTTTTTCTGTATTGTAGATCTCATCATTTCCCTCTTCTGCACTATAAATTCTGATGGCCTATCACCTCCAAAATATAATATAAACTCCTGTTTGGAATTTAAAGTTCTTAATCATCTTAAGTGTTTTATAAGGTTCTTTATATCTTAGCATTTAGCACAGTATCTGAGGCACATAAAAGATAAGTGCTTTTTGACCGATACTGGTCTGTCTCTCAAACATATTTGGTTATTATAAAGAGTTACTCTGCATTTTAAATCTAGGTTATTAAATAGTTCTATGATTAAATAGAACATACATTGAGTCTAGAAAAAGTCAAACTGAAAGTTTTTAAAATTATTATTAACACTGGGAAATGATACATTAAGTAACTTTTCAAAACTGACTATTAATGAATTTGATAACTCTGAAAAACAAATTTACCCTTCTACAAAAGTAGCTGTTAATTTCTAGAATAAATCAACAATTTGGTAATCAAGTTTTGGTAACTGTGAAAGATATTAAATGACAAAACATATCACTGACTTATAAACGGCAGAAGAAGTGTATGTGTCTGTATGTGCTTGCTCTTTGAGTGAATTTTCTAGGAGACAGTTTCAAATATTTTATTTTTAAAAAGATTTGCCAATACTACTGAAGAAATGGACAAAATCTTTTACTCACCTCTCTAGAGATGATTTTAGCAGTAGTGACATCACAAGTATCAGACACAGCAATAAAGTCACCAAATGATGACATTCTATCAGATCCTGGAAATAAAATGCAAAATTATGTCATTTTCAAAATACTGAAGATATGCTAAAAAAAAAAAAAGTATGCTAAAAGCTATTCCACACTACTTTGGCACAAAGTCTGTAGGTAATATGAAAAGACAAGTTCTTGGAATCAAAGTAAGAATTACACAATATCATTTGGGGAGGAAAAACTGTCCTTAACTAATCTAAAATTCACATTCATAATATAAATCCCCAAACCTGACTCCTCTTCTGACTAACCAGTAAATATGGATGGCAACACCATAATCCCAGTCACCATGATTTCAGACTGCATCTATGATTTCTAGATCTGGATCCAGATTCTGCCACTTGAGTCCCTGTGACCTTAACAAAGTCATGGACTCTTTCTGGGCCTCAGTTTCCACAACTGTACAGTGAAGGGGATGGATATGACCATGAATGCTGCTTCTGATTCAAGTGTGTAACCCTGTCTGTGATTCGACCTCCACGATGCTGTTTAACATCCATTCTTCCCTTTTCACCCCACGTCTGACTCTTCTAAGAGCTTTCTCACCAGTCTCCTCCACCCTTCAGTCCTGTCTTGCCTACAGCACAAAGTACAACCTTCTCATTAGGCTTCAGGGCCCTGCACAACATGGCTACCTTTCCATTCTTGGATGTTCTCTGACTCCTTCTTAGTATTATTCCCTTGGCTAATCTTATCCTTTTCAACCTCTACTCATTGTTCTCACCATCTCACTTCCCCTTCTGGTCGTTTACAGCAAACTCCACATAACACAAATCATTACTGAAGCAATAAGTATGACTGACCATCTATTCTCCTACCTAACCCTCATAAAAGGTTGTTTTTCAAATTATTCAAAACCCTCAAAAAAGTATTCCACAAAAAGTACTTCTAAGTTACTAAAACACCTAACATCAATTCATTCTATACACAGAACATTAAATAAACCATTACAAGGGACCATTAGATTACCTAAGAGTGAGATTATAAATGGGTGATTAACCAAATGGTAACATCTAGCAGAGTTTCAAGATCCCATAACAGATATTTGGATTTATAAACAGATATTTAGATCTAGACTAGAAAACATCTAGTCCAACTCCTCTCCTTTTTAACAGCTGAAGCCCAGAATGTACCTTGCCCAGTGTCACTCAGGCAGTGAAGTCCTCTAAACCCATAGCCCATAGCCAACAGTTTTTCTATTGTGCCACATTGCTTCATCAAGATCTTAACAGAAGGCTTGGAAATAAATTTACAAATGACATTTGCCTAAACAACATGCCTGAAAAACTTAAAAATAACGTGCTGAAATAATCTTTTCTAAGAAAGCTCCATTACTTTCTTATCACACCACTATCCACTAGTTTTTCTTTTCCAGTTCTACCTCTTGCTCTTGCATACGCAGTTGACAATGGAGTAAGGCTCTTGTAGAGATCATGAACCATGCAGACTTTAGCCTCTTCCTCACTAAGTGGTATCCCAACAGCAGCACCTGGGGGACAAAACCATTCAAAAATTCAATTGAGCATCACAAAATCTAAACATTCATACTCAGGCTTATCCATTGTTTAGTCCAAGTGAAAAGGCACCAGCTGACCAGTATGTGAATACACAGAGAGAAATACAGGAGTTTTAGTGGGTCTAGGCTGGGTGCTAAAGAAATGATTAGTCCCTGGGCTAAACCCACTGCCATACATTCTCAGTAAATTGTAAATAATCATCTCCCATTTAGGCGCCTCCCCTTCCTACCCTCTGAGGAACAAAGTGCTCCCATTAGACTCTATGTTGTGTAAAATGAGGTGGAGTCACCTCCTTCCATTATGCCTTTATTTTTGACAAGCTGGCTCTGAGAGGTAAGAGGGAAACCTGTGTGAAATATAGGCTATGGGTTCCTTTTCTGTCCATCTGTCATTTGGTTCCTCATTTATCCTACTGTAGGTCAGGTTTCCCTTCTTTATCATATTTTTTATCATTTGTTTTATGACATGTTAATCTTCAGTCATTCTAAAAATACAGAACAAAAATTGGACTTTCAATAAACTGCTATAACCTCAGTTTCTTTTCTTCTCCATTTCTTGTCTTGGATCCTGACCTGTAAGGTAAGTTATGTCACCTGCCCTTTCTATGCCACGGAGGCACTTTAACAGTAAATCTGATAATATGTAAAGTGCTTTGTACTGCTCAGTACAAAATCACCACAAAAACTGATAGCGTAACTCACAAGGACATGGCAAAGATGGCTTCAGGTATCACAGACCTTAATAGCAGTTAAGTACTCAAGATGTTAAAGAGAGAAACTAAAATAAGAATGAGACATTTTGAGCATCTCTGGGGTAAAATATTTGTGGCATATTACCTGCTGGACTGACATGCTTGAAGGAGGTAGCTGCTGGAATACCTAGAGCTTCTCTGAGTTCTCTTACTAGCTGCCAGGCATTCAAGGCATCACACAGGTTTATAAACCCAGGGGATCCATTCAGAACTGCATGACACATATAGACACATTTTAAACATTAAACCACAAAGTTCAAATGGAAAGCGTATTTCTTTTGATGTCCTCCTCTTTACTGGGTGTACACACAAGCACACACACAAATCTATATAAAAATAATTTTGCTGTAGAAGTTAAAGCTATACTAAAACATCGCCTAAGTGTTACTTTAAGATATTATTGATCGTACAAATAAATTAAAGGTCATTTTGCTTAATTAAAAATAACAAAACATACCTAACATGCAAAATGAAAAAACAGACAGGATATTCACTCATTTCTTTTCAAGGCTAAATGGAGACGGAGGGAAGATATGTACAATACTGCCCAAAAAGGTTGCAGAGCTAATATTCCTACCCTATCCCTTATACTAATGAGAATTAAAATTTTCATAGACAACCATTTAAAGTGTAGTAAGAATAATGAGATATTCAAGGTTGCTTAATTTGCAAATCACTGCCAAACTATAAAAGTACTATTTTTATTTTTACTGAGACAAAAACAAGACCGAATTTTTCCCCTGCCCCCAAATCGCTTCAAATACATTTTCCTTCTCAATTTTGAGGTGAGCAGTATAAAATGTAATGACTGGGGAAGGTGGTGGCTATGTGCACATTATATGAAAAAACAGCAGATTAAAGATTTGAAGAATACAAACAATGGTGCTGAAAGTAAGGAATAAATTGCTCAAAGATAAACGTGTGAACTTACATAGAACCAAATTAACAATTAGAGAAATAAGAGTTTGGATATTACTGAAGAAATAAATGACACTTTCTGTTGATCTTTCCAAATATAGATGGATAACTAAATTAATAAATCAAGACCAGCAGAATTACGATGCTTTCCTTTTTCATTTTTGAAAGAAGGCAACAATTGTAAAGTACTAACATGTTCCCCAGAAAATACCGGTGGAAGCAAAAGAATAAAAAAGGTTTCAGGTAAAATCCCTATTTATACAAACATTTGGACAAATTAAACATGGAACAAAACTTCCAGGTTACATAAAAGAAGAATATGAGATTTTTTTGTTTTCTTCTAAATTAATCTAATGTTCAAATACTAAAGCACTTAAGGTAACATTTTTCTTTCAACTAATGACACAACACCTGCCAAGGCAAGTTTCCAGAGGTCATGCAGAAATACCCTTAACTGCAACACCCAAGGGCTAGTGAGGAAGAAATGTTGAAAATACAAAACATGGATAGAAAAATTGATTTCCTTCCCTATCTTCTATTCAAGGCCTACCCCCGGAACTCATCATTCACGGAAGCATTCTGCATTCTCACAGTCTGTACCAGTGCAATATAACCTGTGACAGCACAACCTACCAAGCAGCTGGAAAGCCTCTGAGAACTATGTCAGCGACATACCATGTGTATGCATAAAAGTTTCTGCTATCTGAGGACTGGCCTACCTAAAACTGGAGAAATTCATCATCAGTGTGATGAACTGTTTTGTCCATAGCAGCTAGGGGCTATCTACTGAAGTATACCTGAGTTTCAATCCACATGAAGTAGGAGGAGTGACTAAAATGAAATCACAGATCTTTGATGAACACAGGGATCCTAAGCATAATAAATGTGACAATATGAATTAAATACAACTATAAATAACTTAGGGGTGATGGGTGAGGGGAAGAGATCTATAACGTGCTAGAATTTAACTGGGGGGAGGGGGAGGCATGGGAAGAGAAGTATTATCTATTAGTAAATTCAGCTTTTCATTACATGCGCTCTAGATTATATGTAGTACATGAGAAGCAGCACATACCAGGTCCCAGAAATATTAAATGAGAATGAAAATCTGTTGCACAGTTGTAGATAATTGGGAATTAACTGTTCTCTACTCAACTTTTCATTGATTTAACACAAATCCATGAATTCCAAAATTAGAATTTATTAAGAAGGTTGTATTTCCAAAAACGATTGTCATAAACTAAAATCAGAAATTTTCCTTTTCAAGAATACCTTGCCCTCTTTTTTAATGGTGAAGCATGTCCGAAGTGGACTGATTTCTAGTCATGGTACAATTAACTTGCTTTTCCTTGCAATGGAATTCTATTTTTGATATTTTAAAATATTTTTTGGCTAGGCGATCATATATACTAAATACTTTTTTAGTAAGGAAAATGGGGGGATACATATACACATGTGTACATGTACATACACATATGGAAAGAGAGACGGTCTAAATGCCCTGACAGACTGAACAAGAAAACTGAAGAATCTCACAGTGTCTTAACTAGGCTAGATTCTATACTTGTCTCTGACTGAGCCATGAAAAGAGCGGCAAAGCCAATAAGGAAACAAAATAATGTCATCACAACTAGGCAAATGCCCCAAAGAAGTAAGAAAAAGAGAAAAAAGACCTCATATACATGAAAATATTTATAGAAGCACCTTTTCAAATAGCAAAGAATGGAAAAGCTGAGTATCCACTGACTAGGAATGGCTGAAAAAGTTGTGGTACACCAACATAATGAAATATTACTGCACCAGAGAACCTAGGGGAGATCACAGGAACTGACGCAGAATGAAGTGAAAATTTACACGATGACTACAATGGAGTAAAAAGAAAAGAGTAAAACATTTAGATCTCTGATCAAGGTAGTAGTCAGCTGCGACTTCACAGGACTAACCTCCGAAGTGGTACACTATGAATGTGGAACTAAACACAAGCTTTCACATACAATCTGCTTTGTTTTCTTTACTATTTTTTTTATATTGGATGGTTCTGCTAGGGAAAAATGAGACTGACATGAGAAACGAAAAGTTTTAAATATTTAGAATGGAAAAAGAACCCCTACAAATTCACTATTATCTTTAATAGCTTTTTATTCATCAGAAGGGGAAAAGGAGCCACAAAAACAAAGATTGAGAAAAACAGTCATTGGGACCATTTAAGTGTAATGTTGATATTTTTAATTCTTTGGAAACAAAATAGATTTCCATCAGCAATTTGGGGAATGGCTAAATAAATTATGGTGCATGAATTTAATGGAACACTACTATGCTGTAAGAAATCACAAATGTGATGAATACAAAGAAGAAAGGGAAGATCTACATAAACCAATACAGAATGAAGTAAGCAGAGCCAAGAAAACCAACCTAATAACTAAGCAATGTAAATGAAAAGACGAAAAAACTCAAAAGTGAATGTTGCAAAATTATATAGAACAACCATGGCTTAAAAGAAGACATTTGAGAAAATACTCCCACCCTTCCCCTTTGTGGATGGAAGAGGGTCAAAAATACTGTACATCATATAAATTTTCAGAGCTTTTCAATATATTGGTAAATTACACTGATTTTCTTTTTAACTTTATAAAATACTATTTGTTCCCTCTGGGAGGGACAGAAATGCTACAGGACATTATACGATTTAAGAAAACAAAAGACATTGACAAAATCTTACTTTAAAAATGAAAACTCATCATAAATGAAAAATTCTTGGGCTTCTCTTCTCATAAAACATTGCTAATAAAACCAAAACATTATCGTTTAAAAAAGTAAAACAACTTCAGATATTTCTGTAAACACAGAAACAAATAAACTGGACAAACACAAAATCATAACTTTACCTGTAAGAGGAAGTCTGGGCTTCACTGTATACAACTGTGCAGGGGTTTGGTGAGGGTTCATTCCATATCTCAAAGGAAGCTGAGATATTCCTTTACTATATTCCTTCCTGAAATAATCTGATATTGCTTGATCATACTGAGCAGTATGAGTAAAGGCCTACAAACAATACAATAGACATTTATATAATAATGTAACCACTTTATTTTTCAAAAAGACTTAAAGTGCTTTCATACCTTTAAGGCTAGCTGTCTTCTAGTCTCCATGGTAGTATCTTTAGTATCAGAGTTTAGCATCTCAGTCGATACCACTTCATAATCTCCTGGTTCACACACAACTGTCACTCGAGCATGGTTTTTTGCAGCAGCTCTAAGTAAGGTTACTCCACCTGCAATAAATTATCCAAAGTCAATTTTACTTGCCCATAAAAACATCTTTTCAAATCAAACAAATAAAATCTTAAGCCATTTAAAAGATATACTTCAATTCATCTCTTGGGATGAAGACTAGACTTATTTAAATAAAAAGACTCAATAAAATCTAAAGAATTAGAACACTCTTTACAAGAACAGACTAAGATGGGTAGAAAATAGTTTTAACTTCATTCAATAATAACGAATGCCAAAGTTAAATCTCAAAACCATCCTCATTATATGCTCTACCAAAAATCCTCCTCAACTTACCAATGTCAATTTGCTCAACAGCTTCTTCAACAGTTACATTTGGAGAAGCCACAGTCTTCACAAAGGGATATAGATTGCAAACCACAACTCTGAAGATGGAAGCAAATTAGAATTCATTAAGAATGGAAATTATCAAATTTCTCGTAACCTAAGAAAAAGCAATACAATGTCTACAAAATTAATCAACATAAATAGATTGAACAGACTAAAATCAGCATTAAAATCAGAAATTCTAAAGTATTTAATGCATTTTGCCATGAGTCCTACCTTCTAAGACTCTAAATTTAGTGTGCACAAATCAGTTAATACAAGCCTTCTTAGGCTGGATGAAGTTCTACATGGTGCAACAGAAAGCTGGATTTGGAATCAAGAGGGTTCAATTGCTGTGTGTGTTCATCCTTCGCTGCCAAAGACCATGCCATCAGAGAAAAGATGACATGACTTGCCCTTGCCTGTTTTGAGTGAGGGAGGACTGTGCAGGTCACCAGCCTCACTTCTCCAAAACCATCTGAATCCAGTGACCAGATATTCATCAGGATGACTGGAGATGACCAAGGACGAGGCAATTGAGGTTAAGTGACTTGCCCAAGGTCACACAGCTAGTGAGTGTAAAGTGTCTGAGGTGAAATTTGAACTCAGGTCCTCCTGACTCCTGCACTTGTGCTCTATCTACTGCACCACCTAGCTGCCACAAAATATATAATGTAAACTTATTGTGGATCAAATCAATTCATTTGAAAACATTTCTGAATTTGCTTAACTAGAAAATCATTTAATCCATTTACTGACTTAACAGTCTAGACTGACGGTATTCAGATACCAGGATACAGTCATTTTGATCCAATACGCTCTTAATTCTTATCTTTATTAAAGAACTGTTTCAAGGCCACATTTGAAGAATATTTTTCATTAAGATATAACCCACCTAAAAAGGGTTAATCACAAGCATCCTAAGGGGAGAACATATGTGACATTAAAGAAGACCACATTATAATTTAGTTTAGGACAAATGTAGTTCCATTTGTTAACAGGATGTCAGAATACAGGACCCACTCCTTTGGGTCAGTATACAACTGAACTCTTTTTGTGACAATCTTTCTACTCAGAAGGAGATGGGTCTGAGTCCCAAAGAGAATGAGAACTGATGGACAGATGAAAGAGGAGGGGCTCTCAAGAGGAACCAGACTTTTGTGTTTTGGCCCAGGTAGAATTTGAGTCTCACAGTGAAAGTTGGTGGACTAGGAGAAGGTCAAGGCACAAGAAGGGTCATTCTTCTGGTCATGGCATTGCAGCTGAGAGAGATGAAGACTAGGGGCAGAGAGGAAGGCAGGGATGTGAGTTTCTGGGCCTGAGTGAAGAGAGGAAAAGGATGATTGTGGGGCTTCAGGATCCAGGCAGAGAGGACCTTTTGGAGCACCCTCCTCCACCCCGAAAGGGGTTGGCTCATTGAGGCCCATGAGGCCTCTTTTGCTTTGCACATGGCCTACCTTTATGGGCAAGCTCTCCCTTGAACTCTTCCCACCTGCTAGTACCCCTGGTTAGAGGAACCACCCCTGTCAGTTAAGATAACTGTCTCCTTTTCCTAGAAATGTACCTTTCCCTCTCTGTATCCCCTAAGTGGATCTTAACCACAACCTCTTTGTAAGCCTGCCCACAAGACTTCATGGATCCTACCTAAAAAATGGATCCTAAAGCTCAGCAGGAGAGTGTCTGCATGTCCTCTGTGGAACTGTGAGACACACATATCCATCACCCACTCCTGGAGTGACCTTGAGTGGACGAATGAATCACAGTTTACTATCTGGCTATATCCTGTGCTACCTCACTCTGGCTGTCCCTAGCCAAGCCTGACAATCCTTACAACAGGATTCAATTGCTATGTGATTGAACAAATTCCTTCATGTCTCCTAGGCCTCAGTCTTCTCCTCAACTGTAAAAGTGTTTATAAGCTGAAGAATTCAAATACCCCAAACTGGACAAGGGGCTAATACCCTAATAGCTGTTTCTGTCCACAGACAAACCCCCGAGATCTTCTGGGGGAAAATTTGACATAATCATTTAATGTTATTGTCTCTTAGGGAACCAAATTTGGTGCTATGGAGAAGGGTAAGCTGGGAGGACTTGCCCCATATCCCAAGTTCTCATTTCCCTTCCCAAGAAGGTTCTATCCATGACTGCCTTGAGGAGGGTCTGAGTACGTAGTACACAGAGGCCTAGACTGGGAGTGAAGTTCTGCCTCAGACACTAACTAAAAGTATGACTCTTAGTAGATCAATTAACCTTTCCCAGCCTCAGCTTCATCATCTGAAAAATAGGGGTAATAATTAGCACCTATCTCACAAAGCTGCTGTGGGGAATAAAAGGTGCTAATATGGCATGTCCTCTGCAAACATTAAGGAACTACATAAATACCATTAAGGGCTTTACATGCTATAAAGTCTGCCCCTTCCCAAAGTATAAAAGCCTGAGAAGATTAGGACAAAAACGAGAAAAGTGAGAAGGAGAAAAAATATAAAAAAATTTCCTTTTTGTTATTTTAGTACCTTGGGTTTGGCCAGTGTGATCCACGAAAAAGAATATTGGACTTAGTCAATGCTGGTCAAATCTCTGACTCCTCCCTTTAACTTTGGGAGTGGGGGAGAGACTAGATGACTCCTAAGTTCCCCTTCGGCTACATTTATAATTAGTTTATACTGGAATTCCAATTATCCAAATATCCAAATGATCCAAATATAAAAATAGCCTATTAAAATTAGGAGAAAAGATAGTAATGATTTTTGCAATTATGGAAAGAACAATTCATAATTAGATGTAGGATAGAAGAAATTATAAAAAACAAAGTAGTAATCTTGGTTGTGTAAAATCAAAGCTCTTTTGCACAAAGGAAGTATCAATGCCGCTAAAACAAAAAGTTACGTGTTGGGGTTGAAATCTTTGTATAGGCCTATGAAAAACCTGGTATTTAAAATTTATAGTCATAAAAAATATGAGATTAAAAGTTATCCCTCAAAGGACAAATGGTCACAGGATATGAAGCTGTCAATAACTACCCAAAAAAGGGTTCACAACTATTAATCATCAAAAGAATGAAAATTGGGGGCAAAGCCAAGATGGTAGAGTAGAAAGCAGCACATACACTAGCTCTTACCCCACAGCCCATGAATACCTGTAAAGAAGAACTCTCAACAAATTCTAGAGCAGCAGAAGCCACAGAACAACGGAGTGGAGGAGATTTCTAGCCCAGGGTGACCTGGAAGACCGATGGGAAAGGTCTGTCACACCAGAGGTGGCGCAGAGCCTGGCCCAGACTTGGCCACATGGCACCAGAAGCAGCAGAATCGAGCAGGCTTCAGGGACAGAATCTCCAGTGGCAGCACAGATCCCTCCACCCATAGGTGCTCATGGTCATTGAGAGGGTTTTTTTGGCTGGCCGAGAATGGAGCAGGGCATCCCCACAACTCAGGCCTCCTCAGGTGGCAGCAGCAACAGTACAGGGGCTCCCAAGGCAGATAGTAGCCCACATCCACTGTTGAAGGTCTCATCAGAAAGCCTCTGAGGGAACTGAGCCCTGTGTGGTAGCCCTGCTCCCACCTGAACAGCTGATCTTAATCTCATACTGAATAGTGGCCCTGCCCTAGCCTAAAGCCTCGGGAGAAGCTCATGTGAATCTCAGCCCCCAGGGCTGGCTTGGCAAAACTGGAGGTTAGGTGGTTGTGGAGAAGAAACTCAGAAGTCAACTAACTGGCTGAGGAAAAGCCCAAAAAAGGGAAAAAAATAAGACCATAGAAGGTTACTTTCTTGGGGGAACAGGTGTATCCTCCCATCCTTTCGGATGAGGAAGAACAAGGCATACTGTCAGAGGATGTCAAGGCCTCTGCCTCCAGGGCCTCTAAAAGGAACTTAAACTGGATTCAGACAATAGAAGAGCTTCAAAAGCAAGTTAGCAGCTTATTAAAGGACAACCAAAAAAAATGCTGAGTAAAATAACAGCTTTAAAAAGAGGCTAACTCAATTGGAAAAAAAGGTCCAAAAAGCCAATGAGAAGGAGGTTTTAAAAAGCAGAATTAGCCAAATGGAGGAGAATGTTCAAAAGCTCACTGAACAAAATAATTTGTTGAAAGACAGAATTAAGTTCAGGGAAATGAATGACTATGAGATAAACCAAGCAGTTATAAAACAAAACCAAAAGTTTGAAAAATAGATAATGTGAAACATCTCACTGGAAAAACATTTGACCTGGAAAATAGACCTAGGAGAGACAATTTAAAAATTATGGGACTACCTGAAAGCCATGATCAAAAAAAGAGCCTAGAAATTATCCTCCATGAAAATTGCCCCAATATCTAGAACTAGAGGGCAAAATAAATATTGAAAGAATCCATCAATCACCTCCTGAAAGAGACCCGAACAGAGAAACTCCTAGGAATACTGTGGCCAAATTTCAGAGTTCCCAGATCATGGAGAAAACACTGCAAGCAGCTAGAAAAAAAACAATTTGAGTATTGTAGAAATACAATCAGGATAATACAGGATTTGGTAGCTTCAACATTATGGGATTGAAGGGCTTGGATATATATCCCAGAGGTCAAAGGAACTGGGACTGACACCAAGAATCACCTACCCAGCAAATCTGAGTATAATACTTCAAGGGAATAAATGGTCATTCAATGATATAGAGGACTTTGAAGCATCCATATTGAGGAAAAGACCAGATCTTTCCAATGCAAGAATCAAGAGAAGCATGAAAAGGTTAACAGGAAGGAAAAATCATAAAAGATTTTTTAAAGCTGAACTGTTTACATTACTACATGGAAAGAAAATATTTATAACTCTTGAATCTCTTCTCAGTATTTGGGTAGAAGGAGATTGTACAAACACACATACACACTCACGTATATACAGAGAGTACAGGGTGTGTTGAATCAGGAGATGATATCCACACAAAAAATAATAAAATAAAATAAAAAGTAAGGGGTGAGGGAGGAAAATACCAGGAGGAGAAAGGGAGAAATGAAATGAGGCAGGCTATAACTCATAAAAGAGATAATAAAAATCTTGTTCAACTGAGGATAAAAGGGAGAAGGGGAGAGGGGAAAAGTGAAGCTACTCTCTCCACGTATGGCTGAAGGAGGGAATAACATGCTCACTAAATTTGATATGACAATCTATCTTACACCACGGGAAAGTAGGGGAGGAGGCGACACGTGGGGTAAAGGGAATGATAGAAGGGAGGGCAAATGGGATAAGAGTTATTAGAAACAAACACTTTCTAGAAGGGACAAGGTCAGTTGAGAGGGAAAAAAATTAGGGGGATAGAGGACAGAGGGCAATATAGTTAGTATTACATATCATCATCATTATGGAAGTCTTTTGCAAAACGACACATATTTCGTCTGTATTGAATTGCTTGCCTTCTCAGTGGTGTTGGGGGAGGAGGGAAAGAAGTTGGAATTCAAAGTATTGGCGACGAATGTTGAGAATTTTTATTGCATATAACTGGGAAATAAGAAACATAGGTAATGGGGTATAGAAATTTATCTTGCCCTACAAGAAAAGAGAGAAGATGGGGATATGAGAAGAGTAGGGTGTGGTAGAAGGGAGGGTACACTGAGGGAAGGAGTCATCAGAATTAAGGTATTAGGAAGCAGGGGGAGGGGAGTGATGGGGAGAAAAATCGGATGCCTTACAAAATGAGGTAAAAAACAATTAGTATTAAAACAACTGACTGAACTAATTACTGAGAATAAATCAATGACATCGTTAGTTTGGGGAGAAGAATTTTAGTCTAAATTTCCTAGAGGAAGGTAACCTCAGGTAAAATTTGGCTTTGATGGAAAAGTTAAGGTTTTAATGGTAAATTTGATTTTATGATTGCTATTTAATGGGGTCAATTAGGTCAAGAGCTTATGAAATTAGCAAACATGTATAGAAAGGCACGTAGGCCATTTAACTTGCCTCAAAAGATGTTCCTTAGCCAAAGTGAAATTATAATCATATTTGAAACTTGGTTATTGGAACTTGCTATTTTTAGATGCTATGTGACTATTAAGTGACTGTTCTGAGTCTAACTCCAGGTATGGATAGCAAGAAAGGCAATCTGAGCCTACAATACATGATGCCAATAAGCTGATGAGACGCTGGTATGAACTGCAAAAGGTGATCTCATGGGAAGGATGGGAGAGCGGTTCAGCCTGGTCTGAGGTAGGATTCTCCAGACTCAATTTCCCCACTGACACCTGGCAGACTTTAAGCCTGACTGAATGCAAGTGGATAATCTAATCCTGCCTGGAACTGACATGAAGTTGGGGAGATACTGTTTCCCTGCAATGCCCCTACTCTTGGTCAAAAGGTTCATATAGTCAAAAGGTTTGTAAGCTTAATACCAGATCTCTTAAATTACAGATTATTGGTAAGGGAACATCTGAGGTTGAGTCTAAATTAAGCTATTAGGTTTAGGACTTTAGGCCAACAACAATAGGTTAGGGTCCTTTAATTCTTAGTAATACTGTGCAGACACTAGGTCAAGAGCTTGTGAAGTTAGCAAATATAAATATTATTTGTCTCGGTTAATGTTTAAAAAAAAAATTCTTGTGGTTCATATTGTAAATGCTTTAAAAACAAGTATCACCTGACCAAAAGTTTGAATTGTTTTATCAGTTATAAACTGTGTTAAAAATGAAAAATAAAATTTTAAAAAAATTGCAAATTAAGCACTCCTGAGTTTTCACCATTTATCTATCTTATCTATATCTCTATATATCTAATCTATATCTATATATCTTATCTATATAAAGGAACTGTTAAATGGCTACTAATAGAGCTGGTTCAACTTTTTTTAAAATACAATTTGGAATTATGCAGTATATAAGAAAGCTAGAGTTCATTCACTACACACCATTTCCTCTCACAGATGGCAACACCTGAATAAAGTCCTGAGAAAAGCTAAGCCAAAGACCTGTATTCCAAGCTTGCACAAATCATGGGAGTCCAGAAACAAAGGCAAAGGAAGTATATTAATTTGGCTGAGGGTGAATACTGATGGAAAAGCAGGCAAGAAAAGAAGCACACACACAGAAATGTCTAAAGCAACACATTACTTGGGGTAATAAAAACCTGTAAAGAAAACAAAAATGTCCAACTGACACATGACTGAATAAGTTGTGGCATACAAATATTATTATGCTATATGAAAGGTCAAGTATGGCTTTGCAGATGTACAGGAAAACTTGCCTTGGAAGAAAGCAAGGTAAAAGAATAATGGAATTACTTCAACAACATAAATGAAGTTAAACACAGAAAGGCAACAAAACTGAGGCCAGAGTCATCAATCCTTTTAAGTTTGGAGTTCAAAGTTCAAGGACATAGCTCTTCCTTTAATCAAATATATTGTTATCTGGGGAATACAAGGATGCATATTTGAAAAATGTTTTGTCAAAATGAAATTTATCAATAAACTGTTTTAAAACTAAATGTCAGTTCAGACAGTAATAACATGATAATCAAAATTATCTTCTAAATAATTATAAATTCTGCAATTTCTAGTTTCTAATCTAGATTACCCGCATAGCAAAATGTTGTGTAACTATGTGATGTATATATACATAAACTTACGTTTAAGTGATCACTAAACGAAGAAGCAATAGCAACTGAACTCTAGAATTTTATGAGTAAGGGGCCTGTTCGTATTCATCTCTTTTCTAGTTGATCTTGTGAAGTTTATAATGACTTAAAAAGTTACCTTATAAGACTGAAATCAAGTCTGGCCATGTCAGCTTGATCTTCTGGAGAATTACGAGCCAAGATTCCTGATTTATCAAAATGAGAGAGAAGTTAAGAAGTAAAATTAACAGAAAGTTACCTGTTTCACAGTTTTGCCTATTTAAAAAAAAAAAATCAGTATCACAGTATTTGACCACTTCTCAGGAGTCCTTTACCAATCATTCTTATCACTTCCTCTACTCCTCACCATTTAGTCACAATCAAAGCGAGCGGGGGAGGGAGGATAAATGGTAGAAAATACAATCTTACTGGTTCAAGTGACAAATCTGCAAGTGAATCCTGATAGGACTGTATGTCCAAATGAAATCACAGTGGAACCCTAAATATAAGGTGGTACAGAGAGAAGGAAAGCTACAGCAACTGGCTTTCATCAGGGGTGGGATAGTGCAGGGAAATATAGAATAAAGTCATCGAAAATAGGCAAGATAAATACATTCTGGTAGCTTACAGGGTCTTTTGTCATCACCGCAAGGGCTTCCCATAGGAAGAGGAGGCACCAGACTTGAGCTTGAAGTTAAGGTGAAGGAAAGTACTCTAGGATTGTAAAAAATATGGGGGGCAAGAAATGAAAGAAAAGAAGCAGCCCAGTTAAGCAGAGGATGGAGACGTGTAGTAAGACTATAAAAGAGCTTTAAATGGCAAACTTAGTAGCTTGTATTTTAGGAATACCAATGAAGCTTCTTGAACAGAATGAAATAAAGCTGTTATTTTAAGGATATCAATTTTGCAATAATGTAAAAGGGGAGACACTGGGTGATCGAAGACCAATTAGGAGGCTATTGCAGTGATGAGTCTAGAAGAAGGCAAGTGACCATATGAGGGGAGTGAAGGGAATAAAGAGAGGTTCTAAGAACTGACAAAATCTGGCAACTGATAATGGGTAAGAGAGGTAGGAGGTGAGAGTGACCATTCTATTCACTGATGCTTTTAAGTAAGTCATTCAAGAACTTTCTAGGAAACTATTTTTGGACATTTCAAGTTATAGGTACATCAAGTAAGTACTTACTTACCAGCATGAACTGCAGGATGCAGTGTTTTCACACGTCCTCCTAACATTTCTGGGAATCCTGTCAGTTCAGAAACATCCCTAGAAAGAAGTAAAAAAAATAATACAATGGCTTCTACTCAGTGCAATATACAATTGACAGGTTCACAAACATATTCAAGGTTCACTCTGGGTAATTATACAAATGGGTTTTTAAAAATAGGGTATTACTGACAGCCATTGTTTTCACATCTCCTAGATTTCCTGCATCTCCTTCCCTTCTGCCCTATACAGTCACTTTTTATAGCAAGAAACTTTTTTTAAGAAAAAGAAAAAAAAAATCAGCAAAACTTAACAATACATTGGAAAAAACCTGATATTATATATACTTTTCCATACACCTGGATCCCTTCCCCACCCTTGCAGGATGGCGTATGTCTTCTCTTATTTCCTCTTTGGAGCCTATCTTGTTCTTTACAATTTCACAATATTTACTTTCAATTGCTTTGCAGTTGTTTCCATTTACACTGCTGTAGTACTTCTGTATTTATTTTTCCTGGTTTGGCTTACTTTACTTACTTCAGTTCACCTACTCTGAATTCATGTTCATGACTTCTTATATCATAGTAATATCCAATTACGTTCATACAGTACAAAATCGAAGTGTACGTACTTTGCTTTCAGTTCTTTGTTATCACCAAGTGTTTGTATTTAATATTTCGGTGTGTAAGGAACCTGATTGGCCACAGACCTCCTTAGAGTTTATGGCTACTACTTGAATCTCTGAACCAAAGATTATAGAAAGATTATAGACCTTTGAATCACTTAATTTAACTAATTTTAAATTGTTTTCCAAAGATGGTTGGAACCACTAACAATACACCTGACTGTCTTCTCACATTCCCTTCCCATAAACACTGATATTCCCCAATTTGGTCATCTTTACTAAATAATTTGTTGGATTTGAGGTAAAACCTAATTATTATTAATGATTTGGAGCATTCTTTCATGTGGTTTTTTAATAGTTTGCATTTCTTCTTTTTGAGAAGGTTTTTCATATCCTTTGTTCTCTTTTGTCTTGGATAACAAATCTTTCTCAGAAATATCCGATAACAAATTTTTTTTTCCCAATCAGGCACTAGATGCATTTTTTTTTCTGTGTGTAAGCTTTTAAAAATTTCATGTAAACAAAATTATATTCCCATCTTTTATAACTGTTTCTATCCCTTCTTGGAATTAGGATTCATATCCTACTGACAGCTCCATAGATACGAAATCTGTTCTCACTTTTTTAGGGTATACAGTAATCTTTTAATATTCAGATCACATCCACTTTGATTTTATTGTGGAATAGAAGTTAAGATTGGTCTAAATCTAATTTTTACCAGAACATTGTAAATTTTGGGGTTTTTTTTAATTAAAATACTCTCACTGAATCATGTTTATTTCAACAGTATTAATAGATTGTCAATATATGAAATTACTCTTTCCTTAAAAATTCTGTTATCATATCATTTGTATTTCCCAATACAGGGAATCCCAAAAGTTATAGTATAGTTTTAAGCTTAAACCTTTAAGGCCCCTGCCCCTTCTCGTGTAAAAAATAACAAAAAGAAAAGAAAAAGACTAATTAAGTATGACATTCTACGTGGTGTTCCACATGCATAATCCCCACCCAGTACAAAAAAGAGTGGAAAAAGGCATCTCACCTCTTCTTTGGGACAAACCCTGTTCACAATTTATTAGTAATTTTGGTTGTTACTGTTCTTTCCATTTACATGGCTGAATGTTTTTCTAGTTCTGCTTACTTCATTTGCATCTTGAAAATCTCCCTATTCTTTTCTTTATTTTTCCAATCATCCTTTCTTATGGTACAATGATATTCTCTAACATTCATGTACCATAGTATTCACCTATTACCCAATTCTTTTTTCCCAAAATTAGAATGTTTGGTGTATAAGAGTCTTCTTTCTCCTCTCTACCTTTAGCCTTTTGAGGTGTATGTTTAGTACTGGCATCCTTGAATCGAAGGATATGGACATGTAGTCACTTTCTTAGCATAACTCTCAACCCACAATGGGTAATCTGAGACTTCTGAACACTGAATGTTTATATGGACGGAAATAAGTTTTATCTGCCCCATTTAACAGCTCATTCTTAGAACTGATTCTATTTCCAAACAGAAGAACATGGAGACCTACATCTAAAAGGATAAACTAGCAAGGGAAGTTGGAGCTGAGTTATGCCATGGCACCACCTAGGCAGGGGTCTAAAGGCCAGATTTTATTCCCAGACCAAACACTTGAAGATGTTCTATTTTCAACAATATATTAGAAAGTTCCATTAAAATTTTAAGTTCTAAACAAGCATACTGGTTTGTAAAACAATGTATTAACAATCCTCATCGCTAATATTTCTGCACGTGTAACTTAAGTCTGAGCCAGAGAAACATAAATTGACATTTTTTAAAGCAAATATTTTACTTTCTTCTATACTTTCAATCAGATTTGATCTGAACCATCATAGTAAGGAAGGGTGCTAATGCACATGGAACTTTTATTTAAGAAATTGTCTTTAGAATCTTCAGGGAGTTTCTATGTTAAAGAAAAAAATCTTCATGAAGTATATTTTTTATAATCTTGCCCTTAGTTAAAGGGTTTTTCTGGCCAGTTATGTGTTTTTGTGTGTAATTTACCAAAAACATTTTTACCTAACCCCATCAAGTTTTACTGCAGAGTTTCAGAGTACTTTTCTTTGCTCTTTTGTACAACTTCTAGAAAGTATTCAATATCATGTTATTAAGACGGACATTTAAACCTCTGATCAGATACTCTACCACTGATATTCTTAAAATACAGGTGACCAAGTGTGATGCTAATTTAAATGGGAAGATCTTCCCCATTCATTAATAGGCTCATGTGACCTGCTTAAATCACAGGGATGCCTAAGTCCCATATGGTGGAAGGAGCTTGCTGAACAGGTAGAAGGAAGAAGGATGGAGTAGAACTGGGAGGAAGTGAGTGCAGGTGCTGGAAGGATTGTTGAGTGTTTACTAGTGGGTAGGCCCCAGCATGGGAAGGAGGTTTGGGAATGCCTTTGTCCCCTGTAGTAGTAAGATATATGGACTTCCTGGCTACTATGACTGATCTGGCTTTCTGGTGTCTGAATAAATGTTTTTCTTCGGTCTTCTATATGGAGAGTGTTACACTTTGCAATTCAGAATTAGGCTGGCATATTCATAGTGGCCCTCAATATTGTGAATATTGCCTTAGCAATACACCACATCGCCCTTTACTTAAGAAGCTCCTGTGGCTGACAACTACCTTTAGGATAAACTCCACATGGCTGCAGTCATTCTTTCGACTCATCACTCAGTTTTCATGTATTTTTCCAGCCAAATTGGCCTACTGTTGCTCCTTACACATCATTCCATCTTCCTTCTCTCTCCGTTGTCGCAGCTTTTTCAATCAAATAGTCCCTATGAAGCATCTACCATATGCTGGGGCAATGAGGGTGAAAAGAAACAAAAGAGTTCCTGCCATCAAGAAGCTCATATTCTGCACAGAGACAACACACCCAGAGCACTTGGGGGAATGAGGAAAGGTTATGTAGAACAGTCTGAGCTAAGCTGAAAAAAAAAGGGATTCCAAAAAGTACAAGTGAGGAAGGAAGGTACCTCAGGCATGGGAGACAGGAAGTGCAAAGGCATGGACTGAAAAAATAGAGTTATCATGTGGGAGAAACAGTAAACAGCAATCTGATTGGACCAGAAAAGGATTGGAAAGGGGGATAATGTATAAGGTTGCAGAGGGCTTTAAACAGTGTATATGAGATCCTAGAAGCAACTTGGAGTCAAGGGAATTACATGACTTGGGGATACCTGCATTTTAAACACTTGGGCAACTATGTGGAGGGTAAACTGAAAAGGAGACAACTAAGAAAGAAAAATCCGTTAGCTTATCACCTTAACTCAGGAAGAGGGGGATGAGGGCCTGAGGTGTATAGCGGTAAACACATGAGTAAAGCACAGAGATCTCTGGAGGAAGAAACAGCAAGATTTCCCTAATGAATGGATATATAATGTTACAGAGAATGAGGAGTGCAACATGACGCTGAGCTTGTGAACCTAGGTGGCAGAAAGGTGGTGCACTAAACAGAAATTTCAGGAAAAGAGTGGGTTTAGGGGGTTGCCTCAGTCCATTCCAGAGGATTTAATCTGCTTCCATATACTCCAGCGTCCGAATCCACAAGTTACAAAGTTTCCTACAGTAAACTGGAGGTGAAGACCATTAAGACAGAGCCCGTGTCCTGTATTGCTCGCAAGATTACAATGTTACCACCTTGTATTTGGGTCTAGTTAAACAGGGAAAGCCTCGTCTTACCTGACGGTGAGGCCAGCGTCTCTGAGAGCTTTGGCCGTCCCTCCAGAAGCGACCAGCATCAAGCCAACCGCATGCAGTTTTTGGGCGAAGTCCAGCAGCCCCGTCTTGTCCGAGACACTCAGCAGGGCTGACAAAGCAGAAGCCGGGGCTTTGTTTGGTGGTTCACTTTGTTTGTAAATATCCTCCCCCTCCCCCCACGACTTATCTGGAACACAAATGGCCCTGTCCACCCAAGCGTCTAAGTGCCGGCGGCCTCGAGGCCGTACGCTGCCCACTACGTCCTCCAGGGAGGCCCTTGGCCAGAATCCAGGCTTCCCACTACGAAGCCCTTCGTAAAAGGATTTATTCCGTAAAAGTCGGTCTCCGTCAGGAGGCCGCACCCCCGGACCTAGAGGGCAACATGTGGCGCTCGAGGCCGCCGGCTCCCCACGTGCGAGAGGGCGGAGAACAATCTTATCCTAAGAAACGTAACCTCAGGACTAAAGAGATGCCACAGAGGGGCTGTGCCAAGTCAGTAAGCATTTATTATGCGCCTACTGGCTGCCGGGGACCAGATAAAGGCAGAAAGGGTCCCGCTCCCAGCTTAAGGTGGGGGGGCCCACACGCCACGGAGGGGAGGGACGGTCCCCTGCGGCGAGCGCCTCGGCCTCGCACATCCTAGGCGCGGGACCGAGCTCGAGCCCGGGCCGGTTAAGGAGCGCGCCCCTCCCCCAGCCCCGGCGGGCCCAGGCTCGGCCTGGTTCCCGCGCCCGCCCGCCCCTCCCCCTTGCAGGGTCCGCGCGGCCAGGCCAGGTGCGGGGGAGGGACCCCGGGCTGGGGGCCCGCGGGGAGGTCATTACCGAACTGGCGGGAGGCCATGCTGCCGGCAGCCATCGCAGAGCCTCTCCGGCGGGAGGCGCCTGCACTCTCTCGGGGGCCCAGGAAGCGAGGGGCGAGGCAATAGCAGCGGGGCGCGCGTGCGCTCCGTCAGGGCCTCCCCCAGCGCAGTGAAAGGCGCGTGAGCTCTCCACGTGGGTGCTCAGCCCTGCCCCGCGCAGCCGGAAGGGCGGGGCTGTAACGAGACCGGGGCAGGGGCGGGGCTGTAACAAGGCCGGGACAGGGGCGGGGCTGTAACAAGGCCGGGGCAGGGGCGGGGCTGTAACAAGGCCGGGACAGGGGCGGGGCTGTAACAAGGCCGGGACAGGGGCGGGGCTAGCGGGGCGGAGGCGGAGCCGCGTGCCTATGACGCGTGGTCGGGTGCGCACCGCTCCGAGACGCGCACGCGTGCAGCGGGGGTGGGGGAGGGGAAGAGCCACCCTGCCCGCCGGGCTTTCCCGCCTGCCTCTCTCAGTTAGGTTCCGGCCGGAGGGTGTTTACTGTTCTGGGCTGTGAAGCCACGGATCGTTAGATCTTTCCTGATAGAGTTTACGAAGCGCACGGGAGAGTGAATAAATAGCACTAATAAGAATAAAAGCATTTATATAGTGCTTTAAAGCTTGCAAAGCTTGGAACCTCCCAATTAAGTGAGATAGGTATTGTCTCCCTGTCACAGATCAGTAACTGAGGCTGACAGTGAGCACTCGCACAGCCAGTGGCTGAAACAGGATTTGAACTCGGGCCTTCCCGACCCCAAGTCGCTCTTCATTCATTCGTTCAGTATTTATTAAGTGCCAACCATTGCCAGGCGCTGAGCTAGGGAGCTCTGGGGGTACCAAATGGCAGTCCCTGCCCTCCAGGAGCTTACGACCCTGAGAAGGGGTCCTGGGGGTCCTCACCCTGTTAAAGGGCTCCGTGTAGATGGGGAGAAGGAGCCGGCCCAATGGTCTGTGAGGGTCACACAGCGGGGGCTTCTGAGGCACCAGCTGTGCGAGCCTGCCTCAGTTTCCTCATCTGTAACATGAGCTGGAGAAGGAAATGGCAGATTCTCCAGGATCTCTGCCAAGAATACCCCAAAAGGGGTCACGGAGAGCCAGACAACTAGGGAAGGAAGCCAGAGAAGGAGTTAGCAGTCAGCGTGGGGGAGGGAGAGCATTTCAGGAATGAGAGACAGCTGGAGAAAATGCTGAGGTGGAGTGTCCGGTGCAGGGTCCTCCCGACTGGGCAATGAAGGCTGGCATCTTCTCTGTAACTTTTAGGCAGCGAATTCAGAGTTTTGACCTAGAATACTGAGAAGCTGAGGATGGGTCAGAGGTGGGAAGCCCACCCAAGTTTACCAGCCTCAGAGACTGGCCTTCCATTCAATATTGGGGGCAAAAGGGGATTTTCCTGCCAGGATCATTTATGTAGTGATGAATTATAGTGATAAAATAAATTGCATAGTGATAAATTATTAGTCATAAATAATAGTGATAAATAGTATAGTGATAAATTATTAGTGATAAATAACAGTGATAAAATAAATTGCATAGTGATAAATTATAGTAATAAAATAAATTATTAAGTATTTCCTGTGAGTTAAAGCACTAAAATACAAAGAAAGGCAAAACATGTCCCTGCCTTCAAGCAGATCACAGTCTAACGGAGGAGACTATATGCAAGCATCTACATATGAATAAGATTTGCTTCTTATTGTAGCATGTGCTGCAGCCACATCTGGTAACTGTCTCAACGAGTGGGATAAACCTGAAGCTAACAGGCTTCAAACCCATCAGTGAGTTAGGGGGGTATCTACTCCAAGCGTGTGAAGACTTCCCTTGGAAGAATGGTTGCATTAGAACAATTTGTTCCAACGGTTATAAAGACAGCCAAAGTGGACACTGTGGAATGCTTAGAGCTTGGTTGGACATGGCAGATGGCAAGGCCATCCACTGCTTCCTGGGCCACCACCATCATCTTGACTTTTGTCCTGCCCCTGGACTTTGATAATTCTGGAAGAGTCAATGAGTCTGTTCAACTCTATCTCACATGTCCAATTCATGAGAAAGTCAAGTTATCACCTGGGGATGTCACTGGTCCTCTTCTAAGGATGAACAACACCTACAGCAGATAAGATATGTGTGAGATAAAAAAAAAAGGAAACTCTACAGGAAGATACTAGCATTAAGAAGCACCAAGAAAGGCATCTTTGTAAGATTTAGAGGAAGCCAGGTAAGCCAAGGAACAGAGGATCCCAAGCCTGGGGTGATCTCTACTGGGGAGAAGGAATGTCTTGTTCTAGGAATAGCAAAGAGGCCAGTGTTAGTGGATGGCAGAGTGTGTGAAGGGGAGAAAAGGGTAAAGAGACTGAATATATAAGAATGAGCCAGGTTATAAAGGGTTTAAACAAACCAAACAGAAGATTCCATATTCAGTCCTGGGGTGATGGAAAGCCGTTGGAGGGGAGGGAAGGTGACATGATCCAGCCTGTGATTTAGGGATGTCACTTTGATCTTAAACTCACAGGGGAGTTTGAGTTTACCAAAAAAATGAGTGTAGAAATAAGAAAGAAAGGATGACCCAGAACAAAGCCAAACCCTTCCTCTGTGACTGTGGACAAACCACTTAGCCTCCCTAGGCCTCGGTTTCCTTATCTGAAAGAAAAGGGCTTCCAGTGGATGATCTCTGAGGCTCCTTCCATTTCTAGATCTATGATCTTATGATAAATCTATGATCCTATGAATTTCACAGGTATAGATAGGTCTTTGAAGTTTAGACCCAGTGGTGATAATGCTGGATCAAAAGTCTAATGGGAAAAGATAATACTTTAAAAAAAAGAGCTCAAACATGGATGCAGAGGAGGCCTGGGGAGAGGAATTATGAAAGTAATGAAGCTGGTCTTGTGCCCTGGGCCCTCCCTCAAAAGGACTGTTCCAAGGAGAACTCAACAATGGAGGAAGGGGCTGCAGTGGTAGAAGGATGTTCAAAGGCAAGAAGGCCAAAGGACTGAGTGAAGCTCCAGGGTATGTGCAGCTTAGGCATGGTGGTGAAATCTAGAGAGCCAGAAGCAAAGCTTGGAAGATGAAAGAGATGGCAAGGTTCATCATGGCCAGGGAGACATAAAGACTAGAAGCCAGAAGACTGGTCAAGAGACCACTGTGATGTGGCAATGAGAATGAAGAGGAAGGAAAAGATGAAAGGATTTCAGGGCTCAGAAGGGAGAGCCAGTTGGGGAGAATGGAACAAAAAAAGAGAATTTATAAAATCTTTATGTTATATTGGTACATGTCAAAGGAGAATTTCAGTATAGCTGCCATTTTGCCTTAAATAGCAGGTCCTGCACTTCACCGAAGCTTTTCAAATTTAACTGAGACCTCCAAAAATTTAACCCAGGTGATTAACTGGTTAATGAAAAAAGAATTTCTGGGTCAGGTTTATTTTTTTCATGATGAGCACTGGCTGGTCACAAATTCCAGAACAGATGTCCTGGTATTTACTGATAAATTTACAGTTTCACCTAAAGTACATCTTCTCATTCTGCGTTTGAATATACAAACCTTTCCCTTTTCTTTTCCCACTGTAGCTGTAATAATTCTCACCATATCCTTCCTTCTCATGTAAGTAATATAAGAGTTTTGGAAATTCTACTCATGGGTTACTGGTTATTTGGAACTATGAACCTTTGCTGAACATATAATAAACCATAATTAAAATGTTTCTTAGTGTTGATAAGCATGTTAGAAGCAATACCTATCAATCAATCCCTGGATATTTTCATATCACACCTTAGATAAGAGCATAAAATATAGAATTGTAAAATTGTAATGAACCTAACAGATTATTTAATTCTACCTTCTCATTTTTTCAGATGAGAAAACAGAGGAACAAAAAACTTAGTGACTTGGCCAAAAAAATCATACCAGTAGAAAGGAAGTAGGCAAATGTAGACCTTAGACCAAAAGTTGCTTCTCTTCAATCTCTAGTGGAACTTTCCTGCACTGATCTGCCAAAAAAAAATGAAGGTAAGTCTAAATTCTTAGTTTTAGACTCCAAATCAAGTTGACTGAATTATAGCAACTTTTTTTAAAATCATACCTTTGTTTGTATAGGCAATTCCCTTTACCACATGCAATTACTGAAATTCATAAGTTTAGACTTGAATGAGGTGCTAATGACTCTGGTACTTCAACAAATAGAAATAATAATTGAGTTTAGCACTTAATTAGAGGTTTTACTAGAAAGTCACACTTGCTTCAACCTCTTAAATGATCCCAGTTATGCGACTTTTTACACATTTGTAACCTGGGCAAGGGAGCATGGGGAATGTTTAGAGGATGTTATCAAGGACATAACTATCTCTAAACTTTTGACAGATTTTTAGCTTACTTTGGATGTTCTTTAATTTGTGCTGAAGACCTCTATTAGTTTGCCTTATAGTTTCCATCACCTACTTTTCAGACCACCCTCCTTTTCAGTTTTCTCTATGTGTGTGTGTGGGCACATGCGTGCACGTGTGATCTTCTTCCTTTAGACTGTCTTTCTTTTGGTATTTGTATCTCCAGCACTTAATAGAGCATCTGATACATAGTAAGCACTTAATAAATGTTTATTAAATATTGATATACTCAACACAAGGGACAGAAACAGATGCACACAAGAGAAGTCCCCTAGAAACACCAAATCCCTATTTTCATAGTACTCTGTCATGACAAATAGGATTCATGCAATCATTTTCCTTCCTTCTCCAAGGATAATTAGCTGTGCAGCTTTAGTATATTGGGCCTACTTCTAAACACAAGCTTTTAAACATTCTTCTCCTAGGTTTCACATGTTAGCCATCAGAAGCCCCAAGATGGGAGAGAGGGTAAAATCCTCACTTGGGCTATTGCTAGAGCATGCTACCTTCATGTCCTTATAGCTCACCTTCTCTGCCTTCCAGATTATAGTAATAATAACCCCTCTTCTAAGTTCTTTATTCCCCTCTTCTTCAGTAAGTCAGGGTAACCCAGTCTTTATACATTAAATATGGAGAATGGGTTTATTAAGGGTAAGATAGTGGAAAGTGCATTGGATTCAAATCTAGAAGACATGGGTTCAAGTCTTAGCTCAGATCTTGAGGGGGCACTGTAGGAAGGTAGAAAGAATGCTGGACTTGGAGTTTAAGACATAATTAAAGGATCAGGGACTTTTCAAATAAATAAGCGCCAGCCAGACATGAAAGCAGAGCCTTAGTCTCTTGAGGCCAGAAGTAAATTTCAGGGATAGTACCTCTGGCAGCAGAGAAGACAGCTGGCTTTGGGCTTAAGGAAGAACTAGCCCTGGCATTTAGGAGCTGAGCTGCAGAGAATACTTCAAGAAAAGAGAAAAGCCTAGAAGTAAAAGAAGAGTGAATAGACTTGGCCACATTATTTCCTAACATGTATGCACCTCTATTGTTATGCTCTTAAGTTTCTGCCCACTCTTAACACCTACAGCCTTATGTATTAATGGCAGAGTGCATCCTAAATATAGGGAAGGGGATGTTTTGGAACTACTACTCTGACTCCATTAAATTTTAAATGCAGGAAGTACTTAAAGCTTCAGTTTTGACGGTCCTAAACTCTCTTAAGAGAAGGAAGTCTCTCAGTCAGTTAGTTAATAAGTCTTTTTCGGGAAAGAAATTTCCTTTGAATATCAGTCCTTGTTAGACGTCTTTAGCCAGAAACATTCTTATCATTTGCCTTTGAATTATCATTATATTCATATTCCAGAGGTGAAGAACATCTGAAAATTTAGGTTGGAGCCAGAATGTGAAGAACTTTAGGTCCTAATTCCTTTCCTTGGAATTTCTTTTTTTCTAAAAAATGTTGTATAAATATATATATATATATATATATGTATTAATATACACACATATATACACATTATTTTCCATAGAAACAAAACAATATTTGTATGTATATATATATGTATAGTAGGTATATGTATATATGCATATACATATTCTAAGTATATATGGAATATTTGGTGAATGTGGAATATCTCCAGAAATAAATTCTTAAAATTTATTCCAAGCAGCATAAAAATAAAACCTTAACAATACATCATGTCTTGTGAAGTTGAAAGCAATTTCGTAAGTGTGTGAAAAGAAAAGGTCAGTAGGCAAGGTTAAAGTAAAATCTTCAATCTCACATCTGGAAGAGTTCCATGTAAAAATCAATAGCAGAAGAAAAATATTTTGGATCACTTGAAACAATAAGGGAATTATAAAAAAAAAAACTTGAATGTTTTCCTTGGAGCAAAAAATGAATAACCTTTCAAAAATAGAAAAAGAAAAATCTTGAGGCAAGGGAGCTTGATATGCTCAATTGTAAGATGGAATACAATTGCCATTTGTCACATGTCTCCATTTCCACAAAGAATCTAGTTTAGAAAAAATATTAAATACCAGATTCTAGACGCTATAAAATGTATCTTGTCTTTATTCTTGGTTATTGAAACTGGATGTCAAAACACCTTTATAGCATAAGATTCATTTGGGAATAAAATCTACATAATTTACAATGAAATTGTTGTCATAAAAACTCATGGTATATCAGCTGTAAGCAGATATAGTTTTAAAAAATGTATGTTTTATGAGATTTATAGACTTAATAGACTTAGGTTCCTTTATGTTGGCTTTTCAACAAACATCTAACAGAACTATATACCTTCTTACATGTAGGACCTGTTTTCACTGAGTATCTTGCATGTACACCAAGGAATCAACGTTTGCTCTTCAGGAACTTTATCAATAAATGGTATCCCAAACTAAAGGAAAGGAGGATGAGTCAAGTAGTGATAGAATCAGAAAGGACTACGAAGACCACCCAGTCTACCCTGTAAATGAACAGGAATCTCTTATGCAATGTTCCCAAGCAGAGCACAGGATAAATGGGGCTGTGTCCCAGAGGGCTGATATATACGGAAGATGTCCGTCATCTTTGGGAAAACATAATTCCTCCTCCTGGTGACCATTATCCCTGTGCTTCACATCATAGTCCGGTCAGCTCTCAGAAACCACCCATGGGGTCCCACTACCATAGTGTCCTTCTTTTGAGGTCTTCATTCCCTTTCTTCTGATGCAATTGGACTAATTGTTGGACTGTCTTCTGTGCCACCCAATCAATATTTTTTTGCTACTGATGACAAATTTTGCTTATGACTGTCCCCAGCAAGCAATTTATCCAGCCTTCACCTGAATACCTGTAGTGATGGGGAACCCATTGTTTCCCAAGGTAGCCCAATGTATTTGTTAACTGCTTTATTAGGACATTTTTCCTTGTATAGAGAATCAAGCTCAGCCCTTCTTTAGCTTCTGCCCACTTTTTCTAGATATTTTGTCTGGATCTGAGTAAAACAAATTTAGTTTTTCTTCCATACTTCAAATACTTGAAGATGCTTATCATATTCCAACAACTGTCTTCTCTTCTCCAAGCTGATCATCTCACTTCTTCAATGAATTCTTGCATGACATGGTTTTCACATCTCATGTCATCTTGCTTATGGACTGATGCCTTTAATGAAATATGGTTCCCAGAACTGAATATAATACTCTAAATATGTCTGACCAGAACAAAGTGCAGCAGAATTATGATATTTTTAATTTTGAATACTATTTCTATTAAATTAACCATTGTTTTGTTTAAGAGATGATACTGAGCAGTTTGCTTAGAAAAAAATATTTTAACATATTTGTGCAATAGATTGGAAGAATAAAAAGGAGACGGTGGAGATGGAGGAAGAGGAGAAGGAAAAGAAAAAAAAGGAGCAAGAATAAGAAGAAGGAAAAGAAGAAGAAGAGAAGAAGAAGAGAAGAAGAAGAAGAGAAGAAGAAGAAGAAGAAGAAGAAAAGATTGAACATTTATTTAAAAACAACCAAGGCAACAGGTGTAATAAAGTTTATTCTCAAGGAATGAATTACCAATAGCCAAAGCCACCATGAGGGAGTCATGGAAATTGTTCTTTAGTCCTTAACCATCAGTTCAGGATAATGTCAAGAAATATGAAATAAAAAAAAGTATTCTAATACTTTGCTAGTGGTGCTATGAATTGCTTCAACCCTTTACAAATATAATATAGAAGTATATAGTAAAAGTTACAAAAATGTTTGTAGCCTTTGTTCCAGCGGTCCTAATACTGGAATCACAGCCTAAAGAAGCTACTGGGTAGATCAGGGGTGGGGGTGGGAAAGAGTAGATCAAGCTATAAAAATATTCCCAGCAACACTACTTGAAAAAGCAAAACAAACTAGGTGGTTAACAATTGAGGAATGGCTGAGCAAATTGTGGCTCATGAATACAATAGCATATTATTGTGCTGTAAGAAATGAGAAATATGAACACTGAAAAGAAATAGGGGATATCATATGAAGTGTTAAGAGATAAGACAGCAGAATGAAATGAATTCTAGACTTACTGACTACAGCTATATAATTACAAACAACAATAAGAGTAATAAACTCATTTTATGCAGAGAAAAGAGGTTTTAAAATGTTCATGAATGATTCGGTTACTGCCATGTTAAAATCAAAATGTCTATATTTTATTTTGAGTTTGTGTTTGCATAGAGCCACCTTTTAACTTTTGTGTTTTATTTTTTTTATGTTCTTATTTACATGTTGACATATTCAGTGGAAAGTGAAAGGGATTCTCTTTCAAGGAGAGGTACTCAAATAATGAGTGGCAAGAGAAATTATAAGGTTTTAGTCAAAATGGAAACTGTCTAAACTTTTGTTGCCTTTTCTGGGAATATAGTCTGGTCACTTTGCCCATGGCCTAGAATCATTTTACTTCACTGCTAGAGTCCCAGGGTTTGTCCCAAATATCAGCTGAAATTTAATTATCTTATATGGCATCTGGCTCTGGCCATCTCTACTGTACAAGTTGCCAATTGTAGGGACCTAATCTGATAAACAGATGAACTAAGGCTGTAGGGAACTCTCTTTCCAGGAAAAAGTTTAATTTAAACAAACACCTGTCTTAATAACTCAATTTATTGGCTACTTGACAACAATTTCTACTTTCTTTTTTACTTATAGAATGTAACATTTAGAGCAACAGCCCCCATCTTTACTTTCTGACCCATAGAAGTGACTATAAAGATGGAAATTTTAGACCCCATGTCAGGAGACACTGATACTCTTGTAGATCATGAGAGATACATTTAAGGGCAAGAGGGTCGTATGATACTCCATGAATAAAATTATGTAATTGGCTCTCTAAAAGGCCGCCATCTTCACGTATGCTGAGGGCAGTACTAAGGAGGCCACCATTCCTCAGGGTTTGTAGAAATGGATCCTTAATTGCCTCACTTATCAGCTTGGATAACAGTAGTTGGAGAGGACCAAGGAAAAGCCATGGAATGTCATTATCAGTGATACTCTTTTGAGTTTATTAAAGGAATGTCAGAAAGGCTGAATACACACACATATGCTTACGTATATATGTGTATGTATGTGTATATATACATATATGTGTGTATGTATATATACATATATATACACATGCACACATAAGTAGAACACCTTCTACTTGCAAACTCAATTTACAAATGATTCATTCATGATTGCTGCCACCTCTGTTCTTTTCTGCACAGATGAAGTCTATATTACCATGTCCTTTGTCTTAGGAGCTATTGTGAGGGGGAAGGGGAAAAGCAGGCATTTTCATTCAATTTGGGTTCAGAAGTGAGGGAAGGAAGGAAACTTTGAAAAGCAGAAATAGCTTAGTTGGAGTAAAGGTACTATGAAAGTTGACAGATTTCCTGGCAGGACTGTCTTTAGTGGTGGCCTACCTACCCCAAAGTGTCTGCCCTCACAGGACCTGAAACTTTTCTGTTTGTTCTACTGCATGGGATTGCCTCAAATTAAATATCAACTTGGTTTAATAAGCAACAAAGAGTAATGCATAGAAGGCCCACTTTGGAGTCAGGACTACCTGGGCTTGAGCCCCTCTTCTGACATACACCACCTGGGCAAACCTAGGCAAGTCACTAGCTTATACTTTCCATGCCCAAGGCCAACGTCAAAGGATGCCAATTGCATGAACGTTGCCAAACTGCATAGATAGAGGGAGTTTCCTCTCTCTACACTGATGAAATCTCACATACAAGTAAACAAACTCGTTTAAAATATGAGAATATTTCTTCAAGGGCAGAGGTCTACCGTGCATCTATACACAGTTATGAACTAGTTAATTCTGATTGTTTTTCTCCTGATTCCTTGATGAAATGACAAATTTGTTGACAAAACGGAAGGTTTGAATTGGGACTGGAAGAAGGGAAAAGTAGGGAATTTTGAAGCATGGAGCTTTTGGTGAGCAGGGCAACATGGCAGATTTGGGGGCAGGGTTAATGAAGTAGAAGTCTGAGAGTTTCATGAGGTTACTTACAGGTGCCTAGAGAGAGGGGCGCTAAGAGTTACAAGAGAGTTGTAGAAAGGGAAATGGGAGGTTACTAAAAGCATCGCTAATTTCAGAATTTTGCCCAGGGCTGACTCTGGGTCAGTAAGGAAGAAGGAAATTCTCTCTCCTATACCACAGGATTTTCCATTTCCAAGACTCAGAGCACAGTATTATATTTAGTACTTTACAGATCTGCTAGATTATGAAATAGATAGGCTTTATGGAATTCCTTGAGAAACTCATCTCTACATATCATATTTCTAGAAAAAAAATGGGTTTTGAGTTATAAACAATGGAGAAAAACAAACTTATAGAACATAACCTGTTCTTAAGTTGAGGACTGACCACAGGTCTTAGCTATGAACCACATGTAACATTGGTAGGTGGAGTTTATGATTACTGCTATTATGAAGAATTTTCACCAATAGTGGGTTTATTTATTTATGTTTATATATAAATTATATATTAAATAACAAACTATATATAATAAACTATAATTACATATTACATATAAATATACATCTATTTATATATGATTTGTGTATTTATTTGTAATTTAGGGGATGAAGATCTAGATCTAAGGCTTATTTATCAAGAGTTTAGAAACCCTGTGCCTTTCTGAAAATCTGTTTGTGTTTTGTATAAACATGATTTAAAAGGCTGTATAGAAAAGGTTGTTTGAAGAGCAAGAACTCCTAGAAGAGGTCAGGCTTGGGAGAGAGGAGAGGGAAAAACCAACTCATTCAGGGAACCTGAAGCTTTTAGGAAGGAAATGCAGTGTACTTAGATAGAGGAAATCAACCTGTAAACACCTAGTGGCCCAATACCTGAGGAGAGTGAGGAAAGCTTTACCCATTTCAGCTGGAAAAGGACTATCACTCTGCTTCATGGTTAGAGTACAAAAGGCAGTTTCTTCCTCATGAGAAGAGAAACTAAGTCAAAAAATAATAGGAGGGAAATAATAGGAAGGATGTGCTAACGGTAAAAATTCTTCATGAACTGTTAAAGTGCACAGCAGAAGAAAGGCTTCTTGTGGTGGTAGTAGTGGTGTTATTTAATTATTTCAGTAGTGCTTGATTTTTTTATGACCCCATTTGGGGGTTTTCTTGGCAAAGATATTAGAGTACTTGCCATTTCCTTCTCCAGCTCATTTTACAAATGAGGAAACTGAGGCAAGCAGGGTTCAATGACTTCCCCAGGGTCACACAGCTAGGAAGTGTCTGCAGCTGGATTTGAACTCAGGTCTTCCTGACTCCAGTTCCAGCTTTCCAGCTCTCTATCCACTTCTCCTAGCTGGCACCTCCATTTCTTATAACAAATACATATGTGTGTGTGTGTGTGTGTGTGTGTACATATGTATATATATATATATATATATATATATATTTAATTTTTAAATGAAAAAGAGGAAAAAGTAAAGTCAAAAAACATTTATGAGGTACCACCTTCCTTTTGTGACAGATACTGTGCTCAGTGCTTAGGATACAAAGATAAGCAAAAACTGTTCTTTTTCTAAAGGTGTACACTGTGTAACGGGAAAGGGCGGGGAGGAAGCATGCAAATAACTGTATAAAAACAAGACATATATATGTATATATACATATGTACACACATACATACATACAGATACATACATACATTTATTTATTTATTTGTTTCTGAAGGCAAGGCACTAAAATTAAGGAGAGTGGGGAGAGGACTTCTTGCAGAACTTGAGACTTGAAAGGAAGCCAGGCTGGTCTGGAGGTATACATGAAAAGAGAGAGGACACCAGGCATGGAAGACAGTTAATGACAATGCCTCTGGAGTCAGGAGATGGGAAAATTTCAAGGAGACCAGTGTCACCGGATTATAAAATACAGAGAGGATAATAAAATGTAAGAGGGTGGGAAATGTAGAAAGGGCCAGCTTGTAAAGGGCTTTGAAAACTGAACAAGTTATTTTATATTTGATCCTTGAGGTAATAGGGTGTGTGTGTGTGTGTGTGTGTGTGTGTGTGTGTGTGAAAGAGAGAGAGACAGAGACAGAGACAGAGAGAGAGACAGAGAGACAGAGAGAGAGACAGAGAGACAGAGAGAGAGACATGGTCAGAACTGTACCTTAAAAAGATCATTTTGATATCTAAAGAAGAGAAAAAGTTCAGTAAAGTTGACCAATACATCAAAAAGTTCTTATCTATTCAATGTTCCACACCCACAGATTCCTGCCTCTTCAAAAGTTCAGGGAGGTATCTTCTCATATCTCTTCTTCGGAGCCAAACTTGCACTTAGTAATTTTGTAATCTTTATTTTCAATTTTTTGGGTTGTTTCTCTTGATATTTACATTGTTGCATAGAATAATTGCCCTGTTTGGAAGATGGCCTCTCTATAGGATAGATGAGATTTTTTTAATGTCCTATTCAGCTATTAAAAAAAAAAAAGTCCAGTATGAGCATTTAAACATGTTTAGGATTAAGAAACAACAAAAAGGTTCTAAAATGCAGTCATTTTTAACACTGTTAAATTTGGAGGATCATTCATTTAGAGTTGGAATGGCTTTCAGAAGTCATCTACTCCAACATGCTCATTTTACAGATGATGAAATCAAGGAAGGAGAGATGAAGTTACTTGTACATTTTCCGGTGGAGAGTAAGCATTAGGCAACACTGGAAGCCATTTCCTTTGACTACAAATCTAGAAATCTTCCCATTTTGCCTTATCTGAGGCACACTATTCCATGGTCTCTATAACTTATCTTTTTAAGACTATATTAAATTGTGATTAAACAGAAATTGAATGGAGAATTCTACGGAGGCATTATACTCTTCTTGTGACTCTAATTTAAAACATTCTATGACTAAATCCTAATGAAATAATTATGAAGAGGGACAAAAAACCAGCTTGTGTTATTAGACTTAGATCCTACATTCAGAAAAATGCTGAAGTTTAAAAGGATTGTTAATGGTACTGTCTTCAGTTCTTTCAGTTTTCAACTTATCCTTTAGTTGTATTTCATTACATTTAACCACCCATACTTAGCTAACAAATTTGTGAGTGTTAAAGGGCAAAAATGTAACTACCAATTTTGGTATTTTTTCCTAAAGATATACACATATATAGTCTATATTGAGAGACATTATTATTGTCATTAAGTGTCATATGTCATATAAGAAGAATTCTTTTTAGTTTTAAGAAGATAAGTCATAGCAAATGTTGCTTTTCTTGTACGTATGTTGCTCCCACACCAACAATTTGAATTGATTGAACTTTGCTGTCTGCAAATTTAACTACATATCCTAGGATCACACGCTAAATTGTAGAAATCAATGAACAACCTTAAAACAAAAACATACTACAAGTGCTTATCTTTCTCTGTTTGGCAAGACATATAATAAATTAACATTTTAAATCTATCATCCTTATTTTAAAAAATCATTAAATCTCTTTTTAATGTTGATAATTAGTAAGCTATTATAAGTAAATTTAGGATATTGTGTAAGGTAAATACAAAGAAAGGAGGAGATGATTTCCCTCCCTCCAATTCAGTTTATTTTGTCGAAAAGGGTGAAGAATATAATTATAGTATAAGGAATTACTGAAGCGTTAAACTAGCTAGAAAAGATGTAGCTCTGCCCCAATCCTTTTAGGAGGTGTGAACTCCTCTCAGATTGAGTCAAAAATGGAACTCTAATTGGATGAGAAAACAATTTAGCCACATCTCTAAATAGCTAAGTCCTAAAGAGCTAGCAGTCAGTTGTAACATGAGTTAGAAGGTTGTACAGGAAGACCTCCCTGTGCAGAGGAAGGAGGACACTTTTCTCTTTTTCTTCCCTTATTGGTCATGCAGCAGTTCAAGAGTTGAAGATAATGCAAGATGTAGCCTATGGAAGAGATTCTTATGATGGGCTTTCCGCATTGGCCATGTGGTCTTGATGGGGAACTATTGAACCACTGAGGAGCACAGCCACAGACTTTTGTGCAGCATTGAGGCAGAGAGGAAATATCTTTAAGGACTTTGATCACTGACAATGGATAGGTGGGCTGTTTGGGAATCAGTTGAGAGGACTCTATTAGCAGAGAGGGAACTTCTAGGCTTTGCAGTACTGGAAAGTATGAGTTGCCTTTGCTACACAAATATCCTACATGTGTCCCTCATTAACCACTCTGTACATGGACATGATGTGTTTTTATGGGAAAGTGAGCTCTAAGTTTCTGGAGAGAGTTTTCGTAAACATTAAACTTTATTTTTTTTTTCAATTTTGCCATCACATTTTGCTGCCATATAGTGCTTCTGGTAAAATATTTGTCATGCAAAGATGGACCTTTGCTTTTGTGAGGGAAGTGGACAAAATTATCCTCCCCAGATGGCCTCTAGCAATAATAAAATTGGCAGCTTCCAGTGAGTCTTCTCGGGGCCCTCACTTTAATATCATTTATTAACCCTCTTCACCCTTTATATGAACTTCCCTGACATGTTTACATAACACAGAGACTATCCCTTCTTAGAAACAACCCTACTCCAAGGTAAGCTGACTCCATCTTGTTGTGAATCAGCCATTTGCAGTACCAGATGCCACAGTTAGCAACCTTTAGTATTGCCTTTTTACCACGTATGGGCACAAAAAGACTTACTTTATAAAAGTTGAGGATTAAAGGGAAAGGTCGTCTCCCTGTCTGACCTGATTGGCAGTTTTCTTTGATTTAGCAAAACTAACTATGCCAAGATCATAATTCTCTATCTTCTTCCTGTAACTATCAATACATATTTTTCAACAATATTATTTTTTTTTATATAACCACCTATGTTTTTTGAATAGCCATATTTCTTTTGTTTCACATAATGATATGCAGAATACTGTCTGGCTTAGGAATGCTGCCCTAAAATTTTGTATTTAGGAACATCTTATGCTGGGCTCATTGTAGAAGCCTTCATATCTCCTGTGGCTGGCCAGAATAAAAGGATTCTTGCTTCTCTATTAAATGATTCTTTATTGCTATTATCTGATCCTGATCTCAAGAACCCAGAGTGGTGAGTACCAACCCTCTTGAATACTCCCAAATTTCACTACGCTTTAATGAGAAGCTGGGGGTGGGGATAGTTGGTGTAAGAACTTTGCAATTTCCCAAAAGCTATGCAGTCATTCTCTTCTTCCTTTTCAGCTTTGGACCTAGCTCATTGATGATTTTGGTTGTTTGTTCTAGATATATACACTGTTGGACAAGCTCATTATTGGAAAAATCTCACTGTCAACCTTGATATTCTGCCTCATTACCACCCTCTCTCTCTGATTGGAGTGTGGAGACATGAAGTCTAAAGCTTCCATTTAAGGAGGCAGATCATCTCAAAACATCTTATTTTTCACCTGCTTGTATTAATTTGGTACTTTTCTTGCTTTATCTCCTTTCTCCCTCTGGGCACCTTCCTTGGATAACACCCCTGACAGGATTAAGTGATTTGCCCAGGGTCATATAGCTAGTAAGTGATTGAGGCTGGATTTGAACTTAGGTTTTCTTGATCCCAGGCCCAGCTCTCTGTATACTTCACCACCTAGCTTTGAGTTGGAACAAACTTTCTATTTAGAAATTCCTTCAACCCAACTGAGACAAATGTGGCTCCCCCATTAGAAATGGCACTGTTATGTAATCTACACCTTATCAAATAACAGGTGCAGATCTATAATTGTGGTAAAGGTCTGAGATAGATGTGGGAGTAATTTGGACCATTTTAAGGAGTTTAACAAAATTAAGAAATTCCTAAGAATAGTTTTGAAAAAAAGTTAAATTAAAACAATTAAAAAAATAATAGCTTTGAAAAACAACGGGCAGAGGTAGCCTGATAATATAACAACACTGACTATGAAAACACAATAGACCCGAGTTCAAATTCTAGTTCTATGACTTAGGATGGTAAGTGATTCAGAAAAGTTGTTTAATTTGTTTGCTCCTCTGTAGGTTATACCTGGCAAAAGCTATCCTCCTTTTTTATCTTTTGTGTGTGTCTGATTGAAGTTCCTGTTTTCCCCAATGGCATCTTTCACTATTGAGTTATAGGTGAAGCCTCAGAACTGCCTTCTTAAGCATGTGTCCATGACTGGGTCAAACCTGGGGTCTGGAAACTTGGAAAGAATTTTCAATTTAATTCAATTATTTCAACATAATTGGTGATCCTAATAATCCTATGTATTTTATTTTATGCATTTAGGAACATTATTCCAAGGAGGGGTCCATTGGCTTCATTAGACTGCAAAAGAAGGCCATGACTCTCCGCCCCCCAAAAAATTGTTAAGAACCTTTAAACTAGATTGAAATCACTTTCAATCATCAGCTAATACTCTTGCTAACCATATAGCACCATAAAAACTCAGTTTCTAATATGGAAAGTTAGTGATCCAGGAGGCTATCTCTCACTGAAGGTCAAATAGAAAATGGGAGTGGGTGGGGGTGGGTTGGAGAATATTAGCTTTAAGTTCAAGGGTTCTTAGATCTACAGCCCTAGGTCTAATCCTTGCACTGAGTGGCTTACATGGAGAAATCTCCTATTTGGATCAACTCAAAACTATTTGCATACTTAATTTCTTCTGCTACTGTTCTACTTTAGACCACCCTTACCTCTCCTATCATACACCGCATTCCATGTGGGAGCCTACATTGTTGACCCCACTTGTGGGTTTTTACCTATGGATCTCAACATTCTTATGTTCTCAACCTGTTATTCCTGTCACTGGACCTTCCAACTGGTTATTGCTTGGGGAGATTTGACTCTTTGGTTTCACCAGGAGCATTTGTGGTTTTGGTTTCACTAGAAGCATTAGGCTTTTGGAGACCGTGCCCAACTGAGGGTACCCTGGCTCTCTTCTGGGAGACATTTGGCCACAACCCATGGTCAAGTCTATCCCTTGTACCTCTCTGTGAGTCCAGAGAGAATAGTACAACAAAATCCTTCCTCTCAAATTCTCCTGTTCCCAGGAAGACTTTTGAAGATCAGTGGGCTCCCACCAGGCATCCATGTCCTCCCAGGAACAAGAAGGATGAGATACATGCCCTGTGAACTAGCACGGAGCTTGTTGGTCCAGAAGAAAACACATACTTACAAAGAGAAGATTGAACCAGCCTCCAGGCCCTGCAGGTATTGTATTCTTTAGCAGAAAAGATCTGAAACAAGCTCATTTAGGCTAGCTCACTAAGAATCATTTTCCCCCCAGCAAAAACAAACAGAAAAACCAATTCCCTAGCAAAGCTAAGAGGAAAATAGTTAGATCAATAATATTAATCAGAAGTAATAACAATAAAAGCTAGCATGGATATACTTAAGTTTTGCAAAGCACTTTGCATATCTTATCTTATTTCAAAACATATCAGATAATATGTTTATTTGAATAGCCGTCATGGTTATGAGACCTTTGTGCGGAATTGGATAGCACCAACAGCAATGCTCTAAGGCACGGCCTCACCTCCATAGTTTGGGGGTTCGGTGTAAAAGCTCTCTATAGTTTTGTCTTATAAAAATAGTAATAGTAACTAATAATCACCATCATCATCATCATAACTAGCATTTATATAGTTTCATATATTCATAGTATATGTAAATATATAAATAAATATTGCATATTGTATGACTAAATTATATATAATATGTAACTATTGTGTATATATGTGCATGTATATATTATATATGCCAAAAAAGATAAGGTGTATATATGTATGCATGCATATGCATACATATATATGTGTATACACATACATATATATGTATATATATACATACATATATATACACACACACACACACACACACACATATACACATTATCTCATTTGATTTGCACAACAGCCTTGTAAGGTAAGTGCTATTATCACTCCCATTTTGTAGGTGAGGAAACTGAGTCTAAGTGACTTGCTTGGGGTTACACAGTAAATATCTGAGGTTGAATTTGAACTCAGGTCTATCCTGACTTAAGGTCCAATGCTACAACTGCTTTGCCACAGAAGTACCTGCATAAACGTGGCCTTTTGTTGGCTAGGCTACCAGTAGGGAGCTGTGACTGTCTGCAGTCGTTATTAATGCTGCCTTAATAGAAAAGTTGATTTGATCTATCACTACTGCTTAACAGGGATTTAGCAAAGTAGTCAAAGTGCAGAGGCCTAGGTTTGATTTGTTATGGCATTTTTTTTAATCCTTTGGTTTTTTTGACTGTTGGACCTGTTCCCTTTCCTGACAAGGATGCCCATCTCTTTTAGTAAATAGTAAAAGACCTAAGAGCTCCCTAGAGACTATGTGAAAAGACTCAGATGGAAAGAAGGAGGAGGAGGGAGGGAGAGAGTACCAGAGAAAATATCGCCAACATGACTATGACCTTTCTGTCACAGTGTGGTAAGTGACTTGGAAAAATAACTTAAGGTTCCTTAACAGTGAACTCCTCGGAGGAGAGGATGATGTCTCTCTTAGCTGCCAGACTAAAAGCCTGGCCTTACGGAGGCAGAATATATGGCCCAGGGCACTCAGAACCTAGAGCAACGCTTGGAACTCAGTAAATGCTTAAACAGCTGTTGTTGGTGAGTGACCTTTCTAATCATCCTAGGGTCACTCAGATGAGAGAGGTTTGAGGTGAATGGGAAACACTTGTTCAATGCAAACCAACTGAATGAAATGAATGGAATGGGCTAGTTGAGGGGTATATGTAGTCTGTGTTTATTCATGCATTTTCTGTAGTGGAGAAAATACTGTTACACTTCTGGAGTGGGAGAAAATGTATGTACGTGTGTGTGTGTGTGTGTGTGTGTGTGTGTGTGTGTGTGTGAGAGAGAGAGAGAGAGAGAGAGAGAGAGAGAGAGAGAGAGAGAGAAAGAAATTCATTTCAACATTTCCTAAACTCCTATTATGTGCCAGGTCTGGAGAGAGATACAAAGATAAACTAGACAGTCACTGGCCTCAAGGAACCTGAAATCTAGCTAGGGATAATAAGACACATACAGAAATAGATAGAATGCAGAAATAGATATAGATAGAAATCAGAACACAAATGAATAAAAAAGGTTAATAGAAACTGTTTTGAGACTTAAAAGGAAGCAAAAATCATTTCTGTTTGGAAGTTTAGCAGAGACTTCCTGGGGTGATGGTATTTTAGGTGGCACATTTTTGTAAATGGCCTTTGTTCCCAGCCTCATCTGTGAAATCTTATTTGGTCTGTGTATTTCAATATGTTACACCTGTGTTTTATTTGCTTGACTATTTCCTCCATTGATAAAAGCAAAAATCCCTTTGTGCCTTAGTAGATGGTCTTCAGGATCAGTGATGGGGGAAAAATAATTACATAGTGGTCAATCGGTGGCAGGGAAAAAAATAATTACAAGGTGGTCAATCTATGATAGGGAAAAAAATAATCACCTTGTGGTCAAACCATCTAAAGATGAGCCTCTCAGAACCTAGCCTGGTTGACTCAACATTCATTTATTGCCTGTCATGTACAAGGAGTGGCCTTTAGATAACATATCCACAATTTAGCATTGGCCCATATTTAGAGCCTTGTTAGCATAACCTACCTGAGAATTGTTTTTTTCTGGGATAACCTGTTGAATGCCAGTGCTGAATATTGACTAGCTTTAATTTTCTGGTATTCCTCCAAAAATACAATTCCCAGAACTAAATATAATAATACTGATTTGATCTAGTCAGGACAAAATTCGCTGGAACTTTTACCTCTTTCATTCTTGGTACTGCATCTCAATAAATGACACCTAAATTTATATCTGTTTTTTTAAACTTATCATCACAATTAGGAGTGATTGTTGGATCATAACGAGTAAAGGATTTAGAATTGCAAATCCTGTGTATAAATTCTAGCTCCATTCATTATTAGCGCTATAGCTAGAAGTGACATATCTCTTACTTTTTCTGAGCTTGTTTTCTTCTTTCTAAAATGTGGATAATAATGACTCTCCTGCCTCTATCTTAGCGTATTTATGAGGATTAAATGTATAACTTGAGAGCACTTCTCCAAAGCTAGTTATATGACATGAATTATTATCATGTTATAAGTGTATAACTATTATAATAAAGTGATTATAAAGTATATAAAAAGAATGCAAGTTCTAAAGATCTCTGTACCATGATTAAGTGTCAGAGTTGAACTTTACCTGGAGATTTCACTTATCATGTGGTTGAAATTCATTGCGGTAAAGTAGTAGAAACAATATTATCACAATATTAGAAAATAATACATAAAAATGAACAAAATTTAATGGGGAATAATTTTTATTTATATCAAATGTAAGTTTAATTTCTGTGGAGAGGCAGTGGGATGTAATAAAGATCCGATCTTAAAACCAGGAAGATCTGAGTTCACTTCCCATTTCTGCACCATTGCTTGAGATAACTTTCTAAGTCCATGAATTTCAGAGAATGTGCTGCCCTGAATGGAGGGAGTCACCTGGCCTGGGAGTTCAAATCACTGAACTCACAGGAGCAGTCCCTATCCCTCCCTACCTTAAATTTCTAATTCACATGATTATAATAAGTGTTGATCCCTTTTCGCCTTTCCATTACCCATTTTTTCATTCTCAATAACTTGATCAAATAAAGTGGAGTTTTTTTCAATTGTTTGCCATATCTTTTTTGTTAGGTACCCCAAATAAGAGATAAGAGAAGATACCTCCTGCTACTACTTTGCAGGACTATAATGTGTGGAAGATTGCAGATATATTTGGAGTTTTTTTGGATGTGCTGATCAATTTTACTTATTTTTTTCCCCTTCTTTCTTTTTCTTTTAAGAATCTTTGTTTTATTGGACAGTCTGCCTGGCAGAGGAGAGAAGGAAGAGTACAGGGAGAAATTAGGTGATGTAACAAGAAAAAATAAATAAATGAAATTTATTAAAAAAAAAAAAGGCACCTGAGGGCTAGTCCAAAGAAAAAGCCTACTGTTTCTCCAGGTCATATTAAATCATGGGTTTCAAGCCGGAAGGGACTTTTGAGGTCATTTGTCTTGGATAAAGGCCTAAGACTAGCCAAACTGCCAACGACATGCATATCTAGAGCTGAAATGGTGGCACCATTTCAACCTTTCTCTCTAATTGTTTTGATTTAGGAATACATTATCATAATTATTCTTAGGAAGCTAAGTCCACAAGTTGTAAGAGAAGAAAAGAAAATACCCATAAATCAGGATGCTGTATAGGGAACTTAGATTTAAGGGGGAAAGGGACCCTCTGTGCTGTTCAGTTACTTTTCAGTCATGTCTGACTCTTCATGGCTCCATTTGGGGTTTTCTTGGCAGAAGTACTGGAGTAGTTGGCCATTGGCTTCTCCAGCTCATTTTACAGATGAGGAAACTGAGGCAAACAGGATCAAGTATCTTGCCCAGGGTCACAAAACTAGTAAGAGTCTAAGGATAGATTTGACCTCCTGAAGATGAGTCTTCCTGACTCCAGGCCCAGCACTCTCTCCACCACATCATCTATCTGCCCAGAAAGGCATCTAATCTAACCTACCTTATTTTACAAATAACAAGACTGAGACCCAGAGAGAAATGATTTGTCTAAGGACACACAAGTAGTAAGTGATGAAGCCAAAATGGGAACCAAGGACTTCTAACTTCAAATTTAGCACTTTTTTTCTGTCTTGAAAGTTATTTTAAAACCACTCCATCCTGGTCTCTTAGTCTTCTCAGAATTTTAAATCCCAGGGGCTGCAACTGGTTTAGGGGACAAGGGGTAGCCTTCTAAAAGAAGCAAACAAGCCAACAAAAGATCATTAATTTTCTGTTCTAACCAAAGTGTTGTCAAATATTGAAGCTATGGGAGGTGTAGAAGTGAATGTCTCAAAACCTATCCGTAGATTGTGTAGTCACACAGGTGACATGAACATAAGATGGAAAAAAGAACATTACAACGAGGCTACTAAGAATCTAAGAATCTCAGGGGACTCCCTCTCCCCATAAGGATATTGTTTCATAGCCTCCTGGTTCCGCTTACTTTACTCAGCAGCAGTTCCTAAAAGTCTTTCCAGATTTTTTGGAAGTCAGGCTGCTCATCATTTCAACCAGTGTCTCTGACATTGCTCTCATTTCTAAACTGCAGAGAAGTAATTCAAATTTATAAGAATACAAGTCATTCCCCATTGGATAAATGGTCAAAGGTTATGAAGAGGCAGTTTTCAGAGTAAGAAATTAAAGATATCTGTAGTCATATAAAAAAAATGTTCCAAATCACTATTGATTAATAGCAAATAGAAAAAACTCTTCGCTACCACATCACAACTGTCAGAAAAGTATAAATGCCGGAGAAGATGTGGGAAAATTGGAACAACTAATGCATTATTGATGGATTTGAGAACTGATCAAAACATTCTGGAGAGCGAGTTAGAACTATACTCAAAAGGCCATAAAAATGTGCATAACTTTTGACCCAGCAATAGCATTTCTAGGGTTCTATCCCAAAAAGATCATACACCAAATCATACAACATGAAAGGGACATGTAGCATTTTATGATGTCACATACCGATCCCTTGTCTGCAGTCTCTCCAACCTAGCCTTTGAAGGGCCTATTTGCCCTTATTTCTCTCCTTGCTATCCTAGTAAAGAAAGTAGTCCTGGATCACTCATTATCTGCCCAGGGGAATAATTTTAAGGTACATGGAAGCTGTCAATGATGCTGATGGCTAAGTTGACTGTGTATGGCAAGTGACTGAACATGATACTGCAAGTGACTTTGTCTTTATTGGATCTCATGTTGATCAATAAAGTGATATATGATTATAAAAACCAATGAGAATAGACTCTATCTTATTTATACAAAGTATCTAAAAATTATTTCATCCTATCAAAGCATACTGCCAAATATAATATACAACATAGGACAAAAGAGCTTTGAACTGGGGAAGTCAAGTTCAAAAAAGAGGCTGAGCTTTAGTAGAATACATTCTCCTGCTTATTGATTGTGTTACCTTGTACTGTTCTTATGACTTCTCTGTACTGGAGCAGAGGTGGGAAATCTGGCCCTTTGAGTCCACATGTGGCCATCTAGGTCCCCAAGTGCAGACCTTGGACTGAATCCAAACTACACACAGCAAGTACCCTCATTAGTAGGATTTGTTCTGTCAAACTTGGACTCAGTGAAAAGGCTACACCAGAGGACCTAGAAGACCTGTTGCGCTCTGGAGGCTGCAGGTTCCCCATTATTGCATTAAACTATCTCTAAGGTGGTTTCTGGCAAAACTTTCTGGAATCAATGATGGTATTGTATTCTGCTTTATCCTTCTCTGTCCAGAAGTGATGATGATCTTTGATTGGAAAGAGGAGGGAGAAGGGGTCCCTGAGGATAGGAAAAAGAAAATGCTGGGGTGCTGAATAGCAAAAAGTAGTGGGATCTTGGTAGGATCTGGGAAGGGGCTCCTAATGACTTCTGGAAATTGATCTCTTTGGTAGATTCTTTTTCGGGATAAAATTTTAAAATAATTGAAGTTATTGAATTAGAGGTCAGTCAAACTAAATTGTGTATTTTTTTCCCCTATCCAAGTGCCTGAATCTCTGAACAGCTTGAGATGGTTAATCATGATGTAACTGGATCTCTATTCCATAGTCCCTTGAGTTGAGTAACTCTCACTAGGGTCATGAAAGCTCCCTTCTTGTTGGGGAAACTCCTTTATTCCTTTGGAAAAATGTAAAATATATATATATATTTTTGTCATAATTTTGTGACTTCCAGACCTGAACTTGGAGTCAAAAGGCTGGGCTTACATTCAACCTTCACTGCTTTCTATCTGACCTGCTGTGGGCAAGTCACTCAGATGTCAGAGCTTTGGTTTTATTTTACTACAATTCTAGGGCTGGATTAACCCAGGAGTTCTTAACCTGGAGTCCCAGACCCCCAGGGAGCCAATGAATAGATTTCAGGAGTTTTGTGAACTTCAATTTTTTTCAAAGTATCTTCATTTACACTAACAGCTAAAAGAACATTTGCATTTCCTTCAATTATTTAAAATTATTACCTGAATCTGGGGTCCATAGGCTTCACTAGACTGTCAAAAGGGGACCAGGACACAAAAAAGGTAAAGAATCCTTGAGTAAAACAGTTTTGAAGTTATTCCAGGTCTAACGTCTATGATCCAAGCAAAACATTCAGCAGAGAGTCAAAGAAATTGGCAAGAGAAATGCTGGACGAAAGGATCAGAATGGGAGAAACTGAGTGACAGAAAGGGGACTAGCAGCAACCTAGGAACTGGACACCCAAAGAAAGGGACCAAGAGGATTTTAGATTTTCTGGCCTTCAGAAAGGAGGTTATCAGAATCCTAATACAGGAAAATTAGATGAAGGAACCAAAAACCATAAAGGGTAGAGTCAGCTTCTTTCTGGCGTGACATTTACTTCAGTCATGGGATCTGCAGCAACATCTTCAACTGTAGGTCTTGACCACTTGTGGAATCTGGAAACAACAGTAAAAGGTTTCTGAACAGGCAATGACCAAATATTAACTAAAAATAAAATGCCTAATGAATCCAAGGTGTTTCTGGCAGCCCCTTGATTTTGAACACAAAGCATGCCCACTTTGTACTGCCCATACCCTGAGGCTACCAAATACCAACAAACTCTGGTTCTTAGGATAATGCCTTGTCTTTCTAGAGGCAGAAGGCCCTCAGAGACCTCATGATATTCCTCTGTGGGAAACAAGGAAATTCCACAGTCCTAGGTATTAAAAGTTGGGACCTAATATGGACAGGTCAGCAACTAATGCACAGGCTCAAGGAGCTGTGTGAAGAAAAGACTGTCAGAGAGGAGAACATAAACTCACATGGCCAGGGGAAAGTAGCTCTGGAGATCCAAAGTTCAGAAAACAGTATAAGAAGCCCCATCTTTCTGAACATGCTGTAGTCATCCTGTAATCTTACTGGGGAGACTACTCATCCATTCAGGGGGAATGAGTGTAAAGATTAATAAAAGTTTTCCTGATTTCACAACAGGCATTGTTCTTTGTTTAAGGTGATCGTGTTTCTCACTGTTGGGGGCTTGTTAGACAGTCTCACTTCTAACAATTCTTGGGGGCTCATCTGGGATCTTTAGCATCAGAAAGGTTAGGATGGAATCTTGCTTGTGGGGGATAGAACGCCCTCACTGATTTTTCAGTGGCCCAAACACCCACAGGCAGGGTTCCCCTCTTTTGACTGCTAACTTCTCCAGGACTATTTGGAATTGTTGTGAACTCAAGAATGCAACTAAAACAATGGCAAATCTCTCTGCTGATTTAATTATCCAGGAATTCTGCTTAAAGGTGGGATTTCACTGCAAATCCCACCTGATTTCAATGCCTAATGAACAAAGGGGCCAGCGTACTTTCTCCTTACTTAAGAATTGTTCGATGGGTTCAGTCATTTTGTAACTCCATTTGGGATTATTTTGGGAAAGATACTGGAGTAGTTTGCCCTTTCCTTCTCCAGCTCATTTTGCAGAGGAGAAAATTAAGGCAAACAGGGTTGGTTGACTTGCCCAGGGTCACACAGCTGTTAGGTGTCTGAGATCAGATTTGAACTCAGGAAGTTGAGTCTTTCTGATTCCAAGCCCAACACTCTGTGCATTGAGCCCCCTGGTTAACTACTTAAAGTTAGGTCAATATTAATCTCCTTGCTGCTTACAAATTGCTCAAATCTATTTTGCTATGAGAAAATTGTTGACCCTGTGTTGCCTTAAATCTGAATTCCCTTAACTTCAATCTTGATGGAATAGGGTACTGTTGCTCTCCTGATGTCTAGGATGTCTGCACTGGCTCTTACCAGTTCAATTGTAGAGTAATGACATTCTAGGGTTAAACCTGTAATAGAAGAGGCTCAACGGAATGATCCAAAATGATCCTGAAGGACTTATGATAAAAAATGGTATCCACTTAGAGAGAAAGAATTGTTGGAATATTAAAGCAGATTTAAGCATGTTTTAAAAAAAACTTTTATGTTCTTTTCGATCTGCTTTTTCTTTTGCAATGTGGCTCATATGGGCATATTTTGATCGACTACTTGATCATAGTCTATATGAAATTGATTACTTTCTAAAAGAGCAGTAGAGGAGGGGGGAAAGAATTTGGAATTCAAAAGTTGAAAAAAAATGTTTAAAATGTTTTTAAAAAGGTTTAAATTTTTTATTTGTATGTAATTGAGAAAAAATAAGGAAAAATCAAATAAAAGAAAAAGGTCAGTGAAAATAATGATGTATGTTTTCCCCCTATCCAAATGCATGAATCTCTGACAGAGCACAGCTTGAGATGTTTAATCATAATGTCTCTATGGCTCTCTCAATTCTAAAATTCAGTAATCCCTTGATTAGAGTAATTCTCTCTAGGGTCATAAAAGCTCCCTTCTTGCTGGGTTCACTCCTTTATTGCTTTAGGAAAATTTTAGGTAGATTTTTTAAGGCAGATTTTTTTTTCTTCATCACAGATTTGTGACTTCCAACTCTGGACTTGGAATCCAAAAGTTGGCTTTACTTCCCACCTTCGCTGCTTTCTGATTGAGGTCCTGTGGGCAAGTCAGTTGTCAGAGGCTCAGTATCCTTTTGACTGTTAGAAGTGAGTCTGTCTAACAAGCCCCCACCAGTGAGAAACATGCTCACCCTAAACACAGAACAATGCCTGTTGTGAGATCAGGAAAGCCTTTAATAATCTTTACATACATTCCCTGTAAATGGCCTGGTAGCCTCCCCATAGGAAGATTATAACACGTGCAGAAAGATGGGGTTTCTTATACGGTTTTCCTAGCCATACGGTCCCCTGGCCATGTGACTCCATGTTCTCCTCTCTGATAGGCCCTTCCTCACACAGCTCCTTGGACCTGCGCATTAGTTTCTGACCTCTAACCTGTCCATGCTAGGTCACAACCCTTATCACCTAGGAATGTGGACAACAGAACTTTCTTACTTCCCACAAAATTTCCCCTTTTTTCTTCATTAAAATTTCTGTTTCCACACCCTAAATCCAATTAAATAACTTCCTCACCTTCCTTCCCCTATGGATTCTTCCCTTCATCTATCTCCCCTTTATATGAGCATGGGAAGGGAGCAAAGTTGACCGATGCATTGACAAATTACAAGGGGGCAGTCCCCTTTCATAAGTACAAATACAGAGATTCAAAATAGAAAGGTAGATCAATGAACTGTCCATTCAGAGCTTCCATCTCATACAGCAGTCTGGGGAGGAAGATCATCTGATGCAGTTTTCTGGTCTGGATGCTCCTTCTGGCTATCTTCAGCTCCGCATCTCTGCATCTTCTTCCTTTCATCTTCTTGTAGAAATCCAGATGTCCACTCTCCTACAAAACTGCCCTTGATACGATTTTAGATTCCCATTCCTAAGCTTTATACTCTTATTACTCTTACAATATCAAAACTGGAACTTTGGCCAATTGTCATATTTAAGAAACTCACATTAGAACCCAGTTTTTACATTTTACATTAATTCACCATTCATTTCCCACATCAGGAAGATGAGATTTTACGAAGGAGTCCATACCAGGCTCCAGTAGTTACATAAATACAATAAATAATCATTTTTAACACAGTACATATCGCATCATAAAACAATTCCAACTTTTTGTCATGTGATGTTTCTTTTAAAGCCTTTACAATATAGAGCACAAATCATTTTTCTTTTAACATTTACCAACTGAGACAAAAATAATAATTATGTATGCCAACCTTGACCTGATTGTTTCCACACTATTACTAAGAATTAAAGGACCCTAATTTATTGTTGTTGGTCTAAAATCCTAAGCCTAATAGCTTAATTTTTGAACTTAAACTGAAATGTTTCCCCACCAACAATCTATTGTTTAATCGATCTTGTATTAAGCTTACAAAATTTTTGATTATAGGAAATTGCCACTGACAGTAGGAATATTTCAGGGAAACAACATCTCCCTAACTTCATGTCAGTTCCAGTTGGGAGTAGATTTTCAACTGACTTTCAGCTAGGCTTAAAGTCTGCCAGGTGTCAGTGGGGAAAACCTTCCCATGAGATCACCCTTTTGAAGTTCACAGCAGCATCTCACAGGCTCACTGGCATCATGGACCAGTGACTCAGACAGTCTCTCTTGCTGTTTGTACCTGAAGTTAGACTCAAAATAACAGTCAGTTAACAGCCCCATAAAATCTTAGAATAACAAGTTGCAATAATCAGTCTCAGATATGACTATAGCATCGCATTGGCTAAGCAACATCTTTTGAAGCAAATCTTAAAGTTGCTTACATGCCTTTCTCTACATGTTCTAGTTCCTTATTAAATAACAATCATAAAATCAAATTTACCATTAAAACCATAAGTTATTGTTCTAATAGATGTATATCTCTTTCCCGAACTACCCTGCTCAAGCTACACATATGATAAGTTCAAACACTAAGTTCAACTTAGGTTCATGAAATGAATTCAAATCAAAGCAGAGACATTTAACTTTTTCATTAATGCCAAATATTTCCAGAGGTTACCTGCCTCTAGGAAACTTAGACTGAAATATTTTTCCCCAAACTAAAGATGTCTCTGATTTAGTCTCAGTAACTTGATTCAATCAATAGTATTTGCTCAATTTACTCAAGTCTTTGTAACATGTAAAGACTTTATTCCAAGTTAGGCCTTTGTCCCTTACCCAAAAAGTTTTTAGTCTCATTTGTCTAAAAGGACCCTGGAAAACCTTACTTTGTCCCACGTGAACTGACTCTCTAGAGGCCCATAAACTTTACCTATCACGATGCCCTACCAACCCATCAAGAGCATTCCTGGAACTCCCAGACCGAGGGGAAGGCAGAGGATACCCAAGCTCCTTCCCCAGAGTCCCTCTGTAGGTAAGATACATCTTGTTTTAGCAATACATATGCTCAGATTCCCTAAAAAGTACCTAATATTGAAAAATCTCAACAACTTTTGACCCTCTTTGGTTGAAAGAAGGCTTGTGTTGAATTCATTTGAGCAGGACCCAGCAAGTTGCTGTCTTTGGGTCCTCAACAATTCAATAACATTACAGTTAACCTTAAATCCCAGTCTTTTTCTATGGAAGAATGATATAACCTCACAGTTATACTTTGGTTTCCTTTTATTTATCTAATTATTCCTATAACATTCAGAAAGAATGTTCTATTTCAGGTATTTTATCTTTCACAAGACTATACCAGAGTACTCATTTATCCAATTAATTGAAAACAGCAAGATTCCATTATTTGCATTGTGCTTACATTTTAAATTATCTGCTATGATTATAGAAACATGCCATGTAGATGAAAAGCAAGGACCTAATTAGACATCATCTCCACTTTATAACTAGACTGCGAAATAGCCAAAGGGGAAAACATTCCTTTTCAAAGGAACACAATGAGGAAACTGAGCCAGAAAGATCCCAGCCCAGGCTGAGGACACAATTGTCCCTTGTGGCTTGTACATTAGATGGCAGTTTTCACTAATCAAAAATTTTACCAGGACTCACATCTTAAATTTGTCCTAAAAACCAATCACTAGAGATTATTTATCTCCAACACAAATTCCTTATTTAGGAACTCCATATGCAGTTTACAATTTACATAGAGAACACAGCTTTAACAAAGTCAAGGGCCACACTACTTGGGTGATCATTTTAGACTCTTTAGGCCCTGGGTGGGGCTGGTACCACTCCTCTTCTCTGACAATAGAAAGAGTTAACATCTCTTCTCTGAGCATCTCCAGCTCAGATTAAATCTTAAGAAGTCCTTTTCTAATGACTGGACTTCAAAAGGAAAGGAAGATGGAGCCAGAAGGCTGTCTGTCTTAAAATTATCCTAGAGCTTCCTGGAGCCATAAAACTTATCTTGTCCCTTATCTTCCAACCGCCCATAAATCTTTTAGTTATAACAAATTAACTTACAAACTTAAATTTGGCAGGTAAGCCTTTCAAAACTCATACAAAAGATTTTACAAAACATTTCTTCATACAACAAATATTTTTCTCTTTTAAGAACAATTTACAATTTATCACAAAACCCTCATGAATCTAATTGGCAAAAATTACAAAAGATTTAAAACCAAGGCCTTTTTCACATTTGCCCATAAGCTTCCTTTTACAAACATACCTGAATGTTTAAATGCTTGAAGATTCATAGCAAAAAAAAAAAAAAATTGTTAAAACTTCCTTCTTAACAACAGAAATAAACTTTTAAACATACTTAATACATCCTTAGATGGAACAGGCTTGAAAATCACACCCATATATAAAAATATATGTATTTTTTTCCCCAAGGATTGTCATTTTCTCAGTAGGAATTCTACAACACAGAAACTCTTACACAGAATTCACAACAGCTTCTTTTAACCAATTCACCATTAATTTAACTATGTAATTTCTAATACAGCAACATTTAGATTTACTTAAAAATTTAAAGTTATTTAAGTTGATTTAAAACTTAAAATAAGCCACCATTCATTCACCTGAATGCATTGCCACATCACCTTGAACTGTATTTCATCTGACACCATGTGGACCTTCGCTATCACCTGATATCCTTTCAGATACAGTCATCTCAAATTTGATTGAGCTTTTAATTATCAAATCAAGTTACATGATTTTTCTGTCTTCTTAAAATACTTCTTCACACCCTCATTACTAACTGAAACCAGCTGCAATCAAAACCTTTATTTTTTCAAGTCTCTCAATCCCATTACTCAGATTATCCAGTTCCTCCACATTTTAGCTATAACTGTCTGCATTGGAATCCCCTTCCAGCTTAAAGCAAAGAACTCTACCTTTATAGGGAAAACATCAACATTTTCACTGCTTATTTATAACCAAATACAAGTTTCAAATGATCAAATTTTTATCACATCCTTTTAAGATCCCAATCTCTATATAACAAACTCCAAATTTAAAAATTGTGTAACAATTGTGTAACAATTAGATTAATGTTGCATCTAACATACCCATCCTTATACCCATCCTTGTGTTAAGCACTTTACAATCATAAGTGCTGAATAACAATATCTTTTTCTTCTTAATCCTGATAGGAAGAGCATTCTCAGAGGTTTCTCTGTATTCCTTCAGGACAGATTTTGACTTGAAATCATATCAAAGCTGGATTTATAATCACTAATGGTAAACATTTTAGCCCTCCTTTTGAAAAAAATACTCTTGCTAATTAAAAGAAAACTTCATTTAGAATTTCCCATAACCTCTTTTTATTCTACTTCCTTAAAGATCTGCAAAGCCATCTTTTAGCTCCCCTCCCCCTTCCATGGTCTACCAGACCTGGAGCTTAACCAATTAACTCAGGCTGGGAGGGGGCAACCTCCCCCTTATCCACATGGTCAGAACACATGGACAGAGTTAATGCTTCTAAAAGAAATCACTGAAATTCTAAAGCGAATTCGTGGTTTTAAACACATTGTCTTTGGTATCAGATATGTTGACCCAATTCAAACCTGAAGTGAGGTCTCATCGAATTAAAACCCAACTTTTCACTCCAGACTTCCTGTCTTTTACTCTGCTAATTCCCATTACAAAAGAGATCCTCCTTTAGGTGAGGTCTGCCACTCCACAAAGGGAGAAAGACTTTCCCAGAGTCAAAAAGCTGTTAATCAGATTAATTTAAAAAAAACCTCCTTGCCCAGGCAAAATGGTCTAAATAATTTAATACCGACAGTGTGACTTCCAAGCATTAAGCTTGGGAGCTTAAGAACTAATAGTAATAATTACAAATCACAGTAAACAATTTAAAATTTTTTAAATCCAATAACCTTCTATGACTTTGTCTATTAGTTTCCCAGCCAGGCTAAATATTTTCTTAAGTAGGATGGGAGAGGGGAAAGGAAGTACAAGGTCCAAGCATATGGACCACCATCCTACCCATATCCTCCCCTTCAGATAAACCAAATACCATTTCTTCCAGCTTCTTTGTTCCTTAAAAAGAAACTCAGAAGAGCCTAACAATTTAGCTTATCAATAGTCATGTTTTTTTAAGTTGAATACTCTGCAAAGAGCAAAAATCTTTCTTTTTCTCCTTCACAGAACCTGACCAAACAACTTCTTAAAAGTTTTCAAACTTCCTATTAACACCATCATCAAGCCAAACAGTAACATCTTTCTCTCTCTCTCCAGCCCACTCACTCCTCTGAGGCTGCTGTAATCAGGGACAGAAAGAGAGGGGGAGAGTAAGAGAAAGCAGAATTCCAAGGCAAGTCCTTGCTACTCAGGCTGGCTGCATGGCTGCATTTACAATTTAATAAAACACTTCACAAACACAGAACAGATAGTGCAATACAGTTCTTCTCTTTTTAGGAAATAAACTAATTTTAGACTAGAACAGTCAAAATTCAACTATTTATGTCAATTTACTCTGACTGATTCCCAGTCAATTTCAAAAGGATCCTTCCCAGATCTAGAGTCTCCCTCCCTCTCTTTCTCTCTGCTCTCTCTCTCCAGAGCAGAGGAAGGAATATAGCCAGCATTCCTTCAAATGGACTTCTGAAGTAATATCCAGAGGATTATTCTTTCCCTCCCTCCTACCATTGTTTTAAGAGCACTCCCTCCCCATTTTAGGATTTATACTGTGAAAGCCCCCAAAGAACTGGTCCTGCCTAAGATCCCGAGGCAGACTAGGCAGTACTTAGCCACAGATTTTCCTGCCCTTGCTCAGGTCCCTGATTTACCCTGCCTCTGGGCCATTCAATCCATTGTTTTAGCTGTGTTCCTGAGTTCCCAACAATTCCAAACAGTCCCGGAGAAGTTAGCAGCCAGAAGAAGGGAACCAGGACTGTGGGTGTCTTGGCCACTGAAAAATCAGTGGGTGCGCTCCTAATCCCCACAAGCAAGATTCCATCCTAACCTTTCTGATGCTAAAGAACCCGGATGAGCTCCCAAGAATTGTTAGAAGTGAACCTGTTTAACAAGCACCCAACAGTGAGAATCATGCTCACCTTAAATAAAGAACAATATCTGTTGTGAAATCAGGAAAGTCTTTATTAATCTTTACATCCATTCCCCCTGAATGGACCGTAGCCTTCTCAGTAAAGTTACAGGAAGATTACAACACATTCAGGAGGATGGGGGCTTCTTATACTGTGTTCTGGACTTTTGTTCTCCTCTCTGATAGACCCTTCCTTACAGGGCTCTTCGGGCCTGTGCATTAATTTCTGACCTCTAACATGTCCATGCTAGGTCACAACCTAGCATGTGGACAACAGAACTTTCTTACTTCCCCCAGGCACTGATAGTATTCTAGATAACTGTCAAATGATTTATTTATTGTCATTGTTGCTAATATGTGTAAGAGGCAGGATTTGAACCCAGATCTTCCTGAAGTTAAGGGTGAATATCCTTTATATCATGCTACCTCTCAACTCTGTAGTACACTTCTATAATACATGTTTAGATTTAGAAGGTGAGGTTGGTGACCTTGCACAGCTCTCCCTTACTCAAGTCAAGCCTACTGCAAGTCATGTCATCATCCTGATATCATGGTCCTCTTTGAGAAGGAAGGACAAGCACAACAACAAAGATTATTTTTTGTGTGGCTGTCTTATTCCAATATAAAGGAATTGATGACAAAGATGGCATCCTATCAAATTTCCCCCTCAGCCCCACCTCTTCCTTAGGGCTCTGTACTCAGTAGATACTAAATAAACATTGGTTATACTGCATTTTTCTGGACCTTGACATTTCTAGTGGAAAAGTCTTTCTGCGCCGAGAGGCCAAGATCAATGCTCTATTCAGATGATTTTCTTGAAATGGAAAATACCTTAATTGTTATGGGGGATTTTTTGGAGGCAGTTGGGATTAAGTGTCTTGCCCAGGATCACACAGCTATTATGTGAGGGTGGATTTCAACCCACTTTTTCCTGATTCCAGGGTAGGTGATAAATAATTGTTTATAACGAGTGAATGCATATAAATTAACTGAAGAAAGGAATATGGACTTAGGTACACTATTCTATTTCGTTCTAACTAGGAACCAACTTTCAAGTTTACTACAGCTTGTCCTTTTATTTAATCAAATGTTTGTCTAATTGAACTTATTGAATTCAATAGTTCAGCGTTGAGTTATTAAATGCCAAACTCTTTCTCAAGAGAATGGAATTTCAAGTTCAATTCTTACCCTAACAAAGATACGGCTATTTGCTGCATTGAAGTATTCATTAGTAAAATATGCCAATCTATACATTTTAAAGGCTATTGGTTTTCATAGAATCATGTAGCAAGAGATAGTAGAGACCTCAGAAATTATCTAGTTCAATCCCCTCATTTTATTTTATTTTTTAATATAGATTTATTTATTTAACTTTTTACATTCATTTTCACAAAATTTTGGGTTCCCAATTTTCTCCCCAGTTGTCCCCTCCCCCACCCCAATACACCAAGCATTCTAATTTCCCCTGTCACCAATCTGCCCTCTCTTCTATCCTCCCTCTCTTCTCTTGTCCCCATCTTCTCTTTTGTCCTGTAGGGCCAGATGACTTTCCATTCCCCATTAAATGTATTTCTTATTTCCTAGTAGCAACAACAATACTAAACAGTTGTTCCTAAAACTTTGAGTTCCAAATTCTCCCCATCCCTCCCTCCCCACCCATTCCCTTTGGGAAGGCAGGCAATTCAATATAGGCCATATCTGTGTTGTTTTGCAAATGACTTCCATGATAGTCGTGTTGTGTAAGACTAACTGTATTTCCCTCCATCCTATCCTGCCCCCCATTGTTTCTATTCTGTCTTTTGATCCTGTCCCTCCCCAAGAGTGTTGACTTCAAATTGCTCCCTCCTCCCATTGCCCTCCCTTCCATCATCCCCCCCCCACTGCTTATCTCCTTCTCCCCCACTTTCCTGTATTGTAAGATAGGTTTTCATGCCAAAATGAGTGTGCATTTTATTCCTTCCTTTAGTTGAATGTGATGAGAGTAAACTTCATATTTTTTTCTCAGCTCTCTTCTTTTTCCCTCCACTAAAAAGTCTCCTGCTTGCCTCTTGAATGAGATATAATTTACCCCATTCCATTTCCCCCTCTCTCCTCCCACTACATTTCTCTCTCACCTTTTACTTTAATTTCTTTTAAGATATGGTCCCATCCTATTCAATTCACTCTGTGCTCTCTGTCTCTGTGTGTGTGTGCATGTGTGTGTGTGCACGTGTATACATGTGTGTGCATGTGTGTATGTGTGTGTGTAGTCCCACCAACTACCCAGATACTGAAAAGTTTTAAGAGTTACAAATATTGTCTTTCCAGGTAGGAATGTAAACAGTTCACCTTTGGTAAGTCCCTTATGACTTCTCTTTACTGTTTACTTTTTCATGCTTCTTCTCATCCTTGTGTTTGAAAGTCAAATTTTCTTTTCAGCTCTGGTCTTTTCATCAAGAATGATTGAAAGTCCTCTATTTCATTGAAAGACCAGTTTTTCTCCTGGAGTATTATACTCAGTTTTGCTGGGTAGGTGATTCTTGGTTTTAGTCCTAGTTCCTTTGACTTCTGGAATATCCTATTCCATGCCCTTCGATCCCTTAATGTAGAAGCTGCTAGATCTTGAGTTATCCTGATTGTGTTTCCACAATACTGGAATTGTTTCTTTCTAGCTGCTTGCAAGATTTTCTCCTTGAGCTGGGAGTTCTGGAATTTGGCCACAATGTTCCTAGGAGTTTCTCTTTTTGGATCTCTTTCAGGTGGTGATCGGTGGGTTCCTTGAATACTTATTTTGCCCTCTGGTTCTAGAATATCAGGCAGTTTTCCTTGATAATTTCATGAAAGATGATGTCTAGGCTCTTTTTTTTGATCATAGCTTTCAGGTAGTCCCATAATTTTTAAATTGTCTCTCCTGGATCTATTTTCCAGGTCAGTTGTTTTTCCCATGAGATATTTCACATTCTCTTCCATTTTTTCATTCTTTTGGTTTTGTTTTGTGATTTCTTGGTTTCTCAGAAAGTCATTAGCCTCCATTTGTTCCATTCTAATTTTGAGAGAACTATTTTCTTCAGTGAGCTTTTGAACCTCTTTTTCCATTTGGCTAATTCTACTTTTGAAAGCATTCTTCTCCTCATTGGCTTTTTGAACCTCTTTTGCCAATTGAGTGAGACTATTTTTCAAGGTGTTTTTTTCTTCAGCATTTTTTTGGGTCTCCTTTAGCAAGGTATTGACCTGTTTTTCATGCTTTTCTTGCATCTCTCTCATTTCTCTTCCCAGTTTTTCCTCCACCTGTCTAACTTGATTTTCAAAATCCTTTTTGAGTTTTTCCATGGCCTGAGCCCATTGGATATCTATTTTGGATATTTGGGGTACAGAGGCCTTGGCTTCTATGTCTTTCCCTGATGGTAAGCATTGTTCTTCCTCATCAGAAAGGAAAGGAGGAAACATCTGTTCACCAAGAAAGTAACCTTCTATGGTCTTATTTTTCTTCCCTTTTCTGGGCATTTTCCCAGCCAGTTACTTGACTTCTGAGATTCCTGTCCACCCCCCGCCTAGATCCGCCCAGCTAGTGCTTGGGGTCTGAGATTCAAATGCTGCTCCCCAGCCTCAGGGCTTTCAGCAGTGGGCGCAGCTGCTATTCAATGTGAGCTTAAGTTCTGGTGCTCATGTGGGGGCAGGGCTGCCTCCCAGGCTCAGTTCCCTCAGGGAGTTGATGTGGAGATCTACAGTAATGGATTTGAGGTCCTGTCTGCTCTGGGAGCCCCTGGCCGCCGCTGCCTCTGCAGCTGCCTCCCAAGGGGCCTGAGTTATGGAGACACCCCGCTCCCCTCTCGGCCAGCCCAGAAGTCTCTCTCACTGACCTGTAGCACCTGTGGGTGGAGGGGCCTTCACGGCCGCCGGAGGTTCTGTCCCTGAAGCTTTCTCGGATGTGTTCCTCTCGGGGCTGCGTGGCCAGGGCTGGGCTCCACTGTCCGGTGCGTGAGGGACCTTTGGGGTCGGTTTTTCAGGGCTCTCTGGAACAGAAATCTCCTCCACTGCATTGCTGTGAGGCTTCCACTGCTCCAGAATTTGTGGGGAGTTCTTTTTACAGGAAATTTATGGGCTGTGGGTTCAGGGCTAGCATATGTGAGTCTTTCTACTCCACCATCTTGGCTCCTCCCCCCAATCCCCTCATTTTAAAGAGAATGGAATTCTTAAGAACTGTAAAATTGTTTGCTGCATGTAAGGATATTTTAGTAAATTTTTGGTTTTTATCTCCAACTTTCCGCGACTCCATTTGGAGTTTTCTTAACAGATAAGCTGGAGCGCTTTGCCATTTCCTTCTCCAGCTCATTTTATAGATGAGGAAATTGAGGCAAATAAGGGTGACTTACCCAGTATCACACATGTAATATCTGAGGCTGGATTTGAACTCAGGTTTTCCTCACCCCAGGCCCAGTACCCTTTCTACTGTGCCACTTACCTGCCCCTTAGTAAAATATATTAATGAATGTACCTTAAAGGTTATTTGCTTTTATAAAATCATATCTAGAGCTAGTAGGGACCTCAGAAATTATCTAGTTCAACCCCCTCATTCTACAGGTGAGGAAACTGAGGCCTGTGGAGGTTAAATGATTTGCCCAAGGCTGCATAGCATATATCAAGAGGTAAAGGGATAATCAATTAAAAACAAAGGCTTTCTATTTAACAACCATAGGAGGAACAACTTCAACTTTTATTTTTTTATCATTATTATTATTTGTTTCTGAAGGAAACAACATCAGAAGATAGCATAGACTGAGAGTTGGGAAAGTCCTTGGTGATTTTCTAATCAAACCCTTTCATTTTATAGTGGAGGAAATAGAGGCCCAGAGATAGTAAGTGGAAGCAAGGCAAGACATTTTTTTTTTCTAGGAATGTATTTTAGTATTTTATGTTTCCTCAATTACATGTAAAAACTATTTTTAACATTTATTTTTAAAACTTTGAGTTTTAGATTCTCTTCCTTCTTTCCTCTCCCACTCTATTAAAAAGATAAACAATTCAGTATAGATTATCCATGTGTAGTCATGCAAAACATCTCCATATTAATCATGTTGTGAAAGAAAATATAAGCAAAAAAACTCTCAAGAAAAATAAATAAAGTTTAAAAAAGTGTGCTTCAATCTGTATTCAGATACAACCAGTTCTTTCTCTGGGCATAGATAGCAATTTCATCATAAGTCATTCTGAGTTGTCTTGCATCATTGTATTGCTTAGAACAGCTAAGTCATTCACAGTGGATCATCTTACAATGTTGCTGTTATTTTGTACTCAGTACATTTCACTTTGCATCAGCTCATGTAAGTCTTTCCAAGTTTTCCTGAGAGCATCCTGATCATTGTTTCTTATAGTATAATAAATAGTATTCCATCATAATCACATACCACAATTTGTTCAGTCATTCCCCAATTGATGGGCATCCCCTCCATTTCCAATTTTTTGCCCCCAGAAAAGAGTTGCCATAAATATTTGTGTGTGTGTGTGTGTGTGTATACACACACTCTGTAAAATGGTAGAATCAGTTTATAAGTCCCACTAATAGTACATTAGTATCTCATTTTTCCCATATCCCCTCCAACATTTGTTATTTTCCTTTTCTGTCCTGTTAGTTTATCTATTAAATATGAAGTAGTACTTCACTTAATTTAATTTACATTTCTCCAATCAATAGTGAGCAAGAGAATTTTTTCATATGAGATAGTTTTGATTACTTCATCTGAAAACTATTCATGTCTTTTGATCATTTATCAATTGGGGAATGGCTTTTATTTTTATAAATTTGATTCAATTCTCTATGTTTTTGAGAAATTAGTATTGCTAACTGTATTTCCCTCCAGCCTATTTCCCCCAACCAGTTAATTCTATTTTTTCTCTCTTTTCATCATGTCCCTCTTTTTTTTTTCTTCAGCATTTTTTTGGGTCTCCTTTACCAAGATATTGACCCATTTTTCATGCTTTTCTTGCATCTCTCTCATTTCTCTTCCCAGTTTTTCCTCCACCTGTCTAACTTGATTTTCAAAATCCTTTTTGAGCTCTTCCATGGCCTGAGCCCACCGGATATCCACCTGGGATGTCTAGGATACAGAGGCCCCGACCTCCACGTCTTTCCCTGATGGTAAGAATAGTTCCTCATCATCAGAATTGAAAGGCGGGAACATCTGTACCCCATCAAAGTAGCTTTCTATAGTCTTATTTTTATTCCCTTTTCTGGGCATTTTTCCAGCCAGTTATTTGACTTTTGAGATTCCTGTCCACCCCCACCTAGATCAGCCCAGCTAGTGCTTGGGGTCTGAGATTCAAATGGGCTTTCCCCGGCAGGCGCGGCTCAGGTGGGGGCAGGGCCGCCTCCCAGGCTCAGTTCCCTCAGGGGCTTTATGAAGAGACCTTCAGTAATGGGGTGGGTGGGGGCAGGGCTGTCTCCCAGGCTCAGTTCCCTCAGGGGGCTTATGCAGAGACGTTCGGTAATGGCCCTGAACTTCTGCCTGCTGCTCCAGGAGTCCCGGGCTGCTGCCGCTGCCTCTGCCACTGCCTCTGCCGCTGCCTCCCGAGGGGGCCCAAGTCGAGGAGACACTCCGCTCCCCTCTCGGCCAGCTCAGACGTCTCTCTCACTGACCTGGAGTGTCTGTGGGTGGAGGGACCTTCGTGGCCACGGAGATTCCATCCCTGAAGTCTGCTCGGATCAGCTTCTCTGGGACCGCGCGGCCAGGGCAGCACAGGGGCGGCTCTCCAGGGCTCTCTGGAATGGAAATCTTTTCCACTGTGTTTCTGCGGGCCTTGCAGTGCTCCAGAATTTGTGGGGAGTTCTTCTTGCAGGAAATATATGGGCTGTGGGTTCAGAGCTAGCATACATGAGTCTTTCTACTCTGCCATCTTGGCTCCACCCCCCATCATGTCCCTCTTTAAAAGTGTTTTGCTTCTGATTACCCTCTCCCCAAATGTGCTCTCCCTTATATCACTCCTCCCTTCTCTTATCTCCTTTCTCTCCTACTTTCCTGTACTTCCTATCTCCTTTCCCTTCTAAGATAGATTTTTGCACCCGATTGAGTTGTGTATGTTATTCCCTCTTTAAGCCAATTCTGATGAGAGTAAGGTTCACTCATGCCCCCTTACCTCTCCACTCTTCCCCTCCACTGTAAAAGCTTTTTCTTACCTCTTTCATGTCATATAATTTACCCTATTCTACCTTTTTCTTTCTCTTTCTCCAAGTATATTCCTCTCTAAACCCCTAATTTTATTTTCTTTTTAGATATCATTCCTTTATATTCAACTCATAGCTGTGCCACCTGTCTATATATACTCCTTCTGCCTTATATGCTCCTTCTAACTGCCTTAATAATGAGAAAATTCTTATGAGTTACAAGAATTATCTTCCCATGTAGATATGTAAGTAGTTTTACCTTACGAAGTCCCTTAGGCTTCCCTTTTGCTGTTTACCTTTTCATGCTTCTTTTGCATCTTGTATTTGAAAGTCAGTTGTTTTTAGAGATACTTCTAGGAACCTGTAAGTTTTCAGCTCTTTCAAGGTGGTACGATCTAAGAAGAGGTGTGTTTAGCACTCTCCTGGCCTGTGCTCTGGTTTCTGAGTGATCACAAGCATTCTTTCCTGCCCTGGAACTGTGAGGAGGGTCCCTGCTCCATTGCAGGTGCAAGCTCTGGTGTGCTAGTGTTCCTCCTCATTCTGGGACTGCCACCCAGGACTGTGCCCCAAATCTGAGTATGGGCAAAGTAATAAAGTCCTACCCCCAGTGCCAGCAAAGAGACCCCTGTAATCTCTTCCCGACTGGCTGTTCAACCCCTTATCATCTGTTGACTGAGAAGTTTAAAGGCAGCCACTGTTGTCACTCTTTCAATAGCTCTCAAGGCCTGCTCCTGCTTTGCTGGTACCCAATCTATGCTGGCCTGGCCTGCGCTGGACTGTGCTCCACTCTCACTCCAGTGCTACAGACCTCTCCTACCAAACTTCCAAGTTGTCTTTGGCTGGAAAATTATTTCACCCCATCCTTTTGGTGTGTTCTGCTGTTCCAGAATTTGTTTAATTTATTTATTATTTAAAGGTGTTCAGAGGGTTTATGGGGAGAGCTCAGGAGAGTTGCTGCCTTTGCCATCTTGGCTTTATTTCCTCTAAGTGAGGCTTTCTAAAAGACTCAGAATGATATAAGATTCTTGAAACACTTTTGTCTTGATGATTATGAAAATGAGCCTTTTCCTCACATAATGATGCGACTACATCACAAGTTATTGCTAAAATATTACATTTTTATAATATGTTACTAATATTTAAAATATATGGATATGCTATAATATGCTATTTTATAATAATAGTAGTCATTTACAGTAAGAATATTGTAAATGCTTGTTAAATTGAGTTGAAATGAATATTTTAAAACAGTAATCAGTTTGGTGATAATTGCTAGGATTTTAGTCCATTATAATTTGGAATTAGAAACTAGGTCCTTTCTAGAAGCCCTGAAGGATTAAAAATTATATTTTTTTAAGATCATAACTCTAGAGCTAGAAGGAACTGAGAGAGGTCATAGAACCCAACATTATCACTTTAAAAATGAGGAAATTGAAACCCAGTAAGACTTAGCCAAGATCCTATAGACAGTAAATATGAGAGATAGGATTTGAATCCAAAACCTTAGACTCCAGAGTCAATCAATGCTCTTTCCCCTGTACCATGATACTTAACTAGAGTGCCAGTAGTAGTAGTAGTATTGGGCATAGCTAGATGGCACCACAATGCATAGAGTGCCAGGCCTAGAGTCATGAAGACTCATCTTCCTGAGTTCAAATTTGGCTTCAGACATTTACTAGCTGTGTGACCATGTGCAATTCATGTGACCCTTTTCTGGCCTCAGTTTCCTCAGCTGTAAAATGAGCTAGAGAAAGAAATGGCAAACCACTCCAGTATCCTTGCCATGAAAATCCCAAGTGGGATTTCTGACAAAGAGTCAGACGTGAATGAAAATAGCTGAACAACAGTAGTCATATCAGTAGTTATCATGATAATCATACTAGCGAACAATTTACGATAATAAAAAGACTTGGTTTGGATGTTAGGTAGAGACCCTATTAGAAACAAAGGCTTCACAAAACTGCATCAGTTATTACTGACCACTAGGGGGCAGTAGCATCACTCAAAATCCGACAGGCATCTTTTTCAGCATCAGTCATAGATATGAATACCAGAAAAGCACCTAGCTAGGATCGTCACATGTTTATTTATCTTTGTTTATAGATTTCCACATGAAGCATCTGATATGTTTTAAAAACTGCTTTTCTGTTGGAAGTTTTTTGATATTTTAATCAATTTCATAATGCAAATTGAAAACAAGGGTGACAGAGACAGAAAGATCTAAATATATAAGTTAAATTTGGATTATTTACCTCTCTTCTAAATGTGTCTGTTCTATTTCTTTTTTTTTTTTTATTTTTTTTAATTTTTTTTTTATTATTATATCTTTTTTTTTTATTTATTTAGCTTTTTACATTCATTTTCACAAATTTTTGGGTTCCAAATTTTCTCCCCTTTTCTCCCCTCCCCCCACCCCAATACCCCAAGCAATCTAATTTTCCCTATCTTCAATCTGTCCTCTCTTCTGTCATCCCTCCCTTCCCTTGTCTCTATCTTCTCTTTTCTCCTGTAGGGCCAGATGACTTTCTATTCCTCATTAACTGTATGTCTTCTTTCCTAGTTGCAACAACAATACTAAACAATTGTTCCTGAAACTTTGAGTTCCAAATTCTCCCCATCCCTCCCTCCCCATCCATTCCCTTTGGTACGGCAGGCAATTCATTATAGGCCATATCTGTGTAGCTTTGCAAGTGACCTTCCTGATAGTCGTGTTGTGTAAGACTAACTGAATTGCCATCCCTCTTAACCTGCCCCTCATTGTTTCTCTTCTGTCCTTTGATCCTGTCCCTCCCCAAGTGTTGACTTTCAATTACTCCCTCCTCCCTTTGCCCTCCCTTCCATCATCCCCCCCCCAATATCTCCTTCTCCCCCGCTTTCTTATACTGTAAGATAGGTTTTCATACCAAAATGAGTGTGCATTTCACTCCTTCGTTTAGTCAAATGTGATGAGGGTAAACTTTTGTTTGTTTGTTTGTTTGTTTGTTTGTTTTTTTTCCCTCAGCTCTCCTCTTTTTCCCTCCACTAAAAACATCTCCTACTTGCCTCTTAAATGACATATAGTTACCCCCTTCCATTTCCCCCTCTTTCCTCTCACTACATTTCTCTCTCACCATTTACCTTAATTTCTTTTAAGGCATGGTCCCATCCTATTCAGTTCAATCTGTGCTCTCTGTCTCTGCATGTGAATGCATGTGTGTATGTGTGTGCATGCGTGTACATGTGTATGTGTGATCCCACCAACCACCCAGATACTGAAAAGTTTTAAGAGTTAGAAATATTGTCCTTCCCTGTATGAATGCAAACAGTTCATTTCTGGTAAGTCCCTTAATACTTCTCCTTGCTGTTTACTTTTGCATGCTTCCTCTCATTCTTGTGTTTGAAAGTCAAATTTTCTTTTCAGCTCTGGTCTTTTCATTAAGAATGATTGAAAGTCCTCTGTTTCATTGAAAGACCATATTTTCCCTTGAAGTATTATACTCAGTTTAGCTGGGTAGGTGATTCTTGGTTTGAGTCCTAGTTCCTTTGCCTTCTGGAATATCCTATTCCACGCCCTTCGATCCCTTAATGTAGAAGCTGCTAGATCTTGGGTTATCCTGATTGTATTTCCACAGTACTGGAATTGTTTGTTTCTGGCTGCTTGCAAGATTTTTTCCTTGAGCTGGGAGTTCTGGAATTTGGCCACAATGTTCCTAGGAGTTTCTCTTTTTGGATCTCTTTCAGGTGGTGATCGATGGATTCTTTCAATACTTATTTTGTCCTCTGGTCCTAGAATGTCAGGGCAATTTTCCTTGATAATTTCATGCAAGACGATGTCTAGGCTCTTTTTTTGATCATGGCTTTCAGGAAGTCCCATAATTTTTAAGTTGTCTCTCCTTGATCTGTTTTCCAGGTCAGTTGTTTTTCCCATGAGATATTTCACATTCTCTTCCATTTTATCGTTCTTTTGGTTTTGTTTGGTGATTTCTTGGTTTCTCATAAAGTCATTAGACTCCATCTGTTCCATTCTAATTTTGAGAGAACTATTAAATTCAGTGAGCTTTTGAGCCTCTTTTTCCATTTGGCTCATTCTGCTTTTGAATGCATTCTTCTCCTCATTGGCTTTTTGAACCTCTTTTGCCAATTGAGTGAGCCTATTTTTCAAGGTGTTAATTTCCTCAGCATTTTTTTGGGACTCCTTTACCAAGATATTGACCTTTTTTTCATACTCTTCTTGCATCTTTGTCATTTCTCTTCCCAGTCTTTCCTCCACCTGTCTAACTTGCTTTTCAAAATCCTTTTTAAGCTCTTCCAAGGCCTGAGCCCACCCAACACCCCCCTGGGGTGTCTGGGGTACTGAGGCCCCGCCCTCCACATCTTTCCCTGATGGGAAAAATACGTCCTCGTCCTCCCCATCAGATCCGAAGGTCGGAATCATTTGCATTTGTTGGAAAAAACTCTCTAAAGTCTTATTTTTCTTTCCCTTTCTAGGCATTTTCCCAGCCAGTTACTTGACTTCTGAGATTCCTTTCCACCTCAGCCTGGATCCGCCCAGCTAGTACTTGGCCCCTGAGATTCAAATGCGCTTTCCCGCGGCAAGCTTTAGTTCTGGCGCAGGGTGGGGGCAGGGCCGCCTCTTAAGTTGGGCCCTCAGGGGCTTTCTGAAGAGACTTTCAGGAACGGAGAGAGTGGGGGCGGGGTGGGGGGCCCCCGCCTGCTGTGCTCAGCTCCCTTGGGGGTTTTATTCAGAGGCGTTCAGCAGTAGAGCAGGGTGGGGGCAGGGCCGTCTCCCCTGCTCGGCTCCCTCAGGTTGGAAAGACCTTCAGTATTGAAGATCCTACCTGCTGCTGGGGGATTCCTGAGTCCCAGGCCGTTGCCGCCTCAGCCGCCCGCCCACGCCTCTGCCTCCGCCGCTTCCTGCCCCCGTCTCTGCCTCCCCCGCTTCCTGCCCCGTCTCTACCGCCGCCGCTTCCTCCCGAGGGGGCCCGCTCCCCTCCCCTAGCGCAGGCTTCTTTTTAACTGACCTTTAGCTTCTGTGGGCAGAGGGACTTTCCCGGCTGCCGGACCCGGAGCTTTCCTCTCTGAAGTCTGCTCAGGTCAGCTTCTCTGGGTCGCGGCCAGGGATGTGGGTGGGGTCCGCTTTCCGGGGTGCGATGGACCCCGGGGACGGCTCTCCAGGGTTCAGTGGAACGGAAATCTCTTCCCCTACGTTTGTGCACCCCCTGCAGAGATTCAGAATTTATGGGGCTCTCCTTTTACCTCAATTCCATGGGTTGTGGGCTCGGAGCTCGTGAATGTGCGTCCTTCTACTCCGCCATCTTGGCTCCGCCCCTTGTCTGTTCTATTTCTAAGATACCAATCACAAAGCATCTGGTTGGCATTTAGTTATTAATCAAATGATGTATCCTTGGGGCTTTCACACACACACACACACACACACACACACACACACACACTATAGCTTCTTCAGTCAAAAATGGACTCCTCATCATCTATGCAATTTGTTGTACACATTAATTCTTTGGGAGCATTCCAGATTCTTCTTTTGTCAATTAAGAAAAGGTTTTGAGTATCTTGACTCCTGGGGGCTGCAAAGCTGGAACTCTGGCAGAAAACATTCCATTACTGTGAACACCTTGGCTAAGAAATGCAACCGTAGGAAACCTGAGGCTAGTGAAGGACTTCTGTCACCCGAATGCTTCTCTGTCCCCCATGAGAGGCAGAAATCAGCTTTCCTCTCGCCTAACAGCCTGATTGAGAGTTGGAGGGGTGGAGAGGAAGGCTATTCTTATCTTACTATCTTGAATGCTTCAGTTCATCATCTTGATCTTTTTCATTTTTAAGAAGCAAGGAGAAATAAAGATAGAAAATATTTTAACATAATGGTGTTATAAGTAAAAACCTTTACTTATCCTTCTCCAGCTCTTATAGTTTTCTTATTCCATTTATTCATGCTTTCTCCCTCCTATACCCTTATCCTCCTTACCCCCCCAGATGCAAGTCTTTCTTCATTCTAATTACTGTCTGACTTGACCTTGCTGTTCCTCGGGAAAGACAAAATATGCATTCTATTGTGTATTGTGGGTACCATATTTTTTCTTCCTTGTTGTGACCCCTGAGTTTAGAGAGCAATATTACTTCCTGAACCTCAGAGGAGTGTTCTGAGACATCACTCAGAGAATCAAGGGTCAGAGGTTGGGCCTGGAACAAGAATAATGACCAAAAGAAAGGTGTTTTCTTTTGGTTGGGTCTAGGGCATGTCTATTATCAAAACCTTACCAATGAGTGGCATCAAAGAAAAACCTGAAACAAAAGCTCTTGGTAAACCTAGGTTTCCATCCTAGTGAGTAATAGCAATGGTAGATCATACTCAGAGAAGGAGATCATGGCAACTTACACAATTAGTTGGGTTTCATGAAAAAGAGATGGGAGTCTGTCACCTTGTTTTGCCTCTTGTTTTGTATGACTTCTTAACCTCATTTTTCTGGGTCTCAGTGTCCTGAGTTGTACAATGAAGAAGCCTGGTCCTTAACTTTTTGTTGTTCTGGATCTCTTTGGCAGTTTGGTGAAACCTATGACTCCTCAGAATAATGTTTTTAAATACATTGAATTATAGAATTATAATTATATTGAAATACAGTTACCAAAATATTTAACAGTAACAATGAAAACAAGTTCATGAATTCCAGGTTAAATTCTGGGTTAGAGTCTCTCTAAAGACCCTTTGAGCTGGTAAGTTAAAAATTAAATTTCCTGAGTTATAGCTTAGGTCCATTTCCTTTAATGCCATTTATTAGAATTGGAATAAATTCAGTTGACCACTAGGCTCTTTAACCACAGTTTTCTATCCCCTTTAACCACAGTTTTCTATCCCTATCAGGATAAAGATTTGAATGTAGAGGGTGAAGAATTACTCCCTTCCTCTGGCCCCTGCCTTTGAAGGTGAGGGTCCCTGACCAGGTCCACCTACAAGTTTTCACCTTTCACCAGGCAGTCTCCTTTTCCCTAGTCATTGAAAAGGGAAGGGAGCAAGGAAATGGGAGCTGACTTTTGTGGAGGGTAAAAGATGAAATGACTAAGGAAACAAAGGTTCTATTTCTTAAGCAATGCATGCCACCTACATAACACATCAGGATTAGGTCTCCTCAGCTTTGGCATTGGACTAGGAATGCAGAGGAAGACAGATTTTTATGCATTAAAAACAATTAATCAAATAAAAGCAATTAATTAAAAGCAAACAATTAACCAGAATACAAAGTTAGTTAAACTGATTTCTAGCTGGATGAAAGATTAGGCACTTTGTAAATTGGGAGGGGGAGAGTGAACGGGTGCGATTCCCTGAAATGGGAAAAAGAAGTGTTTCACATCCCTCCAGCACCTATATTCAATCAAAGGAACATGGAAACGGTATCTTATGCCAAGTAAGGTGCGCTAACTCAGTTTTTTTCTTTCATTAGGGGAAATAAAAATAAAAACAAACCCTGGATCGAATTTATTTTTACTTAACATCATTTCCTTCTGATTGACTCTTACCCAAGATTGGCAAGAGACTGGGACTTTTGGACTGGGGCTTGAACCTTCAACCTTTCTCTATCCCTGTGTACTAAGACCAAACACAGTTCCTCTTTGTTGTAGTCTCTTATTCCCAAATAAGGAAAACACATATCTCAACAGCAATGAGGACGGATCCTTTATATCAAATGGGCCCCCTTTGATGTTAATTATAACAGCCAAGGAAATAACTTTAAAAATAAAAGGGGGGGCAACAAAGGGGTAAGTGATATTTTTCCAGTTGCCCTGAAGTTTGCAACCTGGAGACCATCTGCCAGTGATGGGACACTCCCCATGTACTGATCACCCAAGGATGAGGACACCAGCCATGCTGGTGGAGACTTAGCACCACGACTATCTAGCTCCTCCTCAATCCATGTGCCTCTCTTTCCAGTCACCATGCTGCTGCTCCCCTAGCCCCAATGTCTGCCATAGTTATTGTTTCCACTTTAAAAATCCCTGCCCTCTCTCTATACATTATTCCCTGAAGAGGAGTCCTGAAGACTCAACTAGGAAAGGAAGAAAACAATGCTATCTCCTCCACGCTATTTCTCCCAGGAAACCATGAAACTGGGCTCCACACACATCTCCCTACCTACATACTGAGTTCTACCTCAAAAACACACTACAGAAGTCAAATGATTTTTAAGCTTTCTATTTAGATTGTAAGTTCCAAGAGGATAGGCTGATGTCTTATCTAAATTTTGTATCTCCTCCAATATCCTGCATAGTGCTTGGCTTAACAATAGTTATCTGACACATGTAAGAATATGGAACAAAGGCTATTTCTGATTTTGAATGGCTACACTGAGTGACATTCATAGAGCAACAAGTATACAAACTGGGAAGGGTCCATTCATAGTTTACAAAGAAAGTATAAAGAAAGGTTTACTTTTTTGTTCAATTTAATTCTCCTTTTTACATGTGGCAATATCCTTTGCCCTCTGAAAAAGGCAAATAGTAATTAGTTTTTCTTACTAGAATAGGAAATCCTTGGAAGGCATTATCAAAGATGGAGATGTAAGTAACCTACCTCTGGTCACTGATTTACCACTCTGAAGTCCTTCTTTGGCCTATGTGATGAAGATTTTAGGCAACTTTCAAAAGATCTCAGCTGATCCCTTCCTTTGAAGCCTGCATGATATCAGGAAGCATAAATAGAAAGTGTAGAGAAAACTAGACCCTTAAAACCACACTGCTCCACTGTGAAGAAGTCTGCTTTGGTTTACAATCTCCTTTGCCAAGATAATAAGTCTTACAGCAGTAGTATGATGGATTAGGCTTTAGAAATGCCATTCAAGAAGTCTGCTACGGCATGTGTTGCTTACACATGAAGGATGTAGACAGTTTCAGCTTTGGAGTAGTAACTGCTGCCTTTCTATCTCCAAAGTTCAATTGTCCTGCTTCCTTTGTGTTGGCAACACTATGATCTGAAGAAATGGCTTTGATGTCAGTCTAAGGACCAGAAGATAGAAAGGCAAGCTTTAAACCAAGGGTACTGCCATTCATGCAAATGGCTAGAGGAAGTCCTTGAAACCAACTAGTTAAGATGGAATAGGTTAAGGGAAATAAAGAATGGATGGCTAAATCCTCAAAACATTGAAGAAAGCAGATGAGACAGATGCACAAAATCAAGACAGCCTGAAACTCAAGGGTAGAACTTTCAGGGGTCCAAAAGGGAAGTATTTCTTTCCTAAAATCCAGTTATCCAACAGTCAAGATGGAGTTGTTCCCTGTTTGAGGTCATTTGGGTAGGGCACATAAGAACTGAAATATGTGACAAAGTCAAGGTTTCTGGACTTTGGTCAGGGTTGGATGAGGACATTCCATAAAGACTGAAAGATCTTTTGAATATGAGATTATCATTATGAATCTGTTAGCTACAGAGCTGGAATAAATCAACCAGATGACCTAGAGAGAGGAAAGGATTAGTTGACCCAGAGAAGAGTTAGAAAAAGGGAATTAGGAATTAAGTAGCACCAGAATTTCACTCATAAACCTTCAATGAACTTGTAAAATTTCTCCTATAATTTGTTGTTTTATCTCCTTGGTAGGTAAGCTCTGGGGATGGATCAATCAGCTTCAGCAACTATTAAATTTTTTTTATGCTACATTTTATTCCATGCATACACCAAGGTTATATTTTATTTTTTATTCAAAGTATGATTAGACTACCCCAGCTATTTCTTTAGTCCAGCTGACTAATGTTGAGACAAAACAGCAGGTGACCACAGAACTGTATATGCAGTCTACTTCTAGCCTTGTCTGTCCATTGAAATCATAATCATTTCCCAGAAATCACACCTAAAGAACTATCTAAAAGAATATTATTCAACTTTTATTTCAATATTCCCCTCTCTGTGACAAAATTTCTGTTTATGTTACCTTAATCTAGGATTTAGAGATGAATGATTCATTAAAGAATATTCAGTCCAACTCCTTTCTTTCACAGATGAGGAAACTGAGGCCAGAAGGGTTTGGGTGACTTGCCCTGAATAATGCAGGAACGAAATAGCAGAGCTAGTATTCAAACTCAGGTTCCCTGAATTATAATCTAGTGCTTTCTCCATTCTGCTGCCTTCTTTCATTTTGGTTGTCTATCAATTCTTACCAAATTAGAAAAAAAGAATATAGGCAATAAATAAATGATAATAGAAAATAATGGAATAATAGGTGATAAAATTATAATAGATAATAGAAAATTTTGACTATTTGAATGATTTTTAAATTGATAACTTTATAAAGTTAATATAATTTTACTTGTATAATGTGTCACTTTTCTATTTGCTATTCACCCAGAGTTCAGTAGGATAGACAGGGAAAGTATTTTTCCTATTTTGCAAATGAATAAACAAAGACACATAAGGAAGTTACTTCTTTTAGATCACACCCCTAATTAATGACAAACCTAAGACTAGCACTATTCATGCAATGTGACTAAAATATGAAATATAAGGTTTCTAAAGGAAAATTATCTATTTACTTTAACATTATGGATCATTTCAAGATAAACATACTGAAAGATGCTCATTCCTTCCTAGAATTTCTAGTGAAATGAAAGCAGAAAATTTCCTTAGTAGTTTTTTGTATTGAAAATTCAGAGAGAGACCCAGCATAACATTGTGTTGTCAATAGAAATATAATCATTTATATATAGTAAATGTAGCAAAAGCTATTAAAAAAAAAACCCATCCCTCCAGCCTTCCTTTCTCTCTAGGTAGGGTCTTTTCTTGAAGCACAGGTTTTGACATCAATAGATTCTGCCCTTCTCTTTCCTTGTTAAAGATCTTTTTTAGGAAACAACCATGGGACAGTTTGAATAACTCTATTTAACTGCATTAAAGGATGATGGGACAAAATGAAAGTGAGGAGAGAATGGGATTCCTCTCTGAATCCCAAGACACAGAGGGATGTGCTGACATGAGTTACACTGTCTTCATTTTGAAGGAGAGAAAATGAGAAGGATGAGCATATCATTCTCTGAGACTCTCCAAGTGGGAAGTCAAAAGCTATAAGATCATATACAAAAACAGACATTTTCAAAGAATGTCAGCCATCTAGTTAGGAGGTATATTTTTGAGCTATAACACACTGAATTAAAATTCCATGATAAAATCTCTAATTGGGCTGACTTCTAGGGAGCTGGCCACCCACTAGAAAAGGGAGGAAGCATAACTTGTGAGACATGCTAAGGGAAAAACAACATGATGCAAGACAAAAGAGACCAAGTGATGTAGAGGAACAAATTCCTCAAATGATGTCCCAGCTCAGGGCACCAATTTAAGCCATAAGTCTTAAGGTTTTGGGGAACAGGATGTTTGTCCCTTGGGGACAGGGGAGTGTCTTGATTCTTTGAGAGCATAAATGGAAGTCTTTTCCATGTTCTTTAATTTTTAAACAAAATCGTTTTATGTTTCAAAACTTATGAACCTATATATCTGTAAGGGAATACTAGATACTGATTTTTTCAGGTTCTACCTGGGTGAAAGCAATGAACCCTAGCATCGAGAGTTTGCCAAAGTATACCTAGGACCTTTCATATTACAAGGGGACCTCTGACAATTACTCCTTGTCACATAAGCTGTAGTCCAGCCAAAGTAAACCGTAGGCTATTCCACAATGCAATGCTTCATCTTCAACATTTGTTCCTATACATAGGAAGATGTATCCTCCTTGTTGAAGGACAACAGGAAATCCCATCCAACTCTATGTGACCCCATGGACTTTGTCTTTTTTGGCAAAGATGCTAAAGTGGTTTGCCATTTCCTTTTCCAGTGTGTCCCCATTGTACAGATGAGGAGCTGAGGCAAATAGAAGTTAAGTGATTTTATCAGCTTCGTACAGTTTTGAAGCGTTTAATTACTCAGATCTTCCTGACTCCAGACCTGATGCTAGATCCACTGCACCACTTAACTGCCCCTAAAAATGGCATAGTGGGCATGTGATTTAGAAGTTAGCTAGTAAGTGTCTGAGGTCAGATTTGAACTAAGGAAGATGAATCTCCCTGACTCCAGTCCCAACACTTTGTGCCCCCTAGTGCCACCCAGCTGCATAATCAGGGTCCTCGGAGTGTGGAACCTGCAGCCTCCAGGCCACATCTAGCTCTTTAGGTTGTCAAGTGCAGCCTCTTTTTCAAGACAACAGGTCCCCCACACTTGTGTATATCCCACTAGACTGTACACTCCTACAAGACAAAGACAGATTTTCCATTTTGTTTTTATATTCCTAGTGTGTAGGCATAGAACACGCTTAATATGCTTAACTTACATATGCTATAATTTCATTTAAATTATATAAATGATGAATTATTTTAAGGAATCAAGAAACCTGGATTCTAGCCCCTTTCTCTACCTATCTGGTTATGTTGTAGGGAATTCAACCAAATACAGGATTTAGAGTCAGAAAATGCTCTAGAGATCATTTAATCTAGAGATCAGAAAACTGAAGCCAAATCAGTTGACCTCTCTAGGGTCACATTAACTTCAGCTGAAAAATGAAGGTGCTCGAGTAGGTAGTTTCTGAGACCCCTTACAGTCCTGGTATTTCATAATTGGAAATGAGACATATTGTATGAATATTATAAAAGATATTCACCACTGGCCTTCCCAAGAGAGCAATCAATTCTTATTCAGATTTATATACTTTGCGGCTAAGTCCTTTGTGAATTTTTCAGTCACAAGCTACCTTCTCTCATTCTACAGTGCACTGTTTAGGACTAGAAGATAATTTGAACCATAAATTTTAAATACTGCAATGGATTTGTATTTTCAATGGCATATAGACATTCCTTTCATGGATACAGATTATATAACTGATTCCTGACATCTTAAGAAATATGTTGCTTGTTTAAATAAGCAACATTATCTATCTATCTATCTATCTATCTATCTATCTATCTGTCTGTCTGTCTGTCTGTCTCTTATCTCTCGTTTATCTATCCTCCATAGAAAATTTACCCAGGTAGTAGAGATCTCCCCTGGTTCTTTAACTCTTTCCTGGGTATTGATGTAGTGTTCCATTATGATTTGTCTTGGCTATGTGTCTGAGGCTCCTCCCTATATGTCTATACAGAGTCTTAGACTTCTCTTGTTACTTTTCATGTACAAGTCATTACTGGTAACAAAAAAGGATCTTAGAATCGTAGGTTTAGACCCGGAAGGGACCTTGGAGGTCATCTAGTCCAATCCAATTGTTCTATAACAGAAGAAACTAAGGCTTTAGAGAATTAACTGGCTAGCTGAAGGTCATACAGCTTACAGGCATCATAGTTATTGACATCCATCATTTAACTTCCTGCTGCTTTTTAAGTCTTGCAGCTGTGATACTTCTGAAAACACAGTGTCTTGTGCTTTGAAACCATATAGGAAAACATTAAGGACTGTGAAGTAGGTAGCATGGTAGACAGAGTGCTAGACTCAGAATCGGGAAAACCTGAGTTCAAATTGGTCTCAGACACTTATTAGCTGTGTGACCCTGGGCAAGTCATAAATACCCTTTGCCTCAGTTTCTTGAACTGTAAAAGGGGAAAAATAGTAAAACCTATCTTTCCAGAGTTGTGAGGATCAAGTGAGAATATTTGTTTTAGCACAGTGCCTGGCATATAATAGAAATGCTAGTTATTATTATCACTATTGTTAAGGCAGAGTTGTAAAAAATAGGTTTTTGTGTCAGTGAGCAATTCAGGGTTGGCAAAAGTGCTTTGGTTTCCCAAATGCAATCCAGTGTGCTCTCCTCTTCCTGTCCAGTTATGGCCCTGAGTAATTTTTTATCTGCAGCACTCATCTAAGACAGAGGTGTCAAGGAAATAGATCAATGGATTGCCTATTTAAGTGCATTTCATTATCTAGATAGCATATATTCTGCATTTACTTTGTTTTTCCATGGTGGATAACTAAGTCATCAAAGTGAGAGGGATCTTTTGGGTGGCTAAGGGTTGTTGGCAAGAAGGAGTAATTTGGAGCTAGCCCAAGAAGAACATGCCAGTAAATATGAAGGTACACTTGTTAGAAAAAAGATATCCTTTGTATTTAACAACCAAACATTTAAAAATTATCTTTATTTTTTCAGTGATTTTCTATCTCATCATCATTTGCCACTGTTAGCATGAATAATGGAAATTTGACCATTCATGGGAAAATCCTAGTTTTCAAAAAACTCTGAAAGAATGGGGAAAATGAAAATGAAAATTTAAGAGTTCCTCATGGTCAATCATATTACAAATACAATGACTTCAAAAATTTGCCAGCATGAGAAGGATAAACTATTTGAACTTCCGGGATTCATAGTCCAAGGAAACTGATAAAAGTCTTTGTTTAAAAATGAATGTATGGTTAGTAAACTTAGAATGTCATTTATTTACAAAGAAATTTGTCAGTTTGTTTTCATGAATATATGTATATATATATATGTATGTATAAGATTTACATGCACGCATGTGTTTGTAATATGTATTTCAATAGATACATGTGGCATCTATATATAGACACATAAAACAAGCACACATACAAATTGCAGTCACTGAGAAATCACCTTTCCCTTTCCCCCAGCAATCAGATCCTTTACATATCACTTCCAAAAGAGAGATTTGTTCTCTGGATTCTGAAAAATTTCATTGCTGAATTACATTTATGTTTAACCTACATCAAGAAATCTCCAAAATCATGATCTATATTGGGCTGAGCCCTAGGTGTTTTTCATTTACCAATCTACCACCTATTTTGCCTTTGACACTTCTACTTACTCCTTACCTTCGGTGACAGAGAAAATGAGCTAAATAAAATCTACTTTACCCAGCTTATGCCAATGGACTTTGTTACTGGGATGTCAAGAAAATAGTATTTTGGCATGGAAGAAAACGCTATTGCCAAGCTATGAGCATAGGGAAAACTATATAGTATGGAAAGGTTAGCATTACCAACTTCTGTATCTATGGAATGAAGTAAAGGTTCTACCTTGAGGTGGGTCACAGCTGCTGCTCAGAGAGTACATAAAAAACATGGCTAATAAGCAGAAACACAACTGGTATGAGATGAAAAGGGCTTTGCCACAGGATGTCCATATCTGAGGGGAGCATGTTTTCTCTTCATGTTTAACAATGCCCCTGTACTTCATCTCATTGTCCTCTTCCAATTCCTATCTTGTAAGGCACAGTCACCATTCCTAGTGTCCCAGTGTTGTCCAAGGGCCACCTTTTCCTCCCAAACTCTTGTGGAGGTGAGGGCCAGACCTTCCCCTTTCCCTGGTTGTTTTCTACACCTCTAATGCTAACGAGGTACAGAGGATAATTCATAATCAATTTTGCCACAGGTAAATAAAAAAAAAATCTAGTTATGGTTCTATTAATGAGTCATTCCTAGAAAGACATTTTTATAATAAAGCCGCAAGGACTAGGTTCACAGATAATATTGATATTAATAATTACAACCTCGATGACAATTGACATTCATGTAATGCTCTGATGTTGGCAAGGGGCTTTATGGATGTAATCTCATTTGATCCTGACAACAATCATGTGAAAGAAACACTATGATTATCCTCATTTGATGTATAAAGAAACTGAGGCTGAAGAAAATTTACTTGGCCAATCTCAAATAGCTAGTGTGTATCTATGTCCCACTTCCCCATTATTCTCCTTTGTCATCCCAACTGTGTTGTAGCTAAATGACATTACCCAAGGCCCCTGCCCCTTGCAAATGGAAAAGAGGAGAAGCCGGAGAGGTCAGAAGACCATGCCTTCTCTCACATTGGGAATGGGCAAATTTATTCTGGGAGTGACTCAACAAGCATATATGTGTGTGTGTGTGTGTGTGTGTATGTATGTGCACTCACACATACAAAGGTATATACATATATTATATACATGTGTTTATATACATATACTATATATACATGTATGTATATACATATACTATATATATGTGTGTATATATATACACATAAACAGGAATAGGTGTACATGTGTATATAACATATGTGTGCATGTATATTTCTGTCTTAACTCTGAGTTCTGATGATCTGAGGCAGGTCAAATCCTTCCCAAGCCAGCTCTATTTGATTTCTTCCTCCCTTTCTCCCCATCCCTCAAATATCCCAAACTGTCACCCTGTACAAGTGTACCATTTTCATTTAATTAAGAGAGTACTAGCCCTGGAATCACAAATTCTCCTAATATTTGATCTAATAATCAAAATAATGCTACAGAGAATAAAATTGTGTATGTGTGTTGTTGTAGTTTGATTTTATCATTATTAACCAAGTTAGGACTTATTAACAATATTTCCACTAACAATAACTCATTAGACACTGTCAGCTGAAAATTTGTTAATGGATTTCAACTGCGTCAGCCATATGGGATCCTCCTCTCTTTTTTACCCTCAGGGTTATTTGGAATGAATGATTCTCCTGAAATGGACAACACATTGTCAAAAGTTTGAAAGCAGATGGGGCTGAACAGAATTCTATTGAATGCTCATTGTTACAAAATCCAATATTTATAGCAATTAAAGTTCACCAAAGTCTATAGAAACCTGCCACAGCTGTGAGTCAAATGAATGCCTTGACCTACCCAATTAGACAAAGAAAACATCAATATCATAATTAGATGGCTAATTCCCTTTTTAAAAAGAATTAATGTAAATAATGATTATCCTTTAAAGTGAAATGAATACTGTATTTCTAAATTAGGAAAGTAGAGACCTGGTTCACAGTTTTCCAAAGTCCCAGGGTAAGTGTGACTGCTATGTTGCTTATCACTGAAACCCCAGGGGAAACTGCTTGATAGCATAAGGATAGAAGAGCCATTGGCTCAAGGTCAGTCCTTTTCCGAGGTAGTTTTAAAAGCAAACAGCTTTTAACGCTTACCAATTATATGAAACCATTAATATTAGGACTTGTGACTGAAGCAGCTCTCTTTGGAACCTGACTTACTGATCAGCTACAAAGGCTTAGCGGATTGGGCTCTAGACATGAGATCTGAAAGCCCTGGCACATTCAAACAATTGTCCAACCTTATTATTCCTACCTCTATGACATGACTCATTTAAGCTCTTCTCTCCACTTATATAATCATCACTCTGATTCAGTACTTCACCACCTCTTTCCTGAACTATTGAAATAGGCTTTTGATTGGTCTTACTGTCTCAAGCCTCACCTCCACTCCAATCTATCCCTATCCTTTGACACAGCTGTCAAAGTCAATTTCCAAAAGGGCAATGAGTTATTCCCCCACTCCATAAACTCCAATGGCTCCTTATTACCTCTAAAATCAAATTTAACCTCCTCTCTTTGATCCTTCATAGCCTGGTCCCAACCTACCTTTTCAGTCTTACTTACATTATTTCCCTTCATACACTCCATGGTCCAGTCAATCTGACCTCACTTTTCTTCATATATGATACCCCATTTCTTATCTCTGTGCTTTTGCAGCTGCTGTCCCCTATTTCTGGAAAGCTCTCTCTCCTTAAACCCATGCCTTTTAGAATTCTTAGCTTCCTTCAAGCTCTACTCAAGTACCAATTTCTACATCCAGCATTTAAATATTTGATTATTAATTTATTACTATTTATTTAGCAAAACTTCAGTGAACATGAACAAAGAACAGAAAAAGATGACTGTATATGAAACCATGAAGCCATATTACATGTGACTTGCTTTCTAAAGTATATAAAGATATTATTGTGCTGTAGGAAATGTTAAGGGGACAGTTTTAAGGAAACCTGAGAAGACTTATATGAATTGATGCAGAACAAGGTGAACAGAACCAGGAAAGAAAGAAGGAAATATATGCCCACTGTGTGTCAGGTACTCCACTAAGTACTTTACAAAGATGATCTCATTTTATGTTTACAATAACCCTAGAGGTAGGTGATGTTATCTCTATTTTCCAATGGGAAAATTGAGGATTGCAGAGATTAAGGGACTTTCCCAGGGTCATACAGCTAGTGTCTGAAGTAGGATTTGAACTCAGGTCTTCCTGACTCAAGGAGAGGTGGTCTATTCATTGCACTACCTAGTTACCTCTGGAAGAGCAGGAGAACCATTTATAAAATAACAATAACATTATAAAGACAGAGGAATGTGAAAGACTTGGGAACTTTGATTACTGCAATGATCAACCACAATTCTATTGGAATTGTGATGAAATATACTACCCCTCTCCATATAGAGGGGTAATGAACTCAGAGAGAAGACTGAGGTATATTTTTTCTTTTTTGGACATGGTCAACATGGGAATTTGTTTTACTTGATTATGCATGTTGGTAACAGGACTTTTATTTTCCTTACTTTCTCAGTTGGGGGTTGGGAGATGTGGGTGGAAGAAAAGGGGGAATCTTTGAAAAAAATTAATTTAAAAAATTCAGTACATAGTAACTCTAATTGAATAGTACCAGCAACACCCTGCTTTTCTGTGTTCCTTTCTGAACTTTCTGCTCTCTTTATATTTTTAATTTTTCATTGACTCTCTTATTTTTCTCTTCTTTCCTTTCTTTCACTATCACTATCCCTCTCTCTTTCATCTTGCCCTGTCCCATCACTTTTCTTCCCTTCTGAAAAACAAAATACTACCCTCCTAAGAACTGGGTATATTTATGCAAACAAATTTACATATTGGCCATGTCTGAGAACATAAGTCTAATTCTGTAGATCTAGCCCATCCCAAAAGTGAAAGGAATGATTCATTACCAGTTTTCTGGTGTTTTCTTGGAATTATTATATTGATCTAAGTTCTTAAATCTTTCATTTAAAATTTTAACATTTAACATTCATTTAAAAAAAAATTTTGAGCTCCAAATTCTGTCCCCTCCTTGAAAAGATATTTTGATATAGATTTCCATATTAACCATGTTGCAAAAGGAAATGTATACCAAAAAAAGCAAGAATGATAAAGTTTTAAAAGTATGCTTTGATGTTCATTCAGATTCTATCCGTTCTTTCTCAGGAGGTGCATATCATTTTTCATCATTGGGATTGTCTTGGATCATTGTATTGCTGAGAACAGCTGAGTCATTCACAGTTGCTCATTGTATAAGATTGCTGTTACTGTGTAAAATGTTCTTAAGTCTTTTAGAAGTTTATTTCCCCCCTTTATATTATTATAGTCATTTGTATAAATTATTCTCCTGGCTCTGTATCAGTTCATCAAGTCTTTTCTGGCTTCTCTGAATCTGTTCCTTTCATCACTTCCTTTTTTTACCATTTTTTTTGGAGCGTGGTAGGTAAGTGACTTGTCAAAGGTTACACAGGTAGTGTGTCAAGTGTCTGAAGCCGAATTTGAGCTCAGGTCCTCCTGATTTCAGGACTGGTGCTTTACTCACTGCACCACCTTGCTGCCCCTCCTTTCATCTTTTCTTAATCTACAACAATATTTCATTACATTCACATGGCCTTGTTTGTTTGGTTGTGTCTTCATACCCCCCTGCTCCCCGCAAGAGTGCCTACTTTCCTCTCAGTTCTTGGTTGCAACACAAAATGCTTCAATACACATTTTTATTCTTGAGTCCTTGCCTTCTCTCTTGGACCTTTTGGAGTTTGTGCTTTGTAGTGGCATTTCTGTGTGAAAGGAGGAGATACCGACTTTGCGACTTAAGTTCCAAATGCTTTTCCAGAATTTTTGTACCAATTCCCAATCCTAACTGTCCATGAATCTTTCATTATCTCTCCAGCTACCACACAGTAATATCATAGAATAAAAGACAGTCTGAAATGTCACCTCCATATCACCTTGCATCTATTAGTACATATCTGAGATATATTCTAAGCACGTGTTCTTCCCCACCACTTCCCGCCTCTTTTTTTTAGCATGTAGGCTCTTTGAGAGCTAGGATTATTTCACATTCCCAATATTTAGCACAGGTCCTGGCACACAGTAGGAGCGTCATCGTTCCTGTCCTTCGTTGCTGACACGGCTTACATTTGGCTTTGTTTTGAGTGAGGGAGGGCTGTGCAGGTCACCAGCCTCACTTCTCCTCCAGAGCCATCTGTATCCAGTGACCAGATACTCATCAGGATGACTGGAGATGAGCCAGGATGCACTGGGAGACCTTGGGCCCTTTAGGCAGAGGTCTTCGCAGGTACTCACTCAGGGTGAGGCAACAGCCATTCGTTGAATAGGCCTGTTTAAGAAGTAGCCAGGGCATGGCCCCTTTAATGAAGTCAAGAAAAAGAAAGCCATCAGGCTGGGTGGGGAAACAGCAAGAGTTACCGTTGATAATCACTCTAAAGCTAGGAAGGTCCAGAGGAGCCCTTAGGCAGGGGCACATTAGGCCTGTTTCAGAGTGCAGTAGGTTTAAGGTTTGGGGAGAGAACAGGATCAGAGAAAGGAAGGGAAGGGAAGGTGAGGGAAGGGGAGGGAAGGGGAGGGGAGGGGAGGGGCCAGTAAAACCCAAGTCAACTGGGCATCTTTTGGCCATCCAAATTTACCTTCCTTTGGAGAGGAGAAGGAAGGGGAGGGGGAGGCAGACAGGAGAGGAGGAGTTGAGTTACCCAGCTAGCTGTGTCCCCATTCAGCCAGCTGCTTCTACTCCCAGGACTATGTTAGTCCTTTGTTGCTGAAGAAGACCATGCCATCAGAGAAATGACATGACTTGCACTTGAGTTTATTTTGAGTGAGGGGGCTATACAGGTCACCAGCCTCACTTCTCCTTCAGAGCCATCTGAATCTAGGAGCTTCATAAATGTTTTCTGGTTGATTGATTCATATGCCCGATACTGATACTTATTAGGGCACTGGACTTGGAGTCAGGAAGACCTGAGTTCAGATTCCGATTCATAAACTTAGCAACTATTGTGATCCTGGGCAAGTAATTTAACTTCACTTTGCCTCAGTTTCCTCATCTATAAAATAGACACAGTGCCTGTCACACAGCGTGAACATTGTTGTGAAGCTCAAATGAGACAATGTACGTAAAGTGTTTAGCACATTTTGAAGGGCAAATGTTAGTTATTAACAGAATCTCATCCATTTCTGTTGGGGAAATGGGAGTTTTTAGTTTTTGTATCCCTTAAAGCAGTGGTGTTAAAATAACTGAACAAGAAAGTGGGCTCACCAAACCATACGTAAGATGCTTGCCAGCTGCATCCTGACTGAGAAAATCATATATTAACATTATCTAAATTCTACTGAATTGTCATTTATTTTTGTTCAGTTTCACCCTTCTATTTTAACCTTGTTCAGGTCGCACTATTACCAGTCACAGTTTCAGCCTGATTTTTGACACCTCAGTTTTAAAGGCTCTTCAGAGGCACAAGGTCCTTCATTTGAAAAAGACTTGGAATTCTCAGCTCTATTTTCTAAACTTTGCTGTTTAATCAGTTCCTGTCACTGAACCTCTTGGTCCTTTCTGGCCTCTCGTAATGAGGGTTCCTCATTTAGAACTCCTGGGTTTAGAACTCGGTCATATCCAAACTTGATTTCTTCTGCCACTGAACCTGGGTACCCACTTCCTATTCTGTTTCAATATTCTTAATAATAGCTAACATCCATATAGTGCTTACTATGTGCTAAGCATTGTGAAATCAAGGCACAGATTAAGTGACCTGCCCAGGGTCATACAGCTAGTAAGGAACGGAGACTGGATGTGAATTCTATCTTCCTGATTCCAGGCTCAGAATCATGGGCACTGTGCCACCTAGCTACTGAATCTGTTCACTCTATTATTGTCAATAAACTCTGATATTCCTGTGAAGGCTGAAGAAAATGGAATACATCAATCTAAAAATAATGCAACAGGGTAAGGTAATTAGAAGTGCTTATAAAATAAATCTACTAATTGTAGACTGAGTGGCACCTATGCTTTCTAACCTAATCTAAAGTTCCCCAGGACTAACATGGCCAATGATCCATCCTGATTCTCCTTTTCCAGGCAAGAGTGTCCATCTCCTCTAGCCTCCAAAGTATAAATCAACCAGTCTTCTCACTTTGGGATTCATCAGCCCAAACCCATATCCAATCTCCAACTCTCTGGTTGAGCTGATCGGTTCATTCTTTCAATTCCTGTCTTTTTTAGTCAATCAAGAAATATTCCGATGAGGAGGAAATAGCACTTGATTTGGAAGGAGCTTGTGTTTAAATTTGAACAATACTCTTTACCACTTATTAAATGCTAGCTATTCAGCTTTCTTTGTGGTGGCAAAGAATTGGAAGTTGAGGGGATGTCCATCAATTGGGAAAATGGCTGAACAAGTTGTGCTATATGATTGTGAAGGAATACTTTTGGTCTATAAGAAAAGACGAGCAGGATGGTTTCACAAAAACCTGGGAAGACTTCTATGAACTGATAAAAGTGAAGTGTGCAGTACCAGGAGTACACTGTACACAGTAACTGTAACATTATAATGAGTATCAACTATGAAAGACTTAGCTACTCTGATCAGGGCAATGATCCAAGACAACTCCAAAGGAGTCATGATGAAAAATGATATCTGTATTCAGATATCCGCATTCAGAGTGTATATAGAAGCATACTTTTCCACTTCATTTTTCTTGCTCTTTTTTTGCAACATGGCTAATATAGAAATACATTTTCATGACTTCACATGTATGATCAATATAATACATCTTGCCTTCTCAAGGGGTGGGAGAGAATTTAGAACTCGAAATCTATTTTTCCAAATAAATTTTGCCATTATTTTTTAATTCAGTAAAACAATTTTTTATAATTTAATTAAATTAAAAATAAAATAAAAAGAACTCAAAATTTAAAAAAATGAATGTTAAAAAATTTTTTACATGTAATCAGTAAATATTTAATAAAATGAATAGAATAAATAAAAATCATATGTTTTTAAAAAAATTCTAGATATTACTTGTGGCATCTTGGGCCACTTGGGCCATTATTTGACTGTCCTGGGCCTCAGTTTCCTCATCTACAAATTATCAGGGGCTTAGAAGTTATGACTTTCAAGGTCTCTTCCAGAACTAAAGGTAGTGAGTACCCCTGCCCCTGGGGCCTCTCCCTCCTTCTAATTGGAGAAGGTGGAGAGAGGACAGTGTAGAGCTCTTCTTAAATTCTCCATTTAAGGAAGGTGCCAGGGTAGCCAGTTCATAATTGCTCACTTCACTGCACTCCTTTGGATTCATCGTACCCCCAGTTGGGGTACTCCCATTCCCCCTTTCGCTTCTTTTTATGTATTGTCTCATTACATTAGATTGTTAGCCCCTTGAGTTCAGGGACTGTCTTTTTTTTTTTTTTTTTTTTTTTTTTTGTATCCCCATAACTTAGCAGAGTGCCTGGCACATAGTAGGTACTTAAAATGTTTATTGACTGACTAAAGTCTATATAAGATTCTCTGATTATAAAGGCAGCTAAACTTATGATACTGAACTCATAGTTTTAATCAACTCAGTAGATACCTCCTTACTGGTCACCAAAATGACAGAGGGGACAAGAAAAAAATGTCACATTGAACTCACAAAATCAAAGGTATCTTTTTTTTGTTTCGTTTTGTTGCTGTTCTGTACAAATATCACAAAACACAAATATTTCCATATATGCTGAAAAGAGAAACCAGAAATCCTAAATGTTAGATTTTATAAAACATAAAACATGTTTTTATAAAACATAAAAATGTTATATTTTAACCAGATATGATCCCCTCCAAAGTTTACAACCTATATTCCCCACCCCCTTTTTTCTCAGACCAGCAATTTAGCTCTGATTTATTCCTAATTGTAAGCCACACCCAAATTCAGGCTTTCTTAATTAAGCTGAGTAATCATTTCTGCCATCTGCCAGTCATCTGCCCCAAGGGCCGTTCCCTTTTCTTTGTTAGTAAGAATAAAGAACTACAGTCCTACAGAAAGGGGACTTTGGTCACAGAATAAGAGACACTAAATGAAAGTCTAAAATGTCACCTTTTATTGATAATTGGAAGTCAACTTTTGTGTCCTCCCTCAGGGGAAGTAAGTTGAGAATTGGAATCCTTTCTTTTCTGCAGAACTCTAAAATATGTGCCAAAGATTCACAATGGAAGGGAAGGAAACTCCAAGGTTAAAAATCGGGTGCCTTCTTCTGTGAAGGCTACTTTGAGTACATTTCCCAAACCGGACTGTGGTGTGGTGGGTTGGTCTTGTTACTCTGGTAATTTTAATGTTGGGGTGGAAAAGTGGGAAAAATATAATATTGTTTTTATCTGAATAATATATTTCTTTTAGAAAGTTCACAGTACTATATAGAAAATTTCAAAACAATGTTAGATATGCTATTTTCTCACAACCCTCACAAGACCTATTTGCATAAATCATTTTTGTGGCTCAGCTGAAACTGTGCCCAAAGAGAGAAATCAGAACATGGTATCCGGCAGATGAGGATATTTTAAAAGTTGTAGTTGTGTTGATCAGTTGTTTCAGATTCTCTGTGACCCCATTTGGGATCTTCTTGGCAAAGATATTGGAGTGGTTCTCCATTTTCTTCTCCAGTTCATTTTCCAAATGAGGCAAAGGTAAATGACTTGCCCAGGGTCACATAGTACTTTTCTGACCCTAGATTGAAACTCAGGTCTTCCTGACTCCAGGTTAGCAGTACTATCCATTGTATTATCTAGCTTCTGTGAGTACTGAGTATGAAAAAAGGGTATGTAGAGAAGTGACCTCTAAATAAGTGTTCAACTTATGCTTCTGACATATACTGCCATTGCAAACCTGGGAAAGTCATATATTTCTGAGTACCTCAGTCCACTCTCTAAGACTATAAATTGTAGAAAAGTCTATAAATTGCTGATCTTCCTTGGTAAAAGGTTTCCTCACCAGGCAGTTCCTACACCAGTAAAATCCCGCATCTATCTCTATCCCTTCCATTTATATTTAAGATTGATGAGGGACATGAGCCCTTAAAAGCAGAGGGAAGTGACCCAAGCTTTGAAGACTATGGTTTCCCCTGAGAACGGCTGATAGGAAATTATTTGAATACATACGTTTCCTCATAATAGGTGAATGTTCGTTGAAGGAAGTCAAACCTACCTTGTGCAACCTGCAACGCGGAAGTCCCTTGTTTGTCTGGCTCATCCATCAAAGCAAGAGTAGGAGAATCAATCAGAAAGACAATTAAGAGGCTTTGTTTTCCTCAATCTAGTGACCAATCCCTATATCATGTACAAACCAGGATTTCTGTTCACATAATGCCATTTCCATTCTGTTGTCTACATCGTATGCCTTGAGTTTTAAGGTTGTTCCAGACAACGTTTTCTAACACTTGGCATTTCCAGTTTTAATTGAAAGTAACACATTTTTAATTTCCCTTCTTCAGATTGCTAATGAACATCTCAATAAACTTACTCTCATCTTCTAGAGTCTTTTTGCTTTTTAAACATCGTCATTCACCATTATCATTTATTTATATACAAATCAATTTGAATAAATTTTGTGAAATTTCATTAGGCCTTAAATTGAATAGTTGGTTAAAGTCAAATTATATTGCATTATCTTGTTCATCTAGTACATAGTAATTCATTTTTCACTAATTCATCCATGTCCCTGCTCTGAAACCAAATTCATTTTATTTCCCTTGAATTTTTCTTTAGAATATCATGCCACTTATTGCTAATATATTTTGTCTTCATTGATTGCATTAATCTGGTGGATATTTTTGTGGCTAACTTGAGGTTAATTGATCAAGTAATTTTTTTTGTTTGCTTTGAACAACAGAACTGCATTTGTTTTCTGCTAGTCCCCCTAGAAACTTCTTAGTTTCTTAAGATTTTTCAAAAATAATGTTTGCCTGAAGTGAATTCATTAACTATTTCCCTTAACAATTTGGGATTCATGTCAGACCTGATGATTTGCATATAGCTATTATATGCATATGGCTATTAAAATGTACATTTTCTGTAACATGCTTTGAAAAAGAAAACCTGATATTTTACATATGTATAATTCATATAACAGAAATATTTCATGTGATATATTTATAATTTATGTATTTATATTTTATATACTATACAAATTACAAATATATCATGCAACATATTTATATTTTATACAACAAATTATAAATATATGACATGATATATGTATCTATGTGTATATTTTACATTTTATAATCATATTTGTATGTATTTATATATATTTAATATGATTTTCTGTAAATTCAACTTATTTAGACTAGGCCTTTACAGCACCAGTGGATTCAGGCCCCTTCTCATTTTACAATGAGATTGTTAATGTCAAACAAAGAAGCCATGATAATATTTGAAAAATTCATTTTATTCCTTGAGATTCAGTGAACTAGCATTATCATTCCATTTTTCTGTTTTTAATTGCTCACATCTTTCTCTATAGGTTTTAATTGATTTTAGACAGTTGGGTGAGGTTAAACTATTGACTTTTCCATTTCTTTACAAATTATGCTTCATTCTTGAAACTTGTCAGACTACTCCAGCAAACTATAATGGAAACCTTGATAATATGGTTGACTCTTCGAAAATAATTCTTTATGAATTGTAATAACTCTGAGGTTCTGAGTCATCTTGTATTCTTCACAATCTGATTACTAAATTCCACAACCTTTGTTTCTTCTACGTATCAAATCAGTTGACAAATTGCATTTTTTTCTATCTCCACCACATTTGGGTTATGTTCCTTTTCTACATTCACACGACCCCTACTCTTTTAGAGGCCCTTTTCACCTCTAACCTGGCCTCCGAGGCTGTTTCCCTGCCCCAAGCCTCCATCATCCTCCATTTTCCACGTAACTATCAAAGTCCAGGTCTGAAAATGTCACCTCCCCTAATAAGTGAACTCCAGGGGCTCCCTATTACATCATGAATTAAAAAAAATGTTCTGAAATGTAAAGTTCTTCACAACTTGGCCCCTTCCTAGCTTATCAATTCCTCTCTTTGCATGCTGTAGTCTAACCATACTGATTTACTTACTATCCCTCAAACACAATGATTCATCTCCCATCTGTGTGCCTTTGCATTGGTTGTGCCCCACACTTAGAGTGCTTTGCCTTTTACTGCTGCTTTTTTGAATCCCTTTAAATCTTGGTGGGGAACTCACTTTATGCTGGAAGGTCCTCACAACCATTCCCTCTAAGGTAATTTTGTAGTTATCCTGTGTCTAACTTGAGTATACCTATTAATGTACATGCTGTCATATGTGTGCATGTATGTGTGCACCTGTATGTGTATCCCTAGTGCTCTTGATACACAGTAATCACTCAGTAAACTCATCTTGATTGATTTCTTCCTCTATGAAATGGGTATAAAAATACTTTCACTACCCCTCTTACAGGTTGTTTTGGAGATTAGATAAGATAAAGCAAGTAAAACACTTTGAAAACTTCAAGTGTCATCTATGTTTAGAGATGAGAGAGAGATCTTGTTATGGTTGCTAGAAAACTGGCCTGTGTGTCCCTAGGCAAGTCAATTAACCTCCCAATTCCCCCAACATTTCTCTCTAAGATGAAAAGTGAGGGAATTATCTCCATTAGAAATTCCCTACACGTACAAAATCAATCACAGATCTGGATCCCAATCTCTATATAACTATATTATTTTGGCATATATTAGGCCCTTTATAACTGTTTATTGAATTGAAATGATTGAATTTGGGCTAATTTTGGTTTTTCTTCCTTTACTGTAAATACTCATATAACTCTATTTTTTCTTGTTTTTAAGAGTTCATCTGATGGTGATAGATACCCAACTTCCATTTTGACATTGTGAATTAACTTCCTTTTATCTATAAGAAGTAGCACCTGCACAGCTTTTTTTCGGGGTGATTTTTTCTTTCTATCTGTAATCATAAAGGTGCCATCTTCCCTCATCCTTTAGTTAATTAGCATTTATAGAGCACCTACCGTGTGTTGGGGTCTGTACTAAACACAAGAGATACAGGAAAGGTAAAAAAACAAGCAAGCAAGCAGACAAAAAAGAAGCCCACAGCTTAATGGGTTGGGGATGGGGCACATGCAAACAACCATGTACAGATGAGATACATACCTGGTGTGTTAGGAATAGTCAACAGAAGCAAGGCGCAGGCGTTTAAAGGAATCTCAAGTGACTTTTTGTAGAAGACGGGATTTTAGCTGCGACTTGAAGAAGTCAGAGAATTCAGGAGGAGGAGGTCAGGCCTGAGCACATTCAAAAGCACAGCAGACCAACAGTGAAGATGCCTGGAGTGAGGAGATGGAGTGTCTAGTTTGAAGGAGACCTGTGTCACTGGACTGAGCACTACTAGATGGAGAGGAGCCAGGTGTAAGAAGACTGGAGAAGTAGGAAGGGGGCCACGGCGGGAGGCGTTTTGAACACCAAGCAGAGGATTTTATATTTTGTGCTGATGGAGAGACACTGGAATTTATTAAAGGGGAGGGCAGGGAGAGGTGACATGGTCAGATTCGTTTGGCCACTAAGGGCATCAGGGAGAGCCTTAGAATGGGCAGACCCACCAGCAGGCTATTGTAATAGCGCAGGGCCATATCTGAGAGGGGGCAGTATCAGAGAAGAGGAGGGGGTTATATGTGAAAGATGTTATGAAAGTAAAATCAGCAGGACTTGATACAGGGAATGCTAAAGGATATGAAATAGATAGATGTTATGCTTATTAATAGTGTTGCACTTCATTCCCTGTACAAAGAAAAGCGTCCTCCTTGGACCTAAGCAACGTAGCATTTGACTCACTTGTTTCCCCTTCCATTTCTGTCCTCCCTGTTCAGTATTTTGGGAGGGTTAGCTTCTGCCTCATAAACATCCTACCTCTAATTTCCATTTCCCCCCTAGCTACTGCCTAATGCTAATTTTAGCATTCCCTCCCTTCACCTGCCTCCTCCTTCCATCCAAATGAGCTGTCTGAACCTGCTCTCTTGCATTCTCTTCCTTCATCTGTGCTGTGTTTTGTTTTATTTTCTGGTCCTACATTTTTAATTTCTGGTCCTACATTTTTAAGGGAGAACAGACCCTCATCGGAGCCCCTCCTCACGCATCGCACACTCTCACACCCCTTCCCTCATGCCTTCCTCATACCAGTTCCACTTTTCAGCTGCCAGATTCTTGCTCGACACCTCTGTTAAGTAACCAATATACATCTTGATCACTGCCCCTCATTTTACAACCAGCCTCTTGCTTCTTGTATAAGCTGATGCCAGATCTTTTCTCCTTGTGGATACCATGACCCTACCATTTTTGGAGTGTTGAACTCTTCCTCTGTCAATTACTCAATCAACAAGCATCCACTAAGCACCTGTTGTATGCCAGGTGCTGTGGTGGGTGTAGTGCTCTGTCCAGTCAGGTTTGCAGCCATGCAAATGGGAGAAAGCTTCCCTAAAGTCTACAGTCAAGGCTGATACCTATTACTTGACCCTATGAGCGAGACCTTATGTGTGCTAGTTCCTGTTACATATTTTATTTTTACTGACCATTTCCGCAATTTATAAGGACCATTTTAAATTGCATGTGATTATCAAAGTCTGAGTTCCATTTAAGTTAATCTGCTCCAAAAATCTAATTGTATGTTAATTGAATCCAGAGGAACTTAATTTAATTCCATGAAATAACTTGTGTACTGGCAGAATCTGGTCCGAAATTACGTGTGAACAGCCAGTATCAGAATACAGAGTTCCTCACTGGTTGCTCCTAAATATCCCTGACTTTCTCTCAGATGGCCTTCATTGCTTGTGGGTGACTTTGGCCTCTTCCTTTCCCTTTAATTGCTAATTCTGAATATTTGGAAGTCAGATACTGGGAGAAGATCCAAGTTTCCCTGAAGAGAAACAAGGTTAGGGCAATGTATGGGTCCTTTAAGAAGAGGATAATATCACCATGTTACTGCTGCAGCTGTAGTTGGATCATTTTAGTTGTACCTGACTTTCTGTGACCTCATTTGGAGTTTTCTTGGTAAGGATACTGGAGTGATTTGCCATTTCTTTCTCTAGCTCATTTTACAGATGAGGAACCTGAGGCAAACAGGGTTAAGTGACTTGCCCAGGGTCACACAGCTAGTAAGGGTCTGAAGCTGAGTTTGAATTCAGGAAGATGAGTCTTTCTGATGCCAACTCCAATGCTCCTTCCACTTGCCATCACTATATGCCTACTATTATTGGAGGAAAAAAATGCTGAAGTTCTCTCTCTTACTCTAACTATCGCAGAGAAGAAAACCCTTGTAGCCCTGACACTGAAGCATTTAACACCTGAGAGACTAGTCTTAGTGGACCTTGTTCAGTTGTATAGCACCTAGGTAAGTGCCCTTTTTGGAAACTCTTAGGTCAATTATATATAAAGAGTAATTGCATATCTCAATTTACAGCAAGATATAGTAGAAGCAATGCTGATTTTTGGAGTTAGTGGATCTACATTCAGATCCCAGCTCTGGCATTTATTATTTTTGTGAACTTGGGCAAATCCTTTCCTTTCTTTGGAGGTTGTACCAAATGATCATCCAACTGACATGAAGTGCCAGGCACCATGCCAGGCTCTGGGGATACAAAGAATGAACCAATCCCTTCTCAAAAGCAGCTTACATTCAAATGGAATGGAGAACAAGGGTATATAGACATATATACAAAATAAATGTAACAAATGAACGCAAATAAATCCAAAGTAGATGATACTGTATTAATACTTAGGGTGTACTTTCTTCTTGCTGCCTTCTCTCAGTTTCCTCCAAGTCTCAGCTTAAGGTCCAGCTTTTACACGAGGGTCATTGCTGATCCTTATAGCTGCTGGTGCCTTTTCTTCCTTACATTTAAAAAAAAGAAATTTTTTACTAATATATTTTTGTACTGCCTAAATTTTTACCACTCATCATCCCTTATAACAAAAAATATTTTTTTAAAGAGAAAGAGGGAGGAAAAAAACCCCAAACCAATCAATATATCAAAAAGTTCTGAAATGATTTGTGGTATTCCATACCTGTAGACCTCCCAGCTCTGCAAAAGGAGAGGTTTCTTCCCCACGCCTTCACTGGAGTATAATGGACTTGTTTGTCCATTATAATTTTACAGCATTCACTTTTAACTGTTTTATTCTTGTTCTTTCCATTCACATTGTAGTAGCTATTGTTTCACTGACTGCTTATTTTGCTCTGCATTGGTTCATGTAAGCCTTTCCTATATTCATAATTTTTGAATATTCATCATTTTTTACTGCACAGTAACACTCTATTACATTCATACACTACCTTGATTTTTTAGCCATTCTCTAACTGATACATAGCTGTTTTGTTTCCAATTCTTTGCCACAAAAAAAGATGCTATAAGTGTATTTGGGGACTTATTTCTCATCAATGACCTCCTTTGTGTATATATCTAGTAGCAGAATCTTTGGGTCAAGGGATGTGGGCATTTTAGTCATGTTATTTACCTAATTCCAAATTGCTTTCCAAAGTGATTCAAACTCTACTAACAATGGACTAAAGCAGTGCTTCTCAAACTGTGGGTCATGACCATATGGGGTCACAAAAAATTTGGCAAAAGTAAAAGGCTTCTGAATGGCAAGAGACCAAAAATTAATTAAAAAATCAAACTCATAATGAGTCTGAGGTGCCTTTGGCAGCTCTTCACCATATTGCATCATGCAACTTCACTACAGCCTTGATTTTGAACACACAGCATGCTCACCTTCCACTGCACATGCCCTCAGGCCACGCAATGCCAAGGAACACTGCCAAAACACAAAAATGGGTCAGGAGTGGAAAAAGTCTAAAAAGCCTTGCAGCTTTTGACCCAGCAATATTGCTTCTAGGACTGTATCACAAAGAAATCATAAAAATGATAAAGGGTCCCCCATGTACAAAAATATTTATAGCAGCTCTCTGTGGTGACCAAGAACTGGAAATCGAGGGGATGCCCATCAATTGGGGGATGACGGAACAAGCTGTGGTATATGAATGTAATGGAATACTATTGTGCTATAAGAAATGATAAACAGGAAGACTTCAGAGAGACCTGGAAGGACTTATATGAACTGATGCTGAGTGAAAGGAGCAGAACCAGGAGATCATTGTACACAGTAACAACCACAGTGTGCGAGGAATTTTTCTGGTAGACTTAGCCCTTCACAGCAATGCAAAGACCTAAAATATTCCCAAACAACTCTTGAGGCAAAATGCCATTCACATCCAGAGAAGGAACTGTGGAACTGGAACACAGAATAAAGCAGAATATTTTCTCTTGTGTTATGTTTTGCTTTGTTTGGGTTTTTCTTATGGTTTCTCCTATTCTTCTATGCAACATTACTAATGTGAAATTGTGTTTAATAAGAATGTATGTGTAGAACCCATATAAGACTGCATGCCATCTCAAGGAAGGAGTGGAAAGGGAGGAGGGGAAAATCTAAGACTTATGGAAGTGATTGTAGAAAACTGAAAACAAATACATTAATTTTAAAAAGCCCTGCACTAGTGTGCCTCCTTTCTCACAAACTCATCCAACATTGACTATTCTCATTTACTGAACTTGAGATGAAGCCTCAGGGTTGTTTTCATTTGAATTTCTCTTATTACTAGTATTCTGAAGCATTCTTTCATATGATTATAGTTTGCAAGAGAACTGGCATATGATGACAACATCATTTATCTTAACATCCAATTTCTTTCTGTACATTATAGGAGTAGGGTTGAGGTTGGAGTTGGGGCTCATTTACTCTTAGTCAACCAACAAGTATTTATTAAGCCTCTGCTTTGTACCAGGCTCTGCAGTCAGTGCTGCAGATAGAAAGAAGACCAAAAACGCAGTTCCTCCCCTCAAAGAGCTCACCTTCTCAAAGGTTCAGTCTATGGTTTCTCAGGCTTGTTTCTTCATCATCAGTTTTTCTATTTACTTTAAGCTTTCACCCTTGACTCCTTGTGAATTTTTAATAAGGAATCTCTCCATGATCCTTCCGTTGTTCTGGTGCTGTTATTTTTAACCTGATAGGTGTTTTTCTCTTTTTAATTTTTTTCCCTCTATTTTCCTGGCATTATTTATTTTGTTACTTGTGTCTTCCTTGGTTGTTGCATTTATTTACTTTTCTTGTACTTCTGTGGTCTAGGGCATTTGATTTGTTTATGTCTGGTTTTCTTTGCAGGAAGGCTTCACATTTCTCTTTTTTTATTGGGTAGACTTAAAAAAAAAAATATTGTTGATTCAGCTCAGGTTTGCACAGTGTGCCACCTTGGTGTGCACCTTCAACTTCTTTGCTCTTCAAAACACGTGCTGTTCCCTCCTGCAGTTTCTGGTACATAGAAACCCTGGTACCATTGCTTCTCTCAATAGTACCTTTCCCCACTGGATGTTGAGCACAAGGAGGAAGTCATCTATATAGCCACCTGGTCGAACATGCTAAATAATGCTGGAGTTTTGTGTTTATATGACCACCAGAGACACTGATTAGCTTGCGGGCTTAGGTAAAGCATCAGCTCCCTCCAAATCTTGTCTTGTGTTATTTAAATTTTCTTTTCTTTATATTTGAAGGAGTTTTTTTCTCTGATGACTTACAGAATTTATTGTTTGTCATTGGAATTATTAAATATAACCACTATGTGCCTGGGAGTTTTCAGGACAGGATTCCCTCCCAACCTCCCCTAACCCCTCCCAAAATAAAAGATCTGTGGATTATTTTCTTTGACACTTTATTTTCTGTGCTCAGAAGTTCTTGGAATTTTTTTTGTATTATTTTTTTCATTATGTTGTCCAGGGTTTTTCACTTTTCATGTTCTTCTGGGAGACCAATAATCCTTAAGTTATCTTTGTGCATCTGGTATTTAAGTTCTATATGTTTTACTTGTATAGAGATCATGTTTTCTTTTAATATTATTGCACTTTGCTTCTCTTCTGCCAAATTTTCCTTGACTTCTGTATATTTCTTTGGTGAGAATTGCCACTGCAAATTCAAGTTATTCTTACACACACATACACACATGCACACACATATACATACACATGCACATACACACATACACACACACACACACACACACACACACTCCCTGCTCATTTTCTCTGTTCCTCAGTCCTCTGGCTGAGCACCGTCGGAGCTCAGAGAAAACTTTTCACTTGTCTATAATTCCCCCCATCTGGCGCTGAGCGAGTGGGTAGGTGAAGGCAGAGTTGAATTGCATTGTACCACCCTAGGAAGGGCTACTGAGTGAGTTCATTGGGGGTTAGTCTTCCTTGCTGTTGTTTCATCAAGGTCCTTGGTCTTTAATTTAGACCACAGAGACAGCTGAAATTGTTTTATTTCTTGTACATTATTCCTGTTTTGAAGAGATTGGGAGGTCATGAGGTTTGGAAAGAATGTCTAGGGTTCCATCTTCTTGGTCATGTGACCAGAAAGCAAGAGATCCCATTCTGATGTAGGAGTGGTTTTGTTCAGTTGGTCCTTTGTGTCTGACTTTCCATGACTCCATGACTCCTAGCAGGCTAACACTATCCATGGGGTTTTCTTGGCAAAGACACTGAAGTGGTTGGCCATTTCCTTCTTCAGAGGATTAAGACAAACAGAAGCTAAGTGACTGCCCAGGTTCATACAGCTAGTAAGTGTCTGAGGCCAGATTTGAACTCAGGTCTTCCTGGCTCTGGGTCCAGCGCTCTCTCCATCGAGCCACCTGGCTGTCAATGGAGAGGCAACCTGTAAATTATTATATACATTCAGGAAATATACAGTGCAGATGGGAGATAAACTTAGAGAGAAGGCACTGGTGGGTTGGGGAATGATGGATGACTAGGAAAGATCTCTTGAATAAAGTGGGTTTTGAGCTGAATCTTGAAGGAAGCCAAGGAAACTACCAGATTGAGGTAAGAACATCCAGTAAGAAGATATGAAGTTGGAACATAGAATGTTGTGAAAAGCTAAGAGGACAATATAGCTACATAATAGAATCCATGGAAGAAAGGAGGCATCTAGGATTCAGTATCACTGAGATTAGGAGAATTCGGAGTTTGTCACTTGTTGACCTAGAGTCCACTTGGAGTAGGAGTTGGTGGGAGTAATAATAGGTAAGTGAAATACTTAAGGTCTCATGAATTACCTCACCTGGACGTAGAGTCACCTTTTTGTGTTAAGTACCTTGCCTGCAGTCACAGAGTGAAAGGCAGGATTTGAACCCAGTAGTTTTTGACTCCAAGTCCAGGCTGCCTCTTCACTAAAAATAGGAGGCAGAAAATGTTAAGTGGCAAACGAGTGTTCCAGGCAATAAATACTAAAGAAGATATTGGTGGCTGAGCTGAACGCTGAGGTCAGGGGTGGTCAGAAAAATCCACAAGGAGAAACTAGGACTTGAGTTTGTTTCTTAGCGAGGGATATGTTTTTAAGAGTAACACAAAGTAGCCTTTCAAATACTGAGTATTTTTGAGTGTATATATGTAAGGGAAATGTATTCTCCAAATGGAAGTCTATTACTGGTGCTTCCTGGGTCAGGTTGTTCTTCAGGGGAATAAGGCATAAATGAGCCAATGACCACCTTGCTTCACTCAATGGTACCTTTCCCCACTGGGTTTGAACTTGAACACAAGAAGGAGAGTTGCCCAAGTAACCACCTGCTAAGTAATGCTATCTGCATTAGTTATCTAATTATTAATTATCTATTTGCATAAGTAAGTAATACTTAGTGCAGATTGGTAGGCTGGAGTTTTGTGTTTATATCACCCCTAGGGATATTGAGTAGCTTGTGGGTTTAGGTAAGGCATCAACTCCCTTCAAATCAATTTAAAGAAAACACTTGAGCCAGTACTCATCTGAGAAAAGAAGAGAAGTAGCTACAGGTTAAAAGCACAGTATCCTTTAACAGTATGCCTTAGTAACCACCTGAAGGTCACCAATGGCAACCTTCTCCATTAGGTAACTGTAACTAAAGGGGATCCTGGCTCTGGAAAATATTTGTCTCTTTAATTCCATTAGTCGAGGCATTCAATGAACATTGAAGGTCAGAGAAGGGAAAATATTTGCTTTGTTGGGTAATTAGACTATTAATTAATGACCTACTCTTGAGTATGATTTAATTCTGGCCTTGTTTTTTTAAAATTGATAACCGTATTTCAATTTAATTGATTTCTTTTTATAATCGATTTCATTTTATGTATTGAAAAATAATATTCTGAAAATATTATGTAAAGCAAAAGAAAGAAAGAAAATTATTATTCTGAGAGGGGCCTATAGTCCTCACCAGACTACCAAAGGGATCAGTGACACCAAAGAAGGTTAAGAATATTTGATTTAATTGGATTCTGTACTTACTGATGCTACACCTAACTTGCAACAATTAATTATATACTATTTTTCAGAGTCTCATTGATTGAATTTCTGCTAAACGGCTTTTATCCAGACTGGGTAGTAAAGCACTTTCCATTACAAACTTTTACAGTTAAAAAAAAATTAAGCTCGTGATCAGCAACTCATCCCCACTACAGTCATTCTGCTAGGCTGCCGGCAAGCATATTAATGATGAAACTTACCTTCCGGCTTTCTGACTCAGTTACATGTTGAAGACCTTGGAATTACTGTCATGGTAAGGAATGAGATGCATATTTAATGCACATAAAATGCTCCTATCCAAAGGAGTGGTGTCAATCAAACTAGGCTCCATGCTCAGGCTGATATCAGAAAAATTCAAATAAAGAACTGTGTTGAAAAGATAAATGGGACTATAAGGTTTGTAAATTCTGCAGTTTCATTACTATCCTTTTGTAGCAAATCCCTGATGTACACTTCAGCCTTGGCATCTGTATAATCTGAAATTTAGAATTCTGTAAAGAAACATCTGTTAAGGGTTTAACTGTGTGCAGAGTACTGTGTTAAGCCCTTTGCGGGTAGGGAGACACTATATAAAGTTTAGAGAAGACAATTCCCTGTCCTCACAGAGCTGAGAGTCTAGTAGACTATTATACTTACAGTCAGAAAAAGTAACTGGTAGTATTCTTCTAAAGTCAATTTGATTTAGCAAGTGTTTATGAAGAACCCAGCATATATGTAAAGGACAGTGTGAGAGGTGGGTATTCAGAGACCAAAACAGCTAGTCTCTACCCTCATGAAACTCACATTCACCTAGAGAGAAGATAACTATGTACAGGTAAGAAAATACAAAGTCTAAACAAAATAAACACAAAATAAATTGGGGAACAGGATCAGGAAAGATCTTGCACTGAGGTGGCAGAATGGCTGAATCATGAGGAAAATTGGGAATTCCAAGGAGCAGAGAGGACAGGAAAACGCATGAGACAAGTGATGGAAAGACATGATAGCATTCTCTTAGTGTATCAGCTCTGGATCATTAGTTGAATTGGGATATAAGATGTTTGTGGATCTATGATAAAGGATCTTTACCACCTCCTTTGTCATAGAAGGTAGCTATTGCCAGTCTCAGAAATGGTACTACAACTCATAGTAGAGGAGGAGGAAAGATGAAGTGAGGCCACAGGGTCGTGTATCTGAAAGAGGTGTCTTGGTTTCTACTTACCATTGTTTTGCTGCGTAGCCTCTAGCAAATCATTCAGTTTCTTCACCTTCTTAGGTGGGTTTAAGAATTTTTTTAACCACCCACCTTCTTTGGGTGTTGTGAAAACTTCCTAATAACATCATGTGCATTAGACATAATAAATTATTGTCTTCCTTAATGATATAGTTGAACTAGAACAATAACACCTCACAGTGACTGGTATGGATTGCCTGGAATGCCTACTACCCAGGGGCATTCTGGGCAGAGAGGCTGACGACACAGAAAGCCGAGAGCTGATGAAACCAACGCCTCTAACCTTGTGTGAAGATTACTACGAAAGGAAAAAGGTGGAAATACCATCTTTATAAGGAATACTAGTGAATAGGATAAATCCAAACAAGTGACTCTTTCAGAAAAATTTATCTGGATTACATGAGATTTCTTTTTCTTTTTTTCTTAAACTTTCTAAATACAGCAGGGAGAAGTCTGTGTGTGTGTGTGTGTGTGTGTGTGTGTGTGTGTGTGTGTGTGTGTGTGTGTGTGTGTGTGTGTATGTGATGAGGTGAAGTCCTAGGAGAGAATTACACACCAGGTTCCTTCCTAGCACCTCTCAAAGGTAGCTTGTCTGGCCCTTGGCAAGTAAACAGATGTGGAATTTGCCAGCTGCAAAGAAATCTATCTGCCTGTCTCTTTCTTTCCTTCCCTTTTCCTCTTCTCTTTCCTTTCTCTCTTTCTCCTTGTCTCTGTCTCTCTCTCTCCCCTCCTCCTCTCTCTCTTCTTCTGTCTAGATTTCGCTCCTTTCCTCTTTTTCTTTCTCTCCCTCTTCTCTATCCTTTCCCCTCTCTTCATCTCTCCCTCCTTTTCTCTTTATGTCTCTCTCTCCCTGCCACTCTCTTTCTATGATTCTCGGTCTTTCTCTCATCTCTATTTTCCCCTGTTTTCCCCTTCATCTCCCTCCCCTTTTCTCCTCCTTCTCCCTCTCTGCCTTTCTTCTTTTCCGTACTTTCCTCTTCCTCTCTCTCCTTCTTTTCCCTCTCCTTCCCCTCCTTTCTCTCTTCCCTCCTTTCCCCTTCCTGTCTTCCATTCTCCTCCCTCCCTCCCTGCCTCTCCTCCTCCCCTTTCTCTTCCTTTCTTCTCCTCCTCTCTGTCTCTTTGTTTCTATCTCTGTCTCTCGCAGAACTCCAACCATTCAAATCCTATTACTTGATAGCTGTGGGACCTTGGGCCAGAAACTTAACTGTTAGAAATATGAGCTGTAAAATTCCAAGGATAATACATGACATATTCCAAAGGATGGTTGTACGGGAGGGGCTTTGGAAATTGTACAGCTTTGCATCAATTTGTGCTGTTATGACTACATTATTGTTTTTACTATGGTTAAAGTAATTTGATGTAAGAAGATTAGTCTGAGAATAGAATCACCATTTGTCACTTTTTTCCCCAAAACAATAGTGTTGCATATGTAAAAAAAAATGGACCTATAATTGAACTTTTGAAATGTACATGTGTGTCAGTTTGGAACATTCCTACAAATTGGCAGCATAGACATATGGGTCTACATATTCTCTAATTCCTTATAATGCTAAATAACAACAGATCGTTTAGACAATCATTTCACGCTTTCTTTCCCTTTATCCCCCACCACTAAAATAAAAAGCTGCGCACCCCTCCCCCCATATACTCCTCCCTAGCTTCTGCCCCATAACTCCAAAGCCCAACCCAAGTGCTACCTTCTACAAGAAATCTGTTCCGATCCTAACTCCCTGTTACCCTAGTTTCCCGCCCCCCTGCCACAATTGTTAGTATTTTCTCTTCCCCAAAATTACTTTGAATCTCTTTTGTTTAGAGCAGCTATGTGGTGCAGTGGATAGAGTGCAGGGCTTGGAGTCAGGAAGACCTGAGTTCAAATTCAGCCTGGGGAATTTCCTAGCTGTGTGACCCTGGGCAAGTCACTTAACCTTGTTTGCCTCAGTTTCCTCATCTATAAAATAAGCTGGAAAAAGAAATGGCAAACTACTCCAGTGTCTTTGCCAAGAAAATCCTAAATGGGGTCATGAAGAATGGGACTTTGCTGAAACAACAATAACTACTTTGTATCCATTTTGTATTTGTTTTTCTGTGTACGTTGTGTTTTCCTTTTGAAGTGTAACCTCCTTGAGGATAGAGGCCTTTATCAACACTGCCTATTACAGTGTCTACTGTGTTATATTAAATGTTTGTTGAGTGATTTAATCTTGAATCATAGAACACTGGAGCTGGTAGGAAACTTGGAGGTGACCTAGACCAATGTCTTCCTTTTCAGGTGTACCTGAAGGTCGTCAGGAAGGTTAAAATCTTCTGAAAGCCACACAGCTAATCTTTATCTAATAAATACAGTTATAGGAGGATGACATATGATTTCAGTTATTACAAAATTTGAGCTCTTAAGGCTTCTTTCAAACTTATTTTAAATTCTTACTCTACTGAAAGAGCTAAGAGTGCTAATTCTTTTTCCTTTCTTGAGGTATATACTATAGGGACTATTACTTCTACTCTTGGTCTCAAGTATTTGGTATTTGAGACTTAGAATTTTTTTTATAACAAATAACAAAAAGCTTGTCTATAATGATGACAGCTTTTCAGTCATGTCCAACTCTGTGTGACTCCATTTGGGTCTTTGTTGGCAAAGATGTTGGAGTGGTTTGCCATATCCTTCTCTAGCTCATTTTATCGATGAGGAAACTGAGGCAAACAGGGTTAAATAACTTACCCAGGTTCATATAGCTATTGAGTGTCCAAGCCTGGACTTAAACTCAGATGTTTCTGACTCTAGACCTGGTGCTCTATTCACTACACCACCTAGAAGCAGAGGTGAATGGAATGAGCTGAATCGTGTTTGAACTTACTGTATTTCTAAGCCTAGTCTAGATTCAGGAGAACTCTTTGGGACCAGAGCTTCCCACATGGCATGGGAGAGGGACATTGGAGGAAGGACTGAGAAATGAGGGAGGGAAATGAATCGGTGACTTTGGGTATTTTTCCTGTGTACAGAGTTTCTGAGAACATCTATTGGGTTGGCTTCATATTCTTTTCCTTTTATCTGGCTTTGAACTTATGAATGGAAGTGGGAATTGGACTCAAGAGATGCCAGAGAAAATGAAACTGGTGCCCATAAACAAACCAAAGGCATGAGAGTCTTGGGATTTGGTCTTTCTAGATGTCATAGTGTCAGTGTCAACTGGAGGAAAAAAAAACAAAAAAAGGGATAATTATAATTTAAAACCATGTCTTCTGCCAAACAATCTGATCGACTTCAAATAGGAGAATATCAGTTCCTACTAGCTCACAAGAGTCAATTTAAAAATTTTCAGTGTGAGTATTTATATATAGGAAATTAGCAAAAGCTTGATTATTGTCTTGTTTATTGTGAAGACTTCAGAAAGTGATGGAGAAAATGTTAATATTGGGGATTAAATTTAAAAACATGTAGGAGTTTTGGAGAGCCAGCCCACCCCTGGCTTCATCCTACTCCTTGCATGGCTTCTATGACAATCATACAGATTTTTCAGGTAGATTCAAATATATCCTTCCCAAAGAAATGTGTATTAATTTATATAAGGATCATCACCTCAGACCATGCTTCACAAGGACTAGGGTTAGACCATAATATAAATCAAGAAGAGATTTGGATAGTGGATCTATAGAATTAGTATGTTCTATCTTTTATCAACTTTGCAACTTCTTATGCATTAGGATTTTAGCATTGGAGTCCAGAATAATTTATTTGGTTATACAACTGTTTGAAAAAGATTTGGGAGAAGGGGGGAGAGGTGAGTGGACTGGAAACTCAACATGAACAGATATCGTGATGGTCTAGTCAAAGAAGTTAATGTGATCTTGGACTTCATGAAGAGAATAGGGAGGTGATGTTCTCTCTATATTCTACCTTGGTATGGCCAGAGCTGGAGAGTTGTGTTTACTGATAAGTTAAAGAGTCCGGTGGACAGCAAGCAGCATGATGGGGACCCATGAGCTCATGTCATATATGGGAGGATTGGTGGAGGGCACAGGGAATGTTTAACCAGGAGAAGGGAAGATTCAGGGTGGATGTTATAGCTGCAAAAGCAGAAACACTGGGTAGAAGTTTCAAAAAAAAGCAAATTTAGGACTGATTTCAGCAAAAGCTTCCAGCTTGAGGCCACTCAGGGAACTGGTAGAACAATAGATGATGCACCAGACAGGGAGCCAGGTGGACCTGAGTTCAAATCCAACCTAAGCTACATATTAAACTGCTGTGACTATTGTGACTTACTAGCCGTTGTGGCAAGTAGCATAACTGTTCTCAGACTCAGTTTCCTTATCTATAAAATGGGATAATAACAGTACTTACCTCTCCAAGTTACCATAAGGACCACATGAGATAATATCTATAAAAGGCTATGTAAATCCTGGTTATTGCTACCCTTATTATTCATATTTTTATATTCCTTTCAGGTATGACTTGGACTACATGGCTTCTGATATCCTTTGCAGTTCTGAAATTGTGTGATTTTTTTTTGATATGTTCTAAAGTCCAAGAGATTCATTTAAATTTATAACACTGGTTTAAGCTAGCAGCCCATTTATGCTATTAGTCAGTCTATCAGCATTGAGCTGGGCCATGTGCCGGGCCCTGTGCCAAACAAAGAATAGCCAAGACAGTTCCTGCCCTTGGAAAGTTACGTGCTATTGTGGGAGACAACCACGTACATGCACTGTATGTATGTAAGGGACTGGGAAGGGGAAGACCTGGAACGACCTCTTGCAGAAGATAGGATTTGAGGTGAGTCTTCAGCAACATGAATTCTGACATGCGTAGGCCATGATTCTTTCCTTTTCTCCTTCTTAGGATAGGGACTTCAGGAGGAAAATAATTAGGTGGAAGAGAAGGCAATGAAATTCTCTTTGTTTTGAGAGCACAGGTATAGTCCATTGACGTGACCATTTCTTGGCGAGGTCCAAGCTTGGTTTTACTACCTTTGAGCCACTAGGGGGTACTACTCTCTTCAAAATTACTGAAGAAAGGTGTTGGTTATTTGGGATGTACCTACCATACTTTTAATCTTGTCCTTTTTCTCTTGTTCTTTTTTATTTTCTCTCTGTAACAGCTTCTTCTCTAACCTCCTTCCTGCCCGTCACCAAATGTTTTAAAGTATAGTCAAGTTGAGTCAAGTCAAGAAACATTGCTCTGTGTCCAACCCCGTGCTTAGTGCTGAGAATACAAATGCAAGCAGGAATAGACAATCCCTACTCTCAAGGACCTTATCATCTAATGGGGCAAGATAGCACAGGAGAAGGACCAGAAAAATGGCGCTGATGGGAAGAGGTACCCAAGAGGGACATGGTAGAGAAAGCAGATGGGGGCGTCATGAGTAGAACCTGAGGAGGAATGCAGATGTGGATGTCTGGGCATCATCCTGAGAATGGAGATTCTAGAAGGACTTGGTCCCTCAGAGGAAGAAGGTGTAGGGACACAGGGCACTTCCGACATGTGGAGTCCAGGGGTCAAAGCTTCCAGGACGGTATGACATGGTAAAAAAGTCCAAAAAGTCAAGAACAAAGTCTGAAGAGGAATGAAATGCAGTTATAGAAAATACAGGCATTAAATTTAGAAATGGCTATGCGATCCTCAAACTTGATCAGATGAATGCAGAATTAATGTTTAGTTCAAATTAATATCTTTAATAATTTTCTTTCCCCCTCTTTTTTTTTTGCTTTAACTGAACATGGTAATATTGTTGGGGGGGATTGTAGGAGTGGGTGGAGATACTTCATAATTCATCATTGTAGATTAATAGAAAGACAGTAAGGGCTAGACCTGGAGTCAGTAAGACCTGAGTTCAAGTCCCGTCAAATCCCATCTCACCTTAGCTATGTGGCTATAGGCAAGTCATTAAACTTCTTCATGCCTCAGTTTCTTCATCTGTAAGATGGGGATAATAATAACTACAGTCCCTATATCACAAGGTGATTGGAGGATTTACCTGAGAGAATATGTAGAGTTCCAGTCTTAAGTTCTTAAGTGTCTACTATTTCTAAAAGAAAAAAATGTACTTTAGAAGGAAATATCAATTGACAATGGTAGAAACAAATTGAATAATTTTTTGACCTCTAAAATTGGTTGGATAGAATTTGTAACTACATTAATTCTAGAGAGCCAGTAGGAATTACAAAATCATGGCATTCTGGACACTGTAGTATGAAAAATTCTTTTTTAAAGGACTCATAATTAGCTTCTTACTTGCCTTTAAGTGGTAGTAGTTGGAGATAAAGCATTTCATACTTCATCTAAGGTAGTCTGGGAAGATATTTTTTTACAACCATTACTTATGAAATGAATTTTGCAACCATGTGTAAAGGATTATCTTCATAGCTTATATGTAGAAATTATAAGGCTTAATGGACAGATAAAGGGAATTACGAAGACTTCCATAACCACATTGGAGCATATAGGGACATTGTCACATTTGAGGACATCTATGGCCCAGTAGGAAGGACCCTTCTTCCTTTACTCTCTTCTAGTTAATGCTTGGCAAAGACTGGAGAGTCCTCTAAGGATCTGGTCATAACTATGTACTATTATTCTGCCATTTCCAGGGGATGGGAGAAAGACATAGAATATAACCTTGTATTTCACCCCATGGCTTGGAGCACTTTAGGGGATTTTCTCACTTCTCTTGGCTTCTATATTCTCCCTAAGGAAATATTTGTATGCTGTTTCTTCAATGTGCTGAGACTAGCTTCTTACTAATAAAGATGAATTTCACAATATTACAGAAGATTTTCACAATATCAAAGAAAGAATTACACAATACTTCTCCTTATTAAAAGGAGAAAAACACAATGATGAGTGTTGAATGAGTGACCATTAGTCCTAACATCAGTCACCTAAAACATTCACAATATCAAATTGAGGGTTCCTCTGCTGGAGACTACCTCCCATCAAGTCCAACTGAAGGGAGTAAAGAGGCAGGTGGCTCCTCTTCTTTCTCTCTTTCCACTCTTCATGGTTCTGCCCAGCTCTATAGTTTAGTCACCTAATTCAGGAAATTTCTGAGTCAAGGCAAGGATGAATCTCTAGGGCAATATCATCATGTGCCTTCTTCCCCATACAAGATGAGGACATGACTTTCATGTGCTCCTTTGCTACTGGATGCTGTCTTTCCCATCTGTCAACCTTCTCTCCCCCAACATTTTTCTTTAGTTCCTAGCCCTAGTGATCAGGAAGGTACTGGACCTGGACCCAGGAAGACAGGTTCTAATCCTGCCTCAGATCCTTCCTTTAATCTCTCTGAGGCTCATTTTCCTTTTCTGTAAAATGGGGATAAACTCTTATAATTACGTAAATTATATAAATTATGATTATTATTATAAATGATTAGTTAGCACCCATTTCCCAGCATTGTGAGAATAAAAAGAAATAACATCTAAAGTGCATTGTAAAACATCAGGTGTTAGTTATATTTTTTATCATCATTATCATCACCATCAGTGTCTTCAGGTGGACACAATTCATTTCCCCATATGCAAATGGGAGCAAGAGAGAAAAGGGGGAAAGTTGCCAGAACTGGTTAGAGGAGGACATATCCAGTGCCCTTCATTATTCCTTCATTCCCTGGTTGGCCAAGAGCAGTCAATCAGCATCGAGCTATGCAGGTCTGGAATACCAAACAGTTCATGCTACTACTGTCTGACCTGATGTTGACTGACAGCTGATCCAGCCAGTGAATGATGTTGATTTGCCTCTGGTAATTTCTTTGGTGTTTCATTAGCATAGAATCCAAGCATGCAGCTCCATGGCCAAGAGATAAGTGGCAATCCAATCAATGCATTTTAGAAACTGGTAAGAGTGAGGCATGATGAATATTGTATAGAGATTCCAAATAAAAAACGAGGTATGTTACTACTTAACAATCATATATTATATAGACTAGAGAAGCAGTGTGGTCTAATGAATGAGCTCACTGGGTATTTCAGTCAAGCAGCGAGCATTTATTAAACACTTACTATGTGCCAACCACTAGGAATAAAATAAAAGCAAAAAAAGCTGTTCCTCACAGCTGAACTCCCAGGGAGCTCACAGTGCAATAGAACAATATGACAGTAGACAAATCATTTAGCCTTTTGAAGGCAACTTTCTTAGACTATGAAATTAAGAGTATTATATAATGGAACATAGAACACAGCTTATAGATGTAAAACTGGAAGAAAATTTAGAAACCTTTTAGTCCACCCTTCTCATTTTTTAGATGAAGAAATTGATGTCCAGAGAGTTTACCCAAGATCATACAGTTATTAAATTTTAGATTTGGAAATATTGGACTTGGAAGATTGGGTTCAAAATCCATGCCTGACACTGACCTTGGGCAAATCACTTGACCTCTGAGTGTTAGTTACCTTACTGTAAACTGGGAATGATACTTGTACCTCATTTTCATGGTAGCTTTTTGCACTTATTTATTACAAATACTTAACTATGAAATGACCAAATGTCTCATTAAATGGTGTCTTTTTCCCTTTAGGAACTCAGTAAAATGAACTCTGCCCTTTCTGTCTCTCCTAGGACAACCTGTGAACCATCTTTCCATTTAGCTACAATTTTCTTCTAATTTGATTACAGTGAGAATCTCACAATTGACATGATTCAGTATAGCATTATGAAGATCAGGTGAGACAGATAACATTTGTCAAAGTGCCTTCCAAAAGTTAAGTATATTATAAATGTTAGCTGTTCTTCTTTGGCGTTAAGCTGGGCATTGATGTTATGTGAGTTCTCATACCAATGGAGTCACAGGTCCTTGACATATTCACATATTTACATATAGAACTATGTTACTTTTATCTAGCTATGTTAGATATGTGTCTACAATCATGTATCAGTTACATAACAGTACACATCTCACTATATGACTCTATTAATCTTATATTAGTGGAAAGAAAAAAAGTTAAAACAGTGAGTGAGCTTGCCTTTAGTGGAGAGAATACTATGACCCCGCTAATAGAATGCCCAGAATGCTAAGCAAATTAATAAATGAAAAACCATCTACAGGTAGGGCCCATCAGAGAAATACCCCCAACCAGTAGCAACTCTGAACTGGACAAGTTAATCCTTTATTGTCCAGTAACATAATTTTTTGAAGGTTAACACTGGCTAATGCTCATCTGTAAGGATAACGTTCTTACACAGATATGTTTTAAAGAATTACAATAATAAAAAATGAACACTGTAATTTTTCCTAAAAATGACAGGAATTCTTACCAATTCCAGGATGCATAGCAATGAATGTTTGGGGATGGGGATTCTGAGAAGGCTGTATTTATGTGTAGCTGAGATTGGTTAATGGGACACTGGACAAGTTGTATAAGCCAAGGTGGCCCCAGGTTTTTCCATTTGCATAAATGAATTATCTTGATCCCAGGCTACCTTATTGGCTATATGAAGAAACAATTTAAAAATGGGTTACCCTTCTTTCATAAAAAGAAAACACTGTTGCAATTCTCTAGTTTTTTCCTTTGCCCACTAAGCCCTGCACGGCCATCTAAAGGAGGCTTTACAGAACAGTGACTATGTCCTCACTGAGCTTTCTGTTTCAGAGAGTTCAGAAGCAGAGTTTTTCAGTGTCGCTTCGTTCATAAGCTTTGGGTGTGTTTAAGGCATTCTGTTACGCCTTATTTCCTTCCACCCCCACATTGCACATCTCTTCACCATCACACACTCACAGGGAGTGGTGCTCCATCTTACTTAACACAAGATACATTTTTTTCAGATCATCTCTTTGATAAATACATTTTCCTTGGGAATTAGTTTGAGTAAAGTTTTGCATTTAAAGGGTTGAAAAATCTGCTCTCTACTTAGTAAGACTAAGAAATTTACTCCAACAAAGTCCTTCTAGTGTCTGTATGCCAAGGATTTCATTAAATATAAATGTTTCTTATTGCCCTAGGGCAAAGCAGCTGGGAAAACTACCGAACCCAGTGATTGGCTTCCTAAATCTGGGCAGCTGAATCAGTCACAAGAGGAAGGAGGTAAGCCAACAGATTCCGACTGAGTCACGTAGGGAGGACCTAGAATTTTCCTACATTTCCTCTTAGTGTTGAGTGAAGCAATCAAAGAAGGTAAGGAAGAAGATATAGAAATGAGAACATTAAGGGTTGAGGGATAGTGATGAGCTGTCCTAATGGGAACACAGGCTGACTGAATTGTGACTGTGGCATCTGAAGCAGAAAAGTCAATCATTTCACTATCGCTAAGATTTCCCTTTATGAAGCAATGGCGTTGAAGTTTTGCCCATAAAAGACTCCTTCAAAACTTTAAGGATCTATGATTTCATCATCTATGGGTCTCTTTCTCCCTACACTATAGTAGATATTTTAATGAGTTTCTGTGGCCAAAAAACCCCATCATCACCTGGTAGGTGCTATTATGATAATGAACCTCCCTGAATTTAGAGAGGTTGGTCGACTCTTGGATGATAGGAGAGGATGCCAGTTGGCCCATCCTCAAAGCTTTTTCAGCTGAGTAGGACCTGCCAAAGCTTGAGCTTCATAACACAGATTCAGGTCTCTGAGGCAATCAGCCAACAAGCATTTATTAGGCACCTATTATGTGCCAGAAACTATGCTAATCACTAGGGGTGCAAAGAAAGGCAAAAGGCAGTCCCTGCTCTCAAGGAACTCACAATCTAAAGAAAGTGGAGTCAGGAACTCAATGGGTGTCAGGTTAGAAGAAAAAATTCTGAAAGATGGAAAACATAACAGCCCCTCTACCACTCTCCTCCAGTTCATTTTCTAAGTTAAAAAAAGTAGGCTTCAATCTATATTCAGACATCATCATTTTTTTCCACTGACGATGAATAGCATTTCTCATCTTAAGTCCTCCAGTGTTCTCTTGGATCTTTGTACTGATGGGAATAGCTAAGTCATTCACAGCTGATCATCTTACAATGTTGCTGTTACTTTGTACACAGTACATTTCACTTTGCATCAGCTGATGTAAGTCTTTCTAGGTTTTTCTGAGAGCACCCTGCTCATCATTTCTCATAATATAGTAGTATTCCATCCACATACCAATGGATGAGCATCCCCTCAATTTTAAATTTTTTGCCCCAGAAAAGAGCTGCTATAAATATTTTTGTATATATAGGTCCTTTTCTTTTTTTAATCTCTTTTGGGATACAAATCTAATAGTGGTATGACTCAGTCAGAGAGTATGCATGGTTTTATAGAACCATTGGGTATAGTCCCCAATTGCTCTACAGAATGGTAGAATCAGTTCCGAACTGTACCAACAATGCATTAATGTCTCATTTTCCCCACATTCCCTCCAAAATTTGTAATTTGCCTTCTCTCTCCTGTTAACCAATCTAAGAAGGATAAGGTAGTACCTCAGAATTGTTTTAATTTGCATTTTTCCAATCAATAGTGAGTTAGAAAACTTTTGCTTATGGCTATAGATAATTTTGATTACTCCATCTGAAAATTGATCATATCTTTTGGTCATTTATCAATTGGGGAATGGCTCTTATTTTTTTAAGAATTAGATTCAACTCTCTATGGTGCTTGAGAAATGAGGCCTTTTTCAGAGAAACTTGCTTCAAAAATTTTTTCAGTTACTGTATTTCCCTTCATCCTATTCCTTCCCCCAGTTTATTCTATACTCTCTCTCCTTAAAGGTATTTGAAGAGGTTTGGGGGAAAGCTCAAGTGAGTCCTTGCCTTTGCTCCACTATCTTGACTCCACCTCAATCTGTAGTTCATTTTTCTAAACTTAATATTTATTTAGAGAAACAACGAGTCAAATTGGATAGTAGAATGCAAGACCTGTATTCTAGTCATACGTTCTATCTCTATGATCCTGTAAAACTCACTTAGCCTCTTAGAATTTCAGGTCAGATGTGTCAAACACACAACCGGCAAACAGCATGGGGCCCACTCCCAAATGCCCCTGGAATCAGATTAAAATGTAATTGGAAAATATTTAGCAAAATAAATAAAAATACAACAAATATGTAATATTACATTTGAAAACTTAATCAACACGCAGTCCATACGGATCCTAACATATGGTTTAATCGCTCCTTTTTCTATTTGAGTTTGATTCCTAGTCAAATCACTGTTTAAGCAATTTTCTAAGACTATAAGTTACAAAGAAGGTGATGTCCTGCACTAGTAGAGGAAGATTTCTGCTCCAATCAATTACAAATCCAATCTCTATCCTTAACATCTATTTATTGAAGAGACACCAAGATAGAGATCTTACTTGGGAACCAGAAAAACTTGCGTTTAGGTTCTGGGTTGGCTCACTTTCAGTGTGATCCTGGGCAAGTTCATCTAGCCTTTCAGTGGCCTGGACAACATTCTAAAACAATGAGTTGAAAGGAAAGTCAGAACCTGAATTGGTAGAGGGAAGTTCCTCATGTGGGAATTCCCTGTACAATGAAATCACAGCTCCAAAGCTCTCCAATGCTTTATATCCAAGGTGCAAGGTGAGGCACTGGGGATTTCAGTTTCGTGGTTTCTTGAGTGGATAGTGAGAAATCTTACTTTCTTCAACTCCTCCCCATGATAACTGATTTTAAGACCTAGGTAGGAAGAACTGCTTTGACATCACTATTATTAGTTCTCTGGTATCTAAGCAAATGAAATTCAGGGTTTGGAAATTTAGCTCCAACTTACTCTGGGAGAGAAAGGTCCTACTCTCTTTCCTATCCCAGTCCCCTTAGAAGGGATTTTTAACTGGGGGGGAGTCTATGATTTTTAATTTTTAAACAACTGTATTTTAATATAATTGGTTTCCTTTGTCATCCTGTGTATTTTATTTTCTACATTTAAAACCATTCATCTGAGTAGAGGCCTATAGGCTTCACCAGACTGTCAGATGGGTTCATGGCACAGGAGAGGTTAAGAACCCCTGCTTTAAAGTCATGAGGCTGGAAAGAAATGGGAAATATATAATAAAGAGAAAGATAGAAATTTGTCAGTGCCTTGAGTTCACCGACACAACATTACCATTCTGCCAGCTTTCATCGTGTTCTGAGTGGAGGGGGTGTGGGAGGTGTGGGTGAGGAGGAAGAAGGCATGGAGATAGGAAATTGAAATCTAATGGGAACACCAAATTCAAAGTCCTGAAAATCAGAAGAAAGATTAATAAAATTAAAAGTAAGAAAACCATTGAAACAAAACTAGGAGCTAGTTTTATGAAGAAACAATAAAGTAGATAAAGCATTGGTTAACTTGATTAAAAAATAAGAGGAAAAACAAATTACCAGTATTAAAAATGAAAAGGGGGAATTCACCACTAATGAAAAGGAAATTAAAGCAATAATTAGGAGTTATTTTCTCCAATTATATACCAATAAATCAGATAATTTAAGTGAAATGGATGAATATTTACCAAAATATGTTACCCAGATTAACAGAAGAGGAAGAATACTTGAACACATTTTAGAAAAAGACATGGAACAAGCCATCAGTGAACTCCCTAAGAAAAAATCTCCAGGACCAGATGGATTCATGAATGAATTCTACTAAACATTTAAAGAACAATTAATTCCAATATTATATGAACAATTGGAAAAATAGGCAAAGTGGGAGTCTTACGAAATTCCTCTTATGACGCAAATGAGGTACTGATATCAGAATACAGAAAAGCAAACACAGAGAAAGAAAATCATGGACCAGTTTCACGAATGAATATTGAGGCAAAAATTTTAAATAAAACACTAGCAAGGAGATTAAGGCAATATATCATAGAGATAATACACTATGGCCAGGTAGCATTTATACCAGAATTCAGGGTTCAATATTAAGTTCAACATTAGGAAAATTATCAACATAATTGACCATATCAATAACAAAAATTACAAAAATGCCTATGCAGAAAAAGCTTTTGACAAAATATAACACTCATTTTTTTATTTGGTGAAAATAAATTTAAATTTATCTTTAGTTTTCAACATTAGCTTTTATATGATTTTGAGTTCCAGATTTTTCTCCCTCCCTCCCATCTCTCCTCTCTAAAACAGCATGCATTCTGACATAGGCTATGCATGTATAATCATATTAAACATATTTCCACATTATTTACATTGTGAAAGAAGGATTGGAAAAAAAGGGAAAAACCTTGAGAAACAAAAACAAAAAACAGCAATAACAAAGATAAAATAGTACGCTTCGATCTGTATTCATATTCCATAACTCCTTCTCTGGATGCGGATAACATTTTCCATCATTAGCCTTTTGGAACTGTCTTGGATCATTGCATTGCTGAGAAGAGCTAAGTCTAACAAAGTTAGTCATTGCATAATGTTGCTGTTACTATGTACAATGTTCTCCTGGTTCTGCTCACTTCACTCAGCATCAGTTCATGCAAGTCTTTCCAGGTTTTTCTGAAATTCACCTGCTCATCACTTCTCATGGAAAAAATAGTACACTATGACATTCATGTACCACAACTTATTCAGCCATTCCCCAGTTGATGGGCATCCCCTCAATTTCCATTTATTTGTCACCACAAAACAGAGTGACTATAAATATATAGTGCATGTGGGTCCTTTCCTTTTTTTTCATGATGTTTTTGGGATATAGACCTAGTAATGGTATTTTTGGATCAAAGAATACGCACAGTTTGGTTACCCTTTGAGCATAGTTCCAAATTGTTCTGAAGAATGATTGGATCAGTTCACAATTCCACCCACAATGCATTAGTGTTTCAATTTTCCCACATCTTCTCCAACATTTATCATTTTATTCTTTTGTCATGCTAGCCAATCTGATAGGTGTGAAGTGGTACTTTGGAGTAGTTTTAATTTGTATTTCTCTAATCAATAGTAACTTAGAGCATTTTTTATAGGACCATAAGTAGCTTTAATTTCTTCAGCTGAAAACTGCCTGTTCATATCCTTTGACCATTCATCAATTGGGGAATGACTTGTATTCTTATAAATTTGACTCAGTTCTCTCTATATTTTAGAAATGAGACCTTTATCAGAAACACTGGCTGTAAAAATTGTTTTCCACTTTTCTGCTTCCCTTCTAATCTTGAGTACCTTGGCTTTGTTTTTGCAAAAACTTTAATTTAGTGTAATCAAAACTATTCATTTCACAATTCATAATGTTCTCTATCTCTTGGTTGGTCATAAATTCCTCCCTTCTCCACATAGCTGATAGGTAAACTATTCCTTGTTCTCCTTATTTGCTTATAGTTTTACCCTTTATTTCTATATCATTATAGATTACAACATTAATTCTTCTTAAAAACATTTGAAAGCATAAGTATAAATTGATATTTCCTTAAAATCACAAGTAATATTTATCTAAATCTGTAAGCAAGAATTATCAGTAAAGGAAATAAGCTAGGAGGTTTCCTAGTACGATCAGGTATGAAGCAAAGATGCCCACTATCACTACTAGTATTCAGTGTTGTACTATAAATCTTAGCAAAAAAGAAGAAAAAGAAACTGAAGTAATTAGAATAGACAATGAGGAAAAAAAACATTATTCTTTGCAGGTGATATGATGATATATTTGGAGAATCCCAGAGAATCAACTAAAAACCTAGGTGAAATAATTAACTGTACCAAAGCTGTCAACAAAGTGCAGCAGCAAGAGATAGAGAAATTCCCTTTAAAATAACTATAGACAGTATAAAACACTTGGGAGTCCACCTTCCAAGACAAATCCTGGATCCATATGAACACAATTACAAAACACTTTTTACACTAATAAAGTCAGAGCTGAACAATTGGAAAAATATTAATTGCCCATGAGAAGGTTGAGACAATATAATGAAAATGACAATTCTGCCTAAATTAATTTACCTATTCAATGCCATACCAACCCAAAATACCAACAATTATTTTATAGAGCTAAAAAATATAATGACAAAATTCATCTGGAAGAGCAAAAGGTCAAGAGCATCAAGAGACTTAATGAAAAATTATACAAAGAAAGTGACCTACCTCAAGGCTTCTTAAACTTTTTCCACTGGCAATCTCTTTTTGCCAAAGACATTTCTGCAAGAACCCAGGTATATAGGTATAAAAAATAAGTATACAAATCAAACATTTACTGATAATAAATCATAAAGAAATTTATTTTAAAACAATTCTATTATATGTATACATAATTTTAACATTTATTAACGATGAAAACAAATTTGCATGTTAATGAGATGGATGTGCTTGTTTATTTTTATATGAAGAATTAAATCTTGGTGGAATTTTTGATATTGCAGGGCTTATAGCATTTTCCATGTTTTTTCGGAGTTGATCCATGTTTTGATTTTATAATCATCAATGCTAAGAATGTCACTTAGCATAAATATGTAGTACAAAACGGCAGAAGTATATTTAAGGTCATTTCAGAAATTGTTGGAAAATCTATCCCAATCCCAAGCCAAAATTCATTTAACAATTTTGTATGTACAGTAAAAACACTGCAATTCATAACAGAATATTTTCAAATTTGAGCCTAGATATTTCTGGCAGCATGTATTGGCATTTTGTAGTGTGATGGCATGTGATGTTTGAAGCGTGCATATTGTGTGTTCAGAACCAAGGCTGCAGTGAAGTTGTATGGTGAAACATAGGGAAGTACTGCCAGATATACTTCAGATTCATTATGCGTTTGATTTTGAATTGATTTTTGGTCGTTGTGCATTCAGAAAGCTTTTACTGTTGCCAAATTTTTTGTCAATTCTCACATTCAGTTATGCAAGCCCATATGGTGTTGTGAACCACATTTTAAGAAGCACTGGAGTTATATCAGATCTCAAACTGTATTACAAAGTGGTAATCAAAAACAATCTGATACTAAGAAAGAGTGGTGGATCAGTGGACTAGATTAGGTACCCAATACACAGAAATAAATAACCATAGTAATTTAGTCCTTGATAAACTCAAAGATCCAAGTTTTTGGGACAAGAACACACTATTTGACAAAAACTTCTGGGAAAACTGGAAAATAGTATGGCAGAAACTAAGTATGGACCAACATGTCATGCCATATACCAGGATAAGGTAAAAATAGGTACGAGATTTAGAAATAGAAGGGGATACCATAAACAAATTAGGGGAACGTGGAATAGTTTACCTTTCAGATATGTGAATAAGAGAAAAATTTATGACCAAAATAAAGATAGAGAGTATTGTGGGATATAAAATGGATGATTTTGTTTGCATTAAGTTAAAAAGGTTTTGTACCAACAAACCCAATAAACATTAGAAGAAAAACGAAACACTGTGGGGCAAGGGGGAATTTTTACAGCAGGTTTCTCTGATATAGACCTTATTTCTCAAATATATAGAGAAACAAGTCAAATGCATAAGAACATTAGTTATTCCCCAGTTGATAAATGGTTAAAGAAAATGAATAGGCAGTTTTCAGATGAAGAAATCAAAGCATTCAATAGTCCTTTGGTGAAAAAGTTCTCTAAATCACTATTGATTAGAGAAATGCAAATTAAAACAACTCTGAGGTTCTACCTCATACCTAACAGAACAGAGAAGGAAAATGATAAATGTTGGAGGGGATATGGGAAAATTGGAACACTAATGCACTGTTGGTGGAGTTGTGAACTGATCTAACCATCTTGTTTGACTGATTCTTGCTGTCTCATTGAGTCATTAGTTTCTACTTGCCCAATTCTAACCTTTATCAAATTGTTTTCTTCTGTTAACTTTTGCATCTCCTTTTCCATCTGCCCAATTTTTCCTTTTAAGGAGCTATTTTCTCCAGTTAATTTTTGAACTTCCTTTTCTATTTGTTCAATTTTCCTTTTCAAAGAGATGTTCTCATCAGTGAATTCTTTCTTAATAATTTTAAACTCATTGGCCAGTTTATCTTCTATTTCCTTCTTCAGCTGTTCCAGGAGAGCTGCTTGTGCTTGCCAGCAGTTCATAGTCCCTTCTAAAGTTTCAGATGGAAGTACAGTCTCAGCTGTGACCTCTTTGGTGTTTGTATTTTGGTCCTTATCCCCATAGAAAAATTCTATGGTTCTTTCGGCCCTCTGCTTTTTCCTGTTCATGATGTTGACTGAGTGTTGTGGCTTCTGGTTCTTTCAGTCAGAAGCTAGAGAACTTTTTGCTGAGCTGATGTGTGAAAAAACTAAAAGCAGGTTTTTGTTTGGTGTTTCCCCGATCAACCCTGGGTTTAGCTTGTTAAGTGTGAGGGAGGGGTGGTTTGGTCACAGGAGATCTCCTCAGTTGAACTGAGGCAAAGGCAAGCTCAGGGGCTGGTCTTTCTGAATCCCCTGGACAGCTGAGGCATGCCTAGATGCTAATGCGTGTTCCCACCCCTCCTGTGGCTCCTCTCCTGGCGCTGAGGCTTGCCTGGATCCTAGTGTGAGTTTTTTCTGCCCTGGGTCCTCTGTCCTTCCGGTTTGCCTCTGCCACCGTAGGAGGAATCCCTCTTAGCTATTTTCCTCGTCTCAGGTGTTATGAGACTATTGGCCTCCTTCTGCTATTCCTGCTGATCTAGGGTTTTTCTGGGGAAATATTTTATGGTTCTTTCACGGTCATCAAGGGGGAAAGAGAGAGCATTTACTGATCACTCCACCATCCTGGCTCCCGGAAGTTCAAGTAGGTGACTTACCGAAGTTTGATCTTCGGGCTGAAGGTCTCTGGAGCTGCTGCGCTGATATCTGGCACTGGGCGGCTCTCACTGACTCGGTTGGGCTTGTCTCCTGCCCTCGGTGCTGCTCCTCTGGTTCCACCTGCTGCTCAGGTTTCTCGGGTCCCTTCTGCTCACTGCGCTGGCCACGCTGCGCTGTGGGTCACCCCCGTGGAACAGATCCTTCCCATGGACCTTCCAGTCCAACTTGAGCTCTGAATCCGTCACAGTCTGTCTCCCATTGGATTCCGCACCTCCAAAATTTGGTCAGATTCTCCTTTCAGAGGTACCTGAAGGAGTTTGTCTAAGAGCTTAGGTGAGTCGTTGCTCTCACTCCACCATCTTTGATCTAGCTATCTTGGAGAGCAATTTGGAACTATGCTGAATAGACTATAAAACTGTACATGCAGTTTTACCCAGCAATACCACTGCTATGTCTGTATCTCTAAAAGGTTTTATTAAATGGAGAGAAAGGACTTATTTGTTTAAAAATATTTTTGACAGCTCTTTTTGTAGTGGCAAAGAATTAGAGATTGAGGGGATGTCTCAATTGGGAAATGGATGAACAAGCTGTGGTGTATGATTGTAACAGAATACTATTGTGCTGTAAGAAATGATGAGCATGCTGATTTCATAAAAGCCTGGGAAGACTTGTACAAACTGATACAAAGTGAAATGAGCATCACTAGGAGAATATTATACATGGTAACACCACTATTGTATGATGAGTAACTATGAATTACTTAGCTATTCTCAGCAACACAAAGATCCTAGACAATTCTAAAGGATTCATGATGAAAAAATTCTATCCACCTGCAGAGAAAGACCTGATGGCATCTGAATGCAGATTGAAGAACGCTATTTTTAATTTTCTTCATTTCCTCATGAGTGTTTTGGGTTTTGTTTGTTTTTTTGGCCTGTATTTTCTTTCACAACTTGACTAATATGGACACATGTTTTGCATGATTGTACATGTATAAACATATCAAATAGCTTGCCATCTCAAGGAAGGAGAGAGAGAATTTCGAACTCGAAATTTTAAAATGTAAATGTTAAAAATTGTTTTTACATGTAATTGGAGAAAGAAAATAAAAGAAGAAAAAAAGAAATCTAATGGGAGATGTCTTATCCATTGTAAAATAGAATTCTACTACTGATTGTTATCTAATCCAATTCCATTTGGCAGACAATGGAACTGTAGTCTAAAAAAATTGAATCGACTCATACAAGGTCACCAAATTCTTTAACCCCAAGTAATATGTTCTGTGGATAGTAGGGGTAACTTGGGTGAAGATCTACCAAAGGAGACAGGAAGAAGCAGGGTTATAAAAATCTAGTCAGAGGAAAGTATCAATTAGATGGTGACTGATGATATTAGAGACTGCCAAGAGAACAAAAAATTGTGAAGCCTGAGAAAACATCATTAGATTTGACAATTAAGAAATCATTAGTAACTTTGGAGAGAACAGTTTTGATTGCATGATGAAGTAGGAATTCAGACTGCAGAGAGTTAAGAAAGGTGTGGAGACACCTATTTTTCAAGGAGTTTAGCCACAAAAGAGAGGAGAGATACAATATAATAGCTATTAGGGATGGATGGATGGATCAAGTAAGGGGTTTTTGAGAATGAAGAAGATGAGCATGTTTTTAGGCAGTAAGAGAGCAGCTAGCAGTGAGGGGGTAATTGAAGATAGGTAAGAGTGCAAATGATAGAAGCCAGTCTACTGAAGAAGCCAGGATAGAACCGGATTACTTGTGTAAATAGAGGGGCTTACTTTGGCAAAGAGAAAAGATAGCTTTTCATGTGAAATAGACATAAGGGAGGAAATAGCTGCAGGAAGTATCTGAGTGATATATGAGAAATAAGGGGAAAGACAAGCTATCTATGAATTGCTTCTGTTTTTTTATGTAATATGATGCCAGGTTTTCAGTTGAGAGAGTGAGTAGGGGGGACTGTGGGAGATTCAGGAAGGAATAAAAGAGTTCGGGAAAGTAGCTGTGCTGAGTGGGATAGTGAACCAATTATGGAGTTATCAAAGGATTACAATTGTAAGAACAATCCAATGCTGTGGATGGCAGGATGAGATCACTGAAAGGATAAGGGGGTAAAGGACTCAAGAAAAGGAGACTGTAGAGTTGAACTGGTTCACTGAAGAATTTGTAGTCATTGCAAAGTGATAACCTGGAGAAGAATTGAAGGCCAGAGGGATTGGGAGTCTCAGTGAGGATGAAGAATGGGATTTGCAGTTTAAGGCAGTGGGAGAGGTGGAATGACAATAGATTATGAACAGAATATTTCAGAGAGTTCATGAACATGGATGTGAAATACTTGAGTGTGAGTGATGGCAAGATCAAGAATATGGCTATCTCTGGTGGAAAAGAGATCAAGGTTGGGGAAAATGAGTAAGTTGAGGAATTGGGAAGTTAAAGCATCTGAAGAAGTGTCAATACATTTGCTGAAATTGTTTAGGACAAAGGTAAAAGTTGAGGAGAGAACAATTACGCACCAGACACTGAACTTGGAGAGAAAGGGAGAGTTTCCCCAACATCCTCTTTTACTCTGAGTCTATCTTGGAGTAAGGACAGAGGAAGGGGGTGATAATTAGCTTGTCCTTAGATAATATACAAAGGGTATAACATTTTCTTTGAATATGCAAGCTTGGACCTGGTGACTTGAACTATACTTGTCTTTCATCTGACCTGGAAGGGTTTATTGTTATATTATCCACTCTCTCCCTTAGGTCAGAAAAAGGGGCTCAAGGTAGGAAGGAATAGAAGAGATAAAAATATGTGAGAGTAAACAAGTAACTAAATCTCAAATAAGTGTTTACCAAGAGGGTTTGAGGAGACAGAAAAATGACAATTTTAGATAACCAGTCCAAACAGAAGAATTGTTTGTGAGGTAAGAAATGTGAACACTCAGGTTGCAGAATGCCAGGGCCTCTAATGAGGCAGTTGATTGTTTTAAAATTTGGCTAGGCAGAAACAAAAAGCAAACTAGGGATTTCAAGAGGCCTTCTGGTCCATTTCACAGATGAGGAAACTAAGATTCGTCAACATGGAATTGGAAATTTTCCAATCAAATAGCTGCAATACGAAAGCAAAGTTCCTCCAATACTAACTCATATTCATGCAGCATTTTACATCCTTACAATGAGCTTTCCCACAGGGACTCTGTGAGTAGTAAAATAAGGTTGTTGCATTAGGTGACCTCTAAAATTCCCCTTAGCTCTAGACCTCTGAACCTAAGATCTTAGTGCAATTATTGATCACCCTATTTTGCCTATGAGGAAAGTTGAGGGTTTAGATTACTTGCACAACCTCCCAACACCCATGTTGAAGAAGGAAAAAAAGCTTCATGTTGTATTTAAGAACATACTGAGGGAGGTAGAGTCAAGATGGTGGAGTAAAAGCAAAGACTTGCTAGAGCTCTCCTCCCAAGCCCAGCCAAATACCTGTAAAAAATGACTCTAAACAAATTATGGAACTGCAGAACCCATAGAATGACAGAGTGAAGCAAATCTCCAACCCAAGACAGCCTGGAAAGTCAACAGGAAAAATCTATTGCCCTGCACTAGGAGCAGGGCACAATTCAGTATGGGCCATGCTGGCATAGATCGGACCTGAGCAGGTCTCAGGGGGACTGAATCTCTGGAACCTGGGATGGCTTCCAGACATCACAATCCCAAAATGCTGAGGATAAATTGGAAGGTCAGTGGAAAAAACCTGTAGGACCTGTGGGAGACAGTAGAATGGTCTGGCCCCAGCCCTAGGGAAGTGGAGGGGAAGAAGGAGCCCTCAGGAGCCACAGCAGCAGCAGCAGTTGTTTCTGAAGGGGGAATCTAGTGATTGAAAGTACAACCCTCACCCCCATTGGAAGCAGAGAACTACCTTGACAATGAACTTGAAAATCAAGTAAATGACTGGGGAAATGAGCAAAAATCAGAAAAAGAATCAGACTATAAAATCTTATGTTGTGACAAGAAAGACCAAAATATACATACAGAGGAAGACAACAAAGTAAAAACTCCTATATCCAAAACCTCCAAGGAAAATATGAATTGGTCTCAGGCTGTAGAAGAGCTCAAAAAGGATTTTGAAAATCAAGTAAGAGAAATAGAGCAAAAATTGGGAAGAGAAATGAGAATGATGTAAAAAAATCATGAAAAATGAGTCAACTGCTTGCTAAAGGAGACCCCCAAAATGCTGAAGGAAATAACACCTTAAAAAATAGACTAACTCAAATGGCAAAAGAGATCCAAAAAGTTAATCAATGAGGAGAAGAATGCCTTAGAAAGCAGTATTGTCCAGATGGGAAAGGAGATCCAAAAGCCCACTAAAGAAAATAATTCCTTAAAGATCATAATGGAGCAGATGGAAGCTAATGACTTAATGAAAAATCAAGAAATTATAAAAGAAAACCAAATGAATGAAAAAATAGCAGACAATGTGAAATATCTCATTGGAAAAACAACTGACTTGAAAAATAGATCCAGGAGAAATAATTTAAAAAGTATTGAATTACCTGAAAGTCATTTTCAAAAAAAGAAAAAGAGCCTAGACATCATCTTTCAAGAAATGATCAAGGAAAACTGTCCTGATATTCTAGAACCAGAGGGTAAAATAGATATTGAAAGAATTCACTGATCATCTGCTGAAAGACATCCCTAAGGGAAAACTTGTAGGAATATTGTAGCCAAATTGCAGAGTTCCCAGATGGAGAAAATATTTCAAGCTGCCAGAAAGACACAATTCAATTATTGTGGAAACACAATCAGGATAACACAAGATCTAGCAGCTTCTACATAAGGTATTGGAGGACTTGGAATACGGTATTTCAGAGGTCAAAGGAGCTAGGATAAAACCAAGAATCACCTACCCAGCAAAACTGAGTATAATATGTCAGGGGGGAAAATGGCACCTCAATGAAATAGAGGACTTTCAAGCATTCTTGATGAAAAGACCAAATCTGAATAGAAAATTTGACTTCCAAATACAAGAATCAAGAGAATCATGAAAATGAAAGAGAAACCATAAGGGACTTACTAAAGTTGAACTGTTTACTTTCCTACATGGAAAGATAGTATTTGTAACTCTTGAGACTTTTCTCAGTATTTGGGTAGTTGGAGAGATTATATACATATAGACAGAGGGCACAGGGTGAGTTGAATAGGAAGGGATGATAAAATAAAATTAAGGGGTGAGAGAGGAATATATTGGGAGAAGGAGAAAGGGAGAAATAGAATGTGGTAAATTATTTGTCACATAAAAGAGGCAAGAAAAAACATTTTCAATGGAGGGGAAGAGGGAGAAGGTGAAAGGGAAAGAATAAACTTCATTCTCATTGCATTTGGCTTAAGGAATAACATGCTCACTCAATTTGGCATGAAAATCTATTTTACACTACAGGAAAGTAGGGGTAAGAGGATAAGAGGGACTGGGGGATGATAGAAGGGTAGGCGAATGGGAGAAGGGAGTAGTTAGAAATAAATACTTTTGAGGAGGGACAGGGTCAAAAGAGAGAATAGAATAAATTGGGACAGGAGAGAATGGAGGGAAATACAGTTAATCATTCACATGACTGTTATGGAAGTGTTTTGCATGACTACACATGCATAACCTATATTCAATTGCTTGCCTTCTCAGTGGGGATGGGTGGGGAAAGAGGAAGGGAGAGAAATTGGAACTCAGAGTTTGAAAACAAATGCTGAAAATTGTTTTTACATGCAACTGGGAAATAAGACATATAGGCAATGGGGTATAGAAATCTATCTTGCCCTACAAGAAAATCGAGAAGAGGATGAGAGAAAGGAGAGATGTGATAGTAGGGAGGGCAGACTAGGGGAAGGGGTAATCAGAATGCATGATCTTTTGGGGTTGGTGGAGGGGAAGGATGGAGAGAAAATTTGGAGCTCAAATCTTGTGGAAGTGAATGTTGAAGACTAAAAATAAATAGATTAATTAAAAAAGAACAGATTGAACAGTCACCTGGTCTATTTGTAAGTACTGTACTGTAATCTATACAAGTTCTCAAGTTCAGCCTTCTTATGAACTCTGAGAGACAGATAACACAGAAGCTTGTAGTAGCTTATGTACTGTACAATTGCCTTAGGGAGGTTACTTTGGTTTAAATGTCTGTTTGAGGGAATGTTACCTGGCACATGGCAGCAAGTTTTCTCAAAGACCCTGTGGAAATGTACAGAACAAGATACAGCACGGTATCTCAAGGTCCCCCAGCTGTTCAGGTTTAATTGTAGCAACTTTCAGAACAAACAGCTTTTGGTTCTCTGTTGAATGATTTGTTCTCCTCCTTCTTACCCTGGTAATAAACACCTGCAAACTTGGTCTTTTAAAAGTGTCAGGACTACTTCATCTTACTTTGGTAAGAAACTGGAACGTAAGCCTCCCCATCAGGGCTTTTTCCCTCCTCAGGAATAGGTTGCTGTTATTCTAAAACCATCTGTTCACCTGCATCTGCGTCAGCTTTTTACAGATTTAAATTGTGTTCTTCTCTGTCAGAGTGAGAAATATTAACTCATGGGGCTGTAACTGAACAGAGTACCTTTAATAAGAAAAAAAGACAAATACTTATGATTATTTGGTGTATGTGAAGTTTAAACCAGTAAAAACAAAATAAAGCAGAGACAACTGCTGTGTTAAAAAGACTGACCATTGAAAACACATGTCCAACATGGAAATCATTCCCTTCCCCCCAAATATATTTCTCCTCCAAATTTCCTCATGCCCATCTCTATTTTTCTGATTACATAAATTTGCAACCTCAGAGCCATTCGTAATTCCTGCTTTATCCCCTTTGTTTAATCAATTTCCAAATCTTGGTTGATCCTACTCTATATATACTCAATATCTACTCACATATATTCCCTTTGTGTTTAGTGTTCCCTTTCTCCATTCATACAGTCACTATCACCTTTTGCCTAGATTACTTGCAATGCTCTCCTAGTTGGATTCCTGGCTTCCATTCCTCTCTTCTTTCCAATCCATCCTCCACCTAGTTGCCAAAATAATTTTCCTAAGGCATGTCTGCCCTGCTCAGGAAACTTCCGTGGCTCAAGGATAACATAGAACTGCTCAGTCTTGTGTTTAAAACCCTACACAATCTGGTTCCATTTGTACCTTTCTAGGCTTAGTGTACTTCACATCCCTTCTTTTACTATGTTTCTGGAATAAGGACTAAATTGATGTTCCCTGAACTCAGCCCTCTGATTTTCTGCTCTCTGCTTTGAACTCCCATGCCTAGAGTGCATTCCTTCCTCACTTCCCCATTTTAGAACTCCTAGATTCTTTAAAAGCTCAGCTTATTTGTCATTTTCTATTGGAGTACTTTTTGGATCCTTCTAGTTATTAGTATGAAGATAGGTCTTTCTAATTTCAGGGTCAGCATTGCCCCAATTTTCTTCTTATATCACACCAATCTTCTATTAGACACATATGTGACAATTTGTTTAACCATTTTACAAATCAATGGATTTCTATTTTGTTTCCAGTTCTTTGCTGTTACAAAACATGCTGCTGTCTGATCTATTCTATGGAACATTTTAAATTTTAACCATTGACTTTAGGGCATATGCCTAGCAGTAATATTTCTATATCTTTGCATAATTACTCTGGACCACTTCATTGTTCCACCAACAATGAATTACAGGTTCCATCTTGCCACAACTCCTCCAACACTACTTCTATTTAATTGTTTTCAAAAGGCAGAACTATAAATACTATTAACTGCTTCTCAGTTGAAACCCTATTTGATTACAATTAGTCACATATTAGCAAAGCCTATAACTTAAATTTCCATGTTTATTTCCTGTGGAGATTTCTGAACCCTGTACTTCTAAATGACACAATAAATGGCCTCCATTGCTTGGGTGGGTGAATAGATTTTCTCAATTATCTTGTCATCTTTTGGTCTGATCCATCACATTCCCATATCAGGATAAATATGTAGTACATGCATTTCTCCCTCCTCCAGTTCACATATTTTGTAATGCCTCCTGCCACGCCTTTTTGCCTCATAATCTTTTGGGCAACAAAGAAACACAGAATAGTGGAAAGAGAGTCAGATTTCAAACTAGAGGACCCCATATCTAGAATAAGCACTGCAGACCACGTCATAAGAAGACTGTTTGAAAGAGCTAGAGATATTTACCCTGGAGAAGAGAAAATATAGACAGACATAAAAGGGTTTTTTTTGAGTATTTGAAGGGTTATTATTTAAAAGTGGATCTAAATTTGCTTTGCTTAACTCCAGAGGGCAAAGCTAGTGTCAGCAGTACATGGAGAAGTAATCACAGAAAAATAGATTTAGGCTCAATGCAAGGAACTAAATAATGGCAACTGTGCCAAAGAGAAATGGATTGGAATTACTTTCTATTTCTAAATATAATGATGATTTTTAAGCTGAGGCTGTATGATCACTTGTAAAGGGGATTGTTGATCAGGTTGCATTTCAGCTAAGTAAAATTTGAATATAAATTCAACCATCTGTAAGATTCCATGGTTCTCTGTTGTACTTTTGAGTCCTGGCTCTGTGGATTACTGGCTGGATCTCTGGGTATCTCTCTGAGTCCTAATTTTCTGATCTGTAAAATAGAGATCCTATACTTGGCACTCTTTACTTTTCTGGATTACAGTGAGGGAAACTTTTTTTTTTTGATCAGTCAGGATTTAGTGACTTGCCCAGGGTCACACAACTAGTAAGTGTCTGAGGTCATATTTGAACTCAGGTCTTCCTGACTCCAGTGCTCCATTCACTGTGCTACTGCACTGAAGGGAGTTCCTTCCTTCCTTCCTTCCTTCCTTCCTTCCTTCCTTCCTTCCTTCCTTCCTTCCTTCCTTCCTTCCTTCCTTCTTCCTTCCTTCCTTCCTTCCTTTTTTTACTTATTTTCATTTCACTTTTATTTGCTCTCTAATGTCATAAACTTTTGTTTCTTTAGTTTCTTTTGGGATGTCTTTTTTTTTTTTTTTGATCAACCTCCTCTTGGGCTTTAGGAACAATTAGTTCCTTTTCAATAAGTATCATCTCTACATGTCAAGGAGAACTCATGTATGGATTGACTGGACTATGAGCCCTGTAAGTGTGCCATCACATTTTGGGAGCCTTGTTAACCTGGATGTACTCAATGACATGAGAATCCACTTCCAAATCCTTTAGTTCTATGTTACTCTCTGCATTTTTAAGTATATGCAGCAGGAACTCAGCACTCTTTTTTGGCCAATGACCCTGTGTCCAACCCCATTGCTTAACCTGGGCATACTTGCCAATTATATAGATGGAAGGGAACACAATATTTCTTTAATGTGACATTTTTCAAATACTTGGCCACTTTTCAGATATATGTGCCTTTAATAGCTTGGGCTGTTTAAGCAGCGTTCTTGAAATGGAGCTAGATATTTGAACCCCTTGATTTGCACAATTTTGTGGGGTTCTCTGGATCAAGAGAGCACATGTGTACACTGTGTGTGTATGTGTGAAATTGAGGAGACAGACACTTAAAACCAGAATTAAGAAACAAGTTCAGTTTAATGAAATATATTGAAATAAATTCTTCAGGATAATTAAAAATTCACGGCACTAGTAGAATAACTAGTTATTTCAACTTCAGGCTACTCTGTCAACACCAAGTCCTTGCCAGATTTTAGAAATAACTCATTTTAAAGGTTGAATGGCAGTTTTACCAGACAACAAGAAAAAATACTTATACAATTAGCTTAGAAATGCGAAAGGTAATAGGTAGGAACAACTGGGACAGATGAGACTATTAAGAAGAACTAGAAGAGTTGGAATATATTATAAACTAAGGCTATCAAAGAAAATAGGAAGTTATTCTTTAATAGGGGCTATTTGTGTACTCTTTACACAATAGCACTATGAAAATTGAAGTGATGTCCTAGCTGATACTCTTTGTTCTGAAGCTTTATTGTGGAATAAATTTAAAATCAATACATTTAAGGTTCAAAAAAGGGTCATTGTACCAAAAGTTCTCAAAGTAAAAATAAAATAAAATAAAGCTCTGAAATAAATCGCTGAAATAAAAAAGGATCAAACTTGAAAACGTTGACTTGAAAAGAATGAAGCTAGGGTAAATGGAAAAGATTTAAAGGCTTATAAATTAAGGTGGAACTAGGACCTTAAAGCCCTGGTTCTCAAACATATAAATAAAATTCAGGACCAAAATGGGATAAAATGGAGCACCCTTTAGCAGTAAATTTGGTGGGGCGGTAGAAAGGGCACTGTAACTGGAGTGAAGTTATGAGTTCAAATGTGACTTATCTATTAGTTGTGTGATACCAGGCAAGTGACTTAATGTCAGCCTGGCTCAGTTTCCTTATCTGTAAAATGGGGCTAAAAAGTAGCGCCTCCCTCACAAGGTTGGTAAATCTGGAAGTTAAACCTAGGGCCCCTAATTCTAAATCTAGCATTTTATCTACTGCACCATGTTGATGGCACCATAGTTTTAGTTAAAGTTTTAGAAGTATAGTTTATTAAGCAGGAAAATTCTGAGCACGTAGTAGAGGGCATGTTGCAAAGATCATATAAGCTAAGAGAAAGTCTTTCAAATCATTTCCCCTTAGAAAATGGGAGTGGAGTGCCAAATGCATGACCCTAAAAAGCTAACGGCCAGAAAATCACAGCAGAGAGAAGATCCTCCATGAAGAGCAGAGACCTAATGCCCATCTCAGGAGAGATGGGATGCTTAGGGGAGAGCAGAATGGTGACATCATTGGAGGATATTGGCAGTTTTTTTGCATCAAGGGGTTAAGCTCCCCCAATAATGCAAACTCCTTACGCATATCTCTTCTAGAAATATTTCCTGGTGACACATATTCTCTGCACATTTGTTCCCCCTAGTTGGTGGTGTGGTCATCTATAGAAAAGTATGACCCAATATGTGCATGAAGGGATCTTTTTTTATCACTTTATTTCATATGTTTTTTGATCAAATGGCTTGTTTTGACCTCACTTGTCCTGTGGCTGACTGGTAAAAATAAATATATTAGTGGAGCCTTGTGAATTATGGCAGGCAGCTAGATGATGTGGTGGATAGAGTACAAGTACTAGAGTCAGGAAGATTCCTCTTCCTGAGTTCTCATCTGGCCTCAGACACTTACTAGCTTACTAACTGAAAATGGATGAAAACAACTCTGACTCTAGATACTTTGTTAGAGTTTATTCCTTTTGAATTATTCTAGGTATAAGATGCCAGAATGATGAAGATGGGATTTTGACCAGAGTAATCTTAAATTTTCAAAGAAGAAGAGAGTCTTGAGAAGGTCTCTACTTGTACTGTTCCTGGATACAGATGCCCTCAAAAATGCACTCTCCATATTTTCAAAAGTAATTTTCTGAGTCAGCGGTGGTGGTGCAGCAGCTGGAGCACCAGTGCAGGAGTCAGGAGGACCTGAGTTCAAATCTCACCTCAGATACTTGACACTCACTAACTGTGTGACCTTGGGCAAGTCAACCCCAATTGCCTCATCCTGGGTCATCTCCAGTCATCCTGATGAAAATCTGGTCACTGGATTCAAATGACTCTGAGGAGAAGTGAGACTGGTGACCTGCATAGCCCTCCCTCCCTCAAAAACAAAGTCAAGTGCAAGTCATGTCATTATTTCTCTGATGGCATGGTCTTCTTTGGCAATGAAGGATGAACACACACCAGAGTTCAAATTTAGCCTCAGGCATTAGATCCTTAATAACTGTGTGAGCCTGGGCAAGTCACGTAACCTCAATTGCTTTGCAAAAAAAAAGAAAAAAAGTAATTTCCCAAATCACAGAATCTCTGAGTAGGCAGAACAAGAAAACAAAACTAAGGGTCTATCCAGTCCAATAAGTACATAAACAAGAAGCCATCTTGTGGCATCAATGACAAGTGGCTATGGAGCCTTTTCTTGAAGAATTCACGAGGGCCACTGCCTAATGTGTTATTCTATTTTAGGGTAGCACTCATCTTTAGCATTTGGAAATTGGGCATATAGGTTAGCAATTGCTTGTACATATGCATACATATGTCTATGTATTTTATGAATGAAGAAACTAGGCAAGCAACGGTTAAATGACTTGCCCAGGGCCACCAGATAGTAAGTGTATGAGGCAAGATTTAAACTCAGGTATTCCTGACTCCAGGTCCAACACTTTATTCCTTCTGCTACCTAGTAGTCTATGTATATTCATATATATACACATTATATATATTATGTATGTGTAAATATACACATATGTATGTATGTAGATGTGTATATATGTATATGAATAAGTATGTATGCATATATATGTGTCTATATAAAAATGTGTGTGTGTATATATATGTGTGTCTTTGTGTATATATGTACACATATACCTATATATATGTAGGAGGATCTAATTAAGTACTATAGCTTTCAATCATATTATCCAAATATTTAACTATTCTTAGTATGGCACAATGGAACAAAACTTGGCTCTGGAGTAAGAGGAAGCTGTATTCAAATCCTGCCTCTGTCTCTAACTCATTCATAACTAAATGAAAGTTATGAAACTCTGAGGTTTTACCTCATATTCAGATCAGAAAAGATGACCAAAAAGGAAAATGACAGTTTTTCGAGGGGCTATAGGCAAACAGGCACACTAATGCCCTGCTCATGGAGTAAACTGGGCTGGCCGTTCTGGAAAGCAATTTGGAACTATGTCCAAGACTTAGCCAACCAATAGGACATCATTTTTGACAAGTTATGTTACTATAAGACCTATACACCAAATAAATTAAAGAAAGAAGTAAAGGAATTATATGTGTAAAATATTTATAGCAGCTCTTTTTAGTCGAGCAAAAAACTGGAAATGAACAAAGTAGCCATTGACTGGGGAATAGGTAAAGAAATTATGGAACGGAATAGTATTGTGCCATAAAGAAGGAGCTCAAAGAAACCTGGGAAGACCTGTATGAACTAATAAAGGAGTACACTAAGATTAACAACGTTAGAAAAACAACGTTGAAGGATTTGAGAACTCTGATCAGCACAATGACTAACCCTCAGTCCAGAGGACTGATAATGACGAAGTACTACTGCCCATTTCTTGATCAAGATCTGCTGGACTCAAGGTACTGAATAAGACATATCATTGTTGGGACACAATCAATGTAGCAATTTGTTTTGTTTGACCATGCCTATTTGTTACAAGGATTTCATTTTTCTTCTTTTTCAATGGGAGTTGTGGATAGTGGAGGAGGAGGGAACAGGGATAAGGTGGGAAAAACAGGAAAAGAAATAAAAGAGGGTGCTGAGGTATCTTTTTTTAAAATACTGAGAAAACAGAAGGAAGGGCAGAAAATCACAAATAGCAGGTCTGCTTTACAAGTTACAGGTTAAAAGTATGACACTTAAAAAGGAAAGCAAACTATACATAAGAGATAGCAGCAGTTTTGTGTACAATTTTTTCTTTCTTTTTCCTTCTTTCTTCTTTCTTTCTTCCTTTCTTTTGTCTTTCTTCCTTCCTTTTTTCTTTCTTTCTTTTTTCTTTCTTCCTTCCTTTTTTCTTCCTTCCTTCCTTCCTTCCTTCCTTCCTTCCTTCCTTCCTTCCTTCCTTCCTTCCTTCCTTCCTTCCTTCCTTCCTTCCTTCCTTCCTTCCTTCCTTTCTTTCTTTCTTTCTTCCTTCCTTCCTTTTTTCTTTCTTTCTTCCTTTCTTTTTTCTTCCTTCCTTCCTTCCTTCCTTCCTTCCTTCCTTCCTTCCTTCCTTCCTTCCTTCCTTTCTTCCTTTCTTTTTCTTTCTTTCTTCCTGCCTTCCTGCCTTCCTTTCTTCTACCATGCATGTAGATATGATCATTTTGTTTGACACTATGTTCATAATAAAAATAAATTTTACAAATCCCATTTCTAACATTTGCTACCAGCATGATGTTAGGTAAGTCACATAAACTTCCTGGATCTTAGTTTTCTCACTTGCAAAGTGAGGGAATTGCCCTGAATATCCTCTGAGGACAGCTCTAGATAGAATGTTGATACTAGAGTCTTTCCAGCAAGCCTCCAACTGATACCAGTAGCTCCTGGTTCTGCCTTCTGGTGCTTAGCAGAACAAATTTAATCTCTTTTTCACTCTTTCATGCAATCAATGCCTTCTAATTTTTGAAGACGACTAATGTTTCCCCTCTAAGTCTTGACTCAGCATCTCCCAGTTTTACCAGTCATACAGCATGATTATACAGTATCATTCAAGGACCTTTGCCTCTTCTTTGCCTTCATCCTCATCTTCATATTCTCCATTTTATCAATGTCTTTCCTAAGATGTGATGCTGAGAAATGTACACAATTCTTCAGATGTGCTCTGACCAGGACAAAATATGGGGGGTTCAGTCAGGGTAGCTAGAGGGTATAGTTGATACTATCTATATAGTATAGATAGAATGATGGGCCTAAGGTCAGAAAGATCTGAGTTTAAATCTTTCCTCAGACACTTATTAGCTTGGGCAAGTCACTTAGCTGTTGTTTGCTCAGTTTCCCCAGTTGTAAAAATATGCTTATTTTGTCATGATCAATTCTTGATGAAGCCATGAGTCTTTGGGATTAAAGTTTTGATGCTCATTGACAGTCCCTTGATTGTATATTACAATTTTCCCAGAAGAAAGGTTAATAGGCATCACAAAATGATAATATACAGATGATGAGTATCATGGAGGAAGAGAAAAACAACATGTTTACAGGGTATCCAATCTAGGTCTCTTCTCTTTTTTGATGATTGCATGAATGTTAGGTTCTCAGGTACTAATATGAACTGTCCATGATATCTCCTAATTCCATGTAGCTTTAATCACCTGGCTCAGAACCACCTTTATTTGCCATAAGGATGGTTCTCCATATCAGCTCTTGAGCTCAAGGTGCCAAAAGATTGCAGGTAAGGAGTAAGAGGAAAATGGACCTAGAAAACTGATTTAGGAGAATTTCTAAATATGAACTAAGATTTTAGGTATTATGAGAAACAGAAGCATGTCTTTTGAAGAGAAAAATCTTTGCCTAGTATAGTACATTGTATATACCAAGTGTTTCACAAATGTTTGTTGAATAGATAAATGAATGAATGAATGAAGTGGACGTTGTAAGTCAATCCAACAATACTTATTTCTCTTTATTACATATAGAAAGAATTATATTAAATCCTAGTAATCCAAAGCAGATAGATTGTGCAGTAGATAGAGTGCCAGGCCTAGATTCAGGAAGACTCATCTTCCTGAGTTCAAATCTGGCCTCCAGTACTACCTAGCTGTGTGACCCTGGGCAAGTCACTTAACCCTTTTTGCCTCAGGTTCCTCATCTGTAAAATGAGCTGGATTCCAGTATCTTACAAAAAAAAAATTTCAAAAGGTGTCACAAAGAGTCAGAGACAACTGAAAGACCAAGCAGCAAAGTAATCCAAAGGAAAAAAAGAAACAATTTCTATTCTTAAGGAACCTACAGTCTACTGGGTTCATACAACATGTACACAAATAGGTATTTAGTCCAAAGAAAACTGAGGGAATAAAGGGCTCTAATCATTTGAGGGAAAGCAGAACTATGTTACAAAGGAAATGGTACATAAGCTCTTGTCTGAAGGAGGATAAGGATTCTGAGAGGTTATCCAAAGTGAGAGGTGGTATTTCCAATTCCAGGGGTATGCTAGTAAAAGTTTAACAACCAGCTCTGGGGGAGGGGGTATGAATGTATACATGACACACTTTCAAGTTTAATCTGTCCCATTAACATTTTCTATTATCACTTCCTTAAGTCTAGACCACTAACAAAACAATAAATGAAAGCCTAATTTGTAGCATTTGTCAATTTCTGAGATGTAAATGCTCACACTGAAAATTTAACATTTGGATCCATCATACTGTGATTTGGATGCAATGTAGACTACATGAATATGAAATTAGTCTTAAAAATGAGTTTGGAGGCAGAGTGTGGAGAGTCTTAATTGGCAGGCTAAAGAGCTTGCATTTTAGCCTACATGCGTTTGAAAAGCATGTGTATATACCTTGCTTTTCTTATGTTTCTGATGTACTGGTCAGTCAGTGCCTCAGAGCTAAAGGGAGTGTCAGGTAAGGCCAAAAGAGGGATAGACATCACCTGCATTTGCTTTTAAAGGCCAGTAATAGGCTGGCCTTCAGTTCCATAGTGAGAGCCTGAAGAGAGCTGAGGGCTGCATATATTCCAAGCACATAGATTTGAAACAAAGAAATAAGAAAGCCTCCTGTTTAAACTGGCTCCATTGGTGTCTTTTCCATTTTTCTTTTACCATAAAGCCAGGGGAATTTGGGAAACATTTCCAGGCAGTTCAAGTGCAAATGGACTTTTAGTTTTTCTCCTTTTCCAGAAGGCTCCTGAACAAGGTACTCTCCAGGTGTCTCCCAAATGGTACTTTGATTGACTTGGTTCAAAAAAGAAATTAGAAATGCAAATGTGTCTGAGAGAATCATTCTCCAAATCACAACATCCTCTTCAGTTGGTTGTTTGAATGAATACTAAAAGGAACATTAAAAATCTTCTTGCAGAAACTTTTGCCAAAAGATGAAATGACAAACAGGTATGTGTATCTTCCACCTCATCTCCTTCCACTCCTTAAAAAGCATTTTCTTAGCCTTTGATATTAATTAAATTCCATCAGATGGGTAATTTACATATATTTTCTGGGTGACTTTATGACAAATAGCACTAGATCTCATACTTGGAATTGCTAAGATTTGGAGCTGTATCATGGGTCCTCGTTGACATTGTCAGCTCAGACAGATGAAACTAGGGCCTTATCGCAATGGGAAATAAAGATATTGGGCCCCGAAAGCGGGAAGAAAACTGGAAGAACAATAAAAAATGTATTGATATAGCACTTTCTACTTGTCAAAGTGTTTTCATTTGTGGATTCTTTGCCAATAGCATCATTTTCTCCTGAGCAAAGTGCTAGTTCTGCTTGTTAATGAAATTGTAGGAGTGATTTTGTAACACCCCCATGCAAGCTGAAAAAGCAAAAGAGAAAAGAGAAGCAATGCAATCCAGATATGGTGTATTTTCTTTATTTTTTCAAGTGTCTAATAAGTAAAAATATTTGTGGTTACACAATATTTTAGACCACTGATCTGTCAAGCTCAATCCCTCCTTTCAGCTCCTGTCCCCAGAGTCACTCAGGCCCTAGCTTGAGGTAAATGCTGTTGTACAGCTGGTTAGCTGCATCTAACTCTTTGTGACCCTATAGATTATACTGTCCATGGGATTTTCTTAGTAAAGATACTGTAATTTCTTTCTCCAGAGTGGAGTTCGAGTTCGTTTAATAAACAATTATTGTTTCCTGTGTACAGGATACTTTGCTATAGATTCTGGGGCAGATAAAGAATTTAAGCAAAGCATAATCTTTGCAATTATGGAGTTCAAATTCAGCAAGGGAAAAAAGATAAAAGCATAGATAACTACAATATTTGGTGCTAAGTAGAGAAATACAAAATATGAGTTCTGATGTTCCAAGGATATTAGGGAGGCTTCTTGGAGAGTGTGGCATTTGTGTTGGGCTTGAAAGGATGGGTAGGAATTGGGGTGGGGTGGGGAGAAGGTATTTCAAGCTCAGGTAGCAATGTTAGCAAAGGCATGGAGATGGAAATGTTTAGGGTGTGGGGAGTTAAGAAAATTAGGAAAAGATTCTGTTTGACTGAACCATCAAGTACCTGAAGGGGAATCATGATGTATGTCTAGAAACGTAGGCTGCCAGAGTTTAGAGAGGCTTGAATCCAAGTTTCTAGTCTGTAGAAACTTCAGGTTGGCAAGGTGGATGGTTATGATTCACCTGCCCTTCTAGAATGTCCTTACAAACCATACTTCTGGGTTTAGGCCTTTGGGGTTGCAGAAGGCACTTTTTTAGTCAATCCTTTTGAGACTCTTCCTATGGCCTTCTGATAATCCTGCCAGTCCTTTCAGTGAATTCTCTTACTATCCTTGAAGGTGTTGTGATGACTTCAGATTCCTTTGCATTGCTGTGCTTATCCATGACTTTCTGGATAAGAAGGGGTCTTCTCTCTCTCTTTGGTTTCCAAGGATTATTTTTTTCTGGGCTGTGCTGACCTTGTAATAATCTCTCTACCCCTTCTAGAGTGTGATGGCTTTGGCTCTTGGAAATCCTAATACATCCTTGACCTCTTTCCTTTCAATATGGTCAACTTATCTGAAGAAAATTCACTAGATGCTTGTTGTGGTTGGTTCTATTTTTTGGATAAAGCTTAATTTCTTCACCTGCTCCAGCCTACAATCTAGGCCCATTTACTGGTCCTGGAGGACATGGTTCTCTGACTGGCCACGTGACTCCATTATTACTTTTATTTTTTGAGTGTGACTTCCCCATATCTGCAATGAAACTCCAGCAAATTCAATCTTTCTTCCTCTTCAAATCCCACACCCACTATTAGACTTCTTGCTAAATTACTGTTTTTAGAATACCTCTAGCTCCAAGCTCATTGACAGAGTTGAGAAGGTAAATAAGTCTTGAACTCAATTCCACCCATCTCTCTTGAGATTGCTTGAATAACTCATTACTCTGATGCCCTCTTCACCAAGGGCAATATATTTTCTCAAACCTTATCCACTGTAGTTTTGCAATATGGAAGTACAGACACAGTCATCAATAACATACTTTCCCTTCCTCCTCCCAATTTAGGTGAAATAACAAGGTACTACATTCTTCCTGAATCTCCTTCTCAAAACAAAAAAGTATTCCTCAGAGTTGTTCACATTCTGACAGTTTTAGACCAATTCGGACGTTGGAAAATGATGTGTTTTCATTTGAACTGTCAGTTCTCCAATATTACTGCCAGTTTATTAGAGATACTTGAAAATTCAACTATTTTCCTTCTTGTCTAATTCATAAATGCAACCAGTAAGTGATCTAATCCTATTACATTCCAAAAATTCCCAAAGACACAAACCATTGAACTTTAACCTAATGAAGTAAGTTGTGATGACTGCCTCTAGACCTCATTTTTTAATTCTAGCTCAAATGGGAGCAGTGAGGGAGGAAGGTAGTTTTACCTATGGTGCAATACCTATGGGGAAGACACATATCCTAGGTTTCTAAACTGACAAAGTGGGGGAAAGTGCCCTGTACCCCAAGAAGAGGCTTTTGTTGCTATGGGAGTGGGGCAATCAATAGGTGGCTCCAAGAACCTGTGGCATTTAAAGTGGTCAAACCCTGGTAAACCCATTTTGCTAGATGGGATAAACCAGGTTGAGGGTAACCAGTAGGTCCCAAATCCATTGGTGGATTGGGGAGACATCTGCCTCAAGTATGTGAAGACTTCCTTTGGCAGAATGAGCGGATGAGAACAATTTGTTCCAAAGACCATGAAGGTGTCTGACGCAGATGTGAAGCACTTAGAGTTTGCTAGATATTGAAGATGTTAAACATCTTTGTAAGATCCATAGCATCCCGGGCCATTGTCAGTGGTCCTGACTTTTGTTCTGCTACTAGACTTCGAAGACTCTGAAAGAGAGAGTGAGGCTGGTGACTTTGTGCAATCCTGCCTCACTTAAATCCAGTTCACTTGAGTCAATACATCACCCCATGATGTCATTGGTCCTCTTCAAAAACAAAGGACAAATAACACCAGCTATGGACTTGGAAGGGATCTTGGAGGCCATCTAGTTTGACTCCTGAACTTTATAGTTAAGGGCCTGAAGTCCAGAGACATTAAGAAGTTGACTTGCCCCAAATCTCATGGATAGTAAATGTTAAAGGTAGGATTGGCATCCAAATCTGACGAGCCAATGTTCTTTTTACTTCCTCCATTATGCAGAAATCCTCCTATTTCCCTTTATAGATGGAATTAGTAAAGAAAGTTGAAAATAGAATTCTACTCTAAAACAAACCTCAATATTTGTATCTTGTATATGCCCACTGGTCCAGGTCTACAAAGAATGAGTATTATTTTATCCAGGTGCTCATTAATCCTCACAAAATTTTGACTAGCTGGAAGGCAGTAGGTAGATTAACTTTCTCCTTGGAAGGAAAGCTATGACAATTCTGTACAGCAGACTAAAAAGCAAAGACATTACCTTGCCAACAAAGGTCCATATAGTCAAAACTGGCTTTTCCAGTATCAATGTATGGCTGTGATAATTGGACTATAAGGAAAGCTGAGCACCACGGGATTGATGCTTTTGAATTGTAGTACTGGAGAAGACTTTTGAGAGTCCCTTGGATAGCAAAGAGATCGTCAGTCAATATTTAAATTAATTCAGACTGTTCATTGGAAGGGCAAATACTAAAGTTGAAGTTTAACTACTGTGACCACACAATGAAAAGATAAGACTCGGAAAAGAACTTGGTGTTGGGAAAGACTGAAAGTAAAAGGAGAAAGGGATGGCAGAGGATGAGATGAATAACTAGTGTCATGGAAACAATGAACATGAGATTGTCCAGACTTTGGGAGATAGTGAAGGATAGAAGGACTTTCATACTATGTGCATGAAGTCATGAAGAATCAGACATGACTGATGAATGAACAATAACAGATTAACTTACTAGACTAAGTTCTTTGATGACAAGGACGGTCGCTCAGTCTTACATCCCTAAGAGCACCAAGTACAGCACCTCATAGAGGCTTGCTAAGTCATGGCATATTGGATGGAGAACTTGGGACGTAGGAAGAGCTGAGTATGAATCCTGCCTCAGATATTTACTTATTATGTGACTGAGTAAGCTACAGTTTCCCGGTTTGTAAAACAGGGATGATAGTAGCACCAACTCAGAGAGTTATTGTGAAGATCAAATATATGTAAAACATTTTACAAATCTTCAAAGTATCTTATAAATGTTATCTATTATTATTAGTAATCATAAAATAAATGTTGGCTAAAGGAAAGAGTAAAATGATTATCCTCACTTTGTAAATGGAAAAATGAAACTTCAGAGAACTCACCCTGCTCAAGGTCAGAGGGCACCTGTTAAGCAACCAAAAACACCTATGTGGGGCACCTCCCTGTGTATATCTATTGCAGTTTCTGCCATACCATAGGAAGCAATTACCTCTGGCAAATGAAAATGTCTTCCTTGAGAGGCAGGTTCAGAAATTTGCTCCATAAAATTTTAATGGATTTATGCTTTAAATGTTTAAAAGTTTCACGTGGATCTTTCCCCCTCCTACTGTGGGGCGCACATATGTCATTGCTCCTAAGCATGTACAGTCTATTTGGTTAGGATATTCACCCAGGGGATTTTTAAGGCAAATGTTTATTAAATAATCAAAAAGTGTATTATATTTATTCATTAAATAGACCAAAAACATTAAAACAACCAAACTATGTATTTTTTTAAATTTTTTATTTATTTAATTTTTTTACATTCATTTTCACAAATTTTTGGGTTCCAAATTTTCTCCCCTTTTATCCCCTCCCCCACCCCAATATCCCAAGCAATCTAATTTTCCCTATCTCCAATCTGCCCTCTCTTCTGTCATCCCTCCCTTCTCTTGTCTCCATCTTCTCTTTTCTCCTGTAGGGCCAGATGACTTTCTATTCCTCATTAACTGTGTGTTTTTAAAGTAACAATTCAATTTGCTTACATAATAGAAGTCTTAAAAACAAGACACAAGATATTAAAATATTTTTTGACACACTATTGTGTCTGGGTATACCTGGTCCATCCAGGAGGTACACCTGTGTCTTTCTTGCATTTCATAAATATTATAACTGAGATCCACTGTTCTCCTCCCACCCCCACCTTTCTGACAAATTGAGGTGCTCAGAGAGGCCTTTAGAAAAGGAAAGCTAAAATGATTCCTGTTATTCCATAAGAGGATTAAATAGGGTAGAGAGTAGCATTAGTACTAAATGAAACATGGTGGGAAAAGTAGGTTAGGCTTTTTAGCCACCTGTACCTTCTCCTTTGCGGGGGAACTTTGAGAACTGCTAATGCATTCAGACAATGATCATAGATTATCACAGCATTTCTACCCCTAACTGAGATCAAGGAAAAATTGTTTTCTTAGCTACAACCCTCAGACTGTACAAAAGTTGATATCCTTGGAAGATATCCTTGAAAGAGAGGCTTTGCATAGCTATAGATGGTCTTATCCATATGTTATACATTTTAATGTATACAAAAGTCAAGCAAAATGTAAGCTTACTAATCTTATATAACTCCTTAGACTCAGGCTAGCTCTCTACAAATACTTTAAGGACTGTTTGAGGAAGAGGGAATAGATTTGTCTTGCTAGGCAACACTAGAAGTAAGGCGTGGAATTGGAAGGGAAAATGTAGAGTCTTGATGAAATAAAAACTTGTTAATCATTAGAACTACCCCACAGTGGAATGACCTATCTGGGAGAGGTAATGAGTTCTCCTTCATCAGAGATGTTCAGGCAAAGCCTGGGTGACTACTTGCCAGGAAATCTGGAGATGGAATTCTTGTTCAAATTCAGGTTGGTCTAGACAGTCTCTGGGGTCCCTGTCAACTGTGGAATTCTCTGTGATTCCATCAGCCAGCAGCTGGTGATGGGGGAAAAATCTATTGACTCACTTGAATATGTCACCTTTCCTCAATCCCAAAGGAGAGGTTTTATATAGAAGCTGCATTGATTTGGAGAAGAATAAAACTGGGAGGAACTTCAGGAGACCTGATATTCTTTCCCTTTTTAGTCAGGAATATTAAACCATCCACATTAGGTGGTTGTCCAGTCCCTTCAAGAACCTCTCCAAGGAGAGAGACTCAGTCACCAATCTTCCGATGTTTCACTCTTTGAAGCAAGGAGGAAGTATTGGAATGGGAAAGTCCTTTCTCTTCTTTTACAGATAATCTACACAGATATTAGAATTCTCATCTAGTAGTTTCCATCTGAGTCCAGTTCAGGTGCCACTGCCTGCAATGGACCTTTTCTGATCCCTCCAATTATTAGCACTCTCCCAAAGATAGCTTGGTGGTGCAGGGGATACAGTGTCAGAACTAGAGCCAGGAAGACCCATGTTCAAATCCAGGCTCAGACACTAATTAGCTGTGTGACCCTGGGCAAGTCATTAACCCAGTTTGTCTCAGTTTCCTGAGGCAAAATGAGCAAGGGAAGGAAATGACAAACCATTCTAGCATCTTTGCCAAGAAAACCCCAAATGGAGTCATGAAGAATCAGACACAGCTAAAAAACAGCAAGAGACATTTAAACTCTGATTGGTGGAATAACCAAACGTGACTTCACAAGACCGATGATGAAGCATTTCTTATACTTCTCAATAGAAGGTGGTAGACTATAAGCGCAGGATAAGGCCTATATTTTCCAATACAGAAGAAAAAGGAAATTACATTGTATTATTTTGCATATTTTTTATTCACTCTATAGGTTACATATCAGTATGTTCCCAATAAAAGGTAAGCTCCTAAAGGGCAAGATTCTTAATTTTTCTTTTTTGGCTTTGCATTTTTAGTATTTTACATGGCCCTTAACATGCACTGAATTGAATATTTTTATTGATATGGAATTTAAAGGTGGCAATATGGTTTAATGGAACAAATACTGTCTTTGGAGTTGAGGACCTTGTTTCAAATCTTGCTTTGGCTACTTCCTACCTGAGTAACTTGGACCAGTCAATTAACTTAATCAGTCTTGATTTCCTCATCTATAAAATGAAGGGATTAAACTAGAAGACATGCCAGGAAGTTATGTATCTGGACCAGGTCTATCATCCTTTGATTTTGGCCTGGAGATACTGTGCACCTTACCCAAGGTCATGGCTTTTAGAGCTAAAGGCAGCAGTCTGCTTCTAAGGTTCCAGTTCTCAAAGTTACTTTCCTGTTTAGAGAAAGAAGAAGGATTCTACCAAAAAAATGGGCAAGAGCATTTAAGGTTTGCAGGATATCAAATAGAATGTGTTAGAATTTAGGGCTGAGCAGCTATATGGCACAATGGGAAGTGTCAGATCTGGAGTCAGGAAGAACTGAATTCAAATTTGACCTCAAACTCTTACAAGCTATGTGATCATAACCCTGTTCGCCTCTATTTCCTCATCTGTAAAATGAGTTGGAGAAGGAAATGGCAAACTACTCCAGTATCTCTGGCAAGAAAACTCAAAATGGAGTCATGAAGAGTCAGACATGACTGAAAAACCTGAAAAAAAATTATTTGGGAGCTTCTCCCTGAGGTTATACATTGTTGTTTGCATGTTGTCTCCCCCATTAAAATATGCTGCTTGAGAGCGGGGACTGTCTTTTGCCTTTCTGTGTATTCCTAGAACTTAGTACAGTGTCTGGCATGTAACACAGGCCCTTAATAAATGTGAATTTCTTGCTTGTTTCTTCTTAAATGAGAGTCTATAGAAGAGAAGTCACACCTGTATCTTTAATCTTTCCTCCTTAAATTTGAATACACATGATGAGAGTAGAAAGGCTTTGCAAGTTAATACTTCAGAATTCAAGTGTTTATTATCTCCTTAAGATGAACTACTCTAAATATATTGATCTATTTCAGTGTTTGTTATAGCAATAGTAATTGCTAAGATTTATTTACTGCTTATTTATGTGCCTGGCATTGTGCTAAGTACTTTACAATTATCATTTCATTTAGCACTTAGAATGATCATAAGATGCTATTATTTCCATTTTACAGATGAGGAAGCTGAGGCAAACAGAAGTTAAGTGCCTTCTTCAGGGTCACACAGCTAGTAAGTATCTGAGGCTGGATTTGCACTCAAGTGTTCCTGACTTTAAGCTCAATGCTTTATGCACTGTGGCATCCCCTCAAGAAATCATCTAAAGAAAATTCTGCTTTTTTTCTTTTCTTTTGTGTCTTGTGAAAAGTACATATAAAAATTAACAACATGTCTCTCTTACATAAAGAAATCAAATAAAATCAAGTTATGCCTGGATTTTTAACAATTCAATTCACTTCAATGTAACTCAATTACTACTTCGTACGTGAAGCCTTTACTGATTCTCTCAAACTGTTCTCCCTCTCAAATCACTCGGTGTTTATCCATCTTGTATTTGTTTGTATTTATTCTCTGTATATTTATTTTGTGTATATGTACTCCTATCTCCATTAAATGTAAGCTCCTTGGGAGTAGGATTACTTCCTTCTTCACACGTTTACCCTACAGTCTTATACTGCACCATTTTGTAAGTATCTGGTTGTTACCCTTCATTCTCTAAGAGGACCAGAATGATGTCACCCTGTCAGTCAAAGAACAGTGTGCCAACTGTGGTTGATTAAACCAATATGATCTCAGAAGACTCTGTCACAGGTCAGATACAGATCGGCCATGTCAACATTTGGAATGGAGATGTTTCTAAATTTGTGCATCTCATTTCTTTTGAGCTGCTGCAGTTCTGCTTTGCTAATAGAACACAGTACCTTTTTGATGCAGGCATGCCATGCTGAGCTGTCCTGTTCCAGTGTCTCCCATGTCTCACAGTCGATTCCAAAGTTCTTCAGAGAGACCTTGAGAGTGTCTTTGTAATGTTTCTTCTGACCTCTATATGAGGGCTGTGTTCTCTACAAAATTGTCTTTTAGGCAAATGTACATTTGGCATTTGAACAATGTGACCAGCTCATCAGAGCTGTACTCTCTACGGTAGGGTTTGAATGCCTGGCAGTTTAGCTCAAGAAAGGACCTCAGTGTCTGGTACATCATCCTGCCAGGTCATCTTCAGAATCTTTCTAAGACAATTCAAATGGAAACAATTCAGTTTCCTGGCATGGCATTAATACAATGTTCAGGTTTCATAGGCATGCAGCAATGAAGTCAGCACAATGGCTCTGTAGACCTTCAATTTGGCAGGCAGGCTAATACCTCTTTGATCCCATGTTTCCCTTCAGAGCCTACCAAACACTGAACTAGCTCTGGCAATGTATGCATCAACCTTATCTTCTATATGAATATCCCTGGAAAGTATATTGTTAAGGTGAGTAAACTTATCCCCAGCATGCAAAATCTTTCCATTTGCTATAACTGATGATTCCATGTGTAGATAACGTGCTACTGGCTGGTAGAGAACCTCTGTTTTCTTGGTATTAATTAGCAAAATTCATATGAGAAAAAGAGAGTCAGTCCATACTTTGTTGCATCTCAGCCTCAGAGGCTGCATTGAGTGCACTTTCATCTGAACAAGTCATGCACTAACTCTTCCTCCACTTTAGTCTTGGCTTGTAGCCTTTTCAAGTTAAAGAATTTACTGTCAGTGGAGTAGTTGGACTTGATGCCATTTTCATCTGACAACAGTACTAAAAACATCATGCTAAAAAGCATGAGAAAAAACCACACAGTTCTGTTCACTCTACTAGTAACTGGGAAAGCATGAAAGCATTGTTCATTATCCAGAACCTGTGCAAGCATGCCATCATGAAACTGATGTACAATAGTGATGAATTTCTCCAGGAAAACAAATTTTGCCATGATTCTAAGCCTTCATGACTAACTATCAAAGGCCTTGGTCAGATCAATGAACATTGTATACAGACCTCTGCTCTGTTCCTGGTATTTCTCCTGAAGTTGTTGGGCAAGAAACATCATATCAACCATTCTTTGGCCCTTTCTGAAGCCACACTAGCTCTTGGGTAGATGAACATCTTCAAAGAGCAGACTATTAAGGAGAACTCTGGCAGGAATCTTGCTAGTAATGACTAACAGAGAGATCAAACTCCTCCACCCCCACTCCCAACCCCCTATGATTGTCACAGGACAACTTATTTCCTTTTCTTTTATAGAGATGGACGATGGAGACATCCTTGAACTCTTGCCATATAACCTGGAAAGTTTCAGTCAGCTATTGTGTGAGTAGTGGACTGCCTGCCTTGACTGGAGTAGAATCAGCACCAAGCACTTGGCCACATGAGAGGAGCCTATTCACATTCAAAACCTCTTCTTCATTTGGAAGTTTGGTTAGATAGGATTGACTTCAACCTGAGATACACACTCAATGACTTCAACATTGACCAATGAAGGTCTGTTGAGAACACTATAGAAGGGTTGTCTATTTTTCTAGGAAAATATCCTTATCACACTAACCAGTGTGACTCCATCAGCACTGGGTAGGTGAGATATGCCTAAATCTAAAACTAGATTTCATCTGCCTTCTTATAGAGTCAAGGATCCTGCATCTCTCTCTAAGCTTTGTTTGCACTTTACTTTTGATGGAGTTAAATGCTACCTACTTAGAGATAGATGATGTATCCTGCTGGTAAACCCTGTGGAGTCCTCATTATTCACTCAGTAGCTTCTGAACTTCCTCATCATTTTCACCAAACCAATCTTGATTATTTGGGAGTATTTGGACTCAGATCAGCAAATGTCTGAAAGCTGTCCACTGCTTTTCTGCTCCATTCTTGTCAATTGCTCAGCTTTCCCTCCAAGTTAGCTATGAACTGCTTGCACACAGGGAAGTACTCTAATCTGTTGATTTTAAGTCTGCTGGTATTTGTCTTGCCTTGGGGATGCTACTTTTGTTGAATGAGAATGTCTAGTTTGGAGACGATAAGTCTATAATCAGTCCAGCACTCTGCAATGCACATTACCCTCATAACTCTCACATTTTGTCTATTAAATGCTAATGTTTTCTGTGAGGGTATATCCACAAAATTTTACTGCATTTAGGTAAAGTGAAGACAGTGTTGGTGATGAGGTCATGAGATACACAATCTTCAGTAGATCCATTCAGGGGACTCTATTCCTCCCAAGAATTTCCCACTATGTCTGAAAGTCTATGCCTACCTTGGCATTAAAGTCATCCAGAATTATAAGCTTGTCCTCTTTTGTTACATTGGTGATGAGGATCTCCAGGTCTTCATAATTTTTTTTCTTTGACCTCATGCAAGTTTGTCATAGTAAACAATAAATATTTAATAAATGCTTATGTATTAATGGACTCAACATACATTTTTCAGCCTCCAAAATGTTAGGCAGAGCTATAACAGTCAATTAGGATTAGCCCAAAGACAATTCAATTATGTGCAATTGCTCTGGAAGAAATGTTCAGCTCTCCAACAGAGTCCCCACTTTTTCTCCAACAGGGGTGGGATTTGGAAGAATAATGCTTCAGCAATGGGATATTGGGGGTGCAATCTGACTCTGGCTCTAGCTTAACTTCTGTCTGCAGGACTATGAAAAGTGACATGGGGCTGGTGGTAGTCACTTAGAGAAGAAGCCCACTCTATTATCTAATAGATAATAGAATAGATAATAGGAAGTGTGCTCCCTAGAAGTCAGTAGCCCTTAGATATCAATCAGTACTATGAAGCAAAGCCCTGTTCACCCTATTCTAGGTAGGCCTCTGCTGTCAGCTTTTGGGAATGATAAGAGTTTTTCTGCCCTCAGCTACCCCATTTTGAATCACTCAGAGAAGAGTAAAGTATACTCCAAAGGAATTAGAAAATATTTTGCTACTATCCACAGGGGTACTAGAACCAGCTCAAACCAGGAGAGGTAATTATTAAATTTTCAGGGTAAGCATTATACCTCAGAAATTGGCAAAGGCTACAAATCAGATCTTGATTTACTGTTTTGTTGATTGTTTTGAGAAAGTAGTTTGAAATATTTGTTCAAGTCACTAGGGAGGCATGAAAAAAGTGTCCAGTAGCTAAAAAAAAATGTGGGCATTGGGGTTTAGCTTCCAAATGTTCCATAGAACATTAGGGAGGGTCACCTATTCTGGGAGTAACAGAGGACAGAAAAAGATGGATATTACCCAAGACATCTTACCTAACCTTCTGTGCCAGGGATTACAGGTAAAACTGGCTAAAGAAACTCTTCATTTTACTATTCACTTAATGAAAGTATTTGAAACTCTCTGGATCCTGTGACTGGTCTAAGCTGCCTTTTGCTATATAATATTCATGTAATGTAATGATGTATTATCTCTTGTTTGCGGGTAGGAGCATAACATTCTCTGAGCTGATAACCTGTAGCTGGAATGAAAACCTGTGGAAAATATAAGTTTCCTAAAAATTAAGGGAAGAGGTATTCATTTTAAGGCCTTCATGACATGTGTATGCTTAAGTATTCAGGACCCTTGAGAGTAAGGTCTTAAATCTATAGCTGAAAGGGAGTAAAGCGGCCATCTAGACCATCCTGTCATTTAAATTACCCCAAAGACTTTAAATGACTTACACAAGGTCATACAGTTAGAACGTACAAGAAATAGCATTTGAACTCAGGTCTTCTGACTTTAGAGCCAGCGTTCTTTCCAGTGAACCTTGCTAATAATGCTTTTTAGCACTCCGTGATGAAACCACTAAGGATACCCTCCAACGAAAAGTTCCTTTTCTTTGCCCCTGACCATTGTTCACCAACAGTACTCAAGGAACTAGGAATTTTTTTTTCTGACCTTGACCCTAGGACCTTAGTCTGCCCCTTATCATCTGCTACACCCATTTTCCATAATAAGTCAAGCAAAACATCAAGCTCAACTAACCATTTGTTTAATAGGTGGCATCTACTTCAGAGCTGAATGAAAGACCTGATAAAACCACCTAGGTAAAGAAGAGGCATTGTAGTGAGCTGGGCAGAACATTAACTTAAAGTCATGGGTTCTAGTCTTATCTCTCAGGGCATGCTGAATCAACTCTCTATGGGTCAGTTTCTTCATCTTGAGGATGAGGAAATTGGGCTAGATCATTGATGTCAGATTCAAATAGAAACAGGGCATGCCCTAAACCACATTTAAGGATCTCTGTGGCAATACATTGACTTTGAAAACCACAAATTTGAATTATCTTTATTTTAGCGTATTTTTAAAACTTGATTAAATATTTACCACTTATAATTTAATCTATTTCAGGCTGAACTTGGAAGGATCAACAAGTATTTGACACCTCTGGACTAGATGATCTCCTAAGCTTTAAAGGTCTATGATGCTAGGCAGCCAAGACATAGGCACAAAGCCCTGCTTGGGATAGTTTAATACGTTAAAGCCTAACTTCTTTGTCTAACCTGCCTCATAGTCAGGAACGCCATTTTCTTTGTTTTCTTTGACAGATGCAACAAATCACTCAGTGAATAATTATTATACTATTATGAAAATAAGATCCTTCCTGGTTCAATTTCAGGTGCAACAATTGAATTTATAAGTGTTTTCTCTTTATTCTTTAATCCTTCATGCTGCATTTACAACCCTACTGTTTATTTTGGTAGAGCTATTGGACAGTTAGTAATTTTCTAGATATAAAACTCACACATAAAACATGCATATATAATATATATTACATATATGACTTTACAATCACATGTATATAACAGACACATGATGTGTTACACATATAACCATACATATAACACATGATTATGTGCTATATATTTCATATAGGCACACACCTATAATATGTTACATAATATACACATGCATATGATATGTGTACAACATATGATATACATGCATGTGACATGCACACAGAATACAAGGTAGTGTACATAATATGTTAATATAAGAAACACATATATATGCTATATGTAATGCATTCGTATATTGCAATGCATGTATATGCATTTTGTATATATGAATAGACATATAGACATGTACACACATGCACAGATATACACATATATGTATATGCATCATACAGGTGTGTGTTTTAACCACACCTCTGATTTTATTGTTACAGGACACACTTGTCAGGGAAACTCTCCCTACAAATGTGATTTGGAACCTGCTCTAAAATTTTCAGTCTTAGCTGTCTGGTGAACTGACAAGTTAAGCACGTAGCTCAGGTTCACACAACCAGGATGTGTCTGAGGCAGGATTCAAACCTAGGTCATACAGTCTCTGAGATCAGCTAAGCTCTTACTGCTTCCCATTTCAAATTTTTATATATTGCCTCTCATATTCATCTAATTAAATACCATTATTAAGCTACCTTATATTTTGCTGGGTAATCTCATTTCCTTCTTAAGTTGTAGACCAACATATTAAATATAAATCATTGTGCAGGGTGTCCCAAAAGTCTTAGTGTAATTTTAAGCTTTGATCCTGAACAAGGTTTTTGTCCAGTCTGATTTGTTTCTCCTTGCTCTTGTGACTCAACTAGTTAACTTTGTGTTTCATGCCATGAGAGTTTTCCCCCAAGAAATTCTAATAACTTTTTACTCAGGTCTTTACGGTTTTATTTTCAGTCGTTCCTACTTACTCTGTACTTTAAATCTAACTGAAAGTGTGTTCCTTCTTTCCTTCCTAGAATCAGAAAGGAAAAGGGGTCAATGACTGACCCAAATATTATTTAATATATGACTTTATTATAGATGCATCAAGGTCCATTTCTTCTTTTAACCAAGCTGTCTTGGTAGCTAAAAGTTGTGTCACCTATGAATCATTTGGTTGATAATCCAATTAAAGTGGTGGGGGACTGGTAGAGTTAACTCCACCATCCCCCAAGTTCCCCTCCACCAACAGCAGCCTGCTCTATGGTTTAGAAGCATGCAATGGAGAATACAGGTAAGTTTGACAGCATAATGAATGTTTTCCTAAAAGTTGTGTGGAAATGAGTTTTCATGCATTGGGAGTTTTTTTTTTAACTTTTAACTTTAACTTTTTAACTTAACTCTTGTAAGTCTTTTTTTTTTCAAAACAAATAATTGCTTTGTTCATTCAACTATTGCTGTCAGAAATTTTGTTTTTGTGAGTCTAGATTTTTGCATGCAAGCAGAGTAGGATACAGTTTTAGTCTCTTTATAAATACAAACTACCTTGTGGGGAAAGAAAATAAAATGAGAGGCCCAGATAATTTTTTTTGAGAAGTTCTTGTCTGAAAATGATGCTTCCTCTCGCTGCACAGGAATTGACAGACCTCCCTGACACATTTTCTCTCGTGATGGGCCCATGATAGATTCAGACAGGACATCAACTAGCATCATTTAACCCTGTTTTCCTCAGTTTCCTCAACTGTAAAATGAGCTGGCGAAGGAAATGACAAACCACTCCAGGTATCTTTGCCAAGAAAACCCCAAATGGGATCACAAAAGTCAGACATGACTGAAAAACAACTGAACAAAAACATGTGCTAAGCACTTTTCTAAATGCTAGGAATAAAAAGAAATACAAAAGACGGTCCTTTTCTCAAGAAGCCCACAGTCTGATGAGGGAAACAACATGCAAATAATTATGTACAAATAAAATAGAATAAATTGGAGGTAATCAATAGAATGAAGGCTATAGCATTAAGGGAATGAAGAACGACTTGTTGCAGAAGGTAAGACTTTTTAGCTGAGACCTTAAGAAAGTCAGTGAAGCCAGAAGGAGGCAGGGGAGAGAGAGAGTTTCAGGCACAAGAGATAGCAAGTGAAAATGCCTAGAGTCTTAGCTGTTCAGTGCAAGGAGGAACAAAGACGCTATTGTCACAGAGTCCATGGGTGTAATAGCAAGTACCCCAACATGCATTTTTAGTTCAGGGGAGTCAGCACCTGGAACTTCAAAGAAAATACAGAGAAATCAAAGATCTATAGACATGGCTTCCTCTGCCTGTCAACAAACGGTTGGACCCCAACTGTCTGACCATAGTCACCAGAAAGAGAAGCACCAACATCTGGGTTTTGAAGGTCAGGGGGCTCCTTTAGCAGCTTCCAGAGTCCTCATCTGGTCAAACAAACATTTCCAATTAGTAAGCCTCAAAATAAAACCTCAACTCAGAGTATTTATGCCTTTTTTTAGAGCCAGAGGGCATCACAGCTCTTGAGAATAAGTGCCTCATTAATTAGTGCCTAAGTCAAAAGACTTAGGCTTTCCCACACATCTTCTCTAATCAAACTCTGCTTAATGGACTGGCCCATTAATAGGTAGCGAAGATCTTTAATCACATTAAAATAATTAACAATACAAATACATATATTGTTTCTAGTTAAAGAAATTCTTGTTTCTTTGCTTTACTCCTTATAAAGACTCTTGATTGATAAAGGCAAGGTTCAATCAGAGGCATTTGATTATACTAAAACAAAATCGGCAAAAGATCCTATTTTGCTTGCCATCACAATGAGGTAAGTTGTAAAAAGGCTGGAAAGGTTAGAAGGGGCAGACAGCTTTAAAAGACATAAAGAATTTAACATTTTATTCAGATATAGCAATAGATGGAATCTAAGAGGTCATCTAGTCCTTTATTTTACAGAGGAGGAAAATGAGGTCTTGAGAGGTTAAATGACTTTCCCAAGGTTACATGCATAGTAAGAACAAGGATTTGAACCAGGACTTTGCCCTAAACCATGCTTCCTCAGTTACCTTAATCTTCATTGTTCTGGTTCATGAAATTGCTAGGACCAATTCTGGTTCAGGTGAACAGATGATGAAACACATAATTTTATTTCTTCAGTAAAGCAGTGAGGGTCTGTGGATGTAGAATAGTGTATACTCTCATACACAAACATACATACATACTAACACACTACATATACACACACACAGACACATATATTTGCTAGTTGATTTTTGTTTAACTAACTTTGTTTTGAGAGAGAATTCAATGGAATGGGGATATAAGAAATGACTAAGATAAAAAACAAGTTACCATTAAAAATAAATTTAAAAAAATTAATTGCTCAGGAATGATTTTTAATGAAACGGTTTCCCTTTAAGATTGTTCCCCATGAGAAATCTTTCAGTCTCTAGACAGAACAATAGAAGGCACATATTCAATTTACTGTAATCAATTATCCATTAATATGTAACTGTTATCTCATAATACCACCCCTTCCCCACATACACATAATGGGCTGCTGAGCCTCACTGATTCCACACTAGATACCTTCATTAATCTCCAATTTGACCCTGTTCTGTCCTTCCAGTTATCATATAATTTTTTAAACTTTTTTTCCTTAATCAAACCCCTCAAACTAGAGGTCTGGAGACCCAGTGCCTCCATTTTGTCGGATCATAGATATAAAGTTGAGAGACCTGGGAGGTCATCAGATCTAACCCCCTCAATTTACAGATGAGGATACTGAGACCCCCAAAAGTTAAGTTATTTGGTAAGGTAAAACATCTGGTGAATATCCAAAGCAAGATTTTAATCTAGGTCTTTTTTTTTAAAATTTATTTATTTAACTTTTTACATTCATTTTCACAAAATTTTGGGTTCCAAATTTTCTCCCCTTTTATCCCCTCCCCCCACCCCAATACCCCAAGCAATCTAATTTTCCCTATCTCCAATCTGCCCTCTCTTCTGTCATCCCTCCCTTCTCTTGTTTCCATCTTCTCTTTTCTCCTGTAGGGCCAGATGACTTTCTATTCCTCATTAACTGTATGTCGTCTTTCCTAGTAGCAACAGCAATACTAGACAGTTGTTCCTAAAACTTTGAGTTCCAAATTCTCCCCATCCCTCCCTCCCCACCCATTCCCTTTGGGAAGGCAGGCAATTCAATATAGGCCATATCTGTGTAATTTTGCAAATGACTTCCCTGATAGTTGTGTTGTGTAAGACTAACTGAATTACCCTCCATCCTATTCTGTCCCTCATTGTTTCTCTTCTATCTTTTGATCCTGTCCCTCCCCAAGTGTTGACTTCAAATTGCTCCCTCCTCCCTTTGCCCTCCCTTCCATCATCCCCCCCCTTGCTTATCTCCTTCCCCCCCACTTTCCTATACTGTAAGATAGGTTTTCATACCAAAATGAGTGTGCATTTTATTCCTTCCTTTAGTCAAATGTGATGAGGGTAAACTTCTTGTTTTTTTTTTTTTTCTCAGCTCCTCTCTTTTTCCCTCCACTAAAAAGTCTCCTACTTGCCTCTTAAATGACATATAATTACCCCATTCCATTTCACCCTCTTTCCTCCCACTACATTTCTCTCTCACCATTTACCTTAATTTCTTTTAACATATGGTCCCATCCTATTCAGTTCAATCTGTGCTCTCTGTCTCTGTATGTGTGTGCATGTGTGTATGTGTGTGTGCGTGCATGCGTGTACATGTGTGTGTATGGACCCACCAACTACCCAGGTACTGAAAAGTTTTAAGAGTTACAAATATTGTCTTTCCATGTAGGAATGTAAACAGTTCACTTCTGGTAAGTCCCTTAAGACTTCTCTTTGCTGTTTACGTTTTCATGCTTCTTCTCATTCTTGTGTTTGAAAGTCAAATTTTCTTTTCAGCTCTGGTCTTTTCATCAAGAATGAGTGAAAGTCCTCTGTTTCATTGAAAGACCATATTTTCCCCTGAAGTATTATCCTCAGTTTAGCTGGGTAGGTGATTCTTGGTTTGAGCCCTAGTTCCTTTGACTTCTGGAATATCCTATTCCACGCCCTTCGATCCCTTAATGTAGAAGCTGCTAGATCTTGAGTTATCCTGATTTTATTTCCACAGTACTGAAATTGTTTCTTTCTAGCTGCTTGCAAGATTTTCTCCTTGAGCTGGGAGTTCTGGAATTTGGCCACAATGTTCCTAGGAGTTTCTCTTTTTGGATCTCTTTCAGGTGGTGATCGATGGATTCTTTCAATACTTATTTTGCCCTCTGGTTGTAGAATGTCAGGGCAGTTTTCCTTGATAATTTCCTGGAAGATGATGTCTAGGCTCTTTTTTTGATCATGACTTTCAGGTAGTCCCATAATTTTTAAATTGTCTCTCCTGGATCTATTTTCCAGGTCAGTTGCTTTTCCCATGAGATATTTCACATTCTCTTCCATTTTTTCCTTCTTTTGGTTTTGTTTGGTGATTTCTTGGTTTCTCGTAAAGTCATTAGCCTCCATCTGTTCCATTCTAATTTTGAGAGAACTATTCTCTTCAGTGAGCTTTTGAACCTCTTTTTCCATTTGGCTAATTCTGCTTTTGAAAGCATTTTTCTCCTCATTGGCTTTTTGAACCTCTTTCGCCAATTGAGTGAGCCTAGTCTTCAAGGTGTTATTTTCTTCAGCAATTTTTTTGGTCTCCTTAACCAAGGTATTGACCCGTTTTTCATACTTTTCTTGCATGTCTCTCATTTCTCTTCCCAGCTTTTCCTCCACCTGTCTAACTTGCTTTTCAAAATCCTTTTTTAGCTCTTCCAAGGCCTGAGCCCACCTGACATCCCCCTGGGGTGTCTGGGGTACTGAGGCCCTGCCCTCCACATCTTTCCCTGATGGAGAGAATACGTCCTCGTCCTCGTCATCAGATCCGAATGTTGGGATCATTTGCATTTGTTGGAAAAAACTCTCTATAGTCTTATTTTTCTTCCCTTTTCTAGGCATTTTCCCAGCCAGTTACTTGACTTCTGAGATTCCTGTCCACCCCCGCCTAGATCCGCCCAGCTAGTGCTTGGGGTCTGAGGTTCAAATGGGCTTTCCACAGCAAGCTTTAGTTCTGGTGCTGGGGTGGGGGCAGGGCCACCTCCCAGGCTCGGCCTCCTCAGGGGCTTTATGCAGAGACCTTCAGGAACGGAGCGGGTGGGGGGGGCTGCCTCCCAGGCTCCGCTCCCTCAGGGGCTTTATGCAGAGGCCTTGAGTAATACAGCGGAGTGGGGCAGGGCTGTCTCGCAGGCTCAGCTCCCTCAGGTTGTTTATGCAGAGACCTTCCGTAATGAAGATCCTGCCTGCTGCTGAGGGAGTCCGCTGCTGCCTCCGCTGCCGCCCACACCTCTGCCTCCGCCGCTTCCTCCCGAGGGGGCCCGAGTCACGGAGACACTCCGCTCCCCTCCTCCAGCCCAGCCTCTCTCACTGACCTGTAGCTTCTGTGGGCGGAGGGACTTTCCCAGCTGCCGGAGCTTCCGTCCCTGAAGCCTGCTCAGGTCAGCTTCTCTGGGGCCGCGGCCAGGGCAGCACTGGGGGTGGGGTCCGCTTTCCGGGGCACGATGGACCCTGGGGATGGGTCTCCAGGGCTGTCTGGCACGGAAATCTCTTCCACTCAGTTTCTGTACCCCTTTCAGTGGTCCAGAAGTTATGCGGATCTCTTTTTACATTAATTCTATGTGCTGTGGGTTGGAGCTCGTAAACTTGCGTCCTTCTACTCCGCCATCTTGGCTCCGCCCCTAATCTAGGTCTTTTTGAATTCAAGTCCAGTGCTATATTCATTACATCAGAGGTGTCAAACACAAGGCCAGCAGGTCCTAGTGACCTGAATCAACTTAAGAGGTTATTGGTAATTGGGAAATATTTAACAAAGTAAATAAAAATACAGTAGGCCATAGACAATGTTGATATATGGTTTTCTAAGTCAATATGGAGTTACAGGGATCCTTAGGTATTATTGAGTGACCCCCCCAGTTTCTACTGAGATTGATATCACCATTCTACATCAGATTGCTTATTCATTCTCCTCACTCCCTCATGTTAAGGATAAATTTTTATTTCTTAACATCTTAGTGAAAATGTTTTTTTAAACTAATCATCTGTAGAGAATCAAGTTTCTGCATTCTCAGTGCACATAGTAGGCACTTAGTAAATGCTTGCTGATGGGCTGACTGCTTAATATTTGTAGCAATATTTTAGGACTTGTTGATCAGTAAATTTACAGAATTCTAAGATTTTGAGCTGAAAGGGATTTTAGAAATAATTCAATTTAGCTCCCTCATTTTGCAATTGAGGAAACTGAGGCACCAAGAAATAAAGTACATTGCATAATGACACACAAGAAGTATAGTGCCTAGAGAAATGCCTCTCAGTCAAGAAGCATTTATTAAGTTCTTATATGTATTGGGCACTCTAAGCACTGGGGATACAAAGAAAGGCAAAAACATGATTGCTGCACTTTAAGGAACTTCCATTCCAAGAGAGGAGACAACAGGCAAATATTTATATCCGTAAAGATATGTGCAGAGCATGTTACTAAGTAAATTCAATTCATGTTCTTTGCCAGCAGTATCTGAATAGTCCTCTTCCCACTGATTGTATGACCTCATTCCAAGTTGACATCAGTCCATTCATTTATCACCATTCTTGGTCTAGACTGGCCAATGCTTCTTAGTAAGATTATAAAGCATCCTGAATTTTCCAGTGTTACAAACTTCGTGATAAGAAAGATAATCCTCCCCTCCAATTGGCTTTTTGGACTTGAATCAAGTAATATCAACCAAGGAAAATTGAAACTAATAAAAAAAGTCATTGAATGAGAAAATTGTCCCATGTCTTGTCTTTGTAGGTTGACTTTGGAGGGAGAGTACTGCTCTGATCCACTTATATTTTGCCACCAGGTTTCATTGTTGTTGTTTGGAGAGCTGTAGGGAGAAGGGTGCCAAGTTTTTACCCTCTGCTTAATCTTCTTGTCCATGTGTCATCACTACAATACTTGTTTCCTGATAAAACACTTGAAAATCTTGAAACTAAAAGCTTCCCTACACCCACGTTACATAGCACATCATATCATATCACATCTTACATCTTGAGTGGATCTTTGGTAATGATGTATTAGTAATTGGTGTCTCATTATCCTCACTCTCATGCTTATGACCCACCCTCTTCATGAAAACAGTCTGCTATTATTTTTGCAGTAAGTTATCTGCAATTTCCCCCACCCCTTTTGTTGCATAGTTGAGCTGGGGTTAAATTCAGACACTTCTCTCATTTTCTGATGTCTTCTACTTTGAGAGGCTCAATTATTTATAGACAGTTACATCACTTCAATTGCAGTCCACATAATGACCCTACACCAGTTTGAAGGTAAAAGAAAATAGCTAGCATTTATCTCTTTAAAGTCTGCAAAGTTGTTTACATATAGTATCTCAGCTAATTCTCACAACAATAATATGATCTGGTGCTATAATGACCCACAATTTACAAATAAAGGAACTGAGACAGAGAGGCGGAATAACTTCTTCATGACATAAGGATGGTGAGTCTCATAAGGCAGATTTGAATTTTGGTTTCCTTGACTCCAAGTCCAGAGCCTAATGGACTATGCCTCCAACTGCCAGTAAATGAAGGAGTAAATTGTTGATCTAGTGGTCATTAAGAGAGATAAACTTGGTCCACTGGTCCACTACCAATTCCACTGTTTCTTTTAATCTAACCAGAGGATTTAGCTTCCTTAATCTAACCGCTAGACCTCAGTCTTCCAATAAGACTAGTTTCATTATATCACACCTTTGCTCAAGAACTACAAATGGCACACCAACATCTACAGGAAAAATGACAAAATCATCAGTATGGAATTAAAGGCCCCCTCCAAGATGGACATCTATCTTTCCATCCTCATCTCTTTTAGTTGTTTTCTTCAATCATGTCCAACTCTTTGTGACCCCATTTGGGTTTGTTTTTTTTTTTTTTGGCAAAGATACTGGAACTGTTTGCTATTTCCTTCTCTAGCTCATTTTACGGAAGAGAAAACTGAGGCAAACAGGCTTACATGACTTGCCCAGGGTCACACAACTTATAAGCATCTGAGGCCAGATTTGAACTCAGGTCTTCATAACTCCAGGTCCTAACCTTGCTGCCCTATTTTTTCTCCTACCTTTCCATAATGCAAACTCTGACCTGTGGTCTGACCAATTACCTCTGTATTCCCCAAACCTACTCATTCCTGATTTCTAAGCCTTTGATTGTATTGTTTCCAGCACTGCTGTCCAACCACCCCACCTCCTTCACTGGTCCAAATCCTATCTGTCCCTCACACTCCTGCTCCATTCCCACCTCCTCCATGAAGGCCTCTGGGACTACTGAAATATATGGAGTCCACACTATTAATCCCTTTCTCTGAACTCCTATGTGACTCATTTTGGCGTGTAATCATGTAACACCTTGCAGTACTCCCTGTTTTGTGTGTATTTGTATCACTCTCCAACTGTATCGTAAGCTTCTAGAGTACCAGAATTAGGTCTTAAAAGTCTTTTGAATTCTTCGAGTCTTGTATAACCTCTTACAATTATTAGATGCACAGAATTTGGGATGAACAAATACATTTTATTCATGTTAGAAGAGCAAAGGGGGATCCAAAACATTTATCGAGCACCCACTACATTCAAGATACCCTACTGGCCACTGAGCATATAAAAGATGTAAAACAATACAAAGTCCCATTTTCAGGAAGTTTATAATTTAGTAGAGGTATGTGATATGTACACAGTGAGCATGATGCAAGCTTGGTAAGTAATGATAAGGGCAAAATAGAGATCCAAAATCCAGACATGATGCTTTTAGAAACTGGGATGGAGACAGATCATTAACAAATAGGTGTGACTACCTGATGGGGGTGTGAGAAGGCATCTGTACTGGAGGAGGTAATAAGCTAGTTGCAATTTGTATCAGTGGGAACCCCCTTGATAATATCTCTGACAAGTGAGGATCCATTCTCCATGTGAAGTCCTCCAATATTAAGGAATCCTCCATCACCTAAGGTGGCTTTTTGGACACTTTTGGATAGCCATAATGGTGGTTAGAGTGTATTCTTTTATATCAAGACAAACTCTGCTTCTTGTACACAACAATATTTACGTATTGGAAGACACCTAGCATATATCTCCCTGTCCTTCTCTCTAGTCCCACTAAGTCTTCTATTCTCCATGCTAACAATTCCCATTTCCTCCCATCAGTCCTGGAATGGCAGGAATTTGAGTTTTTTTACTGGTCATCCTTCTCTGAATATTCTCCAGCTAGTCACTATCAGTCCAAAATACGATGCTTAGAACTCAACTCAGTAGTCCATTTATGGTTTGGTCAGAGCAGAACTGAGTATGGTGGCAATATCACCTCCCTCATTATTCTAGACATTACACTTATCTTAATAAAACCTAGGATAACAGAGGATTGAGTTTGGGGTTATGGTGTGGAGAACTGAATTATACTTTAAACAGATGATTGCCAGATCTTTATTTCCAGTTCTAATAGCTCTCCTTATCTATCTATTCATATATCATCAGCTAACTTTTGGACATCTCAAATTGGATGACCAATAGGCATTTCACACTCAATATGTCCAAAAACAGAGTTTATTATGCCCCACAGGCCCTAAGACTTCCTTTCTCCTTAACTTCCTTATTTATTCTCCCATCAAGTCACCCAGGCTTGAAATTTTGATCTCGTCTTTAACTCTATAAGGTTACTCTAAGTATCCAATCTGTTACCATATTTTGTCATTTTTAATCTTCACAAAATCTGGGGTTACTCTCCTAGTCCTTCCCCATCGCTCAAACTAACGTGTCAGGTTTGCCAGTAGAAAGCTGTTTCTTCTCCCCTCAAGGTTCTTCATTCGTAGAATGCTCATGTTAATAGCAGCTGATGTTTATAGTTTATATATCCCCAACAATGTACTTCATCGATGATTATCAATTGATATCAACTAGTCAATCCAATTTGGTTAGATTTTAGAAAAGAGTTTTAACAAAGTTGGGATAGTAGGAATAGTTGCTACAAAATGTTAGGAAGTCCATGACACACTATTCGACTAGTATATACAGAATTTAGAGGAAAGTGTTCTGAAGTTGAGAGTACACATATAGCAAAGGAATAATTTATAGTTCCTGACTGCTATAAAGCCTCTTTTCCCTTTTACAGTATATTCAGAGCATGTTGGAGCTCTCCTTAGGCATGTTGGAGTTTTCTACCGGAGTCCTTGCAGAGTCTTGAAACTGTCTCATTTCAGTGTGTCTGTTTTGTCCTTGGCTCCTTATAACTGATTGTTCCCAGGCACTGGTATTCCAAGAATCCTGTTAGGATATGGATGAGAAATCCAAATCTTCTCTCCTTTTGAAGTTCCCAGAGTCTTTCTCTGGTCAAGTGGGAAGGAAGAAAGATAGAAACCCTCCTCTGCCCTCCCTCCTCCCAAGTAATTTCCTCTCAGAGACTTGTTTGGAACTGTTCTCTTGTATCACCACTGGAATTTGATTCCAAGCTAGTTTGCTGGTTTTATCCAAAACCCACAGGGTGTGACTAGGTCTCATCAATCAATCCCAACACATTTCTGGTGCAACGTCACTCTATTTTATCCAATACATTTTACTCCTTCCAAATTGATTAAGGACTTTTCATACTTCATTGTCTTTGATTGATTATCTTCCACCCCCCCCCACAGAAATACACAAACCCTCCCTTTTTCCTAATGTCTTTATTACTGTTGAGAGCACTACCATCCTTCCACTCACCCAGGCTCACAATATGTGTCAACCTCAACTCCTCACTATCTCTCACTCCCTACCCCTACTCCATTGCCCCACCCCTGACATAGCCAATCCGTTGCCATGTCCTCTCAATTTCATCTCTGAAATATCTCCTACATGCTCCTTTTTCTCCTCTGACACTGCAACCACAGTGGTGCACCCTTAGAAATGTGTTTGTGGCAGCATGACCAGACTGGGCATCTACAAGCTAAATATCAAAATCTCCTGAGAACTTCTGGAGATTTCTGCTTTTGACTACATAGTTATATTAGGATTTCAAAGCAAGGCCAACCCTCTTCTTTTCCATCATAAATGACTCAGGCTGAGAGTCAGACTTATCCAAGATCAGATAGCTAATAGCTCATCCAAAGCTAGAATTCAGAACTCCTTACTTCCAGACCAGAGTTTTTTACACTATTACTGCATTGGTCAACCAAAATGTTTTTTGTCTCATATACATTTATAAAGTACATTGAACTTTTTCTTGAAGAGATAGACAAACAGATAGATAGATAGATAGATAGATAGATAGATAGATAGATAGATAGATAGATAGATAGATAGATAGATAGATGATAGATAGACAGGCTTCTATCTACATATAAGTACATAAGTATATATATGTATATATATATATGTAGATAGATAGATATACTTATAGATATATAGATAGAAGCCTATTTACTTCTCTCAGTTCTTTCTTCAGTCTACCAGTCTCATCTATCTCATCTATTTATCTCTCTATGTATCCATCCATCCCTCCATCCATATATCTATCCATCTATCTATCTATCTATCTATCTATGAAATGTGTAGGTTCTACAGTCATTGAGATGGAAAAGAACCTATAATAGAAACCTTATGAGTCATTTCTCTTTCTGTCTGTTATCCTCCTTCCAGTTTTAATCTTTAATGTCCTGGGATAATCTGGCTTCTCTGAATGTCTCACCAAACTTTTTGTAAACACATTTTAGTATACGGATAATAGGAAATTAGGATATGAGAAGATATCATGCATAATCTTCTACTAATCACCTCAGTAAGATTAGTGAAATAAATTTATGTTTTAAACTAGTTTTGGCCTGGGATGCTATGTCTCTCAGCTTGACAAAGAGATGATGTTTGTTGTCTAAAATGGTTAAAAGGACCTTTTGAAGTCTTTTGTTGATTAATTTGTGTTGAATAACCTTTTTAAGGAAATGGTCATAGTGTGTGTGAAAGTCTGTTGTTTTAATCATCTACCATTTTTTCATTTAATTAAATCCGCCTGTAGCCACTTCAAATGCATCTACATACCTTCTCATTTTGATGGTTTCTTCTAATTTGGTATTAATTTTAATCTTTGAACTAATAAACCAGTGGTGTGACTGGTCACAGATATTTAATTCAGAAATGACTATCAGGAAAAAGCTAGAAAAAGAATAAATTGAAAATCCCCAAGTAAATATCAAATTAAAAATACTGAAACCAAAAGAGAGATTAATAAAACTGAAATCAAGAAAGCTATGGAATTAATAAATAAAACTAGTAGTTGGTTTTATGAAAAAACTAATAAAATTGATAAACCTTTGGTCAATATGATTTAAGGAAAGGAAGAAGAGAACCAAATTACCAATATCAAAAATGAAAGGGGTGAACTCACCTCCAATGAAGAGGAAATTAAAACAATAATTAGAAATTACTTTGCCCAACTTTATGCCCATAAATTCAACAATATAAATGAGGTGGATGAGCATTTTAAAAAATGTAAATTGCCCAGATTAACAGACGAGGAAGTTGAATACTTAAACAACCCCATCGCAGAAAAAGAAATTGAACAAGCCATCAATGAACCCCCTAGGAAAAAATCTCCAGGGCCATATGGATTTACAAGTGAATTCTATCAAATATTTAAAGAACAGTTAATTCCAATATCATATATACTATTTGGGAAAATTGGGGAAGGAGTCCTCCCAAATTCTTTTTATGATACACATATGGTTTTGATACTTAAACCAGAAAGAGACAAAACAGAGAAAGAAAATTATAGACCAATTTCTCTAATGAATATAGATGCAAAAATTTTAAATAAGATTTTAGAAAAAAGAATACCACAGCTCATCATGAGAATAATACATTATGATCAGGTAGGATTCATACCAGGAATGCAGGGCTGGTTCAATATTAGGAAAACTATTAGCATTATCAATCATGCCAACAATAAAACTAACAGAAACCACAAAATTATCTCAACTGATGCAGAAAAAGCTTTTGACAAATTACAACACCCATTCCTATTAAAAACACTGGAGAGCATAGGAATAAAGGGAACTTTCCATAAAATAATGAGCAGTATCTACCTAAAACCTTCAACAAGCATTATATGCAATGGAGATAAGCTAGATGCATTTCCAACAAGATCAGGGGTGAAACAAGGATGTCCATCATCATCACTGTTATTCAATATGGTACTAGATATGTTAGCTGTATCAATTACACAAGATAAAGAAACTGAAGGAATAAGAACAGGCAAAGAAGAAACTAAGTTATCACTCTTTGCAGATGATATGATGATATACTTAGAGAATCCTACAGATTCAAGTAAAAAATTACTTGAAATAAGAAACTTTGGCAAAGTTTCAGGTTACAAAATAAACCCGCACAAATCTTTTGCATGTCTATATATTAGTAACAAAATCCAACAGCCCGAGATAGAAAGAGAAATCCCATTTAAAGCTAGAGTAGATACCATAAAATATTTGGGAGTTTAACTGCCAGAACAAACCCAGGGACTATATGAACACAATTACCATACACTTTTCGCACAAATAAAGTCAGATCTAAGTAGGTGGAAAAACATTAGTTGCTTGTGGGTAGGCCTGAGCCAATATAATAAAAATAACAATTCTACCTAAATTAATTTACTTACTTAGTGTCATACCAAACTATCAGATAATTATTTTCTAGAACTAGAAAAAATAATATCAAAATTCATCTGGAAGAATAAAAGGTCCAGAATATCAAGGGGACTAATGAAAATAAATGCTAGGGAAGGTGGACTAGTGCTACCATATCTCAAATTGTATTATAATGCAGCAGTTATCAAAACCACTTGGTACTGGCTAAGAAACAGAAGGATAGACAAATGGAATATGCTTGGCACTCAAGACACAGTAGGCAATGAATATAGCAATCTATTGTTTGATAAACCCAAGGATCCCCGCTTCTGGGATAAGAACTCACTGTTTGACAAAAATTGCTGGGAAAACTGGATAACAGTGTGGCAGAAACTAGGCATAGACCAATGCCTGACACCATACACAAGAATAAAGTCTAAATGGGTACACAATCCAGGTATAAAGATTGATACTATGGACAAATTGGTAGAGCAAGGAATAGTGTATTTATCAGATTTATGGAGAAGGGAAGAGTTTTTGACTAAAGAAGAGATAGAAAGCATCATGAAGTGCAAGATGGATAATTTTGATTACATTAAACTGAAAAATTTTTGCACAACCAAACCCAATGCAACCAAGATCCATAGGGATGCAAAAACTGGGAATGAATTTTTTTAGCTAGTGTCTGTGATAAAGGCCTCATTTTTAAAATATATAGAGAGCTGAGTCAAATGTACAAAAATACAAGTCATTCCCCAATTGATAAATGGTGAAAGGATCTGAACAGGCAGTTTTCAGGGAAGGAATTAAAGATATCTATAGTCATATGAAAAAATTCTCTAAATCACTATTGATTAGAGAGATGCAACTCTAAACAACTCTGAGGTACCATATTATACCTATCAGATTGGCAAACATGACAGAACAGGAAAATGATAAATGTTGGAGAGGATGTGGGAGATTTGGAACACTGATTCATTGTTGGTGGAGCTGTGAGCTGATCCAACTATTCTGGAGAGTAATTTGGAACTATGCCCAAAGGTTACAAAAATATGCATACTCTCTGACCCAGCAATATTGCTTCTAGGACTGTATTCCCAAGAGATCATAAAAATGGGAAATGGTCTCACATGTACAAAAATATTTATAGCATCACTCTTTGTGGTGGCCAAAAACTAGAAATCAAGGAGATGCCCATCAATTGGGGAATGGCTGAATGAATTATGTTATATGAATGTAATGGAATACTATTGTGCTTTAAGAAATGATGAACAGGAAGACTTCAGAGAGGTCTGGAAAAACTTATATGAACTGATGCTGAGTGAAAGGAGCAGAACCAGGAGAACTTTGTACATGGCAACGACCACAGTGTGTGAGAGTTTTTTCTGGTAGACTTGGAACTTCTTTGCAATGCAAGGACTTAAAAAAATCCCCAATGGTCTTTTAAGGCAAAATGCCTTCTACATCCAGAGAAAGAATTATGGAATTTAATTGCAAAATGTAACAGATTATTTTCTTTCATATTATGTTTTGGTTTGTTATATGATTTCTCCTATTCATTTTAATTCTTCTACACAGCATGACCACAGTGAAAATGTATTTAATAGGAATGTATATGTAGAACCTATATAAAATTGTATGCCATCCTGGGGAGGGAGGGAGAAGGTAGGGTGGAAGGAGAGGAAAAAAATCTAAATTATATGGTAGTGATGGTAGAACACTGAAAATAAATAAAATTAATAAAAGAATTTTAAAAAAAGAAATGACTATCAGGTCAGTAACCAGTAATTTCCTATCTGTTCAAAAATCATTTTCATGTTTACAATGCTATTTGTAGCTTACCATCTCAAATGCCTCAACTTCCTTCTTGAAGAAAATATTAGTGATATATACAAATGAACCTTTAATATGGTAAGTTTTGGTGATACCAAATCATTTTTTTCCAGTGTATTTTTCAATTATCACCTGCACATTCCTTCACTGATCTCCCTAAGATTTAGAGGATATGTTGATTTCATTGATTGGGTTCAAAATTGTATTCTTAATAGAATTTTTCTACCTCCTTGTTCTCTTTGTGCCAGGCTATTGTTTGTCATAAATGCTGTAATGTAAGAGAAATGTTTTATGACATAATGTCTTGTTGATTTTGGATGCAACAAACTAACCCTCTGAGATAAGTATGCGAGTCATTCCCCCATTTAACTATAACTTTCTTCTTTCTTCTGGTTCATTTTTATTGGAAATGTTAATATTGATATGATTCATTTTCTGCAGTAGCGTGTCCATTTTCTGGTCTTGGAATAAAGATCTCACCTATAAGTTAGCTAATGTTTATAGGTAGTCTCAAAATTGTTTAATTCCTAGCAACTTTTGCTTACTTTCCTGCCAGTCTGCCTTATTCACTGCAGAAGAAAAAGGGGCCAACATGGAACTGTTTGCCATTTTGTATATTTCTTTGTTTTATGGGATGCCTTGGACAAATAATCCATCATCAGTCTCCTACCCTACCTGTGAAGAGTCTCTCTGTATTTACATAGACTGATCATGGAAAAGCAGACATAATCTGTTCTTGGAGCCATCCTTGAAGACTTTTCCAGCACAGTAGAATCTTACAGAGATTTTACTCTGATGACAGATCCATTGAGGACTGAAGGTCACTTTCACGTCAAGGTGAGGCATTATAGAGATCTTATGGAGTTATTGGAATACAAAGACAAACATTTTCATCCTTGCCTTCTAGGACCTCATATTTTCCTGTGGGGATGGGGGTTGGGATCAGAAAAGGCTTTATGGATGAAGTGAAACATAAGCTTACCTAAAGGAATATGAGGATTCTTGAAGATAAGTAGAGTGAAGGTATAGTACCAGAGGTGGAAGATGGAATAGCATATATGAAGGACTGACTAGTAATCCAAGGTCAGCTGAGTAAATAAAAGGAAGAATATGAAATAAGACTGGAAAGAGAGTAAAATTTTGAAGCACCTTAAATTTACTTTATATTTCATTTATATTTTTCTCAGCTGAGGAATTTGCATTATATTCCTGAAGCAATAGGAAGCTGCAGAAAGGTTTTTAAGTCAGTAAGTGATAGTCAGATAGATAGATAAGTCAGATCTATACCATAGGAAGAATATTTTATCATTTTATAGAAGAGAATGGATTGATAGAGGGAGAGACTGAAGTAGAGATACCAATTATGATGCTGTTACAATAGTCCAAGCAAGAGGTGATGAGGCTTCTGGCATCATGTGGAGAAAAGTAGATGTATTACAAGTGATCTTAGGGCAGTAGAATAAGCAGAATTTTGCAGCTGATTCATATGATAGAGAAAAATAAACCCAGGAAGACTGAGACTATAGTGATGCCCTCCATAGAAACAGGAAAGTTGGGAAATACGGTGGGTTTAGTGGGAATGATGAAACATGTAAAAAGATATGATGATGATGACATTCCTTACCTATATGTGGCTTGTACCATTGGCACAATTACTAGTACATAGTAAGTGCTTAATAAATGCTTACTGATTTGTTGATTCACACCCTCAGATTTCCTCCCACTGCAGTAAAGTTGGTTGAGTCACTTAGTGTCCTGTGCTTTTTCTATTTTGAGAGGCAGTGCTTAAACATTTACCTACTACAAAGTGAGTCACTTTGGATCTATAGTCAAAGAGCTTGCTGTCATTGCTGCCTCCCTAAACCCAGATGTTAACTTAGCTCCCTCCAATCCCTAATGTCTTCTGACCTCCCTTTCTACTCATACATGCTGGAATCCCTCATCTATTGGTAAATTCTCCTTCTTTCATGAGTTCTGTTTCCCATAGTCTTGACATTTTCTGGTGCTTAATGAAATCTGACAAGGAAGACAAGGAATCTTAATTAGAACCTTCTCTAGGGTTAACGAACATGCAGGTCCAGGAGGAGGATAAAGAATTCTCCTTACTCCCTACTGCCATTTTCAGACCCTCTTTCTTGCACCTGTCACTCAAAAAGCTTCTTCTAATCCTTTCAGAATGACTCTATCTTGCCTAGATTCATGTTATTTTCATCTGTAGACTTCCTAGTCATTCTTGCTCAGTACCTAGGTCACAGTCTTCTCCACCCTAACCCCTGCCTCATTTGGTTCAATAAATTTATTGGCAAACATCTATTAAGCTCTTAAGTTCCAGACACTATGCTAGGCACTCAGTAAATAAAGACAAAAATGAAAGAGGTATGAGGCAACTGTCAATGCAAAAGCTCGAGATAGGGAACATAATGTCATGTGTGAGGAGTAATAAAATGGTGGGTTTGGCTGAACCAGGTCTCCAATCTCCCCAGTTCCCAAGACCTCTGTCCCCAAACTATCTGGAGTATGCCCAGTAGTGATTACACCATGGATCTCCCCCTCCCTCCAAGTTAGCCCAGGTGCTATAATTCTCATATATAATTTAATGCTATCCTTTCTCACAACGTGTGACTCCATGGGGGAGGTATGTAGCTCATCTGAAGCTTTGCTGTGTTCATGCTTTTCTGCATCATCTGTTCTGCAGTCTACCATCTTCCTCTGCCTTCATAGGCTTTAGCGTTTTTTGTTCTAAACTAACTCCTTGTTAATTTGAATTTGCCCAACATGCCCCTGAGGAGTAATTACAGTAATAACTGTCTTCATTCTCCCTCTGTCCCTACCCCTTATTACCAATCCAAAAGTTTTCACCTTTATCTTGTTACTTCTATATCGCAGTTGGTAATCACTGGTGACCAGCCAATCAGGTAACCTGAACGAAACAACAGTGACCTTGTTTAACGTCCTATAAGTGATTCTGTAGGTACTAAAAACAATTTTAGTCTGAATATAATCTAATCTCAATCAGAGGACCTCCTGGAGAATTGAATACAATGATAGCATAGCAGAAAGAATACTGTATTTAGAGTCAGCTGACTTGGGTATGAATCTTTGCTCTGATAAATAACTCCCATTTTGAGGTTGGGGCCCTCTATGGGCCTCAGTTTTTTCCTTTGTAAAAATCAACGAGTTGGACTAGATGATGTCTGCAATCCCTTTCAGGTCCATTTCCTTTGATTAAACTTCCCATTTAACGTGTGGACCAGGCAGTTTGCTGAGATGGACAACGGCAAGAGTTTTAATATGTTACCCACACTCCTGAGAAGTTCTGAACAAGTATAGATGGGTAGCTAAAGAAAAGTTAGAAATCTTTGGGTGTATGACTAATCCTCAAGGATAGAATCACAGTTTGCTGTCACTTTTTTTTGTTAGTACATCCCCCTTTTTTTTTAAGCCACTGTTTGAAATAGAATTTTGGGTTGGATGGATTTGGGCTCTATCTGGTATAATTTTGAATATTTTTATAGTAAAGGGAGCTTGTAAAAGACCCGATGAACACCCTCCTCTGTTTAGTTCCTTTTGGGAAACCCTGAGAGGGCAAACCTGATCTCCAGAGGGATTTGGTCTCCCTGTATAGTTACATAGATTCTGAGATCACTCACACAGGTTTCAGTTTGTTCTAATTTGACGAGGACTTAGCTCAGAAGATTCCCAGGTAGAATCACATACAGTGCCTGCCTTTTTAATAGATGGAGAACAAGGGTCCCTTTAGAACCTTAATGTCTTCAAAGGGTATTTAGGAAGTTAAATAAGAAAAACACATGTCTGGGAGTTGATTGGTTCTATTTTGAGAGTTTTAAGGAAGAAAAGAAGAAAGGAAGGAAAAAAGAGAACTACATTAGTGTAGAAGGGAAGGAGATGGAACTTGTATTTCTTATAATAGGGGCATGTGAGAAGAAGAGTACACATGAAGAAAGGGGTAGAGGAATTGACCATCTGATGAACTTCATTCTTATCTGAAACAGAGGATTGAGTGTGCGTGCGCACACACACACATACACAGGGTGTTTAGGGTCATAATACTTCAAATTCCACCAGGGAACAAAGAAGGGTAGAAAGGGGGATGATGCTGAGAAAGGTGATAATACCTTCTTAGGGAGGTTATTACCTAATTTGCTTTAAGCAAAATAAATTTTCTGATCCTGATGGGAGATTGGAAAAGGGATGGGGGTGGGGGAAGAAAAGATAAAACTAATATTTAAGAGGATGCCTTGATTACCTCTTAGATAATTGGGAAAAGGCCAAATAATTGTGATATATATATACATATATATACATATATATATGTATATATATTTATGTCATGGAATATTATTGCTCCAAAAAAAGTGCTGGAGACAATTTTAGAGAATCCTGGGTATTAGCAACCAAGATAGAGTGAAATGAACAGGACCATGAGAACCACTTAGACAAGGACAACAACATTATATAGAAAACAAATTTGCAAGACTTAAGAACTCCAATCAGTGTCATAACCAACCATGTTTCCAAAAGGCCTATGATGAAGTACGTTACCTGCCTCTTGGTAGAGAGGTGATGGGCACAAGGTCTGAAAAGAGATACTCAGTTTTGGACATGGTCATATATGAATTCATTTTGCTTGACTGTGCTTATTTCTCATAGTGTAATTTTTTTCCTTTCTTTTTTTGATCCTGTTTTCAGGGGGTCCAATGATTCTTAAATTGTCTTTGATCAATTTTTCAGATCAGTTGATTTTTATAATATATATTTTACCCTTTCTTCTATTGTTCTCAATTATTTGATTGAAAATTTTCTTACTGATTGAGAAATGTCTAATGGAGTCATTGATTTTTACCTAATTTATTTCAGTTTTCATGATGTCCATTTCTTGAGTAAGGTCAGCTAGTTGTTTTTTCTTCTAGGCTATTTATTCTCCTTCTAAGTCTTTCCTATGGCATTTTATTTAATTTTTTTAAACTTGAATCATTTCTTCTAGATATTCATTTCATTCTTGTGAGAAATTCATTTTTTCTTTTGAGTCTGTGCTTGAAGTTGTTATGGAGTTTTTTCTTTGGGGGAGGGGGATATGTAGATTTGTAATAATTTTTTGATCCTAATCAGAATTTAAAAAAAAAATTGCTCATCCCTCCAGTTATAGTTCCTGATTGGAGCTTTGTGCCAGAGTCTGTTGCACTTTTGCCTGGGGCAATCTGCCTTGCTTGCCTCATTGCTATGTCACTTGGATTCCTGTGCTGACCTCTACCTACCATGGCTAAGTTCCCCTGAAACTTTGACATTCAGAGCAACAGATCTTCAGGGCTAGATGTGAAGTGATAAGGGCCTTCACCAGGATGGTGGTAGTCTCAGAGAGAGAGAAGGAGGTATATCTGAGACATTTTGCAAGGGTGAAATTAATAAGTCTTGGCAAAGATGGAACATGGTAGGGGGGCAGGGATTGATGAGAGATAATGAAGAGTCATATCCTTGGGCTCAAAAAATAAACTTTGAAAATATAAGAGGAGAGGTACCTAGCTAGACAACAGCTAGTAGGAAGAAAATTGGAAGCTTTTAGTGGACTGGAAGCTCAACATAAAGCAATACTTTGAAAGCTAATGAAAACAAGCTGCGTTAACAGAAGCGTAGAATTAGAGAATGACTTGATAGTACCCATGTACTGCCAACCACATCTGGAGTGTTGAGTTCAGTTCTGAGCATCACATTTTAAGAAGAACATGAAAAAATCTAAAAAAGTGTCCAGAGGAAGGTAAAGAGAACGTTAAAGGACTTTGAATTCATGCCCTACGGGGTGTGGTAGGAGGAACTGGGGATGTTTAGAAGAGAGATCAAAAAAACCTTCCAGTCTTTGAAGGGTTGTCTCTTGGAAGAAGAAATGGATTTGGTTTTGTTTGGGCCCAGAGAGCAGAAACAGGGTTCATGAGCAATAGCTTCATAGAAAGGCACATAGAAGGAAACACTTTCTAATAATTAGAGACGTTTAAAAGAGAAATGAATGGCCTTGCCGGGGCAAGGTGTTCTCTGTCTTTAGGGATCTTTTGGTAAAAGCTGGATAATCTATAAATTGGCTGTGGAGGGCATTCTATGACTGCTGATACCATTTCAAATCTTGAAATTCTGTCGAAGTTATTTAGTATAATATCTTTTACTTACAATTTTTCCTTAAAAAAGTTGAAGACTAAAAAACTCCACCAAGAAATAAAGAAGTATATAGAAGGAATTCCTTTAATATTCAACTTAAGGTAAATAATCTTAATTGTAAAGTTTTGCCTCCCATATTCCACAAATAGGGCCTGGTTCATTACATCAACTTTTTACTTTCCTGTATGAGACCTAGTCATGTGAGGAATGGAGAGTAGCCCAAAACTGCTTTGTCACAAGGAGCTTTAGGCTACAAGAAGACTTTATTTCCTCAACTTCTCCATAATATCTGCATTTGTCAACTCTCCCCATCCTTTATTGTATTGTTCAATAACAAAACTCACTCTGAATGATTCAAGAAAGTAGCCTGGCCTTCTTCCATGCAAATTTTATATTAGTCACTCACTGACACCAGATTTCTTCTCTTGATCAGAATATTTAATTATGGTTAACTTGGTTTTTAGGACACTGAATTTAGAATCAGGAAGAATAATTTCAAATCTTGCCTCAGATGCTAAGTGTCCTCTGTCACTAGTGCTGCTGAATCTTTTCCCTATATACCATGCATGTCACCTAGTAGAGATCTTCAGATTTGTGGGTTCATATTATAATTTCACATGGGGAGTCTGGCAAATTATAATGACCCCAAATAGAGAAAGATCCTAGGCTATGAATTCATATCTTCAAATAATGCTTTAATATATTTAAGGATGGGGAATGACCTCTGCCATAGTGACAAGCATTTAATAAATACTTGTTACTCAATACCCTTAAAAAAACTAAAATAGTAGACCCGAAGAAGAAGACTTTCTCAATTACATTCACCAATGCGTTAAAATTCAAGCTAGAGATTTCAGGCTTACCTCTGAGTTTATTGACTCAGGAGATATAACACCAATTCAATTAGTAGGAAAGGAATTGTGCCCAGAGCCAGTACTGGGCAATACTTTCTGTGTTATGCCTCTCCTAAAGCAGATGATAAAAGAAGGTAAGAAAATGCAAGACAAGTCATACTGGCCTGTCAAGGGTCCCACCTAATTCCTCATGACGCGTCTTATGCAGGTGACACGTTCTTGAAGGTGTGGATAGGCAGTTAATTTCATGTAGAGTAGGAGGTGTGTTTTGCTTTTTTTTTTAACAGTGAGAACATTATCTGAATGATATTCATTCTCTTTGGAGTCCAGCACAATGCAGCTCACAGCAACTGAATACTATTCTTGAATGAGCTAAAGCAACTTTAGACTCTGATTTTGCCTCTGTCTCTGTCTGTGTCTCTCTGTCTCTGTTTCTGTCTGTGTCTCTCTGTCTCTGTCTCTCTCTCTGGAAGAAGAGTCCATCAAGAATTTCTGTTGGATGAAAATTCAGTGTAAGAAGAGGAGAAACCCAGAAGAACAGTGCTGTGAATTTCTGTCCTGTCCCCTTCCCACCAAAGTTATGCCTTGAAGAGAGTTCAATTCTGCTGGACACTGCAAGTGGAACAGCAAATCCACTTGATATTTCACTTTCCAGGAGTGGTGGAAAAGAAAGGATTGTCTCATTTGGCTATTTCAAAGATGGCTTCATATTTCCATCAACTACGGATTCTGGTTTGGAAAAATTGGCTAGGTGTCAAAAGACAGCCGGTGAGTAGAAGTTGGGGGGTTTCTTTCAAGGCAGTCACAAAACCTATAGCTATCAGGACGTTGAAAGAAAAGATGTGTGAGGAGTATGCTAAGGAGAATAGCATGTTCTTTAGAATTCATTCTTGTATCTCTTTGTAGTCAGTAGGACAAGTCTAAACATGGAAAGGGAAAAAAAAAGCTCGGCTTTCCATAGACTCAAAGCATCAGCCAATGTATTATCTCAGCAAAGGAAAAACATTATCTATTTTATTACTATTTAGTAAGGTGTATCTAGAGACCAGGTTAAACCCAATATGGAGAGTTAGCAATGAGTTCCAGTTTCAGGTCAAAATGCTTTTGAATATTTTCTTTACAATTCATCTAGAAACAGGATGAAATTAAGGAATCTTATGCTTCTTCCCTCCAAAAGTACTAATTAAAAGAAAACAGATTTGAAAACAAATGGGGAATAATATTCAGTAGAGAGTTGATAGGTCTGAGGTAAAATGAGGGGGGAGGATATGGGCAAATTAAAATCAAGACAGGATATGTGAGGACTCTTAGAACCAAAAAAATCCATTCTATGGAAATGAATAAAGATTCAAAATGGTCTTGCTGAGTTGCTGCCATAGTTTTTGTCTTCCTCATGATGTTCATTGCAAAATCCTTTTCTGTTCTTACACCGATGTTTACTTTTCAAATTATAGAGTAGGCTATTCGATTCTCACCAGATAGTATCCCTGGAGATTGGGAGTGGAAATAAGTTATGCTTATTACATGTCACAAATTCAGAGGAGTGTTCAAAAACTTGATAAATTAAAAATGGGAACTCTGTGCTTTAGTCAAGTACAATATTTTTCAACTTTTGTTGAAAAACTAAAATAATAGCTAAATAGTTTATAGATTATGAAAAAACAGCACTTATGTGTATCCTTTATTTACTTATAGGTATTTGTGTGTGTGTATGTGGTAGCCAACACATTACATAGGTACTGAAACATAAATATTAAGTATTCCAAGACAAGGTAGTAACTGTCCACTTGACTTTTTGAATGTGGTTAAGTAAAGGTGGCTTGTAAGAATTATATTTTCATTCTAGTTGATCATAGGCATGGGATTTTAAACTCATTAGAAGCTTGGTGCTTCTTTGTAATGGAATAAGCACAAAAGAATAAATCTCTGTCAGGTGGCAGCTACCATAGAGAAACTGGCACAGTTATTTAAAGGCAAACATTAACTTTTCAAAAGAGTTGCGATAAGAGTTATTCAGAACAATTGTACTTATATGGGAATGTGTTAGGAGGGAGGTTTGCATGAAACAAAATTCTTAGAGTATAGATGAAATACCTAGACTTTAGTCCAATGCCAATGTCTACTAATGATGGGTACCACCATTAATAAATAGACCATTGAAAGTAGACTCTTTCTTATAACCTGAGAGACCCCTAAGTATTAGCCACTAGTAAGAACAACTCATAAAGAAGAGTTTCTCTGGTTACTGTGCTTTTTGACATCTTAACAACAACATTCTTCCTTATCTGGGAAGTTGTAGTAATCTTTCTATACTCTAGGATCAACATTTATTTATGCAGAGTAGATTGCTGCCTGCCTGATGTGATTTCAGCAGTGACCCAAAAGGTGAAAGGAGTGAAGGAACCATGGGTGAATGAGAGGAGAAGTTGGATTTGGAAACAAATGTATGCAATGGGGAGAGGTGAGAGGTTTTAGAAAGAGATAAAATGTAAAGAGTTGCCTCCAAATAACTCCCTCCCTAATCTACCATTTTGCCTAAAATGACCACCCTTGAAGCAGCTCCTCTAAGTATTGTCTTCAGAAAGTTTTTGGAAAACTCACTCGTTACTTGGGAAAGAAAAATACATTCATTTCCATAATTCTTGCATTACTTTATGTGATGGAATGAGTGTCACATGGAAAGGAATGAGACCAGTTTTGATGGCAAGGAAGAACCAAGGAAAGGTACAAAATATGAGATACTATCAGTGAAGGAAAGGCCTGGCTAAAGTCACCTCAAGGAAGGTCCATGGTGAGCTAGGGGGAAGCAGAAAAGAATTAAGTACTTGGAGGAGGGGTAGTAGCACCTTTCAAGGGAGGGATCTTGAAAGGAGATAAACTTTGAAATTTGAAAATTAAGGTAAACTGAGAGACAATGTCCTGATCATAATCAATTTGTTAGGCTAGTAATCAATAAATTGGATCAGTGGCATCTTTCAATGACCAAGGACCTCCTTGATGCCATGATCCTTTTCAAGAATGAAGGATAAATGTCAACCCTGTAAGGCATAGGAGCTGTCCCACTAGGGACCCAACTGGAACTGGCCAGTTGAGCAATGTAGTTGTCTTCTCTCCCCTCCCCTCTCCTCCCCTCCCCTCTCCTCTCCTCTCCCTTTGGAAACATCACAAGATATCTTGGGGTTTACAGGCTAGGTTTCTTGTTGGACCATTACTTAAACCCAAATCACTCTGGTTGTCACTGATTGGCCAACAGTAGGTCCCAGGCCAAACCCCACTTGGTCATTGTTTGGACCCTGAGTGACTCAGAGTGAATGTCCCCTCCTAGTTTGATTTTTTTTTTGGACTAGGTTAAAGAAGTCATTCTTTGCTTCATTTTTCTGCACAGCCTTAATCACTGAATGAGCTTCGCCTCAGAGAAACTGAAACCTGGGAAAGACCTTAGCTTTAAAGGCCAAGGTCTTCCACTGCACCTGGGGTCATCTCCAGTTGTCCTGATATGTATCTGGCTGCTGGACCTAAGTGGCTCCAGAGAATAAAATGAGGCTGATGACTTCACACAGCCCTCCTTCACTTAAATCCAGTTCACCTGCAAGTCATGGCATCACCTCACTGATGTCATGGTCTTCTTCTAGAAGGAAGGACAAAGAGTAACAACCAACACCCCAGTTTAGGACTCACCAGCCTTATAGTTTTGGGTGGAAGGAATACAATATGACTAGTTACAGAGTAGAAAGTATCATGGGGGTAGGTACCTGATTGGTTACATCAAAGAAAGTGTATGGGGCTAGTGACGATCCCTCTCTGATAATTAAGAAATGTGAATTGTTTTATGGGACCTAGCAACATCTTGCCAATAGACCTGAATTATCAGACTCCTTGGATTTGAAAAGAGGGGTAAGGTGGACAATATATCATTTAAAAAGTTTACTTACAACTTTTAACTAAATAATTTACAACTTATAATCTTACAACTAACTCAAAGGAAAATCTGTATTGCCGAGCTTAATTTAGGAAGGAGAAAGGTGGCTTGTGCAATTATATACGATAGGTAGAAATATAGAACGGGCAGCTAGGTGGTATAATAGACAGATTACTGGGCCTCATCTTCTTGAATTCAAATCTGGCCTCAGACACCAGCTATGTGACCCTGGATAAGTCATTTAACCCTCTTCTCCTCAGTTTCTATATCTGTAAAATGAGCTGGAGAAACAAATGGCAAACCATTCCACATCTCTGCCAAGAAAACCCTAGATGGGATCACAAAGTGTTGGACATGACTGAAAAACAAAGAATATCTGCGTACAGAATAGGGTCAATTACAGAACAGAATCAATTATTAAATAATACAGAATAATTTTAATCTCTTCACTTTATCTACATCATGGTCTTATTCTTCATCTTGGAGGACAAAGGTTCCACCATTTTGGTGATGCATGTTAATATCCATTAGATAAGTTGTAGGGGGCTGGTTTATCAATAAGTGGATTCTTTACCTATTATCCAGTCAACATTGTTAGCAGCCTGGGGCAGAGGTCTTTCTATTGATTCTAGAATCAGAGGAAATGAATTCCAGTCCATTTTCTGGCTCTTACTAGCTGTGCGATCTTAGGCAATCATTGAACCTCACTAGGTCTCAATGTCCTCGCTGGACTAAAGATGACTATGGGACTAGGTTATGATTGATTATGTATCCCTAATCTCTATCCTAGTACCCAGTATATGGTAGGAACTTAATTTGGGCTGATTAGATTGAATCAATTTCATCTGTTCAACCAATAATTATTGAGCACAACCTATTTTTTGATATAGTCCCTGCTGGGTTCTGAACAAACAGGCTAAAATTTTAAAGTGAAGAAGCAAACCTAAGCATAATAAAAATGTCCCAGTGAATTGAAGATGATTAGAGAACCTGGAGACAGCTGGTGGGGTGCCGTAAATGGAGCACTGGACTTGGACTCAGGAAGACCTGAGTTCAGATCTGCCTTCTGAAACTTACTAGATGTATGACCCTGAAAAAACACTTAAGCTCTCTCCACCTCAGTTTCTTCTATTGTAAAATGGAGATAATAATAGCACCTACTTCTCAAGGTTTCTGTGAGCATAAAATGAGATCAACTATGTAAAGCACTTTGTAAACTTTAAACACTAGCTACTATTATTATTGTTAAGGAAGTTCTTTTACAATACAAATCTATGCTGGAGTAGAATAGTAAAGAAAGGATAATAGATGGTTGTACAGATCATCAAATAGAAGCTCCATGATTGAATATGACTGCTAAAATTACTAGCTCAGATATATGTTTACAATTTGACAAAGTGATTTCCTCATAATGACTTTATGATTTAGACAAATCAAATGTTACTCTCTCCATTTTATAGGAAACCAGAAGACAGAGGTTCAATGATTTCCCCTTATTCATTCAACTAAGGGACAGGAGCAGGTTTTCTGACTTGGCTCAGGGCTCCCTCCACCATACCCTGTCATCAGGGAGGCTGGCAGGACCATAAGGGCACCAAAGTTTGGAGAAATATTTACTTCTCAATCCTTCTTGGTCAGATGATTTCTTCTTCTTGTGTTAGTCATCAAGGGTATACTTTTACCTGTTGGAAAGCCTACAAAGATTGCAGTCTGCTAATATTAGTTATAAGATCAATTCATACTTTTATGTTACCATTTACTTGAAAATGCTGGTAAAAATTCATCAAGCAAGCAGCAATATGCTAGATGCTTTATAATATCAGCTAGGCACAGCCCTGTCTAGTTGGGATTAATAGCCAGGCAGAAAAACAATAGGATAGAAATACATTCCAGGAGGAGGTGGGTAGCACTAAGGAGGTTCATTTAATGAGGTGCTTATTAAAAACAGGAAACAGTCATGGAGACGGCAGAGTTTGTCAGCTGAGAGAGAGCAAAAACGAGGCATAAGGTAGTCAGTCTTACTTAAAGAAAAATGGTCTTTAAGAGGAGTACCAGGGGATAGCTTCAAATCTTGGTTAGAAACTTTATCCAGTTCTCAGTCCCTGACCTTAGGATAAGCATTTTCCATTTTCCTATAATTTAGATAGTCTTTCAATAAATCCCTGGTCTAAGACTTCATTATGACAGAGAAGTGAACCTGTGTTCTCAAAAGTAATGTCCAAGGACCTCAAACTCTATCATAGTACTACCAAGATGGGAGCACTTTGAATGTAGGTCTGGAGGAGGATTGAGAGTCTGTCATAAGTATTAGTCTGAGTAAGTTCAGGGAGGTTGTCCAGCAGCTGATGGGTATTTTTGGCCACAGTGACTCAGGAAGACTGTTTCTTAAGGCACAGAGCAATTGTGGTCTGAAATGGCAAAGGGGACATTCCCACCGGTAAAACTGAAAACACTGAAGTAATTTACTGGACACTTCATGTCTTAAGGTAGTAATGGACCCTTTGAGTCTGAGTATTCCACTGAGTACTTAGGGTAACTCATTTTCTCATTAGTTTTTCTGTTACATAGATTATCTACAACTTCATAATACTCTGAAACTCTTTTTGAGCTTCTTCCTTGCTTTATATCATACTCTTTGATAGCTAAGAATCTGCCCTGTCTTTTACTTCACTCTTGGTGATTAATTGGAAAGCTAGGTGGCCTATGCCTAGGTTGTTAGTGCTGGTTGATGTAGGTCTAAATCCTAGGTGATTCAAAATGAATTAAGGTCTTTACATATATAGGAAGCCTCTCCTGCTGGTACTGACTACAGACCTCTACTTCCTTAACCCTATCCCATTAGAACTCTTTAATTACCACCCACATGTAAATCTAATCCTACTATGAAAAGGAAAAAAATATGGATGTTAGATGGTTAGGAAGTACCAGCCAGTTGAAGGGTAAATTATTTAAGTATTCGGTAGAGAAATTTGATGACCTCACTTCGATCCAAGTAAAGCATATAACTTGTAGCAACTTGGGATTCTGATTACTTTTTTTTAGTTGGTCATTGTGATTGGTGGAGAAAAATCAAAGAAAAAAGTCATAGCTATCCCAGAAATATAATGTGGACAAGGGAGTGAGTCAAATAGAATCCAAAGATTCAGGGGCTGCAATTTTTAACTAAACTCCATACGTATTATGCCAAACTTTCTTCATAATTAATCTTGTTTTTGGTAACTAACCTCTTTTCCTTTCATTTCAACACAAATTTTTTAAGCATAGGTTATTTATTAAGTATAGCTACCCCACAGGGTATACAAAGACAAGATGAAATCGTCCCAGCCTTCAGAGTTTACATTCTATGGGGAGGAAATCACCTAGACAATAAAATCTTATGATTTCAAAATATATATCTGGAAGGAATGTGAAATATTATCTGTTTGAAATACCTCTTGATATAGGTGAGGAAATGGATTCTGAGAGGTTGTTATTTAGGTAGTACTAATAGTATCATTTCAATAGTGCTTTATGATTAAAAAAATAGAGCACTTTACATATATTATCTGGATTTTCATAACTCTCAAAAGCAGGTGCTATTATTATCCCTATTTTACAGATAAAGTAACTGAATCTGAGAGAGACTGAGTGACTTTCCCAGTGTTCCACAGCTTGTAAGTGTCTGAGCTGAGTTTTGAACTCAAGTCTTTCTAGTTGCAAGTTGAATGACAGTCCACCTAGCTACCACCAATACTGGGATGGTGCTGAGCATTGGTAATAGGACTTGAGATCTAGTTTCTCAAATTATTATGGACTAGCCACTCAGCCTCTACAGGCTTCAATTTCCTCATCTGTAAAGTTTTTGAAAGTAATATTACTGTTATTGGGAATGAATGGGAATAATTTATTGGGGGAAAAGTGTGTTAAGTGCACATAACTTAAAAGTGGACATGCTTTGTATCTTAAAATCATTGTTTGCTAAGGTATATTCTGTGTGATAAAGCAAACTTTCAAAACATTTTTAAAAATGCAAAGGGGAAAAATGAAGAGACTGAGTCAGATAATCTCTAAAGTACATTTCAACTAAAAAAATCTCCACGATCTCACTTTTTATAATGTAAAGCTTACTTTACATCAATCTTGAAGCATCTTGTTTTTATCTGACAGCGATATCACACCCATTTGCCTTTTAAGATGATTTTGTTCAGAGTAAACAAGGGATAGGGAAAGTAGGAACAAAGAATACATTTCTATGGGAAACTGACATTTTTTCCCCCAAAGCATAAATCTGACATTGCTTATCAATTTGAGGAAGGCAAAGATTGAGGTCTGACAAAGCATCACTTGTTCACTTTAGGCTGTATCGATGAAAATGGGATGGTAATAAGGAGTTGGTCTCAAAGCTAGAAACACTTGGATTCAGGTCCAACTTTTACACGGACTGGGTTATTGGATGAGTCAGTCACATAAGTACTTAGTGTTCCAGACTATAAGCCTGAAATTTGCAGATTATAAATTGCTGAGAAGGCACCAGTTTGCACTGATAGAGGGAGTGCCCTATACCAATGAGATTATGGGTTTATTCCCTATCCCTCTTAATCAAAGTATTAGTTTACAGACCAAGGTTACATTATATCCTGCGCAGGCTAGAACATGCCTGCAAAATTGCATTCAGTTCTGGGTACTGTAATTAAGAGAGATATTGATGAATATGGGAAGTAAAGGAATGTGATATAGTGATGGGTCCAGAAACTGTCATATGAAGGTCAAGGAATTGAGAATGTCTAACCTAAAGAAGAGAAGACGGGGAGACTGTGAAAGTTTTCCAATCATAGAATAAGGGATATTGTTGAGTAGTGGGCCCCCTATTACTAGAAGGGTTACTTCAGAACTGTTGAAGGGAGAAATTAAATAGTATTATTCTTCGATGAAAAAATTAATTCTCTCACAGGAAAAGATTAAACAGAGGCTGGATGGCCAAATATTATAGCAGGGCTACATGCACTGGGGTGAAGGTCAGGTTAGTTGATATCTAACATTCATTACAACTCTAAAATATTATTTTATGAAGGGGTAAGATGTAGAAATCTTTTACTTTTAGTAGAGTTGGGGTACAGGTATACATACAGGAATTTATAACTGCCAATTGAAATTTGTGTTAAAACTGTATCTTGTTCTGGTTCCCCTGACCGCACCTGCCCTCCCTCCCCGCAACTTCTGTTCAGTATAGTAAATTTATAAATAGCCAGTGTAAAAGGCCAACAGCAGGAAATAAGATTGCCAAGGGGAACTTGGAAGTCATATAGTTTAAAGCTCTAAAGGATCATAATCATAAAGTTCAAAAAAGATAAAATGAGAACAATTTACACATTGTGCTGTATGTTAACTAAAATTCACATACTCGTAGTATGCGTTGAATCCGCAGAAGTCATCTAGATGATGCTTTCAGGGCCTTTCAGTCTTAGGATATGTAAATCTCAGTCAAGTTGAAGACATCTATAGTAAAACCAGCAGAATGCCAAAAGGTGCTGATAATTTTGAGATAATGTAGTCATACCAACTTTAAAATTTTACTTTGAGATGATATGGATGTTATTGAACTAAATCCCCCAAATCTTATCAAAATGAGACCTCAAATTCCTGCCTGACCCTGCCTCCTACCGTAGGCCCTCTTCCATCTCTGTTGGGTCCGTGCTGCCCAACACTCCTAACTCTAATCCATGATTATGTGACACTTTCTACTTTTTGCCTTCCCCACCCTCTTTCTTGCACTGTTTTTTTGGCCATCCTGTCTCCTGTCTCCACTCCATTTGCCTCTGTACCCCTTTCACTTACCTTTGTACTTTCTGTGGGGTTTTTTTGCCCCCATACCTTCTGTACCTAATTAAAATGATTGCCCCTTAGTACTGCTAGCTGTGGTTTTTCCCAGTGAATATACAAAGAACTTGTGTGCATGCCATCATTTCATAATTTCACAAATTATCCATTCAAAATGTACCAGTCAGCACCAAGGGAAACTTTCCACATCTCAAATATCCAGGATAATATGAGGTCAGGGGATTATTTAAATATACAAATAACATCCCTATTTCATTTTATAATTTTTTGGAAGTTTACTAACAAACATGACTGATTAGACTGAATTCTCTTCCTATTTCCCCTTTCAAATTCCCATCTACCCCTAATCTTGACTCTACTTGCCTGTAGCACAAGAACTAAGGCTACTATTGAAGTTGTGAGTACAAAATGGAAGGTTCAGATCTCTATGTGAAAACTAGAACCCAGGGAGAGCTGAAATGGTGGGTTTGGGTATTTACAGGAAAAAATATCAGTAGGAAGAACGCCTTTGGGGAGAGGGGCAGTATAGTACATAGGAAGAAGACAGTACTTAGAGTCTAAGAAATTGGGTTCAAATCTTGACTCTGGAACTATTGGCTTGTGATGTCCAAGTCACTTCCCTTCTCTGGGCATCAGTTCCCTCATCTATAAAATGAGGAAGGTGGATTAAATCACTTCCAAGTTTCCTTCCAAGGCTAAGTCTATGACTCTATCAGTCTAAGTCACACAATTTTCTCAGATCCTTTCCAAAGTCTAGGTAAGAACAGAAATTCTAAGGCTGGCTTAAAATCCCAATACTGGTATACACTAGCAGTGTCAAAATCACAGGGGCACTAGGCTACATATAGGAATCTCTGTGGACCACATATTGGCCTTGTTTGAAAATATAATGCTGTCTATGTTTTATTATGCTGTTAAATATTTCCCAATATTTTAATCTGGTCTGGGCTTCATTCAATACTGTTGTGGACTGACACCTCTAGACTATAGACTTAAACTTGACTCAGTCACCAAATTATTGACCTGCGGCTTTATTGACTCAAAGATTATCACAGTGCCTGGCATATTAGAAAGTGCTTAATAAATGTTTTCTGACTGACTGTGCATTGAAATGAAGACAGTCAAACTTTATTTTCCCGTTGTGGAACCTACTCTGGGTAGAGGTTTTTTGGGTGATGTCTTAGTGCATCCAAGTGATTGTTTAATCTCCCTAGCTTCTCCTCTTACAAATATTTTCCCATATTTTACTGTTCCTTCATTTTCAAGAACTAGAGAAACTTTTGAAATGGGCAGGAGGGAACTGAACTCTGGAGAAACAAAAAGATGCAATAACAAATGTTCACGTGTTTCATGAAGTTAGATGCCAAGGGGCTGTAAGTTTCAAAAGCCAAATAGGAAGTCCTGTGGGGGGGATGTGGAAGAATTAGTTTTAGGTCAATTATAATATTAATTATTTCCTCCAAACTTTCTGAAGTAACCCTGATCTCAAGAAACTTAATACCTAAGCCTTTACCTCCTAAAAAATACATTGCCCAAATACACAACTCATAGATTTAATATTTGATTTAATAGATTTAATATTTAATATTTGGTACCATACAAATCTCCAGGCTGTTTACGATCAAGGTCAGCTCACTCTGGGAACAATAAATACTGCTGCTAGGAAAACATTACTTTTTATTTCACATTTAAAATTTCCAGTCTTCACATTTGCAAGATCTTTATGTGGAGGGCTGTATTTTTATTATATATAACATACTCTTGTATGAACAGACCCATCCAACCTTAGAACCCTAAGGGAAATCTCTGGATGATGGGTTTTTTATGAGCATTCTGGTGGTTCTTGACATTAACATGACCCAAAATGAATTAAAGCAGTTTAATCATGTAAAAAAATCAGTTTATATTTAAGATCACATCTATAAATAATTTAAAATTTATGAAAAATAGTCAAATTAATGACCTGATCCAGGCAAAATGGAGGCCTGATTGGTGGTCCTACAAAATTTGGGTCCTGTTTGTATCTAGAACAATGTTTTGTTGCCTATCGTGTCTGAATTACTTTGTTCACTCTCAAGACTTACAAGGTTATTATTGGTTGGAAAATGAAGGAGAAAATATTACTAGTATTAAGAGAGTTGCCTGGGGGCAGTGAGATTTTATGAATTGGCCATCTTCACTCTGCTAGCCTGTGTCAAAGGTAGGACTAGAATCCAGGTTAATAGAACTCCAAGACCAACCCAATATCCATTATAGTGTGCCAACTCTCAGAGACTCATCAAAGTGAGGCCATTGAAACTGTTCATCATGCTTAAGGATATGGTATGTAGGTGCCATATATAATATAAAACTAGAAAACTTCTAAACACACACAAATTAAAAGAATTTAAATGTTTCAATGTTAAAGGAATGACAATATGTTGAGAATTCTTGTGGGATAAGAACAGATTTCTTGGTAAAATGAAAGATGTCAAAGTTGAATGAAAGTTGTCAAAGAAGACCATGCCATCAGAGAAATAATGACATGACTTGCACTTGACTTTGTTTTGAGTGAGGGAGGGCTGTGCAGGTCAACAGCCTCACTTCTCCTCCAGAGCCATCTGAATCCAGTGACCAGATATTCATCAGGATGACTGGAGATGAGCCAGGATGAGGCAACTGGGGTTAAGTGACTTGCTCAAGGTCACACAGCTAGCGAGTGTCAAGTGTCTGAGGTGAGGTTTGGACTCAGGTCCTCCTGACTCCTGCACTGGTGCTCTATCCACTGCACCACCTACCTGCCCCAAAATGGAACGTAGACAAGAATGAATGAATAAAGCATTTATTAAGCTTCTAGTGTATGACAAGAATTATACTAAGTGCTAGGATGCAAATAGAAGAGTAAGGCTCAGTCCCTGCTCTCAAAGAGCTCATATTCTAATGAGGAGACAAATATATGGAAGGCTTCAGCTGCAGATTAGATGGAAAGGTTTTATGTATAAAAAAAATAAAAATGTACAAAGACAAAACAAAGTTTTCATGCATATGAAGGTTCAACTATACAAATGATATCCCATATCATTTTATAATTGATTGAAAGTTTGCTAACCAACTTGACTGATTAGACTGAATTCTCTATCTCCCCTTTCAGACTCCCATCTACTCCCAACCTGACTCTACTTGCCTCTACTTACTTTATGTATATAAAAGGTACAGTGGCAAAGCAGGTGGTAATGTGTTTTCTTTCATGTCATTTCCACTGATAAAATCATATCTGGTTTTGATATTGGGGCATTTGACATTAGACTGGAGGCACTGATATTGCAAAGACTGTCTTCATCAAGTCTGAGCAAAGATAGTGGTCAATATTTTCTAGAACTTAACTCAGCATTTATTAAGCACCTACAATACACCAGCAGTCAGGTGGCACAGTGAATTGAGTTCCAGGACTGAAGGCAGAAGACTCATCTTCAGGAATTCAAATCTGACCTTATGCACTTATTATTGTGTGACCCTGGTCAAGTCCCTTAACCTTGTTTGCTTTAGCTCCTCACCTGTAAAATGAGCTGGAGAAGGAAATGGCAAACTACTCCAGCCAAATGGGGTCATAAAGAGTCAGACATGCAAGAAATGACTAGACAATGATAATAATACATTGAGCACAGCATTAGACACTTGAGATAAAAAAATCTACTAACTAAACAGTCCCTACTCTCAAGAACCTTACATTTCATAGTTTTTCCATGTTGCTTTCCTATACTATATCACATTTGAACTCTTCAACAGTGTACACCTATGACTCTAATTCAGAATATAACTTTGGTCAAATGAATTAGAATCATAGAACGCTATGTCCACTATGGACCTTGGGTACTAATCAGCTATTTTTAATCCTTCATTTTATAGATGAAGAAATTGAACCAAGGTTATACAATTAGCTGGTTGCATAACCTTAACTAGAATTAAGGTTTTTTTTTACTTCCCAGTTGAGCTTTCTTAGGACTGTGCTAATGCTGTATCATTGACTATGAAGTAGAGGATATTATAAAATATTACTGCAAAGATAGTATGGCACCAGATTGTAGAAGGCCTTGAATGCTAGGCTAAGAAATTTATATTTTATTTACAAGGCCATGGGTTGTGACTGAAGGATTTTGTATGGGAGAGTGATATGACATCTGAACTATACATTAGAAATATTACTTCTGAAGAGAAGTGAAGGATTTGTCGTGGATAAAGACCAGAAGCAGAGAGATGTGTCAGCAAGTTATTAGGGCAGTGCAAAATAGTATTTTTTATAGTTCCCCTATGTTTCTATATCTCCTACTGCACTGTAGCTAATCTTTTTGTAAACACATTTTTCTGTTGCTCCTTGTTATTAATTTTATAGATCTATAAAAATCACAAGTCATTAGCGTCTTCCGAAGGGAATCTTCCTGGCATGGGGAGAAAAAAATGACTCATCTCACCTTGATTTTGAAATAATTCTCTCCCTTGAGAAGCTTCACTGTCCTAGACAGGATTGTGGTCATCTTTATACCCTTTTGGAAGGATAATTTACATACTTTCGGACTCCCACCTATTTACCGTTAATAATTTATTACAGGTTGGTGGCAGGCAAATGGCTAGCCCATGGTAGGAAGATTATAGTACAATATATCTTGTCCAAGTCAGGTTTTGTGGTCCATCAATAATTAACATTTTAAAATATTGTTTTACAGCTTTGGTCACTTGTCCTGATTTTATGGCCCGTCATTATTTTCATAATTTTGGCTATCACCCGGACGAAATTCCCTCCGATAGCAAAACCAACCTGTAAGTACTTCATCTGGGTTTTCTTTTATAGCTTCTGGATTTGATTTCAAATTCTCATGACTACTATACCACTTTGGCATGTTGTTCTTAAGTTGACTTCTTTGGAAATTAAATTTCATTTGAGCTTTTTTTTTTCCTTTATAAACTGTGGTTTTCCTCAGGTTATTTCAAATGGTCTAGAAAGTTGCCTTAGAAATATTTATTGTCCTTGGTGGAGGGAGGACGGAGGAAGAAGGACAAAGCACAAGGATCCAAGATGTTTTCTTATTTTTAGTTGGAAAATTTTGACTCATTTGTTAGACATGTGCAATTGAAATTCAGCTGGGCCTGTAAAACACAATTCAGAATTCCTGAGAAGGACTATTTCCTATCTTTTGCAATAAATAAAGTAGTATCTGGAAAGGTTCAGCAGACAGCATTCAGATTGTTCCAATGGTTTCTTACTTTTAGAGCCATAATTAAGAATATTTGTGTTGGTGAAAATTCAGTGTGTAGGCTGAGAGGAGGAGGTGAATGGGGTGGGGGGGTGGGGTTTAGTATGTACACAGACTAGTTTGTGATAGAAGCATAAGCAGTCTGTCTCCCTGAGAGTCTGGTCTGTGACCCTACAACATGGCCAATTGTTCCCAATACCCTGGGGAGGAAGCAAAGCGACATGACTGAGCCTGGAAGAAGGGTACCAAGGAAAAGCAATTCTGGGTGTGGCCGTTTAATGGATGTGTAAGGGATTAAGGGACTGGGAGGATAGTTGCATCACATGGTGAGGATTTGTGGAGGACAATGAAGTGCAGGTTTGTCGAGCTGGAGGGTGGCTCTGTTGAGCAATTACCTCAACCCTTCTATGGCAGTGCCCTGAGGCAAAGCTCTGATCACTGCATCCTCATTACCCCTCTATTTGCTGTAAATGAAGTTTTGAGAAATATAAATGTAGAGTTATCAAAGGACTCAATGGCCTGGTCAGGGCTTTTCCCCACAGGTATCTGTGACTAGGGTGTAAAATGAATGATTTTTCTGTTCTAGTCCTTTTTGTAGATATTTGAAAAGAAAATATGGAGAAAAGAGGTTCATAAAATTCTTAGTTAATGCCAAGAGAAGTAGCACTTTTAAAGATATGTTTACCACTCAAACTTTGACTGGTGTTGATCTCTCTTAGAGTGAGCTACCTACAGCCAATTCTCTTACCAGACTTTAAAGCATATAAAGCAACTTGTATCTTGCTCATATGAGGATCACAGAGCTATAAGGAAATTTTGGTGATCACCCAGTTCAATCCCCTCATTTTATAGCAAGATTAAGTGACTTTCTAAAAGTCAAGGTAGTTACAGATCCAGGATTTGAGGTCAGGACCCCAGGTTCTCAGTCTTCAAATCCAAGGACCCTCTGTATTATGTCATATTGTTCTTCCAATGACTGTGACCCCCCAAAAGTTTTAAAGTTAAAAGAAGTTGTAAGTAAAGGAAATTGTGTTCCAAATTAGACTGAGAACTTGCAATTTAGTGGAATCTCTTTGTCCGGTAAATAATCACCACCTTGTGTGTGTGTGTGTGTGTAGATTGGTATGATAGCCATGATAGGAATATGGAAGGATTAGTGGACTGGGGAAGATCCTTTAATGCACTGTGTATTTGTTTCACTATTTCTCAGATAAAAAATTAAATTTTAGAATCACCAACTAAGCTACTTCAGTAGGATGTGACAATCTTGTCAAATGTTCAGGATGATAGTTTATGCTATTTTGTAATGAATACAGTCCATACTAGTCATGATTTGTCAAAGATTGCTCAAACTTTTTCATGAATATATAAATAAGAGGAAACATTTATTCTGGGAAAAGGCACTAGGCTTTGAGTCAGAAGTTTTGAGTTCAGGTCTGTACCTTGCTCCTTATTGACTCTGTGGGGTCCCTTAACTTACATGGGCCCCATTTTCCTCATGTATAAAATGAAGATGCTGGCTAGATGAACTTTGAGGAGCTTTTCCAGATTTAAATGTATGATCCTGTGAATCTGGGTTTTATTAACCACAATGTCATATGCACAAATTTGAAAACCATCAGTGTATATGTGTGCAATTCAGCATGCTTGCTTACTTGGACCTGTTTAGTGCATGGCTCTCTAGAAGTTCATGAAATAAAATTTGAGGCCTGGTTCATTGAATAGTATTATATGAGATGACAACTGTGTCTCTAAGCCCTGAATCAAACAGACAGAAATAACATTTGCTTTCTTTTTTTTTAAGAACAAAAAATACTTATCTTTAGGAATATGAATGAATGGAACCATTTGATTTTCTGCAAACTTCAAATGAAAGCAAATTATTGGAAAACATTTAATACTTGAACAGGTTGGAATTAACTTGGTTTGTTTTGGCAATAGAGGATAAATCTATTGTCCAATGGACTTGCTAGTTCTACAGTTCACTTTTTTAACCATTGTATACTGCTTAAATTTCAGATACTGTGCTGGACATTAAATTCACATAAACAATTTAAAATTTGCATTTTTGATATAGGTAACAAAGACATATGACAGATGAGCCCTTAATGCTATAGTCTAAGAAGCTAATTTGATAATTTGTTAATAAAGTGAAGAAGAGGGCTACAAAAACTTGAATCAATTTATTGATTCTGATTTTCTTGCTTTTTTTGTGAGAATTTTTAATCGTATGGAAGTAAGTTCATAAGTCAGAGAAAGGAAGATAATATGTGTGAGTGAATGTTTTTAAATTAGTCTGTCTCATTTAGGAGTTTGGAAAAATGTGTGGAGAGAAACAGGGAAAGGTCATGACACCATGATACTCTACTGAAGTAACGGCTTTTAAGAAAGAAAAAAATAAGGCAATGTTTTTATAAGCTAGGAAGTTCTTCAATTAATAGGAAGTGCCAGTGTGTGTGTGTGTGTGTGTGTGTGTGCGTAGTGTCTACAAATGAAAAGAAAATAATCCTTCATCGTGCAAGTGTTATAATCTAATGATAATGAGTTGTGTGGCTATTATCTTTCTTTGAGTGTAGGAAGGTACAAAATTATAAGGTGATCAGTCCCCAAATGGGAGTCGAGTTAATGCTCATAAAGTGCCTTGTAAACCTTAGAGCACTAAATAAATGACAATTATCATTATTAATCTCAATATTATGTCTCGAGTTTTAGACTCATCAAGGAACTTATCAATTAAATGTCGGTGTGTGGCTAATTTCACAGAGCTTTATCAAACTTCAGTATACTTTGTAGCATCCTGTTTCATTTTACTTTCAGTTTGAATTGAATATAGGACCAAGTAGGACCAAGCGCATTAATTACAGACTTGGGGTAATTAAACCTCTAACTAGAATTTGGGGGAAAAACCATCTAGGTGCTAGAAAAATGGAATCTAATCCTTAGATAAAGTGACAACCTTGCATTAGTGGCCCAGACTATGTGAGAAGGAGAGATCTGCTCACATTCTGTTCCAGAAGTAGCCAGACTGATAAGTTGTTTTGTACAAATAAAATCTGTAATTCTAATTAATTCTTTCCCAGGGCATTCTGTTGCATGGGACTGTGAGTAGAGCTCTTGTTTGCACCTGGATGATATAGATTTAAATCCAGGCTTTGAAGTTTACAATCTGGGTGACATCAGGCAAGTCACTAGATCTGTTTCCTCATCTGTAAAATGAGGCAGTTGGACTAGCTGACCTCTGAGGATCTTTCTGGTTCTCATTTAATGATTTTGGGAATCTGATTTCTGAGGTAGGGATCTGAAAGAAAAAGTCAGATGGTTGAAAAGCACAGTTGTTGATCGAAGTTATTTCTACTACATGGGATTATAGAGAAGATCTGACCAGTAAGGAGCAGAGGAAAGATTTGAATCCTGATCCTCTCACTTGGAGGGTGGTGTTGTCTATGCCATTGCCTCCCTTGACTCCCTGTTCATCTCTGAACAGGTTCCATATCTTGTGTATCCTGCATTTACCCTCTGGGTTGTGAGAGATGCTTTGGAAACCAGTGCCAGCAAGCACAGTATACCAGCTTTCCAAACCTGGCAAGCAGGATTTGAAAGCTCTGAAGACACATAGGGAAGAACCTGGCAGAGGCACTGAGTTTGAAAATGATCCAACCACTTGTACTCACCACATGCAGTGACTTGTCAACAGTCAAGAGATATACTGTAAGAGCTGATACTTCGGTTTAGGGAAATGGAGGCAGCTACTGCCTTCCTTGGACCCTGGGATCCTTCTTAGAATGAAAACAACAGCTGCACCCTAAGGCTGGGAGAGTTCACTTGAATTGCATTTATGTCTGATCAACAAGTATGTCCACACAAAAAAGCATTTAAGTAACTCTTAATTATTCAGAGGTTGATTGTCTGTGGGGTAGCCTTGCCACCCATCCTGGTGTGACTCAGCAGCTTAGGGAATTGTGAGATTTCCCCATGTTCCTGGTATATAACCTTAGCCCCACATGTTCTGGCCTTTATCATTAGGGATTCAAAGACCTTTAGATTTGTGCTAAGCCAGAGATTTGGGTACCCATAGTGGCACTCAAGACTTGAGAATTATCCAGGCCTTTTGATACTCTTTTTTCTCTCTTTTTCCTAGTAGTCTTTAGTAGGTGGCATAATTCATTGAACATGTCCACCTTTGGGTGGGCACCAGGTGGAAGGAGGATTTAATCTACTGATTTTTTACTTCTTGGTAGTAGCAATCATAAAGTGTCAAGTTGGAGGGAGAACCAAGATATTGGTTGGCTATTGGCTAACTGGAAGTTTGGAGATCCAAAAAATGTTATCCCTCCCTCAGCACCATGGATGATTAAGAGGTGGTTACCAACTCTTCTTGTGCTGAATAATGAGACGTCTACCCCTTGAATGGGTTGTGGAAACTAGAAACTAGAAAAACCATGTCAGAGAGGTTATGTCTGGTTATTCTATTACTATGACCTCTTACGTGCTATTCAGTGGTGAAAAAAGAGGAGAAGATGTGGATGCATGAAATTCAAATCTAGAAGGTTCTGACCCCTCTCCTGGGCAGATAGTTTCATAATAGAAATAAAGACGCCCACCGTCAATTTTTAGCTTTATCAAAGAGAGCAGGACTATAGGTAATACTTTTCTTTTTAAAGATACTAATATATCACTTTAAGATTTGCATGGTACCTTACAAATATTATCCCATTTGATCCTTACAACAACCCTGAGAGGTAGGTACTATTTTATCCCCATTTTACAGATGAGGAAGCTGAGGCAGACAAGGGTTAAGGGATTTGCCCAGGATTATATAGTTAGTATCTGAGGTTGGATTCAAACTGAAGTCTTCTTGACTGCATGTTCCATGTTCTAGCCACTGTATCACCTAGTTCATCATATTTCCTTGTGCTGTGAGTGTTCTCTGGTAGAGAAGGAGAGGGAGTTTTGCATTCCAGCCTGTGCTCCAATCTACTTGAAGCTATAGAGATAAAAGATAGGGAACTGAGTTTGAGCCTGAGCCCTTCCAAATACCATCTTTGAGCAAATCAGTTAACATCTCTGGCCCTCGTCTTCCTCTTCCTCAAAATGACTAGCATGAACTAGATTGGTAGAACGGGTTTCCCTAAGACAATGAAATCACAATGAAGTCCCTCTTGGACTAGTCTATATTACCCCTGCAGGACCTTCCAATTCTAAATCTATGATCCTTTCACAGGTCTCCTGCCTGGATTTCTGCAATAGCCTCCTAAGGCATCTCTTTAGTAATGTTTCTCTGATCTAATCCACCATCTCTATTGCTTTTGGTCCAATTCATCTAGTATTTAATAAGTGCCTGCTTTATGCTTAATAAATATGTGCTAATAGGCACATAAATGTAGTTACTGCACCTAGTCCCAGGGATAGACGGGCAAAACTAAGGCCAATCTTCCTAAAATGCTCATTTTTTCATGTCATCTACCCTTCCTCAGAAGCCACACTGGCCCACTGCTGCCTGCAACATCAAATTTAACCTCTCTGGCCTGGCTTTGTCCAGGCCTTGGTGGTCTGCACACACTCCATCTATTTTGGTTTCCACAACCCATAGCATGTACCCATCACTTTAGCTGGCCTCATGATGTTCCAAACACATGCAATGTTCAGCGTAAACTGTCTTCGTTTCTTTGTGCTGCCTCAACTCTCATATTTTCTGTTTTTCTAGATCCTATCTGTCCTTCCAGAGAACTCCTTTTCCTTTTCCTCCTTTGCTAAATTTATAATGTGCTTAGGTGTACTTACAGGGCACATTGTCCTATGCAATGTATGATGGAAGCACTACTACTCCCACTTTATAGAGGAGGAAACCGAAGCAGGTAAAGGGACTTCCCCAAGGTAACAGAGTGCTTCATCTCCCTATCCCAAGGCCTGTGTTCCTTCTCCTACACTATGACTTTTGATATTGTCTTCCTTATCCATTGATTATATTCTCTTTCATGTCATTCTTCTTTTGATGGTCTCCTATAGGTCAGTTTTGTTCCTTCAAATGGATTAGTAGCTTCTTTTGTTTTTAAAGAAATGATAGTTTATATATTTATTTTAACATTTCAAAATTTGAGTTCCAAGTTTAATCATTCTCTCTAACCCCTATCCATCTATTAAAAAAAGAAAGCAATCCAACAATTAATTAATTAATTAAAATACAATGATAATTAATTATATGAAGTCATGCAAAAAAAAAAAGCAAGAAATATAAAGTAATTGAAAAAACTATACTTTAGTCGGTACTCAGAGTTCATCAGAGCTCTTGAGTTCTAGGTAGGTCACATACTCCCAGAAGATCTAGGCTGGGACAACTGGGTGGCATAGTGACCTGGAGTAAGGAAGACCTGAGTTCAGGTCTAGCCTTAGGTGCTACGTGACCCCTGGCAAGTTACTTTACCATGGTCTGCCTCAGTTTTCTTATCTGCAAAATGGGGTTAAGAGAATTTACCTCCCAGGGTTGTTGTAAGCATAAAATCAGATAAGATTTGAAGAGAATTATGTAAACTTTAGAGTGTATATAAATGCTAGCTAAGAAAAGAAAAATCCAACTGTTTATGCTTATTTACCTGTGTGAGTTTGTGCAAGTGATTTAACTTCCTTGGGCCTCAGTTTTCTCATCTGCATAATGGGAGGGGTAGATTAAATGGTCTTTGAGATCCCTTCTAGCCCTAGACATGACTTCTGTTGTGTCTCTGTAATTACCACACTCCTGGTACAATGCTGAGTACAGAGATACATGGTCAGTCATGTCGGACTCTTCATGACCCCATTGGGGGTTTTCTTGGCAAAGACAGTGGAATGGTTTGCCATTTTCTTCTCCAGCTTCTTTTACAGATGAAGAAACTGAGGCAAACAGGGTGAAGTGACTTGCCCAAGGTCACATTACTAAGTGTCTGAGGTCAGATTTGAACTGAAATCTTCCGACTCTAGGCTCAGTGCTCTATCCACTGTGCCACCTAGCTGCCTGTGAGTACACAGAAGAGTTCAGTAAGTTCTTGTTATTGATTAATATGGAACATAGTTTTTGGGCTCTGATTAAAGGAATGACCATTTCCAGAAACCTACCCAGTGCTGTACAGTAGAAACCTAATAGGAATCTGAGACAGAGGATCACCAGAGCGGGGGTCTAGGATATTACTTTGGGTTTCATCTTTACTTCCTTGATTCACATAAAGCCTTTCTGTGTCTTCTGAGGTTTTTGTGATGCCATTGTTTGGGTAAAGGGAACAGGGAGCAAAGCCCTTAGGAATTTCTACTGTGAGTATCTGTGCATTCACATGAAAGATTTTTGTGTGGGAGAGACTTTACCTTCTGACTCTTGTCAATGGGAATCCATTAGAGACTTTACTATCAGGCTTTTGTCTGTGAAAATCCAGGAGATGTTGGAACAGTGCTGGAATTCAACGGGCAGGATTAGTGTGTTCTGTCAGCAGCAGCACTGCAGGTAGCATGTTCGGTGCTAGTGATACCCATAATCTCATAACAATATGGAGCTTGTTAAAACTCAAAGCAGGGATAGGGACTGGATCTGTGATTTTATAAGAATAAGCAGTTCTCAGGTGAGGAAACTCGCTCCACCAATGACAGGTCAACATTTTCTCTTCAACTTTTAGGTATTAAAGAGTTACCCAGAGCACTAGGTCATATGGTCAATGTATGTCAGAAAATGGATTTGAACCCAGGTCTTCCTGACTTCGAGGCCAGCGTTATGGCACACTTGCAGTGATGAGACTTAAAACAAGACTTCTGTTCTTCATCTGCCCATGCAGCAAGAAAGAATATGTAAACATGGAATGTGGATGGGACTCAAGCTATCTAGCCTTCAATGTAATTTTTTCTGGAAGAGTGGCCTTCTCTAGCAATTTTTTCATTGAAATTCTGACTTCATTTAGATAGTACAGATGGTCACACCAGATATTAGTCACTAGGTCCAAAAGATTAATCAATTAATACTTTCCTGTATCCCAAATGAACACCAAAAACAGCAAAATCCTAGCACTGTTATGTCAGAGAGAAATCCATAACTTGCAGGGCTGTTGTTATTCAGTTGTGTCCAACTCATGATCCCATCTGGGATTTTCTTGGCACAGATACTGGAGTAGTTTGCCATTTGCTTCTCTGGCTCATTTTACAGATGATGAAACTGAGGCAAACGGGATTAAGTGACTCCACCAGTGTCACACAGCTAATGAATATCTGAGACCAGATTTGAACTCTGAAGGATGAGTCTTCCTTATTCCAGGCTCAGTGCTCAATGTACTGTGGTACCACCTAGCTGCCCAACATGATGGGAAATGTAACATAAAAGACAAAGAACTTATTATGACAAAAAAAAACCAACCCAAAACCTTAAAGGTACAGAATAGTTCATAAGATTAGATTTAGAACTGGGAGGTAACTTAGAAACCATCTATTCCAATCCTCATATTTTACAGATGAGGAAAATGATGCTTGGTCAGGATTAGACACAGCTAGTAAGCAGGAGAACCAGGACACAAGCCCAGGTATCTGCTGCCAGATCCAGTATCCTTTCTTTCCCCTAGACAATGGAGGCATGTTCAGCTCCATTGCCATTCCTGCCATTGCCATTCTCTGGCTAGCCTCTGGTATAGAGTCCTCAGAAATGGCAGCCTTGATGCCATTGTAACTGAGCATATCTGCAACATGTTCAGATTTGAAGCTGCCAAGATACTGAACAGGATTCTATATTTCTGTTCGTGTGGATTTGATTAAGTATCAGTTGAGAGAGATTCTTGAAAATATTTGTTATCTAAAAAAGAGGGGAAAATGATGTAATATTGAGAATTTTAGCTTTTCATCTGTGCTTTTGAATATAGGTGTTAGTGAATTTTAAAATAAAATATGTGATAAAATAATACACATATCTATCTATCCTCCTTCTTTCTTTCTTTCCTTCCTTCCTTCTTCCTTCCTTCCTTCCTTTCTTTTTTCTTTCTTTCTTTCTTTCCTTCTTTCTTTCTTTCTTCCTTCCTTCCTTCCTTCTTTCTTTCTTTCTTTCTTTCTTTCTTTCTTTCTTTCTTTCTTTCTTTCTTTTCTTTCTTTCTTTCTTTCTTTCTTCCTTCCTTCCTTCCTTCCTTCCTTTCCTTTCTTTCTTTTCTTTCTTTCTTTCTTTCTTTCTTTCTTTCTTTCTTTCTTTCTTTCTTTCTTTCTTTCTTTCTTTCTTTCTTTCTTTCTTTCTTCCTTCTTCCTTCCTTCCTTCCTTCCTTCCTTCCTTCCTTCCTTCCTTCCTTCCTTCCTTCCTTCCTTCCTTCCTTCCTTCCTTCCTTCCTTTCTTTCTTTCTCTGTGAGGAACAAGACAGAAATCACCAGCAATTTGCAACATTCTCCTAACATTATTAATATGGTTGTGGAAGAGGGCAATGCTTTCTAGAATCTAGGAGCCTGAGGTTGGTAATGATTCTGCTAGCTTTGGAAACACTTTGATCGTTCCTAGCCATTTTGAAAAACTTTGAGCATGATAGTGGAAAGAGCACGGACTTCCAAGTGGGAGTAGTTATCTGTAAATTCATGTTATGTAAAAATAAAACACCTGAATAAACCTTTTTTAAACCCCCACCTCTGTTACTACCTCAGTTGCCTCAGTTCTTTGTTTCCTTCTGGCTATGTGATGGCCATCACAGATAGAACTCTTCAGCAGATGCCACCAGGTGTGGTGATGATGGATGACTCCATACTTACAGAAAATTGTGTCAGAGCAGCCTATAAGGGAGTGGTCAAAATTTACCTGGGTTGTCGTCAATGCCAAAGGTTAATGCCAGGATGTTCCTCCAGCCCCCAACTCCAGGATGACATCATAACCATAACAGATGCACAGGGGAAGCTTTTTTCATTTAAGGAAGTTTTCATATTCTTCAGATAAAAATGCAGAAATGAGTATATCTCCAGTTCAGCAGTACTGAGGGAATAGACAAATTTTTCCTAATTTTAATCACTCATTAATTTGGAATTACTATTCCCAATTTAAAAAGTTACCACTGAGTTAGTGATTCATTCTTGTGTTTTGCAAGTAAATATTAAGTGCTATGGGGGATACAGAGAACATAATGCTCCTTTCCAGACCTCAAGGAACTTATAATCAATCTTTTGGGATTACAAGAAATATGCATGTGAAAAGTTAAATATTACAACACTACTTTCATGCTTCAGGGTTCTATGACTTCATCTGCTTACCCAACTTACCCTGCTTGCCATATATTATGGCACAGTAATATTGCTTTACATTCATATGCCAGAATTTATTCAGTCATTTTTGAGCTTACATTTGAATGCCAGAGATATGTACATATGCTATACACACATATATCATAAATATAAAGTTAATGAATTCAAATGTGTACAAAATAATTAAACACAAATTGGTTTGGTGGGGAGGTCATTAGAGCTTGGGGGAATCTTGAAAGCCTTCATGTATAATTTTATGAGTAGATACTAGTCTCCCCATTTTGCAGATAAGGAAACAGAAGCTTGTAAATATTAGATGACTTACCCATGGTGATACAGTTTAATACAACTTAGTATTAAGTATCAGAACTATAACTTGAACTCATATCTTCCTCACTCCAAGTCCAGAACTCTGGTCACCATGCTAAACTGCTTCTCAACGAGTTAATGTTTACATTGAAGCCTTTTATACGTGGAAAATGCTGTAGAAATGTGAGTTATCATGACTAGAGCAGCATTACAGTTCAGTATCCTACTCGCAAGCCATTCATCCTGACAAGGATTTCTGTAAATTTTGAAAACAACCTTAAAGAGAACCTGCTTACCTCCTCTGAATCTAATTAGCTCTTATTAGCTACTTTTGAAATAGCTTGCTAAACAAATCCACTTCCAAAAAGCCAGGAAAAAAAAAGATATACAGTTTTGTTAGCTTAATTCAAGGCATGCAAAAACTTAATGTCTTTACTGATTTATTTTTAGTTTTATGTGGAAAGTCGGCATTAAATACCTAATCCAGAAGGTATATGATCTAGGGCAGTGAATTTCATAGACAGATTCATTTCTGGGGTTATTGCACACTCTGTGATAACTTTGGGTAATAGCCCTAACCTCCCAGAATAATGAGTAATCAGTTTTTCTTCAGTGTTTACATATACTTTCTATTAGGTTTTACCTAAAGTCCAAAATGAATGAGTACGATTAGCATTAATCTTAGGTATAAATAAAGATTGTTGAAGGTAATTTTAGTGGTGATTCCAAATTCCAGTTTCATGATTCCCCAGTTGTTACTTATCTCAAAAGATAGATATAACCTTTTCAAAATATTACTTTAGTTAAAAAAAACAAAGAACATGCCATATAATCATTTTAGAAGGAAGAAGACAATGTCAAAAAAAAACCCCCACAATATAATGCGCTACTATTCCCAAAAGCATAAGCATCTTTAGAGTGAAAAACAAAGCAGGATAAATACTGGGAAAAAAGAATAACTGATCAATATATTCTTCTTGCACATTTTGATGTACTATTCAGAAACTTTCATCCCAGGATTCAAAAGCAACCATATTTTGGAACATTAATGTCTTAACTCTCAAACATTACTGTTATTTCACACGTAATGCAGATAAGATTTATTGAATATTGAGATGTTGGACTTGCAGCCCAACTGGTACACAACATAATAGGAAATACCAGCATTCAGTTCTGAGGGACAGAACCTTGACCGGCAGTTCTGTAAGCAGTAGTTAGAGCTAAAACTTCAGTAACTACTTTTTACATGTAGCAAGGGTTCATCACTATATGTCTATTTTTATAGACGTCTATTCACCTAGACATGTATTAATCATGATCATCTATAATAGAGGGCTCATAGATTTAGACTTGGAAGAGATCTTGGAGATCATTTAGTGCAACCCTCTCCTTTTACAGTTAAGGAAGCTGATACCTAGAAGCAGCTATGCCTGGGTATTGTAACCAAATTTAATAGCTTTTCTCAATCTTTATTCACCTTCATCTTTTAGCTAGATTTGATATTATATACTATTATCCTTTCTGTCTTGGCATTCTCTCCTGATCTCTTTTTTTCTGGTTTTCCTTTTATCTGTTTCTTCCCCTCCTTTCCTGTCCCTGAACTATTTTATTATTCAGTTCTTGACTCTCTCTCCTTCTTTCTCTATGGCCACTCCCTTGGGGACATCATTTTTTCTCTTGTTCATCTCCAGTGATTATTTCTTTGCTACTGACTTCCAGAACTATATTTCTCCATCCTTATTCTCTCATCCCATGTTTTCAATGAAGAATCAAAGGCTCTCTCTAGTATGTCAAACTTACCATGTTTAAAACCAAGTTTCCTTTTTTTTAAAAAAACTAGTACCATGATTCTTTTGGTTCTCTAAGCTCCAAATCATGAGGTCACTTTTTATTTTCTTCCTTTATCATGTTTTCTCTATCCATTTAGCCAGCAAGCCCTGTTGATTTTTTGTTCCCGATATTTCTCCCTTCTTTACTCGTACTATGTATGATTTAGACCAGGGCCTTCATCTCCCTGATTCTGTAGTAGCCTTCTCAATGCTCTATCTCTGGTTTCCATCTTGCATATTGCTACTATGTTAGTCTGTTTTTTTGAAACAGTACTGTTTTCTTGTCTCTTTCTCTGTTTCCCATTACCTATCCTCACTGAGTCAAGATTCCTTATTTTGGTAATTTAAGGCCTTCCACTTTACCTACTCAACCTCCACTACTCCATAATGAAACTTTTCATGCCAGTCAGATGATTTCATCATCCAGAATCCATGATTTTACTCATATTATTTTTTTCTGGAATGCCTCTTTTCACCTTTCTGCAAGTTCTATTTTTCTGCTTCTTTAAGATTCAGCTGAATAACAATATTCACTATAAAGTCTCCCCTAATTTCCTTAGTACATGAAGATATTTTTCCTTTTCTGAGTTTCTATAATATTTACATCTTGTACAGTCAGTTACATGACACATTATACTACTCTCTAGTTATTTTGGCTATATACAGCTTATTCCCCTGACTAAATTGTAAATGTCTATAGGGCAAAGGCTGTGTCTTTTATTTTTTTGGATTCCACACATTGCTTAGCCTGCCTAGGCAGGCCATAAGCATTTGATGAATGTGTAATGATTGTGTAATTTAGGAAGTATGCATGTCTTTGCTTCTGGTTGCCTGTGCAGAATAAAAAAATGTATATAGAGTATTGGAGTTGGAGTAAGGAAGATATGGGTTTGATTCCCACTTCTAACACTTACTAGCTTGGTGATCATGAACCAGTCCTTAATGTCACTTGGTCTTGGTTTATTCTGAAATGCAAATACATATAATACCCACCTCACAAGGAGTCATCAGCCTCAGTGAGATGATGTATATAAAGTGCTTTGAAAACCATAAAGTGCTACATAAATGTCAGTTAATATTTATGTTTGCATGGGAACTGTATTGCATTAAAAGCTTTCCCCATTTGTTGCACTCAAGTAACTCTCTGATGCTTAACTCTCTAAAGAGGAAAATGGACATGAACTTTGAATTTAAACTCATTTTCCCAAATGAAAAAGTGATTCTTTGGAAGCACGGGAATTTGCTACTGGTTTGCTTGTCCCAGGGCTCTAACCCTTTCATCTCCCACTCTGCTCTGTTCCTTTGTTTGTATACCTCTACTTCTGGATAGAGGATCATAAGCTACTATCATATGCTTATCTTTGGCTCTTTACTGCATTATTTTTAGTGGAGGTCATTACATGCTATTAAAGTAAAATTTTTTAAATGCTTATTATAAGCCCTTTACAACTTCTCCTTACACCACTCCCCCAACCTTTCCAGTCTTCTTATACCATGTTATGCCTCCCTATCATGTGCTTTTCAGTTCAGTGACACTGGCCTCCTTTCTGTTCCACAAGTAAGATGCTGAATCTCTTGGCTGTGGACATTTTCTCTGGCTGCCTCCTGTGCTTGGAATGTTCTTCCTCCTCACTTCCCCCTCCTAGCTTCCTTTAAGTCCAAACTAAAATTTCACCTTCTACTCAGTAGAAGCCTTTCCCAACCGCTCCTAATTCCAGCACCTACTCTCTTCATTATTTCCTGTTTATCCTGTATATAGCTTGTTTGCGTGTATTTGTTTGTTTGCCATTTCTCTTCTGTTAGATTGTGGGCTCCTTGAGGGCAGGGGCTATCTTTTATCTTTCTTTATATCCTCAGGGCTTAGCACAATGCCTAGTACATAGAAGGCACTTTATAAATGTGTGTCAGCTAACTGACTGACATACTGATCAGCATTTTAGAAACTTATGTTAAAGAGTATCCCTGTTTTCACACATGGCTCAAACTTCTCTCTTAATAACTTAGAAACACCTGCAAATGAAGTTTCTAATAACTAATACTCCCAAATGTCAAAGAGTATAGTAATCCACAGGGGCTGTAATTTTTAAGCTAAATAACAAAGGCAGATTGGATTCATGTCTATAGTAAGCAATTTTATGGAAGATGAGATGGATATTGAACAAAATTACTATATAAGATACTGAAGCAAAGTGAATCATATACTTAGAGCTGCAAGGGACTTTAGACATGATATAGTCCAACCTTTCCATTTTACAGGTGAGTAAACAGGCGGAGTAGCAAAATTATTTGCCCAAGGTCTCATAGAAGGACTGGATTTAAATCCAGGCCCTCTTCCTTTAGAGGGTTAGCATTTATAATCACTTCCAAGTTTGCTAAATACCTTACATGCACTTTAGATACATTACCTCATTTAATTCTCAAAATAGCCTAGTGAGGTAGGTGGTATTATTATTCCCATCATGTAGATGAGGAAACTGAGAGTGCAAAAGGTTAAGTGACTTGCTCAGGAACACATGGATAGTAAGTTGTTTGAAGCACATTTTGAACTCAGGTCTTCCTGATTCCAAATCTAACATTCTATCCACAGCACCAATTAACTGCCCCAAATCCAGTATTCTTTCCTTAGCATTAATGTGTTGCTATTACCACTTTAAAAATGAATAAATATTTTTATTATTTTTTTTAAAAGAAAACAGTGTTTAGTGGCCCTGATGATCATGACTGAAAGCTAATAGTAGGTGTTTGGACAGAAAGGGGTCAGAAAAAACCAAAGGAAAAGAATGATCACCAATGGTGAAGGGAGTATAAGAAAAAGGGAAGGAGATGTAATAATAAAAAATACTTGAAAGAAGCTCTAATGGATAGAAGGAAAGAGAGCCAGATATTAAGGAGTTAAGAACTAAATGGTTAGATTTTTAGCACATTTTTAGAACCCTTAAGTTATGTGTATTGCATGCATATGTTTGTTGATTTAATAATACACAGGTAGGTGAAGAGAAAACATGAGTAAAGGATCACCCTAAAATGACTGGTCTCTGAGCATTTTCTGTGGGTTTTACTCACTCAAATATTGGAATCTGGATTGAATTCTGGAGTATTGCTCCCGGGTTTTTTGAAACACAGCTAATAACGGTGAGCATCTAGTTTCTGTTGTTTCATCTATACTTATTATATTCATTGATAATTCACAGTTTGCCCTACTCCAGCCAGAAGCATTAGGAGAAAAAACAGATAGAAAGTAGAGGCCACCATTCCAGCAAGCATGGATGGCAAAGAGTATTTGTCAATAACACATAGAGAACATGCTGTAGAATGGTAGAAAGAAGACCTGAGCTCAAACCTTGCCTCTGTGACTACTAGTCATATGAACCTGAGCATGTGTAATGACAATCAAAATAGAATCTTTTGCTGTTTTTGTTTTTTAGTATAATCAAGTGCCTGATTGAATCTTATACTTATCAATCAAGAGTCTTCACTAGGAGTAAAGTATGGAAATAAGAGTTTCTTTAACTAGAAACAGTATATGTATTCATATTGTTGATGCAATTAAAGATCTTCCTCATCCATTAATGGGGAGTTTGATTAGGGAAGATTTATAGGAACACCCACAGCTTTTGGTAATGAGGCACTGGCTCTCAATGGTTGGGATGCCCTCTGGCTCTAAAAAAGGTATAAATACTCTGAGGGTGAAGTTTTACTTTGGAGATTAGTTTTTGGTAAGAAGATTTGACTGCCAGATGAGGACTCCAGGAAGCTGCTAAGGAGCCCCCTGGCTTTGAGAACCCAGATGTCGTGCTTCTCTCTCTGGTAACAACGGTTAGATAGTTGGGGTCCAATTGTCTGTTGAATTCAGGTAGAGGAAGCCATGTCTGTTGATCTTTGAATTTCTCTGTATTATCTTTGAAATTCAGGGTGCTGACTCCTTGAACTAACTGAATGATACATGTACTTAAAGGAATGATACATGTGCTTGATTAAAGTGGCTGTTAACACCTTGAAAGTTGTTTTCGTTTTATGAATGTAGATCTAAGAACCTGTGAGAGTAGGCCTCCTTGTGCATGTTGGGGTGCTTACCGATGCAGCAAGTCCCCTAACCACTTTGTGACTCAGTTTCTATAACTGTAAAATGAGAAAGTTGAATAGCTTCTAAGGTTTCAGCTAGCTCCAAATCTACAAGTCAATTATACTATACTTTTGCTAGTAATAGATGAACAAAATTTAGGTGAAAAAGAGCTGAAGGAATGCCTCTTTCTTTCCAAGGTTATCAGGGAGGATGAAATATTCCTTTAAAAATGAAAGACAATCCAGCAATAAATATTAATTAAGTTCTTACTATATTTTAGGCACTGGGCTAAATCCACAGGATACAACAAATATAAAAAAGAAACACAGTCTCTGCTCTCAGGGAACTTATAATCTAATGAAGAAAAACAACACACATACTTAAAAGGCAAAATCAAGAGGAAAAATAGTCTGAGGAGATACAGGGGAATTATAACCTATGTTGGAAAGTCAGAGGATAGAGGAATATGACCCAGAGATAAAAAAATAATGATTGCTGGAACTTTGAAGCTCTGTAATACCTACAAAATTCTTCCTATAGAGACTGGAAACAATTTCTTGCATTTCAGGGAATGATAGGGTGTATCCATTATGGGTCAGAAGAAGAAGACAGATGAATTGCAGCAGATAACAACTTCCTGTTGGGACATGGTGATAGTCACAAATGTTGGTGCCACATGAAGTAGGGAGGTATCCTGTCTTCCTGAAGCATATATCTGAGGCATGAGAAAGAGACTCCCTAAACCTGTCAGACTTGATAACCTCTATCTACTTCTGTTGAGTCATGTATGGATCAATGATATCATCATAAGAAAACTAAAAACTCATCAATAGGAATTATGAGATCCTAGGCAAGAAACCTAAGATGTGAGGTGTACAAATCTCATCTTCACTCCCACTCTTGACTGAAGGAAGGAGCTTTGGAAGGTATAGACAAATCTAAGAAATGAGTGGCTAGATAAGAAGATGGACTTTAAGATTTGGATTTCAGATCCACAATTGGAGATGTAGCAATGATTATTGATTTATGATCAGGGACTGCATCTCATAAGGTCTAGCAAGATATATTTGTCTTCTATCTTGCCCTACAAGAAAAGAGAGAAGATGGGGATAAGGGAAGGGAGGGGTGTGATAGAAGGGAGGGCAGATTGGGGGAAGGGGTAATCAGAATGCATGGTGTTTTGGGGTGGGGGAAGGGGAGAGATGGGGAGAAAATTTGGAACTCAAAATCTTGTAGAAATGAATGTTGAAAACTAAAAGTAAATAAATTTAAAAAAGATATATTTGTCTTAAATATTGTGAAGAGGGTTTCAAAGTGCATTAAGAGAGGGAGGAAGAAATGTGCCTATGTGTACTGCCAAACTAGATACCACAGAGAATATGAGTTGGAGATGACCAGCAATTTTCTGGATATAATATTCAAGACTACTGGACCCTAAACATTACCCCTTTCCAAACTTTCTTATTACTACTGTCAAGAGCACCACCATCATTCCAGGCTCATCACTCTAGGCTCAGAATTCAGGTACCTTCCTTGATGACTTACTATCTTTTTCCTCCCATTCCCCAATTTCCAGTCTGTTGCCAAGCCTTGTAGATTTTGCCATTGCAATATCTCAAATATGTCTTATGCTGTCCTCTCCTTGGATACTACTACTGTAAATTATTGTATTCAGAACACTAAAGTTCAGTATGAACCAAAGAAAAACAGTGAGTACCAAAGATAATAAAAAAATATTTCATAAGAAATGGTAATACCACTGCTTTTAGAGATGAATGGGATGAGGAAAATAGACAAAAGAGCAAGTCAGAACTACTTTACTATTATTTGACTTCTTTTTTCCTTACCAGAGAAAGCAATATTGAAGTTAAGACAACCTTGGCTAGCAGGGAGCTGAAAATTTAGAAAAGTGATGAGATGGTAAGTGAATACATAGCTGCCTTGAGGGAAATGAAGTCGTTAGACCTGGGTGAGCTCCATCCTGGGGTGCTAAAAGCCTTGGTAGATATGATTATTCAGCTACTGTCAGTGATCTTTAAATAACTGTGAAGACTCTACGAGGTGCCACAGGGCTGACATTAGGCAAAAAGATGCCCTTATTCCCTAAAAAGAAGGAAGCAGGAATAATCTCCAAACTATTCAAGCTGTGGTCTGATGAGCTTAATCTAGATTCCTGTCGAAGTTCTAGAACTGAATGGTAAAGAGATGCTTCTTTAGCAATTAGAAATGGATGTAGCAATCACTTGGAGTCAGCATGGCCTCATTCAAGAAAAGAGGATTTGTTTTTTTTTCTCATCGTTCCTCTCATTCATTTTAATTCTTCTATACAACATAACTAATGTGAAAATATGTTTAGTAAGAATATATGTGTAGAGCCTATATCAGATTGCATGCCATTTTGGGGAGAGGGAAGAGGAGAGAGGTGGAGAAAATTTAAAACTTATGGAAGTGAATGTTGAAAACTAAAAGTAAATTAATTTACAAAAAAAAAGAAAAGAAAAGGGGATGACACATTAAACTCATTTCCTTTCTCTTGACAGGGTTTCTTGTGCCTATAATTCTGGGTCAGGAAGATCTGGGTACAAATTGTGCTTCTAACACTAGCTGTGTTACTTTACTTTAAGCCACTCTATAGGACATATCTACCAAATTTCATATAGGTTGTGCCCTTTGTTGTCAGAGGGAATTTCAATACCAAGAATTTCCTTTGTGTATTACCATATTCATTTTATGTATAGATCAGTGGGTACCATAGACCAGAGACTTCAAACAGGAGGTCCTGTAGCCCAAATATAGCCTTACCTAGATTAAGATGCCACGCAGAAACATTTGGCAAAATGACTAAAAACACAATAAAACATAGATAACATTACATTTTTTTAAACTAATTCAATATGTGGCCCACAGCAATCCTTATGTGGATCAATCACCCTATTTCTATTTGAGTTTGACACCTCTGAGGCAGACATAGTATTTGACTATATTTCAGAAAAGTACCAGAACAAATGTTTCATAATGTCCTTATGGATAAATTTAAAGGAGAATAACAGTGCATATAAAAAAAGTGCTTTACATATGTCATTTCATTTATCCTCTCAACACCCAGCTAGAATTAGGGGCTATTATTATCCATTTTACAGATGAAGAATCTGAGTCAGACAGAGGTTAAGTGAGTTGCCCAGAATCACCCAGCTAGCATTTGAGACCAGATTTGAACTCAGGTCTTTCTGATTCCTGGGAGTGGCAAGCAGGAGCAAGTAGATGGTATGATGAATAGAGCACTGGGCCTTGGAGTCAAAGAAGATCTGAGTTCAAATTTGGCCCCAGACTCTTCCTAGCTGTGTGACCCTGGGAAAGTCACTTAGCCCCCTTTTGCCTCAGTTCCTCATCTTTAAAATGGGGACATACTGGAGAAGGAAAATCACTCCAATATCTTTACCAAGAAAATCCCATGGACAAGTACATGTTGGAACATGCTTGATCAAGAACAGCTTTCTGATTCCATTTGCAGGCCCTATCCACTGTACCACCTAGCTTCCTAGAGTAAGCTATTAGATTTCTAAAATTACTTCTAACTCTTGAGATTTCATAATTCTGTGAGATTGGGGAGAGATGTATTGTTTATTTACTTGGGGAATATGGAGAAATCATTAAAAGTCCTGTGGAAGAGAAGATCCTTTAACTGGGTTTTGAAGGAAGAATTTTTTTTAAACAGGTTGACTTACAGAAGGGATTGATTACAGACTAATGCACTGAGGTAGGGAAGAGTACAGTGAAATTTGGAAGTGTGCTGGAACTAACTCCAACCTGTTCACAAGAACAGATTATTATAATTTCAGTATGAGCCTTTATACCTCAGAAACTGGCAAACCAAATCATGGCTTGATGTGTTGTTTTGTTGATTGCCTCAACTCAAGAAAGTGACGGTGACAATGCCAATAATATAGATCAAACTTAATGGGTACATTTTCTTGGAGAGCTGATTGTTAAACATTTACCAGTACACTACTGGAGTAATTCAGTTTGGCTGCAAAGAACTACATGAAATAGAAGAAAGTGAAGGCAGAAAAAAATAGAGTCAGAATAGAGTGGACCATGAATGTTTGGCGATAAAGATCATATTTTAGGGGCAGCCAGATGGAACAGTAGATAGAGTACCAGCCCTGGAATCAGAAGGACCTGAGTTCAAATCTGACATCAGATATTTACCAGCTGTGTGACCCTGGGCAAGACACTTAACTTCAATTGCTTTTAAGAAAAAAGGATTATCTTTTATCTTACAGGAAATGGGGAGCCATAAATAAAGGGAAACCATTAAATATCTTAGAGTAGGGGAGTGACCTGATAAGAAATGTATGTTAAAAAAATTATTTCGGCAATTGTGTGAAGGATAGATTTAAGAGGGGAAGGAGAAGACTGAAGGCAAGGAGACAAATGGGACAACTATTACAATAATCCAAATGAGAATTAATGAGGGACTGAATTAGGGTGGTGTTAGTGGGGGTGGGAAGGAGGTGTCAAATAGCAAGCATTTTGCAGAGGTATAGAATCTGTCTTACCAGATGCTAGACAGAGTAGGGGTGGCATGAAGAATTATTGTCATAGCTAGGAATTCCTAATTGCTTTACATTCTGTAAGAATATCATCCCCTTGGTATTTATGTTTACGAGAGCCTGACACTTTTGCTATCCTTTAACTCCCCTAACTTTTCACTTCCCCTTTTCCTATGTTTCATTAAATTACTTCTTAGTGACTCATTTTAATCTTTCTTATAAGGGACAAATATTGCTTGGCTTCAAAGGACAGGGCTGGCAATAATGGGGTAGGTTCATGGCCAAACTCTCCCGCTCAGTCTACGTAGGTTTATTTAAAAATAGTTTTAGCAATTAAAATCTTATTACTCTTCTATACAAAATAACGTAACCCAAGCATATTGACTAGAGGACAATTAAGGAAATGCAGAAAGTAATGCAGTCTCTGAAGGCTTAGTAAAACCTAAAGGTGCCCAATTGTTCTAAAATAAAGACACTCTCTCTGGTATAAGAGAGTATGCATAATGTAAATTCAGTGATCTAAAAATGATATTAGATACCCCTGAGATTCATGGAGGATACCATGGCAGAGTGGCTAGAGAGCTGTTCTTGGCAGTAAGAAGACCTGGGTTCAATTCCTGTTTCTGGCATAAACTTCTTTTTTTGACCATGAGCAAGCTATTGTATTTCATGGTGGCCTCAGGCAATTCTCCAAAATTCTAAGTTTTAGAAGAGTTGCTTACCTGCATCAATACAGACAATTTCGGAGGGAGGAGCAAGATGGCGGAGCAGAAAGATTCACATACGCTAGCTCTGAACCAACAGCCCATAAAATACCTGTAAATAGGAACTCCCCAAAATTCTGGAGCAGTGGAAGCTGTACAACAACGGAATGGAGGAGATTTCTGTTCCAGGGAGCCCTGAAAAACCGACACCAAAGGTCTGTTGCACACCAGACCCAGAGCAGAGCCCAGCCCTGCCTTGGCCAGTGGCACTGAGAGGACCAGATCCGAGCAGGCTTCAGGGATGGAATCTCCGGTGGCTGTGAAGGTCCCTCAACCCACAGGCACTACAGGTCAGTGAGAGAGACTTCTAGGCTGGCCGAGAGGGGAGCGGGGTGTCTCCATAACTCAGGCCCCCTTGGGAGGCAGCTGCAGAGGCAGTAGCAGGCCAGAGCTCCCAAAGCAGACAGGAGCTTGGATCCATTGTTGAAGGTCTCTGCATGGGACCTTCTAAGGGAAGGTCCTGAGGGAACAGAGCCTGGGTGGTGGCCCTGCCCCCACCTGAGCACCTGAATTTAATCTCATACTGAATAGCAGCTCCACCCCCCACTGAAAGCCTTGAGGCTGGGAAGCAGCATTTGAATCTCAGACCCCAAGCACTAGTAAGGCAGGGGTGGAGAGGAATCTCTGAAGTCAAGTAACTGGGTGAGAAAATGCCCAGAAAAGGGAAGAAAAATAAGACCATAGAAGGTTACTTTCTTGGTGAACAGATGTTTCCTTCTTTCCTTTCTGATGAGGAAGAACAATGCTTACCATCAGGGAAAGACATAGAAGTCAAGGCCTCTGTATCCCAAACATCCAAAATAGATATTCAGTGGGCTCAGGCCATGAAAGAGCTCAAAAAGGATTTTGAAAATCAAATTAGACAGGTGGAGGAAAAACTGGGAAGAGAAAAGAGAGAGATGCAAGAAAAGCATGAAAAACAGGTCAATACCTTGCTAAAGGAGACCCAAAAAAATGCTGAAGAAAATAACACCTTGAAAAATAGGCTCACTCAATTGGCAAAAGAGGTTCAAAAAGCCAATGAGGAGAAGAATGCTTTCAAAAGCAGAATTAGCCAAATGGAAAAAGAGGTTCAAAAGCTCACTGAAGAAAATAGTTCTCTCAAAATTAGAATGGAACAGATGGAGGCTAATAACTTTCTGAGAAACCAAGAAATCATAAAACAAAACCAAAAGAATGAAAAAATGGAAGAGAATGTGAAATATCTCATGGGAAAAACAAATGGCCTGGAAAATAGATCCAGGAGAGACAATTTAAAAATTATGGGACTACCTGAAAGCCATGATCAAAAACAGAGCCTAGACATCATCTTTCATGAAATTATGAAGGAAAAGTGCCCTGAGATTCTAGAACCAGAGGGCAAAATAAGTATTGAAGGAACCCACTGATCACCACCTGAAAGAGATCCAAAAAGAGAAACTCCTAGGAACATTGTGTCCAAATTCCAGAATTCCCAGGTCAAGGAGAAAATATTGCAAGCAGCTAGAAAGAAAGAATTCCAGTATTGTGGAAATACAATCAGGATAACACAAGATCTAGCAGCTTCTACATTAAGGGATCGAAGGGCATGGAATAAGATATTCCAGAAGCCAAAGGAACTAGGACTCAAACCAAGAATCACCTACCCAGCAAAACTGAGTATAATACTTCAGGGGAAAATATGGTCTTTCAATGAAACAGAGGACTTTCAAGCATTCTTGATGAAAAGACCAGAGCTGAAAAGAAAATTTGACTTTCAAACACAAGAATGAGAAGCATGAAAAAGTAAACAGCAAAGAGAAGTCATACGGGACTTACTAAAGTTGAACTGTTTACATTCCTACATGGAAAGACAATATTTGTAACTCTTAAAACTTTTCAGTATCTGGGTAGTTGGTGGGTTTATACACACACACACACACACACACACGTGCAAGCGCACACAGAGACAGAGAACACAGAGTGAATTGAATAGGATGGGATCCTATCTTAAAAAAAAATAAAGTTAAGCAGAGAGAGAAAAGTATTGGGAGGAGAGAGGGAGAAAATTTGGAGCCCAAAATTTTATGGAAATGAATGTAAAAAGTTAAATAAATAAATTTATTTTAAAAAAAGAGAGAGAGAGACAATTTCATCCCTAAGAGCTCTGTAAATCACTATCTGGACCAAAAAAAAAAAAAGTTATATGAAGCTATATTAGACAATCCATGCTCTTGCATAGCTGCTAAATCTCACCTCACACCCTTACTAGTTGTGTGGCCCTGCACAAGTCACTTAACCTCTGTTAGACTCAGTTTCCTCATCTATGAAATAGGGATACTAGTAGTATCTACTTCCCAGGTTTCTTGTGAGGATCAAATGAGGAAATGATTGAAAAACATTTAGCACAATTCCTGGCAAGTTATAAGCACTTACAACATACAAATGTTAGCTATTACCATTATTATTAACCGTGTGTGTGTGTGTTGTTGTTGCTGTCACATGGACGTGTTAACATAATGATATGGTTTATGATGACTTCCTGGATCAGCAGTCAGCATTTCCCTCATAATGATAAGCAAACATGTTAGCCAGGAATATGAAACGATCAATGATAACAAAGCTTCGCTCACTCCACCAAAAGATTTCTCTGAGAAGCCTTTCCCATCAACCTTGACTATTAAAATTTTTTCCCTCTTGAGGTTATGTGATATGTATTTTGCATTTATTTACATATGCATTCGTATTCCCTTGGTAGAAAGTAAGCTTCCTGAGGGAAGGAGATTTTACTTATTTATCTTTGTATTACCAGCACCTATCAAAGGGTATATCCTAGGAACAGGGGCTTGTTTCTGTTCAGTTAAACTAAAATTGTTGTCCTTCAGTTGTTTCAGTCATGTCTGACTCTCTGTGACCCCATTTGGAGTTTTCTTGGCAGAGATACTGTACTGGTTTGCCATTTCCTTCTCCAGCTTATTTTACAGATGAAGAAACTGAGGCAAACAGGGTTCAATGACTTGCCCAGGGTCACATAGCTAGTAAGTGTCTGAGGTCAAATTTGAACTCAAGATGAGTCTTCCTAACTCCAGGCCTATTGCACTATTCACTGCACCACCCACCTTCCCTACACTAAAATTAGTAATAATTCATTTAAATATGTGAACAATTCCTCACTTTATGATTGGCTAGCTAACTCACTTGATCTTTGTCTCACCAATGAGATGTCCATGCAGGTTGACTCCATTTTTCCATGGTTAGGTCTTCACTCAACAATTCAGTCTTTTACTTTCAATTCTTTGAACATGTCTGCTTTCTTAGTTTTCCCACCAGCCCCAAAATGAATCTAGGCTATCCTTTTATGGTTCTCCTGTATTCATTCCCAGTGTCCTGACTTACTCCTCTTTTGTAATTATAGACCCCATTGCTCTGATCTGAACCAGGGCATGCTCTGTTTTTCTTTGCCTTGGCTGTCAGCCAATTCACAACTGCTATTTAATGCCTTTAGATATAATTATGTCACTCAGGGAAGTTGTTTGGAGCTTTTGGCACTTCAGCTGGATCATAAATGCCTCATGCAATGGGAGAGATAATATGATAACCTAGGGAATAGGTCAACGGGGACAAGCATGTGCCAGAACATGTATTTCTTGGGCATTTGTGTACACTCTTGGTTCAAGTATTTCTTGACTCACTACAGTTTTAACTAAATGTAAATTCAATGTTAACAGTATCAGCCAATCATATTTACAGTGAGTTTTTATGAAGAAAGATCTGTACTCAAGTTTGAGCTATCTTACAAAGCAACTTAATCCTTTGGCAGAATTTCTGTTGTGCAACATCAATCAACTACAAAGTTTTATTAAGCACCTATGTCATGATGAGCACCGAACTAGGCTCTGAGGAAACAAAGTCAAAAGTCTAAGAGTGCCTGTCCTTAAGGAGCCTACAATCTCACCAGGAGAGATGGCATGTACATATATAAATGTATGTAAAATATATACAAGAAGATACAAGGTAAATTTTGGAGGAAGGCACTAGTAGATTGGGAAAGGTTTCCTATAGAAGCTGATGTTTGTTCTGAGCTTTGGAGAAAAGTAGAGACTTTAAGAGAGACAGTGAGAAGGTAGCATATTCCAGAAATGAGATATAGCTGTTGCAAAGGCAAATAGGTGGGCATGGAGTATCATGTCTGAGCATACTAAGAAAGTCAGTTTGGCTGAACCATCATGTTTCTGAAGGGAATGAGAGCTAAGTGGCAGAGCGGAGAGCATGCTGGACTTACATTATTATTAACCGTGTGTGTGTGTGTGTGTGTGTGTGTGTGTAAGTCCAGCATGCTCTCCGCTCTGCCACTTAGTTCTCTACAGTTATTTGTATATAAATTTTAACTGTCTGTTTAGATCAGCAGTTATCAAAGCATGGTCCAGAATCCCCTAGGGATCCGCATGACCCTTTTAGGGTCAAACTATTTTCACAATAATACTAAGACATTTTAATTTCCAATACAGTAACTATTGATAAAATACCTCAAATAAAAGCTTTTTGAGTTCTTCAATAATTTTTAAGATCATAAAGCGGTCTTGAGATCCCAAAAGTTTGAGAACTACTGACCTAGATTATGAACAATGCTACTTGTATGTACTTTAGGCTTTGTAAATATTTAATGAGTAAACAAATGGAAATACAAGACAATAGTACATGAAAGCAAATTAATATTTGTAAATACTAATTGTTTCTCTTTTGGCCAGCAACCCTGAGGGTCCTTCCCTTCTTAGTTTGATCAGTCATATCCTATTAAAGCAAATACCACTGGAATGGAAAATTGCATCATAATAAAGATTTCTTAATTTCTTAATCTTAATTTCTTAATCCAAGGTATAAATTCACTTAATTTCAACCAGTGCTTGATAGCATAAGATTCTAGTCCCTGAAAAAACTTTGGAAATACCTTAGAATTCTCTGGAGTGGAATTTAACCTGTAGAGCACAACTTCAGTACATAAATATTGAGAGCCAAGAATACCTGGGCACCATGACAGTACAGAACCTTTATTTGACACATTCTATCCACAGAAAGCTTACATTAAATTGGAATCAGAAATATTCCATTCCATTGATACACCAGGATTGGTTTAGACATTTCTCAATCATGGGCATTTTTGTGTTTTTTTAAATAAATTTTATTGGTATCTTTTGTTTTTACATTGCTTAAATTACTCAAAGTATTCTTTCCCCTCTGCCTTCCAGAGAGCCTCTCTAACCAATGGACCTTCTGTCTTCAGAGAGTTGGAGCCCATTGGTGCATATTGGCAGGGACTTTTGGAAAGGGCCTCATCAAGCCACCCCATGAGTTTGGCAAGTGGTAGGGCACGTTGGGCATGATCTGAGCTCGAACTCCCATTGCTCAGTCCTTGTTACACTTATTAAGGGGAGAGAGACTAGATCTGGTATTTCATTGGTGTAAGGAACTCTAAGAAAAAAAAGACTGGAAAAAATAGTTCAACAAAACTGATGACCTCAAAAAGTATAATAATAATAGTTAGCAATATATACATATGTATATGTATATATATACATAGTTTTAAGGTTTGTAAAGTGTTTTACATATGTGATTTCATTTGACTCTTACAATAACCTCATGAGGAAGCTATAATTAGTATTGCCATTTTACAGAAGAGGAAACTGAGGCTGAGAAAGGTCAACTAACTTGCCTGGGGTCACAGAGCTAGCTGCTGAAGAAGGATTTCACTCAGGGTTTCTTGGTTCAAAGTACAGTGCTCTATCCACTGTTTCTTATCTATAGTACTCCACATTTACATTTCCTGTTTTGGCAAAGAGGGAAGGAGGTACAGTTTCATATTTCTTTGAGGTTGAGCTTGGTTAGTCAGTCAGCAAGCATTTATTAAGTGCTTATTATGTACCAGGCACTCTGCTTAGCACTGGGGAGACAAAGAAAGGAAAAAAGAAAATACAACCCATGCTCTTAAGGAAGTCATGCTAATTAGGGAAATTATGTAAACATACAAAATATACATACAGTTCAAACTGGACAAATATTATGGGGAGAGGGAGGGACAGGAAAGACGTCTTGCATAAGATGTGATTTGACCTGATTCTTGTAGCAAGCCAGAAGGCAGAGGTGAGGAGAGAAAGCATTTCAGGTCTGAGAGATCCAGTATTGTGTTAAGGAACAACATGGCAATCAGTCCTAGGGTATGTGGAGGAGAATCAACTGAAAAAAAGACGAGAAAGTTTGAAAGGGACCAAATGAGACTTATAAAATCAAATAGGATTTTATATTTGGTTCTGGAGATGATGGGAGCCACTGCAGTTTGTTGACTGAAGAGGTGACATAGTCATACTTGTACTCGAGGAAGGCCACTTTGATAGCTGAGTGAAGACGGTATTGGAGTGGGAAAAGGCTTGAGTCAAGGAGATCAACCCGCAGCCTATTTCAGTAGTCCAGGTATGAGGTGATTAGAGCCCATACCAGTGTGGCAGCTACGTGAGTGGAAAGGAACAGACATATAAGAGATACCTTGAAGATAGAAATGATGAGTTGGCAACAGATTGGATATGTGAGGAGAACACTAAGGTTGCAGACCTAGGCAACTGGGAGAATGATGGTATCCTTGACAGTAATGGAGAATTTTGGAAAATTAGAGGTTTTGTGAGGAAAGATAAATTCTTTTTAGGACATACTGACTTTGATATATATATGTGGCAGATCCAGTTCAGAATATCCAATGAACATTTGGACATGAGAGATGGGAGTTCAAGAGACTTGACAAATGGATCTGACAATTGTCAGCATAGAGATAATAACTGAACCACTACTGAGTTTTAGTTTTCTGGTTCTTGTTTTTCTTTTTGTATTGTTATAGTCACTGTTTGTATTCTTTTTCTGTATATTTTACTTTGCATCAGTTCATATAAAGTTTCTTGTTCTTCTCTGTATTTAATTCATCATTTCTTAACAGCAAGGTAAAAATTCCTTTATGTTCATGTACCACACCATTTTTTTAGTCATTGTCCAGTTGATGTACCTCCATTTTGTTTCTGATTTTTTACTTAAAAAGCACAAACACCCAACAACAGTAACAACAAAAAGCGAACATAATCTGCTATACGTATTTTGGTATACATGGTACCTTTTATTTTTATTAATTGATTTCCTTGAGATATATCAGTGGAACCATTAAGTCAAAGTGTATGGATACTTTATTCCTTCTCTTTGCCTAATTCCAAATTGTTTTTCAAAATGATTAGATTAATTCGGAGCTCTGCCAACTGGTCACTAATGGACCTATCTTCCTATAACACCTTCCAACATTTAATCCTTCCTTTCTTTTGTCATCATTAATTTTCTATATGGTAGGTAAAACCTCAGAATTCTTTGGATTTCCATTTTCTTATTATTAGTGGTTTAGAGTAGTCTTTCACATGGTTGTTAATAATTGCCATAAGAATTACAAGAACTTGTTTATACTTTTACCACTTTCCCATTGGAGAATGGTTCTTGAGCTTCTTTACTTGCTCTTTCTCATGTAACTTAAATATAGGTCTAGAGATTTTTACTGATTTGCCCAAAGTCACCCATGTGGCTGAATAAAAGATTCAAACTCAAGATTTGGTGATTCACACTTCAAGACTTAAAATTCAGCTCTCTTTCCAAGACGCCATGCTTGAGATAAAGTATAGAAAGCCAATGCAAAGTGAGTTCCAGAATCGGGAAAGACCTCATGTAGGAGGGAAGACCTAAAATAAGCCTTGATGGGAGTTAAAGATTTCAAAGCACAGAAGTGAGGACAGAGAACACTTCATATATGGAGAAGGCAGGAAAGCAGGAGATGGAATATTGTTTATGAGAGACGTTTCTGTAGCTATTCATTTTTACATCTTTCCTTTGTCCTTGAAGAAAATTGAAGATATTGCTAACCAGGCTAGCTCCTTATGATAATTAGAAATCACTTGTCTTCACATAGATCAACAGCTGATAAATTGAATCACGGTAATTTTTATGGTGAATAAGCCAGTGTGAATTGTAAATGTTAACCAGTGATTCATATGTGATTCATGTGGAAAATTTCAGATTGGTTTCTTGAGTATCCATACGTAGAGAGGGTGGAAAGGGAGAAAAACTATAATTATACACAGAAAAATTACAAAACACACACACATCCAAGAGTCTCATAGGGTGTGTGCATAGGAGAACAGTTGAATAAAATGTCCCCACTAGAGAAATGAGATTGATGGATGAGTACTGCATGGGATGGATATTAGTGCCAAAGTGACTGGGTTGAGCAGCAGGTTTTCTGTTTCCTTATAGAAAGAGGGTGGGGAGGATAAAGGAGCAAGCCTTTATGAAGGACCTACTGTGTGCTATATTGTGCACAGGACATTATGAAAGCCCTGTTATTTCCTTGCAGAAAGGTGAAGGATGTAAATTCAGGAGGGTCATTGAAGACTGTGTTAAAATGGATTTTTTGTACAGAAATTATCTCATGTCACTTACAATGCAATTTGAACCTTTTTGCTTCAAAGCCCCTATCTTAGGTCAAGGTTCTAAAATATCTAATGTGCTCCTGGAGTTCTCCATTGTAAGAAGTCTGATATGCCTCATTGTCACAGTGACAAAGTTATCACTCCAAAAATAATTAAGCCTTCTAGAAAAGTCTACACTATTCTAGTACTTTCAGTGTTGGAAAGGGGAGAAAAGCAAGAACTTGCCATTCCTGCAGTCTACCATATAGCTCTCCCGAGAGGTTCCTAAAAGTTCTCATCTTCATTCTCATCCATGCTTCCTGAACATATAATATATCCCTCTCCTTCTCCCTCTCCTTCAGATTTCAAATTAGGTCTGAATATTTCTAAGCCATTCCCGTGAATTGTTCCTTGGTTGACCCAGATCTGATATAGTGGAAAGTTCCCTGACATTGGCATCAAAAGACCTGTCTTCAAATCCTATCTCTTTGCCTTGAACAAGTCACTCAGCTTATTGGAGCCTCTATTTCTTCATCTATATAATGAGGGGGTTGGACTAGATGACTTCTGAGATTCTTTTCAACCCTAGAACTATGATGCAACGATTCTTGTTCTGAAGTGTTAGCAAAATCCCATGCTCTGGTATTTTCCCTACCTTCTTTCCTCATCAGAGCTTTATTACTCCCTGCCTCATTACTTCAGTCACATACTCTCTGGTAAGTAATAACAAGAATTAATGACTAGGAGTCAATTAAACCCTCCTGAGTCGTTAGGTAGCTAAGGTCTTATAGTATCAGGTAATACCATGCAGTAACTTGATTCAACTGTATCTGAGTGAGGTCAGTATAGGAGTAAAAACACTGGACTGCAGAATACTGTCTACCACTTACTTGTGGTGTGATCTTAGGTAAGATACGAACTCTCTGAGACTCAGTTTCTTCCTCTGGAAAATAAAGCAGCTAGATTAGATGACCTTTAAAATCCTTTCCAGCTTTAGCATTCTGCGATAGAATTCTGCAAACCTCTTAAAGAAGTCTCTCTTATTTGGGGAATTTAAGACTCACGGCAAATTAGCAAGGGAGGTATTGTTAATCAGGCAGGCCTTCTAGCAGCCTGAAAACCATACCATGGAGACAGGTGCTTACTGTAACTCTTTTCATTATAGTGATACTGCAGTGAAAAATAGCATGAATGACAAGTATATTGTGCTCAATTCCAGTAATAGGTTCCAATCTTCAGAGCTATAACTAGCCCAAGGCAAACTGGAGTTTCCCAAGGATATTGATGTAGGTGGTAAGAGCATACTATTTGCTCCGTTAGTGAAAAACACTTCCAAGATCCTGGTCTCATCTCAAAGAAGGGTAATGTGTTCAGATAGGGAGTTGTAGTTTGGGTACCTAAATTCCAAGAGCAGATGGTTCCCTTAATAAAAGCCCTATTATTTTCTTGCAGAAAGTAGAAGGATGTAAATTCAGCAGAATCATTGAAGACTGTATTTAACTGGATTTTTTGAATCTCAGCTAAGGAAATTTCAGTGAAAACATACACAGAAAATTTGGGAGAGCCCTGTCCCGAATCAGAAACTTAAACCAATGGGAATTGTTATGGGATACCAAAGATGTACGATAGATAACTAAGCGACCATTTTCTCTGGTTAAATAGAGGCAGAGTGGTGGAGTAAGAGATTTATTTTGGTACTCATCAAATTCTAGATCTTTTTTAAAGAAAATTATCTTGTAATTTAATGAAGGTCATGGATTTCTACTGCCATATGAATTAAGCATGGGTACTATATATGAAATCTATTTTGAGGTGGGTAGTGGGGATGGAAATTCTCATGTACAGGACCTGATGAAAGAATAGTATTATGAAATAATTATATGAAAGAATAGACATTGTTAACAAGCTGCAAAATGGAGTCACTGAAGATAAGAGCATGGTGTCCCCTGCTAAGGGCATCAAACTATCCTGACTTATCAAAGTCATAAAAAAAAACATTGGATCCTATCCTGGGTTATAAGTGTCATGTGGCCTTGGGCATATCATCTCATCTTTGTGTCTTTTAAGCTAGAAAATGCATATAAATCATTTTCCTTGCTTTCCTGCCCTGGGTAAGTACTGCCCAGATTTAAGAATCACTGTTTTTTGAGGGAAATTTGAACAGAAACAACTTCATTTTGGAGAGCAAAAAGACATTCTCCTAAATCTTCATAATTGGCATCATCTTTTTGGAGAGGACAAAGATTAGAAGAAGGTTAAAGACTCAGATTTTTTAGCAACATTTTAAAATTCATTAAAATAAGAAAGTAGATTTAGAACTGCAAAGGACTTTAGAAGTCGCTGAATCCAACCTCTTCATTTTGCAGTTGGAAAAACTGAGGATGAAAAGAGGTTAAGTGACCTAGTTCAAACCCATAAACCTACATATTGTATACTATAAACTCTAAAGAAGCAATCATTAAAACCACTTGGCACTGGTTTAAATTTAAAAAAAAATCAATAAAACAGTTTAAAAAAGGGGAATAAAAATAATGGAATTTGTACAATAAACCTGGAAATATTAATTACTAGGAAAGAACCCTCTGGTTGATACAAACTGCTGGGAAAACAGGAAGGCATTTTGGCAGCAATTAGGCCAGCAACTTATACCATATTCCAAAATGAATACATTATCTGAATATTACTGATGATACCATAAAAATTAGAAGAGAAACAGATCATACACTGTTCACAGCTATAAGAGGAAGATAAATTTTTAACCAAAAAACAGATAGAGACAATTATAAAATATACTTTGATGACATGAAATTGAAAAGCCTTTGTACAAACAAAACTAGAGTATTCTAGGATACAAAAAGGAAGAGTTGCCTGGGAAGAAAGAATTTGTTTGTCAGTCATCTCTGGCAAGTTTGGTATCCTCAATATAAAGACAAATTACAAAAATGTATAAAAACAAAAGCCATTTTCTAATAAATGAATGGTCAAAACCCATAAAAAAACAGTTCAAACAATTGCATACTTCAAGTGCCATATGAAAGAAGTCTCCAAATCACTAATAAAAAGAGAAATATAAATCAAAACAACCCAGAAGTTTCGCCTCTTACCAGCAAATGGCAAAGATGACAAGATGGGAATAGTAAACATTGAAAGGGTTGTGTAAAGACATAAATACTGATTCATTGTTGGTGGAACATGTATTAGTATAATCATTGTGGAAAGCAATTCAGAATTCTGTAAATAAAGTTTTTAAAATAGCCATACCCTTTTAGGCCAGAGATTCCACTGTGAGGCATATGCTTAAAAATAAAGGCTCCACATACATCAAAACATTTATAATCACCCCAGAACCAGTGGAAATTGGGCCCAAGTCCTCTGATTTCAGAGCTAGAGTTTTTTCCACTGTGGATGTTGAGATAAAGCAAAGACTGGACCACTCCTTGATTGATAGAGTTGGTGGGGATGAGAGGAGGGGGGAAGTTATATATGGGAAGGAATGGTTATGAACTGGCTAAGAGTTAGATTAGTAGACTTTGAGATCCTTTCTAACTTGAGGATTTACATATTCTTGCTCTCCTATCCTCACTACTAGAAAAGTTTTCTCTTATTAAAAACAAATTCCATACTACACTTGTTTGTGGTTGAATGTCAAAAGAGAAAGCTAGATATTTAATGTGGGTTGTTTTTTTATTACTACTTACAAAGTCTCAAACCAAAATAATGCTCTTCTAGGCACTGAGGTAATTTTTCTACTTTGACTGAGGGCCAGTGAGAATCTTATTAGAACTAGTGAGACTGAAGCTAGCTGGTGATTGTTTCTGGAGGCATATTGCTCCATTTTATTTTTGCTGTTCTGTCATTTTCAACTATGTCTGACTGTTGCCTCATTTGGGGGCCTTCTTGGCAAAGATACTGGACCATTTTGCCATTTCCTTCTCCAACTTATTTTACAGAAAAGGAAACTGAGGCAAATGAGGTTAAGTGACTTGCCCAGGGGCACACAGCTAGAAAACATCTGAGGCTAGATTTGAGCTCAGGAAGATGAGTCTGATTCCAAACCCAGTGCTCTATCCACTGTGCCACCTAGCTACTCATTTATAAGAGCTTAATCTAATTGAACTTAAAAATGTATCTTGTAACTTCCACCCCTTAGTTCTCCTTGTGCTGTTTGGGTCCAAGCAGGGAGTATCTATTTCCTCTTTCATGTGGCAGACCATCAAATAGGGAAGTTACGCATTTACCTCTCCCTCTCCCCACAGCATACCCTTCTCAATAGGTTTAGTGTTCCTGGTTCCTTCAGCGCACCCTCATCAGCCTGGTCACCCACCTCTGGTCATCTAGTCTGTTGACTTTGGGAAGTACTTTGGCATCCAGCAAGTCTTCTTCTGTTCCTATTTGTTCATTTGACTTCTGATTCCCGTTCCCATTCTATGAAGTTTAATTAAGTCTGACATAATGTTCACATGGCTGTTGACCTGGAAGAAAACTCAATTGCTACCTAATCCAATCCCCTCATTTTACAGATGTGAAAACTGAGGCCCAACAAAGTTAGCTTACTTTCCCACAGTCACAGAAATAGTACATGTTAGAGGCATAATTTGAATCCAAGTTCTTTGATTCAAGGGCCAGGGTTCTTTTTCACTGTGACATACTGGCCAGACTTCACATAGATGGAACTTAAAAATAATAGTCTACTTCATAGGATGACAATACATTAAACAAGGTACATTGCATGAGGCTGGCCTGGATGTGGAAATGGATATTTATACAGATGTCTTAGTGGAGAAAGCTTGTGATTTACACAATTACACAGAGCAAGAAGAAAAACTGGCCAGATCATGAAAAATTGAAATGAAAAAGATGGGCAAGATCCCCCCCAATTAAGCTGCTTCTCTTGATCCCTGATGCCGTCAATCCTAGAGTCATATGAGAGGTCATCTTTGAAATTGCAGGTTAGCTTTTAGAGGTTCACTCAAGGCTCATTTCCATTATTTACCAATATGCCAAAGTGCTGGCATTATAGCTTTGTCGATCGATATTTTACACAAGGCCATATCCTTCATTTACAGGTCAAGATATCTCATAAAAAGTAATAGAAGGGCAAATATTTTCTCCCTCTGGCACTTAGCTCTTAAAACATCTATACTAGGTAAGGCTCTGTATCTTTGCTGTACCTTTTGATTTTTAGAGTTGATAGTGATTTCACTCAAAAAACCCAATTCTTTTATATTTAATTTTTTATAGTCATCTTTTAGTTTTTGCAAACTACCAAAGGACCTTGCCATCTCACCCCATTTATTTACAAGGATTGTAATTGTGAATAAAAAGCTGACCTCAAAACTGAGAGAACCCAAATTCAAGTCCCATTCTTGGCTGTGCTACCCAGGAAAAATCCCTTAACCTCTCAGTTTCCTAATGGTTCTCCAAAGACACCAAATCATAGAGAAGGTAGCAACTTCCATTGGCAGACTGTTATCTGCAAATTCCTTATATCCATAAAATCATGGATTTTATCTTTATTTTTTATCTTTATATCACCTTTATTTTTCCAAACATATCCTTTCCATCTCCCTTACTCAGTGAGACATCTTTCCTAACAGAGAAGAAACAAAGTTTGGCCCAAATTAGTGAACACATTAATAGAGTATTATAATATACCCAGTCTCCACACTAATAGTTCCACTTCTGCTGCGAAGGGAGGTTTAGGTAGGAAACAATCACTTTTTTGTGTGCTAATATTTTTTTTTCTTGCAATTATGCCCAGGACATGTCAGACACTGAAGAGAAAGAAAATAAGAGAGGAGCTGGTGGGAAGAATGTGATTTCAGCTCTTCTGTAGGCCTGAATGCGGAGTATCTAAAACTGCTTAATTTCCTTCTGTTGCTCTCCATGCTATTAAGCTGAGATTCAGAATCCATGTTTCCCTCAGACAGGCTGCCCCAGAGTGTCCAAACAGAAACAAAGCCCATTAAATCTGGTAGAAAAGAAAGAAATAGAGAAAGAAGGAGCAAAATGCATTTCATTTCTCATTTGATCTACTTCTAACTCTTTCCCCGCTTTCAGCTCCTCCTAGGCACCAAGTTTGCTACCCAGAGCTACTTTTCCTGACTGTACTAAAGGATTCTTTTCTCCTGAGGAGTATGGATGCTGGTGGGGACAGCCTCAGGAGGTGGAGGATAGAATAATGGTGATGTCGACATGAATTAAATTTTAGAGTCGCATTAAGGCAGGCATTGTGAGTTACACTTTCCTATATATCCCTATGTAACCTTGCAGTGGAGTGAAAAGACTTCTAGATTTAGAGGCAAAGGCCCTGGAGGTTGAACCTGATGCTGAAAATGACTGTGTGACCTTGGACAAGGATAACTTTGGATAAGCTCTCTGAGCCTCAGTCTCCCCATCTGTAAAACAAAAGGCTTAGACTGGACAATCACTAAGGCCCCTAAAGTCTCATCTCTATAATCCTCTGATTGCGTAAAGCATAAAGTATATACTTAATAAATATTTGTGGAATGAAGGAGGGAAACATCATGCGTTGGATTTGGAATTAGGAGTTTTTGTTGTTTGGTCATTTTAGTCATACATGACTTCCTGTGACCCCATTTAGGGTTTTCTGTAGTGGTTTGCCATTTCTGTCTCCAAGGAGCAGGAGAGTGAACTTGAATTCTAGTTTTCCTATTAGCTACTTATGTGACCCTGGTCATGTCTCTCCATATCTCCAGACCTCTATTTCCTCATTATGATGATTATCCCTTATTGGGATGCTAGGTGGTACAGTGGATAGAGTGTTGGGCCTAGAGTTAGGAAGACTCATTTTTCAGAGTTCAAATCTGACCTTATATATTTACTAGCATGTCACTTAACCCTATTTGCCTCAGTTTCCTCATCTGTAAAATGAAATGGAGAAGGAAATGTCAAATCACTCCAGTGTCTGTTAAAAAAAAACAAACTCCAAATGCATTTAAAAACAGAAATCAAAAAGAAATAGAAATAGAAAAATAGAAATTAAAATTAATAGAAATTAATAATAGAAAAATAGAAAAATAAACATTAAAATTAATAGAAATAATATAATTATTAATGGAGAGAAGTCTTTGGCTTTGGATCTTTAATGTGCTTTCCAACTCTCTGTTGTGTGATCCTATGAATGGTTATTGAATTCGTCATTACTAGCCCAGGTTAATGAATTGGAATAATCCTTGATCCATCAAGCAGAGGGCCAGAGATTGGCATCCATATGGGGAGCTGGGGGTGTATAAAGATTGGATTTTGGAAAGAATATGGGTTTTGAAGACTGAGTGGTCAAATGTGCAATACAGGGACAGCAACAAGACATTTCCAAAGTTGCCAGGAGACTGCTGAGGAAACATGCAGAGACAATGAAAGCTGAAGTCAACACAGTCACTGCCTGCATCATTAATCTCTGCCCTATGGGGGAGGGGCAGTTTCTCTGAGATTGCCAATGCAAGTGGGCACAGCAGCAGCGGCAGCAGGTATGGGATATTCAAACAGAGAAGCTGTAGCAACCAAGAGAAATGGAACTGCAGCGTCTCCCTAAGCACCACATGGCTGTCGTTTGCAAAAATGACAGAAGGAAGCTGTGGAAACTGAGCCACTGATAAAGTCGGGTAATTTCCCATCAATCACCGGCACATCACTAAAGAACTGCCAGCTGGCTAATGGCTAACCAGCCTTTAAAAATGAAGGGAGGGAGATCCTGGGAATTACACAACCAGCTCCTGCAAAACTTTCCTTTAGTACAAGGAAAAGGGGAGGGGGACAGAATCTCTACTGTCTATTCACAGGCTTTTTAAAGTGAATAAAAGGAAATTGTGTCCCTCTAATATGACGGTTTTTCTTCCGTCTGATTGATGTTCGTCTTAATATGTTAGTATCACTCTTATTTCCCTATATTCTCCTTAGCTTCAAGTGTTACCCTGTAAAAGGAGAAAAGCAGTTGTGAGAAACTTACCAACATAGTGGTACTTTCTAACAGTGTATGCAAAATTCTGCAACTGTAGTCTCTCACCTCTTTAAGAGAAGAGATTTACACTTCATCCTCTGTTCTCTGGAACCAAGACTATTCATTGCAACTAATCGGAATTGCCTGCGGCTAATTTTCTTGAAAAAATGACCAAAATGTCTATAGTTAGATAAACCAGTGAGTAGCATATCTTTGAGCAGTCTGTTAAGGCTCAGAATAAAATTCCCAGGAGGTAAATTAGGAGACAGTGTGGTATAGTGGAATTATATGTATTTGGGGGCCATATAAAGAATGGGAAATCATAAAATGAAGAAGGGATAGGAGAAATAAGTTGACAGAAGTACAATGGAGGAAAATGGCAAGATATTTTTGGATACTTAGCAGCAGTAGGATTCTTGTAATAAAATCTGAATTCTATGTTCAGGTCCTGGCTATGTGACTTAGGACAAGTCACAAAATCTTGTAAAATATTATGATACTTTAGCCTACTTGTCTCACAAGGAAGGTGTTTATAAATGGTAAAAGAAAAAAAAGAAAAAGAATAAGAAAAAAATCCAGTGTAAACTGTGAGCAATCATTGCTATTATTAAGGGATTCACAAGTCTGGAATGAAAAGTCAAGGCCCATAAGTTAAATCTAGTTAAGAAACATACAAAAAAATGAAAGGTCAATGTGGAGCGTAGGTAGAGGTTAAATAAGAGATTCCTTGTAAGAGACCTAGAAATGAGTATATTAACATATTTATTAATATTTAAGAAGAGATGCAAAGAAATGGTATTTTTTTTGCCAACAGTACAAAATCACTTAAGTTATTCAAAGCTATGGAGGATTTTGAGGCAACTCACAAAGGACTTAATTAAACCAGGTAATGGGGTAACACAATGGCAGATGATACTCAGTGGAGATGAAAGCAAGGTAATATGTGATGGAAGACTTTGCATTTGTGCACATTAATGAGCTCCAAATTGGCTGTGCCTCTCAGGAGAAGAGATCTCTTAGTAAACAATTTAAGGGGTACGTGAGGTCAAAAAATTCCAAAGTTTTAGTCAATAAGTTACACAGGAAGTGTCCAAAGCATTTTGGGTTCATCATACAGAAAATTCTTATGATCATGCTTTCCTTGGGCGTGTTAGCAAAACTGCCTGTGACTAACCCCAGTGTGATATGGTGTAATCAGGGAAGAAAGAATACCATATTTGCAATCATTTCATAGCTCAATAACAATATTCAGTCATTTCAGTCATGTGTAACTCTTCATGACCCCATTAGGGTTTTCTTGGCAAAAATACTAGCGTGGTTTGCTATTTCCTTTTCCAGCTCATTTTACAGATGAGTAAATGGAGGAACAGGGTAAAATGACTTGTGCTTATATGGATAGGAAGTATCTAAGGCTACATTTGAACTCAGCTCCTCCTGACTCCAGGTTGAGTGGTCTATCCACTTTGCCACCTAGTTGCCCTTGGCAACCATTTATCATATTAAATACATTTTGATTCTGCTCTACTACCTGTGACCTTAGGCAAGTCACAGCATCATAATATATCTAGAGTTGCAAGGGACTTCAGTGTCTAACAAATCCAATCTGCTTGTTTTTTTCACCTGAAGAAAATAAGGCTAAAAGAGATTAAGTGACTTATCCAAGGTCACACGAGTGGTTGATTTACCAGGTGGAAGGCAGCATGCTAAATACCAAAGATACAAGGAGAAAAGATAGTCACTGTTTTCCAAAAGAAGCAACTATTAGGTACTTAACTGAAGTCCAAAATCAGTCACAATGCCAGGAACAGTCTCTGCCCTGACTCAGCTTGCTTTCTTATAGGTGGAGATTATGAATATAGGCGGGTTCACCATCAGAGTAATGGTAAAACCTACAGCTTTGTACTCCATCCTCCTTTACCTCTCTGAATCTCAATTTTCTTCGCTATAAAATAAAACGAGGTGACTGGATGGATTCTGAAGTCCCTTTAAGATCTATAAGACTATGAATGAAGTCCAAGACAAACAATTTCTACTCAATTCTGCTCAATAACATGTTGTGTTATAATGAGATTCCTGTGTTGTTTTTCTTTGCATGAAGCAATCTTTTCTGTATTGAGAGAATGGAATATTAGGTTTCTCTAAATATTTTTTCATCTTGCCATTAGAACTTGAAAAACACCCAGAGTGAATTTCCCTTCTGGTTGTTCTTTGCACAAGAGGGCAATGGATTTGGAGAAGAGAGGCTTGACGTTGCAGGAGGAAGAGACCAGTAACCTTGGCTATAAGGCCAAAGGTCACCCAGATTGTCTCTTTATGGTTGGCAAAGGTCTGGGTAATGGAATCTTTTGTCTAAGAGGGAAAATCAAGTCTGACAGGAAGACAGCCATGCTTCCTATCAGCGGCTCCGTCTGAAGGAAAAGGTTGTGACATACATTTTCTGTTGGCAGATTGTGACATGCTTCTGTTTGTAGATAGACATCACATGAATACCAAAGACCTGAGGATCATACAGGCTATTGAGAAGTGATGGGATCTGGAACCCGACTTTAGGCTTCCCAAGTGAATATGCCATCTGTTGAGTAAAAGAAGTTACTGGGCTCCAGCTTCTTGGGAGAATCTTTAATTTCATCCTCAATTCTTTCCATTACACTTTATTATTTTTTTAAACAGCAGTAGAAAAAATTCTCCATGGAATTATCTGAGTTGAAGATAACCTATGTATTTTATACTTCATGATTTATTCTCCTTTTTGAGGTACTAGGTTCATTTGTAATTCCCATAACAATCATGTTAGATAAATCACAGTTATTCTTATGAGACAGTTGAGAATGTGAACCACAGTAAAGAGAGCAATTTGTCTGTGGTTATATAGTATGGCATTTGCAAAATGAGGATTAGATCCGTTTTTTGACCCTAGCAACAGGGGTTTAAACCCTTGTCAGTATATTATTATTGGCAGGTGAAAATGCAGAGAAAACCAGTATTCTTAGGCATAGTGAAACAGTGACTGGACTGCTGTGTTCATCAAAGCAAATGAGCTAAAGCAGGAGTTGGAGTAAGTGTGAATGAAGTTTTTGCCAACCCCTAACTAACCTTGTACTATTTTCCCCATCTTTCTTACAGTATAATGTTCAATACTAGTATGTAAGCTTCTTGACAGTAGGGATTATTTGATTCTTTGTACTTACATCCCTAGCACCTAGAATAGTGTCGGCCATATGGTATGTGATAAATAAATATTGAATGACTGATTTGTAAAGTGTTGAGAAAATTCCAACTTGACACTATCTCCATGATTTATGTAATGTGGAAATCTAAAGTTTAGTGTGTGAATTATATTGGTTGCTACTTAAACATTTTGATTTACAGCAGGGACAACTTTGAATACTGGTAGGTAGTGCTCCATGAATTCTTCTACCTTTCCTACTTAATAGAGAGTTTTATCCTAGGGCTTGGGGCTGGACCCAGCTAGGAAGTGGAGGTTAAGTGGTCACAGATGGAGGGTCAGCGTACAAGGACTCAGGCTGGCTTTTACAGACTCTTCTTCAACTGATGTTCTCCACTGACGTATAGAACTAGCCCTGGATTACAAGGTCAGATTCAGTGTCTGAGTAGGGCACATGGGAAAGAGAGAATAAGAGAAGAAGCTGCTGATCATATACACCCTTTTGTTTGCCACAAAAGATACAATTTTGTAATGTATAGAAATAATTGGGCTGCTTTTGATAAAACAGCAGTGAACTAATACCTGTTTTTTTAACTGCTTTTATTAAAATGGGCACACATTATCAATTATTTGCATGCAAGGCACTATTTAGTGCTGGCAGTACAAGATCATGCCCACAAAAAGCTTATGATCTGATGAGGGGAAGAATTTTTGGTCCGCACCTATGATGTAATGGTAGTAGGGAACTCCCATATGTGAAATCTCTTTTAGCTGATACACATAAGAACTAGTCTGTACTTGCAGTCTTACAAATTTGCCTGGCTCACTGATGGTTTAAGTAACTTCTCTGAAGTCACAGAGTATATGAAGAGGCAGTGTTGAATCAAGGCTCTCCTGACTTCATGGCTAGCCCTCAATCAGCTATGCCACACTGCCCCTTAGGGGTTTAGAATACAATATATACACACTTTATGACATAAGGACCAAGGAGAGATCTAGACAAGGTCATCTCCCATCAGTTTCATCCAAGACAATTTAAGAACGAAGAGATCACTTTCACCTATGTGGGAGGTAGAAGGTGGTGCTGGTGCTGGTGGCGGTGTAGGTTGGCAGCTCAGAATTAGGGAAGACTTCACAGAGAAAGTAACAACCTGAGCTAGACCATGAAGGATTTCAACAATATAAATGTAAAGGCAGTGAGTTCCATGCATGGTGAAACAGCTTACATGAAGGTTAGGAGGTAGGAAATAACCAGGTGAGAGATCAGGAATAGATAGTAGTCCAATTTGGTTGGAATCTAGATTACAAAAAGAAAAATGGAGTGGAATCAGGCTGGAAAAGTAAATTAATAGTTTATTTTAATAATTTAATTAATAATATTTGGGCCTCAGTTTCCTAATCTGAGGAATGGGATGATGACTTCTAAGATCACTTCTCCTTTTGAAATTCTTGAATTCCCTAGTTTTTTTCAAATTTCAATTAAAACTTTGCCTCCTCTATGAGGCCTCTCCTTCCAAACTCCCAGTTTCAGATGTCTCTCCCAATTCACTTTATTTTTTTTATATCTATTTGATGTTTACACGTTGCCTCCCCTGAAAGACTGAAAAGCTTCCTTAGCGTAGTGTCTGTGTAGACTCAATCCCAAGCACAATGCACACAGTAAGTCTTTAATAAAAAATTTTTGTTCATTGATGTTTTAAACATCCATAGCACAACCAAGTTGACCTGTGGTCTCTAAACTATACGCTGAAGTCCATTGGATGGAGTGGCATCAAGGATGGTGCTAAAGGGGCCTACATGTTTTAGTAACCAGTGCTCAGCTTCTGAACTTCCTAATTCTAGGCGTGGCCTGTCAGCCTTTGCAAATTGTTCAGTCATGAATCTGACTACTTTCCCATGTCTACTTAATTCCAATATCACTCACGAGTTCATTCAATTATAAGGATCAATTGATGCGCTTTTTGCAGGAGAGAGGGGAGGATATATTTCCAAAGGCAGAGAATCATTTTTCATAAGATCATCTGACCTTTATCTGGGAGAAAAGGACTTATAAAAGCTGTAAGGAGAGACAACTGGAGCTAATGGTAAATGACTCAGTTGACCTGACATGTCATTAAAATTATTCCCCTAATTTAGAAAATGAAAATTTTTTTCTTTCATGTGCCTACATAATTTATAAAATGATTCCTTTATTGTAAGAGGAAGAATAGATTCTATCAGCTCACATAGTAGAATAAAGAATTTAGTACATCCTGTTAGCCTTTGGGATGTCAAGGCTACTATTATCATAATTACTCTACACTGATACAGGGGAGAATTAGGGGTTACTTTTCTATCTTCCCTGTTGGGATCTATACAGTTTCATCTTTCCATAGCATTGGAATAGAAAATGAAAAGCTAATAATAGCACATTTATGTGAGCACTGGTGAACCAGCTGAGTTAGACTTCATGGATGGCAGTACTTGCTCCAAACCTTAGCAGATGGTATGAGTTACAGTGACCAAAATGTTTATAAACTGGTGCCCAACTTAAGATGATGAGCATCTCTAAACTTGTCTTCATATAATAGACACAATCCATCTTCTATTTTGTTAAGGAATAAGATCATAGGATAATATAGAGCTGAAAAAGACTTAGAAATTACCGAATCCAACTTTTTAATTTTACAAATGAAGATACTGAGACACAGAGATACTTGCCCGGAGTCATATTGGTAGTAAGTAATAACAAGTTTTGTAGAATGGTATCTTCAGAACAGGGTCTGACTCCTTTTTGGGGGTCATTATATTCTAAGGCCTATCACAGTATCCTGGTGTATATATAGTAGGCACTTAATAAATGCTTACTTGATTAATTGGAAAACCATGATACTTCACTGCTGCCTAAACAGTCTAGTTTTAACATCTAGGCAGAATGTGTGACTGATTCTATTGGACACTTCATGGATTACACGATTTTTTGCTGTTTTCCTTTTATTTAGGTGTATTCAATTTCATCAGAGATATTCCTTGATTTTCTTACTGAAAGATCAATGCGGAGGTAGAGCTTTGTAATAGAATACTCATAGGCCTTAGAGACAGAACTGGGTTTGAGTATTGACCTTCCCACTTATTGAGTAACTTTTTGCAAGTTACTCTTTGAGTCTCAGTTTTCTCATCTGTAAAATGAAGGATTTTGTTGGCACAGATACTGGAGTAGTTTGCTATTTGCTTCTCCAGCTCATTTTACAGATGAAGAAACATAGGCGAACAGGATTAAGTGACTTGCCCAGGGGCACTCAGCTAATAAGTCTCTGAGGTCAGATTTGAACTCATGAAGATGTCTTCCTAATTCCAGGCCAGGCATTCTACCCATTGTGCCATTTACCTGCCTAAAAGTTGATGTGTCAGAGGTAGAATTTCCAGTTTCCTTTGAACAATCAGTAATTTCCTTCATTAAACTTTTCAGTGACCATGTGCTAGGGAAGGATTCATATCTTTATAAAAAAGAATTTTTGTATCCTTGTGGCTTTTATTGGAGACATGATAATCAAACTATTACCAGATCTCTGAATACTACTTTAAAGTGCTAGCATATCGATATTCTAATTTGCTCTTGAGAATTCAGATCCCTGTCTTGTTAGGGCACATATATAGTCCTAAATCCGAAGCCAGAAGATGAAGCGATAAGACTCTCACTACCTATCATACAACTCTGAGGCAACTTGTTGGCACTGGGCTTGGAGTCAGGAAGAACTGAGTTTAGATTAAATAGACACTTACTAGCTGAGGGCCAAAGGCAAACCATTTACCTTCTGTTTGCCTCAGTTTCCTCAACTGTAAAATGAGGATAGTAATAGCATAATCTCATCAGGTTATTGTGAAGAGCAAACGAATATTTGTGAAGAGCTTTGTACAGTGCTTGGCACATAGTAGGTGCTACATAAATGTCCTTTCCCCTTAAGGAAAGTCTCTGCAAGGCTTAAAATGCTATAGAAGTGTGATTTATTATTCTTCTTCTTCCCTTCCTCTCTACACATGAAGGAAATGATACCCAAAGAGGTCCAAGGTCACATAGCTAGTGAGTCCCAGAACTAGAATTGGAAACCAGGTCTTCTTTTTTCTTATTCAGTGTTCTTTCTACTATTACATTCTGCCTCTGTGGATAAGTAATAACTCAACAGCTCTACACACATTAATCTCTTCCTGTGGGCAAAGCATTCTGATTATACAAGTACAAAGAATGAAATAATCCCTGTTCTCAAGGAGCTTCCATTCTAATGGAAGACTATACACAAACACACACACACATACATACATACATACATAATCTATTGTACAAAGTCAATAAATACAAAGAAAAAAGTAGTAAATTGTGAGATAATTTGAAAGGAGGGCACTGGTAGTTTCACAAAGACGTGAAAGATGGAATTTGAGTTGAGTCCCCAAGGAGTAGAGGGACTCCGAAGTTGGAAACACATTCATACATTCCAGGTATAAGAGATGGTCAGTGGAAAAGCACCAAGACTTGAGGAAGAGAGAAGGTCTATTTGGTTGGATTGCAAAGTGAAGGAAGGAGAGTGATGAAAAATAAGATTGAAAAGATAGTTTAGAGCCACAACGTATAGGGCTTTAAAAGTGAAACAAAGGAGTTTATTGTTTATCACAGATGCAGGGGTTCTTAACCTGAGGCTCATAAAATTGGTCTTAAAATATGTATATTACATATATTTTGATCATTGTGTTTCATTATAACTGGTTTTCTTTGTAATGCTATGCATTTGAAAACATTATTCTGAGAAGGGGTCCCTTGGTTTCAGCAGACTGCCAAGGAGGTCCATGTCATTCAAAATGGTTAAGAAACTTTAATTTACCACCTAGAGACTAAACTACTAGAATTACTTGAGAAGGGGTGTCACAGGGTCAGATCTTCACTTAAGAATAATTACTTTGGCATGTGTAGGATGGGCTGGAATGGGGAGATAATTGAGACAGAGAGGCTAATTAGGAGACTGTGGCAATACTGTAGATGAGAGATGATAAGAACCTGAACTACGGTGGTAGCTTTGGGAGGGTAAAGAAGGGCTTGGTTGTGGGATATGTTGTGGAGACAGAAACATCAGATTTTGGCAATTGATTGGAAATGTGGAGGGAAGGAGAGAGAGGAGCTGAGTGTCATACCTAGGTTTAGTAACCTGGGAGACTGGAAGGATTTTTTGACAAAAATTGGACAGTATGGAACAAGGAAGGGTTTAGGAAAAGAGATAATGAGTTCATTTGTATACATGTTGATTTTAAGATGAGAATGCCAGATGATAGTAATAGTTCAGTTTGAGAATGAAACATAAAATATATTTTGAAGAATAGTATGTAATAGCTTACATGTATATGGTACTTTCCTCACAGCATCCTTCTGATGTAGCTAGTGAAATAGTATGTTATTTTCAAGATATGAAAACACAGGCATCAATCAGGGAAGGGGTTTGTTTAGGATCACAAAGCTAGGAAGAATCAGAATTAGGAATTAAAACTCTTTGTCCAACACTCTTCAAACTATAGGAAACATCTAGTACAACCCATACCTGCACAAGTATTTCCTCCACAATGTACCCAGCCTTTGCTTAAAGAAGTTCAGTGAGAAGAAACCTATTACCAAAGGGTGAAGTCCATTTCATTGGGATAGGTCCAAATGTGAAAGTTTTTTCCTCTTATCAAACCCAAATTTACCTCTTTCCAGCTTTCTACCCACTGGTCCTGGTTTTGCCCCCTGGAACCAACGCAAACAATTCTAATATCTCATCACATAACACTCCTTCAAATTCTTGGAGTCAGTTTTCATGGCTGCTCCACCCCCCAATTCATTTCTTTTTGAGGATAAACATTCTCAATTTCTTCAACTAATTTTCATGGCATTACCTTGACACCATCTTGACTATCCTTCTCTGGACATTCTTTAACTTAACAATGTCCTTCCCAAAAGGCAATGAAATATCCAAATGTGTCATCACTTCTAGATTAGTATTTCTCTCAACTTTAGGGCTGGGTCCTAATTCATTTCTCAGTCTCTGCGTCACCAGTGCTAGACTATCTGAAAAATCCAGTATCAACTCAACTCCCAGACTCCCAGGCCCTCCAACAGCTCACTTTCCTGATCTTTTAAAACTTACAAGGTCATACTACTCAACCTCTTCTCTCAAAACAAAGGCATAAATGCAGAGGCGTACAAAGGACCAAAGGCGCAGGGTGCCAAGCACATTTTTCAATAACTTAGAAAACTTCACAAAAGTTAAAACGAATGGAAAAAAGTCAGATTGGTCAATTGATAAAATGACATTAGTTGGGACAGTCCCAGGTTTAGAAGGCCTTTACGAAGTAGACAAATGTACCAGGTTATACATTATAGTCTTGAACAATGATGATGATATTTATATTCAGGTTTAAGTTTTACCAAGTACCATATATATAGCCTGATTTACTCCTCAAAATAACCTTCTGGGTGTAGGCAGTGTCCATATTATTCCTCGTTTACAGAAAAGGAAACTCTAAATTGAAGTTCTTCAATAGCATTATCCACATATGGTTGCAGATAAAGCCTGAGTTGATCAGTGGAGATTAGCTAAAATGACTATGGTTTTTGGAAAGTTTACAAAGTAAGAAATTGTGCTTTTCCATTTGAAGCATCTCTTTCTTGAGCAAAACATGTTCCCCATGCTGGCAGTGCAGAAAGAGTGCTGATTTTGGAGGCAAAGGATCTAGGTTTGAATTCTAGCTCTGCCAATAGTAAGACACCTATGTGGCCTTGGGTAATTTACTCCACTCCACTGGGACAGTTTTCTCATCTAGATAATTAGGAAATTGAACCAAGTGACCTTTGACTATGAAGCCATGATGACTAGGAAAACTAGTAGCTAGTTCCAAGGACTTAAGACCTTTTGTTAGGTATGTAGGAAGACAAGAGATTCCCTGGGATCTATATACATCAGTCACAGTAGGAGTAAGTAAGAGCTGGGTACTTTGATGAGGGTGGAGGATCTGATCCCATTCCCAGTCCCTACTGGATAATCAGAAACATTGTTCATATATATATATATATATATATATATATATATATATATATATATATATATATATATATATTTTTAACTTTTTACATTCATTTTCACAAAATTTTGGGTTCCAAATGTTCTCCCCTTTTATCCCCTCCCCCCACTGCAATACACTGAGCATTCTAATTTCCCCTATCACCAATCTGCCCTGTCTTCTATCATCCCTCCCTTCTCTTGTCCCCATCTTCTCTTTTGTCCTGCAGGGCCAGATGACTTTCTATTCCCCATTAACTGTATTACTTATTTCCCAGTAGCAAGAACAATACTAAACAGTTGTTCCTAAAACTTTGAGTTCCAAATTCTCCCCATCCCTCCCTCCCCACCCATTCCCTTTGGGAAGGCAGGCAATTCAATATGGGCCATATCTGTGTAGTTTTGCAAATGACTTTCATAATAGTCATGTTGTGTAAGACTAATTGTATTTCCCTCCATCCTATCCTGCCCCCCATTGTTTCTCTCTTTTGATCCTGTCCCTCCCTGAGTGTTGACTTCAAATTGCTCTCTCCTCCCATTGCCCTCCCTTCCATCATCCCTCCCTCCCTGCTTATCTCCTTCTCCCCCACTTTCCTGTATTGTAAGATAGGTTTTCATACCAAAATGAGTGTGCATTTTACTCCTTCCTTTAGTCAAATGTGATGAGGGTAAACTTGTTTTTTTCTCAGCTCTTCTCTTTTTCCCTCCACTAAAAAGTCTCCTGCTTGCCTCTTGAATGAGATATAATTTACCCCATTCCATTTCACCCTCTCTCCTCCCACTACATTTCTCTCTCACCATTTACCTTAATTTCTTTTAAGATATGGTCCCATCCTATTCAATTCACTCTGTGCTCTCTGTCTCTGTATGTGCGTGCATGTGTGTGTGTGTATGTGTGTGTGTGGTCCCACCAACTACCCAGATACTGAAAAGTTTTAAGAATTACAAATATTGTCTTTCTATGTAGGAATGTAAACAGTTCACCTTTGGTGAGTCCCCTATGACTTCTGTTTACTGTTTACTTTTTCATGCTTCTTCTCATTCTTGTGTTTGAAAGTCAAATTTTCTTTTCAGCTCTGGTCTTTTCATCAAGAATGCTTGAAAGTCCTCTGTTTCATTGAAAGACCATATTTTCCCCTGAAGTATTATACTCAGTTTTGCTGGGTAGGTGATTCTTGGTTTGAGTCCCAGTTCCTTTGACTTCTGAAATATCCTATTCCACACCCTTCAATCCCTTAATGTAGAAGCTGCTAGATCTTGAGTTATCCTGATTGTATTTCCACAATACTGGAATTGTTTCTTTCTAGCTGCTTGCAATATTTTCTTCTTGACCTGGGAACTCTGGAATTTGGCCACAATGTTCCTAGGAGTTTCTCTTTTGGGATCTCTTTCAGGTGGTGATCGGTGGGTTCCTTGAATACTTATTTTGCTCTCTGGTTCTAGAATATCAGGGCAGTTTTCCTTGATAATTTCATGAAAGATGATGTCTAGGCTCTTTTTTTGATCATGGCTTTCAGGTAGTCCCATAATTTTTAAATTGTCTCTCCTGGATCTATTTTCCAGATCAGTTGTTTTTCCCATGAGATATTTCACATTCTCTTCCATTTTTTCATTCTTTTGGTTTTGTTTTATTATTTCTTGGTTTCTCATCAAGTCATTAGCCTCCATCTGTTCCATTCTAATTTTGAGAGAACTATTTTCTTCAGCGAGCTTTTGAACCTCTTTTTCCATTTGGCTAATTCTGCTTTTGAAAGCATTCTTCTCCTCATTGGCTTTTTGAACCTCTTTTGCCAATTGAGTGAGCCTATTTTTCAAGGTGTTATTTTCTTCAGCATTTTTTTGGGTCTCCTTTAGCAAGGTATTGACCCGTTTTTCATGCTTTTCTTGCATCTCTCTCATTTCTCTTCCCAGTTTTTCCTCCACCTGTCTAACTTGATTTTCAAAATCCTTTTTGAGCTCTTCCATGGCCTGAGCCCACCAGACATCCACCTCGGATGTCTGGGATACAGAAGCTGCCACTTCCACGTCTTTCCCTGATGGTAAGCATTGTTTCTCGTCATCAGAAATCAAAGGCGGGAACATCTGCCCCCAAGAAAGTAGCTCTCTATGGTCTTATTATTCTTCCCCTTTCTGGGCATTTTCCCAGCCAGTTACTTGACTTCTGAGATTCCTCTCCACCCCTGCCTAGATCTGCCCCAGCTAGTGCTTGGGGTCTGAAATTCAAATGCTGCTCCCCAGCCTCAGGGCTTTCAGCGGCCGGGCGCAGTTGCTAACCAATGTGAGCTTAAGTTCTGGTGCTCAGGTTGGGGCAGGGCTGCCTCCCAGGCTCAGTTTCCTCAGAGGAGTTATGCAGAGACCTTCGGTAATGGCCCTGAGCTCCTGTCTGCTCCGGGAGTGCCTGGCCAATGCTGCCTCTGCCTCTGCCACTGCCTCCCGAGGGGGCCTGAGTCACCAAGACACCCCGCTCCCCTCTTGGCCAGCCCAGAAGTCTCTCTCAGTGACCTGGAGCACCTGTGGGCAGAGGGACCTTCGCGGCCCCCGGAGGTTCCCTCCCTGAAGACTGCTCGGATCAGCTCCTCTTGGGCCACGTGGCCAGGGCAGGGCAGGGGTGGGCTCAGCTGTCCGGAGTGGACGGACCCCTGGGGATGCCTTTCCTGGGCTCTCTGGAACGGAAATCTCTTCCACTGTGTTTCTGCCCGGCTTGTACTGCTCCAGAATTTGTGGGGAATTCTTTGTACAGGAAATTTATGGGCTATGGATTTGGAGCTAGCATATGTGAGTCTTTCTACTCTGCCATCTTGGCTCCTCCCCCCCAATCAGAAACATTGTTGCTTTACATAAATATCCAGCTGGCATATATTTGGTGAGCCCCCTCTAATGAGCAAAATATCCCTTGATGGTTTTTTTAAACAGAGGAAATCTGATCTTCTGTGGTTGTAATTTTATTTGGGCCCATTTTTCTCCTTTCCTTTGATTAAATCTTGTAAGAGAAAAAAAGAGACAAGGATGCTGAGTGTAACAGGGCTCTTTGCAATGGCTATAGTCTAGAGATTTTTAAAACAGTTGAGATATTTAGGGTCTATCCCCATCAGACAGGTCCAAATATCCCCCCAAGATAATACCTTTAGCAGACTGAGAATGAGAAAATTTTGAACATTTCTTAGAGCTGAATAATATAATCCCCTATTGCCTCTTCTATGGTTTGCTCAATAATTGATTATTTGCCATACCTGTGTTACTATTCTGCCTTCTGAGCCTTGAGTCAATCAAATTTATTTGAGAAATTAATAGATTAGGTGATAGTTATTTGGAAGGAGCTCACAGAAGGACTGTTTTTTAACATAGAAGCATAAGACTGCATTCTGTCTCAGTGTCTTTCCTTCAGATAGGACTAGAGTATCACTCTTGACCCTGAGTCAACTCAATTTTGTAATCAACTTATTATGCACATTTTGGGTCAAAGAGATCAGCTCCAAAGAAATTGAAAAAATGGTCCTGATCTGCATTGCCACATTCCTCCCATTTTCTCTCACAAATAAACATGCCAGAAAGAAAAGGGAACCAGTAGAAACCTGACCCTCCTCTTCCAGCGCTCATAGACAAAAGTTTTTTTTGACATACCTACCAAGACATTTCTGATTGTGGAAAGTAGCAGGGTTAGTGAAGTAAGTTATGGAAAAGAACTTGGGATCAAATTGCACCTCCAACACCATCTGTGAGACTTTGGCTGAATTTTTTAACCTCTCTGAGTCTCAGTTTTCTCATCTGTAAAATGGGAGGGGGATGAGGTAGACCAGATGGCCACTTAGATCTCTTTCAGCTCTTGATCAGAGATTCTTTGATCTATGACCTTATAATCACAGGGACTGGAAATAGACTACATTTGTGATTTTATTAGTATAAGGAAGTCTTGAATAAGGAGACTTTCTCTATGGATACTGACAGGCACCTCGGAGGAAATTAGCGGGCTCAGTAGACAGAGCCATGGATCTAGAATCAGGAAGACCTGAAGTCAGATTCAGCTGTAGATACTAACGGGGGATCACTGAGCAAGTAATTTACTTCTGCCTCTGTTTCCTCAACTGTAAAATAGGACTAATTATAGCACCTACATCCCAGAGTTGTTTTTAGGATTGAGTGAAATATATGTAAAGCACTTAGCAAAGTGCCTGGAACATAATAAATACTTGGTTCCCTCCTTCCTCTTTTCCAATTCAGTTGCCTAGGTCACTGAGAGGTTGAGTAACTTTCTCCATCATTCAGCCAGTACACGTCAGAGGTAAGACTTGACCCAGGTCTTTCTGTCTTCAATTCGCACTCTCTTGCCCATTATGCTACGCTGCCTGTGATCCTGTGGAATGGAAAATTTTAAAATTCAATCTAAGTCAACAATCATTTATTAAATACTTACTTTGTGACCATTATTGCATTAGGCATTAAGGATTTGAAGACAAAAACACACTACTTGTCTTCAAGGAGCTTACATTTGACCAAAATGTAAATTTAATCAAAATTGAGTACTTTAATAAGAACAAGGCATAATCGTATTCCTTACATTTGGTCACCATTTCACAATGCACATATAGAAGGAGCAAGTGTTTGAAAACTAAGACTTTCTGACCCATTGTTTTAAGGACTAGCTCCAGGGCCTCATCTCTACCATAAGCAAGATAAGTCTACTTTTTTGTACTTGTGCCATGAAGCAAGACTTGCCTGTGAAAGGTTAGTTAGAATGTGTCACATCACCACACCCAGTGTACTCACCAAAAATTGAAGGTCTATAATAGTTATGCTGGTGCTAATTATGAATTACTAGGGAGAAAAATCGATAACACGCACTTTTAAATATTCACTGGATACAGTCACATAGAAGGGACCAACCAACCCTTGGCTATTGAGTGGTAAATAGGACAAATGATGAAATAAAGTGCCTGATAAGCACTAATTATTCACATTTCTGTTGAGCCTTGCTTCCTCAGAGTTCAGAGTGTTTATAAAAAGAATCATCTCGTTAACCTTCACAATTTCCTATGAGGTAGCAAATGATATCATGCTTAATTTTATCAATGCAGAAATATAGAGAAAGAGAGGTTAAATGTTTTGCCAGGGTCATTTAGTGAATCAGCAGCAAAGTGAGAAGTAGCACCAACTCTTTAAACTTTCAGCCACTCTGTATTCGATCCACATGATGAAGTTGAAGGGTAAATAGCAACAGATAACCTCCAATTCTGTTCAGTATGATTATCTAGGGTAACAGCAATGTGACGTAGTGGTAGCAAGGTCGAAGGCCTTGGAGCCAAGAGAGATCTGAGTTCACATCCGTCTTCGGATAATTATTACCTCATGTGACCAAAGGCAAGTGCCTTGGTTTCCTTCTCTAGGATAGCAGCTGATATAGTCTAGTATAGGTAGCTAGGTGGTGCAGTGGAGAGAGTGCCAGGCTTGGAGTAAGGAAAACTTATCGTCCTGAGCTCAAATATAGCCTCAGACACTTACTAGTAGTGTGACTCTGGACAAGTCACTTCACCCTATTGGCCTCCGTTTCCTTATTTGTAAAATGAGTTGTAGAAGGAAATGGAAAACTACTTCAATATCTTTGCCAAGAAAACCTCACATGGGATCACAAAGAGATGGACATGACTGAAATGACCGTAAAACTAGACTACTAGAGTATAGTTGCTAAAACTTAAAATTGCACTGAAATTTTTGGGACACCCTACATATATAAAGAGCTTTATAAATATAAGCTACTATTATTGATAACACAAAAAGTAAGTGATCCCATCATATGTGTTTGTTATAAAAAACAGAATTATATTTGCTTTGAGATGCTGAAGGCATTTAAAAAATGTTATGAGTGGGAATGCTCCAGTCCTTCAAGGATCCAGGATCACACCAATGCTTCTCCACCAGTGTAACTGTAACCCTTAAGTCAAGGTCATCCGCTGTATCCGGGACCATTGCCAGTCATCTTGACTTTCGTCTTGCTACAGGACTTCGATGACTCTGGAATAAAAGTGAGGATGACAACATGTGCATCTCTGCCTCACTTAAGTCTAATTCATGCAGAAATCAAGACATCACCCCATGATGCCACTGGTCTTTTTTAAAAATGAAGGGCCACCACTGCCACCACCAACCCTTAACTTCTTCATCAATTTTTGTGACAAAAAATCACCTGTTGGTCAATTTTTTAGTGATAAAGATTTCCATGTGTCAGCAGGTTGGGCCTTGAATGGCCAGTTTGGGCCCATACATAAAGTCTTGCCAACTTGATAGGACCAGTGAGATTTGGGGCTTTACTGGAATAGCCCATTAGGATCCCTGATCATATCCATACCACCTTCAAGGTGTCAGAGGAATACCAGTTTAGAGTGGGTGAAAGCAGATTATTTTGATAAGAAAAGAGACTTTGTTTAACTGGAATAGCAATTGGGCTAGGCACAATATGAAACTGGAAGCGGTATGGTCCTGGAAGGCAGGAAATAGGGCTTCTAGTCAGAGCTCTTCCACTAACTTTCTAGGTAACTTTGGACAAGTTATTTCAGTTCTCTGGATTCATCCGTAAAATGAAGGTTCTTGGCTAGATGATGTCTACAGACCCTTTCCAGTCGCAGTTTTAAAGGTTATTTGTGTCTACGTATCATCGTTTATTCTTTCAAGTTATTAACTATCAACTGCTATCAATTGTTACAGGTATTGAGTTATAAGTATTGAGTAGTTTCATATTCCCTATTCTTAATTAAATTTTCCCTAAGTGATAAAATTCATTATGATATTAAATAACTGAACCGCCTCTTTGTAACCTCTTGTATATCTGTGTATATGACCTGACTAGTCCCACATTTTAATTTGTCATTAGTTGGTATGTCCCTATCAACAAGTATTTGTGAAGGACTTCTTAGGTCCAGTAAAGGATTGCACCAACCAAACTTACAGTGACATTACATCTGATGTTGAGCAATATCTGCCTACTTATTCACATACTAGGTATAAAAAATAAGATCTGATTTCATAGGTACCTTACAAAAATCAGTTTCATTATCTTCTAGTGACTTTCCTTACACCAGATGAAAGTGAGCCTTTCCCCTTCAAATTCTATCTTGTATTATTTTTATTTGCATACATCTCTGGGCTCCAATTTCCTCCTCCGGAAAAATTAAAGGTGGACTTGGTAAGTGGCCTCTGAGAGTCCTTCCATTTCTAAGTCTTGAGTCTATTAACTCATACCATACCTTCCCCCAATAAATTCTAAGCTATCTGAAAACAGGAACCGTGCTATGATTTCATCTCTGTATCACCAATGTGCAAAATAATGTCCAATCCATAGTTGTTGTTCAGTAAATTTTCATTGAATGGGAAAAAATATGGATGGAATATAATAGCAATAAATCAATTATGTGTTGTATGTCAATAAATAAAAATATTGTTAGGGCAATATCTAAATAAAGTGCCACAAATACTAAATGAATTTCTATTATGAAAATAACACTACCATTGACGAACAAGTTCAAATCTATGGCATCTTTATTATCTCTAGGTGTTCTACTGATAGAAGCCATGATGGAATCTTTGAACTTGATTATTCCCAGAGAGGGGAGAGGGGACTGGGCAAAATCAGCTAAGGGACATACCAACTAATGACAAATTAAAATGTGGGAAGTCAGGTCATATATATTTAATGTATACTGATACGCAAGAGAGATATACAAGAGGTTACAAAGAGGAGGTTCAGTTATTTAATATTATAATTAACTTTATCACTTAGGGAAAATTTAATTAAGAATAGGGAATATGAAGCTACTCAATACCTATAACAAAAATAAAAAGCTCTACGTAGGGTCCATATTCTAGGTAATGAAGTGAGTATAGTTCTAGTTAACTTAGTAATTTTCTAAGCTGTGCAGGTATGTTTTTCCCCTCTATTTTCCCTCAATAGTTGCTTTGCTTTTTAAAAATGATTCCTATTGTTATCATCTTTCTCATTTTACACTGGGATTCTCTGTCATCGTTATTCCCATGCATTGCAAGTAGGCCTATCTTTCAATTCATCAAAACCAAATAATTATTCATAAAATTTATTTTTTTCTACATATTTCACATGCTTCCAAGTTCTATTTTTTTTTTTAAAGAAAAATTGAATGTAAAAAATCTGGAACTGGATGCAAAAATAATGGTATCTTTTTTTCCTTTTTCAGAATTTCCTTTTCTTGATTTATTAGCATTAGTTTAAGGAGACATTTACATCCTCCCCCCTAAATATTCATCTAGGGCAAGTAAAGGCCCTACTGATAGTTTTGGCCTGTTTTATTCTAGTAAAAATAAAGAGAAAATACAGAGGAATTTCAACTTCAGCTTTCTTTATCTATTGTCCTTGCCAAAATGCTCAAACTAATGCTTCCTCATCCCTTTGGCAGCAAATCAAAGTAGATTTATTAATGGCAGAGCTATAAGGTAGCCTGTGGGCATTGCAGTTCTTGGAGAATATCACCTCATCTCACTGTTAAATTCATGTTAAGGGACTGGTAAGCCTTCAGTGAGATGGAACTATCTGATTATAGAAACTATCCTGTGTTTGAATCAGTTATTGTCATTGTAAATGTCTGACTCTCTATGACCTCATTTGGGGTTTTCTTGGCAGGTACTGGAGTGGTTTGCCATTTCCTTCTTTAGCTCATTTTATACATGAGGAAACTGAGGCAAACAGGATTAAGCGACTTGCCCAGGGTCGTACAGCTAGGAAATGTCTGAGGCCAGATTTGAACTCAGGAAGGTGAGTCTTCCTGACTCCAGGCCTGGCCCTCTATTCACTGTGGCTCACAATCAGTCTTCAACAATAATTACGTAAGGAGTACAAGACAGTAAGGCAGTCATATGGAACTCAATTGATATGTTGTCCCATAATACCAGTTTACATATATTATAGATCTAGCCAATGCTGTTTTCTTTTTCATTAATTCCTGGAACTGTGGAGAATTCCTTTCTCAATTATGCAAATAGACAAATTTTGTCAGAATTTGTTGTGTAAATTTACGTGTATCCTTTCTTGAGGGTGGAAACAGTACAGAATAAGGTTAGTAAAGTCTCTATTTGACTGAGTCTGAAACTTAGTTCTGCCTAATGCAGTCATTCATGTAGCTAACAAGCAGTTATTAAATATCAACTCTGTTCCAAACACTGTACATATAGCTATGGGAATCATCTTCACAGAGATGATAATTAAATCCATGGCACAGATGAGATCACCAAGGGAGACAGTATAGAAATAAGATGAGTCCTAAAAATGGCAGACTCTTGGGAAACACCATGAGTTAGTGGGCATAACATGTATGAAGAACCATCAAAAAAGATAGAGAAGAATCAAATGGATAGAAAGAGGAAGGTGAGGAAGAGAGGTAGATAAAATAAAGGGGAATCTATAAGCGTATATTGAGTTCAGAGAAAAAAATAGGAGGAAAAAAGGGGGGATAAGAGATAAGGAAGTGAAGAGATAATATATGTTAACCCCCTCATCTTTCAGTTTTCCCCCTTTCCCCACCACGCTATCCACATTATCCTATCCAGTCTAGACCTAACCCTCCCCAGAAATTCCCTTAGCCTTCCCAAAAAGCCACCTGTAGCATATTCTATTGCTGATATCAGCTGGGCGAAAACCTTTTCATAGTCAGGACTCCATAGTCTTACTTACTATGTCACTATCCCAGTCATCACTTCTAAGGAAATACAGTCAATTCTCAACTTTCAAAGAGGGTAACCTTACTATAAAAGGGTGAGAAAGTAAAAAAAAAAAAAAAAAAGGTCAATGCATCAATGTTGATACATTGAACTTATGGGAAATATGGGGTTAAGTTCCTGCAACTACCAAAATTGTAATATTTTGCTAAAAATTACTGAAAATACACTTCTCTGCATATAATTCTTTATAACAAAACATTAATTCTGATAATATGTACTTTTCATAACACAATTTACCATAATAAGATCTATAAAACACAGCACAGAAAATAAAATTGGCAATATGCAAACCTTTTTTCTCCCTAGAAATTCCCTAGAATTCTGCCACCCTTGGTGTTAACATCTCAGTTAAAAAAATATTTCCATAAAGCCTACAGCACCATAAACATATATAGCAAATAAAATTCTTAAAACTAAAATGTTTTTTAACCTGAATTTTACCTTGTACTCTGTCAGATGACAACAGGAGAGCACCATACTCTGTACTCTACTGCTATAAATCTTCCTATTTTGGCCATCTTCTGAAAACCAAGTGACTTTAGTTGCTACGGTAAAAAGATGCTGGAACTTGTGAGATCTTGACATCACCTTAAAGCCCAAAGGACTTACACTATGCTTTGGGTATATAATTGCAACATAAAACTTGTGTTTTAAATAAGATAAACAATGAAAATACATACCAAATGCACAAGGAGGTCTTTCCCCTAAAATGGTAAGGCTAACAAGACTAGGGCAGCACCTATTAGGATATCAACCACTCTAAAAACTTGTCCTCATTGTACCCAACATTTTTTTCTTTATTGCACAAAGCTGTAAATATGTGTGGTTGCCAATGTGAAAGTGAAAGTGCTAGTACTAATAAAACCAGGTGAGTGTTTGAAGTCACGAAAATTAAACGCACGAATGTTGAGGATTGACTGTACAATTGTGTTTGTTGGTATCACAATTACCAAGGAAGTATTTAAAATTTTTAAAGTGGTTGACCTTGAACTGAACCCTATTTTCAATAAGAAGGACTGGTTTAGTTCAGGTTCAGCAAAGAAAAAAATCTAATGTTTCACTTTAGTTTGATTTGCCATTCATCAAATTAATACAGTTTGTTCTAGTCCAGGGCTTATCGTTTGGTTTGGCTCAAGTCCTGAAACAATATTGGACTGTATTCAGCATTGGAAAGGGGGATAGTTTGGGAGCATGTGTAGGGGTATTCTTTTTTTCTTTCCTTTATTGTATCATTTGGCAATTTAAAAGAGAAGTCTAGGATAGAGGCATAAGAGATAACTTCTGGCCAGTACAAAATTTAAGTCCAGAATCCGATGTTTCTGAAAGTCCACACATGGACTCACTATGTCAAAGTCTTAGAAAAAAAGTATCAGTGTGAGAAACTCCATTTTCTCTTTCGCTGAGGGAGATGTGAAGTGTTAATTCTGTTGTCAGTGATAGTTATGTGAGTGTGAATTTTACCTGTGGGTACACCAAGATTCATGACAGATTTGGTGCTCTTGAGGGGAGGAGTAAGGTGATGGCTGGCACTATCATTGCTCTCTGTGGTGACCTCAAAGCTGGTTCGTGTTGCTGGAGTGGCCACTCATATGATTTATTTTGCTCTTTTTTTAAAGTCATAAAAATAATTCTAACAGTGCAGGCGCCTTCAAAATAGTTACATACTTTATGAGGGCATCTATAATATCATGACCCAAGTCCTAACAGTCAGATTAGCTCAGAGCACAGCAGAATTTCCCTAATAACTTTGTGTACCTTTCTGCATGAGTACAGACAGATTTTATAACTTGGATGGAGTGTTAGATTGGTAAAACTCAAAATATTTCTTTAGTGTGCTGAACTTAGAACCCAATTAGCTTCTCCTCCGTTGCTCGGTTGTTTTTGACTCTATGTGACCCCATGGACTTTGTCTATGGGGTTTTGTAGGCAAAGAAACTGGAGTGGTTTGCCATTTCCTTCTCCAGTGTGTCCCATTTTACAGATGAGGAGTTGAGGCAAATAAGGGTTACATGACTTACCTGGGGTCGCACAGTTATTAAGGTCTGAGACTGAATTTGAACTCAGATCTTCTTAAATCCAAGCCCAGTGTTCTATCCACTGCATCACCTAGCTTCCCTTGCCACCTAATTAAGCAAAAACAATTAGTTAAAATAGGAAATTACTAGATATTGAAGTCAGAATAATCATAGTAATTAATAGTGATAAATAGCTAGCATTTCTATGTTGCAAACTGGTTTATATTTGTCATCTCATTGGATATTGCAGAAAGAGTGCTGAAGAGAGAGTCATTACTTAACTATATTTGTGACCCTGAACAACATGGTTCTCCGTTTCCTCATCTGTGTAATTGGAGGTATTAGGCTAGGTACCCTCCACAGACCCTTCCAGGTCTAAAAAATGTACGATGTGATATTGGACTGTGGTCCCAAGTTCATGGGAACATAGATTTAGTTCTTGTACATGGCAGAGCCAGGATAAGAACCTAAGTAAGACCTCTGACTTCAAATTCAGCTTCAAATTCAAGAATTTCATGGGGATTTGTCTGAATATTTTAGAAACTGTCTGAAACCTTTGAACTTTCCCCATCTCCATTATCTCTATGTTGGTACATTAATCCAACAACAGCTGGACCACCTTCTATGCAGCAGTTGTATTCCTGAAAAGTTCTCCAGAAATCACATTTTTGTCACTTCGATGGCATTTCATAGGTACCACGGAATACTGTTTTCAAAGGTGACACTGAGAAAACTCCTTTGGTATCTCAAGAAGCTATTTGTAATGGAATAACTACCAACTGAAAAATAATCATTTTATTTCTCTCTAGAATGATGGTATCAGGCTAACTGGCCTCTGATAGCTCTTGCAGCTTTTGGGTCCTATGATCCGGGACATAAGTTTGGATTTCTGGAAAAGAGGCATACCTATCCTTACATATGTCCAGGAATATTTAAGGGCAACTTAATCATTTGGAACAAATTCTTAAGGCACTCCCTATGAATTGTGAGCAGTGCCTGCCTGGACCTGCCACCAATGGACCTGTTGGTATGAAGGTCCCTGCCTTTTCCTTGACGCCCTTCCCAACATTGCTTTCTGTCTTTGCTCCTCCTGAGCTCCCAGGCCCTTTCATAGCCATCCACTGTTCAAGGACTAGGTGACAGTGCTGATGGTGGCTCTGCTGCACCTTCATCTTCCACTTAGAAGCCTAGAAACCTGGGAGCAAAGCCCTGCCTGTTGGAGGGTGGAGACATGATGCATTTTTCTTTTTTTTCCTTTCAGGACCACACCCAGGACCACACCACACATTAAAAATCAAGGCCTTGTTACAGTTCCAAAAACCACTGCAGACAAAGCATTATAAAAAGTATAAATATGTTGAACCTTTACCTATATGACATCAGTTCACTGTAGTAAAATTTTGTCATAAAGGAGAAAAGTGAGAAGAAGACCAGGAATTTGGACTATTGTCTTCTGGCCTAAAAGAGAATTTTGTTACAGAAGGGAATTATTTTTGGTCCACTGTGGCTTGGATTTAGATTGGTGACGAAGGATGTTTTGTGTCAAAATTGTTTGGGTAAAGCACTGGCCTTGATGGCATCGGGAGACAGTGATTGCCTAAGGTCATCAGGGAAATAAGATGGACATCTTGTCACATGGACTTGCTTCTGAAATTGAATTTTGAAACATTCATTCACATCAATATCATCTTCATTTTTCATTTTTTTTCCTTTGTGACTTTTCTTTTTCTTCTTGGTCTCTCCATCTCTCTTTTCATTTTCAATTTTCACTTTCTATTACCTAAAACAATTTTTACATCCACATATATTTATGTCACTTGATTCAGATTTCCCTTTTTCTTCTCTCTTCTGGTACATGACTCCCCACTTAGCTGCATAGTTATTGTCTTCTTCTAGTCTTTGTTTTTTCTTCAAAGATAAAGAAGATTTCAGTTAACACCTTCAGCAACACTCTCCACCACTCACCTTCAGATCCATAGCATGGTTCTCAGAATTTTGGAGAGGACGTTTTGTTTGTTTTCACTTTCACGTTGCTCATCCACCTGATGTTTCCCTCCATCCTGTAATCTGCTGTATTGAAAGTTCACTGTCATGGCACCATCCTGTCTGAGATCAAACAGTTGTATAGAGATTTGCTCAGGGTTACTGGCTAGTAAGTGTCTGAAGCTAGATTTGATTCATAGCTTCCTGATTCCAGGCACTGAACTTTACCCGCTGAACTACTTATGCCTTGCCATAAAATCCCCCAATACATGGGAAACAAACTTGTGTACATAAAAACATTTAATCAAATAAGGTCAATTAACGAAAAGGAAACAATACAACATTAGGTAATCTGACTTCAAATTGGAGAAAGATTAGGGACGGTTGGGAGGGGGATAGTGAATAGGTGCAATTCCCTGAATTCAGAAACCAAGAGTTCCACTCCTCCCAAGTGCTTGTAAAAACAATCAAAAGAACGTGGAAACAAGAACTGATTGATCACTTCTGTCTAGTTTTCAGATAAGACATGATATATAATTTTGAGAAAACTTGCATCAATCTTTGCATCTGACCAAGTTTCTGGTCAGCTTAACCCAGGTCTTTGGTTAAGGGTCACTAAGCAGCAGGTAAAAGCGATCCAGCTCTCCGGTCATTCAAGGCTAGCTTCAAACAATACAATCCTTACAACTGAATAATGTTTTCTCACAAGACAGAAACTGGACCAGATTCATTATCACTGGAAAGGGAACTGAGCTACCTCCAGAACTGTCAGTGATGGAGTCAGTGTGGTTTACTCAACACTCACAATTAACTGTTTGCCATCCTAATGTCTTCAATTGGCTGAATTTCCTCAAAGAGAAGGCAAAATCAGGAATAATGAAAATATAACAGTATACCAATAAACATGTGTCACATTTCCCCACAAATGGACAGTGCCTAGGAGAGAGAGAAGACTCTAGTGAACTATCTCAAAATTATTTAGTAAGGATAGATAATAGATTTTCCTATCATCAGAAAGAATGACTTTAAAAAAAAAAAACAGATAACTCAAAATTCTTTCCATCTCCTTGTCTTTAAGGGAAGTATTTATGAGGAAGGATGTGTTACTGGGTAAAACAGGTTTTTCTTACCTCCAGAAGGAAATTTAGGGAAAAAAAATAATTTTTCTATTGCTTTTACTTTTCAGAACACATTTCTCACACCAGATTAAATAATGAAACTATTTTTAAGAATATTATGGATTTGTTTTCAGGTTACCTTGCACCTCGAAACCTTCCTAGCACTGGCTTCTTCCCATTTCTGCAAACCCTTCTCTGTGATACAGACAGCAAATGCAAGGCTACTCCCTATGGACCACAAGATCTACTCCGCAGAAAAGGAATTGATAGCACCCTTTTTAGAGAAAGGTAAGGACATTTCTTAATCATATTCAGCTACTTGGAGACATAGGTATAGGCATTTTATTGCAATATTTCATTTCTATGTAGAAATTCCCATAAGACAAATCGGATTCTCTATATATCGATATTTTTATCAGAACTTGTCATTCCCTCATTAGGAATAATACTTCCAGCCTATTAGAGTTTCTTTTTTTTAATTGCCAAAACATTTTTGGTGGTAGATGTTTATAATATGGTGAAGTTAGACAGAACTTACAGTTTTATCTGGACTTCTTTGAATAAAAAATTGATTCTCAACCGTAAAAATTGCCTTTTAAAAATCTTTGCTACTACAATCTCTGCCTTTTCTGACTGATAACAAACATATTTTCTTCCTAGCAAAGGTTAACAATTTTTTGAACTTATCTTTTTACAGTTTTTCTTCTTTGAGATGCCTATGCTACATTGTAGAGGATAGGATATACCCTATGGTGTCCAGGTCTATTTGTTTCCTAAGAACTAATTAAAGTATTTTGCTGCAAGAGTTTACCAGTTCTCAGTGTCATTTTAAATTTTTGAATACGCGTTGAGTTTTGTTGCTAGGGGTCCTGTCTCATAGTGGGACGAAACAAGCCTTGAAATGTTTAACCCTTATACTAACAGCTGCAACCTCTCTAGCACTCTTTATAAGAGTTACCATTTTTACCTGTTTCCATGGAGGATTGTTGCTGTTTAGTAATTTTCAGTCATGTCTGACACTTTGGGGTTTTCTTGACAAAGATATTGGAGTGGTTTCTCATTTCTTTTCTCCAGCTTATTTTACAGGTTAGGTCACATAGGTGCCCAAGGTCCCATAGCCAGGAAATGTTTAAGACCAGATTTGAACTTAGCTCTTGCTGACTCTTGCCTTGGTGCTCTATCCACTGCATCACCTAGCTGCCCCTTCCCCAGAGTAATATTCCTTAAAAACCAAACGGTCAAAAACAACAAAAGAAAGCAATGAAACATGTATGAAATGAAATTCGGCACTTGGCTGACAGAGAGCTAATAAAAGGTAGTGAAGCCAGAATAGTACACATTTAATTGCTCAGATTGGACACTCTGAGTCAACCCAATATTAGTAGAAGCCCAGATCCATGATCATTGTGGTCATAAGATTAAATGTATCAAAATCATGACTTTGTCTAAGTATTTCCCACACTACCGCAGTCAGCCAATCAATAGGCATTTGTTAAGTGCTTTCTGCATGCCAGGCATTATAAATATGAGAGGTAAAAAGAAAGGCAAAAACATAAAATCTGCTCTCAAGGAGTTAGTCTTCTAATTGGAAAGACCATGTTAAAACATCCTATCATCATATTATGAATTTGTTTTCAGGTTACCTTGCATACGTATGCATATATCTATATATACATGTACATTTATACACACATATACACACATACATACATATATAATATATACGGATATGTGTGTCTATATGTATATGTGTATACACACATATATACATATACATGCACATACATATATAGTTGATAAAAGGTCATATGAAAGTAGCGGGGGCAGGGGTTAGAGTAAGGAGTTAGGAGAGGGAAGGAGGTTGTTGCACAAAGGCTTCTGCGAAGTATAGGATTTAAGCTAATTATTAAAGAAATCCAAGGAATCCAGGAGGTGCAAGTGAGGACAGAGAGCATTCCAGGCATGGTGGACAGTCAGTGAAAATGCCTGGAATTGAACTGTTATGTATAAAGACAAATGAGAAGGCAGGTGTTCCTAGGTTTCAAAGTACAGAGAAAAGAATAAAGTATAAGATGCCTGGAAAGGGGGGAAAGGGCAAAGTTGTAAGGGCTTTCAATGTGAACCAGAAGATTTTATACTTTATCCAGGAGGTAATCAGAATACACTGGAATTGATTGGGTAGACCTAGCTTAACTGGAAGTTCTCTGAGATAGTCAATATTATTTCCAATTCTGAAAAGATTTCCAGGAATCTAGTCATTTGAAGATTAGTAGGTGATAATTTACTTTCTCTATTAAAAAATATTGACTAAGATGGTGGAGTAAAAATAAAACTTGCTTGAGCTCTCTTCAATTCTCCTCCAAACAGCATTTAAAAAATGCTTCAAAACAAATTCTGCAGAGGCAGAATGAATCCAAGGACAGGATAAAATAACTTTCCAGTCCAAGACAATTTAGAAGGTTGGCAGGAAAAATCTGTCTCACTGAGATGAGAGTGGAGCACAGTCCTGTCCAGGCTGAGCCCTGAGAAGCCAGCAGTAGACCTTGGAGATAACTGAATCTCCAGAGGTGGCTTCCAGAGCTCTTAGCTCACAGACAGTAAGGGAGTCAGACAACTGGTCAGAAGGAGATTACAGGGGTCCCTTTGCTCACAGTGGCAGCAGTACCCTGCTACATCGCCTATATTTGATTCTGGGTTGTAGTACCAGGGCAAGGAAGAGCACCAGCAGGAGTGACCAGGACCCTAGTCACAGTTCCATGGCAGAAAAGAGTACCTGTGCTCACTCACAGATCAAAGCAAAGGTCGGAAGAGCAGTGACCACACCTTCCCTTAGATAATACTACCTTGAAAGAACTGAAAACTTACAGACCTCCAGAACTAGCTCTGTATACAGCAGCACAGAAAAATCTGAAGCTTGGGGCAATGCCTCTTCCACCCCAATAACATAACCTAACTTTAACATAGAGTTAAAAGTCAAGAAATAGCAATGAGCACAGCAGGAAATAGAAATGAGCAAACAACAAAAAAAGAACCTGACCACAGGGAGTTACTATGATGACAGGGAAGATCAAAACACAACATCGAAAGAAGACAATGATATCAAAGCAGCTACATACAAAGCTTCAAAGTTAAATGTGAATTGTCCTGAGGCTCTGGAAGATCTCAAAAAGTGTTTTAAAAATTTAAAAAATGGGAAAAGAAATGAGACTGATGCAAGAAAATCATGAAAAAAGAGTCAACAGGTTGGTAATGGAGGTACACAAAAGATGGTGAAGAAAAGAATGCCTTAAAAAATCCTGATCTGATAGATTAATGCATTCATTCATTTGTTTATCTGTTTTTTACCTGCAATTCTGATTTTATAAATATAGAGAAACTCTCAGAATAGAACATTCCGTCACAGATACAGATCTATAACTTTCTGTAACTTACAGTCTTTGAGAGTTTCCTAGAGGCACTTAGTGATTAAATAATTTGCCCAGGGTCAATAAGCCTTTATATCTATCCTGAGATAATTATAATAGAAGTAAAGGTAAAAGTAATCTCTGGGAAAAGGCATACTTATAATAGCCAATGAGTGACTATTATCATTTAGAACCAGAATTGGTAACATGGGGTCTGACTTCTTTATCATAATTATCAACATATGATATTACATACTTCCTTTAATACAGAGCCCGTGTAAATTGTGTGACATTAGAATTGTTCCAAAAGATGCCTGGGGACAGGCTTAGGGACAGGAATGCTACTTTGCTTTGGTTTTATTATTTCAGTAAATTAGTTTGACTTGATGTCTTAAAATCTTCTTTCAACACAAGTACAATTTTCTAGGCATAGAAAATTAATTAGTACTTAAACTAGCACTAGATAGACATCTCAGTAGTCAGGCCAAAACAGAACTGGGCCTTTCTTCTGTTTTCCCCTTTTGGGAAGAAAAGGAAGGGTGGGAATAAGCATACCTACCTACTACCTACATATACATATACATTTATATATGTATACACTACATATATGTATGTATATATACATGTATATATGTATATATGTATATACATACGTGTATGTATGTATACACACACATATATACATGCACATATTTATATATAGTATTTATATAATACTTTAATGTTATATTACATTATTTATGTAATTTAATTTATATAATACACACATACATACATATATACATATACATACATACATGCTTTACAAATACTATCTCATTTGATCCCCACTACAACCCTGAGAGGTAAGGGCTAGTATTATAGTCATTTTACAGTTGAGGAAACTGAGGCAGACAGAAGTTAAGTGATCTTCCTGGGGTCAGGCTTCCTGACTACTTTCTGACCTACTACACTATCTAGTTTGCCTTTGGGGATGAATAGGTAAGGCTCTAATGTGGCATATCTGTTCATAACATTTTTACTGTGCATTGACAATGGACCAGACCCAAGCTAGTAACCACCGTTGCTGAGAAATTTTTCCTCCTTTGAGGTTCACAGTATCAACATTTTCTATGCAATCCAAAGGATGGCACCTGTTCTATATAGGTCTCAAGATCTTTCTGTGTCCTGGAATGGTGAGAGAGATTACTTGTCAGTAATTACTTCTCAGCTTCAATTCATAGAACTTTAATGTTCAAAGAGACCTCAGAGTCCAACCCTCTTCTACAATATACCTGACAAGTAAGTAGTCCTTCAGCCCTTGATAGAAGGTGTCAAAGGAGGGATCCACTCTGGAGGCAGTCCATTCTTCTTCTGGACAGTTCTAATTGCAAGGACATTTTTCTCTTCATCAAGCTTAAACTTGCCACTTTTTATCCTCCAGCCAATGCATCTAGTTCAGCGCTTTGGGTCAATTCCCTCTTCCGGTGACAGTCTCTCAGATAGCTGACCCCAGCTATTATACTTATTCCTCTTCTCTCAAAAGTCTTCTTTCTAGGTTTAACATCACTAGTTCCTCTGATCAATCTTTATGAAACATGAAGTAGAAGCCGTTTACCATCTTGGTGGTACTATTCTGGACACATTTCAGCTTATTGATGTCCTTCCTATTGGAAAATGTGGTGATCAGAGCTGAACAGAGTAATCCACTTGTGATCTGACCATGGGCACAATCAAGCAGGAGTATCATTACCTAACTTCTGGATATTTTTGCTCTTTCCATGTAGCCTAGGATTGCATTATATTTCTTGTCTGCCATATCTCATTGATAACTCCTATTGGACATGCAGTTAGCCAACACTCCTGGATCATTTTTTAGAATACATATGATCTAGTCTAGCCCAACATATATTTGTGATATTGAACTTTTGAACCCAGTACAAAACTTTTGAATTTTATAATTTAAGTCTAGCGTACTCATGCTTCAATCAACAGATATCTGCTAAATCCCTACTATGTGCAAGTCGCTGTCCAAGCCCTTGAGAGGTACAACAAAAAGAAACATGCGTTAGATTATAAACCCTCAGGAATCTTATGATTCAGTAAGAGATATAGCATAAATATATGACCAGGATAGGAGATACAATAAAAGTAAGCCAAAGGAGAGAGGAGCCAGACAAAATGCTCTGGGGATATTTGAGGAGAAGAAATCAATCTTGGTCAGGAGGTAACTTTCAGAAGAAGTCAAGGAGATGGCATCTGATCTGTGCCTTGAAGAAGGGAAGGAGTCCAGTACAAAGAGGGGGAGGAGGACTTCAACAGTAGGAGATGTGAGATAGTGGGGTTTTTTCTTTGAGAGATCATTGAGTGAAGATGGGATGACCAATCACTGAGTATGTTGTACTTGAGATCTTGCTCAGGTGTGAAGGGGTCTGGAGGGTCCCTGGGATCTCTTTCAGTTGCAAGAGCCTGTGATTTTGTATTTCATTGGAGGAAAAGCCTGTGTGATGTCAGGGAGATGGGAAGCATAGGATAACATGAAGGAAAAAACAGCTGGTACACCAGTTTGTCTGGAATGAAGTGTTTTATGAAATAAGGCTCAAAAGGTGAGCTGGCACTAGGTAGTGTAGGGCCTCAAACGCCACCATACGGAGTCTGTATTTTTTATCTAATAGACTATAGCCACTTTTCTCGAATTCTTAGGTCTCAGAACACCTTTATACTCTTAAACATGATTGAAGACCCAATGTTCATGTGGGTTATATCTACCATTATTTACTGTATTAGAAGTTAAAACTGATAAATTTTTAAAATACTTGTTCACTTAAAATAATAATAAGCTCATTATACAATAACAGAAATGATATGTTTTCATGAAAAAGAACTATATTCTCCAAAACAAAAAAATAGTAAGAGAATAGCATTGTTTTACATATTTTTGCATATCTCTTTAGTGTCTAGCTTAATAGAAGACAATTGAATTCTCATATCTGCTTCTACATTCAATCTGCTATGATATGTTATTTTTATTGAAAAACATGAACAAAATCAGGTCTTTCACAAATATGTAGTTGGAAAAGGGAAGAGTGTTTTAATATGAAAACAACATCTTATTTGGAAAATAGTTTTGACTTTATGGACCCCATGAAAGTGTCTTAGGGACCCTTACATTTTCTCAATCCACATTTCAAGACCTGCTGAATAATAGGGAGCTACTAATGATTTTTGAGGAGAATATATGGTCAGAAGATCATTTTGGAGGATGGATTGGAAAGGGGAGAACTTGGAAGCAAAGAGGCTAGTTTAATGGATTCATTGATCAATAAGTATTTATTAAGCACCTCTGTGCCAGGCACTGAGCCAGGTGCTTGTGATTCAAATGAAAAAATGAGATAATCCCTTCCTTTAAAGAATTTACATGCTACAATGAGAAAGCTGCTGCAAGAGTCTAGATAAGTATTTATTTTGGGGGGAGGGAAGCATAGGGAGGGATATAGAGGATACAGACTACTGCATACGTCAGCCTTTTTTCAAATTTTTGTGAGTTTTGTTGAACTGTATTCCTTTTCTTTTCATTCTTTATTACAAGGGATGTCTCTCTAGGAGGAAGAAAGGGAGTGATACAATGGGAAATAAAGGTGATGTAGAAATATAAGATACCAAAAGAAATTATTTTTAAAATATCTCAAACAAGAAGTGAAAAATTGTAATCTAGAGTAATAGTTGTGTATGTGAAGATAACATGGGCAGGATTTGAGAACCGATTGGATGTTGGGGGCTGGAGATGGAGAGAGATGAGCAAAAAATGGTTCTAAGGTTTTGAGCCTGGAAGAATGGTGGTGCCATCAACAGACCTGTGAGGGAGAGAGAGAGGTTGCTTTAAGAAAGAAGATCAATTTGTTTTTGCCTATTTTGAGACTAGTGCAAGGTAGAAATGTTGAACAGGAAGCTGGCCATGTAGAACTAGAGCTTACAGGAGAGACTGAAGATATACAGAACTGATTTTCACAGTTCCTTTCTCTCTGTCTGTCTCCCTCTCTCTGTCTCTGTCTCTCTCTCCCTTCTCCCCTCCATCTATCCATTTCATTTTTAAAGCTTTAAATACCTTTCCAATGTCTCATTTGATTGTCACAACAACCCTATGAGGCAGGAGCTATTATTCTCCCCATTTTTAGAGATGATGAAACAGACTAAGAGACAGGTAAAGTGATTTCCCTGGGTCATGCAGCTAGTAAATATACTGTTTGAACTCAGGTCTTCTTGACTCCCAACACAATGCTGTCATGTTACCTAGCTACCTATGTACTACAGATATGTTAGTCATCTGTATAGAGATGACTCAAACCATAGAACATCACATATTGGGTAGGTTGTAGAACCAAGATTAAATTTACCTCTGCTGATTTTCAGTACCTTGCCCACAGTAGAAATTTAACAAATATGCGTTCAATTGAAATGAAATGATGCATGTTGGTCAAAATCAAGGATTTTAAACTTGGAGTCTATGAAGTTTTCTAAATTTTTTTGATGTAATTAGTTTTCATCATAATCCTGTACATTTTATTTTACCTATTTAAAGGCATGACTCTGAGAAGCGGTCCACTGGCTTTACCAGACTGTCAAAGGGGACCAGGACACAAAAAAGAAGTTAAACCCTGATCTAGACTTATCCTTCTGTAATACATCAGTAACATCCATAACCCAGAGCCAGCTAGTTACTCTGCATCAATTCTCCACTTCTAGCACAGTCAGTATTTTCTGGAAGTAGCAGGTAATTGGAACTTAATTTACAAGATTACTACAACAATAAAACTGCATTAATGCTTTTTCCCGCCATGCTGTTAACTTTTATGCCTTATATAGCTGTGCGGTAAAGCTGGGCGACATAGCTGCTGTGTTAAAACCATTCCTCTGAATTCTTTCCGTTGGGTAAATTTGTGAGCTAAACCAGAGAATGGTGTTACCTCATTTAGAAAGCAAAATGTTTGTTTCTTTTCTGTTTTGAAAGAACAAAGGAATGCTATCTTTGGCAGTGATATGAAGAAAACCCACCATGCTCCTTTCAATGACATGTTCATTGGGAAGCCATAGTCACACCCTGCACCCTCCTTTACGGCCGGTTGCCAAGGTTGTTACGGACTTGTTGCCTTCGCACCATATTTCTGTTATTAAGTTCATATTGCTTTGGGCATCAGCTTCGGTATGTATGACCTGCCTTTTAATAAATGGCATAATTGTCTTCCCATATCATATCACTTTCTACTTTGAAAGCAAGAACATATTTAAGTTTTCCCCTCCTTTGTCACCCTCGATGGTCCTGGCCCAAAGAACTTGCCTCTACAGTCTTTTCTCACCCACCTTTTGACATCTCAGAACCACGTGACAATCTATAATTGCTCATGTGATTGGCATATGGGAGAATGAATCTGAGTGATCTAGAAGTGCAGGGTTATTTTAGAAAGAGTCATTCTTTCCCACTCCCCATCCCACAGAGGATTTACTGCCAATGGATCAACGGGTGCATTTCCATCATTGTGGCACTATTCCTAGGCCAATGGATACAAAAATCATCATTCTGCCTTTATTGACTTTGCTGAGAGAAAACTTGAAACAGTAATGTCTGACTCACACAGGAACTGAGGAATATCAGATATTTGACTTAGACTCTATGAGATGTAAAGTAGTACTGAGAGGGCTGTCCCCCACATGTAGCATGGAGGTATCATTATGTGAACCAAAACAAGGCAGAATAAACCTTTTTGGCCTCTTTGCCCCCCACCCAAATCCAAAGGAGACTTTATTTCCTGTCAGGAGGGGAAGGTGTGGGAGACCGCTCTGCTCTTCTCAGAGAGAAGGGCTACAGGACTGCAGTTGCATCTATTTGTTCCTTTATGTATTGTTAGTCTAAGGAATGTGATTTTTAGATTTAAGCTAACTTGTAGGTGTTATTTCATCAACTGAGGGAAGACCTTATATCCAAACCTTTCCCCCTTTCCAACTAAATAGCACTTCCACAATAAAAACATACATAGCACTTATCAAAGATATCCATTTATCTAAATCATGGCAAAACAGAAATAAGAGAATATATACCAGACAGTACAGAATGAAGGAGTTCTCCCAGTAGAAACGAGATAACTCAGCTCAACCAAGAGAGAATCCTATATCTCACAAAAGGGAAAGTTCCCCAAAGGCTCCAGTGTAGCAAGCTGAGGATAGAGAGACGGTGGAGATTGCCAGTTCCTCTCATGTCAACTTCAACTCAGTCTTTTGCTTCAACAATCTGAAATGAGGTTGGCATCTACCATCTTCTTTCTTGAAGCTGGAAGCCAAAAGTGCCTGATTGCGACTCAAAAAAATCTTGAAGACTTAAGTTTTAGAGAGACTGAAGAGCTTTCCTCTCCCGCTCTCACCAACTCTATTCCACCTCCCACGCAGGTGTAGAACACTGATCACCAAGAAGGAGAAAAGCCCATAACAAGAGGCTTTGGAACTCAGGTTCCTGGGCCAAAAATGCCTGCAGTACCTTGCAAAGGATAGCAAGGGCAAGTCCCAAACTTGTAAACATACAGTATAAACACAAGTATCAGTACTTTAAAACCACAGAGATGATTTTCCTGGTATCTCAGGTAAACAATCTTGAGTACCATTGAAACTGAAATGCACTTCAACAGTACATGATGTCAATGTGGCATTATTCTGAGCATCATCTAGGAGAATACTACAGTGAACACATCTAACTACAAACAAGGTGTATAACACATGCACATTTCAAAAATACATGCATATCTATTAGAACAAAGCAATCAGTCAAAAGCAATAAACATGGTTCACTAACAAAGCAAAGCTATCTAGCAGGAACCATAACAGCATCAAAAGATCTTTATAGAAAATACAATTTAACCATAAGCAATAGATGTATTGGATGAGCTGGGCCTGGAGTCAGGAAGACCAGAGATCAAATCTACTAGCTGTGTAAACTTGAGGCAAGTTGCTTGACCCTGTTTACCTCAGTTTACTCATCTGTAAAATGAACTGCAGAAGGATACACCAAGACTGGGTCACAAAGAGTCAGACAGGACTGAAAACTAGTGACCAATGACAACAATTGCAGTGAATATGCAAGTCATTAACAAACAGACATGGCTATAGCATCAATATAGCATAAAACTAAGTCAAATATAACAGCAGAATAAAACCAAGTATACTCAAACATGAAGTAGTTACCATGTACAGCAGTACACATGCAATTACATGCAAGGCATATTTCACATGGGCAATCTCTGCTATCATTGTCTGTACTCATCTATAATTGCATGCTCAGGTTTACCTGTAACATCATGACTTAGCTTGGCACATGAATGATCTCTCTGCTTCCGTACCAGGGTTAGCAGTTGATAGGAGCTGACCATCATGATCATTGCAGACAGGTATGACTGCATCTGACCTGATAGCCATGTCAGGTTGACTATCAGTATATTTGAGTTCTGTGGGTTGAATCTGTATCCTGGGAGTCTCTAAAGTAGTTTTTGGAAGGAAAGGAGTTGCCTTTAGGTTCAGTTTTTCTGTATTGTAATAATAACAATATATGTATATATAATACACTATATAAATATTTGTCTATATAAATATATGTATATATTTTTTCTTTTCTGGTTGCATCACCTTCAATTTCCATAACTGGGTCAGAAAGTCTTTGTCCTGCTGGTGAACAGCCTCTTTTTCTCAATCTTTTCCTAGGTGAATGTCCATAAGTTATTTCCACCTGCCCATTAAAAAGTAACTCTTCTATGGACAGCAGGTGGTTGCAATAAATAGTCTTGCTAGGGTCCCCTCCAATCTCTTTTTTTGCCCACTTTCCAGTCTCTCCCTTACTTTGTATGGATTAGTTTTCTGTCTGTCAGCTAACTTGTGAGCCCTTTGAATGTCAAGGATTTTCAGTAAAACTCCATCTCCTTGTTGAAGGTCTTGACGATATGCTCTGGTACCATAACGTCTTTGGTTTCTGTCACATATCTTCCAAGCTGAATGTGTGGCTAATTAGGAGTGTGAGTAATTGCATCATTTCCTTCATATGAAGTGCCAAAACATAAATCAATAGGCAGATGTGGTTCTCACTTAAACATGAGCAAGTACAGCAGAAAGCCTGTAGCATCTTTTATGGTGGAACTGCAGGCATGAACTTGAAATGAGACTGTTGACCACTGAAGCTTTTATTCTGGTCTCCATGTTTCCAGTACTTTAAACAGTGTATGGTTAAAATGTTCAGACTGTGGGTCCCCTTGAGGATGATAAGGAGTCGGCCTACACTTTGTGGTGCTTGTCCAGGCCAACATTGCCTTGAGTACCAATGGGCTTTGGGACTGGGTTACCGGGGAAAGAAACAACTCTGAGGTAAGAGAAGTCAAAATAGAAAAGGAAACATTATTCCTATTTTGGCCTACAGATTACATTTATCAATTTCATTTTATTGCTTTCTTTTCAGAGTATTTGACTGGTCAAATCACTAGCCATTTCATCCTTTATGCAAAGATGGGGTGAAAAAGTGTTGTGAAAATCTCACTTCGTATAGAAAAAAATGGAAAAATGACAACTTCTGTGCAAGTGTAGACATTTATTTCAGATGTGCTGTGCACAGAATACCCTCCTAGATCCTGTGAGAAACTGCCTAGACAGGCAAGAGAAGATCTGGTTCCCCAACTTGAGAAAGATAACTGTTGCTGCCATATATAAGGCAGATTGATACAAAAAAAAAAGACGGGACAGGAAGCTATTTCAGTAATGTATAGCATGATGTTGCAATAAGTGGCAAAGTTATTATGACCCCAAATAGGATACTATGTCTAGAGACTGTGGTACAGACAGTACGAGTTTTTTCTTAACTTTAAATTTTATTTTAATTTCCATTGACAAAAGCAAGTATGTCATTCTCCTGTTAAAAAAAAATAACCAAAAAAACCCCTCAAAACCCCAAAACTTCAATGGCTCCCAATTGCTTCGAGGATGAAATATAAATCCTTTAATATACATTTAAAACTCTACAATCTAGCTCCAATATACCTTTAAATTTTATTTCTTATTACCCCCCTCCTCTCTTTAGGGGGCTCTACATTCCCTGAAGTCAATATTTCAATCTTCTGTCTCTTTGCCTCTACATGATTTATTATTTCCTCTTGCCTAGGATATTCTCCCTCCTCACCTTTGCCTTTCACCATCCTCATCTTTAGTCAGAATTCACCTCAGGGTCTCCTTCCTGAGCCCCAAACTCCCAAGTTGTTAATGTTCACTCCTTTATCAATTTATCCTGTGTTTAGTGTTGTATTTCCCCCATCCTTTGAAGGCTACGGCTGTTTCATTTTTTGTCTTTTTATCCTTAGCACTTAACACAGGGCCTGGCACATTGTGCTATAAACATGTACTGAATCAAATTAAATTCCAACACATATATAATAAGTATGAAAAAAATAGTAACACATGGCTACATTTGTAGTATATCTCAGTATTTTTGTCTTGCTTCTCCCCAAAGTGACTGAAAGGACACTGGTAATTCCTAACCCATGAGGGTATTTTCTGTTTCTATCAAATTTCTATGAGAAGAGATTACACATACATTGAAGTTACCTTCAATGAAAATATCCTTGATGAAAACGGAAGAGGCAGGATTTTGAAGATGATTTTCCACAATAAACTACATTTTCACAATTAGACAATTGATGGAGGAGTTTAGAAAATGCAAAATATACCCATCTCATTTCTTCTGAAAATTTTTTTAACATTTCATTGACAAATTTTGTTTTTATAGCAGTTATTTTCAGATGTGTCTCTCCCCTAATCTCTGCCATTTCAGTAAAATTGTCTTTGAAGAAAAAAAGACAAATAGGAAGGAAGGAAGGAAGAAAGGAATGAAGAAAGGAATGAAGAAAGAAAGAAAGGAAGAAAGGAAGGAAGGAAGGAAGGAAGGAAGGAAGGAAGGAAGGAAGGAAGGAAGGAAGGAAGGAAGGAAGGAAGGAAGGAAGGAAGGAAGGAAGGAAGGAAGGAAGGAAGGAAAAGGGAAGGAGTTAAACAAAACTAACTCATAGCATCCTCTTCAGATAGTGTACACAACATTCCACATTTATAATTTCTGCTTCCAGAGGAAAAAGGGGGACTTATTAATTCAACTCTTTTCTGAGGTTAAGATTGGGCATTGTTCTAATATTTCTTGACGTCTCATTCAGCAATCAATTTTTTCTTTCTCTTCTGCTTCTTGGAGAATTTTTTTCTCAGGAAAAGTCTTCTTGCCACTTTTGATATTTAAATTCCTCTAAATTCTTTGCTTTTTAGTACCTTTATTTCATTTAGCATTTTCGATTTCATTTCTCTTGCTTCATGCTCTTGGAGATATTTATGTAGTTGTTATGAAAAATCTATTTTCCCTTTGAGTCTCTGCTTACAATTGCATTTCCTTTTTATTTTTGAGAGATTTGTCAATTTACCATCATTTTTGTTACTTGTAGGTTTTTTCTTTGATTTACTCATCTCTCCTATTATCCATTTCCTGCAGAGAAGCATTATTCTGGGCAAGTTCTTCCCTTGATGCACTTTTGGGTAGGGAGCTTGGTTCAGTTTTGTCTCACTCTGGCTCCCTTGAGTTCTGTACTATCTCCCAACTCCTGAGGTTAGCCTCCTTTCCTCCTTTCTTTGAGGTTCAGAAATAATGATATTTCATTGCATTTTTTTTAGTCATTATCTTGGTCAGTTACAGACTGAAGGATTTTGCTGCAGTGTGTGGGAGCTGGTCAGCTTCTGGTCCAGGCAGGCATCTGAAGGAAGTCCCAAGATTAAATATTCTAATTACTTAGGGTTTGGGTTGTTTTTGTTCTTTTTATTTCCCTTGTTATATTCTTATACAGTTGTTTCAGTCGTGTCTTCATGACACCATTTGGGTTTTTCTTGGCAAAGTAGTAGAGTGGTTTACCATTTCCTTCTCCAGCTCATTTCACAGATGAGAAAGTGAGGCAAAGAGGGTCTTGCTCAGAGTCAGACAGCTAATCAGTGTCTAAGGCCAGATTTGAACTCAAGAAGATGAGTCTTCCTGACTCCAGGCCCAGCATTTTATCCATTGTGTCACCTACCTGCCCTTAGCTTATATTGTTATAGTTGTGTGTGTGTGTGTGTGTGTGTGTGTGTGTGTGTATGTATTTCCTGGTGCTGACTACTTTACTCTCCATCAGTTCATATAAATTTTCCCATGTTTCTCTGAACTCACATATATAGTTTCTTAAGGTACAATAATATTCCATTAACTTCACATGCCTAAATTTGCTTAGTAATTCAGCAACAGATGAAAACTGTCATCGTTTCAATTTTGACACTGTAAAAATGCTACTAAAATATTTTTATACATACAGGATCTTTTGTTCTCTAATTTTGAGCTCTCTGGTTAAAAGGCTCTGAAAATTTTTGTCAGTTTTCCTACATCATTCAAAGGTATTTTTGTTTTATTTTCCCCCAAAAATTGTTCAATGATTTGACAGCTCTACTGATAGTGTATTAGTGGATCTATTTTCCCTCCAATATTGATTATTTACATCCTTTGTTACTTTGATTGAGTTGCGGAGTATAACACAAATATTCATCATTATTTTAGTTTTCATTTCTTCACTTAATGCAGTGATTTTTTTATGATGGTTGATAATTTGCTTTTATTTTGAGGACTGATTGTTCATATGAACCTAATGATCTATTAGATGGATGTCTTTTCATCCTATATATCTATATTATCTATTTTTTATTACAAAGAAGTTGAATCATTAGAGAAAATGCAGCTTTTTAGACTCTTCTAAGACAAAATGTCTTCCCTACATATATTAAGATCATAAAAGATTCCTTGACAAACCCAACCCTCAACGATAGCTTTAAGTTTAATGGTCTTTTGATTGTCAAAATCAATTGAGGCATTAAATAGGGAGAAATATACTCATTGGGCACCTTCTAGAGTGTTGTGGACAATATCATGTACAGGATCTAAATGGAAGAAGGATTTCTTTTGAATGGGGAGGTTTTCCAAATATATTCCTATTTTCATTTGACATCGTGATAAATCTCTTCATTCTAATTCTAATGTTAGGGCTTTCTTAATGAGACATCCTTATCCACTTAGGAGTGATTGATGCAGCAATCTACAAAGAGAAAAAATTGGATGTGAGATCATGGCATGGTATATAAGTGAATAGGCAGTCGTTTGAGTTTGCAGATAAGCACATATATCTTGTACAAGGTGGGCAATGAGCTGGCCAAGAATTGAATCAAATAATCTCTAGGTTTATATATGGAAAATTATTCAATAGTGTCCATGATCTCAAGTTGTTTCCTTGTATGAAATCTCATTGTTTAAACACGAATATTCTCCTGGTGATGTTATGAGTCTGTAAATCATGGAACACCATGATTTCCTATGAATCAAAATCATGAGGCACTAAAAGGTAAGTCTATGGGTTGGTGTAAGTAGGTTGTTTTATCAATTGCACTCGTTTACAAAAAAAAAATGACATAAAAGATATGAAGGACATGCATGACAAGAAAAGGAGATAGCCTAGTTACACCGTTACTACTACAGTAACAGCAAGGGATAACACAGTCAACCCAATGTATTGCAAGTTCCCCGACCCTATTAAGACCTACAAGAAGGTTGTGTTGGGTAGGCAGATTTATTGAAAAATGAGTACAACAATCAAACAAAGTAAGAAAACACGAATGCACTGTTGAGAAAGTATTCGCATCCTATCACTGATCCGTGAAAGCATATTATATTTAGCTATGTTAATATCTTAGTTAAATAAATTTACAAAATTATCTTGCCAATCAGCTAGCAAAGCCTTGAAATGTTGTGGCAGAGAAGATGTAAATTTTGATGGGAGCAGGTAGAAGTTTGAAGGAAAGGACAAGAGATATATCTGGAGTATAGATGATGCCTTTAGAGGAAAAATCACAGGTGGAACATGATAGGGAAGGTGGTATAGTCAAGAAGCATCAGGAGATCCCTGTATCCCTGAAATTAGTATGTACTCAAAAGTGGGGAGGGAAAGATAGATAGATAGTAGATAGATAGATAGATAGTAGATAGATAGATAGATAGATAGATAGATAGATAGTAGATAGATAGATAGATAGACAGACAGACAGACAGACAGACAGACAGACAGACAGATAGATAGATAGATAGATAGATAGATAGATAGATAGATGGAGGAAAGGGAGAGAGAGTGAGAGAGAGGAAGAGAGAGAGACAGAGAGGAAGAGAGACAGAGAGGGAGAGAGGGAGAGAGATAGAGAGACAGGGAGAGAGGCGGAGACAGAGAGAGAGAGAGAGAGAAAGAGAGAGAGAGAAACACTTAGTAAACACCTACTATCTGGGAGGAACTGTGCTAAGTACTATGGATAGAAATACAAACAAGCAAGTCAATCCCTGCCCTCAAGGAGCTCATATTTTTATGAAGACTGCAAATAAAGGGGTGCTGGAAGAGGGAGAAGGGAGTGGGAGGGGTGGTGAGGAGAAAAAAGGGGAAATGTTGTGGAGAGCTGGGCTCCTGTAAGATCAAAAAGATGCTCTACAACATACTTTGGAAATGCTTTTCAATGAGTGTGTGTGTGTGTGTGTGTGTGCATGCGCACGCGTTTGTGTGTTCTATGAGGAAGTAGCATGTATACACATATATGTATATATATGTTTATATATATTTATTGACTTATATATGTTGTGTGTGTATGTGTGTATGTGTGTATACTTATATTTCAAATAAAGTCCCACTTTTTACCTCGAGAGACATCTGGTTTCCTTCCCTGTAGATCTTGAAGAAAAGAATAAAGCACTGTTTTTTCCCTCTGAGATGGTTTAATTTAAGTTGCACCCGGAAATAAAACGATGTACTAAATGACTTCTTGTGTATTTTCATTAGCTTTCTTGGTCCCTTATGATGATTTCTTTTCCATTTCTTGACTAAGAATCTCCCCACCCATCCCATTTATCACTCAGTTTCTATTTCTTTTTTTGTCGCCTCCTTTTTCTGCTTGTCTCAGTCTGTGTCATTCTTATTATTTTTTAATTCTATTTAATCAATCAATCTAACCAGCATTTATTCATTTCCTGCTCTGCGCCAGGCACTGAGGTTATAGTACAAAGAATAAAACAATTCCTCCTCTCGAGGAACTTGGGTTTTTATTCTTGGGAAAATCTCATGAGAACAGCTGTTTTTATGATTGAAAAATTTTATGGTTTTCTAGTCTTTCTTGCAATAATGCAAACTGAAAAGCACTGAGAAAATAGATAGCCAAGTGAACTCAAGTTTCTCAAACTTTCAAAAACTTCAACTTGAGAAAAGGAAAAAGGTTTAGGTCAGTTCTTGTTTTACTCTTGCCTAGTGTTCCCAGTCCCAAACAGTCAGCAGAAGGAATGAGCAAGGACTTAAGGGAGCAGTATCTAGTCATGAATAATTCACATGTACCTTATGAATGAATGCAGCACTTTGGCTGCACCTAACACACTTAATAGGAAGAGACAGGAAAAAACATTAAGGAAGGCAAACAAATGCTACTTTCTCTTGTTTTAAAAGTGGGCACAGAAAGAAAGGAAATCATCCAAATTTTAAGAAGAAATCATCCAAATTATAAAACACCTGAGAATCTAGTATGAAAATTCTAGTCTGATTTTCAAAGATTAAGTCAAAGAATAGGTAAAGGAAAATTTCCTCTCTACTATTGACATAGAAACTCTATTCATCTTAGTCAAACTCCTGTATTAAACACAGACCAGAAACCTTCACATTCACACAAACACACACACACACACATTATATTTTTCCAAATCTAGAGATAAAGTCTACATTCTCCTAAATACATATGTTTTCCTCTTTTCTCCCAAATGATCATTTCCCCAAGGCCCTTGTATTTATGTAAAGGTTGGATTCTACAAAGATCTAATGTCAGTGTACCTGGGTTCAAATACTGCCTCTAAGGCTGATTGTCTGCATTACCTTGAACAAGTCAGTTTCCTCATCTGTAAAATGAGATTGGATTAGATAGCCCAATTCTAAAGTCCCCTTCCAAGTCCTCCTCTATGATTTGATGATGCTCTCCCAAATCTTGATTGGATCAAGTCCTGGTTTTGTTCCCTGTAGTACAGTAACTGTTTGAACACTTAACTCTTTTACAGAAATTGAAAAGCTTTTTATATGAAATGAAATTACTAAATGTGCTAACATGCTACCTTATCTTCCTTGCAAGAAATGTTTTAGCATTTATCTGGTTATGTGATAGAAATGATTCAACTCATGCCATATTCAAATCTCCTTTCAAATGTCTTTACATGGAAAAACATTTTTCCTTTCATGTTAAGAAATAAACAGGTTTTGTGCCCTCAAATCATATTTTTGTCTAGCCTCTAGTAAAAGAATGGATTATCATAAAAGTTTTCATATTCCATTATAAAACTTTTCATCTTTTTTTGAGAACTTAATACAAGGTTAAAGTAAAAATAACTTTCCCTAACTATCTTCTGGACCATTTCACATGAATAAAAGTTCACCTTGTAAGAATCTTTACATTGGTCATGTACATCTTAGTGTGTTCATCTGTTAAAATTCTGAAAAGTAGATTAAGGGAGGGAGGAGGGGAAAGTGGTATCACGTCCCTTAAACCTGCTATAGGATGCATTGTTGTAACTTCAATGGTAAATTAGTGTGTGTGTGAAGTTATAGGATCCTTTCTTATCCCTCTCCAGTGAAATCCAAAGAAAGTCATCCAGCCTGGGAAAGGACAGTAATTCATCACCTCGGAGTGCTAAATTTCCAGAAAGAAGGAATACATCATTGGGTAAGCTAGTCTGTTCTTTTCGCAAAGCAGGTGAAGGTCTCATCTTTTGAAAGTCTATTCACTAGTCTAAACTTTCCAAACTGAAATGGAATGCCCAGGAGGGTATGGCTAGGAGATTGAAGCATTTCTTACCGTTGCCTGAGGGAGACAGTGCTCTTATAGTAAGCTCTAGAGAGTACACAGATAGCAAAGCCTTCTTCAATTGGCAGAGTCCTTAACAATTACATGGGCAACCTTCACCTTACTCTTGACCATATAAGATTAGGGATTGAGCCCAGATCCTAGGGGCAAGGAGGAATTTTCAAAAAACAAGGACATAGGAATATTGATGGAAACCAAAAGATCAGAAACTTCGTCCTCCCTACCACAGTTACTCAGGATGCCTTCACTGGTTGTCTACTATAGAAACCCATAGAGAGTATAGTTATGATTGCAGGCCTGTTTTTTATTGTCATTGAGAAATGGCAATATTTGAATGGTTAAGATATAAAGATATTGAACAATTTCACAGCAATCTTGGTGGGGATAAGTGAATTAATTAATGGAAGGATCTGTGATTTTTGTCAATACCGAGAACCTTCCATTGGTCTAGAGGATTGTTTGATACAAACAGACTGAGTGTTTAGCCTAGGTCAACATGGGTAATGTGTAATAGAACCCAACTCTCTTCTATTCAAATTGAGGTTGGATGATCTCTTGCTGGATATGTATTAGCCCCTTCCATGATTAGAGTCTATGATTTTTGTTGATTCATACTGTACTTACTATGGCATTCTGCCTTTTGAATGAGAGAAGACTTGTTTTCACATAATGGGGTCAAGGTTAGTCTTTAATGAACACACAGGTACTCATCTGTGGTTGTTTGCTTAGTTTTCTTTGTTGAAACAGATATGATGAAGCTGGGGTTACATGAATTGTAACTCTGGAATCTGCAATAAGACTTTTGGGTGCTGACTATCTGGGCTCTTCTCCATGGCCACAGACTCTCTCATCTCATCAGTGCATGAACATGGTTACAAGAGGGGCATTGGACAAGAGATGTAATCCCATCAATTCCTTATCACTAATGGAATAACATTAAAAAAAGAAAAGAAAAAATAAGCCCTCAAAACATACACACTATTAGTGGCTCCGAACATCATTTTTGAATGCAGATAGTATATTTTTTGCTGTGAAAAATGGGATTTCTCAGGCCTCAGGTTTTAGAAGAGGCTGGATTGATGAGTGTACATTATAAAGATATGAATGGATTCTACAAAACTAGGGACAGTGGAAATCATACTTCATAGATTCCTTTGAATGTTACTTAATGGAAGGAGAGCATTGCATTCTGGGATGATGATGCCAATCTTTGATTTTGAACTGAAATAACCATGATGGATCATTTTAGGAAAGATAGAATTTGTTTTTTTATTTTTATTCTCCCAATTGAATATTTATAAAGAAAATCATCATTTTATGTATATTGGCAGGTCTTAAAGATAGATGTCTGATATGATGGATAAAAGAACAGCAGTAATCATTACAATGATAGCTAGCATTTATGTAGTACTTTACAAATATTATAGCATGTTATCCACACAACAAACTGGGAGGTAGTTGCTAGTATTTATCCCCATTTTACAGATGAGAAAATTGAAGCACATAATGGGTAAGTGACTTGCCCACACAGCAACTTAAGTGTCAGAGGCTGGGTTTGAACTAGGGGCTTCCTGAGTCTAGATCCAACATCATACCTACTGTGACACCAAGAAATTTTAAAGGAGGCATAGATAGGACTGGATTGAATGGGTAAAATAGCAGTAAAGAAGTATGACGACTTAACCTAGAACCAAAGCATCTAAAGGATTGCTTGAGAGTGGAGGAAAACACTCCGAAACTTGTAGTCAATGCTGTTTTTTTAATCAGGATGAAATTTCTAAGATAGATACATATGAGACATTGATGGTATATGAAGATGCTCATGATCCCTAATGGGTTAATAACTGTTCTCCAATTGTTTTTGGTTGGTATACTAATTTTATCATTATTTTTACAGTCTTTTCCAGATCAAGACCTGAGTTAGAAAGCATCGTAACAGATTCCATCCCCACATTCAACAGCAGTCAGGTGCTTGCACAGATTCTAGATTTGGAAAAGGTAACTTTGATATGCACACCATAAAGAATAAACTATAGAGAATAGATGAGGGTTCAGTGAGGCACCCCATACAGGACTTTGGGGTGAATATATCTATATTAAGTTATAAAAACTTTCCATCATTCCTTAAAGCTTAATGCAAGGTGAAGGTAAAAATGAAAATTCACCTACCTTTGGGGGTTGTGAGACTCAAATGAGACAGTAATGCAAAGGTCTCGGGAAATGTTAAAATGTTGTCTAAATGTCAGTCATTACAATTGATGGCTATGATTCAGGTCCATTTCTCCTGAGTAAAAATTCCCCTCCTTCAGTGAATTTGTCTATTCAAGTCCTAGAAAGTCAATTTCGTAAAACATAAAAACAAGAAAGAAAGCAAATACTAACACAGTACTGGAAACTTCTTCATAATAAATATATTACTTCAGGCTTTGATTTCCTAGAGAACGTAGTCTTTAAAGTCTCTAGCATTCTTCCACTTTGGAGCCAGTGGCCAGGATGGTATTTTCATGAGATGTTTCTTCATAAGAAACTGAATTTGGAGAATCACAAATTCCTTTGATTCTCCTATATTTGTTTCCTTTTCTGTTAGTTCATTTTTAAGTCCCTTTGGCAAGAAGGAGGGTGTCATAAGACATGATCCTTAAATCCCTTAAAGCAGAAAAGAAAAGAAAACCAGGTTAAAAAGGTACCCCAAACCTGATTCATCTATGCTGTTGCCATTGGAAAAATGAGAATGGCAGATTCCTCTTGCAAATCTTTCCCCAAAGACGGAAATGTTCTATCTTTAATAACATCTTCTGGAAATCCTATCTGCAGATTTCTACATTCTAATCATTTATGTGCATCTGCTCACTTTTAAGTTTCCCAAGCTGCAAGACAATAGATATAACTTTGGGGACTTCAGAAATAAAGAAAATGCCAACTTTGGGTATTCAAAAATAAGGAAACCTTCCATCGCAACCAAAAAATGTTGTTTTTTTTTAATAAATAAAAGTGCTATCCAAACTGTCCACATATAATTGAAAGTACAATTAGCTCTATGATGTTTTTGCTACAATGTCAAGATGTTTAAAAATTTTATGATAACTTAAAAGGAAATGCATTTAATAACTGAGTTGTATCTGAGGTTGTGTGGCATAGTCAAGGAAATCCAACATTTAGGACAGACATACTTGGATTAATATCTTACTTTTGACCCTAACTAGCTGTGTAGTCATGAGCAAGTTATTTAGGATCGTAGATTTATACCTAGAAGTGACCCTTAGAGGTCATGAAGTCCAACTCCCTCATATTATAGATAAGAAAACTGAGACCCAGGAATAAGTGACATTTTCAGGGTCACATACCTATCAAGTGTCTGAGGTAGGATTTGAACCTGGGCTTTCCTGACTCCAAGTACATCACTCAATCGCCACTACACCACCTTTTACCACTCTGAGTCTCAATTTCCGTATCTGTAGAAAGGAGATAATAATATTAGGTTGTAGTGAGGCCCAAATGAGATGATGTATGTAAAGCATTTTTACAAGCCTTAACAAGCACTAAAGAATTATCTGTTATCATTATTATTAGGAGGATTGCTAGTATTGGGGTAAAAAAAATATATGGGTTTCAACTTTGTCTCTGACACTATCCCTGTAACTTTTAGCCAGTCACTTTACATTTCTAAGCCCCAGTTCACTCATCAGTACTGCTCAAAATTATAGTGCTGTGATTCATTGTTATTCTTTGAGCTACTGGACAATATACAAAAGTCTTAGTGCAGATTCCAGAGAAGGGATGTGACTTTAGTCAGTCGTGTATCTCTTTTATGGTAGAGGATACAGTCCTACAGCTCTAGAATCCTAGTCATCCAAAGGTCATGCCAATGGTCTTTCCACACTAAGTTTAACTTTTCTGAAACTCATGGTTTTCATTTGTGAAAAATGAAAGGGTTGGGTTAAATAATCACTAAGATTATTTTTGGCTCTAAAATTCTGTGATCTGTGGCTCAGTTGGAAGAGAAGCATCACAAAGGAGGAATAAGTCACAATTTAGAAATCACAAATGAACACCTGTAGTTCTTCGAACACATTTACTTAGGGTTCTCCTTTTTTGGTCCCATTCAAAGATAACAACATCTCCTGCCTGGGCAGTCTCTCATGTAGGTGTGCCTCCTGAGTCTCTCTGTCTCCCTTCAAAGAAAAAAGAAAGAAAATTTCATGCCTTAAAAACTTCTTTTGCTTGATGAGATTTTTCATTCCATGGTATATTTAGATTATTTAGTTCAGAGAAGGAAAACTAATTTATTTCAATGTAGCTTATATAGATTCTGTATTTTTATTAGTGACAAGATTTTCCCCAAATTCTCTCCCCCTTTTCCCTTCTCTTCTCCCTTTCCTCTCTTTTTTCCCCTCCCTGTTCTTCTCTTTCCTCTCTCCCTTGCCCCTCTTCTCTCTTTCACACACACATACTTACTCTTTCATATATACACTCATTGTATTCAAACATTATTCTAAGTGAAATTATTAAGTGATGTTTCTTGAATTTGGCATTTACTAAAGACAGGTCAGTTTTCATAAAGATCATTTCCAGGAATCCTAGAACATTGACATTTGAGACCCTCATACTGACTGCTGTTGCTGTCTCCTTTTCTCTAGATGATAAAGCAAAATTCAACTTCGGAAAACCTAAGAAGAGAAATCTGTGAGAATCATCCAGCCTATACAACAGATGACACTTTCTCATGGAACACTTTAGGGAAAAATATTTTCAACCAGTTTTGTCTTTCCAACATAACTCTATTGGAGTCAGCTATCCAAGAACTAAGAAACCAGCTGTCTCAGGTAAGTTGGGTATGTTTGACTAACAGAGTCAAAATCATGCTGTCTCTGTCACTGAGTCACTCTGAGTCAAGGGGCCAGTGGTGACCTACACCAGTGGTGCAATGCTTGCAAAAATATTGCCCTGCTTTCATAATATCTACAGCTCAATATTGTAGGGATGTCTCCTCAGTGTTTTCCTAAATGGTCTCATCTCATGCCACATCCTCCGCTGTGAATGATTATCCTAATTTCAGTATTGAATACAAAAGATTGCAGTGCTGTTAAGGTAGGCCTGCCCCATGAGTAATGAGATAAGGCTTTGTTTCAGTGTGGGTTAGGGTTTATATGTGTTTGATATCTTCATGGGAATACCTCAAGATGTGTGACATGTGAAAGTATAGCAAAAATAAAAAAAATATGTAGAGTAGCAAATAACCTGAAATGGGGCATTTTTATAAGGAAAATTATTTGAAAAGTGGAAAGAGCACTAATTGGAAATCAGGAGATCTGGTTTCTGGTCCTCCTTCTAGCATTCTGTGATTTACCGTTTCTTCTATGATCCTTAGTTTGGGCATCTGTCAAATGCAATCAGACACCAGATGATCTCTAAAGTCCCTTTCAGCTGTAACATTCCCTGATGATCATAAGTTGGATCTAGTCAATATTCCCCTTAAAAATATTACAGATTATCTTCAAGAGCATTCTCCTGTGGTTCCCAAAGAAACATTAGTAATACAATTCAATTACCATTAATAAAAACGTACTATCTACAAAGCCCTGAGCTAGGTGTTGAGTATACAAAGAGAAACCAAAACAGTCCTTGCCCACAAAGACCTTACATTCTATGCACACAGATAAGTAATAAAAAGCGTATTAAAAGTGATTGGGAGGAGGCTGATGGGCTGGGGGAGTGGGGATGAGTTAAAGGGAGAAGGAAGAGAAAACAAATGAGGACAAACCTCTTGAAGGAGGTAGTACTTAAACTGAACCTTAAATTAGGGACTTAAACATGATATTTTATACTTCAAACCATCTCCCTATATCCAAGAAATTAATTTCCTTGTCATGTATCCCAAAGAGACATTAGCAGTCACTATATCTATTTTTAATATTCTTTGTAAAATAAAATAGTAATAAATCTTTTAATAGAATGTAGAGTAACAGTAATTCAATAATTTTCCATGTGACTGCAGTGGTCCAACCCTAATTTTTCTTTTCCAATAGAAAGTTCCCATTTTGTGGAAAGTTTATGATCAACCAATAATAATGGTTTGTTAAGTGCATTTTAGGCATTATTCCAGGTCCTGACAAAGCAAAGAGAAAAGCAAAATGCCCCTGCTCTCAAGGAGCTTAAATTCTTTCAGGAGATAATAATAATAGATAAATAGATAGGTTGAAAGAAAGCAATTTTGTCTACCCTATGCTACTGCAAGCAAGTAGAAGTCTACAAAATATAGAAAAAAATCCATTATGTGTAAAAATATCATAGAGGGTTGGAACTTGAAGAAATGAGAGACCTTTTAGAATGGAGTTAGCTCTGAAAGGTGTGTCTTTTTAACAGTCTAGATTTCTGACATTTTCCAAATCAGTGAGGGAAGCAGATTAAAACTCTCCTAATATCTTCTTTTTCCTTTGGTGATTTTTCTTCTTTTTTTAGATCTCAAATGACCCCAACAAACAAATGATAGTCTTCCAAGAGTCAGCCAGGGTGCTGTCATTCTTTTCACAACTACAGGACCAAACTGCATTTTGGCAATTTCTCTCAAGTGTTCCCAATTTGTTCCAAGATGACACAAAATTAAAGGAGTTACTGGATATCCTCCATGAGGCAAACAGGTAAGAGAATAGGAGACTTAGGTGGGAAGGGCTTGTTTATAAACACAGTGAGGAGGTCACCTAGGAAGGCCACGGAAAGGCATTTAATTCACTGAAATACCAAGTATACAATCCCTCACCATGTAATCACAGACATTAGGTATGTCAGAGACAACTTGAGTGAAAGTCGATTTAGACTGTCCTGTAGATCTTGTGCCAGAATGTTCTTGACAGGATGTTTTCAAGTACATGACATGGTTCATTCAGTTTTAAATGTCTGAAATGTAATTTATTACTACCCTTGCATTCCTTTGCAAAATCAGTATGCCTCCCCAAGAATATAGTACTGAACTGTTTTTGTCAGTTTCTCTTCTATCTTATAGTCTTCTTTCTTTTAGTGTGAAAAAGCAGGTGCATTAACAGGAAGAAAGTGAGTCCTTTCTTTAAGGTGTAAGGGATAGGGAGAATTGGACCTGTGATTTCCTGAATATATGGAAAAATCTGCAAGGGGCAGGTCCTTCTACCAATCTAGGTTAGCATTTTCTCTGTAACTTTTGGTCTAAGACTGTGGTCTGGAGAAATGAGAACAACACAAAGCCAGCATGTGTCTGAGCTCCAAGGCCAACTGTCTCTCCGTTATGCCAGAGATATCAGATGCAGAGCTCTTGGATAGCTGGCATTCCAAGTCAGGTTAAAATATAATTGAGAAATATTTAACAAATAAATAAAAATGCAATACAACATAGATAATGTTAATTTGTGGTTTTCTAAGTTAATATATATCCCCCAAAGCTGCGTATGTACAGTTTGGTGGCCCCTCACTTCTATTTGAGTTTGAGACCACTGCCCCATGCCACACTGGTAAGAAGTGGTCAACCCAAGAAAGCAAACCCATGCTCCAGAAAAAAAGCCAAGTAGATAGAATTTTTACATGAATATCCAGTGTTGTGAATGTGTGAGAGAATGACAGATACTGGGACTGTAGATAGTAGGTTTTTGAATGAAGATCTGGATGAGTGATTGGGGGCAAGTGACAATTACTGTGTTTTCCTTCCAATTTTTTTTCTCTTTTTTGAAAACTATTTTTAATTTTCATCGTGCACTTTTATAAGATTTTGAGTTCTCCATTTTTCTGCCCCTTCCTCACCCTTCTTCCCCAAGATGACAAGCAATCTGGTATAGGCTACATATGTACAATCATATTAAACATATTTCCACATTAATCATGTTGTGAAATAAGAATCAGAACAAAAGGGAAAAATCATGAGAAAGAAAAAAAAGAGAAAATACTATGTTTCAATCTGCATTCAGACTCCTGGTCCTGCCAATTCTTTAACATCATAAGTTACAGGAGACTTGCTGGCTTGCCTTAGTGTAGGGAACTAGTACATTTGAAGTTCCCTAAACTGATGAAATCATAGGTCTAGATAAAACAAACAGACAAAAAACCCTCCTATGTGAATTTCATGTGGAGAAACAAAAAAATATCTCTATGTGCTATCCCAATAGAGTAAAACATGTGCAAAGAGTATATTATATTGAGGCAACCAGGCAGCAGCACGGTGGATAGATAGATCATTGGACTGGAGTCAGAAAGACGACAGTAAAACCCAAGTTCACATTCAATCTGTCTACCTCAGTCTCCACATCTGTAAGATGGGAATAAGAAAAACTAGCTCCCAGTGCTGTTATGAGAATCAAATGAGAATATTTATAATACACTTTGCAAATCTAAAACTCTGTATAAATGCTAGCCATTGTTAGTATTATGTTTCCTAAAAATTTGACAGGAAAATGTGATGTTATAATTATATAATCATACAGATTACTAGATAATAATTATAGATGCCATATATTAACATATGACAGAATTTTTTTAAGAAAAGAAAGAGCAGCACCTAATAAAAACAAAGGTCATTTGATTGTCTTATCTGGTCTTAAACCTGTCATTCTTTAAGTGCCTACTTAATTGTCCCCAATTTGTAAAGCTTTTTCTCTACTTGGGACTCCTTTAATTAATGTTTCTATACTAGCAAAGTGTTCCTTAAAGAGCCATCACTTACCTCAAGCTTGACAATATTTATCTCCTAGCTTGTGGCCTCAGGGTTGCTGTTCTGGCCTTTAGTGAACACAAATAATAGACACAAATAAGTCTCATCAATACACTTCCTCGTTTCCTCTAGATTGTTTTGTTCAAGGATAAATGGCTCTAAATCTCAAATCACCCAAATCAGATTTCAATAATGTTCAGTAATGCAATTGTGATGCAGTTGGACAAAACAGAGAGTTCCTGAAAGCTATACAAGAGAAAGTCAAAGGCAGTTCTAGGCCTGGACATACGTTAGCAAGAGTGTGTCATTCCCTTCCTTTCATTTCTTTACATTATTCCTACGGGTCTTCTAGGAAAACTTCCACTTTGAATAGATGAAGAGGAGAAAAAAATAACTTATAGGAGAAATCATTTCAGATCATCATTACTGATATAATTAATTATGGGAAGTATTGAGGGAGGGGAAGAGAATGGAAGGGGAGTAAGGAGAGAAGGGTTTTTTTAGTCTTCATTTGTTCAGAGAAGAGAATATTGACATCCAGGTCAGGTGGTGGGCTAAAGCTGGACAGAGATCCCAACAAATTGGATTTTAAAGTAGAATTCAGAAGTCAAACTCTAGGGACCAAAAGGTTAATATAAAGGTGATGGTCCTAGATGACTTTGGGTTCAATGGCATATGAAGGCCACTATAGAGTTGGGAAGACTTGGTCAAGTCCCATGTCTGATACTTAACAAGCTAAGTAAAACAAAGTTGTCTAAATAAGACGCTTAATCTCTCACTTCCTCCTAGGAAATTCTCTAAAAGATGGATCGACAAATTATTTATTTATATTTTAAGCTTTATTTAAATATATAAAAAACATTCTTAGTCTTGGTCTCGTTTGCTAATTCTTGCTCTGAAATACTAAGTTGTAGGGCAGGGAGTAATCTTAATCATTAGAAGGATTTCCTTGGGTAGGTGTTCCTTTAACCAAATGCAATGGGGAGGAGGCATGTTGGGTAGTAGGAAGTCCTTTCTAGGTCTAACACTCCATGACTACATTCTCACTGAATATGAGATCCATTCACTTGAAAACATATCAAAGTTAGGCCCAGACTTTATTATTGTACATAAGGTCTGCTGACATACTTGGAATATGAGAAAGGAATTGTACTTAATACCTCAAATTGCAAATATGCACTGACTTGGTGTGGGAAAGAAGGCCAGTTTGAAGATTTACCATTGAATTCTAAATCACAGAGAGTGAATCTGTTCCTGGATTGTCAACCATCTGTGAACTACTTAATGATATAAGATAAACTCTTGTGCTTTGTAATGGGGAATAAACGTCTCTATAGTGCCTACTACAAGCCAGGCATTGTGGTAAGTGCTTTTACAAACACTATCTCATTTGATTCTTATGACAGCCTTGGAAGTCAGACTATTGTTTTCCTTGTTTTATAGTTGAGGAAACAGGACAATTAAATGGCTGGCCTAGCTCTCATGCCTGAGGCTAGATCTTAACTCAGGGCTTCTCAACTCCAGTTCCAGTGCTCTCCATTCACTATACCACCTAGCTGTCTAGTAATTAAAACATACAATGGGGAGAGTAGGCATTTTGCTACTTGGAACTGGAATTATACCTTCTTAAGTTATGGAATCAAATTCTTTAACACCAGTGACCACCAAAGTATTTAGAGTTCAGAGTCTTAGACAAAGATCATCCTCATTCATACTTTGCTCTAAGTACACGTTTCACTTAGAAGTTATTTCCTTCAAGTCATTTAAAAACCTCTTTCAAAGGCAACTGAAACCTGGAGTTGCCCAAAATAAATGTTATACATGATCTGAGCCACCTGTAAATCCAATGTTTTCTTCAGATGCTAAATAGCTCTTCCATTTTTTCTAGGAAACTGGGATGAAAGTTTTAACTGAATAATATTTGCCACCCACCATTACTATTGATAATGATGTATATTTGTACAGAACTCTACCATGTATAAAACTATTTCAGAACAATTTCCTCCAAGGAATTGGCATCTTATATTTGATCCTTGTAACAACTTTGTAAGTAGAGAGGGCGAGGCATTCTTTTCCCCATTAACCAGATAAGGTGAGCTTCAAAGAAGTAGAAGAAAATTTGCCCACGGTCAAACAGCTACATAGTGGCAGAGATGGGAAACATTATATAATAAATATATGTATATATATTCAGTATTTGTATGTATATTCACTATTATTATATGCGCATGCAAATATATGTAAATATCCACATTATGTACACATGCAAAATATGTAAATACCCCAAAACATTTGTATATATGCACATAATGCAAGATATACAAATTATAGGTTAGTTTCTACAACAGAAAACAGTTAGACAATTCATCAAATGTAGGAACTTAAATCTCAACTTGTCTGCCTAAAGGTGATGGCTTCATAAAAGCCTTTTGTTTTGATTACCACTATAAGTAAATGAAAATGTTGAATGTCTATCTCTTTGATAAGTATTTTAAAACTCACTACTTGTAAAATGCAAACATACCTGTAGATGTGCAAACATATTTTCATTTATAAATTACTAGCATCGGGAGAAAGGAACTTTCTTAAGCAACCCATTGCTTTGGAAGGAAAAATGTAAATTTGAGCAAAATGTGTGAATATGCTAATTGTTCTTCCTTCCTGGCTAGTCTTTAGTCTTAGCAGAAATAGGTTTATGTAAGTCCTGTAAATTAATTAGACCTTTAATTTTTAGTCTAATCAAGACAGAAAAAGTCTTGATGAGAGGATTTCCTTTCCTCAGAATTCCTTACATCAATGGAATTATAGGTCTGGAGGGAAAAAAAAATATTCCTTCTAACCCTAACATTTTTTGTCTACATCCTCATTGACCATGAGTGAGTTAAAAGGTCTTTGACTAAAATCTGAGTAATTAAAAAAATTGCATTTAAAAATGTCATCAAATGCTTCCATACTCAGGATTCTTAGCTTAGAACAAAAGATTGTTGGACTTGATGATCTCTGAGGTCCCTTTCAGCTCTAACTCTGATTTTATGATTGTTATTAAAGCTTAGACATGATTTCCAATCTTTTCTTGCTCCTTTTAAGGAAAAAAATGGTTTTACCTACCCTCTCATTTGTAATCTTAACAGCAGAATGTCAAACTAATGTGAACTTTACTTACTTCATTTTTTGGCCTTTTTAGAAAAACAAACACTATTTTGAGGCTGTGGGTTTTCTGCGAATGTCATGCTCCACTCGGGCTTGAGAATACCATGCTGGGATTTTGTGCATGAATGAACCAACAAGTAATTAAATTACAAAGGCAGTCTCTTGTCTGCTATGTTATAGGAATAATTTCCTACTCTCCAGCCATTTTCCACTTGAGTAACCTTTTGTTTCTGTCTGTAAACCTTGAAGCACAATCTGGTTTAATTGTTTTTCAACTCTTAGTGCTCTGTTGGTAGTGCAGAAGGTTTCTCCACGTGTCACGAGTAGCGAAGGATTCCAGACCATCCAGAAGTCTGTTAAGCACCTGCTCTACACTCTGGACACTTCCGACCAAGGTACTCACTTCAGTCTTACTCGGGCCATTGCGCTGTTGTTGTATGGCCCAGGAATAGCATCCGACTGAACTAAGGAAAAAATAATAGCATGGAGTCTGTGGCATGGCTAAAGGCCATCTCGAAATAATGTTCAGAATGTAGAAGACAAAGAATGACTCGGGAAAATAGATTGTGTTCCATAGTTTTTGTTTAACATGAAAATGACCATCATTGGTGCATGAATCTGTATTTTTATATGAAATATTATTATCAAGGATTTCACCTCAGCAAGACACAAATATATTGAGAGTGGTAATTAGGAGAGTAGTTCTCATTTAATTTAACCAATCATAAATCTTTTTTTTTTTGATGGGGGGAAAGCCTAAACTCAACTGAATTCTACTTATCCTTATTACTGCCCTCCTCTCCCTCTCCCTCCCTATATACTTTGATCAAGAATTCGGTCTTTAGCAATGACATAAAAACCTCATCCACCATTCTGAACATGTATCTTTTTGCTTTAAAGGGGACCAAGTCAAGGATGGGAGGATCAGGGCCCATACAGCATCTCTAGTAGGAAAACAAATCAAAACCTATGCCCTCTATTGGTAGATTTTTTAATCTGAGGACAGCATTATATATTACAGGCACAGACAGAAGGAGAGAAAGAGTTTGGAATTTGATGAAAAGATTTCCTGCTTTACAAACATTCTCTTTCTACTGTGTGAACAAATGAAGGAATTTCACTCTGTCATGTGACTTTCTCCATAGCTACAATTTCTCACTTTGAAATATTATGTAGTAGTTGGTTTTTTAATCTTTAGACAACAATGAAAGTGATATTAGCACTTCTTCCATGGTTCTAATAGGCTTACTTCTCTTTATCCTTCCTGAACACAGTTATTATCCTGTTCAAATGAAAAGCACGAGACCAAGGAATTAGGAAAACAGCTAGCAGAAAGTCTAAAGTGAAAAGTTTTATTAGTTTTGTAGAATTTTTCTTTGTCTGATTATAAGTATTAATGACTAGGGGGCAGGTTTGATATTATAGTTTAGCTACTTTGATATTATGTGTCTTTTAATGATCTTAAAAAACATTAGCAAGACAGTCCAAGCTATCAGAGCCTAGACCTAATAATCACTGTCAGTTCAGTAACCTATTATCAATTATTTTTCTTGGTGTTCTTTCCATTGGTGTTTTAAAGTTCCAGGCACCTTCTTCAAGTGCCTCCCCACCAGTTTTTTCTCTTTTATCTTCAGGCTCACACCTTGTAATTACAGAGCAAAGTGATAATGTTATGAAATTTCACAAAGGACAAAAGTCTCAAAAGCCCTTCAAGTGCCTTTGAAGCCAAAGAAATAAGTAGTAGTTGTGGTGAACTGAGACATCAAAATATGTGTGTATGTGTGTACATGTGTACATATATGTATATGTGTCTATGTATGTATGTGTATTTATGTATGTATATTATAACTCACATTTTCCCAAGGAATAATCCTATCCAACCAACAACCAGGTCACATTCCTTATTGTGATAGTATACTTTCATAGGTTTCAGGGAAATCATTGGATAGACCTAGAAAGGAGGAACAACTATCAAAGAAATAAGTTTCATTAAGATATCTAAATGGGCAATTCATAGTAATTTTGGTGTTTGGGTTTTTTGAGTTCTTGAACTTTCATATAGATAATGAGATTTTTGGTATCTGCAATTTAGATCACTGGGGTTCTCAGAGCAAAATTTACCTTGGTAACTCATTGAAATCTGCTTTCTAATAAAATGGGACATTTTCTGTTAGATAGTAAAACAAAACAAAAACCCCCCAAAACCACACCCTCTTCTGCTTAGCGGAGGTTATTACTGTGCTAGATTTTTATGTGTACTCTTTCTAAACATGCCTGACCCCACCAGTGAAAAAGAAGTAAATTCTGATTTGATAAAGGTTCGTTAAATTTTACACTTCATTAAGATCTATTTAGTACATCATTTCTTCAAAGATATTTTATAGTCCCTTAGGGACAAGAGACCAAATTTGCCTTCAGAAAGTCAATTTATTCCCTTCCTAGCATCAGGGTTGGGGCCAATATTCATATGTTAAAAAATCATTTCTCCTAGTTATTCATTTTATCAATTCAACAAGGAAGAGAAATTCCATTACTCTTTTATAGATGCAAGCAAAGTAAATTTCTTAGCATCACATGGGAACCTAGTAGTAGATCTGGAGGGAACCCTAAAAAGAGTGATAAAAGCTAATATACAAGCAAAGAGCTTTGCAAATCTTAAAGTGCTGTATAAATGTCAGCTACGATTATTATTAGTTATATTATAAGAGATCAGTGGTCTACCCCACACACTTAAACATGTCTACCTTTCATGACAGATAATTTTCTCTCCAAAGCCTCCTCATTCCCAAACTTTCTTTTTAATTGATATTTCCTTTGTCTTTAGAATTAATTATTGCAAAGGAGCAATCCTTCCCCATCCTGTGAAAAGAGCCTGGCTAGTCTTGCCTCCTGATCAGTCAGGTTTAAGCTCTAAATAGGAGACCAGAGAGGACCAAAGTTGATACTAATCAGTAATACTAGAGGCAAACACTATGGAAACATGACCAGGATGAAAATAAGAGACAGAGCCTTTTGAATTTGTGGAGCTATTTTTATTTAATACAAGAAGTTAAGCTAGCTATATTGATAGGCAAAATGTACAATAACACTATATTGCAGCAATAAGAGCTCATAGGCAATTTTAGAATATATTAACTGGAGAAAACAAAAGAGCTATTAAAGTCAGTAATAAGACATTCTATTGAAAGAGATTAGGTTGAACTTAAAAGCTGCAATCACTGAGATGTATTAGTTTCTTTATAAAGAATGAAGTGCATCTCCAGAGAAGGTGATCGTAATGAGGAGAAGCACAGTGATATCATTGCACCAAATGGGATAGATAAAAGCATCAAAGTATGTGTGATTTTTATTTATGGTGTGACCATTGAGAACATTTTCATTTTTTAATGTTGATATAATGCTATTGTGTATTTATGCTTTTTACAATAGAACTTTCCATAGGAAGTTGAATTAGCAACACATTTAACTTCTAGGGCTAATGTAAGGTGTTGAATTAAATCTTTCAACATCCAGTATAATTTGCATCAGCCCAACCTCTTTCCCAATGTATCATGATGATATTTGAGGCCAGTGAAGACAGATCTGCTAACACTGCCCAATTTACATTTTCAGCTGCATTCAGAATAGATCAGGGATTGTGTTTAGGAAAGGTCAGAGATGCTGGGAAGCAATAGACAGTGATGTCAGTAAGCAGAACTTGATTCAGCTGAAGGAAGATCATCTTCAGGGCCGAACACCAAATGCTGGAAGTTTCTCCACTACTTTGCTTAGCATTTGATCTTACTTTTATTATACAATAACCACTTACATTTCTAGATCTAAGGTAGACTAGATCCTTTGATTCTAGAGTTTGAGTGAGACTAGAATTTGTTAGAAATATGAGGCTTTGATCTTCAAGGCAAGTTTGTTTAGTATGCATATGTGTATTTGTCTATAAATGTTTCTAACAGTTATGTAATCAAAGGTGTCTCATGATTTCCTTAGGAAAAAGAAACCTCAAGATTTTATTCTTGTTTCGTTAAGTCAAAACAGATTCCGACAGCTTCTGCTACAAGTTGTAACAACAATGAAAAAGCTAACAAACATTTTTTTTAATTTTAAAGTGTAGTCAATATCAGTGTTATTATTTCAGATGGACCAGGCAATGCAACATCTTACTGGAAAGAGAATGGGGAAGAAAAGCTATCTCCAAGCAGTTTGGCTGCTCAGTAAGTCTACATATATTTTTTCCAATGCCTGAATAAATACTTTGCCTGAACAACCAGAATCATTCATAAAAGTAACAATCAACATAGGTATGACTTTTTCTGTTTACTACCATTAATTACCTTCTATGTGCAAGGTACTCTACTAGGTACTGGGGATAGAAAGAGAAACATGGTAAACATCACTGCCCTCAAGGAGCTTCTATTCTTTTGGTTCATATATATGCACATATATTTATATATATACACATATATTCATATACATGCATATATGCACATATATACATACATATACATGCATGTATACACATAGATGTGTGTTTATATGTGTATATATAAATATATACATACAAACATATACATACATACACACACACATATAATGTTACAAGGTAATTTGAGGTAAAAAAGAGCACTAGCAGTCAAGGTAGCCTTCATGAAGGAGTTGGCACAAAAGCCAAGCCTTTGGAGAAAGGTAAAGAGTCCATCAGGCCAAAGAGATGAGGTAGTATTTTCTAATGATAGAGGATTTCTTATTTGAATGTACAGGAGAGGGAGATGGAAATTACAAGTAGGATATTTTGAAATATGGAATGAATGAAGGCAAGTAGCATGAACTAAGGCTTGAAAAGTAGATTAAAATCAGACTGTGGAAGGCTGTGAATGTCAGGCTAAAGGTGCGATTTCATCCTAGAGACAATAGGTTATCCCTAAAGGCCTTTGATGGAGCATTGACATGATCAGACTTGTGCTTTAGAAGATTATTTTGGTAGCTAAGGGAAAAGACTGAAGATAGAGACCATTTCGGAGGTTATTGCAATGATCAAAGAGATGAGTGATGAAGGGCTGACCTCGGGTGATAGTTGTGTAAGTGGAGAGAAAGGGAAAGATTCAAGAGATGTGGTAAAGGTAGACTTGATAACTAATTGCAAATAGAAGGTCCAGCAAAAGAAAAGAATCACAGCATCTTAGAACTGAAAGGGAGCTCATTGGGTTCTTTACCTGGGGTGTGTGAACTTACTCTTTTTAAAAATACATATTTTGATAATTGTATTACAGTATAATAATTACCTTTATAATCCTATGCATTTTATTGTATACATTAAAAAACATTATTTTGGGAAGCGGTTCATAGCAGTCATCAGACAGACAGCCAAAGAAGTCCATGACATAGGGAAAGGCTGTGAGAAGCAGAAAGGAGGTCGGTGTCTCTGGGCTGCCGAAACCTGGAGTGAGGTATAAGAAGAAAGACCAGAGAGGTAGGATGAGGGGCCAGGTTTTGAAAGGCTTTCAGTCAGGATGCAAAAAGATTTTAGGCTAGTATATTATTGGACTTGATCTCATAAGGTCAAATTCAACTGGGATAAATGCAAAGCCTTACAATTTGGATTCAACTACACAGGTAAAAGAAGGGAGAAAAATGGCCGGATGTCAGTCCTCTGAAAAATATCAAGAGGTACTAGTGACCTATCTAACACGTACATGAACAAGAATTCCCAATAGAGTATATCCATTTAATGGTCACTCAGCATTTACTTAATGTATTCAAAGAATGTATGTATATAAGGAGAAAGAAGGGGGATTGAATCATTACCTCCCAAGGCAGTTCGTTCCACTTTTGGGCAGCTCTAATTGTTAAGAAGTTTTCTTTACATCAGCCTTAAATATACCTCTTTTGCATCTTCTACCGATTGCTCCCGGTTCTGTCCCCTGGGTCCAAGCAGAATTCTTCCAGATGGCAGTCTTTGAGATACATGAAGACAGTCATCGTGCCCCCTGCCCAAATCCTCTCCAATCTAAACATCTCTGTTTCTTTCAAGCAATCCTCATATGGCTTTATCTCAAGACCCTTTATTATCCTGGATGCCCTCCTCCGGACACTGTCTCGGTTATCAAACTCCACACTCAAACATGGCACCATCACTGAACACAGTGCTCTTAAGGCAGTCTGACTCATGCAGTGAAGTAGGATTGGCAAGTGCCTAGTGTGGTGCTACGCATCTTTGAATGGAATCCAAGACTCTATTGACTTTTCCTATTGCTGTATCACACACAATTGAGTTTCCAGGCCACTAAAACCCTCTGATCTTTTTCAGAGGAACTGCCATCTATCCTTTTTTCTCCCTTCTTGTACCTGAACTGTTGAACCCAAGTTGTAAGGCTTTGCATTTACGCCAGTTGAATTTGACCTCATGAGAGCAAGTCCAATATTCTAGCCCCAACTCTTTCTGAATCCTGACAAAGTCTTTTACACCTTGAGCCCTCTCCAGTTTTCTTACCCCTTACTCCAGGGATCCCGCAGCCCAGTGACACTGGCCTCTTTGGTGTTCCTCACCTTCCAGACCCTGAGCATTTTCACTGATTATTCCCCATGCCTAGATCATTCACTCTTCATCTTGCTTCCCTGGCTTTCTTCAAGGCCCATTTTCTTTGAGAAGCCTTTCCTGATTGCATGTAATCTTAGTGCTTTCCCTCTCTTGAGCATCTCTAATTTATCCTATGTATATATTATTTGTACATAGTTATGTGCATGCTGTTTCCTCCATTAGACTGTGGGCTCCTTAAGAGGAGCGATGGACTTTTACTTTTCTTTGTAAACCCCAGCACTTAGCATAATGCCTGATACATCGTAGGCACCCAGTGAACGCATATTAGTCATCCCTCCCAGTTTTATGTCTTCTGACAATATCATCCAGTGTTATCACAGTATTTATGTCTAAAAGTGAAGGATAACACTGAGGTTATGAATTTGAATTTGGGTGACCGGGACAATGATTGTTCCCTCAACAGAAATAGGGAAGTATTTGAGGAGGGAAAGAGAGGAAAGATAATGATATATCTGTTATCAGATAATGAATTCTCTTCTGGTTGAGTTGAATTTGATATGCCTACAGAACACACAAATGGAGATACCCATTAGAGAGAGTTGTGGGATAAGAGTTCAGGAGAGAAGTTTGGACTTAGAGATTTGGGAATCATCTGCATGGAAGTGATCACTAGACCCATGGGTGAGTACATGGGATAGCTTAGTATTCTATCAGCCACCCAAGGATGGGATTTACATCTTCCTAAATCATAGTAAGGCTATTATCTATTCATTTGGGAATATAGTCTCAATTTAGTTTTGTTTTGGATAGTACCAATAAAATATAGCTTTTTTTTAAAATTGTATGGTCATACTGTGGTATGCAGAGATAGACTGGAATAAATTTGTCTTGTGAAAGTAAGAAAATCCGACCTTAATGATTAGGGATTAATGAATTGTCTAATCTGAGAGCTGAAGATTTCATGTTATAGCTCCTCTGAGGACTTGTTATATGCATAAAATTCATCATCTTCCCCAAGCTGTGAAATGGCTGAAGGTGTCAGGTATATTGCATGGGTCCATGTCCCACTTACATTAATGGCAAGAGAATGCAGTGGCACTCTTGCCCAGAACATTAAAGGAGCCAAATGGTGGGAAGTGGCAATACCCTGGATCAAATTGGCCTTTGCTTGGTGGATAGGAAGAGTCTAGTGCGTAGGTGGGTAGAGGAGGCAGGGCGAGGCCACAGCAGTCTCTCTGGTGCTAGATTCTCAATGTTTCTTCCTTTGTACAATCATAGTGATGGGGAAACACATTCATGCATGCCTATTTCTTTCTAACAGCATGACTTGTGTTCCTCTAGAGCCTACACAGCCTCTATACGCTCCACCATGTGGCTGTTTATATATTCCACAAACATTAAGATAGTGATTCTCAATGGAGCTAGTACAGTCAAAAAAGAAAGAAAACAAGCATCTATTCAGTGTCTACTCTGTGGCAGGCCCTGGGCTAAGCACTTTACAACCATGATCTCATTTGATCCTTGCAACAACTCTGGGAGGTAGGTGCTGTTATTATGCCCATTCTCCAGTGGACGAACAGGCAGACAGAGATTAAGTGACTTGCCCAGGGTCTCACAGCTTATAAACCTCTACAACTGAAATTTAACTCAGTTCTTGCTAACTCTAGGCCTGATCCTCTAGCCGCTGCACCATTCTCTTTTAAGCTAAACTTAAAATCATGGTATCTGAGTTTAAATGATGACCAGTTACTTATGATCTGTGTATCCTTGAGCAAGTCACTTAATCTCTCTGTGCCTCAGTTTCCTCACTTGTAAATTGAGAGAGTAGGACTAGTTGACCTCTAAGATTCCTCCCAACCCTAGATCTGTCTTCCTATGATTTTGACCTTATAGTCTTCTTAAGGGTCTCTTCATCACCTGTCCCACCTGTCCTGAGTTGTCCTGCCTGGAAATTACTTTCACCTGACAGTGCTTGACTCTATTAAAGATTTATCTAACTCTTCCACAGCAGGAAATGCCTTTAGTCTACAACCCTTGTGACTGAGGGAAAAGACTGTGGATGAAGAGGGAAAAACTACATGGTAGGGATAGGGAAAGAAAGAAGGTAAGGAAAGTAGGTGGTGTAGTAGATAGAGCACTGAGTCAGGAGTCAAGGAGACTCATCTTCATAAGTCTGAATCTTGCCTCAGACATTTAATAGCCATGTGACCCTGGGCATGTCACTTCACCTTGTTTACCTCAGTTTTCTCATTTGTAAAATGAGCTGAAGAAGGAAATGACAAACCATTCCAGTATCTTTGCCAAGAAAACCCCAAGTGAGGTCACAAAGAGTCAGACATGACTGAAAACAACTGAACAACAACAGATCTTTAGTAGGCAGAATGGTATAATAGAATGCTAGGTTTGGAGTCAGAAGATTTGAGTTCAAATCCCAACATTGTCAGTGCCTATATGACCTTGGATAAATCACTTAGTCTCTTAGGATTTCATCATGCATAAAATGAAAGAGTTGGAGGATCTCCAAGATCCCTTCCAGCTCTAAATTAATGGTTCTATGACTCCCAGATCCTGAGAACAAGCAGCTGAATAGGTTGCTCCTCAACAGTCTACTCTCTGATGCTACAGAGAGAAACCACCAGCCACTTCTTAAAACAGATGGCATGAGACTCTGCAGACCTTTTTCTAGTCTGTCTTTGAGATCTGCAGTCCAAAAGAAAGAAGGGACAAGGCTTATTAAATTCAAGACCTCTACCCTCCAGAAAACTCAGATGCTTAGGGTATAGATAAGAATATAACTAGAAAGTCTCCTTATTAGAGACAATCTAGTTCAATACTTATAAAATTGAGGCAAATGACTCACCCAAGGTCACATGAGTTACTCAACAGGACTTAAATCCAGTTTTTTGGACCTCAGTCCAATGCTCTCTGCATTTGGCATCCTGTTGCCTGTCTTTTAAGTTCTGCCTTTCTGGGTGATTCTGAACATTTCCTACAGCTAAAACACAGATCATTTATCATCAACTTTCTTGGATGCCCCAGAATTCCCCCACTGAACCCACACCTTGAGAAAATCTGCTCTAGGGCAATATTCTTTAAGTACATTTTAATCACGTCAGAATCCTGTAATAACACGGATCGTTATGGCATGAATTCAGCAATCAATAGTGCCGGTCAAATCCCATTGCATGTAAAAACCAGAAAGAGAAGAATCCTGATCTTACATGGTTAGCCTATAAACCAGGTGTTATTTCTGTCTTTCATGATAATGGAATTGTGAAAGGTCTATGGGTCATTTCATGATAAATGAACAAACAAATTTTGTGTATTTCTGTAGACAAGCTTTTTCAGAAACACATGCACACCCAACAATCTGTGAGCCTCAGAATCATATTTTTCCCCCCTTCAAATTAGAACTTCTTTTTTTAGGTTCATTTATTTATTTATTTAATATAAATTTATCTATTTAACTTTTTACATTCATTTTCACAAAATTTTGGGTTCCAAATTTTCTCCCCATTTATCCCCACCCCCACCCCAATATACCAAGCATTCTAATTTTCCCTCTCACCAATCTGCCCTCTCTTCTATCATCCCTCCCTTCTCTTGTCCCCATCTTCTCTTTTGTCCTGTAGGGCCAGATGACTTTCTATTCCCCATTAACTGTATTTCTTATTTCCTAGTAGCAAGAACAATACTAAACAGTTGTTCCTAAAACTTTGAATTCCAAATTCTCCCCATCCCACCCTCCCCACCCATTCCCTTTGGGAAGGCAGGCAATTCAATATAGGCCATATCTGTGTAGTTTTGCAAATGACTTCCATAATAGTCGTGTTGTGTAAGGCTAACTGTATTTCCCTCCGTCCTATCCTGCCCCTCATTGTTTCTATTCTCTCTTGATCCTGTCCCTCCCTGAGTGTTGACTTCAAATTGCTCCCTCCTCCCATTGCCCTCCCTTCCATCATCCCCCCCACCCTGCTTATCTCCTTCTCCTCCACTTTCCTGTATTGTAAGATAGGTTTTCATATCAAAATGAATGTGCATTTTATTCCTTCCTTTATTCAAATGTGATGAGAGTAAACGTCATGTTTTTTTCTCAGCTCTCCTCTTTTTCCCTCCACTAAAAAGTCTCCTGCTTGCCTCTTGAATGAGAGATAATTTACCCCATTCATTTCACCCTCTCTCCTCCCACTACATTTCTCTCTCACCATTTACCTTAATTTCTTTTAAGATATGATCCCATCCTATTCAATTCACTCTGTGCTCTGTGTGTGTGTGTGCGTGCATGCGTGTACATGTGTGTGTGTATGTGTGTGTGTAGTCCCACCAACCACCCAGAGACTGAAAAGTTTTAAGAGTTACAAATATTGTCTTTCCATGTAGGAATGTAAACAGTTCACTTTTGGTAAGTCCCTTATGACTTCTCTTTGCTGTTTGCTTTTTCATGCCTCTTCTCATTCTTGTGTTTGAAGGTGAAATTTTCTTTTCAGCTCTGATCTTTTCATCAAGAATGCTTGAAAGTCCTCTATTTGATTGAAAGACCATTTTTTCCCCTGAAGTGTTATACTCAGTTTTGCTGGGTAGATGATTCTTGGTTTTAGTCCTAGTTCCTTTGACTTCTGGAATATCCTATTCCACACCCTTCGATCCCTTAATGTAGAAGCTGCTAGATCTTGTGTTATCCTGATTGTATTTCCACAATACTGGAATTGTTTCTTTCTAGCTGCTTGCAATATTTTCTCCTTGACCTGGGAACTCTGGAATTTGGCCACAATGTTCCTAGGAGTTTCTCTTTTTGGATCTCTTTCAGGTGGTGATCGATGGATTCCTTCAATACTTGTTTTGCCCTCTGGTTCTAGAATTTCAGGGCAGTTTTCCTTGATAATTTCATGAAAGATGATGTCTAGGATCTGTTTTTGATCATGGCTTTCAGGTAGTCCCATAATTTTAAAATTGTCTCTCCTGGATCTATTTTCCAGGTCAGTTGTTTTTCCCATGAGATATTTCACATTCTCTTCCATTTTTTCATTCTTTTGGTTTTGTTTTGTGATTTCTTGGTTTCTCATCAAGTCATTAGCCTCCATCTGTTCCATTCTAATTTTGAGAGAACTATTTTCTTCAGTGAGTTTTTGAACCTCTTTTTCCATTTGGCTAATTCTGCTTTTGAAAGCATTCTTCTCCTCATTGGCTTTTTGAATCTCTTTTGCCAATTGAGTTAGCCTATTTTTCAAGGTGTTATTTTCTTCAGCATTTTTTGGGGTCTCCTGTAGCAAGGTATTGACCTGTTTTTCATGCTTTTCTTGCATCTCTCTCATTTCTCTTCCCAGTTTTTCCTCCACCTGTCTAACATGATTTTCAAAATCCTTTTTGAGCCCTTTCATGGCCTGAGCCCATTGGATATCTATTTCGGATGTTTGGGATACAGAGGCCTTGGCTTCTATGTCTTTCCCTGATGGTAAGCATTGTTCTTCCTCATCAGAAAGGAAGGAGGAAACATCTGTTCCCCAAGAAAGTACCTTTCTATGGTCTTATTTTTCTTCCCTTTTCTGGGCATTTTCCCAGCCAGTTACTTGACTTCTGAGATTCCTCTCCACACCCACCTAGATCTGCCCAGCTCGTGCTTGGGGTCTGAGATTCAAATGCTGCTCCCCAGCCTCAGGGCTTTCAGCTGCAGGCACAGCTGCTATTCAATGTGAGCTTAAGTTCTGGTGCTCAGGTGGGGGCAGGGCTGCCTCCCAGGCTCAGTTCCCTCATGGGGTTTGTGTGGAGATCTTCAGTAATGGATCTGAGGTCCTGTCCACTCCGGGAACTCCTGGCTGCCACTGCCTCTGCCGCTGCCTCCCGAGGGGGCCTGAGTTATGGAGACACCCCGCTCCCCTCTCGGCCAGCCCAGAAGTCTCTCTCACTGACCTGTGCACCTGTGGGTGGAGGGATTTTCATGGCTGCCGGAGGTTCGGTCCCTGAAGCCTGCTCGGATCTGCTCCTCTTGGAGCCGAGTGGCCAGGGCAGGGCTGGGCTCCACTGTAGAGTATGCGACAGCCCTTTGGTGCCGGTTTTTCAGGGCTCTCTGGAACAGAAATCTCCTCCACTCAGTTGCTGCATGGCTTCCACTGCTCCAGAATTTGTGGGGAGTTCTTTTTATAGGAAATTTATGGGCTGTGGATTCAGAGCTAGCATATATGAGTCTTTCTACTCCACCATCTTGGCTCCTCCCCAAGTTAGAACTTCTAAAGTATCTAGTGTTGTCAGTTTCTATCAGATCCCTAGTCCTGTGTAGAAATAGTTATAAACCATGACTTTTACCTTAAAAACCCCTCTGGTCTAATAAATAGCTAGGTGGTGTGGTGATTGGGGTGGTGGACTTGGAATTAAAATGTAGCTTCAGATACTTACTAGTTGTATGACAATGAACCAATCATTAACCTCTCTGAGCTCATTCAGCTTCCTCATTTATAAAATCAGGTAAAATAATAGTTTCTACTTCACAGGATCATTGTGAGGTTCAAATGATATATGCAAAGGGCACAGAAACTGTAAAGTCAAGGTAACAATTCAACCAGCATTTACCAAGTATTTACTTTATGCTAGGTTCTATAGATGGAACACAGACACAAGCAGAAAGACACTTCCTACCCTCAAGGAGCTTATAGTCTAATCAAAGGGTACAATATATTAAAAAGTAATTAAAAGAAGAGGAGATGGGAGAAAGAGAGATGAAGGTATTAGGAATGATGTAATGGTGGTCAGAGTCCATAGTTTCAGAAGCCCAATCTGGAGAGCAATGAAAACATGGCCAGACTTCTTAAAATGGAAGTTCTGAGAAGAACTAGCCAATCAGAGGGAGAAACTGCAGGGTCAGAGAGTTATTTTCACTCTGAGAAGTCCAGGGATGAACTGATCTTCTAGAGTGAAGATGGTATGGTAAAGAAATGTCAATAGTCAGGACTACAACCTAAAGAAAAATGATTGCTAAGTATACAGAGCTTTCTATAATCCTAATAACTCCTATTGCATTGTACCACAATTTTAAAATCAACACAACATCAACACAAAATCAAAGTATGCATCTATTGTATTTTTGTTGCAAAACAGCTATTACAAAGTAGTGAATATTTATTATATACTCATTGTGTGCTGATACATGTGTCAGGCATTGTAAAAGTGGGGCCAGGGGAGAAGAAAAGATGAGCTCCTCCCTTCAAAGAGCTTACAATTTATTGAGGGACAGACAACAGAAGCATTCACATATATGTGCACACACATATCCCATTTTTTTTTTAAAAAGTAAGTACACTAATTATCTATCTATGCCAACTAATTTTTTAAAAGAAACATTTTCTTCTACTAGTAAAACTAGTACCTTTGAAGGAAATTTGTCAAAAATTGATTTTCCTAGGTTTGTTGACTCATATTGACTGCAATTTGGCTTAAAAAGTTAGTCATTCAATTTAATTATATGTATTTTCAGACTTGTTTGCATATATAGAAATATCCATATGCAGATTTACAAGGCAATGTACATTTTATATTTTGATTAAGCATGAAGTTATGAATTAATATGGTACATATAAAAATGTAATTGCTGAGTGAGTCTAAAATAAAGGAATAATTCTTTTGTTAGGATCAATCATGTAAGGCTTTTGGGAAAAGAAAATGTAACCCAACCCACTGGGCAAGTTACTTGAGCTCTCTATAAAAAGGAGTTGGGCAAAATGACCTCTGAGATCCCTTCTAGCTTAAAATTTATGTTCTCTTAGGTTTTCATTGGAAAAAATCAGTCAATACTACACAAAGAGACTAAACAGATGAGTCTTAATAACAGTTTTAAATTTCTCAGTTAAATGCCTCTGTTTTGTATTTATTGTGTATTTTTTTAAATCCATAGGCTCCTCATTCTGGAAAACTTTGAAGATGCCCTCTTAACCATTTCTGATGAGAGTCCTTATGTACCCTACTTGATGTGTGTGAGAAATGTAACTGATAATTTAGCCAATGAGTCACCAGGTAATACTCTTCATAATGTTAGAAACATCATTCACAATTTTGGAAACCTTTTTCATATCAGAAAGTCCATCAAATCTTTAACCAAAAAAGAAAAACTTTGCTCACCCATATTCATGATCTTGGAACTCTCATATAAAAAGAAAAGTGTTAAATAAAGGGGATTGTTATTTTCCTAGTATTAATAAACTGATTAATAATAACAACACATCTGGTGTCTAGAGATGCTAAATGTTGTAACCATAGCCTTTTGCTACATCAGCCTCTGATCTTTAACTTCTTAAAAAAATGAAAACAAAAACAATACATGTGGATGATTCAGAGTCATATCTGCAAACTGAGATACAAGTTACCTTGGCTGAAGGAGTGGCAGTGGTGATGGCACACCATTTTGCTTCCCACCCTCTCTCTCATTTTCATTTTCAATTTTCTGCTTGCATGGACAACCTTGAAGGTTGCATTTAATCAAATGTTCCTTTCCCCCTTTTTTTCTTCTTTAAAGGATTTTTTTTGCATTCTTTTCTAAGAGATATACTTTCTGCCTACTAAAAAAAAATCTTGTAAAATTCACTAGCAAAATCTGGCTTCTGTTTACCACAAATGAATTAATCAAGGTTGGAAGGACATTTGATTTCTAAGTGATTATGTACCTGTTTTTCCAAAAGTCTTTTAACTTAATAATCCACCTAAAGATGTCAAAGATAAAAGCATGTTATAAGCAACAAAACATCTCCCATGGTAGCTTCTTGCTTGAAATAAATGTCTCTTTATTGTATATCCAAGAATACTGTTAAAATAAACCAAGGGCATATTTTCCCAGTATTAAGAAGTCTTTTTCTTTCTAACTAATCTCAGTGGTGTAAGGCTTTTGTTTTTTGCAAGATACCTTTACAACAAACCATACTTAAGTGTTTCAAAAGCAAGGTTTCCTAAATGATCCTAAGCCAGAGGTGGGGAACCTGCAGCCTCCAGGCCTCGTGTGGTCCTCTAGGTCCTCAAGTGTGACCTTCTGAATCTGTTTGGATTCACTTGAGGACCTGGAGGGCTACATGTGGCCTGAGCCTAAGCTCTCTCTAAAATGACATTTTTTTTTTGTTTTTTTATAGAAAATCTAAAACTTCTACAATCTACCATTCGCTTCAAAAAATCTTTTCATCGAAATGGCTCTTATGAGGACTACTTGCCTCCAGTTTCAGAAATCATAAGATCAAAAGTAAGACTCCAAAAACAAAACAGAAAAAAAAAGAAAGAAAGAAAGAAAGAAAGGAAGGAAGGAAGGAAGGAAGGAAGGAAGGAAGGAAGGAAGGAAGGAAGGAAGGAAGAAAGAAAGAAAGAAAGAAAGAAAGAAAGAAAGAAAGAAAGAAAGAAAGAAAGAAGAAAGAAAGAAAGAAAGAAAGAAAGAAAGAAAGAAAGAAAATGCCCCTGACATGTTATTTTTCTTCTTTGAAGAAACATCTAGTTAGTTCAGGTTTTAAATCGGTAGCATTGCAAATGGGATTTCTTGCTATTCTTTTGATTCAGGAATGCTGGGGAGAGGAGAAAAACATGGATTCTCTGAACACCTTGTTTTTGTTCTGAGGGGTTTGAGGGTTTTTGTGTGTGTGTGTGTATGTATGTGTTGTGTGCATCAACATGTGTTTATTACCTAGGAAAATCAACAGTATGAAACGACTTATTCCAGCCTCTTTTAAATTGCACCTATTAATCAAGTTGTGCCTAATGAATGATACAGTCATCTCATTAAGATGGTACATTCAATTGAATTTAACCAAATGTGTACAAATGAGTCTGGTTATTTGAAAGGTCTTTGATATTTGGGGTCTGAATAACTGGGTTTCAAAGCATTGATGGATCAAGTCATTTCCTCTTTAGTGCTCTTATATTGAGAAAGTACAGAATACAAAAGAAGGGAAGAAATAAGAGGCATCAGCACAATATTTAAAATGTTGGTGTTTTCTGTACTGGCTTCTCTGAATGTAACAATATTTATAATGTAGGTTATTGTTGTTCAATAGTTTCAGTTGTGTCTGATTCATCATTATCCCATTTGGGGTTTTCTTGACAAAACACCAGAGATGTCTGTTCTCTCTTCCCATTCATTTCACAGATAAGGAAACTGAGAAAAACAGGGTTAAGTAACTTGCCCAGGGTCACATAGCTAGTAAGTGTCTGAAGTCAGTTTTGAACTCATGAAGATGAATATTCCTGATTCCAATCCAAGTGCTCTATCCACTGCACCACCTAGTTGCCCAATGTAGGTTATACATGTACTTAATAAGGTAAGATGTCATGAAGTTCACTAGGTCTTATAATTTGAGGCAGTGAATTTTAAAAGCAGCATTCCTTAGCAAAGGAGTCAATAAAATTAATTTTTTTAATCTATCATCATCAATAATAATAATGGATGTTTATATAATGCTTTAATGACTATGAAGTGCTTTACTCACACTATCTCATTTGAACCCACAGCATCCTTGTGGAATAGATGACACAGGAATTATTAGCCTTATTTTGAAGCTTGCTTATGGCCTCATAGCTTGTAAATGCCAGATGAGGGATTCAGACCAAACTTTCCTACCTCCAAGCAGAGCACTCTTTCTACAATGCCCTGTTGCCTCTGAAGTCATATTGCTCTTAATGGCCAATCTGGCTTTTTCCCATTTAATTTATTTATTGCCCTCACCGTAGAGGAACCTGTTACTATGTAAGTCCAAATGTAGATAAAATCTCAAAAATGAGATCTGGAAAAAGGCACTCGATTTGGAGCAAAGCAAAACCAAAAACTGGTCTTCAAATTCTGACTGTGCCACTCATTCACTCAAAATGTCAGTTCTGTGGCATAATTTTGTAACCTTCAACAAGTCACTTCAACTCAATGGGCCTCAGTTCCCTTATGTGCAAAGTGAAAAGTTTGAACTAAATGATTTCCAAATCCCCATTCTAAAATTCTCTACTCTATGATCTCTTTAAAAGAGAGTTTGTGTGTGTGTATGTACATATTATATATATATATATATGTGTGTGTGTGTGTGTGTGTGTGTATGTGTGTATACATATATATATATACATATATATATATATATATATATATATATACAAACACATGCATATATGAATACAGAGAGAGAAGAAGGAGAAAAGGAAGAAGGAAAACGAAGAGTTAGATAACATTGCCATGTGAAAAATACAACTGACTACAAAAGTTGAATACTTAGAAGGTTGAGGAGGCAAAGTCTTTGATGGTATGAATGACGTGAGTGGCACTGGTAACTCTTTATAGACCCACATTAGGATTAAGGAAAGACACAAGACCTATAAAGACTGAGTACAAATTCCACACTCAGTCCTTCTCCAAGGCAGACAAAAGCCAGAGATAGTGGGGTGACTGGCTGCACTTTGGTTTTGCATGAATTAGATTTGGGGCCTGGGGAGGAGGCAGAGAGAAAAGGTTTTGGGGGTGGGGAAGGAAATACAGTCTAAATAACAAATACTGTAGAATTCTAATGCCTCCTTGTAATGGTTATGCTCTTTGATGGGTCTGGTATCACTGACAGTGGATTTAATTCCTATTTGAAAGCACTAAGCCTAGAGCAAGGTGGCCATCTTTTAGTTTGGCCTGGAAAAGAAATCTATCAAACTCAGTGGGCTGGATGAAAACCCATACTGACTTTCCCTGAATGTTCTCTGATCATTACTGTTGCTTATCTCTTTAAAATACATGTATGTGATTATTCCTGTGATTGAAAGTATTTGTTCTATCCCACAAAGACTAAATCTGAATTTTAAAATATTCAGGCATCAGCATGTCTCTCCTTCTCTTTCTTTCAATAACCACTAGAAGACTGGCCCCCAGACATTGTAGGGATGGAGATTTGTGTGGCATGGTAGAAAGAACACTGGACTTGACGTCAAAGGGATTGGGTTCAAGTTCCAGCAAAATGACATTTACCATTTTCTTTTTTGCCATTTGTTCCTGGTAAAATCATTTGTCCTGTACTAAAATGCCAATCTACATGCCATATGAGGACTAGTTCTAGAAAATGGAGATGTTTAGCCTGGGGAAGGAGAAAACTTAGGGGGACATGGTGAGTGTCTTCCATTATTTGAAGGGCTGCCACAGGTAGATGGATTAAAATTACTCTGCTTCACGTTAGAGGGTAGAACTAGAGCCAATGAGTAGAAGATTCAGAAGACCAATTTTGGCTTGAGGTCTGACAAACCAGTCTAGCAAAGTTCAGTTGTTTCAACCATGTCCAACTTTTCATAATCCCATTTAGGGTTTTCTAGGTAAAGATACTGGAGAGGTTCCTTCTCTAGTTCATTTTACAGATGAGGAAACTGAGTCAAATCAGGTTAAGTGACTTGCCCAGGGTCACACAGCTAGGAAGTGTCTGAGGACAGATTGAAGTCACAAAGATAAGTCTTCCTGACTCCAGGCCCAGCACTCTGTCCAATACACCACCTCATAATGAATAGAGTCCTCCAAAGACTGTAATGAACTGCCTTAGGAAGTAAGGCATTGTATATTATCATGGTATATTATCATGGATACTATGGAAAGCTGGCCTTGAACTCACCCTGCACAATGATCCATACACTCACATATTGATTTAGAAAATCACCTATTGACACTATCAATGTTCTCTTTTATTTTTGTTAAATATTTTGTTTAAATATTTCTCAATTACATTTTAATCTGATTCCTGCCTCACTAGGAAGTGTTGAACATGCCATGCATATTTGAATCCTTTGTTGTAGAGGGAATTTGCGTTTAGGCATGAGTCCAAGTACCTGAGTTCTAAGGTCCCTTCTCATTCTGAGATTCTCTGATTTGGTGGCATTTTTCATTCCTACGTGACAATTTCAGCAAGTTTCCTTGTAGTCATAAATGGGTTATGGTCAGGGAATGCTAGAGTCATGTAATTATTTTACTCCCTTTGAATTCCTTAATGTTTTGAATGATATGAGCTCTTACAGTTAATATGCTGCAGGGATTTCTCAAGCTGTATCTGTAGTCATATAACAAGAAAAGTATGTTCTTGCCATAATGGCCTATAATTATATACTATAATTCTATATTATATCATAAAGATAGTTTTGCCCAATGAAAAGAAGCCTCTCCTTGGAGTCCCAGGAAGACCTTTGCTTAGCTCTTCCTCCTGACACCTATGACCCAGTGGTTTTGTGAGGGATTTGATTTGCAGGATTCCATTCTGGTTGCTCTGCTCTATTTATTAACACCGTGCTCCTTAGAGAGTCTTCTACATTATTGATGGGGTTGCCTCAGAGGGAGACATAGTCAGGAAGGAAATTGTTCTGTGCGTTTCCCTGTAGCTTCAAATGATTCTTGGCTGTTTGTGATTTCATCAGAGTGGATATTTCAGCACAATGCTAATTTGAACCTACTTTACACCCTGCTAGATAATTTCATGCATTCTGCTACAAATAAGATCATTGATCTTGTAGTTAACTTTCTGGTGATGAGCTTCCCAACAAGGAAAGCATTAGTAAAATCAGTCATTAAGCATTTATGAAGCCCCTACTCCTATGTGCCTGGCATCATGCAAGACACTGAAATATAAAGACAAAAATGAAATATTTCCTTTCCTCAAGGGGACTATATTCTATTGGGGGAAATGACATGTACACATAAAAGGCAATGCAAAAAATAAGTAAATTTAAAAAATTAATTAAATTTAAAAATAAGTAAATAAATGCACATTTGAATTAAATTTAAAATTCATTAAATTTTAAAATAAGTGCATAAATTAAATTAATTAATTAAATTTAGAAATAAGTAAATAAATTAAATAAAAAATAAGTAAATAATGAAAGATAATTTCTGGTTTGGAGTCAGATGGGAACCGGCACTAATAGCTGAAAGTAATCAGGAAAGGTCTCATGTAGGAGATGACTCAAGTGGAGCCTTGAAGGGACCTCGGGAGTCTTAGAAATGGGCAGGGAGTATACTTCAGGTATGGCAGACTGTTTGTACAAAGACACAGAACCTGAAGATGGGGGCATGACAAGTAAGTCAGTTTCAACTGAACCAAGGAGTCTACCATGTGTAAGAGATGTAACGTGTGAAAAGTTGAATGGGTTGGAGCCAAATCATGAAGCGTTTCAAATATCGAATATACATATCAGCCATAGGGAGACACTGGTACTTTTTGAATAGTGGAATGACATGGTCAGCCTGTGCTTCAGTGATATTGCTCAGGCAGCTGGAAGAGGAGGGATTGGAGAGAGAAGAGGCTTCAGGCAGGGAGGCCCATGAGCAGGATACCTTAATAGTTCAGATCAGAGTTAATGAATGCTTGCTAGGGTGGGACAAGGAGGGAATCATGCAAGAGTTACTGAAATCTTCCTAGCCTGATTGCACTACATGGGCATTTGAGAACCCAGAATCACCTCCATACCTTGATGAAACAATGGAGTAGGGAATTAAAATGGTGGTCCTTACAGTCACAAGTGAGCAAAATATGGCTTCCGATTGGAAATTGTTCTTACCTCATCACAAAGATCTGCTGAGAATGTTGTAAAATTAAGATGCATGTCTGAATTATGTACAGTTTAAGCTTAAATAATCAAATTCAATTCTATTTAATTCAGTTGAGTAAACATTTATTAAAGCAGAGTACATCATGGTAAGAAATGTAATGTATGCTAAGGCTGGTGCTATGTGTCAAGCACTATATGAGTCCCTAGGGACACAGAGACAAAAATGAAACACTCCCTATCTTTAAAGGGCTTATATTAGAGATGCAAATCCAAAGTCATTCTAGGCTATTTACCGTTTGGGTGGGGAGATCATTTAAGGTTTCCTGTGAGAGGTGGCACTTGGCCTAAGCTTTGAAAGGGGTCAGAGGCATCTTGTGGGATACTAGTATATTGAAAAACACTAGCCAGTGATGATAATTTTATCTTTTTTTATTTACTTTTCTTTGTTTTAATATTACTTTTCCTCCCAAATATATCCCTTCCTTCTCCCACCTAGCAAGCCATCACTTGCAACAAATAGGAAAAAAGAAAGAAAAACATCAGGTTTCTGGTAGTATACGCATCACACTACATCTGTATTTCCTCATCTCTTCAAAGGAAATAGGGAAGTACATTTAGTGTTCATATTTCAAGTGTCTAAAGGGGACAAGGATCATAGAATGATAGATTAGAGGCAGATGGGGCCACCCAGGTCATCTATTTCAAGCTTCCCATTTTGCATATGAGAAAATCAAAGTCCCAGGAGATTAAAGAATTCCCCCAAATCACCAAGATAATAAGCTTAACAGATATTATTTGAGCCCAGGACCTTTAACTCAGAGAGGGGAGACAATCTGCCATCTCCAGACCTTCCATTGACTGACTATACACATAGGTGCAGCACATAGAAAGAGACAACTATAATACTGAATTCTTATATTTTGCTGTAACTTTTGTTATTGTTTTGAAAAGCTGTTACAACTCCAAAATGTGACCAAACTTCTTTGTGAATCTGAGACCTTCAATTCAATAGAAGAAACTTGCCAGTTGCCTAATATTAGCTTTGGAAAGCTATGCGAAGGGAGTCGCTTCCACATGCAATTCCTTGAAGCAGCGGAGCTCGGAACAGAAATTGCAGAAGGCTTACTGAACCATGACAATATCATATCTCAAAAGCTAAAGGATTTGCTTACTGGAGATCCAAACAAAATTAATTTAAATATGGATCAGTAAGTTTCTCCATTGTCTTTTTTTCACTCTGGCAGAATCTTTCTAAAATTATTGAAATGCTCAGTTGAATTTCTTATTCTCTTTCTATTTTGTTTCAGGTTCCTAGAACAGGTGTTGCAAATGAATTATTTGGAGAATATCACAGAGTTAATACCAGTCATAGAATCCTTGCTGCATGTCAATAATAGTGCAACTGCTTCTGAAAAACCAGGTGTTTTCCCATCCATATTTGAAAAGCTGACTTATTAGCATTCGTGTGCTTCTTACACTGCAGCTTAAGAAGGTTTTTGAAGCAACTTAAACAACTTCCTTGGCTATCTTGTCTTACATGTGAAAAACCTAAGGCTGTGAAATATTACCTTACTTGCCCAAAGTCACTCAGTGAACTTGGGCTGGGGGTAGGGAAAGGGGGGGAAGGAGGGTGACAGGGAAGAGGGGGAGAGAAATGTGCACAAAGATTTTAAGCCCAGAGCAAGTGATACTTTTAAGAATACATTCCTTCTTTCACTTAGGGGGGGTTTTAATTGGCTATGTTGAAGGAAACACAGTACAACTCAGTTGCTTTTACAGGGATAAAAAATCAGATGCAGCTAATTGTCTCATATGTAAAAATCTGAGGAGAAAAAAAGTAGTCCTCCCTAAAGATCTCTTAGCCCAGACCCTTTCATCAATGTCCTAGTCTCTGAACATTTATTTCTTGCAATAGAATTTTTTCCTCCTTAACATAATATCTCCACATTGAAAAATAAGACATTCTGAATTTTTGTCAACATGTGTAGCCCATATAAGACTGAGTAGACCCAAAGTCCAAAAATAAAAGAAAATGAATTTCCATAAGGGAAGCATAATAAAAATAATAAGGTATTTGCAGAATGGAGATTGTGGTCTGTTGAGGAAAGGGAATACAATTGTTATTGTTTATTACACATGCAGTGGGAAGGCAATTATACCCAAACAAAAGTAATAATTGTAGTCACTGCCTTCTAACCATTTTGAGTTTTACGTATTTCTATTCATATTTTCAATGTGGTAGCCTTTGATACATTTCAAGTGTGCGTTTCAAAGACTATATTCTTCAGTGTGGGATGATAATGTGAAATCATAGGAATCAAGGCTTTAGAATGTATTTTAGAGATGAGACCCAAATCCCTACCCAGTATATGGTAATAATGCAAACTTGGCACATAAAGTAATTTGATTTCCTGAGATTTTTTAAATCAAGAAACATTTGGTGACTTCCAACTTTGCCAAGGCATTTCTATTGTCTATGAGGAACCAACCACACATTTTCTGGATCAATAATGACAATTTTGGGCACTGCATGGAAATTCAAATCACAAACCAATCTGTTTCCTTGAGATAATAATAAAAGCTGACATTAATAAAATATTATGTTTATTTATATATGTGCATATGTATAATCACAATTGATCCTTGTGGCAATCCTATGATGTAGGCAGTGCAAATATCATTATCTCTCTTTTACAGATGAAAAAGTTGAGAGTCAGTGAGGTTTCATGGCATTAGGATTCAAACTGAAGTCTTCGAATTAAATCTAGTCCATTGCCCCCAATACTAGAATGTCTTGAAATAACAAGATTTTCATAGGAATGAATTTAAAATGGACAGGTAAAGGTCTTAGTGTGACAAATCCTTTATCAAAATTGAGAAATATTTTGTTCTTGGTGTAGGGCATCTATGTAAATGTATATTTTACTCTTTAAAAAATATGAAGGGTTCTCTAGATTCAATGGGGCTAAAAAATGAATAAAGGAATGGTTTTATAACCCAAATCCAATGTATCTTTTTTCTTAAAGGCCAGTTAATAGATATGTTTAAAAATATTGACCAACTGAAAGCAGAGCTCCAGAGAACAGGAATGTCCAACACAAGTATTGATACACTGTTGGCAATGCCCATCCCTGAAAGCAGAACTGAGGTATGCTATGTCTTTGTACCCACTTCCAACGTCCGAAAAGTTGAAGTAATATTCAGCATTTGTCACAGATTAATGTAACCCTGCCTTATAGGCAGAGAAGTATGTCTGGTTTATCTTCTAAGAGAAGATTTTACAGGGCCCTGAGGCAACTCTGTGGGCAGTGAATTTCCTATTTCTATTCCTTTCTCACTGGAATATATGCAGGTCCAGAGCTGGAAGCTGTCGCCCAGAGAGAGGAATAGACTATCCTTTCCTCTCTTTTCTTTTCCTCCTCTTGTTCCCAGGAACCCTTTTGGAAGTTTCCAGCTTATGTCCTATAGACTTCTTAAAGCTCCTTACACAGGACACATTATTTATGTCCAAAAGCATAAAGCTTTTGCCCTTGAGTCCCTTCTCACCTTCACCTCTTAAAATTCCCAGTTTCCATCAGAGCCCAGTTCATGGGTCACCTGAAGACTTTTCTGAACGTGTCATCTTATGGTGCCCTCCCCAAATTACCATCCCTTTATTTTGTATGTATTTTGAACACTTTTATGTAATGGGTTGACTCATGGAGTTCAACACATGCCTTGACTTTTTACTGAACAATGTGTGCCTTGTTGAGGCAGCACAGCAACTTCTGATTGACAGAGATGAAATTTATGTAAGAGATGATTGGCGATAGAATGGGCAGGAATTGGCAGATCCTCCTGACTTTGTGACCAAGGCAAGAGTTTATTTCCCACTGCATGTATCACCCTCCTTACACTTATATATGTATATATTGTCTCCCTCAGTAGAATAATAGCTTCTTGAATAAAATAGCTTTCATTTTAATACTTTTATCCCACACCTAGCACAGTAACTGACTTAATAAGTTAAGCAGCACTTAATAAATGTTTGTTGATTGCTTTTATACAACTAATGTATCTTTTTACATGCTCTCCCCATCACATTGATGCAGAGTATCTCAATTAAGTCAAAGTCCCAGTGTCCTAGTAACTTAGTTAAAAGAAATAATCCTTTTCTATCCTCAATGCAACTTACTGGAACAAGCAAAAATAAAATATTAAAGACTCTTTAAAAACAAAAAATGATATCATGTGGCATGAATATGTGTTAGAATCAAATTTTGTGATCAGAATACATTATTTGAGAAAATTCATGTTGGCCCACAGTGCCATGTTCTAACTGCCTGAGATTAGATATACATTTTAGATTTTTTTCCTTGTCTTTTTGGTGAGAAGTACAATAGAAATCTTAAAAATAAATAAATTAAACAAGAGACAGAGGTACCAAGGTTAAAGATGCACACATAAGCCTGAATGAGTTTCTGAAGTCCACTCCCTTGTATGCCATCAGAAAGTCACTAAAGTTGCCTTTGGAAGAAGTCTCAATGTACAAAAACACAGAAATTTCCATTTACTCAGGCCCTGTTAATGAGTTCCCCCTGGAAAACTCTAACCCTGTAGCCTGTACTTTGCTGTCCCTTGTGAAGGCAAACACCATCCATTTGGTTTTTTCCCCTTGAGTTCTCCTTCAGCTTATATGAACCTAAGTTCTAATTTCAGTATTGATTTTGCAATCATGTTTTTTGCTCCTGAAAAATAGAATCATTTTGATCTTGTTAAAAAAAAACACAAGAGCACATAGATGGGCAGCAAGAGCTCTTATTATTCTCAAAAGCTATGAGGAAATCGCTTTCCTGGAGTCTTTATTTTCAAAAAATTTCTTTTTCTACCTGGCAGAGAAAGGAGAAAGGAGAACCAGTCCACATTTCTGCAGTTCATACTCTCTTCACAGAGTTTAATTGTATCAGGTCCTTGGTTCGTTTCTCACTCTGTCTCTTTGTCTCTATCTTGTCCTCTTCTCTCTGTCTCTCTGTTTCTCTGTCTATCACTGCCTCTCTGTCTCTGTTTCTCCCTCTCTGTTTATCTGCATCTCTCTCTCCCCTTCCTCTCTCTCTCTCTCTCTTTTTCTCTCTCTCCCTGTTTTCCCTATCTCTCCCCTCCTCTCTCTTTCATCTCTCTCTTCTCTTCCCCAATCCCTCACCTTCTCTCTGTCTACCTCTTTCCCTATCATGTGGTATCCTTTGGATCTCCTCTTATCTTCCTTTTGTCTTTCTGATTCCTCCAGATTCTCTATCTGCAGAGAAAGTGAGGCTGGTGCCCTTGCACAGCCTTCCCTCACTCAAATCAGAGTCAAGTGCAAGTCATGTCATTATTTTCATGTCATGCTCCTCTTCAAGAACGAAGGACAAGCACAACAGTCTCCAGAAGATATAAAATGCCATGTAATTTGAGTTAGCCCATGATAAAAACATACTTCAGGTAGTATAAGGCCACCTCAATTTCACACTACCGGGAAAATCTTGGACATAGTCAAGTTGACCAGGAAGTAATTACCTTCCTTGTGACCCTCATTTCTCTGAGTTGTGCCTTGACTTTCTGGTAACAGTTCTAGTGTCATCATATAATATGATTTGTCTGTGCGTGTTTGTGAAATATGTATCCATTATCACACATATTTTAGAACCAAAAGACAATAGATTTAGAGCTTTTAGTGGTCAAAACAAACTCTCTGGGATAGGTCATGGTAGCCTTCAGGATATTTTTTTAATTAACTGAAGTCCCATTATTTGCCTTGTGATGATGATGATTTTTGCTTTATTTTTTTAAATAAGAGACCATCTAGTTAAACCCCTCAGGGATTCCTTTTACAAAGTAGAAACAAGCCAAAGGAGAAGAGAAAGTTCATTAAGGGCAAAGACCAAATTTTCACCTTTCTTTGGTCCCTAGAACTTAGCTGGGCCCATTGCAAGCATTTAAAACATAGGCTTTGATGGACGGAAATGTCCGGCTGAAGTTCAGACAACTAGTAACTTTCAGCATCAGGATTGAAACTGAAGTTATTTGACTCAAAATGCAGGCAGAAGCCTTTTTTTCTTTTTTAACTCAACGCAAATCTAATAGAACTCTCCAAATTCCGGTGGGGTACTTCTAAGAGGCCAGAAGGCTTTACTTTGACATAACCACTCCTTAAATAATCATCTGTGATACAAAGGAATATGACTGGGCCAGTATGAATAATTGTTTCATGTTCCCCTTCATTCTCAAAGAGTCCTGCATTTCTACTTACATGTTGTATGTAAACAAAAGGTGAATGTAAGATCCTTCTGGGCAAAGAGTAATTTTTTTTTGTTTTATCTTAATATCTCCATTACCTAGCACAACATCTTGAACATAATAGGGATGTATATTTTTTAAATGCCTGTCTTAAGTCTCTCCCTACTCTAAGAGTAGATTAGCACTTGTTTGTGCTGTCTATATCTTATTTGTATGAAGTTGTTTGCATGTGGCCTCTCCTTAACTGATTGTAAGTTCCTTAAGGGCAGGGATTATTTTTACCCATATTTGTACCCCCAGTGCTTATTTAGCATAGTCCTCAGCACATGATAGGTGCTTAAAAAATACTTATGGAACAGAAAGAACACAGGTTTTAGAATCAAAATACTTGGGTCTGAGTCTTTGCTTTGATTTACAGACTGGCTGAGTGATTGGACAAGTCATTTAACATTACTAAGTCTATTTACTCATCTATTTTAAAAAATGGAGCATGATGACAGTAGCCAAGTTACTTAAATTCCCTGAGCCTCAGTTTCCCAGTAAGATGAAGGATTTGGACAAACTGGACATCTGGATCCTTTTTATCTCTAAATCTATGACTCTGTGACAGTAAGATATGTGTTCAGTTGTTTTGAGTCATGTCCAACTCTCTGTGACCCCATTTAGGGTTTTCTTGGCAAAATACTGGAGTGGTTTGCTATTTCCTTCTCTCCAGCTCATTTTACAGATGACGAACCTGAGATAAAGAGGGTTAAGTGACTTGCCCAGGGTCACCTAGCTGGTAAATGTCTGAGGCCAGATTAGAACTCAGGAAGATGAGTCTTTCTGACTCCAGGCCTGGCACTCTGTTCACCTGGCAGCCCATAATAAAATATTAGCCCTAACTAATTCAAAGAAATGCTGGAAGGAAAGTACTTTGAAAAACCAAACTACTTTATAAAACATGAACTTATTATTGTAATTATAACTCTGAGTTAGCGCCTGGAAATGGCAACATGGTAGGCTGGTTCAGACTTGAAATGCTGCAAGTTTACCAGTCAGAAACCCCAAAGATATTTTTACCATAATTTCCAAATCCTAAATTGTCTTCATGTGTGTAGAATCAGATAATTTCTAACTCTTTAAGTCTCCCTATTTGTCTTTTTTTTCTCTCTCCCTTCTTCCCTATTCCATTTTTTTCCTATATCCTTACTCTTCTTTTTTCCTTTATTTCCACTTTTCTTTTCCTTGCTTTCAACGTCTAGTTGTTGGGCCGGCCAGCGTTACATATGGACACTGCTTAGCTCATGGTATTGAGAACTTACCAAAAAAAGGAACAAAGAAAAAAAGACATTTAGGTCCTTGATGATAAAGTATTTGCTATACTTTAAAGCTGAAATATAATAGCACAAGAAAGACTTTGAAAATGGGAGGATGAATGAGTCACATTAAGGCAGGCTAATGAAAAAATATTTTTCCCCTCAAAACTACAGATCATTTCTCATATATTCTGGCTGTATTCTTGTGATTCTAATGTTACCGATCTGAAATTGGAAGTTGAAATGATGGAATTCTGCAACCTATCCATTCCAGAGAGGTCCCGCCTGTCTTATCTCACAGGAATTACACTTCTGCATTACCTGGACATTTATAACTTTACCTACAAGGTAAGTATTATTTGTGTTGGCAATTAGCTGTCTCACGTCCTTAATTTATTATATTACTGTTTAATTACTCATTTATGTTCTTGATAATAGCAGTAAAGAGTTTCACTTAGGCAACTATTAGATTATTGCTTTGGAAACTCCCAGTCTTTTATATCTCAGATGCATCTTGACTCAGTCCCAATATAGGAAAACCATACCTAAAGCCATTAATTGGTTATTTTATTTTGTTCCTTGCTCAGTTGTTTTCAGTCACATCTAACTCTTTGTGACCTCGTTTGGGAAAGACACTGCAAAAGATCTTGGCAAAGATACTGCAGTGGGCCATTTTCTTCAACAGCTCGTTTTTTTACAACTCGTAAATATGAGCTGCATTCTTAGGAATCCAAAATTCAGGCTGTGAGAGTTTAAATTAGGTCTTTAGGAAAAGTTTTATAGTAATAATAAGGATTCTTTGATTCTCCTAACTTCCCCTGCCCATAATTATCCCCTTGACATTCTATGTCTGTGGTGTGCCTACCAACCAAAGAATAAGGTGAGAAGCAAGAGGGAAGGTAAAAAGGTTCAGTCCCTTAGAAAATCACTGAATCATCGAATTTTAGAGGTGGAAAGACCAGAGTGACTATCTGGTCCAACGCATACTGAAAAAGTAATTCCTTCTCCATCACATAGACTCAATAATCTAATCCAATCCAATAAGCATTTATTAAGTGCCTACTCCATGACATGGACTGTGCTGGGCCCAGGGGATACAGCTAATAGAAAGATAGTTCCTAACCTCAAGGAGTTTATAGTCTAACAGGGGAAGATAACACACAAAGGGAAGACGTAAAGCTGGGAGTGAGAGTGGAAGGGACACCAGGGTATTTTGTTCCAAGAAGCTGAACCCCAGCAGAGCAGTGGATACACATTAGAGTGAACCCCAGTGTCTGGTTCCTGCCCTCTATAAAGGAAGGTATTGGGAGGAGTTTGGTAGTTCACCTTCCAGCTCTCTAATAAGAGGGGAGAAGAGGTTGAGGGAGGTGGTATCTCAGGACTTGAGTTAGCAGCCTAGTGGTGACATTAGAGGTGAGGAGCCTACCGTGGGATGGGCATCTTGTTCCATGGAGTTGAAGCCAGACAGGGCAGCAGATGGAGTGATCCATAAATAGTCATGTAACCTTTTCTTGAAGACTTTCAGTGAGAAGGAAGCCATCTCTCTTAGGCACTCCTTTCTTTGAGCTCACTCTAAGCATTGAGAAGCTTTCCTTACATCAAACCTAAATCTCCTCTTTGCAACCTTCCTAGGCTGTGCTTCTCCTTGCAAAACTCTGTGTTTCAGTTGAGCGCATTTCATCCTATCAGTGGGAGAAGCCAGCAAAAAATGGTGCCAGCCCATGTTCTCTGTCGTCAGAGAGGAGGCCAAGATGGCTGGGGTAGAGTAGCCTATGTTGGATTACTCCCTTTTGGGATTTGTTGGTGCTGTCCCAGAATTATCCAAACAAGATTTTCTGATTGATCCAAGTGTTACAAGCTCCAGGATGCGTGAATATTCTTTGCTCTCTACTCGTCAAGAGTTAGGATCTCTGTTTCAAGGGCTTAACAACCAATAAAATGAGGCTCTTCTGCTTTCTGGCAAGGACTTGGGTTACATATACGCAGCATGGTATAGTGAAAAGTACTGGATTGGGAGTCAGAGGGCCTGGGTTTGAATTTCAGCTCTAGACCTGTGTGATCTTGGGCAAATCACTTAATCTTAATGGGTTTCTGTTTTCTAATCTGTAAAAACTGAGGTATGGCTTTGACCTCTATGGCATCTTTTAGCTCTAAATGTATTGACTTGTAATTTTGTAAAGTTTAGAGTGAGGCTACATGGATGGGTAAATGTATATTGAACAATGAATGGGAAATGTCTCTATCATTTTGGGCTGGAATTTTTCAGGAATTAGTATACTTTGCGCTTAGGAGGTACGAAATGCATATTTATGTAGGGGATGAAAATGTGAAGATTATACGACAAATATGCAAACAACACCAAAAAACTGTCTTTACTATATCGCCCAAATCCTGAACTATCTATATGTGGAATATCAGCCCCTTGAGGCCAGGGACTGTTTCATTTTACTGGTCTTGAATCCCTAGTGCTTTCTACACAGTAGTATACATTTTTGGCACATCTTTTATGCTGATAGAATTGAATTGATTAGAATAGTAAGGCTGCAATAGTAAGAGCAATCACTCTCCTCTGAATTTCCATTTCATAGGCTGCAAGGCTGTATGGCTAATGGATAGGCAACTGTCCTCAGAGCCAGGACCTGGCTTCTAGCTCTGCCTCTAGTTATTTAAACTCTTAGTGCTCTAAGCTGTCCTCTGAGACCAGAAGGTGTCTTGAAAGTGCCAAACTACATTGGTAAAAGGTATTCTTTCATTTGGGAGTTCTCTCTATCAGTGAAATCATAGGTGCATCCTAGAAACCATAAATTCCTATTCTTTGCCTTTAGTGTTCTCCCCAGCCCCAAACACATGCACATGCCTGCACTCACACACACACACACACACACACACACACACACACATACACAGAGAAATAAAAAACAATGGATTCTTGAAAATAGTAGGAATTTATAAGTCTAAACCTGATGAGCTACTTTGGAGGCAATAGAAGACTAAGAATGATAATGTTTTGGTTTCCTCTTTCTAATGATTTATAGCTGAAAACATTTTGTCCAAAGTACAGTCCAAGACACACAGGAAGCAAAGTTTTTTTCATTCCATCATATTTATTTCATTCCCTTGCATTTCCATTTCCTTCTATGTAAGGCTCCTGCAGAGCAGAAACTAGATATGGTATTTCTTGTGGGAATCCAGTAATTAAGCCTCTCTCTAATTTTCCTAGCAGATAAAGCCTGGCTAAGGTGATAATCACATTCCTATGGGAAAATCCCAGTGTTGGACTGATGACTATGTGTTTGACAACTAAAGGATCACTATTTAATGCTTCAAAGATACTGACAAGGAAAGAAAAATTAGCCTCTGACTTTAAAAAAAAGAATTTATTCATATCAACCTAGAAATTCATAATTTTTCATATGAAGGTGGGAATCAGTAGTGAAATAGATTGATTGACTGTGGTTTAGAAAAATTATGTAGGAACCAACAGCCAACATTCTAGGATAACTATGGTTCCTTCTTATTTAAATATAAACAATAGGGAAGTTTGGCCAGTTTACAGTAGAGGGGTAGCGTGGGTTAGAACTGATTTTAATTATCTGATGACCTATTAACAACTGATGACTTAGGAATGTGCCAGTTATAAAGCATAGTATGCTTTCCCAAATTTCTTTCGGTATCATACAAACAAAATAGTAAAAATATGCCTGAATGAGGGGAATTGGGTAGATCAGTTGAAGTATCCAAGATTTTCTGCTTTCTTGGTGTATAGTGCATGATTATGAATGATAGGGTAGACGGTGAATGATGTAGCTGGCCAGCACTTTATAGACTTTTTCAAATCATTTGTTTTGCTTCCGTTTTTATTAGGTATTTTTCCCTAGGGAAGATCAAGAACCAGTAGAAAAGGTGATAGAACTCTTCATAAAACTGAAAGGCTTTCTTAATCAGATGGTTACTGGCACCCGTCCACTCCTCGACAAAATTAGGTCGCTGAAACAAATACACCTGTCCCGAAGCGTACCATTATCACAGGTATGAATTGGACTAATCGTTCTCTCTGTAAGATCCTTTTAGGAATGTTACCAATGGTGTACTGGTAAGTATTTAATAAATACCTTTCTGGGGAAAAAATTCACCTCACACATTTTTCCATTTAATCTCAAGTATTTTTTCTCCATCACTTTCTTAAATCTAGACAATCAACAAAATAATAAAATCAATCCCTGATTTGTTCTGTTTGCTGATTCTTGAGGTTTAGATGCTCATGCTGACAGTTTCACAATCGTGTCTCGTAAACGAGTTCGAATTGGCGCCAATGTAACATTGAATATTATCCACGGAGCCACATACAGCATCTGCTGTGTATAATGAGATAACATCTCCCCATAGTTATGAGGTAGGAATAGTGTATAGAGAGCTGGGACTGGAGTCAGGAAGACCTAATTTCTAATGCAGCCCATACTTACTAGCTGTGTGACCACTGACAAGACGCTTAACCTCTCTCTGCCTCCGCTTCCTCAACTGTAAAATGGGGAAAATAATAGTGTCTACCTCATGGAGTTGTAAGGATAAGATATTGGTATAAATACATACTGTGTGTGTGTATGAAATATTTGTAAAACAATTAACAGTGCCTGGCACATAGTAGGTACTTAAAATGCTTGTTTCGTTCTTCTACCAACAACCCTGAAGAGTTAGATTTTCTTACTTGACTAACTTCTTACTGTTCACAGAGAAACCTAAATTGGTGAGTACTAGTATCAGTGTTTGCATCTCAGATGCAAAGAAGGAGGTTATATGCACACATGTATGTAAGTATATACACACATATGCATGCGTGTATATGCAAAGCTCAAAGCTCTATATAAACATAAGCTGTAGTTTTTATTCTTGCTATTTGGTCGGGACCTGTGATTTCATTGACATAGGGAACCACTGCTAAGAAAATTCCCCTTATAAATGTAGATGGACAACTCTTTACAACCCATGCTTTTAAAGAATTGCCTGCAGATAATAAGAGATTAAGCAATCACAATGCCAGTGTATGTCCCAGACAAGCCTTGAATTCAGTTCTTCCTATATCAGAGTTCTACTCCGCAGTCCCACTACACCACACTGTCTTTTTGTGATTATCTTTCATCTTGTCCTCATATTTTTGGTGAAGTTCAGATTAAAACTGTCCTAGGGCAAGTCATTATTCTACTGTTATTTTTTTTAAGCGTTTAATGTTCTTTGAACTGTTCTCCTGGTAGATAAAATAACTGCCTTTTATAATTGAATAAAAGCATTGAGCTGTGAGTTATTCTTCTGCAGAACGTAACAAGCATCTAATATTGATTTCTTGCCCCCAGAACATGTCTTGCTAGGTATTCAGTAGGTGTTAAATTTTTTGTTGTTGACAGTGAAGTGTTGAATGGTATCGGCTGCTTCCATGCATAACTTGTGTTGATGAATAAATCCAGGATTTTTAAAGAGAACCCTCCTCTAATTTCTGGTGGCAATAACCTAGTCCTGAACTGCCATCATAAGCCCATGTTTTTTATCAATAAATCCATGCAATTCAACCATTTGTCTGACACTTCTTTGTCAACATATTGTTGGTTGAGTTCATATGGATGTAGATGGAAGGTCTTTTGATTGCCTCTTGAAACTTAACTGTTTCGTAGGTTTCATCTGGTTGAAAATCTTATTCAAATCCAATGCCATGTATTTTGAAAGGTGTCTAGGTGATACAGTGCATAGAGCACTGAGCTTGGAGTCAAAAAAATCTGAGTTCAACTCCTCCCTCAAACAGACTAATGGTGTGATTATGGGTAATCTTCAGCTTCCTCATCATTAAACTGCAGATAATAGCCTCTACTTCACAGGGTTCTCATGAGGATTAAACGTGCTATCATGGAAATTACTTTGCAAACCTTAAAGCACTATGTAAATGCTAGCTATTATTGTGATTTTCCTTAGTATGCTTTGTCTATATTATTGTCATTATTGTTACATGAAACTCATCAAAATCTCGGAAACTGAGCTGTTTTTTTTTTTAAATGCAACTGGGCTTTTTTTCGAGTGATCTATTTTAATCAATATGACTGTTTTTTTTCTCCCACAGGAGATATATAGAAACCATCATATTAACAGCCCTGAAGGATCATTTAGTACCATCTCCCAAGCTCTGTGTTCTCAAGGAATCACTACCGACTACTTAACAGCCATGTTGCCCTCTTCACAAAAGTCCAAAGGGGGCAACCACACCAAAGACCCTTTGACCTACAATTTGAGTAGAAAACAAATTGCTTTAAAATATGGAATTCCCCTGAATTCAAGTAAGTGAGCTTGAAATGAGCCATTTTCAAGGAAATTCATTAAGTTTCAGGTTTCTCATTTATTTCAAAGTGGATTCTAATTTCATCTAAGGTCAAAACAGTGTAAATACTAGCCAAGCAAATCATGCAACAGAAAAGAACATTTCCCCCAAAATACAGACTCTGAATTGTTGAAGGTTTAGGTTCGTTGTAGTATTCTGGACCAATGTGTGATCAAGAAATCATTTAAAGTCCATGCATTTATTTAATTAATTTCTTTCTCCTTGCAGCGCCATTTTGCTTCTCCCTTTATAAAGACATCGTTAACATGCCTGCTGGACCTGTAATTTGGGCTTTCTTGAAACCACTGTTATTGGGGAAGATTATGTATGCGCCATATACCCCTACTACAAAGGCGATTATGGAAAAGGTTTGGACATGTACCCAAGTAGTATTGTTATTTGTAACAGGATGAATTTGTAAATCAGTTTGTAAACCTAGACCACTAAGAGTTACTCCAATGGCATCCTCCTTCTTCATATGCTAGATATGATGCCTTGAGAATCACAAGAATAATTTTGATCACTAACTCTGCCTGTGGAAAAGCAGTATAATTAATCCTTTGAAAAGATATAAATCATGTTAAATAGCTACCATTGTCAAAATGAAGTTATTGCAAGTGAAAAGACCTCAAAATGTTCAACAAACTAGAAGCAGAAAATTTGTGTCTTGCCCTCACTTAATATAAAAGCAGAACAAGAAAAGTGGACATTACAATGACAATAAAATATTAAAAAATAAAAATAATAGCATTTATAATGATAAAGAATATGATAACCAGCATTTTAAAATTTGCAAAGCATAATTATATATATATATAAATATATAAATTTCATTTGATTCTCTCTCCAACTCTGTGAGGTAGATGTAATTATTATCCCAATTTTACAGATGAGGAAACTGAGACTGAGAGATTTCAAGTGACTTGCACAAGGTCACATGGCTAAATAAGTGTCTCAGAGAGGACTTGGACTCAAGTCTAACCCATATTTTGCCTCTAAAACTAGTTTGACACCAATGCTTCCTACATTACTGAATCTTCATATAAATTTCAAAGTAGTAAGAAACTTGGAAATCACCCAATATATCCCATCTTTTATTGGAAATTGAGTCTCAGCAAGTTGAAGGGACTTGACCAAGTCCATGGATAGAACTACAAAGCAGAGATATCAGACTTTCCTTTGGCAGCCTGAAAACCACCTCTGTGTAGCTTAAATCAGATTAAAATGTAATTGGGAAATGTTTAACAAAATAAATAAGATTACGATACAACATAGATAGTGTTAATTTGTGGTTTTCTAAGTCAATATGCTGCCTGCAGGAATGTCTTTATTTGAATTTGACTCCACTTCTATAATTACCAGAGTCAGGAATTGAATCAGGATCCTCAGGACCCAGCCTTTCCCCACTAAATTGCTCTGAATTTTGAAAACTGGTTCCTTATGTTAAGAAATGAATTAGTATGTAGATATGAAGAAATGGAACATAAGAGATGAGGAAAGAGAAAGAAAAAAAGAACCAATGGTACCTCTCTAGTCAATTCCAAAATTCTGGCATATTAAATGCATCTTTGAAATTGAATAGAAAAATCACACTATTTCTAACGTGTGACATGATAAACAGATGCTTTAAAAAAAGAAAAACACCCAAACGTCCCTAAACTAAACTAGCCACTAGCCACAAAAAGTATTCTGTGTGTCTAAGTAATCTTTCTATAGACATATGTAAAATTCTTCGAGAATCACTTATTTCTGAAATACTTCTAGATTATCCTAGCAAAATTTATTATTTGCAAATAATTCTAAAGCAATATGATGTTTGCTTTCTATGTCAAAAAATAGTATATTTATTAAATCCCCAGAAAAGACATTTAATGACCATTCATCATGGTAGTGTATGAAAGAAATCTTGAGGAGCAGTTCTTTCTATATTGGAGTCTGAGGTCCTGGATTTGAATCCTAGCTGCAATTCAAGCTGATACTGAGTTTCTCTTATTGTTTCTTGATTGGTAAAGTAATGGAGCGGGACTAAGGTGACAGGTCTCTTCTAGGTCTAACTATATGACTCTAAAAATCCCCTAATTTTTATGAATAATACTTTGGTAGTTTAAAGGAGCCAAAAAATATTCTTAATAAAGGGAATTGTTTTAACTTCAATTTCACCTTTTAGATCAGAGGTTCTTAATCTTTTTAGTATAATAGTCCCCTTTGAAAGTCTAGTGAAGTCTGTAGACCCCTTCTCAGAATGCTATTTTAAAATGCATAAAATAAAATATATAGGATTACGAAGGAAACCAACTATGTTGAAATGTGGTTTTCAAAATATTCTTAAAGCAACTTTACAGACCCCAGGTTAAGAATAACTGTTTTAAACCAATTTCCATAAAGTTCATTAATATATGACGTGCTAGTATAGGGAATCCCTAACATATTATTTTTTTTCTTCTTTGTTTTTTAGTCTAATGTAACTCTGAGACAACTGGCAGAATTGAGAGAAAAATCTCAAGAGTGGATGGATAAATCACCACTGTTCATGAATTCATTCCATCTGTTAAACCAAACAATCCCAATGCTTCAGGTACTCTTGTATGGTTTATTCATTCATGCCATTCATCTTAATAAGCAAGGCAGCTATTTGAGATGCTAATTATTATTATTAGATGAACAAATAGATGGTACCTAGGTAAAACTTATGACTTATAAACTGTACCAGACAGATTGAAATGAGTAGATCTAAAAGAAAAAAAGAGAGGTCATCTAGTGCTACCCAAAGGGTATAGGAATCTTCTCTATGCCATACCTAACAAGTGGTCATTCAGCCAGGTGAGGAGAAATCAACTACTTCCTAAGGAAGCCAATTTCCCTTTGGAACTCTCCTAATTGCTAGAAAACATTTGTTTAAAAGGGTCCCTGAAATCCACCTCTCTTCAGCATCTCCCTATTACTTCTATTAACTCTGATAGTCAATGTGGGACCACTGTAAGGACCCTGAAAAACGGATCTTAACACTAATCATTACTTGTAGTCAACATCTTAGTAAGAACTATTAGTTTCTTACTATAATTTCCCAGCAATAGAAATGACTTACCTTGCAAAATATTTATGAGAAAAGAAGCAGCCAATGTCTACTTACATTAGAAAATGCTACTTAAGTAAAGTCAATAAGCATTTATTAAGCTCTTACTATGTGCCAGGCACTGTGTCAACAGTAGTAGTAGACAAGCAGAAAGATCCATAACCCTTGCCTCCATGGACCTTACTTTCTAAAGGGGGAAGAAAATATATAAAAGGAAGCAAAAAAGGGGTGGGAGTGGGGAGGACATAATGGATGAAAGAAGTCCAGAGTCAGAAGTAAAGCCCAGAGAAAGATGAAGGAATGAACGTGGTTGGGCTGGACACTTTCCTTAAATTAGAGATTTGGGGAGGAGCTTGACCAATCAGAGGAAGGGCCCAAAGTTTGGGGTGATCATCTGGGGTGAGAATCCTTAAAGAATGACTGCCATATTTTGGTTTTTACCCTCCCCACAATTGTGTTTTCCTGGTGCAACTAAAGGAAAGCTTTTGACACCGTTAAGCTAGCAGCACTCTGAAAACCTGCCATGACTTTTGGAGTATTTTGGGTTATTATTCTGTGTCAAGAAGTAGAATTTGGTATGAAAGTCATGGATACTTTTCCACTTTTATTCTCATGGGTTATATACAGCCTCTGGGTTCTGAGGTAACATTTTTAGACTTAGCCAATGAAAACCCTATTTTCTTCGGAGGACAATTAACTAGTCTTCTGTGGTTAACCCACTCTCACAGACTCTCAGAGATGGAAGACCCACCAGGGGCCATCTGGTCTGACCTATACTTGACCAAAAATTCCCTCTTTTAGCATCTCCAAAAAGTGATCATCTAACTTTCTCTGGAAGAACTCCGGTGGTTTCTCATTAAACTTTTTTTAGTCAAATTGGCAATGGACATATTCTACTGTCATGCTGTGTGCATAGAAGACATGCCACAATCATGTTCATCTAAGAATTATTAATTAAGAGAAAAGAAACTATTGCTATACTTGAGACCAAAACAAATCATTTATTTACATATCCATTTTCATTTCCTGAGAGAATAAGAGTAATTTTACAGGGTCCAGGCTGTAGAGTAATACCTTATTACTTATTCTATTTCTATAGAATATGAATGTTAGGAAAATAGAAACCATATTTCTTTTGATAGCTTGATAGATTCCTATAATGCCAGGAGGAATGAGACACAAGAGAAGCCAGCAGCGCATTTCTAAAACCTGCCCCAAGCAAGTCCTGAAAACTCCCACAAGGCAGACTGTTTTGATTCCACCTCTGTATCCTGTATTCTGATTAGAACTGACTGACCTTCTCTTGTTGGAATCTCAAGGCAGACCTAAGTCCCATTGTGACACACATATAATTAGTTTTGTTACCTTTTAAAAAATAAAACTTGTAAAGGTTTGGAAAATAGCTAGATATAGTAACTAGTACTATATTCTTGTATTAATGTATTGCCCACAGAGATGCTTAGCACACACTGAGTCAGACTTTCCCTTCCCTTCTGCATGAACGCCTTCTAAGTAGAAAACCTTTCTACCATTGTGGTAATATTAGCCATGCATACAGAGGAAGTACTGTGCAGGTGCTCTCCGTACATATGGCCAACTAGATGGTATAGCATATTCATTCTGTTTCCAAATATGTGCTTTGAGGATGTTATTCAATCCTTATACCCACAAGCACAAAAGAAACAAAATGAAACAAAGTAATTGAAAGAGAGATAGAATTTTGTTCACTGATGGAAGAGTAGAAGTTTAACAAGTACTCCAAATTAAGGAGCTGTGTCTCAGACACTAGGTTAAGTACCTGGCATAGAAAAACAGAAGTGAAACCACCTCTACCCTCAAGGAGCTTATATTCTAATGGGGAGACAACATGTATGTATATACTATACATATATATGTATGTATGTATATATTGAATATCAAATGGTTATAGGGAGAAAGGAAGTAGTAGCCTCAGGGGTACCAGCCTGCAAGAAGCAATGCACCTCATTAGGTCACTTAAATTATTTACATGAATGAACAAACTTCAGGAAAAAATAACAAAGTTTTCACTTCAACTTAGTTTTCACTAAGGTTGGACCACCTATGTAGAATCAGACAGGCAAATTTCAATGATGGTATGCACATATTCTAGGCACATCAGACCATCACTTTTCCTTTCTTTCATTTGTAAGTGTCTATTCAGAGAAGTCACATCTTCTTGCTTGCATAATCTGCATTTTTTTAAAAAAATCTAACTACTGTAATTTGAGTATAAAAGCCTTTTGATTTTACAAGTGATACACCATAGGCTCCCTCCCTTGCTGTGACCAGTCATTACAATATATTTTCTGTCAAGAGTTTTGCCACCCTTTTGCATTGCTAAATGGTTTTTTTACAATGCATTTTGAGTATAAATACTCATCTGATTTTTAGAGAGTGGTTATAAAGTCATTTCCACTGACAATCTGTAATTGGGAAATAGAAGGTTTTCCAAAAAAATATAGATGTTCTCTAGTTACTGCAATTATCTTTACTTATTTAGCCAGTTTTTCAAAGCCAAGTAAGTTTTTTTATATTAACTAACCTGACTCATGCCTTCCTAGACAGCAAAAACTTCTAGTTGTGAGAGAATTGTTTCCAAATGTGATCCTCGGAATTAGATGTAAAAATCTGGGAGATTAATAGACACAAGTTAACTTCTAGAGTTTAGGAAACTGAAGTACTCAAAGTTGAAACTCAAAAGCTATGGCCTTTGGCCAAAAATATGTCTTTTTTGTTGAATAAACTCCAAGTCTAATCAATCCAATAATCTCATCCATCTTCCATCTACTTATCTACCACACCCTACCAATGCCCCTAAACTCCAGCAGCATTCATCGTACATAATTCCTCACAGTCATTTTCGAATTTACTTCTTTCTCCTCATTTCTCCATAGCCCTTCATTTTACCCATTAGCAAGAAGGTAGAAGAGTAACATTAATTGCTTATTTAAGTCTTTCTTAGGTTATTGCAATGTATTGTTACTAGTCAAGGTCTACACACATAAAGAAGAATTTCGCATTTCATCACACACACAAATTGTAGCATTTATTATGTAGAGAGTAGAGGAAGGTTGAAGTGAATAAAATTCCCAAGTCTTGCATGTCATAATAATATTTAGCAACATTGGGAGGCCATCCAATAAATGGCGCCCACATACTGAAGTTTGCTTCCTTATAAGACTAATTAAACAAGGACCCAACTCTTCATTATGAGCAGCACATGCACTAGCTTCTTTTGTCAGGGATTTGAATGTAAGCCTTTGTAAGATAATGCATTGGTAATGCACAATAGCTGTTAACGCCTCTCACTGTGGGTGTTATTAGGGAGACAATGACTAAACTTGTTTTGTTCTTGCATTTAAACTAATTCTCTATTATTATTGTTTGTTAGAATACTCTAAGGAACCCCTTTGTGCAAGTTTTTATAAAATTCTCTGTGGGACTTGATGCTGTTGAGCTCCTGAAACAGATAAATGAGCTTGGTAAGTCACCGTTAGATTATGCAGTTTCATGGGACCTTTTATTCCCAGATCCTGTCAGAGAAAAAAAAAATGTTATCCTACACCAGAACTCCTTTCCATTTTGTATTCTGCACTGTGTCTTGCTAGGTTCTGGTTATTTCATTACTCTAAGGGAAATAAATCCCCTGCCATATTTTCTATCCCCTGCCTCCTCAGTCAGGTATACACTTACCCAAAGTTGTTCAGTTGTTTTTCAGTTTATGATCCTATTTGGAATTTTCTTGACAAAGATACTAGAGTAGTTTGCCATTTCCTTCTCCAACTCATTTTACAGATGAAGAAAGTGAGGCAAACAGGATTAAGTGACTTGCAAAGGGTCATATAACTAGTAAATGTCTGGAACCTGATTTGAACTCAGAAAGATGTCCTTCTGACTCCAGACCCAGCACTCTATCCATTGGGGCACCTATCTGCCACACAATTTACAAGGGGTGCCAAACTTTCTTTGATCGTTAACTTCTCAGTTTTCCTTTTACATTTTGGATGATACAAAGCACTCAGAAATAATGACAATCCAAAATAAACCACGCAAATGCAGTTTTCCCTTTAACTGACCACAGATGGCTTTCAAGTTCCTGATATAATACATTGTTTTTCATTATACAATGTTCTTAACACAAAGCAAGTTCTTAATATCAGTGCACACTGACATCATGATAAGTTACTGGCTGTGGAGCAGGGCAAAATAATTCATTAACAATCACTGACTTTTAACATTTTATGCCATAGCTAACACACAAGTAGAATTCCTGCATCAGGCCCTGAGTAGAAAGACAAAGGTGATGGATTGTCTCAGAAGGAAAACAAACTAATAGCTAGTGAGGCAGGGATGGGTTCTTCTCTTTCAAGGTCATTTAAAAGGATGTGTGAAGACGATGAAAAGAAGCTGAGAGAACTTAGGCATTCCCTCTGCCACATCCCCACCTTCAACCCAGAGGATGCCAAGTCATCTCATTCAGCCTATGTCTGATGTGCTGTTGCTATGCAACCCCTGGACTAAGAGCATCGATATTAGGGAGAGGTAGAAGGAAAGAAAGCATGTTTTTATGTTAGACAGTAGCCCTGTTTGGGGGGCTGTTTCACTGGTGGTATAGGTTACAAACCATCAGAAAGGAACCACGCTTAAGGTTAGCCTCCAAATAATATCTACGTTCTAGGATACTTGCGATGCCCGATACCTGTTTATAAGAGAATTCGTAATAAAAAATGTTCTGTGTCAAAAGAAATCACTTAAACTATCATTTCTGCTGAGAAATATTTTGAGTCAAGGATAAAAGATAGAGAATCAAGGATAAAATAATTTTCAGCTCTGAAAATTTGGGAAGCGTGTAGAGGCAAGGTTTAAAATATGAGGCAGATGATATTCTAACTTTGAGACAGATGGTCATAAAATTATTAGGTAGTTTAAAGTTTGTCATGGTAAGATCAAAGAGAAAATTTTCCATTTGGAATGAAGTGGATGTCCGGAGAAATGTGTTATCCTCCATTTATCCCCATTGTATTTTAAATTCCAATTAAAGATCCATCAAAATTAAAAGAGAATCTCTGCCTTAAATTGCATTGTATTGATTACTTATGGCCACTGGAGGCCACTGTTCAACTATAATTTTCCCCCTCCCCCATCATTTTGCACAACAAAAGCTACTCACTTTAAATTCTAGTGCAAAATGCTTGCGAGTAATTGACTTACTAGAAAATTTAATTTTACTTTAAAAGACTGTAGGGACATTTGGTTGGTTAAGAAGAATTCATAATATTTAGCATATTTTTATTCATGACAGTCGAGTCAGGAAGTGAAAATTCAATCAACTATAATATTATATTCATGTTTGTTTTCATATAATTGTTCATAACAATAGATGCTATTACAAGGATACCACAAAATCAAAGAAAAATTAGTTCATCCTTTTTTCATAATGGAGTAGTTATCTAAAACAAATCCATCCATCCATCCACTCACAATATTAGGTTCCATAAGTTATGGGCTACTTGATCTAAATTCATCAAGATAACTCATATAGCTCTTAAATAATTTAATTACATATGCATATATATATGCCATATAGTGTGTACTTTTCTTTAAGAAATGTTTCCATAACCTGTTTCATTTCTTGATTACTGCTATTATTTTCATATTCCAGCTACAATTTCTTTGGCTCAGCTTTGCTCTATGCTTCCATATACCACCTGCTAATTCTAAATTTGTCCTTCATCTCCTATTTTGTAGTTTTCTCTCTAGCAACTTATAGATAATAATAACCAGCATTTATTTAGCACCTTAAGGTTTGCTAAGTACTTTACATATGGAATTTCATTTAATCCTCACAAAACATCCTGGGAGGTACATGCTATTAACATCCCTATTTTACAAATGAGGAGACTGAGATGCAAAGAGGTTAAGTGATTTGCCCAGGGTCACATAGGTAATAAGTGCTTATCTGAGACAATATTTGAACTTAGGTCTTCCTGTCTTCAAGTTCTACACTCTATCCACTAAGCCGGCTCGTGCTTTCCTGTCCTGTAAGTGTTCCCTGGTGAGAAGTAAGAGAGAGACTTGCATGTTGGACAATGTTGAGCTACTCAAGGTTGTAGGATTAGGAGACAGGACCAGACCTATGATCTCACTGATGTAGAGAACTAGACCCTCTCCATCCCCTCCCTTCTCACCTTACAGAAAAGGAAACTGAGCCCCAGAAAAGTTGTGACTTTCCCTAGGTCAAATAGCCAGTCAAGATTTTAAACCTGTATCCTCTGATTCCAAAACTAATCTCTCTATTGTATCATACTGAATTACTGTAACACTGAGCTTCTTGATCTTAGATCACTATTCAAGATATTATAACACGTAAGGTTTTAGTTGTCTTTAACTTGATCTTGGCATGATGTTACTTTTAACATCAACTGGATGAAAATTCTCTTTGTTGAATATTTGTGTTACAGAATAAATTTTGCCCGATGCACTTCTTTGAATTTTCCCCTATTAAAGCACATTTCCCCTATGTCTTTAATTTTCTAGTGCTTCCTTTTATGTGTTAACATTTCATGGCAAATCAGTGCTTTTGATGCATCATTATGAGAATCAAGATGGTGAAGTTTTCTTTTTGTTTTCCCCTGTTGGTTTTTGTTTTGCTTCCTTTCTCCAGATATTCTAAGGCTAAAATTACAGAACAACATTGGCATCATTGATCAGCTCAATACACTGTCTGCCCTGACAGTCAACATTTCCTCCTGTGTATTATATGATCGCATTCAGCCAGCAAAAACTATTGCTGAAATGGAAATGGAAGCTCAAAGGCTATACAAGAACAACGAACTTTTCGGAAGTAAGTTCAACTCTGCTTTTGCTTAAACTTTCCATTTTGGCAGCATACAGATTCATCCCAATGAAATTCTCAGGTGCTTTCCATGTTCTCCATGCCTGAGACCTCAGGCAACTGAACAGCACAGACCCCTTACACAAGAACTCCACCTTCACCCCTGGCACAGTTATACCCAAAGTCAAAATATCTATAATCAAAAAAGCAAATAAATCCTTTACCATCATGCAAGTCTAGCAAGATGAGAGAAAGACAAAATGTTTGAGTTGACAGGATCTCCGGAGATCATACACACCTGAAAACCTCTGTATACTCTCTGCAGCACATCTGGATAGTATTCATTCAGCTTTTACTTGAAGCCCTGTAATGAGGGGGAGCTCATTTCCTTTGACCCTAATGTCTGTGCACAGGCTTTCCTGTTCTGTGTGTATTGCCTGTTGCGGAGTTGGAGGTAGTCTTGTGCGATTGGGCTGTGCTACTTAACTGCCTTAAGTTGTAAGGATGGAATTTCTTTGATGTTGGTAGTTCCCACAAAGGGACCATGCAATTGATACTTTTATAAAGTTGTCTAGAATACAGAAAGATATGACTTGCCCAAGGACACATAACCAGTAAGTATCAGAGATGGAAAACAAACCCAGATCTTCCTGGTCCTAAGGAAACTTCTTTATTACCTTTTCTATGCTATTTGAAGTTGTAAGAATGGAAGAAAATAGAGGGATCTACCGGAATTGAATATATGTCACAAGTTCAGCAAAAGTGATGATGGGATCTTCTGAGTTATCATTTTCTCCTTTAGGACATATTAATATTAGAGGTCACAAGATTGATAATTATTTTGTCAAGTTAACTACGTAATTGTAATAATTTTATTGCATATTTGTAGATAATGGGCAATAGCTTTAATCTGCTATTGAGTTTGTTATTATTTTTCAGATACTGAAAATTCATGTTACACCTTCATAAAACTGCCATTTTCTCCCTTTCTTATAAATCAAGAGCCCTGGACCTCTTGTCTTATCATTAACCCAGATGTTTGGCTGCCCTCTTATGGAGGCCTCCAAACTACAGCAAGTAACCTCAACTATTAAATGATTTTTCTTATTTTTCTTTCATCATTTTCATTTTAGGTATTATTTTCAAGCTTCCTTCTAAAAGAAGCAGGGAAAGAAAAGACAATCTCAATGGCAATTCTCTTCCTCCACTAATAGAGTACACCATCCGAATGAGTCTCAAGACAGCCCAAACCACCAGCAGCCTCCGGAACAAACTCTGGGCTCCCGGTCCGCATAATTCTCCATCACAAAACCAGATCTATGGCAGAGCATTTATTTACTTACAGGATAGCATTGAAAGAGCTATAATTGAATTGCAGACTGGAAGGAATTCACAGGAAATAGCAGTTCAGGTTCAAGCAATTCCCTACCCCTGTTTCATGAAGGACAAGTAAGTTTCTATGCTTTAAGTTATTTAGTCAGTTGCAGCTTCTATGAGCATTTGGTTTTAGTTCAAATACAACTGTTGGAATCAAATGCTTAGTACAAGTCTTCCTCAAATGTGATATTGTCGTTCCATCATTTCAGTCATATCTGAGTCTTCACAACCCCTTGTGGGGTTTTCTTGGCAAGGTTACTAGAGTGGTTCACCATTTCCTTCTCTAGCTCATTTTACAGATAAGGAAAATGATGAAAACACCATTAAATGACTTGCCCAGGGTCACACAGCTCGTAAGTGTCTGAGGCCAGATTTAAACTCAGAAAATGCATCTTCCTGACTCCAGGTCTCCAAAGTGATCATTCCCCACCTTGAAGACCTGCTCCATTATTATAATGCCTTGTCTTAATGGATTAGAAATGATAAGTAGAGGAGAAAGACCACTGGTATAAACAATCAGAAACAGAAGTAAACTGAATGCTATCTCTTTATAATCCTTAGTTCTTTCTGAAAATAAATGGGAATCCAGATGGAGAAATTGGAAAATAGAGAGAGAGGGAATCTTTGCCTGAATTGTTCCTCTGTGATAAGTGTTCTAAGAAGCATATCAGTGTTCCAAGAAGAATTTATGAAATAGTGACTTTTCCAAGGACTCTTGACTTTATGGAATAGTGCCTTTTCCAAGGACTCTTCCAACATCTCAAATGGTTTTGCAAATGAATTTTTTAAAATTAAAGATAATTTTTCCAGGCAATACATTTTAATGTTCATTAAGCCTACCAGTCTGCAGGAACAAAATGGCTCCTACTTCAATAACAGTTAAAAAAAAAAAAAGAAGAAGAAGATACTAGATGTGCTTTGTGCCCATCCACCTTCATTGGAGTTTGAAGCATGTGAAAATTACCCTAAAGTAACAGAACTTATTATTCAACTCAGCCCTCGCTATTGTTACACCATTTGGGGCTTTTCTTTTTTCTGTTGATGCCCCCTCTCTCCTCTTTGACTGCTTTAAGAACTCTCGATAAGATGAGGTTGTAACCCTTTGTTGAACAATGATAAGGGGAGACAGATAAGAATTCTTTCTAGTGGGTTGTCAAGGTTGGCTGCTTCTATTATGTAGAGCAGCCAGGACTAAGCTGCATGAACTGTGTGTGAACCTCAGTGGCCAAACTGAATAGGAAAAGGATCTGAGGGAGACCTGTGGGGATAAATTAAATAAAAATTCCCATCTAATTTCTCACTATTCCCTACTCATTCCCTCACATTGGATTTGGATACATTCTTTGAGATCTAATATAGTTATAGCCAGCACCCTATCTGAATATATAGCTCAATCCTTTGGATTAAAGAATATAAACATTTCATTATCAAATGAAAAGGGTCAGAGAGTTGATTTTGATGGCACTCAGGAGCATTTTAACCCTGGGCAAAAATCAAGAAGTAGGAAACTGTACTCTGGATGATATTGCCATCCTCATGAGAATTCACATTGTATGTAATAAATACATTAATTCCATGATATCATCATGAGTAATGATGATTTTAAAAGGTTGAAAGCTTGTTAGGAGCTAAGTCTTAGTTCCAAAAAACCAGGGATAATAATGGTGGGGATTTCAGCTACCATAACAGGCATATAGAGAATATGTCCTGGGAGAAGGTGGTATTTTTGTTCTTCCTCAGTTTATAGCTGCACACGGGCATGTCAGCCCCCTTGATATAACATAGATTTTGAAGAACTCTCAGAGAGTGTTCATGAAATTGCCCATAGGGATTCCAGTAAGGGTTGTTGCCTAAATATTTATCCTGGGATGTTCATAGTTATAAATTTCAGTTGACCAAATGCTTCCTAAGAGCAGAAAATCATTCTTTTGATTAAATGAAATCATTCGGCAAGGTAAATGGAATGCCATCCACTTTTTCTCTATTCTGTTCAATTTTGTATCAGTCAATGAGATCTTGATTCTTAAAGATTATAAGTTAACTCTCTTACCAAGACTACTTAAAACCATTCTTCAAAGCATAGCACTGCCTATCTGTGGAACCTCAAATTGTACTGGCAGCAAAAATCATGGAATTCTGAGAACCCCTTCCCCAATTAATTTTGCTCCATCAATATTAGATTAATAGAGAGGAAGTTTGGAATAATGGATTGATGGAATAATGATCTTGAAGTCAGAAATATATGAACTCAAGCCTTCCTTTTGCCCCATACCATCCTTGATCAATTCTTTTTTTGGAGGCAGTCAAGTGACTAGCCTGGTGTCTGAGACTGGATTTGAATTCAGATCCTCCTGACTTGAAGGCTAGTACCCCTCCTCAACAAGTTCTTTAAGATTACCAGGCAATCCAGCTGAAGGTGGAAGAGTTTCTCATACAAGAGTTCCTGATATTGGTAGAATCATATATAAGTCTAGACTTTAAAAAAAAATGGTTGCTTTTATTTTCAAATATGCATAGGTTTTCATTGTGAGGGAAAGGATATTTATGATGTTATATTCTCCAACTCTGCCATTATCCATTTTGGTGAGTGCTATCTTTTCTTTCTTGCAGCTTTTTAACCAGTGTTTCCTACTCACTTCCTATCGTGTTGATGGTAGCCTGGGTTGTGTTTATAGCAGCCTTTGTGAAAAAACTTGTTTATGAGAAAGACCTGAGGCTCCATGAGGTAGGTTGAGAATTCTTATGGTACCCTAAAATTTCAAATAAGTTCATTTCTTATTAGAATAAATTGCTGTGATTTCGTTTAGACCAGCATGAACATGAAAAGCTTAGCCACACAGTGTGAATTAGCTCTAAGGGAAAACCTTTGGAGAATTATAATGAAAATGGATGGCTTTTCTGTATAAACTCACAACCCCTTGCTTTCCTCCACCACCAAAAAATGCAAATCTACTGAGTATTTATTAAATTCTTACCATGTACAAGAACTTGTGTTAGGCAAGGGGGGGTACAGGCAAAAGGGAAAATAATCCGTGCCATCAAGGAGCTTACATTCAGCTAGAAAGTATACTATATGAAAACAGAAAATAATATAAATGATAATTTGAAGAGGGAGAAAGCCTTAGAAACTGGAGGAGAGGAGATATAAGATGTTCTGCATGGGTTTCTAATATATATAGCAATCTAAATAAATAAAAATAATATTATCATAAATGTAACTGTTAAGAATAAGTCCATTACAGTTGGGATAATGGAAGTCTGAGTAGTAACTCCCAGGACTGGAGAATTATTAGCATAATAACCAAATAGAATCCAGAAAGGGCTGTTGGAGCCCCCTCTTCTGTGTCTCCACATTGTATAAAATGCCTCTTCAAATATCTAGGAAATAATTCCCCGTCTTAGAAATTCCTTTTCCATCAGTCATTGCTTCTTTGCCCTGCCTCATACACATACTTGTTCCTTATGTTTTCTAGGGATTTAAAATGCATCCTAATTATCATAATGATACGATCGCTATGGAAAAATGGATCTGGGGCATATTGGGGCATATTTTCCTGTCATTTTTTTTCTGTATGGAATGAATGAATGAAAAGTATTTATTAAGCATTTATTTAGTGCAAAACTCTGAGGGTACATGAAAACTGAGATAATCTTTGTTCTCAGGGAGCTCATATCTCAATGGAGAGAATATAGAATGTAACCCTAACCCTAAAAGTTAGTTGAAATGGTCTAGTGATTTTTAAGTGCCATGACAAAGTAAATAAGAATATATCTCCAACAGTACCATTTCTAAGGATAGAAATATCCATTTCTGACATGGAACCACTTGAATTTGGGGCTAAGAACTTTTTTATCAGGGTCTTCAGTAGTTTTAGCTACTGAGTAAGTAGGGACTGTGGCACTTTCGGAGGCACTAGGTTGTATCTCTGCAAGGTTAAAGGTGGCCTGAACAGTGGTCATGAGTCCTAGTCTGGAAGTAGGGACACTGGTCTAGGGGATTCTGTTGTTCTAGGTCTCACCTACCCCTCATTGGCAGTCAGCCTCTGGTGCTATTAGTGTTGGGATGCCAGCCTCTTCTCTCCAGTGGTTGCCTCCCTCAATGATGATTCCTTGCATCAGGCTGGAAGAGGAGCCAGTGGGCTGGGTAAAGGGATATGGAGGAAGACTGCTATTTTGAGGGGCTCTTGATTTCAGGATCCTGGAGTAGGAAGGTAGTGGTCAAGATAAAAACAGTGCATTATTTTAAAGTTTTATTTAGTGTTGTCCAATGCTGAGATTCCATTAGAATGTCAAGTGTGCTGTGAACGTTACTATATTAATGAGGGCACTCTTGTATTCCTAAGGAAGAAAAGAAAAGAGAGGAATTATTTCAAGCAAACTAGGTTATTAGAGTCAGGCCTAGAGGGTCTGGGTTAATTATAAGAGTGACCTGATGACCCTGAATAGGTTTTGCAGATTGACCTCCCTGCGCATGCAAGTGATCAGTCAGCTTTCTCTACAAAAGCCAAAGGGCCCCCCTTTCCTGAATTACCCTAGTGTAGAGACTCAAAGTCACCAAGAATGGTCTCTGGGTGTTTCTGGATATTACAGAGAAGAGCAAAGCATGACTTGCAGACTTTTCCAAACTGAAGATAGGAAAGGAGTGTGGCTGCCATCATTGTACCCTGCAATTTCCTTTGCTGAATTGTAGAATTACGCAGAATCTCAAAGCAAGCAGTCTTGTATCAGATTTTTGTAAGCCCCAATGCTTGGTCTTCTGCTGCTATGTTTTAAGGTCATGTGATCTAGTCCAGTTCATTTCCAATTTGTCATTCACCAAATCCTTAGAGAGGGTACTTTCTCTCTGAGTAAAATCAATAGCATCTTTCAGCTTGGTATAATGGATGGAACTGGCACATTGTCTCATATAGACTTATTTCCTCACATAGTTAAGTTACTACGTTCAGGTAACCCGGAAATTATTTCAACCCCCTTATTTCATGAGTGAAGAAAGTAAAACCTAGAGAGGTAGTGAATTGCCCAAGTTCATTTGGCTAGTTAATAGTAGAACCAGGATTGAAACCCAGGGCTCCGACCTCACCTTCACAGCCCTTCAGCAGCCAACATTCTTCTCCAAATAATGCTACCTCATACCCTTACCTTCATTGCTTGTGCATTTTGCATAGACATTAATTTCCAACAATTCTGAAATTACTGACAAAGGGGTTTTTAATAATGATCATAGCCTACTAAATTGAAAGGGTTTTTCAGAAGCCCAGAATAATTTGCCAATATTTCTTCCAGGTGTCTGGACCACAGCTATGTGAATAGTACTGTCGTACTTAGGACTAGTCAGATTTCCAAAAATCTCTGCCAACCAGTCTCAGGTTTTTCCCTCAATTCGGGACAAGGTTATAATATGATTATTCAATTACTAGCTTAATGTAACTGCTAGCCCCTCATTCTCTGACTTTTCCTAAGACTCCTGCTCCACTGAGTCCACCAGACTTTCCTAATGACATTAGAACACACATTCGCGATGATAAGATTCTTTATAGAAGATAACTGGTCAGCAAGTTTCAAGTTTGTTGGTTGGTTGTTTTTTTTCCATTTGTGGGAAACGCTGTTTGTATCTTTTCCTCATTGGAACCCTTTAAAGCTTAATTAGAACAGAACATAATTAAAATAAATATTTATAGGTACTTTTTTATATAACTATCATTTCCCACAAAACCTTCCTCAAAAAACTCTCCTTCATAAGAAAGAAAAACAGACAAGCAAAATAAAACCAAGCCAGAGACTATTTTAGAAAGCAAAGGTGACCATATACATCCATAGTCCACAGCCACTCTAGAAAGAAGTGGAAAGTGTTCCATCTTGCGATTCCTGGAACCTCTTGTTTCTTATTCTGTGCTATATGATGCATTCATTACGTACTATGTAAAATCTGAATTCTGATGTATATTAATGTTGCTTCTCAGGCACATTATGGAAGTCATTATCTTTATTGTCTCCTCCATTCTGTTTTCTCCAGTCTCAACTTCCTTCTGCAATCTTTTCGTACATCGTATCTTTCTCCGAATCACTTGCACTGTATATTCCATGGCTTTCAGATAATATAAGTTGTTCAGCCATTTTCCCAGCTGATGGGTGCTCTTTTTATTTCTAATTCAGGACTGTTACAAAGAGTATCGCTATGAAAGTTTTATTATGTATGAAATTTTTCTTTCTGTCATTGACCTTTTTTGGGGGAGTTCTATAGTATGGAACCTGATACATGCCATAGTAGGGTCACTGGGTCAAAGAGTATGAAGAGTTTAGTAATTTTTCTTGCATTTTACAAATTGATTTCCAAAACAGTTACCTCAATTCACAGCTCTATTAATATGTCTGTCTTTCTACAGTTTCTCCAACAATAACTATTTCTACTTTTAATCATCTTTTCCAGTTTCATAGGTGTGAGTATGAAAACAAACTTCAGAGCCGCTTTAACTTACTATGATTTGGTGTATTTTTTCATGTAGTTATTCATAGTTCCTCTTTTTTGGATTTTCAAAATATATATCTTTTACCTGTATATCTCTTAGGCAATAATTATTCTTGGTCATATATTTATGACAATTCTTTATATTCTGAAAATCAGACTTTATCAGAGAAGTTTGATGCAAGGATATACTACTTGCTTTATAGTTCCTCTCAAAATTTCTAGCTACATTTGTTTTGTTTATGCAGAATCTTTTTTTGTATTATAAACAATTATTTTGAATGTTAATTTTTAAAAATTTTGAGTTCCAAATTCTCTATATGATATCAATTATACATATGAAGTCATGCATGACATTTCCTTATTAGCCAAGTTGCCTAAAAGAAAGAAAAAAGAAAGAAAGAAAGAAAAGAAAGAAAGAAAGAAAGAAAATTAAAAAGTATGCTTTGATCTGCACTCAGAGTTCATTGGTTCACTCTCTGGTGGTAGATGGCATTTTTTTTGTCCTGAGTTCTTTGGAATTATCCTGGTTCACTGATTGATCAGAGTACCTAAGTCTTCCACAGCTGGTCATCATTACTATATGGTTGTTACCATATGCAATGTTCTCCTGGTTCTGCTCACTTCACTTTTAGGCTAAATCTTTTAAACTTTACATAATCAAAATTTGCCATGAGTGGATCTTTCTATCATGCTGGATCCTTCCTTGATCTTTTCTGACATCATGAAGATACTAGTAGAATATTCGGGCTGTCCATAATTTTTACATACCACATGAGTAGCTTATTTTTTTTTAAATCACATATTTCTTTGAGGATATGCTTTAACCGAATTCCTCATGATTTCTTTTTTGTCAACCATCATACATCATTTCATTACCCTCTAAGTGATACTCATGGTTACTATAGTCACAGTGAAACATGATTCAGAGTCATACGGAAACTTCTATGATGAATTTATGAGATGAAGTGAGCAAAAATCACAATGGATGGTTTGAAATTTAAATTTGGGTCAAGGGGAACATCCTCATCTATGAGATCATGGATCATTTAAGTATAATCAACATGATTTCTCCAGTCTTTTCTGACTTTCCTTTTATCTTATTTGATGAGAAATTCTTCCCCTCACCCTTATTCTCTCAACATTTGTGTCAATGAAAAGGTTAAAATTTCCATGGCAATTGCTATGGGTCTGTCTGATCCTGATTAGACTATCTTTCTCTTCATATTGTTTTGCCTTTGATTAGGTATAGCACTAATAGTAGTAACAGACCAAACCTTAGTTTGAGAAGCATATATATCATTACTTTGGGCACGTTTAGGAGATAGATAACAAGGCTAATAGTGTGAAGCTCGTCCCAGAGCAGAAAACTTAGACAAAACAAAATGTAGTCCGTACCCTTCTTTGTGAGTCATCCTTCATGAGGATGGGTCCTTCCTTCTTGTTGGAGCAATTTTGGCAGTGTATGCAGATAAACTGCTGTTCAGTGTGATTACCCCTCTTCTTTTTGGACAGCTCCTTTATTCATTGTTAGCATTCTGATGTTGCATTGATTCCTAGAGAGGAGAAATAATTACCCATACCTATTTTCCAATAACTATCCATAGCACCAAAATAACTGTGTTCTTGTGATGACCTATGGTCAAGATCTTCCCTTTTGCTAAGTCTAGGAAATTTTGGTCTGATCCTGTGTCTTTAAAGCTGACAAACTAGAGTTAAGTGGGTTTCAATCTATTTTTCAGGAATGGCAAATTATCATCTTACAAGTCAGTAAATAAAGAGATTTCCAGATGTATAAAAGGGTCACACTACAAATGACAATTGTCAATAAAAAAAAATACAATGTGTTTATACAGAAAGTCAGCTGTATTTCATGAGTCTGATAATAGTTTAGAGATTTTATACCCAACGAAAATATATTGACACATCTACAGCTATCAGATGCCAGCTCTAAGTGGAAGGCTTTTCCTCTAATTCCTGATGGTGAATATTTGAGAATTTCTATTAATTTCATGTTTATGTAGTAGACATTTAATAAGTGAATCATTTGAGAAATTTTTATCTCTATACCAAGGCATGAACATTCAAATCAGTAATGATAACATCCTAACACAGTTGCATGCTAAATTAAATACAACCTTTTTAATTCTTCATCACAAAACATGAAACTTCTGACATACCATAATTAAGTTTTTTAGTGTTTCATTGATAATATTATTTTTATGACTGCCACTTGCATGGGATGTACCTCCCTCTCCAAAGTGTATTCCACCACATAGGAACTTCACATGTAACAAAGAAGTAAAGATAATTAAAATACACACATAAACACATACAAAACCACAAACACACACATTGGTCTGTACCTATAGTTTATCACCTCTCAAGAGAAGCAAGATATGTTTCATTATCAGTTCAGAGCTGAAAAGTCAAATCATGATTGTCAAAAAAAATGAAATGTTCTTTTGTTAAATCCAAGTCAGGCTTCATATAACCCTACATTTCTTATCTGTGCTGTAAGAGTCATGCATTATCTCATACCTAGTAGGAGCCCAATACATTTGATGAAGTGAATTTAATTAATAAGGAATTTAAATTGCCCCTTGGGTCTCTTAGATCATTAGAAATTAACACAATTTCTCTGCAAATGAGATTAAAACCAAAAATATTTGGTTTTATCCTAATAATTTGTCTTCAAAGAATACTAAGATCCTGCTCTCTTTTCCAGGCTTCATTTGGGGGTAGGGAGGAGGGGTTAATATTGGCCTACTCCATTAGATGCTGAATGTGAGGTTTGGAGTGATGACTTTATTATTTCGCTTACTGAAGCAGTCTCAGTAAAGCTCCTAAAATACAAACAATGGGAAATAAGCAAATAAAGTATCTCTGTATGTAAATCATTGACTTATGAGCATCCTTAACCCCAATTAAACAGATGGGGTGGGGGTGGGAGAGTAAGATGATGGGTTGAAAGTACCTTGGATTTGTTGTCAAAGGACTCCACTTTGGATACCTACTGTCCATGGGATCTTAGGTTAGTCTACTTTCTGATGGGCCTCAGTTTCATCATTTATAAAATGACAAGATCGGACAAGATAATCTGGAAAGTCTCTTCCAGGGATAGAGCCCATGAATTCCCGTAAAGGTTATTCCAAGCCAACATTTTACTTCCAATGACATTGTACCTGCTAGAGGGGAACAGCTTGTAGCCTCAAACTTTCCCTTCAAGTCAGGAAGCCTTGTTTCAGATTTTCATTCCTGTGGAGAAAAAGGTTGAATTTCCATTGTATTGTGTCACAAGTCCATGGAAAAGGAGGGAGAAGGTGAGAGCGAAGTTAAGAGGAAAAGTCACAAGTTTTGTTGTGGCGGTGGGTTTTTTTTGATGTTGTTGTCTTTACCCAGGGATGATTAGCTTAGAGCCTGCAGCTTAGCTTGTTGGCAGTCAGGTATCTGTTTCCATGGGAACAAGAGGAGCAGTGGTGTTATCAAAATGTGATAAGTTGCAAAGAATAAAAATTCACTACTGCGGTGGTAGACCAAAAGATCCAGTGAGCTCCCTATTATTTTCCCCCTTGGCAAAATTGAAAAAAGTAAGGGGGAAAGAAAGAAAACATTTGAAATACCTTGATTTTACAAAAGAAAGGGATTTCACAAATGCTTGTGGAGGGTTTTTTTGTTGTGGGAAGGGAGAGTATTGAAATGTGAATGAAAATGAGAGTGAAATGGACAAAAAGAATGAACAGAACCAAAGGGGCTCAAGAGACCTAATATATTTTGAAAATAATTACAGATTTCAAAAGAAAAGGCTCAGGTACTTTCCATCTATCCCCCACTTCCTCCACATATATACACGCCCTACAAGGAAAGGTTACATGTAATTAGGGGACAGACTATGATGAATTTGTTTTTCTCCTGGGATGAAAAATGTTTTGGACTCTTGGGAGATCTCTAAGTCATTACTGGATCACATAGCACAGTTTCTTGTACACAGTAGGTACTCAATGGTTATATAATTGAATTAAATTAAATTATCAGTGTTAGGGGGAAGTTAAAATGATGCTCACTTGTATGAATTTGGTCTAGGTGTTAAAAAGTATTTTGGAAGCTAAGGCTTCAGATTTACCCTGAACCATCAGTAGAGTTTAAGGATGGAGAATTGGGGGAAAAGGAATACTTATAATACTTATAAAGTTTTAATCCTCAAAAATATGTCCTATGCCATTCTTTCAGATTTTGTTGAAATTAGACTTTGTATTCATGAATATTTAGTATAATAATGGAGTTATTTTATGAATACCAATTCCAATGTCAACTCTAGACAAAGCACAGTTTCTTTGAATTATGTATGTTGGCATATATATTGCTGACATAAATATATTGTAAAATTCTATAGAAACTATGTTATAAAATTCTATGTGACATAGCATTTACTTAAAATTTTATCTGAGACCAATAGTTTAATTAGTAATCAGAGTAGATTTGGGAAGATTTAACTTCTAGAGCAATCTAACCACTAAAAGTTTGTGTCCTCTCAGTCAAATCACTTGTTTTCCAATCTCGGCTTCCCCATCTGTAAAATGATGGTGTTAGTATAATGTTAAGGCCACTTCTAGCTCTAACATTCCATGGTTCTATTTACATCCAAGCCATAGGATAGAATTAATACAAATTTTATAGCTATCACTGAGACAATTGATTATAGATGGTGCCCCTGAAGAACGTAATTTAAGACAGGTGAGTCTATTGTTGACTATATACCCAAAGAAAGTTAGCATGACATTCATATAAATTAATAAAATACCTAGATAAGCAATCATGGGGACTACAAGATTAATTCTTATTCCCAAGAACGTTTGAAGTGGTTTAATAGTAGCTTTGCTGTTGAACAGTTTAAAAAATGGCTACCCCTTTTCTTTCCTCCTCCTAGTACATGAAGATGATGGGTGTGAACTCCTGTAGCCATTTTTTTGCTTGGCTCTTGGAAAGCATTGGATTCCTGCTGGTTACCATCATTATTCTTATTAGTATACTCAAGTTTGGGAATATTCTCCCCAAAACGAACGGGTTCATCTTGTTCCTGTATTTTTCGGACTATAGCTTCTCTGTTATTGCCATGAGCTACCTCATCAGTGTCTTCTTCAACAACACCAATATTGCTGCCCTGATTGGAAGTCTCATCTACATCATTGCCTTTTTCCCCTTCATTGTTCTAATGACAGTTGAGAGTGAATTGAGCTTTATAGTCAAGACATTCATGGTGAGTCTATTGTGGAAATTACCAGGGTGTGACAAGTGGATCATTTTTGCTCCTAGACACTTCAATTAAAAGTTTACTTCCCTAAATTTAAAACTGAAGTGGTAGAAAACCAAATTCAGTGTCCAATTTTGTTCTACATTTTTTATATAGTTGTGCATCCAAACTAGTATACAACTTTGTGATGACAATTTTGAAGATAGCTCCAAAAACTGTTTGACCATCTTTTCTCATCCTTTCCAATGTCTTAATGATGAAATGTATTGATTTTATGGTAATGAGTATCAGCATCCTTAAGAAGATGACCATTTTATGAATAGTCCAATTACTTGTAGATTCCTCAGCCTAAAGGTCTGAAATATGCCTATAGTCATGGCACACAGTATAACTTAGAGGGACATCTATGCTAGAAAAAGGAGTGTTGCCTTTATATGCTGAGGTATATAATTTAAAATACTTTAACTATTTTCTAGTTGCATAACACTCACTATTTTCTAGTTGCATAACACTAACACTTCTTGTATGACTTTGAAGCCTTATATTCTAAAGCATGGGGCATGTGTGTGAATTTTTGAAGCCTTCAGCCTTAATAAGTTCTTTTAGAATTTAGAAAATAGTTGGAATCACAGTCTGATTAAAGTTTTGTCTTGGACGTGTTGCTGGTGGAATGAGAGAAAACAACATACATTCAGCAATGGTTATTTTATTTAAGCTTCAAATGTCTTAAAATTATAAACATTCAATTTCAAGTCAATAATCTTCCTCTGTTATATTTGTGACACGTACATGAAATAATTTCTTAAGTTGAAAATGATCCACCATCCGTTAAGTTATTTTCGTTCACTCATTTCAGTCACGTCTGACTCTTTGTAACCCCATTTGGGGTTTTCTTCGCGAAGATACTGAGTGGTTTCACCATTTCCTTCTCCAACTCATTTTTGCGAATGAGGAAATTGTGGCAAACAGGGTTAAGTGACTTACCCAGGGTCACACAGTAAGGTCTGAGGCCAGATTTGAACTCAGGTCTTTTGACTCTATATTTGGTGCTCTGGATTATGCCCTTACTTCAGCTTAGTACTATAGTATTTATGGGAGTGAGAGAGAAGCATCCACACCTGTGATTTCATTGGTGTAAGCAAAGCTAGTACAAAAATTCCCCCTTTTGAGGCAAATTGGCAACGCATCAGTAATTTACAGTCTTAGAGGCCCTTGAGAGGTTTAGTGATGTGTCAATAGTAGACTAGTACATGGCAAAAGTCATCCTTCAACCCAGTATTCCTAGCTCTTGACACACTCTACTATGCTATGTGTCAAAACATACAGTATCTCACATAATTTTCTGAGCAACACACAATGATTTGAGTTATAACTGTGTCTCATGAGAGATAACCTGTGGTTACGTATGGCATACACCCTTGGGCAGCACAATGCATAATATTTTCCCTGTTCATATTCCTCTGGTTGTTTTTAGTATGTCAAAATGTTCTCCTTTACTCCCTGTTTTCTTGTGTAGTAATAGTAATAGTGGTAGTAGTAGAGTAGTAGTAGTAGTAGTAATAATAGTAGTAGCAGCAGTAGTAGTAGCAGTAGCAAATAGCAGTAGTAGTAGTAGTAACAGTTGTAGTAGTAGTAGTAGTAGCAGAAGTAGGAGGTGGAGGAGGAGGAAGAGGAGGAGGGGGAGAGAGCTTTTTAAGGGAATATTTCTGTAAAGTATACCTAGAGAGTGTCATTTTTCTATATGCCAGTGCCTAACTTTTAGGTATTTTAAGGTCCCTCCGGGTGAAATACATGATGACTCCATGAAATATCGTTGCTATTTGTTTTTCTCACAGAGTCTACTGTCCCCGACAGCGTTTAGTTATGCCAGTCAATACATAGCCCAGTATGAGGAACAGGGTATTGGTAAGTTCACTTTCTTTAAAATTGGATTTTCATTTTTCACAGCCATGATATGCTTCAGCAAACAATATCTGTATTTATTTTGTAGGTCTTCAGTGGGACAATATGTACGGTTCTCCCGTTCACGATGACAACACCTCATTTGGCTGGTTGTGTTGCCTAATTCTTGTCGATTCTATCATTTACTTCCTTATTGCGTGGTATGTTAGGAACGTTTTTCCAGGTGAGAACAGGATTCTAGCAAACAGTCTGATGTGATATATGAAATATAATATCTGTAACACATTACATGAGATGAGCTAGAATAGTGATCCTTTGCAGGCATACCTACTTCCATGATCTCATAGATCTATCGGTGTTTTAAGGTAGTCTATGTACATCAGTTCTGAGTATTTTTCAAATATTTACATGACTGGGTGGAAGACACAGGCTTTCAAGCAGTGTGTGTATATTTATATATGCATATTTGTATGGGGGAAGTTTAGGCATGGGATTTCATTGGTTTAGGCAATGCTTCATGAGAAAAATTTCTCTATCTGCACCAATCACAATTGGTTCTATAACTTGTAATCTCTGAGTATTTATGGGCATCATGTGTGGGCTCATGTCGTTAGTATGTGTCAGAAGCAGAAACTTCCAATTCTGAGTCATCCTATCCACTATGATATTCTGCCTTTCAAGTGTAAGTGATACTATATAGGGTGTAAAATACCTGCTAAATGTCATTTCTAAAATTAAAAACCGTTCTAAGGGTAAATCATATTTTAGTTTATATTCCCATGGTATTTTTTAATGGGAGAGTCTCAAGAAACATGCAACAAGATCAAATCAATTTAGGTCTTCTAGATCCCAGGAATGAGATGATTTGAATGGTTTGAGGAGATCTCTGATTATCTTAATTCTGCAAACTGAGCAATAAAACAATAGGATGACTTAGGATCCTTATTTCACTATGGTCTGAGGTGATATGTTATGTATCTGTAGTGACCTTTAGTAAATGGTTATTTATCCACATTTAGAAATATGGCAGATAACTCAGTGTTGATATTAGAACTCTATAGTAAGAGAAACAGTATGGCATCATGGTTTGAATGCTAGACTTGGGTTCAAGTCCTGCCTCTAACATTTTCTCCTCTTTGCACCTCCATTTCCTTGTCTGTGAAATGGGAATGATATTATCAATAGAGCCTCCCTCACAGGGCTGATGTAATATCCTCAAACGAGATAATATATGTATAGTGATTTGCAAAAGTACTCTGCAAATGTCAATTTATTGTGTAGTTTCAAGAGAAGAGATCTTGTAAGACAATGTCATAATATTTATTCCTTTCTAGTATTCTTCCCTTTTGCTTGGTGGTTTTCATGAACATCAATTAATAGGGTAACAGACTCCTCAAGGATATGCCTTCCTTCCACACCAGCTAGAGCAGGGGGTTTTAACCTTTCTGTGTGTCATAGACCCTTCTGGCAGTAGGTCTGGTAAAACCTGTGAGCCTCATCTTAGCATCATGATTTTCAATTCTCAAAAGAAAATACATACAACAACAAAGGAAACCTGTTATGCTGAAATAGTTATCATTTTTTTAACTTCACAAATCCTAGGTTAAAAATTTGAGTTAGCTCAACAGTGTATTGTACCAAATGCCACTTAACCCTTGCTTTCTGAGATTCCCTAAACCCCAGCTTCTCTCTAGAGGAAAGATCACAGTGGACTCTTCTGTCCCCTGACCCACACCCCCTTTTACCTGGTCCACTGATAATACACCACATTCTTAATGTTTTAATAAGCCTTATCAAGAAGCATTACAGAAGATCATTGAGTGGGGTGGGTGAGACTGAATAGACTAGGGAATGCTTTTAGTAATAGTTAAAAAGGGGGCAGTAATACAAGTTATGCAAGTCATTAATGTAAGTGTCTTGGTCCTCACTAGCTTTTATAGATTGCTTTCTTTCTACCTCATCTCCGCCCAGTTTTCACTTGCCTAGGCTTGACTTTGCTGTTAACTCGATTCCAGCCATATTGCTATGGATTAGCCATCTAGGGTTAATAAGCCACAATGCCCCAGAGTCTCCTTCTCCCTCAGTTATGAGGGTGGGGGACTTGGAGAGGATCTGCTGAACACTTTCTCCATTACTCTCAGTTTAGTTACTCTTGGAATACCTCTCTCCCACCAACTGGCGATGGCCTGGGAAGTTATCACTTCATTTCCTCAAATTACTAACAAGAAAGGACTTTTTTTCCCTATCTGGGTCCCAAAACAGCTTCACCTTCATTTTGGCACTTGACTTTAGTCATTTTAACTTCCCCTCCAAGGTCTTAATGGTCTATCTTCTTGAAAGTTACTCTCTTTGACCTTATACTACTCTCCGCCAAACCCTACACATGTGCCCTCTCCTTTGGTTTTTACCTAATCCCTCACTCTACTAATGAATTGCCTAGAGAAGTTATATGACTTGCCCAAGGTCACACAGCCAGTATATGCCAGAGATGAGATTTGAATCCAAGTCTTCCTGGTTTCAAAGCTAGTTCTCTATGCACTACTATACCATGATGACTCTTACTTTTTTTGACAAAAAATAGAAATAACAACTTCAATCTTACAATAATATAGTTTCTTCTCTCCCTTGATGCTAAAAAAGAAAGAAAGATGGTTAGCATTTTCAATTTGACATTTGATTTTATTTGCACATTGTAAAGCAAAATGGACTCAGTGATTTTGAGCTATCAAGCTGGAGATGACTTTGTAGCTCATCTGATCAAATGCCTTCACTTTATAGATAAGGAATATAACACTCCTTTGTTTATTTTTGATGTTTCTCATCAATGGCTAATAATCATCACTTTTTTTTGCTGTAGGTACTTATGGGGTGGCATCTCCATGGTATTTCCCAATTCTTCCTTCCTATTGGAAGGAGCGCTTTGGATGTGCAGAGGTAAAGCATGAAAAAAGTGATGGCTTTCTTTTCACCAATATTATGATGCAGACTACCAACATCTCTGGCAGTAAGACAAGTAAGTTCATAAAATCTTCTATTAGAGGGCTGATCCAAAGAGAGATCATATGATGAATGCTTTTCATTATGTTTCTCCAAACTGTAAAATTATTATTCTGTTACTCCTGGGTGGCTATACCTATACATGTGTATATGGACCCTTATGGGGATTAAATCAGGACTCTGACTAGGACTAGTCTCATTAACTCAGAGAATTAGCCTATGATGCTAACCAGGGTAAGATTTCAGAACCACTGCTGGACCTACTTATCTTTACAGAGAGAAAAATTTATTTTCACCAATCAATCAATCCATAAGCATTTATTAAGCATCCAATTTATTAAGGCACTGTGATAATTGCTCAGGCTACAAATACAAAGGATAAAATAATTCCTACTTGCAAGGTATTTACGTAGACTTCATTCCTAATTCCAACCAATTCTCTTTTGTCAAAGAGGATCAAAGTTAAAAAAAAGTGTGAATAATTTAGCATCACTCACCTTGCGTATTATGCATACAAATTGTCTTCCTCTGATAGAATGTAAGTCTTTGAAGGACAATTTTTTTCCATTTTTGCCTCTATCACTAAGCACTTAATACATAGTAGGCAAACTTCATAACTACTTACTGATTAATTTGCTTGACTGGAAAATTAATTCAAAGTTCAAGTCCTGCTGACATCTGCAAAGAGGAAGGATGGTATGTATCCATTAGACTGCGCATTAGAAGAGAAAGCACACCAAACTTTTCCAGTAGAATCCATCTTATTTTTACAACCAACTCTATCAATTACTGGTTACATGCCAACGGCCAGCTCATCTATTATCACAGGGTTGTATTGAGGAGAGTGCCTTATAAACTATAAGGTACTATGTATAAAACATTATAGTCTTAATGGTAGCCTTCTTATTCATCATAATATACAGATTATCTTACAGTACATGTGCAAGGCTTGACTGTAGAGTAATGAGATGGATTTCATAGGCCACACATAAAATCTGCCATGGTACTTTATGGTAATTCTTGCATTTGTTTGTTTCATACACTGAAATCAACCTCTCTTTTTGGTTAATGAAAAAAAATCCACCTGTGTCTTCCCTAGAAAATAATAGCCTTTCTCATATTTGAGAGCTATCAAATAAATGAGAAATAATCATTTCCACACAGTGTTCAAGGATACCTTTTTTCAAAGTTTCTAGAAAGGTATGGGTGGTTGAGCTCTTTTCTTATTCACTTATAAACTAGATGAAAAGGTCAAAGGCTATAATAGAGATGACTCAAATAATTATCTGCTATAATATATTTGAATATATATTTGAAATATATTGAATATTATATGCATTATATTCAAATATATATAGTTGAAAAAAATTTCAAATATCATTTAAAACCTGCAACTGTATTTTGATGATATTAAAAAAGGTAAATCAATTTTGTATACTGAAGATTTTTTTCTCTGACTTATCCAGGTCCTGAGTATATCTTTCCCTCTAACCTGGAACCTGAACCAAAAGATCTCACAGTTGGAGTTGCTCTCCATGGCCTCACCAAGATGTATGGCTCCAAAGTTGCAGTGGATAATCTCAATTTGAATTTTTATGAAGGGCATATCACTTCATTGCTAGGGCCTAATGGAGCTGGGAAAACCACCACCATGTAAGTTTCTTTTGAAGGGCGTATTTTTATCAAGGGAACCTGCAGCATGTTACTTAACATGTGCTCACCTTAACACGTCCTCACCTTCAAATATAGAAAGACGCTAGTTATGCCCTACTCTCTATATAGAAGAAAGATGAGCCCCTTCATGGACCATATATCACCTACCTTCATGAGGAATTTATCACTTGGAAACTGCCATAGACCCATCCACCATAGCCTGAAGCAATAAGGGAAAATCTGTTTATGCTCACCTTGATTCCCGAACTATTGTGGCTATGAATAAGTGTAACCCTATATAGTACATCCAATTGTCATTTGGAAGACAGAATCCCAATGAGGCAGGAGGTAAGGGTGCACAAGTTATTTCTTCTCTTCTCCAATCTTACCTACCACTTTCTCATGTGAGGAAGGGTCACATTCTCCACTTACTGTTAACTTGACAGTTTATTTCTAAATTCTAGTAACTTGCCTCCAATATGCCACATCACATATAGCTGATGTGTAAGATTTTTGACATTGTGGGGATATATGGACAAAAATTACACGAGACATACAGGCATGGATAGATTATTCTCTGCCTCATTTTTTAAACTTCATTTTAAAGATTGGGTCTTCCTATTTCTTAAAAAAATTTTAAAAAAGACTGAATCTCACTATCTCTGTGCAGCTGTGTAACACAGTAGATAAAGTGCCAGATCTGAAGTCAGGAAGACCTGTTCTCATGAGTTTAAATCTGACTTCAGACACTTATTAGCTGGGCAAGCTACTTAAACTCTATTTGCCTCAGTTTACTCATCTGTAAAATGAGCTGGAGAAGGAAATGGCAAACCACTCTAGAGTCTTTGCCAAGAAAATCCCAAATAGGCTCATGAAGAGTTGGATACAACTAAAAAGGCTAAACCACAACTTCCTATCTCCTTCAAGCTGAAAGTGAAGGGGCAATACATGGCCCCAGTGCTTCTCTCCTTGGCATGGAAGGTTAAAACAACCTGGGCTCATTTATCCCTCTTTAGGCCATCTACTAAACTTCTACTATAGGTGGGATCACCCTAACCATACAGAATTTTATGCAGACTGCCACCCTGCAGCTCAGAACTCCTGGCAGATGGGATTACAGACTTGTACTATCACATCTGACTCTGATTTGTGCCCTTGAAGGAAAATCCCAAGTTGATGAGACCACATATCCATTTTAGTATTTCCTCATGTTTCATTTTGTAGCCAGTTCTTTCCCATTTACTCTTTTGAAGCTGGTGTGCTCAAATATAATTTACAAATAGATGTGACCAGTTTAGCAAGATAAATTCAGTTTAATTACTTGTTCATGCTTAATGACTCTTTTTATTTATTTCCAGCTCCATGTTGACTGGGTTATTTGGTGCCACAACAGGAACAATATTCATTTATGGAAAGGACACTAGAACTGATCTGGATCTTATCCGGAAGAACATGGGCGTCTGTATGCAACATGATGTCTTATTCAGTTATCTCACAACCAAGGAACACCTTCTTCTCTATGGCTCCATCAAGGTTCCTCACTGGAACAAAAAGCAGCTACATGAAGAAGTAAAAAGGTATGGAATATGTAGCACACAGCAAAATCTCTTGTGTTAACAGAATGTGTAAGAGGAAGATTTTTTTCTCACTAAATTGTTTTTAATCCTTCCTACGCTGCCATCTGCTTACAAATCTTTTTTCTCTGTTTGGGGTTCCTCATCAGGGAGGGGTTATATCAGATCACTTTTGTTCCTCGGCTTTTGCAACATTTAAATCATCCTGCTTTTCTACTTCAGATGACAATGGTGATAATAATAGCTAGTATTTATATATCACTTACTGTATTGTCAGGTACTATGCTGAGCACTTTACAAATATTATCTCATTGAGCCTTATAACAAACCTGGGAAGTAGATGGTGTTATTATCCCCATTTCATAGTTGAGGGACCTGAGGCAAACAGAGGTTAAATGACTTACCCAAGGTAACACAGTAAATATCTGAGGCAGGATTTGAACTCAGGTCTTCCTGACTTCAGGTCCTGTATTCTATTCACTGTACCTAAAGATGCTAGGTTCATATATAGGAAGATTGGTCTATGTATAGAAGAAAGACAAGCCACTTCATGGACCTTATGTCACCTGCCTTCATGAAGAATTAGTCTCTCAGAAACTGCCATAGAAAATCCCAATCCTCTCATTTTGCAGAAGGGATAACTGGAGCTCACAAAGGTCAAAAAACTAACTGAAGGCCATGCAGACAGCAAGAGGCAGATTCAATGGCCCAGATTCAAACCCTCCTTATTCCAAACCCAGTGCATCATATAACTTCTTTGATTTCTCCATTTTCATTCACTAGATCATCATAATTTTTTTACTGACCTAACTGAGTTTTCTAGGTTCCAAAAGTTCAGTCTTTCACCTTTTTCTTAACTCTCTAGATTCTTTGTCATTCTCTTCCAACACTAGCCACTGCTAAATATAAATATCCCCAGTCCCATGTTCTGAACTGAACTGGAAATGTTCAGTGGGTAGTTTGGAACAGCAAGATTAAAGTTAGGGTGAGAAGACAGGATTGGAGACATCTTCAGTGTTATTTGTTAGTGGTCAGCATAGAGTTGATCCTTCAAGTCATCAATGAATGAAATCTATAAAATGTGGAGAGGAAAGAATAGAATATGATAGAGTGAGCCTCAAGAAAAGTTCTCAAAGTTAGGGCAATAACAAGATGAAGATGATCCAGTGGGAGAAACCAAGAAGGGAAAGTCACAGGTCACATTGTGCAGTGGAAAGAGCTCTGGATTTAGATTCAGAATCGTCTTGCCTTCACTTCAAATTCACAATGTCCAAAACCAGCTACCTCTTCCAACTTTCCTGTTTTTGTCAACGATGACACCATTTCCCCAGCTTGGTAGAATCTTTAATTCCTCCCTTACCTTCATTCTCTTGATCATCAATAATTAAATTCTACTAATTTTTACACTGAAGTATGCCTTGTATCCATCCTTTCCTTTCCATTCCTAATGCTACCTTTTTTGCTAAGCTTTCTAATGCTACATCAATAGTACTAATTAGGAAACTTGAAATTACTTGAATAAACTTTCCATGTTCCCTTCTAACCTAATATTTTCCCTTTTGTGATATGCTTACAGATAATATTTATAGAGTGTTTTAAAATTTTCAGAGTACTTTCTTTCCAAATGTTATCTCATTTAATCCATACAACTCTTTGATATTAGTGCTATTGTTATACTCATTTTATAGATGAGAACATAGGCAAACAGAAATTAAGTGTCCAAAGTCACACAGCTACTAAGTGCCTAAGATGGGATTCAAACTCAGGTTTTCCTGACTCTCCATCCACCATTTTATTCACCACGTTAGTTAATTCTTATACACTTCAATCTTTTATAAATACTACTTTCTATCTCTCTGTTCCAAAACCTTCAAACATTCCCAGTTTCATAGACTACCAAGTTAAAATTTCTTTTCCTAGTTCTCATGGTTCTTCAAAATCTTGGTTTTTCCTATTCCCTTATTTCCCACTACTTCCCCAAATTTGTCTTCCACTCAAATTATGCTAGTTCTGTCCTTACACCATGAGTACACCATATCCATTTTCAACTCTGCTTTGGCTCAGGTTGTCTCCCTCATCTGGAATGCCCTCTCCTTTCCATTCTACCTATCCAAGACTTTTTTATTCTTCAAAGACCAGATCAAGTCAACTTTTCTAAAAAGTTTTCCTAAATCAATCTAGCTTTCATCAATCTTCTCTTTCTCCCCCTTCTCTAAAGTCATTCCTCATTTATGAATGTACCACATGATTTAGCATTTCAGTGTATGTTGTACTATATGAGGTACCACTGTTTTATGGAGGCTATCATTGATGGATGATTGTAATTAGATTGGAAGTACCTTCAGGGCAGGGACCATGAGTCATATTTCCTCTCTTTATTCATAGTCTCAGTATCTGGTAGGTGAAAAAAAGACTAGTCAGGAGGCCATATTTTTAAGCCTGAATTTCCCACTTATTGGTTGTATGACCTTGAGCAAGACCTTAAATTCTCTGAGGTCCAGTTTCATCATCTGTTACATGGGTGCTATAATACTTAACAACACCAATATCATGTGATTGCTGTGAGGAAAGTGATTTGCAAACTAAAGTACTATATTTTCTGTTGTTTTACTCTATCAGTTCATATAAATCTCCCCATGTTTCTCTGAATTCCTCATGTTCATAATTTCTTAATATATAATATTATTCTCACATATATGTACATATGTATGTATGTGTATATGTAGATATACCACCTTCCACATATTCGTCCAGAATCCCCAAAGTCTTATTTTCAAATATTACATTGTTTTTTGAAGGACTTTAAAAGACACTGGTCTGTATAGTCATCGGCACAAGAGAGTTGGAACATTGTCAGGAGGAATGAAGAGAAAATTATCCATTTCCATTGCCCTTATTGGTGGATCAAGGGTTGTAATTTTAGATGAGCCTTCCACTGGAGTTGACCCGTGTTCGCGTCGGAGCATATGGGAAGTCATCACAAAGAATAAAACAGGTATGAAACTCCTGTTATTTCAGAGGTAAAACTCTAATAGAAGAAATGATACCTTTAAATGAAGGCTACTGGCAGACACTTTTTTCTTTTTCTGATAACAGGTAAACAATAGTTTTGAATGGAAAAATTGAGGCTACTCATAAAATTACTCAATATTTATTAAATGACCACTATTAACAGAATGCTCAACTAGGTTTTTGGAGGCATGCAAATGAAACCAAAGACACTTGCCCTAGATGAACTTAGAATTCAATTAGAGATATAAAATACACACAAATGAAAATATACTGAAAACAGACTAAATAAGTGCTAACAGGATGTGAAACAATCAAAGTGGAGTGGAATTAATCAGGGAAGAATATTCACAAGCCTTAAAAATATTTTCACATTGTGGAAAATAGTAATAATGGAAAGTGATGCTGAGGAACCAAAGTTAAGATAGATACTTTGGAATGCATCTTGGTATGATCATGTTCACATTGCCTACGTTGTATGAAATAGAATGAGAGAAATTTACAAGATACAAATCATAACCTACACTTCATTTCTTTTGGTTGCATATTAATTCGATAAATTTTTATTTTTTTAGGGATCATTTTAGGTCCATAATCAATTGGTTTTGTTTTAGAAAAAAGCCACCTTTCCCCTTCAAAATTCCTGTTTTGACATATTCTTAGACTGTCTCTTGAAAGATGCCTAACTCTTTATTTCCCATAACAAATTGTCTTTGTATGCTTTTTAGCAAGGACAATCATTCTGTCTACTCATCACTTGGATGAAGCTGAAGTGCTCAGTGACCGAATCGCCTTCTTGGAGCATGGAGGCCTCAGGTGCTGTGGGTCACCCTTTTACCTTAAGGAAGTCTTCGGTGATGGCTACCATCTCATTCTCACAAAGAAAAAGGTCTGTCATTTGATTAGGCTAGAAAAGGAATTTCACTAATTTAACTGGGAAATTTAAATGACTTTTTGTTGTTGCCTGAATCGATTTCATTTCAAAATATGAAACTGAGGCCTTCATTCTTTATTGCTAAAACTCATTATATTCTAGAAGAACCAATAAGTCATATCTCCAAGGGAGTGACGGAGAGGTTTGCACAAGGTTCTCACACTTTAAGTTCTCTAACTTGTAAGCTACAATTCCAGATTGAGGCTTTTATGTCAGAAAGAACAAATCTAAAGAACAACACTGTAGACTTGTTTTATTTTTTTTTAATAATTTAAGAAATTTTAATTTATTAACCACAGAAATGAAAATGTGGAAAGTATTACAGAGAGGAAAAATGGAATTACAATGCCATTCCAATAATGTCTTTCTATATGTTGAAATTTGGTTATGTTGACTAAAGGTAGACACTTTTATTTAGTTCATCAAATTAGCATCAGACTTTCTGAGTGTGTTTTCGTGATCTTAGGTTTGTTAGATCTCTTCCTTTTTAATTTATTTATTCTAATACTTTTTAGATATCATCCCTTCATATTCAGCTCACCCTGTGCTATCTATCTATCTATCTATCTATCTATCTATCTATCTATCTATCTATCTATCTAATCTATTTCCTCCAACTACCCTAACACTGCATGAGTTACAAACAGTTCAACATCAATAAGTCTCTTATGGTTTCTCTTTTTTGCTTACCTTTTCATGCTTCTTTTGATTCTTGTATTTGAAAGTAAGTTTTCTATTCAGCTCTGTTCTTTTCATCAAGAATGCTTAAAAGTCCTCTATTTCATTGAAGATCCATTTTCTCTCCTGAAGTTTTTTTGGGCAGGTTATTTCTACTAATATTGAGGAGGAGTGGTGAGGGGGCACCGTGGATAGATTATTAGGCCTTGTGTCATGAAGACTTGAGTTCAAATATGACGTCAGACCTTTCCTAGCTGTATGATCCTGAATTCAGTTACTAAACCTCTAACAGGGTCATATTCCTCCACTGTAAAATGAGAATGATAACATCTCCTGCCTCTCAAGTTGTTGTGAGGATAGAATGAGACAATAACTGTAAAGTGCTTAAAAGAGTGCCTGGAACATATAAATGGCAGATATTTATCATTAATTATTATTACGAATAGGCCTTATAAATTCAAAAATTATATGTTTTTCCTTAATTAATTGAAATTTATGTTCTAAAGAAAGATAGTAATATGTCAAAATCTAATTCTTGCTGATTTACGGTTCTTTTACTCAATGTTGAATGCATATGTATATATAATTATATATAAAATAATTATATGCATAATATGGTTATATACATATGTGTATATAATTACTGAAACTATTCTGTCTTTTCCAGAGTCCAAATCTACACTCAAGTAAACTATGTAACACCTTGGCAGTGACCTCTATGATCCAGTCGCACCTTCCTGAAGCTTATCTCAAGGAGGATATTGGTGGGGAACTTGTCTATGTGCTACCCCCATTCAACACCGAAGTTTCAGGAGCCTATCTTTCTCTCCTAAGAGCTCTGGACAGTGGCATGAATGACCTGAACATTGGCTGCTATGGGATTTCTGACACCACGGTGGAAGAGGTATGAGTTTACATCCATTTATTATTACAATCCACTATTATTTATATCCAGGAAAATATGCATTTCTTTAAGGAGAAAGAAAACAAACAGAACCATTTAAAGTCATGTTTCACAAAACCATCCAGTCCTAAGAAATAGGTTTTCAGGTTCTTCTCCAAGTGAAAGTCACCTGAGAAAATAAACATATTGACGTGACCAGGAAGCATATTTTTTCATTCCTGAAATAAAAATGTTGCTTTAAAGAAAATGGAAAACATCTGTTTCAACACATGTAGGACACATAAAAAGTCAAAATCCTATCTTCTGGGAATAAAAACCCCCACTATTCCATTTATGAAGTAATTTGGATTGTTTTGTAGGTGTTTTTGAAACTCACTAAAGACACACAGGAAGATGGAGAGATGAGTACAGAGCAATTCGCAGCAAAGAAAACTGGAATTACTAAAGTTAATGGCATGATGACCCCCGATGATCTTTCTATGAGCAACAGCAGTATCACCACCGAAAGAGACGGTACACATTGAATTTGGTTTTACTCTCAAGTTCAGGAAATGAAATGAGTGGGAAAATCTGCAGACACATTCTTAATATGTTACTAAAAGAGACTGGCAGACATTATGGTTTGCTATTGCTAATTACAAATTATTTTTAAAATCCTTCCTTCCTTCCTTCTTTCCTTCCTTCCTTCCTTGCCTCCCTCCCTCCCTCTCACCCTCCCTCCCCTCTTCTCCTTCTTCTCTCTCCTCTCTGTCTCTCTCTGTCTCTCTGTCTCTCTGTCTCTGTCTCTGTCTCTCTCTCTCTCTGTCTCTGTCTCTCTCTCTCTCTCTCTCTTTCTGTCTCCTTTTCTTTCTTTTGCCATTCTTTAACTCTATTAGAAATAACTTTTTCAAAAGTCATATGAGAAGATAATGTGAGAGACCTTCTTTATTAGCATAGAGCAAGGATCACCAGTCTTTTTGGAGCCATAGGCACCGCATTTTGGCAGTCTGTTGAAGCCTATAGACTTCATCTTAGAATATTTTAAAGTGCTAAAATAAAATATATAGCATTACAAAGGAAACTAATATATTGAAACTACCTAGGCAGCTAAATGGCACAGTAATTGGAGCACTAGACCTAGAGTCAGGAAGACCTGAGTTCAAATCCTGCCCTAGACAAGCTGTGTGACCCTGGACAAGTGGTTTAAACTTTCACTGCCTCAGTTTCTTCATTTGTAAAATTGAAATAATAATAGCACCTACCTCCCAAGGTTGTTGTGAGGGTAAAATGAGATAATATTTGAAAAGTTTTTGTAAACCTTTAAGCATTATATAAATGTTACTTCATCTTTGAAGTAGTTGTCAAAATATTTAAAACAAATTCCCAAACCCACGTTGAGAGGTCCTGGTATAGAAAGAAGCAGTAAGTATTAAAAGACTCACTCCTCTTGGAGTCCAGGGACTATATTCATGTTCTAACACTGACACAATTGTTGTATGAACATGGATAAGTCACCCATGAGGCTCTCTGAGCCTTAGTTCCCTCTGTTTTAAACTAGGGATTATGAGACTTGTGCTACTGCCTGACAAGATTGCTGTGAGGAAAGTGCTATGTAAACATTTAATCTCTTCATTTTGGAACTATGCTCAAAAAGCAAACAAACTATGCATACCCTTTGATTCAGCACTACTACTACTAGGTCTTTTTCCCAAAGATATCACAAAGAAATGGAAATAGACCCACCTGTACAAAAAAATTTATAGCCTCTCTTTTTATGGTGGCAAAGAACTGGAAATTGAAGGGATGCCCATCAGTTGGGAAATGGTTGAAAAAGTTGCGATATATGAGTGTAATGGAATGCTATTGTGCTGTAAGAAATGATGAGTAGGTGGATTTCAGAAAAAACCTGGAAAGACTTTCATGAACTGATGCTGAGTGAAGTGAGCAGAACTAGGAGAACATTGTACACAGTAATAGCAACACTGTGCGATGATTGACTATGATTGACTTGTTTTCTCAACAATATAAGGATCCAAGACCATTCCAAGAGACTCATGATGGAAAATCTATCCATATCCAGAGAAAGAACTATGGAGTCTGAATACAGATCAAAGCATCCTTTTTTTTTTTGTTTTTTCTTTCCTGTTTTTCCCTTTTGTTCTGATTCTTCTTTTACAACATGGCTAATGTAGAAATATGTTTAACATGATTGCATATGTACAACCTATATCATATTGCTTGCTGACTTGGAGAAGGAGGGGGGAGAAAAGTTTGGAACTCAAAATCTTATAAAAATGAATACTAACAACTGTCTTTACATGTGATTTGGAGAAAAAAATAAAATACTATTAAATGGGAAAAAAAGAAAAAAACATGAAGAGGGAAAAACCCTTTAAGCTCTTTAGAAATATGAATTATAGTTCTAAAGATGAGTTCTTACAAGAATAGGAACAATGAATTACCAGATGGGGTAACTTTGGTGGGAATTATAGCAAATTAGATTTATTATACTCAAATATCTTTGTGTCCCTTTCAACTCTCTAAAAGTCTATCAATTCTATGGTCCTAGGTTCTTTACTGAAGGCATGTCTAGGAAGTAGTCTGTAGTTTTTCATCAAGAAATTCAGCACTGGGGCCATTTTGGAAGCAAGTATAAAATGAATTTAAAACATAATTAATACATTAGAATAATGTAGGATTGCAAAAAAAAAATGGCAAAATTTGCTGAGATTAGGAAACATTCCTGGAAGCAAAACTTTTAATTAACTCTTTGTCTTACTAGGAACTTTTAAAAGAGAATCCCTGATTTTTATACATTTCTGCAATTTCAGTCTCATTTGCCCCTTGCCATATTGCTCATTTATAATCTTTTTGGGGGATAATAGCTGTAGAGTCAATGGAATTGAATACTTTGATTAGCAAATGACTGTCTGCTTCAGAAAGTCAGTGGTATATTTGCCTCTGCATTTGTTTCACAGTTCAGAACTATTCTTCAGTCAAAATGTTCCTTCCATTGACATTATCTTCTAGAAAGCACATTTACCCTATTTGATACACCTGTAAGTCATCCACATGTAATTTCTCAAGGAACAGAAAAGCATACTAATTAACTTAAAATATTCAGCTCCTTATACTATTCCCTTTTGAGGAGATAGGAGTTTGCATTTTAAACTTGTTCACTCTGTTTAATTGGAACTCATTTTAAATTACACAGCTTTGTATTTCCCTTATCAGCTAAATGAAGATCATGATTTCTGTGTGGCATAATTCATGATGTAAAATTAAAAATATCCACTGCATTGTCATCTTATCACATGTTAAGTGCCGTGCTGCAAGTTTTTGAGAGAATGTCATATTTGAACCTATTGGAGAGTATAGAAATTACTAGTTAGAAAAGATTCTACTCAGGAAGTAATGTTTTATGGTTTCCACAGCTGTTCTTGACTATTCGCAGTCATGGAAATTTTCTCACCCACTGTATAGCTGATTCAGAGTCACGAGGTAGAAATTTTGAACTGATGAATTCTTCCTTTTCTGCTTTCATAGTAGAGTAAGGATTGAGACTTGGACACTGTGGACATTCTCACAGCTCTAGAGAAAGGAGAGTGAATATGTATTTGGTGTGGTACCTTAGGAAAAGAGAGATTTTAGTTTTCACTAGTTTGTGTTGAATGGAACTGGCCAATTTCATCATTCATTTAGACCTAGTAGTTGGCTAACTCTCAACAGGAAGAGATGATTTCATACTTTAAGGGTTTTAGGATATTCCTAGAGTGGGTTCCTCTGCTAGTTTCCTCTTACCTTTATGAGTTCTGTTGCTAAATTGGGCTCATGCTCTGGCTTCCTTTTAGCATTTATGAACCCTATTCCCATTTGGCCTAGTACACGCTAAGCCTATATAAAATTATCTCAATCTTTGGAGACAACCAGGCATAACCTGCCTAATGTTATTAATTGGTTTTGGGGAAACATGGCATTAAGAGAAACAACCTTACAGGGAAAAGTGAATAGAAGAAACGTCATAAATGTGGAGTGAGGTAAAAAATGTAACAAGAGGGCATTCAGCTAAATGGCATCACTGTAGAGTTTGGCTGGAATGCATCAACAACAAGATTGATCAGAGCAGTGCTGCTAGGGTGTGCCCATGCAGTTTTCACATTAATACTGAAGATGCTAATGTAAATATAAAAAATATTTCATACATACTTGACTGCTTAGAACTTGTCTGCATCTTCTACAGCTTTTATACATGTTCTTGGAGGATGTTTTTCCTGATTTGACCAACAGATCATCTCTCTTTCTCTCAAATAGACAAAGTCTTGACAAGAGCAGAGAGGCTAGATGGGGTGGGACTTCTGCTGAAGAAGATCATCGCTATTCTCATTAAGAGATTCCACCACACTCGCCGAAACTGGAAAGGCCTTATCGCTCAAATTATCCTCCCAGTTGTCTTTGTAACGACAGCCATGGGTCTTGGTACACTGAGAAATGTCGGCACGGTCTATCCTGAGATACAGCTTTCTCCATCTCTTTATGGCACCGATGACCAGACATCTTTCTTTGGGTAAGTACCTTTTCTAAGACAAAGCAACATTTCTTTCCAATTTTAGCTGATCAAAAGACTCTTAGAAATTATTAATAAAGTGCAATGCACATGCTAAAAGCTGGAGATTGTAGCCCACTCTTCCCCTCTCCTCCAAGGAGCTTACATTTTAATGGAGGAGAAAACATGTCAATAATTAGCTATATACAGAGTAGATATAAAGAGGCAAGGGCTTGATTTGTTTCAGCAAGTTTGATGTGTTAAGCCACATGCAAGAGAAATGATATAAAACAATACTGAGAAGAAGCAAAATCAAATCTTTTTAAAACAATGGTCAGGTATTGATTCCAGCACCAGTAAGGTGGACACTTGTAATGACAAGATACACTTTAACCCCAGGAGCTAATGAAGGTAATAATAATCCATAGTAATAATAATAATAATCCAATAGTAATCCATAGATTTTGGACCTCTGAAGCATTAACACTAAGATCCCCCAAAATAAATCATTTTAAAGAGAGATGGTAATTTGTATAATAGCACTGGGTGAGGACTCAAGAAACCTGCTTTTTCCTGACTGTACTCCTGGCTGTTGATTGATTGAGTGACATTAAGTAATCATTTTAATCTGAAGTTTATAAGCACTGTGTTGATGGTTCTTTAAATATTAATAATAATAGGATTATATAAAATAATAGTTTATTATTAAAATTATATATTTATAAGATTGGGATTATATCCAAATATAATGTTTTGTGCAGACTAATCAATCAGTTTAGAGAGTCATAAATCAGCAGAATATTCTGCATATTTAGAGATAATACAAAAATGTGTGTGTATAGCCATCTATAAAATTCACAGTAATATATGTTGCTACATATTCATATTTGTAACACAGTTTATGGGACAGATTATTCTTATACATGAAGGAAACATGTATATAGCATGCACAGACTCTTCAAAGTGTGTGTGTGTGTGTGTGTGTGTGTGTGTGTGTAGTCAAGGAATAATGAAAATGTGTTTTTTCATCTTTTAGGAACTCTCACCCAAGCACAGAACCATTAGTCTCTGCAATGCTGACTTTCCCTGGAATAGACACCATATGTTTGAACACCAGTGATACGTAAGATCTTCTTTCTTTTCTGTTTACTTTTCTTTCCTTTTCCTTCCTTCATGTTTCAGTTTCCTAATCTGAAGAAAATATAATTGAAAAAAATGTGAAATTTGTAGAAGTCTCCCTTCAACACTCTTCGTCAGTTTTCTCAATCTCCCCTAGTTCATTTTATTGCCGTGCCATCCTAATAAACTTCCAAGATGCTACAAAGCTCGGGGTAATTTGGCTTAGTGCTTCTTAAGCAGTTAAAAGCTCCCCTTGTTCATCTTCCAAATTATGGAATAGATAGAGCTGCATCATGTTAATTTTAGAAAAAAATCAAATATCAACTCTTGAACTAGCTTACCTATGTCTGTATTCTGACATCTGCCTTATCAGAAGGAAAAATGCCAACTTACCTCTCATTTATTTTCACTTACAGGAGATGTTTAAAGAAAGGCACTTTGGGCCAATGGAACACCAGTGGAGAACGCATCACTAACTCTGGTGTCTGCTCCTGCTCAGAAAATATCCAGGTATTAATGAATAAGGTTTTAGTGAAATGGAACATTTGAAGCATGCAAGATAGATATAGGTTACAAGGCTGCTATTGTGGTTGCTGCTGCTTTCTGCTACTTTAATACAGGAACCAAATAAGTCAATAGAATTGGTTCTGGACATGTCAAGGGATTGATTTTCACCTTCAGAGTCTTTTCCCACCCATCTTGGGTTGTATGTCTAAAGGAAGGGAATTTTATGATGGTCTTTGTTCACAACTAACAAAAAATGAATTTTTGGTCTCAGTTCAGTTCTATCTAGAAAACTCTGTATGACCCAACAACATGTCAGCACAACCAACACTTGAAAATACAGCATCTCAGCTCCTGTAATGCTCAGTTGAAAAGGTAGCTAGGACTAAAACAGAGGCCCTATATGTCTCTTGATAACACCTCCAGACTGGAATAAAAGCACATTTACTGAAAGAGGCAGAAAACATTACTCTGCCTTCACTTCTCCTGCCCCTATTCCGTAGATAAGCACTTTGGTTTCCAAGCATATCAATTCAGCACCTTTTAAGAGTCCCAAATTCACTGGGGAAATTAAAGATGGTTAGGGAGAAAAGACATGTTATTTTCTGAGATTCACTGTACTGTCAACTTACCTTCCCATGAGGGGAGAGATCTAAATATATTTTCTTCCAAATGGCATATAATCACATCATGCAACCAAGATGGTTATCTTTTGTATTACAAAGGAAAAATACCTTCCATAAATGCAATTTATTAGTGCCATCAGTCTATGGAGGACGTTGCTGATGGTAATAGGCAGGATTCAGCAATGATTTCTTGATTATTGGACAAATAAATATTTGTGGTCATCATTCTGAGAAGTTGCTTATAGAGTCAAAATCTAATCATAGAGTATTTTAAACATTTTAAAATTCCTCCTTGTTTAACAGTGATAATACATTTATCTACTTTTAAACGCTTTCATCTGAATTCATTTTGGATCTCCTCCAATCTACTCAACTCTGTATAATTACATGCATCCACTTTAGTTACTAAAAGACTACAATGGACAACCCACACTAAACAGAAGCAAAGTCAATTTTATTATACAAGAGTATTAGGGCCAAAAGTGACCTTAGAAGTGACCTCTAATTTTACAGATGAGGAAACTGAGGTCACATAGTGAGTAAAGAGCAGATAGGACTAGAATCCATTTCTTTTGCTTCTCTTCAATGACAACCCCCAGTATGATAGTTTCCACTATACTCCACATTCCCTTGTACTAAGATTCTTAGGAGGAAATACTAATAAATATGAGAAATGTTCCCAAATTAATTTAGGTATTAAGAAACTATAAGTCTGTTTCAGCACATATACTCAATACATGTACAATTGATACTTGGATCGATGAAGTATATATTCAGTTCTTTTTTGTAATGGATATCCACATTTGGTTGAAAGCTTTATATCAAAAGGAAAGAACATATGATCTGGAAACCTGTGGTTTCAAGTTCTGTTCTAACTAAAGCATTAATCCTGCTACAATTACAAAGTAGTGAGTGGTAGCTATCTTTGCTCTAATGAATTGGGATTGTAACATATGAAAATCATTGGAAAAATGGACTATATTAATCTTTTTACTACTTTTTAAAGAATAATATATTTGATAAGCATACTGAAATTTTCACATTTAAAATTGTGTGCTGTATCCATCACAGTTGGCATTTGGGGTGTTTAATTTTGATATCTGAAGTTAATGGTTGCAATATTTATTTGCTACTTTGATATCATACTATTTGGCCAAATTCAGGAGACACAAACAAGGGATGGATTCTCTTTTCTACTCAGTTCATTGGGTCTATTGGTTTTTCTGTGGTACTCAAGGATTGGGAAAAGGACAGTATGCAGATCCCATCTACATAGACATGGAACTCTGAGCCAAGATTCAAAGCAGTAGCATTATTCTCAAAGTAGTCACAGAGAAGGTAGGGGAATATATTGAAGAGTTCTCAGTTGTCTTTCAAGCCTTTGTTGTCATTGAAAACAAAAGAGAAAAAATGGAAGGATTCTAGCTTTATTGATGGAATATTTTATTGCTAAATTTTGGATTTTTTTTAACTCCATAATAACTTACTCATAGATGTGTCTGCCCCACCATAATACCTTATCATATTCAAGAAATTTTTTAAAAAGTTAAGCAAAGGATAGTGTCTGCCATCCCCAACCATAGTCCATCACCTCTTTACCTGAAGGAAGAGAATGTGTTTAAACAACATCATACCTTTGAAAAGACCAATGTCAATTGCATTTAATCTGAATTCGTTAGCTTTTTTCATGTCTTCATTTACATTGTGATTATTTAAAGATTATTTCTCTGCTTCTCATTTCTTTACTCTATGTAGATCATACAAGTCTGCCCAATTGAATTCTACATATTCATCATTCTATACAGCACAATAATATTCCATTCCATTCCTATACCACAATTAGTTCAACTATTAACCAATAGAAGAATTTTTGTATATTTAAGGACCTGGAAGTGCAGAAAATTCATAAATTCCTAAGTGGAGGAGATTTCTTTTTTTAAATGTTTCTTGCATCTGAGTTTGGCACCAAAAACTATTAATGCTATTTTTTTTCAGTCCTTGATAATGTACCTTGAGTAGCTTATTTAAACTAATGTTGTTCTGTTATTTTTTTCTGGCAACCTTTTCTTTCTTCTCCATGTATTACCAAGGGAACTTGAAATCAGCCTAGTGTTTGTTTGTTATTTGCACTGCAACCATATCACACTTGTCAGCACAATTCAAGGGATGTCGCATACTAGTTAACCTGTGTCCCTCTCGCTGGCTGTAAGACAAATCAGAAAATAAAGTGTCTTCTACATAAATAATAGCTATTTGTCCTAATTTCTTGGCACAGACAAGTTGACTTCTTTCCAAGCTCTTCAAAGTCAGGAGATATTCTTATCTCGTTGGAACAGTTGCAATGAAAGACAAACCATGAGAGAGTAGATTCTTGACACTTGTCTGTTTGATTTGTTTGGCCTTGGTCAGAAGTAACTTTCATTTTTTAAATTTACTCTTTCAGGAATGTCCCAAGTTTAACTATTCCCCGCCTCACCAAAGAACATATTCTTCTCAAGTCCTTTATAACCTCAGTGGGATTCACATGGAAAATTACCTCATTTCAACAGCTAACGAATTTAGCCAAAGAAGGTAAAAATAAACCTATTTATAACACTTTACAATGTTCTCATAGAGTTTTATGGCTATTTTTTGAAGGGCATGATAATATGTCTTGAATAGCTTATTTAAGCTGATTTTGTCCTTTTATTTTTGGAGATACATGACCTTCCCCATGCATCAGTCTAGTGTTTCTTTATTGGTTAAGGAGAAAGTGACAGATTATGTCAAAGTGCCATTGGTACTTTTCATGGTTCCATTTTCTTTTCATTTTAACCTAAATCTTCAATTCCTTTTCAGAAAGAAAATATAGTGGAGGTACAAGCTATACAGCTCATTTTTTAAAAGTTTATTTTGACAAAATATAAATTAAATTATTCTTCAGAAGCATGTTTAATACCTAAAGTAGATTAGGAACCACATAGGGCAGAAAGAGTCATATAATGAAAGTAACACTGGATAAAGGAAAGGAGGACCTGAATCCTAATTATAGCTCAGGTACTTGTTAAATCAGGTAAGTTGCATCACACCTCTTAGCTTCAGTTTTCCCATCTGTGAAGTTAAGAGGTTGGTCTAGATAATTGCAGACATTGACTATATCCCTAAAGTTCCTGCTCCAAAGCCAATGTTAAGTTCAAACATAATTGCTAGTACTATTGGCATTGCTTTGGAGTTCCACAGAGGAACTATTGATAATATACCATCAACCTTAAGTTTATACAAAATAGTATTGTGGTCCTAATAATAATGATGGTGGTGATGACAATTGGTCCTAACCATGATTCCAGAGCATAATTTATGCTACCCACTTCCTGATGGAGAACTGATGGACTGAAGATAAAGAATGAGACATAATTTTTTAACATAGAATAGGTGGAAATTTATTTTGCTTGACTATGCATAGGATTTTTGTTTGTTTTTAATTCAAGAGGGGAAAGAGTGGAGGGAGAGAAAATAAATGCTTCTTAGTTGAAAAATAAAATAAAAGGAAAAAAAAATAGTTGACCCTGGGTCCAAAACTAACACATCAACTATATAGAAAGCATGTTAATTAAATTCATTCCTTCCGTTAAATCAGTAGCCAGGCTAAACCGGACAATGACTACAGTATGGCAAGCCCAGGCAGTAACTATTTGGTTAAAGCTGGAAAAGCTGATTAACAGTTTTAGGATTGTTGATTAGCTAATGAAGATTAAGGCTTATTGATAAAAACAATAAGGACAATGGGCAGGTCACTCAAAGAAAAGAATCAAAAGGTTTTCTTCTATCCAGATCCTATGAAATAAAGACCCATTCATTACTTCATGTCCATGAAAAAGAAAGGAAATATGGGAGCTTATTTTACTTGCCTATGTATATTTGGCCCTATTTTCCCTTATTTTTTTTTTCCAATAGGGAGAGGGATTGGAGGGGAAAGAAAAAAAGAGAGAGATGGTGTAGAAAGAAAGAAGGAAAGAAGAAAGGAAGGAAAAAAGGAAGAAGGAAGGAAGTCAATGAGATTTTTTTTTTTTAACTGCAGGGAAAAGAAGAGAAGGTAGCCCAGAAAGAAGCATAGAGAAACAGGACAGCTTTGAAAGTTACAAATTGTACTTCTTATGTGCTTAAAAAGAAAAACAAGCTAGAATAATAGAGATCTGCAGCTTCATGTACAATCCTATTTTTTTGTTCTGTCATGTATATGAAAATGTCCATTTCATTTAAGTTTAGAATAAAATAACTTTTAAAAAAGGAAGAGGAAAGGATCTCAAAATGAATGAAGCTATATGAAAGAAGGGTTAATGAGTTTGATTGATCACTGATATATATTGCATTGTCCCTAATTTTTTTTATCCCTTCTTGACAGAAAATGTCAAGTTGGAGATCATCTGTTCCAGCACCTTCATTTCATAGATGAGGAAACAAACTCAGAGTGTATGACTTTTCCAGTGCCATTTAAGTAATTTATGACAGAATTGGCCCTTAAACCTTGCTTGAATAAAAGTAGTAAAGAGATTAGAATAATAAAACAGAATCCAAGAAAAAGAGTTAATAAGGATCTCAAATTGTTTGGTTTAAAGAAACTTGAAATATAAAATGTACTCTACGATTTCTAAGAATATGTGATATGAATCTGAGTGGTCACATTCTTACCTATTGGTACAGCCCAACTCTGTTAGATACACTTCTGCCAACCAGAGTGGGAAAGACAAGACAAAAATTGAAGTCAAAGTCTCTATCTAAAGTGTAAATAAAGCATATGACAAGTGTCAAGAAAGTACAGCTGTCAGAGCAGTTAGAATCGCCCAATCCATATTCTCTCACTACTATTTTATCTGTATATCAAGAGTCAGGGAGAGTCCTGCACTTCTCATGAAACACTAAGAAAAAAAATCAGATGAAAACATCAGTCAATTAGCCAAGGAGTGTTGGAGGAGAAAAAAAAAAACCTACTACATATTCAATCAAATGGGGATAGAATCCATGCAGATAGCTGAGTTTCCCCCAAAAGTCAATAACTTGTTTCTAGCGTAAATGTCAATGGAGAGAAATGGTTAGCAGACCTAAAAGAGTATTTTTAAAATGCATAAAAAGGATTTTTTTAAAAAAAAAATTCATAGGACTACAGACTTAATGACTACAGAGTTGAAAGGAACTATGGAGATTATATTACCCAACTCCCTCGGTATACAAATGAGAAAATAAGGGTCCCGAAAGAGAGTAATTCATCAAAAGTTTTTTTCATAATTGTATTTATAGGAGAAACTCAAGACTGGAAGAAGATAAGCATGAATTCACACACGCTACCTAGAAAGGAATAAAATATAATCTTTTTCCTACTAAAATAAATAAAAACTTTTTTTTCTCATAGGTATGGAGGTTGGAGTTTTGGATTACCTTTGACTAAGGACCTCCAATTTGATATAACAACCATTCCTGAGAACAGAACACTAGCCAAGGTACTTTCTAAGTCTCGCCTCATACTTAAGAAACAATTCAAATCTAAAAATTTTCAAGGTGATTGCCAGGTTGAAGGTATTTTCATATAGCATATAGATGTGCCTCCATTTACACAATCCTTGTGTTTCTGAAAAGTGTGCCCATAAATGCAGTTTTGTAAACTGAGTCCTTAATCCCATTTGGCTTACATAAAATTCTCCAAGATGTTTTAACTTTACTTCTAATTCATCTTCAAGTGGCATTTTAATTTTAAATTTCTCCAATGACAAAAGGTGTCCAAAATTTGACAAAATGACAAACCAGCAAATGAAGCAGAGAAAACTCACTACTTTAATAATAATAACCTATTATACATTTGAGGCTGTTTAATTTCTAAAATTGAGGGACATCTGCCTTTTAAAGCCTGGGATCTTTCACACAGACTATATGGTAATTCACTACATGGTTCAAGCTCAGATAGGAATTGCTCCACAGAGGAAGAAAAGACAGGGAAGTGATGTGTCTTTTATACTAAAATAAAACATTGGTTCACAAGACATAATAACCTTGTTTGCTATTTTTTGTTTCTTCAATATAGTTATATGCTAGATAGCACTGGAAAGCAGTTCTTAGTTCTAGGTTCAGCATTGCTAATGACCCATCACAGAGACAATGATATTTCCCTGATTTTTACTTCCAACTTATAACCCAAGTTAATGCCATCCCAGTGAATATGCTGTCAAAATCCATGTGTTGAGACAAATGGAGGTAGTTGTGTTCTATACCCTGAGTCATGACTCAAAATCTCATGAGCTTCCAAGTTGGATTTTCAAATGTATTAGAAATTTTCTTATGCTATCTGACAGTTAAAGTTAAACAGGAAGATTTTTCCTGGTTGATCTTTAGGATGATGACGTTCTTATCTTGTCTTGGAATTGCAATAGGTGTGGTATGATCCTGAAGGCTACCACTCCCTCCCTGCTTACCTCAACAGCTTCAACAATTTCCTCCTTCGAATTAACATGTCAGACTATGATGCCACCAGACATGGTAGGTTTCTCACAGGAAAGCTTTTTGTATTGAGGCTCGCGGAATGAAACTTTCTATTCCTTCCACATTCAAAAACCTTTGTGATTTTATTGATTACCTGAGTTCATCCTACATGTATACACACTTACACATGCATATGTATATATTATATGTATATATACTTATATGTACACATATATGTTTGTGTATAAGTATGTACACAAATATACAGACATATAATATTTCCAACATGTATAGTTGTACATATATACCTTCTTTGTACATAACTATTTCTATATTGTCTCCTCCATTAGATGATTAAATCCTTGAGAGCAGAAGTTTTCTTTTACCCTTCTTTATATAGTCAGTGCTTAGCATGGTGCCTGGAACATAGTAAATGCTTAATAAAGGCTTGTCAACTGAGTCTTTATTCTAGCTTGGAAGATATTTGTCATCATCTGAATCACAACTGAGAAGAAATGTGAAAGAATGAATAGAAAGCATAGTTGGCATATGTTTTATCTAGTAGATGAAACGGTAGACATACGAATGATGGGGAAATATGCTTTTCCTCTGACAGTTACCTAACATAGCTATGAGTTAGTAACTAACCTATTATTTGTGCAAAAATAGGGTATCAAGCTACAGTATCGTAAAAAGTGAAGATTTTTCCTTCTATTTCAAGAGGAATTGACCTGTAGTTCCTTTTTGCTCACATGTAAAAATTCACTGAATGAAAACATGGTTAATATTTACCAGATGAAATACTTTTTGTGAATACTATAACTTCAGTGTACTTCACTTTCAATCAGCAAACTTTTTTTGAGCTAGCATGATGTAGTGGGGAGAACATTGGGCTGAGAATCAGGAAGACCTAGCTATGACTCCTGCCCCAGACACTTCCTGGAAGAGTGATCCTGGGACAGTCATTTAACTTCTCTGAGTTTTAGTTTCTTCATCTATAAAATGAGGAAGGGGAAGAGGGAGCTAGACTTGTTGACCTATAAAGTCCCAACCTAGTTCTAAATCTCTGAGCCTGTGATTTGTCTTCAATCTGTCCTCTCCACACACCTCCATGAGGTTTTCCTAAAACTTGGGTCCAGCTATGGCATTTCCCCACTCAATAAGTTCAAAGAGCTGCCTATTTACCTCTAGGATAAAATATAAATACAAATATAAATCCACCTGTTTGTATTTGGAAATCCCTTCCCTTAACCTCTTTGTGACTTTAGATTCCTCATCTGTGAAAGGAGGGCCTTGGGTTCAATGATCTTTAAGATCCCTCTCAGCTCTAAATCAACGATTCTCCTATCCATTTATTAAGCCTTATTGCTATATATGAGGCCCTGGCTATACAAACACAAAACCAAAACAATCCCTGGTCTCAGGGAATTTATATTCTAAGTGTGTGTGTGTGTGTAAAATTCATATAGATCAGGCAATACAAATTATATATGCAGTAAATACAAGGTCACTCCAGGAGTCAGACCTTGGCAACTGGGTAGAGGTTATGAGGGTTTGGGGAGGGATCAGGACAAGGCCTCAGGTAAGAGGTACATCAGAGCTTTAAAGATAGCTAATGATTTTAAAACTCTGATATGGGGAAGAAGCTGCTGGAATTTATCTCATTTTGAGATTCTAATAGAGGGGTAGCTGAGTGATATAGAGGATAGAGCACTAGTCCTGAACTCAAGAGGACCTGAGTTCAAATCTGGCCTCAGAAACTTACTGTCTGACCATAGGCAAGCCACTTAACCCCAACTGCAGAGAGAGAGAGAGAGTGTCTAATGCTTATTTATCATTCTTCAGATAAGCATAATTTAATCCAATCCAATCCAATCCAACAAACATTTCTTAAGCACCTAGTTGGTGCAAGACTTTGTGCACGGTGGTAGAAATGCAAAAGCAAAATATAGACTACTCCTTACCTTCAAAGAGTTTATATTCTCTTTTTGGGGTGAGGGTGGGGAAAGAATATGACATATAAGAACGTAAGTATGTAAACGAACATTTCAGGAAGGAGTCCGGGAGCTGAACCTTGAATTCAGCTAGTGATTCCAAGAGGTTGAGATGAGATTGGCATGAATTCCAATCATGAGTTTCAGCCTTTGCCAAGACATAACAATGGGACATAGAAGGTCGACTTGAAGCAACAGCATGTAGACCAGTTTTGCTAAGCCGTAAAGTACATACGGGGGCAGCCAGGTGGAACTGTGGATAGAGCACCAAGACTCCTTCCCGTCGTGAGTTCAAATCCAGCTTGACACACTAACTAGCTGTGTGACCCTGGGCAAGTCACTTAACCCTGTTTGTTGTCTCAGTTGCCTCATCTGTAAAATGAGCTAAAAAGGAAATGGCAGACCACTGCAGTATCCTTGCCAAGAAAATCCCCCAAAAAGGGTCACAGAGAGCGGGATATGACTGAAAAGTGACTGAACAAAGTATATAGATGGAAGGAATGTGCAAAAAATCTGTAAAGGCAAGGTGGAGTCAAATTGTGAAGGGCTTTAGAGGTCAAGTCAAAAACTTTATATTTTAGCTTAGAGGCAGTAGGGAGTTTCTGGACATAGTCAGACCTTTGATTTGCTCTAACATCATTTTAGCAGCTCCACAGAGGATGGATTGGAAAGGAGAGAAAATGCATGTAAAACATCCAATTAAGAATTTGTTTCAATGATTCATTTTTTCTTTTTGCTAAGAATTATCCATCTTATTCTCAAATTATTTTAAGAATATAAATAATTGCAAATCTATCTGCATTTAGAATAAAGATGGGGTCATTTAACTGAGTTTATTAGTCACTAGTTTCATGAGGTGCCACATCATTTTCAAAATAAGATTGAAAGACACTAACTTATTTTTTACCAATACAATTAGTGCTCATCCAACCACTCTCTCTTCTTCTCTGGACTCTTTCTGACTGCTTTCCCTTAACCATCCTAGGATTAAGATGGAGGAGAAACTAAGGGTAACACAGTTATTTGTCAATATTGAACTTCTAAATGAATAGTTTGAGCAGGAGGGATGCAATATATTCAGAAATATATTGTATATATTCAAAAATGTTAATATCTACCTTCTTTCTCCTAAATTCCAGAACTAGATTCTGATTAGGGGGTGCCAGATTACTAGTGGCAGTTGTTAGAAGCAGTATATGGAATAAAAAGTTTATTCTAACATCCAGCTCTTCAGGAGCCTTTTGCTCTGAGAAAATAGTATTTTTCCTACTTGATTTAGCTCTTTCCTAGCAGGAGAAACCATGGAGAAAATAATGTGATTGATAGTCCCTTGGATCTAGAACATCAATAAAAGGGCATAGTCAAAAGTGGTAAATCCAATTAAATGGGGACCAGAGTCAGGTAGGCTTGACACAACCTGGTTTGAAATACAGTTGAACAGTTGACTTTCAGGAGGATGTCTTACTTAGAGCAAAAGCCATTTGTTACTCCTACAAATAATGGCAGGATGTACAAGAACCTCAGAAATGACGACATGAAAATACAGCAGGTATGCCTGCAGCCCCATGAATGAGACACTGATCTTGTATTTGATATTGGAACAAGGCCTTTAACTGAAGCACATGCAGGGGATAACCTTCCTATCAGAGCTCTTTTTTTTCCTAGACTAAGAAAATATCAGTAATTCTAGATTTAAATATGCAGACTTGTGCATTGGAAGTTGGACAGGTTGAATGATTAATACTGAAGAAAAAGACTTGGTTTTCAACCCCTCCAAAAACTTTATCTTTCAATATATTTTTTTTTAAAAGTCACTGATTTACATCACTAACAGATTTGCAACATTTTAGTTTCTTTTTACATAAAAATTAAATTAGATTTTATTCGAAGTTGAAAATTTATTAGCCCTCAATTCATTTCTATTGTTTTATAATCTATAGAAAACCTAGTATGGTAATAATATATTTAAGAATGTACCTAATTATATTTTCCCTCTCCATAATGTTCTTGTTCTTAGCTCATCTTTATTATATTCTTATGAACTAGAAATCTCATTTAGCTGAAAAAATTGATTTTAATTCTCTATAGTGCTAATAGAAATACTTTAATTAGCTTTGCTTAGCCATGTCAATGCCTATTATATACATGTGGTTCCCTCTAGTGGTTAATTTGACATAAAAATTCTTTTTTCTTCATTGTTAAAGAGACTTGGTGAAGATTTGCCTTCATTACTAAATACCAAACAATTGAGATTTTCCTAAACAATACTTACGGATTGCCTGTTATCTTTTAATGTTTTTCTTCTCAATAATTAGTTTGCTCTTTGGAGATATTAATAGGAACATTGTAACCCTGGCTTATAGATTGTGGAGTAATAAAATTATGCCAAGGACAAAGGAACTCCTTTTCTTTGCATACAGGCAAACTGATTATGGAGTGTTACCACTTTCACGAGTCAGGATAAAAATTATTTTTATGAGTAAAAATCTAGAAAGCATTGTTGTTTAGTGGCTAGAGGACTGACATGACTTCAGAAGATGTAGTTCTGAGAGATGCTAATAGAATGAACCAGGAGCAATTTAACTTCTCAGTAACCTAATGTAAATATCTTATCTTAACATCGTACATGACATATGAGTTAATGATCTGCATTTGCAGAAAGAGATTCCCCCACATTTTTCTGGTCCACAGACCTGGATCAAAAAACAAAATTTATCAGAAAAAATGGGATGAGGAGGAAATTAAAATTTAGTATGACATCCCAGGAAACAAAAGGTCCATTTTATTTTTCAGAGAAAATGTTTTTAGAGGATTAAAACTAGGAGTCACTAGAGAGAGAAGCATCACAAGTAAGCATTTATAGCCATTGCTTGGGTGGCAGATAATTTGCCCCATTCCTAAGAAATGTTCTGAATGTGCAACAATTAGACATTTCAAACTTGCAGTGATCTTTCTTATTAAAATGATCCCGAATACAAGTTTGGAGGATTTTCTTGGTTTAATTGTATTAGAAAAATGGTTAGAAAAGAAATGATAGTATTAACTGATATTTATATCATATTTAGGGATTACATAGCGGTTAATATAAGTGATTGTTTCAAATGGTCTTGGAAAATAGGTTTCGTTATCACCACTGCACAGATGGCCAAATGAACATTCCCATGGTCATAGAGCTAGCAAGCGTTAGAGAGTCTTCCTGGATTTATCATTTATTATATCAATGATATCTCCCATTGTGGAGTGTGGCTACACTATGATATCTCTCAATGATAAATCCCTCTTGGAAAATATAAAATATTTAGTATCTTAAAATATTTATATTCTTATTTAAGTCCAAAGGAGAAAAATAAAGACTCCCCCCTCTCTATCTTCATTCAATAGTGGGACCAGAATCAAAAATAGTATTTAAATCAAGTAAGTATTGAGCTCAGCAAGCCACCCTAGATGTATGGATAATGAATGACAAGCCTCCAGATGATAGGGCTCCAAACATACATTAGAATCCTTTAAAAAAATGGAGATGGAATGTCATGCCAATTTTGTTAAACCATATAGTGCATGAAGGAGTATTATATATAATAAGGTGAGAAAGGTGGATTGGGGCCAGGTTCTGAAGATGCCAAAAGACATTGGAAAGGTAATAGGAAATACCTTAAGTTTATGGAGTGTAGGAGTGCCATGGTTAGATCACTACTTTAGGAACATCATTTTGGCAGTTGTATGGACAGGTAGGAGAGTGATGTTTATATCACATAGATTTGGATATGGGAGCAATCTTATAAGTCATCTAGTTCAATCCCCTCATTTTATGAATGAGGAAACTGAGACCCACAGATGTTAAGTCACTTCTCTAGGGTCAGAGAGCTAGTAAGTGTCTGAGACAGAATCTGAACCCAGATTTTTTTGATTTCAAGTACAGTACACAACAATGCCTTATAAGTGCGGAGCCTGAAGACAGGACAAAAGACCTATTAAGTGACTTTTGTAATAACCCTGGTAAGAGGTGATGAGAGCCTGAACTAGGTAGTAACTGTGTGAGTAGAGAGAAAAGGATCTACACAAAAAATGATGTGGATGCAGAAACAGTAATAATTGGCAATTGTGGGGTGAGAGGAAGTTAGAAATTAAGGATGACACTGAGGTGATGAACCTAAGTTCCTGAAAGGATGGTGATACCTTTGACAATAATACAGAAGTTCAGAACAGGGCTGGTTTTGAAGGAAAAGCTAATGAGATCTATTTTTGATCTGGGATTCGCATATGGGATTTCCATTTTCAAATGTCTACTAGACAGTTGGTGATATAAGACGGAAATGCTTAGGAGGGATATTAGGATGTAGATCCTAGCATCATCTGCATAGAAATAACTCATGGGAACTGAAGAGATCACCAGGTAAGAGACTATCCATAGAGAGAAGAAAGTCCAGCTGGGAGATGTGGAATGGATGATAATCCAGCAAAAGAGACTGAGAAAGAATGATTAGATAGGAGAAAAATCAAGACAAGGATTCCCAAAATCCAAAGAGGAGGGAGGATTAAGGATAAAAGGGTGGTCAACAAGAACCAGGGTACAGAGAGATTGAGGAGTAAAAAGATGGAGAAAGGACCATTGCATCAGACAATCAAGAAATCACTGGGAACTTTGAAGACTGTAGTGTCAGGTGAGTGGTAAGTTGGGAAGTCATATTGCAAAGGAGTGATTAGTGAGTGAAAGGAGAGGACATGGAAGCAATAAGTTCAGACATCTTTTTCTAGGAGTTTTCTAGAGAGGAGAAAAATATGACAATAGCTTGAAGAAATGATAAGAACTGGTGAAAGTTGTTTGTTGTTTTGTTTTAGGATTGGGGAGATTTGGGTATATTTATAGGTAGCAGAAAGGAACCAATGAAGAGATACTGATTGAAGACTAGAGAGGGTAATGATGATTGTGGGGACAATGCAATGTAGAATGGAATGAAGGGTTCATGAAGAGGAACTGGTTGTGGCAAGACAAAAAGTCACTTCATTAGAGACTAGAGTAAAGGAGAACAGAATGGCATCTGTGTTAAAGATTCTGAAATGCAAAGAAGGGAGAAGAGAAAGCTCATACAGCCCGTGCTGCTGCTGTCCGTCCCTTGTTCTTGAAGAGGACCATGATATCAGGGAGGTGGTGCCATGATATGCAAGTGAACAGGATTTTAAGTAAGGGAGGGCTGTGCAAAGTCACCAGCCTCGCTTTCTCCTCCTGAGTCATCTGGGTCCAGGGGCCAGATATTCTCAGTAAACTGTGAAAAAAGGTCCTCAACTGAGAGAGTGGGCAGAACTGGTGTTGTGGGAGGCTTGAAGAAGGAAGAGAACATTTAGCACAGTCACTGTAGGGAAAATGGTGAGTTAGAGGAAAAAAATAAGCAAGGAGTAAAATGATTGCTTTGCTAACTTGAAAGCCCAGTGGAGATAATGAGTTTTTAGAGGACCCAGGCAGAATGGTTGATTGATTATCTCTAGCTCTGTTCAGTATTATGTCAATAGGATTGGAGAAGGTGGATGGTGGTGCCAAGTTGGAATTCAACAGTTCAAAGGGCGCCAAGAGATTCAAGAATAGAAAGTAGTATACAGCTGAACTGATCAATTCAATTCAATAAACATTTATTTAGTACCTACTGTGAGGGTAGTTAGGTTTCACAGTGGATAATGTGCTGGGTTTGGGATCAGAGAGATTCATCTTCATGAGCTCAAATCCATCCTCAAACATTTCCTAGGCAAGTCACTTAATCTTGTTTGCCTCAGTTTTCTCATTTGTAAAACAAGTTGGAGAAGGAAATGGCCAACCACTCCAGTATATTTATTTGCTAAGAAAACCCTAAATGGGGTCACAAAGGGTCATCCATGACTGAAAACATTGAGCAATAACAATAATGAATGTATCAGGCACGGTGCTAAATGCTGAGTATACAAAGAGACAAAAGATAGTCTTTGCCTTCAAGGAGTTTACAGTCTAAACTATAGGATTCAACCAGTTGTGAAGCTACCTAATTGTACTGTCATATGCTACTTATCCTTCCATCTTATACGCAAGAATATCATGAGAAACTTCTTCAAATATTTGGTTTAAATCTAATTATGCTACCAATCTAATACTCTGTCATTTTAAAATGGATTTCTGGAATTCCTAATAAACCATGGAATACATTTTTTTCATGTGTAAATACTGAATTTAAAGTGTTACTGGACCCATTATGGGAAATCATTTTTCCTACCAAACAGGACCATGAAACCAAAGAGAGTAAAACTTTTGCTGTTCAGATAAGGAAATATTATGTTACTTCTTACTTAATGAGGAATGGATATGTGAGCATCATGACACATCTGTTGATGCTAATCATTGTTTTATTCATTTAAGGTATTGTCATGTATAGTCACCCATACCCAGGTGTACAAGACCAAGAACAAGCCACGTAAGTTGACACATTTGTCACTATCTCCCTTTGTTGTAATAGACGCCTAACAGAAGAGAAGGTTCTATCCTTTGAACTCACTGCCGTATGTAAGTGGAGGTGGTGAAGAGCCTTGCTTCCTGCAAGGATGCAGAGAAGGGTCACAAAGAGGAGCTCCTTGATAGCAGATCAACAGAGTCTTTTTCAATCTAGTCCTTAGCACTTCACCTTTTCTCTAAAGCTCTAAGAACTCTATTCTTGAGAAGAATATGTCCTTTGCACATGTGGTGTAATTCAAGGAGCCTCAGTTCCTTTCTACCCCAAGTCAACTTACATACTTTTCATGTTTATTCCAGGGTTGTAGCAAGTTCAAGTAACAGATATTACCTTAACTACCTCACCTGAAGTCTGTATTCTTCCTGGTTTTAGGCATGGTTCTCTTTTTATTTCTTTTCTTTTTTTTTGTAAGGGAGTAAGCTTCCCAAACTGACCCTTGTTCTCCTCTCACCACCTTCTTCCTGGCATAGGATTAGCAGCTTAATCGATATTTTAGTGGCCCTCTCCATCCTGATGGGCTACTCTGTCACCACAGCCAGCTTTGTGACCTATATTGTACGGGAACATCAGACCAAGGCTAAGCAGCTCCAGCACATCTCAGGCATAGGTGTGACCTGCTACTGGATCACAAACTTCATTTATGACATGGTAAGTGGCTCAAGCAGAGTTAAAGCAGGCATGGTGTGGGATCTGGGTGAGCAGCATTGCTTGATTCTGATGTTAAGAATCATTATTCTGGCTCATGAAAATTATGGCCACAAATTTGTGGGCTCTTTTAGTGTTCACTTAACACTGAAAGAACTAGAGCTGGATTTTCTAATCTGGGACCCATGAACACACACACATATATACATACACATATATACTCACACATATACATATTCACATATATATATATATACACATATATAGATATACATCTATAAATGATATACATATATAACATAAATAGATGGATGATAACTGAAAGAAAGAAAGATAGACAGGCGGACAGACATACGGACAGACAGATAGATGGATAGATAGATAGAAATATGGACAGAAAAATAGGTAGATAGACTGATAATGTGAGTGCAGATAGACATAAAGAGGAGAGGATGGACAGACTAATAGGAAAAAATATAGGTAGATAAGATGTTTGCATACAGACACGTGGAGATAGAAAGATAGATAAATCTTTATTTATGGTCACACATAGATGGACAAACATAAGATAGATAACTGTATTTCAATTTAATTGGTTTCCTTTATAACCTTATGTATTATACTTTATGAATTTGAAAACATTTTGAGATGAGGACCAGAGGCTTCAGCAGACTGCCAATAGTGTCCAAAGTTTAAGAACTCGAGCTAGATAGAGGAAGAGCCCCCAAAACAGTGCAGTATAGTGAATAGTTCACTGGACTTGGAATGTGAAAGATCTGTCCTCAAAATCCCCCTAAGACATTGAATAGTTGTGTGACCATGGGCAAATCACTTAACCTTTCTAGGTCTCCATTTCCTCACATGTAAGATGAAAGAGTTTGAATTGGATGACCTATCCTTAGTTCAGTTCCAATCTTAAATTTAAAGCAGGGTCCTAAGCGATCTGAGTAAAGAGAGTCAAAAGGGAAAAAAAGAGAATTTACCCTTTTCAAATAATCTTAGAATTTCATGGAATTTTAGAGGTCATTTGACCCATCCCTTTTATTTTGCCAATGAAACTGAGGTCAAGATGAAACTGAAAACAGGTCCCTTGATTTACTGCCTGCCTAGATAGAGGCAAAAAAGTTGCCATTTGAGAATATCATCTCCTTAGTGGAGCAGTGCAATTTAAATTTGCTTAAATATATCATCAAGTAATAAGGAAAACTCAAGAAATAGATCATGTTTGATTATGGTTTTAAATGTAGTAGGGGCAGGCAAAATACATTTTCATCAGTAGCAAAAGATGGTCCTATTTGTAAGAGGTATTCTTGACTCTAACCATAGACACTGTTGGACAAAAGTCTGGGAAGTACCTGCGTTTGCCTGATCATCATAATGAGATTGGGTGGGCAGTTTGCTATAAAGATCATTGGCTTAAAGTGCTTGAGAGTAATTAAGTGCATATCCATTTTGTAAATGCAATGCAGTGGAGTTTGAAATGCATACATTTTATAAGCCAAAACTAAAAGAATAGTGATGACTTTTTTAGCCTTGATCATATCTTTTATGTGTGATAACGATTAAGAACATTTAAATCATAGGCTGCTGAACAAATATAGCTTACAGATTCTGCCATCATCAATTCTGTCCTCATTCTCACTCAGTACACTTCTCCTCCAGATTAAATTTAGGCCTCCTCCAATGGTGTGCAACTTGCTGCAAACTGCTTTTCAGAATTTTAATACCTTTCTCTTGCTGAGAAAATTATGTGTCTTTGTTTATATACCTATGATTCTAAAAAAACTTGGGCCTCAGTCTCCTGCTGTTTTGTCATGGAATGACTCACTGTGATAACTAGAAATTGTCAAGCAACCACCTGAAAGAACTCCAATGTTCAAAATGAAATCAATATTTTGAAGACTGAATCTAATTCCAAGACACTTGAATGACTTATCTTTCTCAGGGAACTCCTGTCATCAAATAATCTCAGGTTCCCAAATTTACAGGCAGGACAATTAGGGATTACTTGCAGAGTTCACTAAGTTGAAAACTAACTTTACCTAATATTGGAAGAGACAATGGAGGCAATATGTATGTAACAAAAAGCAAGAACTTCAACTGAAATATATATGTATTACATATACATATACATATATATATATATATATATATATATATATATATATACCTGTGTCTATATACACATACACACACAGAGTTGTTTGAGACTACAGATTTTTTACATGTCAGCTTGTTGAATTCTGCATTCTTAGGTTTTATATATAGGATACTGAATTTTTAAAAAAATCTTCTATGTATATTGCCCATCATGTTTTACATCTTCCCATAGGTTTTCTATCTGGTGCCTGTTGCAATGTCGATTGGAGTTATCGCAGCTTTCAAGTTACCTGCTTTTTCCAGTGAAAATAATTTAGGAGCAGTATCTCTCCTTCTTCTGCTTTTTGGGTAAGTGTCCTTCACATGATTACAACAAGAATCCTTAGAGCAAATGGAAATGCTGAAGAGGGTCAAGAATGCGACCTGACACTCATCATCATTATTAACATTCATTAAAAGCTGAATTTCATGGTTGGTGACGAAAACAACATGTTATGCTTATGAATGTACTCTATTTAAACCATGTTTTAAAAAACACTGTACAAGGACAAATTACTCCTTAAGATGCCCGAGGAAGTTTGCATTATTACTTCTTTGACATGGCAAAAATAAGACAGAATAGGATATCTGAAAATAACTAAAACCATGTGTGCATTTATGTGTGGTAATTTGTATCATTTCTATATCATATTATAATTTGCAAAAAACCCCAATCCTATACACAGTGACATGATGCTTTATTTTGTATTTAAATTCAGTTGAAATCACCAAGGCTTGACTAACTTTCTCTGTCCATGAATGCACAGGTCTTTGGTGAGCAGCTATAGCTAATGGCTGACAGATCTCTGTTTTACATTCTGCTGTATGGAGGCAAAGGTTGTTCCACTGTTTTCACAAAGAATGAGCTCCACAGTTTCTGAAAATATAAGATTTGTTATATTACATTCCAGTATAAATAACTATGCCTTTATATGTATGTGTATTAACATCTCTAAGTAACATAGTCCCACTTAGAATTTACATCTTTATGTACTTTGATCCCTTGGTTATAATTGCTTGGGGAGAATATCACCATTGTCACCAAAAAGTACTCATTGCACACTGGGACGTGTTATCCTTATTATTTCTTAAATTGATCTTGAATAAGGAACATATACCAGGATCAACCTGATATTAAATCAATAAAGTTCTTTAAACTTTGGTGACATTTAAGAAAAATATTACATGTTCTTTGATTTCTACAATAGGAATGGGTGGAACTCAGTTATGAAACATGGCAACCACCATACTGCAACCACCATACTCACTTTAACATTGAACAATTCACATTATTTGTAGAAATTAAATCTTATGATGTGACTTTAAAATTCTATTTTATAAGGTTTATCAGTCTGGGAGAGGGGAGAAGTGTTAGGGACCCTGGGAGCTTATCTGACCAGCAGAGGCCTGTAGGCCTTGGTGGAGTGTAGCTGTTAGCAATGACTGAGGCGGGAGACAAGATAGTAAGAACTCTGTTTATTCAAGCAGTGAGCAGCACTTTTATCTCTTTTCTGACACCAGTGCTCTAAAGGAACCTATCACCAATTAGTTTGCCCTTATATGGAAGTAATTTACCTTAAACCAGGACTGCCCAGTGTGGACATTAAGCCCCAAGAAAGAAAAACATTTTTGGCTTCTTTGTTCTCTGAAAAGCCCGGGGAAAATAGCCTTGAGCAAAACAGGGGTGGAACCCTTCCTCCCAGCGCCATCTTGTTCATGCCTTACCAGTCTCCCCTCAATTTACCTGAGTCGTGACCAGTGAATGCCGTCCAAGAGGCTGGGGGTTGGCAATTCCCTTACAGAGAAGGGATATAGAATGTTATAAAAACAAAATATATCAGTAACAATTTATTTAATTAAAAGACATAATTTTAATTCTTGTTATTGCTGACCCACAGATATGCAACATTTTCTTGGATGTACTTGTTGGCTGGACTTTTTCATGAGACAGGAATGGCCTTCATCGCTTACGTTTGCATCAACTTGTTCTTTGGCATCAATTCAATTGTTTCACTGTCAGTGGTATATTTCATTTCCAAGGAAAAGCCTAATGATCCGGTGAGATCCTTTATTAGTCTCTTAAATTTCAGTGAATATATCAAAAGGTTCAATGTTCACAAACCCAAATTAGAAGAGTTCTTTATATTATGAGACCTTGGGATAGAGAAGGAAAATGTTATTGAGGGAGTGTTGTTTTAGAAGGATAAACTGGAGTTTTTTGAAATGCCTTCTAAGGCTTAATTCCTGCCAAAACCATAGTTTTCTACACATTGCCAATTTTGGTATAAATTTTTTAAAATATTGATTTAAAATATTTGGTTTTAAATATTTAAAAAACACTAGCTTAAAAATTAAAAATATTTAACAAATATTCGTGCAACAAACTGGTCGGTCTACTTTAATTGAAATTTTTGTTCCCCGTCTATGAGAGGGTTGGAATAAATGACCTCTGAGGTCCCTTACACCTCTGTATCTATGACCCTATGATCTATAGCTAGCAAATACAATGGTGAAAAAAGTAAAGCCCTAACAGTTTCAAACAATTTGGAGAGCAAGAATAGTGATGATGATGACGAAGGTAACTTACATTATATAATACTTTAAAAGGTTCACCTATCATAGCTGTATGTCTAACCCTCTGCCCTACACACAATAGATGTTTAATAAATACTTTTTGGCTTGCTGAGTAATACACATATAATTAACCTAAATTTACAAATAAAGAAACTGAGTCTCTATGGTGACATAATTGCTCAGGTAGTCACATAGTTAATTATTGCCAAAGGTTTAAATTTTGTTTAATGATTTGCAAATATTCCAGTGAGAAAGAAGAAAATTACTGCACTAGAAATAGTTTTCTCAAATAATGAAGGATGCAAAAATGAAATATTTTCTTCCCATTGAGATGTAGCATGTCCATCATCTCATACAATCATAGAATCACAAAATGGTAAAAAAAAAAAAAAAATCTAAGAGATATGAAGTAAGCTGCCCAAGGTCACACAAATCATTTGAACATTTTTTGTTGTACATTTATATTCCTCCTTTTTCCTGCCTCCCCCTCATCAAACAGAAATCAATCACTTTGGATCTTCCAAGTATTAGGAAGTTCCTAATGGTAGGCAACTGCCACCATCTGATATAAAACATATAGCAGCAGATGTTCTTTTAAAGGGATCACTAGTACCACTATCTCAGAATCTTCTAGAAATAGAGTAGTAAATGCTGTAGAAGCAAAAGTCCAAACTCATTTGATATTTTCTTCTTTCAGACTCTGGAACTTATCTCTGAAACCCTTAAACGGATTTTCCTGATTTTCCCACAATTCTGTTTTGGCTACGGTTTGATCGAACTCTCTCAACAACAGTCTGTCTTAGACTTCCTAAAAGCATATGGAGTGGAATATCCCAATGAAACCTTTGAGATGAATAAATTAGGTGCAATGTTTGTAGCCTTGGTGGTTCAAGGCACTGTATTCTTTTTCTTACGACTCCTAATCAATGAATGGCTAATTAAAAAAATCAGGTAAAGTACCAAGAACAGATGATATTTAGAACTCATGAAGTAGCAAGAGGTAGAACGGATTGGGAGGGATCAATGTTTTGGTCTTTGTTCAAGAGAGGAACATAACTTATCAGTTCAAGAAACTTTTAAAATCCCCTTGAGGGCGTGACTCTGTGACTGAAAAAATAATTGTGTCAGTAACCCTAATGAGAAAGTCAAAAGAAGGATTTTATTTGGGGTAGAGGGGAAAATTAAGGAGGTAGAATAGGTTTAGTTTTAAGCATGACAAACCTGAGATATTTGCATCCCTGCAACCCCAGGTAGTATGTTACATTGAAAAATAGGAAAATAACACTCTTTGATGATAAGGAATAAGGAGAAAGAATAAGTAAAATAATTCTTAATGTGATTAGCAGTTGTGCTATTTGGGCCAACAATAGAAATCCTGAAGGCCTTTCTGTGGACTGGCACTAGAATTAAAGGCTCCAACAGTGATAGTAACCAAATATGCTAAAAAAAGAAAAAAAAGAAAAAAGAAAAAAAAAGGAAAGAAAGAAAACGAAACAAAACAAAGAAGATAGTTATTATTACAGGTCCACTGGAATTACAAACATTTCATTACCATATCTCCTAGTAAATTTGTAATAGAACCCAAATACTCATTTTTAAGGTTTTTTTAGATCACATAACAAGTAACAAATACAGGAGAAAATAGTGATATTGTGCTTGGTAAGGTTCTTTTCAGGAAAAGAGATTTTTTTTTTTTTTTTTGCTTTAAGCAAATCAGAAATAGGTGTCCTTTCAGAAACCACCTTATTGACACAAGTTCACTGCTTCTGTTTAGAATCTTACTCAGAGATATGAATTCTTCCTCTGTGCTAGACAGCATAGAAGAAGATGAAGATGTTCGAGCAGAAAGAATAAGGGTGGAGTCTGGTGGTGCTGAATTTGATTTGGTACAACTCCATCGTCTCACTAAAACCTACCAACTTATCCACAAAAAGATCATAGCCGTAAATAACATAAGCATGGGTATTCCAGCTGGAGAGGTGAGTTACTGATTTTCTCTCATTACAGGACAATGTTTTCATTTTCTCTGCTTAATTTTTTTATTACCTTAATAGTAAAAGCAAAATTCATATGAATTTTGATGAAACAAAGATAGTAAAACTTTCTTTTGCCTCTGGAGTTATCAGCTCTAACATTTCAATCCTTGCTCCATTACATGATAGAGTTTAAAAGGCATTGGATGTGAAAACAAATGATCTTGGTTCAAATCCCAGCCTTTCCACTTACTTCCTGAGCAAATGACATGACCTCTCTGGCCTCAGTTTCCTTGTGTGTAAACTGAGGGGTTTTAGCTAGAATCAATAGCCTTTTTCACATCATAGGACCCTTTGGCAATCTGGTGATGCCCTAATGAACTCCTTCTCAAAAAAACATCTTTAAATGTATAAAATAAAATATACAGGATTACAAATGAAACCATGTTGAAATGCAGTTATCACTATGTTTTTAAAAGTTTACAGACTCCAAGTGAGCATTCATTAGATGATTTCTAATCCTCTAGCTCCCAATTCTAAAGTTATGATCCTATGATTATCTGTTTTATCCATATATTTTTGTGAATTATTTCCTTCACCAATCCAACTCATAGGATTCTGCTCAGTTTACAATATACCCAATGCCAAATTTTCTATAACAAAACATGTCCAGATACCCTCCCCTTTTTTTATCCTATACAACTTTCATCTTGAAGGGACAACAATTTAACCAATATTTATTAAGTACTTCTTATGTACAAAGCATGAAAGCCTGGAATAATGGATATAGCATGGGCTTGAGAGACTAAAAGGCCTAGGTTCAAGACCTATCTTTACATTTTGGATCAGTCAAATCACTTACTTTTCATTGCCCAGGCAATATTCTAATACCACAAATTATAGAAAAGTTGTGAATATGTACTGAGAGAGGGAATTTTCATTCTATGTCATTTAGAATGCCCAATTATTTCTTTGTCCCATTGAGCAGAGTTTCCTATATAAGTGAAATCACAGGTATGAAACCCCTCCCACTCCCACTGTAGAAGGCATGGCCAAAATGAAGAAAGTTTAAGGGCTCCAATTGAGAAATAGCAGAGCTAGAGAAGACAGGAAAAGCCTGCAAAGACCCCTGAATAATAATGGTAGGTTCTGGGATAAGTCATCACTGAAGAAAAATAGTAGGGAAAAGAGGGCAATCATAAATCAAGTGCCATTTTACACTATGAACTTACAATCTTCTCTGATAGCACAGGGTGGTAAGAGTTGGCCGTGACTCTGCTCATCATCTAGGCATTTGGAATAACTGAACTAAAGATTATGTCCTGTCTTGAATTTATGATTCTCCAAAGCAAACAAAATGATCAGTTCAACATCAGAGTCTATTTCGTTTTCAACTGGCAGTGGCAGGCGAAATCCTTGCCTGTCTTGACTATTAGATTAGGAGTCCATCAATGAAATTTATTGAACCCTCCTCCATATGGAGTACTGCACCTGTTCTAAGGGGTTATACAAAAGAGAAACACACACACACACACACACACACACACACACACACACACAGCCTTCTGTCAGTTGCCACTGAATGCTGGCATAAGAATTCTTGTTCCTTGCTTTCTACTCCATTAATAAGATGTTAGAACATAACTAAGTTGCTTATAAAATGTTGGGAGAATCTTAGAAACAGTTAGTGGAAAGTCATCCTTTACCCTGACTGTGTTATTATCTAATCATTAATATGCTGGAAGGACAGCATGGAATGATCACTGCCTTGCTATATGCTCCTTCCATCTCCACTGAAAAAAGAGTATATTTTTAAAGAAGAATATGGGTATTTCTGCTTACTTTCTTCTGTTATTTCCATCTACATTTCCTTACTATAAACTGAGTGGGGTTGAAGTGGAATTTAGAGAACAGTCAGTTAAGAAGCATTTATAAATGCTTATTATGTAGCATACACTATATGTAGAGGCAACTAGCTGGTAGAGTTGACAGAGTGCTGGACCTGAAATATGCCCTCAGACGCTTCCAAGCTGTATGGTCCTTGGTAAATCAACTTAACCATTGTCTACCTCAGTTTCCTCAATTATACAATGGAGAACAAAAACAACAGCTACTTGAAAGGGTTATTGTAAAGATCAAATGAAATAGTATCTGTAAAGTCCTTGGCACAGAATCTGACATATATTAGAAGCTAAAGAAATGCTTATTCCTTCCCCCACCCCAAACATTAGGAATCCAAAGAAATCCAATACCAGTCGTTGGTTTCTTGGAACTTGGATTCTAAATAAATGGTACAAATAAGATACAGACCATGTAGACGGATGACTTGAAGGGAAAGGCTCTAGCGGCACAGAGAAATTGCTAGAGTGAACGATTCAGCAAAGTTATGATTTTGTCAATGAGAGGCAACCTGTAAATCTTCATTATTTTAGTCAGGTCAGCAGATCCTTCTTGTGGTACACTTTCAAATGAGGTATTAGAACATAGTTTTCAAGAGAGTATTTCCTCATATTAAGTATAGTTATTTTTAGTCATGTCCAACTCTCTGTGACTCTATTTGGGATTTTTATAGCAAGGATGCTGGAGCTGTTTGCCATTTCTTTCTCCAGATCATTTTACAGGTAAAGAAACTGAAACAGAGTTAAGTGACTTGCCCAGGGCCACACACCTAGTAAGTGTCTGAGGCTGGATTTGAACTCAAAAAGATGAATCTTCCTTACTTTAGATATGGTGCTCTATCCATTGCACCACTAGCTGCCCTAAGTATAGTTGTCCCTTAACATAATATGCTAAAGCAACCGCCTTAAATGTATAGGAAAATGTTTGGGTAATTAAAACAAAGAAAGGTCTAGCCTTCACATTCTGTGGTGTGTGTGCCTTTGGGCAGTCTCTTTCTCATGCTCACATATCTTTTGGGATTAAGAGCTTCCTTGCCAAGAAAATTTAGCAAAATTATCCCACCCTTCAGTGGATTTTCCTAAAACTGCCAATAATATGATATATGATTCAGGATCCAGCTGAGGTTAAAAAGAGCAACTAGTATGTGATAACACACATATTTATCCTGAACCAGGACCAAGTGCCTTAAGTAAATGACTCTATCCTCCTATTTTGGAAACTGGATATGGCCAGTAACTGACACTGTCATTTGGTTCTTGCACACTAAATTAATAATAAACATGTACATGATATTTTAAACTTTAAAAAGTGTATACTAGAGGGGGGGTAGTTAGCTGTCATATATGCCTGCCTATTCATCTTGAAATAGAAATCACAAAGCTATAAAAAAAAAAAAAAACAACAGGGCATGTACTTTACATCAATAGCTTATGCTTCTGTAATTCTTTAAAGTTTATAAGCAACTTTCCCACAGTAATCCTAGGTGATATGTGGTATGAAAGATATTATCCCCATTTTACACATCAATGAACTGAGACCAAGAGAGATGTTTTGTCCACTTCTCACATAATTAGTAAGCATCAGGGCTGGGATACAACTTGAATAACTATTTTTTATCATCCGAAAGTATTTCCATTAGCATTTACTTTTCCAGTAACTAACTTTGTCCAAATGAAAAAGAAAGAAGAGATATCATATCATTGCATTCTATAAATTCTTCATGACTGTATAAGTCTTTTTCTTAAACCAGTGCTTCGGTCTCCTGGGAGTGAATGGAGCAGGGAAGACCACGATCTTCAAAATGTTGACCGGGGACATCATTGCATCAAGTGGAAAAATCCTGATCAGAAATCAAACTGGGTATGAAAAAATTGGTATTGTAAGGAACAAAGCACAACCTGGATGAGAGATCAAACTGAATATTTGGTTCCCCACTTGGCTTTGCTAATGGCTTAAAAAGATTTAGATAAGGAGCTACTGAAGTGAAGAAAAATACGTTCAATTGTTTTGGTAACGAGGATGTAGGGTTTTTGAGAACACTAGACCTGGAATCAGGGCTAAGTGAGTTCAAATTCTGCCTCAGACGAGCTGTGTGACCCTGGGAAAGGCATAAAAACCCCTCCATCTGCCTCATATTCCTCATCTGTAAAGTGGGGATAACAATACCCCTGTCAGACTTGTTGTGAGGATAAAATATGGTAATTTTTGTAAACGCTCTTTGCAAACCTTAAAGCACTATATAAATATGGTTAATATAATTAATATTCTTCAGTAAGCTACCCACCAACTATATAACACATTCCCCCTTTCAGCTCATGTAAGCTATCAAAGGAGACGTATGCCTATTTAAATTGCCCTCTCTCTCTCTCCCCCCTCTCTTCCCCTCTCTTTCCCCCACTCTGTCTCTCCCCATCTCTCTCCCTATCTTTTTCTCCCCCCTGTCTCCCCCTTTCTCTCCCTCTCTCTGCTTCCTTCCCTCTCTCTCTTCCCTCCTTGGATCCCATGATTCAGAACCCTGGGTCGAGTTGATACACACTACTCATCAATTGGCTACTGCCCACAGGAAGATGCCTTAGATGATCTGGTAACTGTGGAAGAACACCTGTACTTTTATGCCAGAATACATGGAATTCCAGAGAAAGACATTAAGGATGTGAGTATGTGATTGAAAAGCTGAGCTCATTGGAAAAACCTTATTTTTGCTGTTCCACATTCCCACCAATTTGACAAATGAAAACTATTGCATTTGCCAGTGTAAGGAGAAGCCAAGCTCTAACAATGCCCTTAAGTCTTATGACATTACATCATTTGGAATTTGTTCTGAATGTGCTTGCTGAATATTTGCATTCCCAACATTAGACGTAAGGTAGCTGACTGGTCAAAAATGCAATAGTGCAGACTTCATTTGAACTTTAAATATTTTGCAAGGGCTATATTGAAAGAGAAAATATCCATCATCTTCAGGTTGTGGGTTTCAGATTTGAAAATTCTCTGAAAAGCAACTACTTAGCTATCCTTCTCAAATGCCAAAAAAAAGGATCACACACCTACAGGAGTCCTTAACTGAGGTTTGCCTTGGTACCTATATATAATTTAGTACTCAGATCAGTTGTAGGCACTAAATTTTGAGACATTTGAATTGACCTTAAGATTCCAAGCCCATGTTCACTACTGATTAGGTCTCTGGAGAAACTTACTCTAACTCAGTTAAGGAACCTCAGAAGAAACAAAAACAGATCTTACAACTTTCTTAGCACCAAAAGTACCAAGCAGTCCTTTAAAGATAGAAGTCACTATTAAAATGAAGTTAAGGTATATTCAGAATAGGCAATAATTTCCCCAAGCAGTTAAACTATGTGGGAAGGGAATTTCAAGTCATCATTTGAAATTTTGGCCAAATAGACTAGATTCCATTTTGATTTTGGTGATCAATGACACCTCTTTACTTATTAAAGGTAGAATGGATTAGCTCTACAGTTATGTTTGTCTCTTGTTAAGACTCTGAGGGATGTACCTTTTTTCAGGTTGGAGTCTCTTTGCTAGCATAATTTTACATCAGAAATAACTACAAGAGCATCCCTTGAGTAAATATCATACTGTAGGTAGAGGTTGGATTAGATGACTTCAAAGGTTTCTTCCACCTCTATCTATGATACGATTTTATCACTTAAAATGCATAAAGAAATCCAAGCTTACCAGAATACTTACAAGAACATAACTTATGCATACACATATATAAGTATATATGTACATATATAATATAGTTAAATTTTCCTACAATCCAATGTATTCTTTTGAAAAATGCTCTTTAATCCCTTACTGGAAAAGGGAGCCACCAGCTTTTTCATGTAGATGTAAGTTTCCACTAAGTATAGTAGGATTTCTACCTAATATTGACCTGTGGGGTTGCTATTAGATTCTGTAGTATTTATTTATGTTTGTATCGGTTATCTATTTGCAATATCCTTTATTTTAAATATGTGGGGCCATCTTTAGTCATCCTGATTTATATTTTGCCACTGGACCAGATGATTCTGGAGGAGAAAGTGAGGCTGGTGACTTTGTACAGCCCTCCCTCCCTTAAATCCAATTCACTTACAAGTCTTGGCATCATTTTCTGATGTCATGGTGCTCTTTGAAAACAAAGGCCAATCAACAGTATTTTATATAACCAACTTTTTCAAGCATTATTCGTATCTTTCCTCTTAATCATTTGTGCAGAGCTTCAATAGTCTCCAAATTTCATCCCTAAGGTTTTAGATAGGTTGAAAATGGTTCTAGGGTATATCCCACAGAGAGGACAAATGCTAAATGGATATGGCACTTTGGATTTCATGGTACCCTTACTACAGGTCTTGTAAGAGAGACTTAAGCATACTTTATAGGTATGGCTGCTGCTGCGGTGTGATAAAGTGTCAACAGCCCTAGGTCATTTCTAAAACAAAAACCTAGGAGTGAATGGGTATATATTTTTCTGATCACTGGTCCTGAATTCTAAAATGAATATTGAAAGATGCTTGGAATGAAATATTAAAAGGAAGGCAAATGAAAGATCAAAATTAGAATAGGGTAGACTAGACTGCTTTGGGGCTTGATATATGGGAGTTGGGTCACATAAAAGGAAATGCTCTAAACGTCTGAGTCAATCAAAGGAAAATGACATTGAAGGAAGTCTCTGGCCACATTTACTAATCATCTCAAGAACCATTACTGAAATTCCTGGGCTGAAGAGTGATTAAATAGAGAGGATTTTGTTTTCAACAGCAATTACTCAGTTTTTTAAAAATGAAAACATAACAAGTTCTGTTTAATTGGTTCAGAATTAAACAATTCTTTTTAATTGGTTGCAAAGCAATCTTGTAAAGAAGGCAGATTTGTAAAGGTAATAGGCAGAAAAGCTGGCCTCAGAATCAAGAAAACCTATGCCATGTCCCTCTTCCTTGATGTCACTTAACCTATCAATGCCCCAGAAGACTATGTGTGGTAATAAGCTACAGGAGAGGGGCCAGTCTGCACTGATAGAGGAAACTTCCTCTGTAAAAATTCCCTATATCAATGAAGTTACAAGATTTTTATTTATCTCGTTGAAAATATTTGTTTCAAACTGAGAACTTTGTGCAGTAGATGGTTATAGAAAAGGGAAAAGAAGGAAAGGGGAGAAGCATTTATAAAGTGCCTACTATGTTCCAGGCATTGTGTGAAGTGCTTTATGAATATTATTTCATATAGGAAACAAAAGAAATTTACATGATTATTCTGTCATATATTTGAAAGAAACAGCAAGTTGTGCCTAGTAGATTTACAGTTTCATGTACAAACATCTTTATTTATTGTACTATGCTATGGAAATGCTTATTTCATTCCATAAATTTAAAATAAACAAAATAAAGCAAGTATTATCTTATATGGCTATTTATAAAAAGTAGTGTTTCTGCTTTAAAACTTCACCATCATCTGTTATATGTCAGTTTTAAGTATTATACTATGGTCATCGTGGTTTTGTCAAGGTGTTTAGGATCACAGAATCAGAGACAGAGAATTAGAAGGAAACTTACTGATAATCTAACTCAACTCCTACCCAAACCTTTGCGTTCCTTTATGACAACCCCAACCAGTGAACGCTCAGCTCCTGGTGAAACTTTCATGAAAGCAATGGAGAATCCCTTTGGGACAGCTCTAATTTGGGGAAATTTCTTCCTACTATTGACCCCCAAATCTGCCTCCCTTTAAAATCCAATCACCACTTCCAGTTCTCTGTCTGCTCCCAAAGACAAATAATGTTTTCTACTTTTTTGTAAGGTGTACATGTGTACATAGAGGTGTTCTGATTTCCTTTTTATTTTTTTCCCTACAGACTGTTCATAAACTTCTTTGGAGACTTCAGCTGATGCCCTATAAAGCAAAAGTCACGTGTAGGTGCAGCTATGGCACAAAAAGAAAATTATCAACTGCAATTGCCTTGATTGGGAAACCATCAATTCTATTACTGGTAGGAGAATCATTTATACTCAGGCTGCTAAGCTTTGGAGAAGGCAGATCACATTTGCACAAACTTACACAGATCATACTTTTTTATCTACATATTTCATCTAAATCCATTAACATCAGAGATTGATTTTGCACTCAAACAAGATGCCAGAAAAGATGCTTTCTTTTGAAACTCTAGACCTCAGTGTGGAATTCAGCAAAGTGATAGGATGTGTCATGGATATTTCCTGGGAATTCAAACTAGTGGACTTAAGTCCAGAACTTGGTAGGGTTTAATTCCTAGTTAATGAAAAGGCTATCTTTCCTCTTTTTTTTCCCTTATTTTTCCTCCCTACATATTGCAAAAGTTCTTTCAGTTTAATTATGATCTTCTACCAGCTATAGAATGTATCCTGCTTTTTTTAGTACAGTCTTGTCTAACTTCCTTGATGCTAACTCAGTTTCTGTTTCAATGCTGTAGGATTGATGATCTTGACTTGCCCGTCACAGCCTTCAGGACTCTACTTTTTCAGACCTCAGAGTCTGACCATCAGCAAAGACTTCCTATTCTCTTGGCTCCACTCACCTTGTTCAGTCCTTTTCATCCTCCTCTAATTCTCAGTAATAAATTGCTTTCCTCTGCTCCCCCATCTGGACCCTAAAGGTTATTTCCCATAAATTTTACCACCCCATATTGTGTCTGTATGCAGTGTCTCTTTCAGAGGTTTCATGCTTAGATCTCTGAAGCAGTTTCTATAATTTAGGTCTTCTGGGCTGGTTCATCTCCCTCGATGGATAAAATAGTCACTTCCAAATAATCCATGTAGGCTATAGTCAGGAATCTTCCCTCTGTCTTTGCTTCTTTCATAATCTCACTTTTCCTTACTCTGAAAAATGACAGGAAATGAGCTTGGCTAGAAGACATTCTACCAACACTTGCTAACAAAGAAAGGACATTTGTTAAAAGAAAATATTCGTTATCTGACTTTGGGTATTATGAATGATTTCCTATTTAGAGGTGGTGTGGCATAATGTATAAAGATAATTTGGAATCCAGAAGGCTAAGGTTCAACTTTGACTTGGATACTTATTTGCAATGTGATTCTGGGAAAATCCCTAATCCCTATGGGCCTCAATTTCCTCATCTTGTAAAATTACAGTGTTGTACTTGACTTCTAAAGTTTGCTTCCTGGTCTAAATCTATGAAACTAAGATTCTATGATAATATACATGATTCCACCCAAAGTTATATAGTCAGTTAGTATTTAGTAAGTATTAATAAAGTAGGTTGGTCCCTAGTACAGCTATTTAGATGTAAAGGGATTTTATACCCAAGTATGACAAGCTTCACCCAGGGAAGATGACAGAGCAAAGGACAGACAGAATTGGATCAGTGTAGAGGATACCTGTTATCTGTTAACTTCTCTAGCTAACTAGATATTAATCTGTTGTTTCTATGATGATCAGAGATGGCAGACCTAGATCAGATGCTTTCAAATATTGGTGCTCTGTGGTAAAACTCTGCTCACCCCCACCTTAGTGATGGCTTTCATCCTTGGACATACAGATGATACAAACAATGGTGTAAGTTTAAACTCTGAACTAAATGAAAAACTTTACACAAAGCTTCCCATTCATCCAGAAGCACCTACACCATTTATTCACAGGACCCTCTCCATTCAGAGATGCCCTTACAATGTCTACAGATACATAAATTAAAAGTCTTATAAACTAACTTGAATTTAGTTATATTGTAGGTCAAATGCTTCTCTCAAAGGGCTGAGCTGGATCCAAAGAACATAAGTTTACAGATAAGAAGATTTCAGCCCAACATAATACTGATTTTCTAACAATTAAAGCTGCCCAACAGTGGAACAAGCTACCTTGTGAAGTAATGAAGAACCTGTCAATGGCAGTATTTTAGCATAGACTAAGTCAGTCAACAATGTTTTAGAAGAAATTCTTTCTAAAATTGAAATGGGACTAGATGACCTCGGTGGTGCCATCCAATCTGTGGTCCTATGATATCAGACCCCAGAGCATATAATGAATAATGCAACTCACTGCAGTTCCCACCCAGAAGCTCAGTGCAGAGGCTCTATCTCCTTCAACACCAGCACTATAATGGAATCCTAGGGGCATAAGTACTTTTTTTTACTGTAAACAAACCAGACTTAGGGTCTCCTATGGGATAAGATAGATGTAGGGGCTTTGAAAAACTAAAAGAACTATACAAATGCAAGACATTAATGAATCTGGCTGAACCTCACCAGATTAGGTGAGAAAAAAATGAATGTTTTATGTACGTTTGTATAAACTTAGTCTTCAAAAAAGCCCCTTGCATGGGAAAAGTCCTCTTTTGGGTTTTAATGATTCTTAAAATTCTATGTTCCTTTTTAAAATGGCTTCCAGTGACCAGTTAGGTGACACAGTGGATAGAGTACCAGCCCTAAAGTCAGGAGGACCTGAGTTCAAATCTAGCCTCAGACACTTGATACTTAATAACTATTTGACCCTGGGCAAGTCACTTAACCTTGATTGCCTTACAAAAGACCTTTACCTAAGAAGAGAGAGAAACAATCCTTATTGTATGCTAAATTATATTACCTATACATTATATGTATTTATAATATACTATATTACCTATTTGTTATATGTATATGTAATATACTATAGTACCTAAGTAAATTCCCCCTAGAAATAACCATATATCTATCTAATGCTAGTCTCTGATAGTAGGTTAGGATTTATTAATTTCTTTAGCAATTACCTATTTGCTATATGAAATTCATTTTCAAAATATGATTTGTACTTTTCATCTTAATTATTTGAGCACACTTTTATGATCATTCAACGAACATTTATTAAACAACCACTGTACTAGATACTCATGATGCTCCAATGAATCTATGATCTCATCAGCAGGGATATTCCTTCCAATAATTTAGATTGCAGCCCATCCATTCCTGCTCATCCTATATAACTCATATCTATGTCATCCCACAAGTTGGTCCCAGGGCATCCAACCTAACGTACATTCCTCCCTTTGTGGTTACATTGCAAGGACACTAGTGGAGCATGTGAGCTGTCTGTTGGTTCTCCCTTGCTCTTGCCCCATTCCCAGCCTGTTTGGATCATTTGGATGGCATTCTTTATTCTAAGTCCTTCATAGTTCTTATATAGTCTGTGTAATATAGCCTGCTCACATTCACCATGTGCCTCACCACTTCCTTCTGACTGAATCTCTAGGGTTCCACAATTTATAGTCATATGACATCAATAGGATATTGATATTTAAAAGAAAATCCTTTGTTTCAGGGAGAAGGTGGGTGTTATTAGAGCAGTTTTGCAATGTCCTTGTTTTCCTTCTTTTGTTTAATTCTCCTTTGCTTTGATTCTTTTTAATGAATTACCTTTTGCTTTTCCAGGAGTCTCTTAAATGGTCTCTGTACTTCAGATCTCTCTACTCACTAATCCATTCTCCAAACATGTCAATGTACTTGCTGTTCCTTAAGCACAGGTCTGACTAAGTCACTAAAACTCTCTTACTCAATATGTTGTAATGGCTCCCTAGTATGTCTAGAATCAAAAGATAAATTCATGTTTGGAATATAAATACCTTCTTCATCTGGTTCCAATTTGCCTTTCAAGACTTATTTTACATTACTCCCCTCCACATTATATCATTAAGTTAATATTAAGTTAAAATGACTTCTAGATATTCCTCCTACACCATATTCAATCTCGTATCTCCATGCCTTTCCATGGGCTGATATATTCCCATCTCACTTCTACCTCCAAGAATGCCTAGCTTCCTTCAAAATTCATAACACCTCAAAGGCTGCCTCCTTTGGGGCCTTCTCTGATCTCCCCAGCTGCCCCATAAGTGACCATGCATTCCTTTTGTATATTCTTGCATGAATACATGTTTTCTTCCCCAATCAAATTTACTGATGGCGCTACCTGTTTGACTGTTGTCTTTGTACTCCCAGGGCACTTAATAAATGTTTGTTGATTACTTGGGTTCAACTTGCCCATTTGCAATGTCTGTCTAACATATAGATAAACTGACAGCCAGAAATACAGATATAGATAGATATAGCTATATGAAAATATAGAGATATGTATTTATCCATACACATACACATATCTTTGAGCTAATCCACTGTGTTGCACACATGTACATATTTATTCATGTGCATATCATATATGTTATATATTTATTGTATATACACATATATGCAATATATACATATATTATGGATATTATCTATGTGTATGCATGTAATACACATATCCATTTAATATTATATGACAAAAATAATATAAGTTCCTTAAGGGCACATTCATTTTTTGTATATTTTCTTTGCTTTATAACACCATCTTGGCTTATTAAGAGGCATCATGGCATAGAAAGAGCATTGGGTCTAGAAATACCCAAATTTGAGCTTTTTCATTGCCACCTGATTGTTTCGACCATGGAGAAGTCCTTAGCCTCTCTGAGCCAAATGTTCCTTATTTTGAAAATAAAGGTAATATTTTATACTGCCTGGCACATAATAATAATATTTACTCTACCCATCTCAGAAGGGATGTTGCAAAGTAAGTGCTGTATAAATTCTGAAGCACTAGGCAAATGTGTGCTATTTTCATCAAAATTATCATAGTTCAATAAATAATGCAGAATTAAAAAAAAATCTTTCCAGGTTGTAATTGGGAAGCAGTAATGACTGTCATTCCAAAGTTTCATTACCTTTCCAAACACTTTCACACATCATCTCATTTCTTTCTATTGCAACTACAGAGTTACACAGAAACAATAATAAGTAGCTCTGCATTCAGAAGTGGACTGACAATTTGGCTCAGACCATGTGATATGGGGACAAAGCCTGGTATTCTGGCCCTCAGATCTGGATATGACCATGCAGGGAGAAAATGCCAACCTTATTTTGTCAGGCAATGAAGTAGAAATTCGACCAAAGAAAGAGAAGAGGCAGGTGTAGAGTAATAAGGTGTCATTTTTACACAGTCACTTTGGGGAGTGGAACAACAATTTAAAATGATTAATCTTGGTGCTTTCTGACAGCTGCAAAAACAAGCCTCTGGAACCTAAAATGAGTTAGTCATAGGACCTCGTTAAGGGAGTTCAGGTCTAGGGAAGCCAGATGTGGTGATGATTCATGTAAGGCATCTCATCCAAAAATTAATTAATTTGATTAATTACTTTTTCTTGTAATTTTTTTTTTATTAAGGATGAGCCAAGCTCTGGAATGGATCCTAAGTCTAAACGACATCTCTGGAAGATTATTTCAGAAGAAGTTCAAAACAAATGTTCGGTGATACTTACTTCTCACAGGTAAACTACATTGTAGAAACTTGGAGATCCAACAACATGAACTCTTTAATCTATCCTTATGATAATATTCAGGAAAACAATCAGTTATAACATTTACAATTCATTAAAGCAATGAAAATTCGTTGACTGCTTTCCATATACGCACAGCAGGGCGCTAGGAGGCATGTGGTGATAGATTTTAAAATAGGGACCTAAAATCACCTTGGAGATGTAGAACCCAAGCCATCATCTTTTTAAACTTAATTATATATTTGTTTAGACTATCTGTTTAAATTTAATGTTTGCTTTGTGGTTTCTAAAATAAGTATGTAGTGTAACCCTAAGAATAATTTTAAAGATTAGATTTAAAGTGGATGTGGATAACATACTCTCTAACATAAAGTAATTATATGCTAAAACCTTACTCATAAACTTTAAAACTATAGAGAAGGCTGCTTGAGGGGTATCGTGGAAAAAAGGATACAAAGCTGACCTTGAAGTCAGGAAGACCTAGGTTGAAATCTTGCCTCTGAGACACTGGCTGGTTGAACCTGAACATCCCACTTAACTTCAGAATGTTGACTCTCTGAAACTGGAAGTTGTGAAACAAATGTTGATCTGCATTAATGTATGGAATATTCTATCTGGGAATTTCCCATAGCAATAAAATCACATATCTGTTCCTCCCTAACCCCACAGTGTCTTTAGCCCATATTTAATAATCTACTATCCAGTATTAAATGCAGAAATTTGTGCAAAGAAGACCACTCTAAAAATAGTTATTCTGTTCATTTTAAATGATGGGATGAGGTTGGAATTTAAGGAAGGAAACCATTCAATTTTCTTTTTCCACTTAATTAGATGAGCTGTCCATCAGCACCAGATCAGTCAATGTGGGTTTAATTGGCTCTGTCTCATAAGAGCCAGGGATAAAGGGATCCCACAACACTAGATGTGTTCCCTTCTCCCTGATGTTTAATAATTGAACAAAAGAAGGTACTCCTGGAAAGTTATCTGACTCACTGAATAGAATTGAATGTGGAATCAAGAAGACCAGAGTTCAAATCCGACCTCACATACCGACTGGCTACGTCGGGGAAAGTCACTTAACCTAGCCTGCTTCAGTTCTCTTATCTGAACAATAGGGATAACTTAGTGCCCAGAGTTGCACAAAGCTAAAATGAGACAATATTTGTAAAAAGCTTTGCAAACCTTAAAGCTCTATACAAATGTCAGTTAAATATTATTAATACTACTACTATTATTAATTTGATGATACAAAGTAATCATTGTTGCTTCAGAAATGCTAGAAAAACTATTTTCCTTATTGGATCCTAAGCCTGCTGCTTGGGGTCTCTTCCTGTATTAATGATAATAATAATAATTAACGGGATAGAGGAAAGTTCTGTCTAGAAACCAAACCTCTCCAAATAGACCAGTACCTCCATAAGGTTCATAGTTGCCATGGCTCTCTTTTGGCTTTCTACCAGTAAAATTCAACCAAAAGACTGCTTCTAAATTAATAGATATTGAAACAAATAGGGGAGACAGGAAAAGAAAGAGGATCATATGATCATAGACTTAGAGCTGAAAAGAATCTCAGAGGCCATCTAGTCAAATGTCCTCATTTACAGATGAGGAAACTGAAGTACAGAGAGCTTTACTAACTTGCCCAAGGTTACTCAGGTGGTTAAGTATCTAATGAGGTATTGGAATACAAGTCCTCTGATTCCAGAGACGATGATCTTCCACTTATGTTGAAAGATGGAGAAGGAAGCTGAAATAGTAAGAAAAGAAATCCCCTTCAGCATCAAGGGCAGATTCCAGGTGCTGCCCTAGAGGACAGTGCTTTCTCCCTACCCCACCCTAGCCTCTTGCTTTTGGCACGTGCTATGATAATACCACTCCAAAATACAGTCCATCCTTTACCCTTATTGTCTCTTACTCTGCTTTTTTCACTGGTGACTCAAGATTACTATCCTAGCATAACTTTACCTAACAACCTTTGTCCCAGAACAAAGCACCTTAGACTTTACAACCCAAATCCATATTCCCCTAATTCTTTAATATTAGATCTTTTAATAAAGGTCGCTTCTGCCTCTCCATATCCATGTTCATTTCCTTGGGAATCAAGAATCTGCAGGGCACAGGAAGACCTGATCCCAATGAGATTTGGGGGCCATGGATGTCTTCTCTCAGGGGATCATTCAGTTCCTTCAACTACTATGAAATTTTAAATTGGGAAGGCAAAAGTTAGAGGAGAGATACAAAAGAATTCTTTGGGGAAAGCTCCAAAAAGATGAATTGGCAAGTATTGAAAGAACTAACAGACTCATGTGGAGAATCAGTGACAGATTCTATTTGGAAGTCATGACAGCAGCAAAAGCACAAAGGTGGGATCAAGTAAAATAATGGATTAAGAGGAATGTGGTCAACATAGCAGGGCAAATCATCACAATTCCAATACAATGAAGTCATTATTTTTTTTTAGCTCATTAAAAAGATACAGATAATCTAAGTTGAGCACTTAATTATATCTCTGCTAGCACACTGAAGATTTTTCCACTTTGTTTTTCAGCATGGAAGAATGTGAAGCCCTCTGTACCAGACTGGCCATTATGGTGAATGGAAGGTTCCAATGCATTGGTTCTTTACAACACATAAAAAGCAGGTTAATAACCAATAGATTGTTTCTTAAACAGATCGAGATATGTGCTGGGCTCTGCTCCAAGGATTATTTCAGTTGCCTATTACACAATGAATTGAGAAAATAGAATGGGAAAGCCAATCATTTGAAAGAAATTAATATCTTCTTCTAAAATTTTAAAAATATTGGATTTATTTTACTTTTAATATCTGACAATAGGGAACACCCAAAGCTTATAGAGATTTGTTTTTCTCATGATATATTTGAGGCAAATATGTGTGTTTGTGTGTGTGTATGTCCATGTGTATGTACTGAGGAAGCAGACTCAGGCATTTACACTATTATTTTTAACTCAGGTTGAGTGGAACTTTGCAAATACATTTAAAGCCTGTAAGGAGGGGGGGAATCTCATGTGTAGAAAAAAACACACAAAGAACCTTATTAATACTAAGTTGTACTAAAATTGCTAACCTATGAGCACCAGAGACTTTAATGTATGTGTGTAGGCAGGAAGCTAGGTGGTACTGTAGCACACAGTGCCTGACCTGGAGTCAGGAGGACAAGAGTTCAAATTTGAACTCAGAGACTTAAGAGCTGTTTGACTTTAAGCAAGGCACTGAAATTCTCTTTGCCTCAATTTCCTCAACTATTGAATGGGAATAGTAATAATCCCTCTAATTGTGAAAATAAAGCCAAATAATATTTGGAAAGTGCTTTGCAAGCTTTAAGGTACTATATAAATGTTGCCTGCTATTATTTTAACTTATATGAGCATATACATACATGTGTATGCATATATATGTACTTATACATATATACATATATGTAAAAATCAAATTTCAGAATATATCTTCCTACCCTATCTTATAACAACACTGCCTTCCTATAGCATAAGATGGTGTTCACCAGAGAGAAGGAGGATGAAAAAGGACCCTGGAAGCTATCCTGACTTTGTGGAGTTTATTGTTCATGCTGTTTATGTTAAGAGTTATATCCCTAGAGACAGCTTAGTTGGTGTTTATTTTGATTGGAAGTGATAATAGCAATAAAGATACAGAGGTGGGAACAAGTAAGGTAGAGGGTTAAGAGAAGGGTGTCAACATAGCAGGAAGGACACAGTGTTGGGAATTCCCAGAAAGAGGTTAATTCTGCTTTCAAATGTTCTCTATGCTCCCCCATGAGATAAAGGGAAATAGTAAGGAGTCACCATTTGTGTGTCATATAATTCCAAAAGTCCAATAAAGAAGTCATTATGCATTGAAGAAGGAAGAACAAAGCTACTTTAACTTCCTTTACTGGTGGAATTACTGGCTCTCTAGAGATGTGCCTCTCTAGTCACTAATTTGGCTTCAAATAGAAGCATCTTAACTCTAAAGCTGACATAGAAAAGCCGAGTTTTATAAAATATTGGTATTTTCTAAATGTAATTTTTATTTGAAGAGTATGATTGTGTGTCAGTGTAGATAAATTTTTAAAATCATGTCATTAGAATCTTTTTCAGGTCAAAACCTAGTTTGTTTGTTCTGAAGTGAAAAAAATTTGAAGGAAAAATGTGGTCCGTTTGCATACTATTAAATCATCGATTATCGCCTAGTTTTCCAATGAAAAGATTTCACCAAAACATTGCTCACGTAACATTTTCCAATTTTTTTCTTCTAGATTTGGAAGAGGTTTTACTGTAAAGGTTCATTTTAAGAGCAGCAAAGCAAGCATGGAAGCTCTGACACAGTTCATGCAATTACACTTCCCGAAAACCTATCTAAAGGTAAAGAGGTGATTGAAAAAAAGGCGATTTCAAATGTGATATAAACTTGGGGGTGGAGTGAATAACCAAAATATGAGCACAGACTCGGAGTCAGAAGTCCTGGCTTTGGCGTTTACAAGTTGTATGACTTTGGTTAAGCCACTTAATCTTAGTTTCTACATCTGTGAAATGGGAACAATGATACTTGACCTCATAAAGCTGTTATGAATAGAACAGGTTATAAGTTGTAAAGCCCCATGAATATAAACTATCAGTATTTATTTTATCTAATAAATATTTTCACAAATGTATGGAAGCCAGAGTTTTCAGCCTGTGGTAAAAATTGATATTAATCCTTCCACTGGAGGCAAAGGGAAGAAAGCAGGATGTAGGATGGTGATTGTGGTGTTAGCTTGCATGCATATATAATATCTCTCTAGTGTGTGTGTGTGTGTTTGTGTGTGTGTACATATAGGTGTATCTAAGTATATGTGTATGTGTAGATCTATATACACATGGAGGCAGTCAGATTGCTGGGCTTGGAGTCAGGAAGAACTAAGTTCAAATCCAGCCTCAAGGGCTTACTAGCTGTGTGATCTTGGATAAAACATTTACCCTCTATTTGCCTTAATCCAGTGGAAGAGAAAATAGCAATCCATTCCAGCGTCTTTGCCAAGAAAGCCCCAAATGGGGTCATGAAGAGTCAGGCACATCTGAACTACCAAACGATAACAATATCCATATATGTGTATGTATATGACTATATAACTGCATATACGTGTATGTGTGTATAAAAGTACACATATACTATTCAGATGGGCAATTAGGTGGTCAGGAGGACCTGAATTCAAATCTCACCCCAGACGCTTGACACTCACTAGCTGTGTGACCTTGGGCAAGGCACTTAACCCCAGTTGCCTCATCCTGGGTCATCTCCAGTCATCCTGATGAATATCTGGTCACTGGATCCAGATGGCTCTGGAGGAGAAGTGAGGCTGGTGACCTACACAGCCCTCTCTCACTCAAAACAAAGTCAAGTGCAAGTCATGTCATCATTTCTCTGATGGCGTGGTCTTCTTTGGCAACAAAGGATGAACACTCACATACGATTCAGATATATTATATCTATATATGATACATATGCTATTGTTGTTTAGTCATTTTTCAGTTGTGTCCAGCTCTTTATGACCCTGTTTGGGGTTTTCTTGGCAAAGACATCGGAGTGGCTTGCCTTTTCTTCTCCAGCTCATTTTACAGATGAGGAAACTGAGGCAGAGTTAAGTGACCTGCCCGGGGTCAGGGAGATACTAAGTGTCTGAGGCAGATTTGAACTCAGGAATATGAGTGCTCCTGACTTCAAGCCTGGAACTCTATCTACTGTACTATCTAAATGTCTATACTATACATATATACACTATACATACATTATACACACATATAATCTCTATGTGTGTGCAATACATACATACATATATACACACATATCTATATATACATAGTCTTAGGAAGGTGACTCTACCTCAGATAATCATCTAAGTTTCATTACTTGATAAAGGAGATTTTCAAAGTGGTCTGGTTGTATCCTTATTGACTTATAGATCTTGAAAATGAATGAATATCTAACCATCTGAAGAAGATTCATTACTGATAAAAAATGAAAATGTACTAACGTTCTGAGGGAGTATGAGAAATTGGACAAGAGGAACTGTAGTATTGTCCATGCATGAAAGAAGTAAGGAAGCTTTTATAGGGAAATGACGAATTTAGGACATTTTTATTGCTGTTTCTTGATGCAGTTCCATCAGATGATTTAAAATATCTGCAAAAGAAAAGCCTGGAATTATGGAAAGATAGCCTGGTTATAGTGGAAAGAGTCTAGGACTGGAAATCAAGATTCTGGTCTGAGAAAATGCTAAATGCTGAAAAGGTCCCTTTTTACAAAAACAGGAGTCTCAATTTTCTTTATCTGTTCAATTAGAATAAAATACTTGTCCTATATAACTAGAATAGTTGTCCTACCCTAAACTTTAAAAAAAAAATCTAGTGTTGACAGAGACAAAAACAACACAACATGAAATTTCTAATTCTCAGCAACTTTGAATAATTCTCATAGAAAGATACTAGCTCTAAAAATGATATCTGTAAGATCTTGGAATGAATGTTTATGGAAAGTTAATAGAGAACACAATGATTTTCATTAGCTTTTCATTTTACTTTTTGTCTTCTAGATTTTATGAAAATGTTCATTTCATCTTTGTGCACTGTTATTTTATAATATAGTCAATATTTACTCTGCAACATCATTTACTGAGGGGATGGAGGGGATGTCTTCAATTTCCTCAGCCCTTGATAATATTATGTCTAGACAAGTCAATACAAGCTGACATCCTAAAGTACATTATATTCCTTTGATTCCCACAGGATCAGCATCTTAGTATGCTGGAGTATCATGTGCCAATCACAGCAGGAGGAGTAGCAAACATATTTGATCTGCTAGAAACAAACAAGGCTGCCTTAAATATCACAAACTTTTTAGTGAGTCAGACAACTCTGGAAGAGGTAAGAGAAATATTGTGATTTATCCCTAGAGCTTCACATGCCATTGGATATGAAAGTTAGCTGTTGAATGTTCCATTTTTAACTTTTTAATGACATAGAATTGGGCTTTAATTGGACCAGTATCTTTGTAACCACAAGTTCCAGCATAGCTTTTGATCAACTTATATTTGAATTTGGGGATAAAGTTGTTTGTGGATTTTTTTAAATTATATAAAAGCAATTATTTCTTTAATGGAATGGACAACTGGTGACTTTCAGTTCTAAAAATGCATCTCCATAGGTGAGTAAGTCTCTTATGCCTAGAATACCCACCATTCCTCCTCTTTCCTTATGTCTATGCACTGTTCTTACTCATCAAGATCTGGCTTAAATGCCATGTCCTTAATGAAACTTTTCTGACTCCCCCCCTCAGCTGGAAGTGATCTGTCATTACATTTTATAATGGTTTGCATTCTTCCTTTGAATTTATAATTTAATTTGTATGATCATTAACATTCATATGTTCAGACATATCTCTGTTTTAGATTATGTGGTTCTTGGGGACTAAAAACCATCCTTTATCTTTGCATATCCTCTACGGACTAGCACAGAACATGGCACAATAAAACAAATATTTGTTGAATGAACAAATGAATAAAAGCAGAGTGAGCAGATACCTGGACAAAATGACAAGGAGTTTTTATTCAACTTAACAAGTGGACTTTCAGTCAATGCTTTACTTAAGTTTCCACTTTCTAGAATTCCAAAATAAATGATCTTATCAGCCATTTTTATAGGGTGAAATCCAACCAATAGTGTAGGCAGGGATATCGAAACAGAATCTTCATCCAAATTTGGGTAGATTTGCAAGATTGAATCAATTGGGGTTTTGCAAAGAGTTTGTCTTGGTGCAAGTAAGGGCTTCATAGAGCAGCCTTCAATACCTTTCCTTCCTTTTAACTTAGTATAACTTGCCCAGCTCAATGTTATGGAAAGTTTCAGTGGATCCATCATGAAAATGAGGATGGAAAATGGACTTTTAATTTTCAAGTATCACATTTGTTTTTATGCATACAGTCTGGTACAAAGGAGGCATTCAAAAAGTGTTTTTATAAATTGAATTGAACCCATACTCCTGGATTTTTTTTAACAATCTCTGACTTTCCCTTTATCCTCAATGGATACAAAAATTACTGAAGCTTTCATTTCATTTTCTCCATAGGAGATTTTGACTTAATTCTTTGAGGTTTAATTTGTGTCTTTTCATCTAGGACCTTTCATTCTTCCCTCAGCATCAACACCTTACCCACTCCTTCCCCCAAAAAAACCTGCAGCATTAGCCAGCATAATGAAGTTTTAAAAACCATGAAAGACTTGGTTTTGCTTAATAGATGTTGTTGATTGATTGAAGAAAAGAAATAATATTGAAATATTAAGACATAAACTGACCCTTGACTCTGGTGAAATTTCCTCCAGGGATATAAATATGTGGGAAGATAAAGTCTGGGTCCTTTTGAATCATCTTGGCAAAGTCATTTTAGAAAATCCACATTTAATTAATTAATTAGCCTATTACATAAAAATTATATGCTATAGTCAGAGCTTAGATAGGCTCCGATTGGTTCCTCCTTCAGTTCCTGATTTACTTTTAACTGATATCCTTTCAATACTAGTTGTACATGCTTTTACACTTAAAATATTAATTTTAATTGCTTGTTTATGGTTAACAAGTACCATTTGCATTTTAAACAAGAAAAACTTCAGACCTGCTGGACTAGGCCACATTTTAGGTATAGCCTATAACCCATTCATAATTATTTTATTACTAGTTAAGATAATCAATTTCTAAGAGAAGTGTCTTGAACATACGTCTATGTATCACTTGCGTTTTCTTGGAGAAACACCATGCCTAATTTCTTATGCTCATTGTATTTCTGTGGGTATCCCCACTGCATTTTATCTGATTTGCAGAGGAAGTAACCATTTGCTTTCCTTTGAAACATCAGGTTTTCATCGACTTTGCCAAGGACCAAAAAGCCCATGTGAACTTGGAAACGAGCAGCCAAGATTCAAGCATCAGTGGGGATTCTCAGGATGAGCACCCTGAGTCCTAGCGACTGGATGACTCATTCCCACCTTCTCATTGATGATGCATCCATGATGAAAAAGAGCCCCTGGAGATGCCATTTCCACACTGTATCTTAGTGTTAAACTGTTCTGTTGCATGAAAACTTAGAACTGTGTGAGACTAGCAATGTAACTGAACTGTGGAGTCTGAGAAGCCATAGGTACTATCACTACCAAAATAAGTGTATGCGCATAGGACACTAAGAAGGGTCACATGTCTTCTGTGAAGCTTCTCAAATAAAATGCAAAGCTGCTTGAGGGTGGGTGATGACATCTTCCCTTATTCATTTAAATGTTTAAAATAAGGCATAAGAGATGCCAACAGTCCACAAATCAGGGTAGAAGAAGGGAACTTGAGACAATGGGAGGAAAAGAAATATCTTGCAAAGAACCTCAAATGTAAGAAAACAAAAGTATGGGTATCTTCTCCAAAGAACGTACCCACTCTAATCCATACTGAGTGAGGATCAGATTCATATCAATGCCAGTCTGTGGCCACAGAATGGATACACCACACTGTGCCCTGATAGGTAACTCCTGGACCTGATCATAAATGAGAATACATTGCCCTTACCACCAAAAAACATATTTCTGCAAGAATGGGGCATAGGACAATAGTTTACCCTGGTGGTAAAGAGAATATATGCCCACTTCTTACCTGTCATCCTTGCCAATGCGGAGACTTAGGGACAAAAAAAAAGATACCATTTCAGGAAAAAGATGGCTGTGTCAACCAGGCAGATACTGAGCCTGGAAACTGGGAAAGAATTCATGTGCTGCAGGCAGGCAGTTTTCTTCAGCTATTGATGGAGCCATTTGGCACACCTCTGCCCAGGGAGTAACTTTGGGGAAGGAGGGCACATTCAAAGATTACTTTTAGCCAAAATGTACAAACTGAGTCAGATTACACAGGTGGCTATGGGACAGGATCCTTGATAATACTTATTGTTAAGGTCCCCTATTAGGGTATTTTCTATATATGAATTGCTCAGTGTAACATTTTGTATATATATAAGGATGCCAATGTTGGCACAACTGTTTCAGTGTTGAAAATTAATAAACATGAAGTTAAAAAAAAACAAAATACAGAGACTCCTAAGCTGTTTCTATTGTTGAAGGTTGGCTAAAGGCCTACAAAGGAATCAAAAACAAAATTGTCAGGACCAAAGATTTGCTCGGAAGCTCTGTCATCAACCTTAAAAATTTCAGCATGTGTTCCTGGGAGACATTGTGGTGCAGTAGAAAGCATTCTGGCATAGCTTCTGGGTTCAAATCCTATTTTTTCTTCTTGTTACCTATGTGACTTTATCCTTTCTGGATTTGTTTCCTCACATGCAAAATAAGAAGAGTAGGGAGACTAGATGACCTCTAATGAATGGCTCCTCCAGCTCTGAACCTTGGATCGTAAGACTGGGATTATGGAGAACACAGTATTAAGAAATAAATGATGTGGGTTTGCATCTTGGTGCCATAGTTTACTAGCTGGGGCATAAGGCAAAGGGCTTCGCTTTTCTGGATCCCAATTGCTCATTTCTCCAAAAATATCTGGGAGTCTCTGAACTCTCTACATCTCCCAAAAGTCTGGGTATTAACTCAGAAGCTTTCAGTATGTTTAGTTTGTGAAAGGAATAATCAAACAAAGAAAGAGGGGAGAGGAAGGAAGGAAGGAAGGAAAGATAATTTTTAGATAATAGGGAGGGAAGGAAGAAGGGAAGGAAGGAAGGAAGGAATGAAAGAAAGAAAGAAAAGAAACAATGAAAGAAAGAAAAAAGAGGGGAGGGAGGAAGGAAGAAAGAAAAAACTAAGGAGGGAAAACAGAGAAGGAGAGAGAGGGAGGAAGAAAGGAAAAGAGAAAAAAGAAAGAAGAAAGGAAGGGAGGGAGAAAGGAAGGAAGGAAGAGGTAGAAATTCTACAGAAAAACATGATGCATATCTGCAGCCTAAGATGCAGTCTGGATAACAAGAGAGAAGGAGGAAAGATAATGAGGAGCATATATCTCATGCCAGGGCCATATTATAAATTATTTCTCCTGAGTTCTATCTAAAATCTAGAACATACTCATCCTGGGGGTCCTTGTTGAGGCCAAATCAGGAGACTTTCTTCTTCTTCCCAAGTTTCCAAGAGGAATGAATCCACAAGGACTCTTCAGTGATTCAGCAATGATGTAGTGAAAATCAGCACCTCCCAAACATCGAGCCGTTAGCATTCCTGTGGCAAGGCATTGAAATCTACTCTGCAACTGAAATGACACTGTCTTACCTATATTGTCAGTTCTGCTCTAATAGACACATGCATTCTTAAAAACCACTTCACTATACAAAATCACAAAATAAAAACCATTGGGAATATGGAGAAAATAAGATTAGGGGCACAACACTTAAAAACTTCTTTACTGTCTCATCAAAAATTTCATCAGACATAAAAAATTATAGGAATTTACTAAAAACAGTGGCACAGTCTTATGCATGTTAAATGGTTGAGATGCATACAAATACTACAAGAAACAGTAAAGCCATCCTTGGCTCCTGTTTATTTCTGGCTCCTGTATGGCTTGCACCCAGGTTCCCAATGGGATAAGAACTGGCAGAATCAACAGCTATGGAGAGATGGCAGCATCTGCAATGATGGCAGATAGGGAGCATGGAGTTCATGGGTAGGGCTCAACCTTCCTCCACCCATAACTCCAACCGCATCAATAGATATGCAATAAATATGGCACTTTATTTGGAAAAAAAAAGAACTGAAGTTTGCTTGTGAAAGTAGGTTGCAAAAGGGCTGCAATTTGTGAGTTGTGAAGTAGGGCAGTTTTCTCCTGGATGAAATTACACAAAAATCAACTCAAAATAAAAATTCAAGTTATATTCTTGGTTCACTAATATATCAATCACAACTTTGCATTTGCAAATCAAATGTTTTAGTAGAACTGAATCTCTACATTTCTGCCTCCTATTTGATGTAGTTCTTTACTTTACATTGGGAGATGCCACAATATTTTTTTTTAAATCAAGGCTTATTAACATATATTGAAATCATTTGTGCAGTACCCAGACTTTGCATTGTCTATATTTCTAAAACATTTGCAGTGATTTGAGGTGATACAATTCTCCAAATAAATACATTCTTTCTAGATAATGCTCACAAAAAGGAATTGCTTTATCTGAATTACTTGAATTGCCTATAAAGACGTATCTAAATTTTGTTTCTTCTGTGGAAAGTTGCTCTTAAAATAGTAACCTCAACACAACAGAAAACAAAATGGGAAGAATGGGGAAATTATATCCACTGTGATCTGCTTTAATACATGTGGTTCTCCACCTTCTCTACTTCCTTCCAAGGAATATACCCATCTTCTTACCTTGTTTGAGATAACTTATTGATGATTAAAAAATGGAGGCAGGAGGTCATTAACAAAAAGAAAGGCTCCACAAATGCACTAAAATATTTATAGCAGCACTTTTTTGTGATAACAAAGAACTAGAAACAAAGTAGATCCTAATCAACTGAGATATAGCTTTAAAAAAAAGGTCAATTGTTCTGAAAAGAATTAATAATGAAATTAATCACCAAAATTAATTGTTAATTGTTCAATGTAAATTATTTTATCATAAGTGATTGCAAAAGAATATTACTGTTTGGTAAAAAAAAATGGATATGATGAATAGAGAGAAGCATGGAAAAACTTACATGAGCGATACAAACGGAAATAAGCAGAACCAAGATGACAGCATACAGAATGACTACAGCACAAAACACTCAAAATTATGTTACAAAAATATAATGAGCAAGCTTAGCCCCAATGCAGACCAATAAGAAGCTGCTTTCCCCTTTTCTTTACCAGAAGTGGGGTATAGGAGAGCAGAAGTTTCATGGGCATGGAATATTATATATAACATCCATTTTTCTATATTAATTAATTTTGCTAACTTTCACCCTTCTTCCCTTTTTTAAAAAAGTCATGGTTATAAGGAATGGCTCTTCAAAAGGAAGGAAGCAGAGGGATAGAGGGAGAAATCAAGATGACATAGAAACAAAAAATACCAATAAAAGTCTTGTTACTTCTTCTTGGGCCATGGTCTGAGAGAAGGAGGTTATACTAATCTGTTTGCCTCCTTTTTTCTTTTTTGAGGGGGAAAGGTATAATGATACAGTAGAAAAAAATTTTGGATTTAAAGTAAGAGGAATTAAGTTAAAATCCCAGCTCTACCACATACTACCTGTAATACTAAGGCAAGTGACTTAATTCTTTTGGGTTTCAGTGTCCTCACCTGTAAAATGAAGGAGGGTGTTATATTAGATGGCCACTATGATCTCTTCTACTTCTAAATCTGTGACCTAAACTCCTGCCCCTAGGAAGACAGAAGGCTTGTTAACTTAAACATTTCAATAAATGTCATCAGTGGCAAAAATCTTCCACTGGTAAAAATCTAGAGATCAATAATCATATTTTCATCTTACCCAGGCAGGACGTCATATGTTTTCTGCAAATTGTACATAGAAAATCTAGTCCCACAATGGAGGACTAGACCATACCCTGACTTGTTCATCTGTCATCCTTCACTCTCACTATTGTTCCAGTCACATATAGAATTCTAGATTTAGTTTTGGAAGAGACTTTATGAGTCCTATAGTTCAACATACCCCATCCTGCCACCTTCTGTGACAGATGTGGAAACTGAGGTACTGGGGGACTATGACACTCTAGGTTACATTAGTATTAAATGCCTCAGGTGGGATTTGAACCCATTCCTCCCAGGGATGGGGAACCTGTGGCCTCCAGGGAGCATGTGGCCCTCCTGGTCCTCAATCCTTGGATTCAAAGGGCCACATTTGAGGAATTAGAAGGTCATATGTGGCCTTAAGGCTGCAGGTTCCCCACCCCTGACTCCAAGGAGCACATCTTCCATTGTGCCAGATGGCTTCTAGCCATATATGTTACTGATGTTAACTTTCCTGTACCTGCTATGACCCATGTCATCATAGGTAAGATGCTTCCGCTTATTAAACCATCACCATGTGTCCTTCCATTGCTTTTCGAGTCACCTGAGATTGTGATTCTTCTTATTTCCATTTCCCAAAATAAATAGGGGAGGGGATGAGAAGGAATACATAAATATTCCAACAGAGTATCACATTATTTTTACACTATTTGAAACTATTGCATTTTTTGTAGTCTGGTGTTGATACAGAAATTTATCTAATGATTTTGTTTCAATATTTCGTGTGATTATGCTCATTTGAGAAGGTTCGTAATTAAGACATTCTAGGATAAAGTTAATTGCTGGGGGAAAATGTGCTAGTGGCCCACACTTTAATTTAAAATGTTACTGCTCCATGATAAGATGCACATCATTAAAAATGCAGTGCATTTGGTGCTGCTATTAATTTTAGTAATGGCAGTGCCTCATAGGGTGATTTTTCTCAAGGAATTTAAGAAATAGATTTGATTCATTCTACATAAAATAAACTTTGCCTGCTAAAGGAGAAGCAGAATAGATTATGCCCATTTTATAAGTGGGAACACTGAGATAAATAATGTGAGTTCAGCAAAAATCATAACTTGGATATGATAGCTACTCAGTTATACAGAATTTCAAGGAGCTTTTTGCACAACACTGGGAGGCAGGCAATATAAATTATTATTGTCTGGATTTTACAAATGATGAAACTGAGGCTGAGAAAAGAGGGGATTTGGGAGGCAGAAAATTACAGTAGAAAAAATATTGACTGAAGTTGGAGGATCATAGGATCCAGAGATGGAAGAAACCTTAATATAACCCATGATTTTACAGATGAGGAGCTGAGGACCAGGGAGCCCGTGACCTCATGTTCACACAGGTAGTAAGTAGCAGAGTTAAGATTTGAACGTAGTAACTCTTACTACAAATCTTCATTCTTTCTACTGCATTTACCAACCTGGTTCAAATCCAACTTCTGATACTTACTGCCTCTGTGCCTTGGACAAGTCACTTTTCCTGCCTAGTTCTCAATTTTCTTATGCTCATGAGGAAGCTAGATGGCACAAGGAATAGAGTCCTGGGCCTGGAGTCATGAAGACCGAAGTTCAAATCCAGCCTCAGACCAGCTCTGAGATCTTAAGAAAGATGTTTAACTGCTATCAGCCTCAGTTTCCTTAAATGGGGAAAATAATAGCACCTACTATTATATGTAAATATATATAATGTTTGTTAAATAATATTTAATTAAGTATGTATACAAATAATACATAACAGGATTGTTATGAAAAGCAAATAAAATAAAGTATATATAATTAAGTTATTTAATTTATATATTTAATTATTAATAAATAATAAATATTAATCAAATATTAATTTATATGTATATAATATATATAAAATTCTTAACACAGGGCCTGATCCATTAAAGTTACTTAATAAATGCTTGAAGCTAAGGTGGCCAGTGTCAAGAAGACCTGGGTTTAAATTCTGCCTCAGACACTTCCTACCTGTATCAACTAGGTGGCTTGGTGCTGGACCTGGAGTCAGGAAGATGTTTTCATGAGTTCAAATCTGGGCACAGACATTTACTAGCTGTGTGACGCTGGGCAAGTCACTTAATCTTGTTTGCCTCGGTTTTTTCATCTATAAAATGAGCTGGAGAAGGAAATGGCAAACCACTCCAGCATCTCTGCCAAGAAAACCCCAAATGGGGTTATGAAGAGTTGGACAACTGGGGGGAAAATGATTGATCAAGGCTATAGGAGATGGGAATTTAGTTGGGATCAAAGAGTACATCTTAGAAAGTAATACATAAAAAGACTGGAAAGGTAGAAGGGGGCTAAAAGAAAGGCTCTGAAAGCCAAATGGAGCAGTTTTCATTTGATCTTGGAGGTGATAAGGAGCATTGGCATTTATTAAGTAGAGAGGTGACATGGTTGAACCTACTTTAGGAAAATCACTGAATGGAGGTTAGATTGGATTGGGGAGAAACTTGAGGCAGACAGACCCAAAACATATAGCCCTTACTCTGTCAGGCACCATGACAAGCACTTTCAAATCACTCATTTTATCCTCACAACAACCCTAGCAAGTAAGTGCTATTATTTTCCCATTTTACAGTTAAGAAAACTGAGGCAAAAAGGAGTTAAGTAACTTGCTCAAGATCACAGCCAATAGGTGTCTCTAGAACCAGCATTATATCCACTATGTCAACGAGGTCCCTTCTAGCTCTTGAGCTATGATCCTATGTTTTGTATAGAGTTGTGATATTAACTAATAGCAGAGCCTCTACTCCATCTCACGTAGCATCTGTCTACTACATATGGAATATATTCTTGGTTCGGTGGCTAGGTTTGCCAGGATAGACGGGAGAATCGTTGGAAGCATTCTATTGTTACCTTACTCAATGGTTAGGTACCAAAACAGTTTCCAAAATGTACATTCCATCTGCCTCTGTCATAATTGCTATACCTTTTCTTGTTTTCATGACATATATTATAGACTATTATTTAATGTTGAATTTCCCTTTCAGGAGAAACTTTGTCTCAGCTCTATCTGAGAACCATTTAAATACATTACCTAACATTTCAATTAAATACATTATGCTACTGTATCCATGAGCAAGAACTGCCAGAAAAAGCTAGGTTTCCATAGTAAGTTGTTTACTTACAAGGAAATGGTAGCACAAAAGTATATTCTCATCTCTGTAGTTGTTGCCAGTAGAAAAAACAAATGGTTCATTACAATATTTCAGCAAATTATAATTTGCAAATTGACACCCAAATTGTTGGAAGAGAAACAGCTTTTCTTTTTTTTATTTCTGTAAACAAAAGGAAAACAGTGTTAAAATATACTCCCTGAGAATAGTATCATGGAGGAGTCCATGAAGTCAGACTTTTCTCTGACTAAACCATGTCTGCTGCTACCATACCTAGAGGCAGTAAAAGCTTATCATAATCGGGTTAGACAATATAATACGGGCATGAATCCTGTCCCCAGCGAAGGTGTTTTAAAGGGGCTTCCTAAGCCCCATTAACTTGAACTCCATTAATTTTAAAGTCCACCAAAGTCCTCTTCTGAGGTATTGAGCTGGTATAGAGGTGACCCTGGGTCTTTGAAATCTGTGCTTGCAAAGTACAAGCTCTAGCAACATAGAAAGTTTGGGGAGAGACTTTAGGAAGGCAAGGTGAAAGGGCGGCAAGGATACTGTTATCTGCTTTACCTTGGGATAATGATGACAATAATAGCTAGCATTTATATAGCTATTCAAGGCTTAAGAAACATTTTAATGTGTTATCTCATTTGATTCTAACAACACTTTTATGAGAAAGATGCTATTATTAACATCCCTATCTTACAGGTGAGGAAACTGAGGCAGGAAGGCATTAATTGACTTGCTCAGGGTCAAAGAGCTAGTAAGCATCTGGGGTCAAATTTGAACTCAGGTTTTTTTTGACTCCAGGACCAGGGACCACAATGCTACGTAGCTGCCACCAAGACAAACACATGGGCTAATCTTAACTATAGTTAAGCTGATTAAAGAAAATGACACAGCATTGTATATAATCAAGTTGTTCATTTGTCTATTGAATTTGTTAACTTAAAGATGGTACATTAGCTTGAGGCTGGGAGTAATGCCAGAAAACCTGACTTGAAATCTGGCCTCAAACACTCAATAGATGTGTAACCCTGAGCAAGTCACTTAAGCGCTGTCTTCCTCAGTTTCCTCAGCTGTAAAACAGGGATATTAATAGCACCTACATCCCAGAGTTGTTATGACAATCAGATAAGTGAATATTTATAAAGTACTTTGCAAAATGCTTAGCTCATAGTAGGTACCAAATAAATATTTGTTTCCTTTTTTTCTGCCTTCCTTCCTTTCTTCCTTAAGTGGAGGCACAATGGATAGAGCGCTGAGTCTGAAATCAGGTTCAAATGTGGCCTCGGACACACTTACTAGCTGTGTGATCTTGGACATCACTTACTCTCTGCCTCAGTTTCTTCAACTGTAAAATGAGGGTAATAACATCTAGAAGGGTGCTAGTAACACCTCTGCAATAGGAAGGATATTGTGAGTTTTAAATGAGATAATAGTTGTAAAAATGTTTAGCACATAGTAAATGTTTCGCAAATGTTTTCTTCCTTCTAATGTGGTGAAATAATATGTTGGGAGATCATTTTTTTAAATTAGGGAATCTGTTAGTGTCCCCCACTCCAGACTTCCTACCCCCAAATTAACCTGCCAAGAAAGAAATTACAGGAAATTAGTATTATCTGATAGCATGAAGCCAGATAATACCACCTATCCTTCCTCAGCTTCATAATTGATTCTCTAGTCTCATATGTCCTATTAAAAACAAAGGGCATTTGCTTCTAGGATAGTCTGTGTGAGCAGAATGAATAATCAAAATTGAGAATGAAATTCACTTATTGCAGAGGATCTCCTATATTCTGAATGGGAGTGGATAGATTTGCTCAGTGAATCAATAGTGGAAAATAAGATTGCAAAGGAAACATTTTCAAGCACTTTGAAGATATTAGCAGAACAAAACAATTATTTTCTTAAATAAAAAAATATCCATAGCTGGTTATTGAAGTAAGTTACAAGACAACCTCTTGGCAAGACATCAGCAGCAGTTAGTTCATATTATCATACGTACTTAAAATCAACTTGACTGTATTTCTATATCAAGATTTTATTATTCATATTTTTTTCACTTATTCCCTTTGGCCTTCCTTCCCACCAGTTATTCTAATAGTGAGGTTTTACCATATACTTGCAAATAGATACAAAATGTGATTAAGAGTACATCTTTAGAAGGTGGCAGGGTAAAGGCAGGGTCTCACCTGAGCTCTTCCAAATTCCCTTCCAAATAATGTTAAAGTAAGACCTCAAAATGAATTCTGGAGTAACAGAACCAATAAAAGGATGGGGTGAAACAATTTTCTAGCCCAAAACAATTTAGAAGTTTGGCAGAAAATGCCTGTCACATTAGGGTAAGAGTCTATTGCAGGCCATGCCACCAAAACCCATGCCCTGGCAAGCCAACAACAGGCCTTAGGATTAACTGAATCAATAGCTGTGGCTTCCAGAGATCTCAGCCTACAGATGGTAAGGAGTTCAGACAACTGGTCAAAAGGAGATTACAGGGAACGCTTTGATGGAATTGGGAGCAGGACTCTGTTGCATTGTCCCCACATGGTTTGGGGTCACAGTCCCAGGGGGAGAACTAGCACTAGCAGAAGCAAGAGCCCTGGTCATACACAGTTCCTGGGCTGCAAAGAGTACAGACTAGGAGAGCAGGGACCACATCTTTCCTTAGATCACAGAACCTTGGGAGAACTGAAAACTTATGGGCTCCCAGAACTAGCTCTGGAAATAGACCTACAACTTGGGACAAAATACCCTCCATCCTGGGAGCAAGACTCAACTTAGGTAAAAGTCAAAAAGCAGACTGGGAAAAGGGTGAATTCAAAACAGTATAGAACTGGCTAAAAACATGAATTTGAATAAATGCAAAGATCCAAGCTTTTGGGACACAAACTCACTACTTGACAAAAACTGCTGAGAAAACTGGAAAGTAGTCTGGCAAAAACGAAGTATAAACCAGCATCTCACACCATTTACCAAGATAATGTCAAAATGGGTACACGATTTAGACATAAAGGGTGATACCATAAGGAAATTAAGGGCCATGGAATAATTTACCTGTCAGATCTATGAATAAGAAAAGAATTTATGACCAAACAAGAGACAGAGAGCATTACAGAATGTAAAATGGGTTGTTTTGATTACATGAGACTAAAAGAATTCTACACAAACAAAAGCAAGGCAACCAAGGTTAGATGGAAAGCAGAAAACTGGGAGAAATTTCCTTAAGCACATTTCTCTGATAAAGGCCTCATTTCTCAAATATATGAAGAACTGGGTCAAATTTATAAAAATTCAATTCATTCCCCATTTGATAAATGGTCAAAGGATATCAATAGGCATTTTCAATGAAGAAACCAAAGCTATCTCAAGGAAAAATGCTCTAAATCACTATTGATTAGAGAAATGCAAGTTTAAAAAAACTCTGAGGTACCATCTCACACCTATTGGATTGGGTAATATGACAGAAAAGGAAAATGATAAGTGTTTAAGGGGATGTGGGAAAATTGGGACAGTGAGGCATTATTGATGGAGTTGTGAACTGATCCAACCATTCTGGAGACCAATATGGAACTATGCTTAAAGGGTTATAAAACTGTACATACTCTTTGACCCAGTCAGGACTATACCCCAAAGAAATTTTTCTTAAAAAGGAAAAGGACATATATGAACAAAAATATTTATAGCAGCTCTTTTTGTGGTCACAAATAATTGGAAATTAAAGGGATATACATCAATTGGAGAATGACTGAATGAATCATGGTATAAGATTGTGATGAAAATACTATTGTGCTATAAGAAATCATGAGCAGCTTCTCAGCAATGCAATGATCTAAGAAAATTCCAAAAGATTAAAGATGGAAAATGCTATCCACATTCAGAAAAGAACTATGGAGTCTGAATGCATATTGAAGCATACTATTTTCTCTTTGTTTTTTTCTTTCTTTGTGTGTTTCTCTTTTGACTCTGATACTTCTTTACAACATGACTGATGTGGAAATGTGTTTAATATGATTGTACACATATAGCCTATATCAAATTACATGCCATCTTGGGGAGGAGGGACTTAGAACTCAAAACTTAGGTTTCAAAAGTGAATATTGAAAACTAAAAATAAATAGACAGATAAAAAGAAATGATGAGCAGGATGCTTTCAGAAAAACATAGAAAGACATATATGAACTGAAGCAAAATGAAGTGAGCAGAACCAGGAGAACACTGTACGTAGTAACAGAAATACTGTACAATGACCAGCTGTGAACCACTTACTTATATAGCAATGTCAACAATTTATCCAAGGCAATTCTGAAGGAATTATGATGGAAAATGCTGTCTACCTCCAGAGAAAGAACTGATGAAGTCTGACTGCAGATCAAAGCATGCTTTAAAAAAACAAACACTTTTTTTTAAATTTTATTTTACAACATGACTAAAATGGACCTATGTTTTGCATGATTTCACATGTATAACCTATATCAAATTACATGCTCTCTCAATGATGGGGGAGAAGAGGGCGGAAAGGAGAAAGAGAATTTAGAACTCAAAGTAAAAAAAACAAATATTAAAAATTGTTTTTACATGTAATTGAGGAAAAATAAAAATGTTTTTAAAAAAACTATTGCAGGTGTATTGTCTTCACTAAAAAACCAAATGGATGAAGGACACTATTATTCAGACCATATTTATGTAACTAGTTGGATCACCCATAGACCTGGATCATCCATTCTATAATATGACCAGAGATGCTGCAAAAGACAACTAATGCTTACTGTGTATACTGTGCTTTGGTCTTGGGATATAGAAACAAAATAAAACCTGCCCTTGAAGAGTTTAAATTTTTTATCTCCTTGATAATAGCAAGTATTATCCCTTTAAAGTGAATTTTATCTTCTCCTGACCCCTTGTCCCTACTATTTGCTCTTACTCAACATTCCAACAAGTTCCCAAACTTCCTTGATTCTCCCTCTGCAGCATTTCTCCCAATTTTCACCTTTTCCCTGTTCATTGAGTCGCCACTGTAGTTCAAGTCTTCATCACTTCTTAACTGGAATATTACAATGGCCTCCTAATTGTTCTTCCTGACTTTGACCTCCCTCCTCCAGGTGATCCACCTGGTCCATCCTCTACAAGGCTGCCATAGTGACTCTCCTAAAACAAAGAGCCAACTCCCTCCTCTGCTGAACAAACACGAGGGGCTCCCTATTACCTTTCGTATCAAACACAAATTCCTCCGTCTGGCATTTAAAGGTCTTCATGTCCTAGTCCCAACTTTGCCATCATAAGATGACTGCATTGTTAGTCATTCTCCTTTCACACTCTGTGGTCCAACAAAATCATCCTTCTTCACTGCTCCTCACATGTAACTCTCCATCTTCTCTCTTGGTACTCACTGTCTCCTATTCTTGGAATGTACTCCTTCCTCACCTCTGTCTCTTAGTATCTCCAGTTCTCTTTAAATTTAGCTCAGTACTGCTTTTTGCATGAAGTCTTTCCAGATCCCCATTGGGTTTAGAGCCTTCTCCCAAATTAGCTTTATTTTATTTTATATAGCATGTATATATCTCTCTATACGTATCACATCTCCCCCTAATAGTGTGTAAGCTCCTTGTGGACAGGGACTGTTTCGTTTTTGTCTTGGGATCCCTAACACTTACCAGTGCTTGGCATACGGTAGATGGTAAATAAATACTTGCTGATTAGTTGACTTTCCAGTTGATGTCGTGTTTTAAAATAACATATTATGAACATAGAATTTACTTTCTTCTGAGAGACACACTTCCTCATTTCCTGCCCCAGAACTAACCCTTAAATAGATCTTTTTCTTTTCCCCAGCTCACAACCATATTCATTCCTTAGCCACCATAGCAGACACAATTCCAGGAAATAGTCAAGTGATGGCTGGATGGTTCAATGGGTAGAGTGCTGGACCTCAAGTCAGAAAGACCTTAGTTTACATCTGGTCTCTGATACTTCCTAGTTGTGTGATCTTGATAAGTTGCTTAATTTCTCAGCCTCAATTTTCTTATCTGTCAAATAGGGACAATAGCATATCTCTCATGGGGTTAAGATGAGGATCAAATAAACCAGAAAGTCCTACATAAATGCTAGCTATCATTATTCGGCACCAGAGCTATTGAGGAAGGTACATAGTCAACTTGATGATACCAGTTTTGTCTTAAAACAAGATGTGACAGTAAAGTCATGAGACTAACCCCAAATGACAAAAATACACTTACCCATCCAAGTGATTGCTATTTCTTTAGAGAAAGTTCCTTGGAAAACCCTATATTATTTGCAACAATAAGGCCCTCAGGAGGCATCTAAGTGGCTCAGTGTATAGAGCACTAGCCCTGGAGTCAGAAGGACCTGATTTCAAATCTTACTTGTTCTGTGACCCTGGTCGAGTAACTTAATCTAGATTGCCTTGGAAAAAAACAAACAAAAAACCAGTAAGGCCCTCACTTAAAGTCTTTTACTGGGGGGAGAAGGGGAGACTAACTTCTGAACCAATGACATCCCTTTGAATTCTTTGATTCATTTGGAGTCATGTGTAGGGTCTGCAATAAGATGTGACTATAAGGTCTGGAGTGGACTTGTAATGGGGAATTCCTCTGATGCTCATGAATAAATGTAGTTAAATGGAGGCAGTAAGGCAGAGAAGGGGGCAAAGCTGGGGGTGGGGACAGGAAGGGGAAGAGAAACCTTGGTAGTCAACCTTAGGAACAAACCATGCTGTGCGTTAAGGGACAATTGAGATGGCACATTTTGTCTCTGCGAGCAGGAAGCACTCACAAGTTTCTCCCATGAAAGGCTCATGGCACTAGGATGGTTTGACCCAAGTGGACACAATCAGAACTCAGAGAAGAGGTGGCCCCAGACAGTGTATGGGGGTGGTGAAGGATACTCAGGACCGTTTACAGACAGGAAGCTCGGACCGCTGATGTCTGGCAGAGCATTCCATCATAACTGTAGCATGAGTTATTAGCAGTTCTCACTAAGAAGTTCTACAGTGTTTGAAAAAATGGCCACATCATTGGAATAGTTTATAACCTCCCAAAATATGCAGGACCATACCAGTTTCAGCAGGAAACTGTGTTTTCTAAAAAGTAAAAAAAAAATATATTATTTGATAGTCATACTTTATATGAAAAAGATAATAATCTTCTTCCTAGACCATAAGTCCAAACAAGTGTTTATTAAGATCCTACTAAAGTGACAGGCTATGAGCATACAAATACAGAAAAAGAAAAAACCCCTGCCTTGAGGACTTTACATTCCACTGGGTGTTTCTATAACGTTTAAGAACATTCTGAAGCAGGTTATTTTTTAACCAATTTAAATATTGCCCCTATAAATTGTGTTTATGTACTCTACTGCAAATTCACCCCTGGCCTTACAAAATTCCAAATTCTTTGAATGTATTTTGCAGATTCATTTTTATCATGTTCTAACTTCAAATAGAAACATTTTATGGAAAGGACTTTCTGCAGTTCGGGATGTCCCCAAAGGTACAAAATAATAGAGAAGTCAAGACTCACCATTCAAGCAAGAACAAATTATTTCCTCCTTCAATTTAGCAGGAAGAAAACTTTCTAAGGATAATTCTTTCCCTACCAGATCAATTTGATGTATTTTAATCTCTTCATACTATATCATAGTGATGGAGATTTTAGAAGAAGAAAGAAATTGGCCACAGGTAACTTCTAAGTAACTACATTCAAGGCATAAATATGCAAATTGAAACAGCATGTTCTTCCTCTTAGTATAAGACAAATCCTGAGAATTGTACATGAAAGTAACAAACATGCAAAATTTCTAAAAGTAGCTAAGGTCATGAATTCATTTTTGTAATTGGCTTCAAGTTTTACACTAATAGTACATATCTCCATTTGAAAATTCCAGTTAAATTCTCACATCTGGAAGAGTTTTCTTTACGTGTACCTGCCCAAACTCTCTCTCCTCCTGACTGCAGAAACTCTCCAGGAAAGAAAGAACCATCCAAAAAAAAAGTCTGCTGCCATTTCAAAGTTATTAAACTTGAGTGGTACTTACTGTTTCATTTATTTAAATGAATTACTAGTGTAAAAATTAATTCTCATGTCAGAAGTAGTTCATATCAGATAGTTTTTACCCAATAGTTTTATTCAGCTATTATTTTCAACAAAATATTCCTTTTGTCAACATGTTTTCAGATGCAATATATTCATAGGGAGTGAATTTTATCAGATTGGACTCCAGAATTAAACTAAAAATGTAAAAGTACGGGGTCAAACATCTCAGAAATATGTAACCATCTGGTTGGCACAGTGAGGTTTGGGGGCAAAATATGGACTTAATTATAGGTAACTCATGTGGAAGTATTATTTTAATGCACAACATTTTGAAAAACAAGAAAGTTTTGCTTTGTTTTGGATTATTTTTTAAATAGTGCCTATGCTGCAGGGTATTAAAGCCCACATACAGAGACAGCAGCTATTACTGTTCAGGTTAAAAAAAAATTCAACATTTTAAAACTGGATTTATTTTTCAACAATTTGTATCTAAGAAAGAAAAAAATTAACTGAGTAAGGTATTTATTTGTAGAGTGTGTGAAAATGAATTAGATACTAATGAAGAACATTAGAAAAAACTGGATCTTGCCATTGACTTAATAACTTGGCTTCTCATGAACTCTGTCATCCAGAATGAAAGCCTAGGAGCTACTAAGGGATAGTATACCTGAAATAACTGTGCTCTCACAGACTTGGCTGAATGTCATTGCCTTGGCTCACGTTGGCAATTGGATGGAAAGATAGATGCTATATGGGTTTTTAAATGCTTTAAAAAGAATCGAGGATATTTATTTTCGATTAAATAATATGTTAAATCTTGAAGGAAAACAAAACACACTGCAATGGCTACCAACTTATTTTTCCTTAAATGAAGGGAAGAGAAAGTGAGGCTGATGACTCTGCACAGCCTTCCCTCACTTAAATCCAATTGACTTCCATGTCATGGCATCACCTCCCTGATATCATGGTCCCCTTTAAAAATAAAGGACAAACAACACCTGTTGTTTGTGGCAGGGGTGGCAGGGGTGGCAGGGGTTGGGGGTGGTGGACAGTGAGGGGGACATCAGAGTTGGATGAGACTCCAGAAGTTGAATGAACAGAAAGGATAACATGTTAGACTTAACATCAGGAAGACCTAAATTCAAACCTTGACTCTGAACTTACTAGCTGTGTGACCTTGGAGACATCATTTAACTTTTCTCATCCTCTGTTTCCTTACCTGTGAAAAGTAACAGCACCTAACTCACAGGGTTGCTATGAGGACCAAATGAGATTATATAAATGAGCTTTTGCAAACTTTAAAGCATTATGGAAATGCTTAATATTGTCATTATTAAGTCATCTTGTTCAACCCACATTTGAAGTATGAATCCCCTCTACAAATGCTGAAAAAGTGGTTATCTCCTCTACTGGAAGCTTTCCAGTAACTCACTCCCTCCTAAGTCATACATTCCATTTTCTGATACCTCCAGTTCTTAAGAAGACCTTTGGATTTATTCTAAACCTACCAATCTGTAGCCTCCATGCATTAATACCACACCATAGCTTAAAAAATACATGAAATATGCAACCAATATCATCTTGGTGTGATTTGATGGGCTCTTCTTGGTTATCTCCTCACTTCCCTGCAATCTTACAAAGCCACTCTTGCTGGCTCTCTGGTCATGAAAGTCAGGTGCTTCATATTGGAGCCTTCCATCCTCAGGGTGTATAGGTGAGTTTTTGCCTTTTCTTGCTGGCATCTAGGCTTCCAGTTCACTTTCTAGTCCAGTGTGAGTAAATCTCACCTTCCCAACTGCTTTCTAGTATTCCTTTATATGTTATCTTTTCCCATTAAAATAAACTCCTTGAGAGCAGAAACTATTTTACTTGCTTATATTTGATTTCTCAGAACATAGAGTGTCTGGAACATGGGAAACTCTAAAATGTTCTTTGTATTTATCCCAAGGCTACCTTTCTATAGCTCTGTGTGTTGGTACCATGTACCATGACTTTAAAATTATATGAAATAGGCAATCATCATCAGCTTGCTGTGATTTGATAGGCTTTGGGGAAGATTTCCTTACCCCAAAATATCACCTAAAATGCCTACATCATTCATTCAGACAAAATTTAATGTTGTCTTGGAAGGAGATGTGTGTGTGTAGGGGGGATTCACTAAGCCATAATTTATCCAAATTAATTTTCTAGATAAAGTAGCATCATAGAAAAGAAAGGGGCCTTGAAGAAATGGGGAGTTACTTTTGATGAGGTTGAAGGAGACATCTGATGTAGGAGTCCTTGATTTGAGGAGGGAATGACTGCAGACAAGGACGCAGTAATATTAACAGCTAACATTTATGTATTGCTTATATATGCCAGGCACATTGCTCAGCACTTTGCAAATATTATCTCACCTCATTTGATCCTCATAACAGGCCTGGAAAGGAAGTTTACTATTATACCCATTTTACAGATGGAGAAACTGAGACAAACAGAAGTCAAGTGACTTTCCAAGAGTCACACAACTAGTACATATCAGAGGGCAGATTTGAACTCAGGTCTTTATAACTCCAGGCCTGTTGTTCTTTCTGCCATGCCAATAGCTGCTACAGTAAATAGAGTACTCTCAGCATCAGAAGAGCAGCATGAAAGCACTGGATGCCTCTTTGGGGGATAGCCGTACCTAAGAGGATAATGAAAATATTTAGCAAAGTGCTGAAAATAAATTTCATTTGCCAATTCTGCCAAAACTGTGTAAGATACTATGTTGTCGTTGAGGCATTTTTCATTTGTATCCAGCTCTTCATGACCCCATTTGGAGTTTTCGTGGCAAAAATACTGGAGTGGTGTGCCATTTCCTTCTCCAGTTCTTGTTACAGAAGAGGAAACTGAAGCAAACAGTCTTAAAATGACTTGCCTAGGGTCACACAGCTAGTAAGCAGATTTGAACTCACAAATATGAATCTTCTCCACTCCAGTCCTGGGTCGTATCCACTGCAGCACCTAGCTGACTGTAAGATGCAATAATGTGGTCCCTAACTACACAGAGCATACACTTACACCCAGTGACACTGGCTGCCTTACTATTTCTTGCAACAGTCCCTGCATTTTCTTACTTTGTACAGTCTCATCAGAATCTCCATTCCTGGAATTATCTTCCTTTTCCTTTCATCTCCTATTCTCCATGGCTTCCTTCAGGCCCCAGATAAAAGTCCACATTCTAGTTCTTCTGATCCCTATTACCCCTAGTACTTTCCCTCTGTTGATTATTCCCAGGTTATCCTGTATGTATCTTGTTTGTATGTAGTTATTTTCATATTGTCTCCCCTTTAGATTGTGAGCTCCTTGAGAGTAGGGGCTAATTGTTTTTCTCTCCTTTGTGTCTCCAGTGCTTTGGTAAGTCCTTTGGAAAGGCACACAGGAAGAACATAATAAACGTTTGTTAACTGATTGACTTACTTTCCAACATCTCTTCAATAGGCGTCTGTTAAGTGAAAGTCACTATGCCAAGCTCAGAAATCTTTTTTGCAAACAGACACACACAGACATACATACATACATACACACACACACACACACATATGCTATGCCTTTAAAAATAAATCACACTCTACTCTGTGCTATCCTTATTTGTGTACCTATAGTATTTCCCCTATTAGATTGTAAGCAGAACCTATACAGATAGCTTTGCATCCTTAGTTCTGATCAACTTTTTGTATTCAGTAGGCATTTTATGTTTCTAAATTGAATTGAGTAACAAAATCAATAGGTGATATTTCAGGATAAAAAAAAAGCCCCCTGAGAAAACATTGGGGAGTGAGAGAAAAGAAACTGAAAGAAGCGAATCACTTTTGTCTCAGCACCTGGGACAGCGCTTGGCACAAAACTAGATACTTAAGAAATGCTTTCTTGATTGATGCAATCTTCCATTAAGACCCGGGTAGGTCATTTTCTGTTTCTGAAGGATCTGGAAAAGCAAACAAACAAAGCAACCTTCTCTTCCCATGAGATTCATGGTTCACTTTCCCACTCTCATCAATCAGAGTGGCATGAAGAAAAAACTGGAGAGGAGAGAGTTAAATTACCCAAGGCCTGATTTCCCAGACTAAAGTAGACTGCAGGAGCAATTTCTGCATGATGTCTGGGAGCAAAAGCCATTTGTTGCTCTGACAGTGACAGTTTAAGCCCATTGAAATGGCCAGATAAAAGTGAATCCTGTTCCAGCAATTTGAATGAGATGCCAGTCCTGTTTTTCAGGGTTAAGTTAGGCTCCATACATACTTTTTTTAAAGAGACATAAAAGAGCTCTTTAACCTGTCACTGAAGCAAATCTTAATAGATTTAGACTTAGGTATTCATTTATTCCTCCCTTCACCTCCTCTTAAACACATTCTATTGAAATGGAGATTTTGACTTTTAGAAGAACAGAGAATATTAAAAAAAAGTCTTTATAAAAGAAATTAGCAGATTAATAAAATGGTATCTCTCTATTTTCATGAGTGTATTTTTAAATGTTTCAAGCCAAATTGTAGTGCACTTGTTTTCATCAGTAATGCAGCTTATCTCTTGGGGGTTGTTCCTTAAAAATATGCCTTTATTTTATTCTCCATTAATCACTAATTAATTATAGTCATAATTGTATGATTCTTGAACTCAGGAGAAACTTTGAAGCTTTCCTTTGTCTTGGGTTAAAATAGAGTTGGCATTGCGTTTCTGCTACTTTAAACAGTCCCATTCCTTGCCCCCATTTTCCATCTCTACCAGGAACTCTTTCTATCTATAAAATGAAGAAAATACATAATAAGCCGTGTAAATTCAGAACTTTTTGTTTAACTAGTGTATCACAAATCCTTCTAACATCACCAGAGAAACATTTGCTTTCTTGTGGCACTCTGACTAGAAAACTCTAGGAAGCAAATGATTTCTTTAGTCTTCTGTTATAAGATTTTTGTGACCACAGCCCAGTTCAAAGAATTCTGGGCATACCTTGCCTTCCTCTTGGTCTGCTCCAATGCCTCATTCCCTCATGCACCTCATTACCAAAAGGCATCATGGCTTCCCTGCTATGTCCTCATTACAGTGTATCAATACCCAACCTTAAATGTTGTAGGTCTCATCCATCCATGAGACTTGGTCAAATGATTTTTTTAGTGGGACTTCAGGGGTGATGATGCATTAGTTTCATGACCCAAATTCCCCTAGGATCATCTTACCAAAGAAGTTTTAACATAGGTCAATATTTTTTAGCTTCAAATGAAAATAGAAATACTCTGAAAAAATAAGGGACTGTTTTCTGTGCCTTTTCTTGCACCCAACATTCCTTCTCTAAGAAACACAGTGTGTCTTCCCAAGAAGGAATTATACAATTTAAGTTACCCAAAATATTCATGTCCTTGGATCCTGCAATTCCATTTATAGGTTGATACTCTAAGAAAGTTACTAACCAGGAAACAGGGAAAGTAAACAAGGAAAAGACCCATTTGAAGAAAAATATTCATAATAGCACTACATGTAATAACTCCCAAAAGAGAAACTAGGTGCTCAATGACTGAAATATTAATGGGTAAGTGGACTGTCACAAATAAATATAAAGAAATATTATTGTACCATAAGGAAAGGCAAATATGAGGAATACAAAAAATGTTGAAAGACTTAGAAATATAAGAAGTGGTGAAGAAGGTGGCATTGGACAAATTGATGGCTCTCCTACTGCCCCTTTCCTCTGGAATCAGAAGATCTGGATACAAATCACCACTATGTAACATACTACCCAAGTAACCTTGACTAAGCCACTTCCCTTAGCCTCCTTGGGATTCAATTTCCTTACTTGCAAGATGACGCTATTGGAATGGGTGGTTTCTGAGGTCCTTCTAGCTCAAGATCTACATATATACATATAAACACACATGCATACATACAAACATATGCAAGCATTTATCAAGCACTTACATGCCAAGTTCTGTGCTAAGTACTAGGGATATGAATGCCAGAAAACAATATGATCCCTAAAGGGAGTGGAGGTTCAAAAAAAGAGTGCCTGCATTTTGTGATGGATGAGAAGGTGGAGCAATTTGGAGAGTGAGTTGAGCTGGGCATGTGAATATGACTGGGGTCTCTTATGAAATGGAAATCCCAGCCAGGAATTCACCAGTTAGGAGTTTGAGCCCCAGAATTGAGGCATTTCAAGTTGTGTGGATCTGTGATTCTAAGTAATTGTTGGGAGTGTGTGTGGTGGTGGAAGGGGTAGCGGTAGGGGGACAAGAATCCAAACTTGACTTGTAGCCATGTAAATGAAGACATCAGCCAGCAGCAAAACACCCAGGAAATACGATGGCTTCTTAGTACTGCTCTGTTGAAGTTACTTGATTTCTGCCCATATATTTTACAGATAGTATGCATTAGTAGAAATTAAAATAGAATTTGTCAATAAAAATTATTTTGAAAAAAAGAAATTTGAGGTGCCTTCTCAATAAAGCCAGCTCAGTAGAAGCCCTGATTTATTGTCACCCTGTGCTTCCCAAACTAAATACAGTCTAGTTTTGTTCTGAACAAAACAGGTGCACCAGCTTTTCTGTTGTACATCTGTTGTGGAACATAATTGTAGCATCTGATGTCGATTTAATCTGATTGGTTTCCATTGTGAAATTGGCTGTACTCATCAGAGATTTGGTCCCTAATTATTTTACTAGTCAGTCAACCCTGCTCCATTTCAGTGACAAAAGTTTGCTTTATTTTCTCCATTCCTTGGTCTTGTTTTTTATCAGATGACATGATAATACTTCACTATAATTTCTTTCTATTTTTTGATAAAAAGAGGTCTAATTTTTTTTCTCAATTTAGTTGAAACTCAGAAGGTGTAATTGGGGTTAATCTGTCAGGCTCTTTTAAGTGTATTTCAAATGCAACCAGTTTCCTAAACCAAAAATAAGAAGAGATTATAATTGGAAATAAAATTATAGTTAGTCTTAGTGACCCTTTTTTTTTTACAATGACATTGCTAGAGAACAGTCATTTGAGTGACTGGTATATAATTTGGTAATCATAACATACTTGTACTACTGTGCCATACCCTGCCCCTACAAGTAAGAGAAAAATTCCATTGATATGCATTTCCTGGTTATAAGTGAACCACTTGTAATAGAAACAGGGAGGCATACTATGGGGTTGACAGGTCTTGGAAACATTACTTGATATTAGCTATGGGATCCCCAGTACACAACAAGATCAAAGGATGAGTAAACCTAAAACCTTGGGTCATCAATGCATAGATCCCTTCCAAAAGATTTCAGTTTAAGTACAGTGAAGAAAGAACAGTTGGACAGTGGGGTGGGGAGCCACATAGGGACTCTGGGAAGAAAGAGCATGCTGGGAGAAACAGAGAGAAAAGCCAGGCTCAAGGAGTGGGGTCACAGAAGGTGAGCTTCATGATCACAGACCCCAGGACCAATACTTATCTAGAGTAGCAAGTAGAATGGGAAATCTCACTACATAAAGTAGGATCAGCTGCAACAATATGGCCATGGAATTTGTTTTTGTTAGACTGAACAGAGAGAAAGAATGTGTAGGATAGGGTCACAGTGGGAGTATTAATATCACCCAAGAAGGATGAGGGAGGCAAAAATCACAAAATTACAGACTCTATCAGTTGGAGGAGATTTCTTAATCTAGTAATTAGTCCAGCTAGTAACTGCAAAAACACCCCTTTGATCATAAAAGTAGCAAGCGGACATCCAGCCTTTGTGCAAAGACCTCAAGCGAGGGAGAACCCACTACTTCCTATGGTAATACTCTCAGACAGTTCTAATTGGTAGAAAGTAATTTCATTCTATCCAACCCAAGTTTGTCTCTTTTCAACCTTCTGGCATTGCTTCTGACTGTGTCCTGCTCCTTCAGAGAATAAGTCTAATCCCTTTTCAGAGTCTGGAAGACAGCTCTTGAGTCCCCACTAACTAAACATTCTCATTCCCTTCAACTACTCCTACTTTGGCATGCACTCAAAGCCCTTCATCATCCTGATTACACTTCTTTAGACAATCTTTGGATTCTCAATATCCTTTGTGATAAGCCAGAATGCTGGTTTCAGGGGCAGAGAGTTTGGAAGATCAGATGGGAAAGAGCCTCTCTCACCAACAGAAGGAGAAAGCAGAAACAGAACTTCCTGAGGGCTTCTTGAGTTGCTAGTGAATTTAGGGGTGAGATAAGTACTGCTAAATCTGGGCAGAAATTCTGAAGCCCAGAAGAAAGTACCTGTTTTTGAAAGTCCTAGGAGAGAAGTGCTTACCACACATCCAAGTTGCCTATATCTGGACTCAAAGATTGGGGAGACAATCTGTAAGGATAAGACACCAAGCATACTTACCAAACTGAATGCACTAGTGAAAGAACCAGAAATCACCTAATGTGAAGGAGAAGACCTGGTAGAAAGGGCTCAGTGAAGAAGAAAGATGGTACTGAGAAAGAAAGCGTACTAGTTCTCTACAATTGGCATGTAGGACCAGGATTAACTCTGAGCATCATAGTAAGCCTCTTGTTTTATTTATGCATCCTCCTTGATAGATGCTATCATTCACAAAATCCTTAAAAAAAGAACCGGAAGGAACTGTTTGCTATTGTCATGAGTAGAGTAAGGGAAAAAAGGGGAAAATGACTATGTCATCATCTGTAGTCAAAACTAGAAAATGGGAACTCATTGTCAGTCAACACATGTGTTAAGTGTCTGGTATGTGTGAGGCACTACCCTAGCCCCTGAATATAAGTGATGTAGGCCCTACTTTCAAAGATCTTGTAATATTATGGGAGGAAGATACAGGACAAGGCAAAAGAACTCTGATACAAAGGAAAATGAAATAAAGAAAGGTCTAGGAAAAAGGTTTTAAGAAATTTGAAGAGGGCATTATTACTTTCATCTAAGGAAGCAGTTCATGGAGGGGAGATGAGGAGAAATTGGTTGGGGAAAATTCTATGACAGAGACAGTATCTAAGGTGGACCTTGGACAAAAGAGGTGGGCTTCAATAGATAGTGAAGGGAAATAAGAGAATGGAATGAAAAGAAAGGGGGTAACAAAAAAAACAACCAGACAAATAACCAGCCAATTAAAGTTTGCAATTAGAATTAAGAATGGTGATAAGCATGTTGCAAAATTATAATGAACAAGCTTGCCTCTAAAAAAGAGACATGAAAGATACCAGGGATGTAGAACATTGAACTTGTTGTCAAATTTATATATATATATATATGCATTTTTCCACTCTTTTTCTTTTTTTTAAAAACTTTATTTTATATGAGATGACTCACAGCAAGGGACAGAGAGACAAATGTGGGGAACCTTTAAGAGATACAAAACCTAAAGATATCAATAAAATTTTATACAAAATGGCATCAATCAGTAATTCTGCAAATGTGTCTCTGTACCCAAATTATCTTTGCCCCCATTCTGCAGCAATATCTGTTTGAATGAAGTGTAATATATTTTCTGGTACCATAAAACTCTCTTCTGCTAATTATGAAATAAGATAATATTGCCAATAACAATTACTCTGTTTTGTTCCTTGGTTTTTGTTTTCTCTTTTCCTACAGTCCAGACCCCAGAACCAACTTTAAGGAGGTTTTATCCCCCAGTACATGGCCCCAACTCTTTGTCTAGAGTTTCTATGTGGAGTGGTTTGGGGTTTCCTATCATTTGGCTCATATTTGGTTCAGAGTTGGAAATAAATCACTCAAAAACCTCAAGCACATTAGATTTCAGGCACACTTTTTTTTAATCAAGGACCTGACTATCTAAACTGCACATGCCCACAACAACAATACATGCTGCAAACTACTGGTGAGACCCAGGTTTTCGTATTTGTCTTTATATATCCATTTGAATACAGCATTCTTTCTGAACAGAAAAGAAAAAGATGCTGTAGTTGTTTCCTTGTGATCTTTGCCACGTACTCTGAAAAGACAGGCTTCCTTTTATGAGCTAATACAGCGGACAGCTGAGTAATTTATAAACCTAACAAACCCTGCCAACACTCCACAGTAACTGAGTTTTCTGATTCCTGTAAAGCAAAAAGGTCAGAAGACAGATCCGAATAACCTGCAGGTAATTTGGCTGAAGAGAGTTTGACTGGTAGAAGAAAGTAAACAGCTCCTCTACTAATGTAGACCATTGGGCTATCACCTCAATAAATTTAACATGTGAGTTGGGTTGAAGAAATGGGATGAGGATTAATGTTGAGAAAGAAACATGATTTTCACATTAAAAAGATTAGGGAAATCCCAACTTTTATTATAGAATATCCGTGAACCTATAAAGATGATTTATATTTCTGAAAAAGTCTTAGCCATTGCTTTTGGCGAATGCTCATGGGAGCCTCTGAAAACATAATCCAATTTACTAGGGGTGTACAAAAGAAACATGTTTTAAAATAATTGCTATTTAAAGCTGTAACTTTCAGGGGGCTATTGGCATCTCACCACAATAGAGGGATTAACACAAATTGTGAAAATGCTACTTGTCCCTGATGGCATTTCTGTGTCATGTCTTCCATAGCCTATGGCATTAAAGGAAGAACAAATAGAGGAAAATAATTTTTTCAACTAATGCCCAAATTGTACTAAGGTTGAGTCACCCTGGAGGGGAGAAAAACTAATGTGAAATCATAGAGGACCTGAATTCTTAATTAAACTTTTTGAAATCCTCAAACTGACATTATCAGGAAAACAAGCTAGACAGCATACACAGTTTTATGTTTTTTTCAAGCATGCTTTTTTCCTCTGGCATTTTCCTCTCAAGGATCTTAAGGAAATTTGGAGGCACTATGGTCCCAGGATTAATTTTAGGACTATACCAGAGCAATATGGGAGATGTATTTACCTGTCTGGTTCTTCAGATGGTCTTATTTATTTCTTAAGCAGTGGGATCACAGGTTTCTTGGAGACTTTCTTAAGCTATGAATTATGTCTTAGGGAGAAGGGAGCTCCCAGAACTTGACTTACATCTGCTTTGGTTCTAACTTCTTATCAGCCCATGGGGTATTTTCTTCTTTGCCAGTGGCTGCTCAGATAGCTTAGTCTACTATCCCAGACCAAAGTATTTGATTTACACAATAAAGGGGGATCATAAAACAATAGATTTAGAACTGGGCAGGACCTTAGAGTCCAATGCCCTCAAATTACAGTTGAGGAAACTAAACTCCAAGTTGGAGCCAGGTCATTCTTGTATCATCTCACCCTCAGTAGGAATGATTTTTTCATATCCAATTTAAAGCATGATCAGGCAAGTGCCCTGTGAGACCATTACAGCCACTATATTTACCAAGACAAAATACCACCATGATTAAATCAGAGTATTCAAGAGCTAGGAGGGGCCATTAGAGGTCACTTAGTTCAACCTGTCCATGAGTGGGTTGAGGAAATTAAAGCCCCCAAAGATTCTGTGATGTGCCGAAGGTCATACAACCAGCAAGAGGCAATACTGGACCCCCTCTCCTAGTCCATTGACTCTCTGTCCAGCACTCTTTGGCTTATGTGTCCAAATGAGCTCCAGACAGAAAATCCTGGCAAGCATTCATCTATTGCTAATTGTTCCAATATTCAATGACATCTAATTTCATTGGGGAAGGTTCTTTCCCCACAGATGCAGGGTTGAACTTAGTAGAAATCACTGAGAATTAATATGGGCAAAAAAAATAACCACCCTAAGGATAATCTGGTGAGAGTATTCAATGAATTTAACTAGGCTGGGCCTTGGAGGGCAGATAATAATCTTTCAGTGAATCTGTATGCTCTGCCTTCATAGCCCAGGGTCACCTCTATACTACAATGGCTGCAGCAGAATTGGAATTCAACTGTGGCTGGTATTTATTAGCTTAAAGGCCATTAGGTTGGTAGGGGATAGAGGGTGTTGACTTGAGTTGGAATCCTGCCCCAGACACTCTATGTCCTCCTGCAAAACAGGGATCATAGTAACATCTACCTTCTAGAATTATTGTGAGGGTCAAATGAGACATCCTATGTAAAGCATTTTGCACACCTTAAAGTTCTCAATCACAACCGTCAAGATTTTTATTATCTTTAAAGTATTGTTATTTCTAATGACATTCTAACACAATGGGTAGAAAGAAGATTCAAATGCAAAAGTTTATAATATTCTCATTTGAATTTACTAAAAAGGCTGCCCTCAGCAGACTTCCTGACTCAAAATAATAGCCTGGTTTGAGAATAAAGTGGAACGTAGAAATAAGCGAGGAATATGGAAGGCATAAAAGCAGTGTCAAGTGTGGGATTTAGGTCCCTGAGACCTGGGTTCAAATCTCAGCTCAGACTTCTGTGTGACCCAGACATGTTAACTTCTTTCAGTTTTCTAATATATAAAATGAGGTTAGTAATACCTATATTCCTAATCCCATAGGATAATTGCAAGGTTCAAGTGAGAAAATATATGTAAAGCACTTTGCAAACCATTGAGCAAAATGTAAATATGAACCTTAGTTATTATTATCAACTTGATGGAAGTCTCGAATCATAGGGCTTGAAGACAAGGATTATTTGATCTCTCCCTTTGCTGAATTTAAGCCATTCCAGATGACTGGAAATCTATCTATCCATGAAACAAGATGAAAAGAACAAGGTTTGTTAAGCTGAGAAAGTTAAAGACGATTTAATGTCGTTAAGTATATGAAGGACTTATAGGATGAGGCTGACAATGAATTCTCAGTGTCTGCAGCAAAGAGAAGACAGGGTTAAGAACTTTGAGAGTGATTTAAGGGAGACTTCCTTGACCTTTGGATTAATAAAATATTACAATGGGAATCTCTATGGAGCCTGAGTGAAGGACAGTGAGAAGAATCTTGGTTCTGGAGTCAGCGGTTCATATATGTTCAGTTGTTTTCAACTCTTTATGACACCATTTGAGCTTTTATTGGCAAAGATATTGGAGTAACTTGCAATTTCCTTCTCTATCTCATTTTACACAAAAAGGCAAACAGGGTAAAGTGACTTGTCCAAGGTCACACAACTAGTAAGTATCTGAAGTTAGATTTGAACTCATGAAGATGAGTCTTTCCGACTCCAGGTCCAGCACTACCCACTGCACCAAACAGAAGCCCAGAGTCAGAGGACCTGTGTTAAAATTTAGACTCTAAGGCTTACTTCCTGTGTGAGCTTGGACAAATTATTTCCCATCCTCAGACCTGTTTTCTTGATTTTAAAATGAGGGGTTTGAATTAAATGGCCTCTGAGGACAATTATCTGGGCAAGAATCCACGTCTCTGGAGAGCTTTAGGAGAAAAGGAGACCATCTGTCTGGGACATTTAAACATTCACCTCCCAAAAAGGGGCTGGGGAATGGATATAAGAGAATGATCTGCCTCTATCCTTCTAACTGTTTATTTCTTAAAGGGTTTTAGCATGCATCTTCTATGTCTCTCCTGAAGGGGGAGTATATCCTTATGCCTTCACAAAATAATCCCACTGAGACCCAGGAATCCAAGGCATCAGAAAAACCAGAAGGTGACTTAAAAGTAACTGATTAGATTCTGCAGGAAAGAGGGAAAGAGTGAAGGTAAGAGAGATGATTTCTTAAAGTGTACATCTCTGATTAAGCCTTTCTTTCTCCCCTCTCTCCCCTCCCCTCCAGCCTGTTATGTTCCAGTCAGGAAGATTTACCTGGAGAATGAGAGGAAGGTTTACAAAGGATCTGAAAGCTTTGGAGGTTTGCCATCCCTTGTCTATGAAAGGTCTAAATGGACACTCCCACGTTTCATCAAATAGAAAATGTAATTGGCTATCATCATCCCTATGTCTACAATTTGCTGCTAAGATGTTCTTCCTCCAATGGAGAAAAAATTTTGAGGATAGCATTAAATTTGATCCTCTCTCACTCTCTCTCAATGTGCTGCATTGTTTCTGCCCACAGCTTTAGTCCCAGAGCAATTCCCCTGAGCTTAAATGTGGAAAATCTTAGAGGAATTTTTTTACGCTGCTCTAGCTGGCACTCCATGTTGCCAGGAGACCTTCAAGCTGGAAGGAGCCTCCAAATTCATTCCATTCATTCTATCTCTCTGATTTTGCTTCCTTCAATCTAGGCTGATTTAAGTGTAACTTTGGGGGCATTTACTTGGAGGAACATTTTGAAATTTATTTCTATACTGTCTGTCAAGTTGGACATTTGTGAGTGAAGTCTTATGAAGAGGTAGCTGTCTGTCCTGGGCAGTTTAGACATTCACTTGCCTAAAGGTGAGAAGTATACCAGATGATCTCAACAGGTCCCTTTTAAATCCATTATGCCGTAATTTAGTAATCTAGCTAACTTTGCAAAAGCAGCTGATTTCTGAGCTGGAACATGCTTCAATATAAAGAAGCTCAGAAAATATTTTTCAGGAATATCATTGATGAAACAAAATTCATGCCAATATCTGGCTAACTTTTCCCCATATTCTTGTTTAAAATTGATTAAAACCTTTTTAGAAAAATAGAACTGTTTAAAAATCATCACTACCACCTTTGCAAAAGTCTAAAATACATTTTCAGTTTAAGGATTATTGTCTTTTAATTATTAATCAAATTCTCTCCTTTTGATTATTACTGATCTTAACATAGAAGGCTATGTAATCAGAAAAGTTTAATAGCAGAAAAATTATTAAATCCCCTAAATATTGCTGTTGCTAAGATACACTGATACTTCTGAGTATGTGCCAAAGACATGTTATAGTTTAAAACAAAATTAAACACATGGAGTAATTCAGACTTTTAAAAAATAACAAAATTGTAAAAACAAATTTCAAGTGTCATTAAAATTCTTTATTCTAAAATTCATTAATCACTGACCCTATGCAAAAAAGTATCTTAAACACAGTAGGTGCTTAAGAAATGTTGGTTAGATTTGTCGTGATTTTTCAGTCCTGTCTGACTATTTGTGATCCCATTTGGGGTTTTCTCAACAAAGATATTGGAGTAACTTGCCATTTCCTTCTCCAGGTCATTTTATAGATGATGAAACTGAAGCAAACAGAGTTAAGTGACTTGCTCAGGGTCACCCAACTAATAAGGATCTGAAGTTGGATTTGAACTTAGGAAGATGAATCTTCCTGACTCCAGGCCCAGCACTCCATCCACTGTGCCACCTAGATGCCCTGTAGGTTGGATTATATTTTTTAAAATGTGCTAGACCTTGGGGAAAACAAAAAGTAGGAAATGATGTTTAACTTCATACTCCTTACTATGTGGTAGGAAAATAAAGACTCACACAAATATCTTCACAATTAATCTGTTCCCTGGCTGTGCATACTTCTTCCACCAATGCAGATCATGTGACTTAGTAGATGCTATCATGAGTTGTTGAGACCTGGAAAGTTATCTCTTGATGGTGATGAGCCTCTATGAACTTATAAATCTGGTCCTCAGACAAGAGATAATCCTGACTTTCTAGCTTGGAATGATCAATCTGCCTTCTGGAATTTATATTCTGATGACATAACATATTCTTCAGAAATGAAGAATTCCCCTCACGCCACAATGAGAAAGTAGAATAGGACCTTAGTGAAAATTGAGTGAAAAAAATACTTCCCAGGTAAATATGATAAAAAATGGCTAAATAAGTTGTGGCATGTGATTATGACGGAATAACACTGTGCTATAAAAAATGATGAGCTCAATGACTTTAGAAAAACATAGGAGGGCTTGCACAAAATAATTGAGTGAAATAGAACCAAGAGGATGTTATATACAGTAAAAGCAATATTGCTTTAAGAAAAACTTTGAATGACTAAGTCATTTTGACTACAATAAATATCCAAATTAGCTACAAAGGACATATGAAGGAAAATACTACCTGCATCCAGAGAAAGAACTGATAAATAGATGTATAGAAAAATTTTACACGGATAGACCTATTTGTGTCTAATTGTAGTCATTTCTCAGCCAGGGGAAAGAAGAAAAAAAGGAAATTTACATGATAACTTTATTATATAATTAAAAGGGATAGCAAATTGTGCATAATAGATTTGCAGTTTCATGTGCAATCAACTTTTTTTAATTATACTATATTAGGGAAATACTTGTTTTATTCCTCAAATTAAAAAAAATTTAAAATAACACATAATAAATAGTTAAGATGCCCAGCAAACTGCAAAAGAGATATGCTGGTAAAGTTTACTTTTTAGGGAAATTAGTAAGACTTTTTTGTTGAAGACTGGAATGATCATTCTACATAAGGGGAATTTTCCAGATAACTGAAGTTCCCTCATAGCAAACTTTTTTCATTTCTTTTCTCATTTTCTTTCCTTCCTTCCTTCCTTCCTTCCTTCTTTCTTTCTTTCTTTCCTTCCTTCCTTCCTTCCTTCTTTCCTTCCTTCCTTCCTTCCTTCCTTCTTCCTTCCTTCCTTCCTTCCTTCCTTCCTTCCTTCCTTCTTTCTTTCTTTCTTTCTTTCTTCCTTTGTTTTTTCTTTCTTCCTTTTTTCATTTCTTTTTTTTTCCATTTTAACTATTCTGGCTAGAACACTTTCTTATGTGTATCAACACTTTCTCACTAGAGCAATGTGTGGTATTTATCATGTAGGCTTTCTTGAAATAGAATTTTATTGCTATATATTTTGAATCCTTTACCTTCTGCTGTGCACATGGCATGATTTTTTTCTTTTATTTTGTATTGAAACTGCAATATTTACGTTTATAATATGTTTCTTTTTTCTTATTGTATATTTAAGCATTAGTATTTAAGTCCAAACTAATTTTTAAAAATATTTTATCATCTGAAATAGAATACACTGAACATTAAGCCATTAAATTCCAAGTCATTATTTTGAACATCATACAGATATAATACAGTGATACCTGATGAGAGAAGTGGGGCTGTTTGTCTCATTAAAACTGCCCTCCAGACAACTGGGTTTTTGGAGTTCTCCATCTGACTTTTTAAGTCTTTTTCCCCATGCCTTCTCTGTGTTAGCTGCCATTTTGAGTTGAGGAAAGAACACAAACCGGAACTTTTCATAACTGTATGCAAATTGAGAATAAATAGGCTTAAATGAGGGTGTAAGGATCTTCTATCAGTAAAGCTCCTGAGTTTTATTCAGTGCATTGCAAACAGTAGATACTTAATACATGTTTGCTAAGTGACTAAATAGTGCCCAATGCTTAGCACAGTGCCTAGTACATAGTAGGCATTTAATAAATATTTACTGAATGAACGAACGAACAAACGAATGAATGACTGTGTGAAACATACTTTCCGGCTTAGAGTTTGAGTTTGAGGGTTTTTTTTATTTAATTGTTTCTAGATGACTCGGAATTCTGGCTGTATTCTACGTAGATGAGGTTGCCAGATAAATAGTGCTCTATTTTAATTTATGAAGCACCTTCAATTTAATAATCTCAGAATGCCTTACCAGCAGAGACATATAGGTCCACACATTTTTCCCCACCCACCCTCCCAACATAATAATAAGAATGGGTTTTTCAGATTGACAAACAGAGGCATGGAAAAGTTAAATGACCGCCCAACACATAAGACCATTCAATTTGTCCAAAAAATGCACATAAATTGAGGCTAGCCAAAAGCAAGCAGCTGCTTGACAGTGGGGAGTTTCCAGTGGAGCTAATGTAGCCTATAGTTCTCCTAATTAAGACTCTGTCCTTGGTGAGAGCACAGCTACGCTTGGCTACCACTTCTCTACATGATTGAATCCAGTTTCCATCAACAATAGGGATGAGGATTTTATTCAGGCTTCATAGGGACCAAATGTTGAGCCCTTCCTTCTTCCACCCCTGTCCACATAGTTTGTAATAAACTTCTGGAGATCTCCAAAGCCTTATCTCTGAGATGAACCTCCAGTCTACCCTACATTTATATGTACATAACAGTCTGCATGTTGTCTCAGAAAGCAGACTCATGGGCAGGAACTCTTTTTATATTCCTAGTGTTCACCCATGTTTAGCAGGATTGTGGCATGTGGTAAGTACTTAATAAAGGCTTATTGACCTAATTTGACTTGACTTTCCTAATGATGTCCAAGTTAGGAAAGGAGATGGTGATAGATTAGTCCTCAAAGCCTTGGGAAAGAAACTAGCATCCAATGGTATACAGTATCCCTTCTTTTGAATGATGAACAAAGAATTGATGTTGATTACCAAATTGTGTAAGTCAGTTACTATGCTCATTCTTTAGCCTAAGAAGCCATAAAGAATATTCTTTTTGTGCCTCTACTGAACTGTTTGTTAGGGATTGAGGACTGAATCAGCAGATATTTTTCTACAGAGTGGATTTGTGGGCTGGTCTTGTCCCAGTTTATGTTGTAATTCATCTTATGCACACATTAAATTACTTATCAGAGAAAAGGTTCCAGAAAGTTCATAGAAGGTCAAAAACAAAGCCATGAATTTAGAAACAACATACACTATGGTTCTGTTCATTTCCTTTCTAAATTGAGTGATAGAGGAAGAAAGCTCAGCAATGCTACAATAACCATATTTATTCAGGCTCTAATGATATTTGTATAATCATTGTTTTAAAAGTTAACCATTGGACTGGTTATCTTTGTCCCACATTTGTGGAACAGTATAATACCTTCCAGGAAAAAAATATTTATTGTGTAAAAGAATCATAGAATGCTGGAAAGGAACTAGAAAATCAAAAGATATGCCAATATACTTTACAACTACAACAATCTACTTTACAACTAAGGATAAACAGAGGCCCAGATGAAATAATTTATCCAAGGTCACGCACCTACTAAGCAGTAGTTGTCCTTCCATGTCACTTTAATATATTATTTTGCTGAATATTTCCTACCGAAAAAAAAAATGTCTTGATTTAGTATGAAGTAGTCAGAGGTTACATCAGGGACCCAAAGAATGAATTACCACTTCCTAGTAACTGGGTAAGCAGGATTTAGGTTAGAGTGATAACCTATAGATTATTATAGGGGTCAGCAGCCCATTTATCCTTGAATGTCAACAGCAATGCAACAGGTCTGAAGTATAAGGGATAAGGAAGGAGGAATGAGAACTAGAAAAAGAATAATTCTAAGAGGTTGAGAAAGGAAATAAGAAAAGGGAAGTAAGTAGGAGCGGTGAGATGGTGAAATACTATAGGAAAAGATACCTTCATGATTTCAGGGCTAATGGTTACCTAGCCTGGAGTCAAATAAGGCTTAAGTAGCAGAGAGAGTTTGTGGCTCTACAGTAGCTAAAGCACCTCTAAGCCTACGGTCAGAAAGACCTAAGTTCAAATGTGACCACAGATACTTACTAATTGTGTGACCCTAGGTAAGTCACTCAACATTTATTTGCCTCAGTTTGCTCAGCTGTTAAATAGAGGAGATAATAGCACCTACCTTGAAGGGTTGTTGTAGGGGTGAGATGAGATGAGATTTGTAAAGCACTTAGTGTTGGCACATAGTAGGTGCTATGTATAAATGCCCCTAAGATCCTTGGTGCAAATATAGTGAGTCTTTCAGAGTGATCAGTTTGTAAGCTGTACATTACCCTACAACGCTGCCTGACACCATTAAAATGTCATTGTAACTCCTTGTCTAATTGCTTTCTGAATGTATGGCACATTTTTTAAAATATCATCAGTAGGATCAAATCAATTATCTTCAAGAATGCCTTCTAATTACTTTATATTTATTCTGCATATACTTAGATAGGTTGTTGCTTCTCCTATTAGAATATAAGCTCCTTGAGAGTAAGGATTTTTTTTTCATTCTTTGTCTTTTTATATCTAGTGCCTAGCACAGAGCCTGGCATATAGTAGGGATTTTATAAATGATTCTTGATTGATTAATTGAATTTTATGATGTCTGGAAATAGTCAAAAGTAAATTTGTTCCTAGGATGGATGAATAAGATGGATGACCAAGCGTGCATCAGGTTGGGAATATTAAAAGCAAAGTACAATTATAAAATAAAGTGATTTTCCCAGATCAGTTGTAACTTTCTCTGAAGGCAATTATTACAAAGTAAGAATTCTAATAATATCACTCAGATTCCTTGCTGGTAAAATATAAAAGTGCAGGAACAGAGGATATCTGACACTCTTTCCAGTTCTAAGGTGCTACTCTCTGAGGGTAGGAGTAGGGACATGGTGGTAGTGAGAGATGCCTCAAGGAAAAAGTAATCTAAATAAACTGAGCAAAATGGAGGGAAATAGGGAGACTGGAGTAACAGAGTCCCATGGAAATGTTCAGAGGCAGTGGGACTTAGTGCCTGTACAAGATCATGGAATTTCATTGTTAAGAAAAGGGACCTCAGAAGCCATGGTAATGCTAATGAGATTAAAGATTTTCTCCACCCATTAATGGGCCTGCCCATTAAGGTGAGTTTGATTAGAAGAGATTTGTGGAAAAGTCCACACCTTTTATTAAGGAGGCACTGGTTCTCAAGGGTTGTGATGCTCTCTGGCTCTGAAAAATGTATAAAAATCTGAGGTGAGGTTTTACTTTGAGACTCACTCATTGCAAGTGTTTGGCCAGAGGAGACACTGAGTATCTGCTAAGGGGTTCCCCAGCTTTGAAAACCCAGAGGTTGGTGCTTCTCTTTCTGGTCACTATGTATGTATGGTAAGACAGTTGTCTCTCCATTGATCTGTGATGTATGTATTGCTTATGTCAGGCAACTGGAAGCCCTGTCTGTTGATTTTGATTTCTCTGTATTTTCTCTGAAGTTCAGAGTGCCGACTTTTTCCCCTGAACTAAGTGAATGATACATGTGCTTGATTAAAGTGATTGCTGACCCCTCAAAAACTGCTTTGCTGTTAGAAAAGCAGATCTAAGAACCTGTACAGCAGGTCATCCTAGATGTGTCAGGGTGCTTGCTTATAGAGCCATTCAGCCCTGTCACAAAGTGATTAATTCCCTCTATAATATACCTGACAACTTAAAAACAACAGAAAAGGTTAATGCAGAGCAGCCCTTTCTGCTCTCAGACCAGTGGAATTGTTAGGAAGCAGTTCCTTACATCAAAATGAAATCTATTTCTTCAGCTTCTGTTCATTGTTCCTAGTTCTGCCCAGTTAGGCCAACTAGAACTTACCTAAAACAGCTGTAATTCCCACCTAACCTCCATCAACCCTGCCAAGTCTTCTCCAGGCTAAACATTCCCAGGTCCTTCAACTAAACGTTTATCTTGTTGGCAAGATTTAAAGTCCTCATCATCCTGGTCACCCTCTCCAGGATGACCTCAAGTTTACCAATATAGTATTACATATATGTACACACACACACACACACACGCACGCATGCACACAGATAGACTGCCCCAAAAGTCTTAGTACAGTTCAAAATTTTAATGGGGAAGGGAATAAGTACTTATATAGTATTTAGTATGTACTGGGTGCTGTGCTAAGCACTTCATAAATACTGTCTCACTTGATCCTCACAAAAATCCTGTGAGGTAGGTGCTATTACTACTCCCATTTTACATTTGAATGATTTGCACAAGGTTACGCAGCTAGTAAGTGTCTGAGTTCAGGTTTGAACTCATGTCTGCCTAACTCTAAGCTAGCACTTTATCCATTACACCATCTAGCTGCATTAATATTAATAGCTTAAGTAAACTTTAATAGCTAAAACTATACCAAGAATTTCAGAATACTGTGTGTTTGTGTTTCTGTGTAAATATACACATATATTATATATACACACGTGTGTGTGTGTATGTGTGTGGTCTTACCTTCAGGTTAAAAAAACTTTAAAAGTAGAAGATGGGGAGGTGAGTATATGTGTGTGTGTGTATATATATATATGTATACATTCATATATGTATATGTGTGTATATATATATACACATTCATATATGTATATATATGTGTACATGTATAGCTACATATACACACATACTCTTATCCTTCAGTTAAAAAATAAACTTTACATGTAGAAGATAGCAGAGATGTGTGTGTATATATACATTTATTTGTGTTTACGTATATATGTATATGTATGTGTATAAACATATATAAACCTACACATACACATATATACATACACACATTACTCCTACCCATTGGTTAAAAAAAATCAACTTTACATGTAGAAGATAGTGGAGGCTTAGCTAAATAACAGTTTATCTGAAAATGATCTGGGGATTTGAGTGATCTTCAAGTTAAATATTAATCCACAGACTGATATGGCAGCCAGAAAAGAGCTAATAAGAATTTAGGCAACTTTAACTGAGTTGTCAAATCCAACCCCAGAGAGGTGGTAGATAAACCCACTGAACTTTAACCTTGTCAGACTAGAGGATTTTACATTCAGTTCATGGGGCCATAGATTTGAAAGTACAGACAGGGTCAAAGAATCCCACAGGTGAATCAAATGATGGAAAACATCTGCTATAGCTCCTAAATCTCTTCTCATGACTGAGTCTTAGTCAGCAGTGCCAGGAACTAGTTTTTAAACAATCCGTTTTCTAGATATTCTCATATTTACCCCGATAGAGTACAGGTTCTACCAGTATCTCATTTTTCTTTGGTAATTACTCCATCCATAAAATCAAACATGAGACTGTAGAGGATGGAAAGTTCTATCCTCTTTTTGCGGGGGGCATTTTGACATACTATCAACTATCAGCAGTCATCTGATAAGTACTTAATTTATCTCACATATGCCTCCCCCACAAACAACAACTACAAACCCTTCCACAACCTTCAGAGATACTTCCAAAGCACATTATTCTTACATACAGAGGCTGTTCCTACTGATGAAAAACTAAAAAATGAAGCAAGAAATACACATTATAATAATATAATAATGAGAAATACACATTACCCAATTAAGAAACACATATTAACCAATGGTTTCATTACATATCTTCACAGATAATAATCAAAAGGATAAACTCCAAAATGCCATTTGGAAAAGCAAAATTATTGAGAAACTAAATTTTGAATGGGTAAGTTAATAAGTAACTGAGTCAGTGCTATTGACCACAGTCAAACTCAGCTAAGTCTGAACTGGGGGGTCATCACCATGTTTGCCTCAGGATCATCAATTTTGAAGCACAATAATTTTAAAGACCAGTTACCAAGTCATAAAAAGATTGTGATCAATGGAGGAAGTAGCCACAGCAGTGAAATAAAAGATTCTTCTCTTTTCTCTAAGAGAATTTTATATATCATTATCTAATGAATAAGGAAGTTATAAACAGTTTTGAGCTATTAACATGGAGATTCTGATAAAACTCCTGATGATCTAAAAGGAATAGCCTATATGTGGACAGTGATGGAAAATCAATCAATAAACATTTATTAAGTGCCTACCTACTATGTGCTAGGCACTATGCTAAGTACTGGGGATATAAAAAGAGGCAAAAGACAGTACCTGCTCGCAATCTAATGGAAAATTAGGTGTTGGTTTGACTAATACAACTTCAAGAACCAAAGTTTTTTGAGACTCAAACCCTTTTTACTAGTTTGTTGCATTGCAAAAAACAGCATCCAGAAAAGCATGACCTTATTTATACAAAAGAAATAGCTTTTCTCAGGCACAAGAATTACAACAGTAAGTTGTTTTTGCAACTAAGATACTAGGGAGGCTTCTGGTACTCCCTATTCTGTCCTCCTGCCATTATCATCACCCTCCTCCTATTCACAACCCCCTCCCCAAGCACCCCTATCATTTTTGCTATTATCTCTCCCACTATAGCCAATCCCTAGTCTTGATTGCCACACCCAAGGAAACTGTTGGTACCAATACTGGTAACAACTTGTCCCCCACTCCCACCCCTGCTCACTGTACTCCAGAAGATAAGGTTGTATCTAGCTTGAGATATTTTCATCTTCATAAAGTGTGGTAGGATTTTTTTCCTACCTGGTTATATTCTCTTCTTCTCCAGTTCAATCTTTTGTTATAACTACATTCATTCTTTCACAATATGGGGGACAGGATGGGAGGGGAATCCATTCTATGAAAACTATTCCTAAGGTGAAACTCCAGATAACACAAACCTTATTTCCACTCTTGTGAAAGAGGAAAAATATGGCATGTTCTTGGACCACCTAAAAGCCACTCCTTTCACACAAGTTTGCCCAATTAGTAAACATCCGAGTAACTGTCCAGCTCATTGCAACTGGTAAAAGAAGAAAGAGATTGTATGCAGGTGTCGGTTGGTGAGGGGAAGAAAGCTGAGTGAGATTCAGTGTACTGTCTGTGGTGAGGTGCACTGCCTTCCAAGGAAAACTCCATGGAACCATCATCTTCAGTCAATTCCAGAGTTATAACAGGTAAAAACTGAATGAAAATAAGACATAAAGGGGGTTTTTACATATTTTATCAAGTAAATGAATTAGCAGCAGACTGAGAAACGGAGGTACTCAGTAAGGTGTACTATGTTCCTACTTGTAATGTGTCTTGTGCCTTCTGTACAGAGAAATTTAGCCATAATCAAACAATCCACAATCATTTATAAAGTACTTACTATATACCTGGTACTATATATACTAAATGCTGGGGATAGTAAAAAGATAGCAAAAGTCTCTGCCCTCTGCCTTTAGTGGGAGAGACTACATGGGTATAGTTGGATGCATAGAATAGATGGAAGGTAACCTTCGAAGCATTGCAGGCATGGTAGACAGTGTAAAAGTTTGGAAATGGGAGATCAACAGCAAGAAGGCCAACATGGCTGGGTTAGAGAGTATGTAAAGAGGAAATGTACGAAAACTGGAAAGGTAGAAAGTTGCAAAGAGCTCTAAATGCCAAAGGACTTCATATCTGATTCTTTCTTTTCCTTTTTTCAGAAGAAATTAGGATTAAGTGACTCATCCTCATTCTCATAGCTAGTAAGTGTCTGAGGCTGGATTTGAATTCAGGTCCTCCTGACTCCAGGGCTGGTGCTCTATCCTCTGTACCATCTAGCTGCCCCAACTTTTATATTTGATTCTAGAAGTAACTGGAAGTCACTGGAGTTTTTGGAGTAAGCACCCAATCACTTACAAATCTCAGGATGAAGTGAAATTGCTTCTCCTCTTAGGCAAGTTATTTAAATGATGAGGTTGAAGGGTGATAGGGGACCCCAAAATACTGACAGTCTGAGTGGTGCTTGAATGAATTCGACTTAACCCTTCTTAAAGCCAAAGAAAACAAAGTTTATTAACAATTTGCCAAATTGGGTTGCCTCTTAAGGAACCTAAGTATTTGTAATGCTTGTGTTCAAGCTGGCCAGATAGAATCCCACCTAGACAGAGTCTGGGCTGGATTGCATCTGAGTGCCTTCAAAGAGGCAAGATGGGGCTTAAATACAGAAAAGAGTATAGGAGGGATCTGGGGGGTGGTCTGGTAGTCCAGGGTGATGGGAAGAGGGGTTTAGGAAGGGTCTTGAGGAGAAGTCCAAGGAGGGCATCCAAGGAGGGTCAAAGGCTGGAAAGAGCAGGAGTCTATCACGAGACAGACTAGGAGGCAGACTAGGGGGTGCCTAGGTGGGAAGTAGGTGGAGCAATCCAGAGATCTTGATAGGGGCAGTACGAGAATGAATACACATCTTGATTGGAGTGGTCAGCAGCCAATTTTGATGGGATCAAGGGTGGAGGATGCAACAGAGACCTGAGTAGAATGATAATGAAAGCTTCCTGAGACTGTTGGAACAAATAGGAAGATTAGATTTGAGTAAGAAAGGCCAGATTGAGTGGGAAAGATTCAAGGGGAGATCAAGGAGGCTCCCAGAGTCTGAATAACCTGAAATTTAATTTCCTCTTTAAGAGTGGAGGGAAGTGGTGGGGGTGAGCATGTGGGATAGTGGGTAGTGGTAGTGTACCTTTCAATCTATATTATTTTTCCTTAACTACAAACCAGAATTCCTGGTTATACTACAAAATCAATACATTCTCACCATCCTTCTTTACTCCATCCCAATAATAAAGGAATGGGTCATTTTATGACAAAGATGCTAACTAGCATTATTATGAAGCAATAACAGAAAGAGAGAAAACTGGAGAGAAAGAATGGGAATAGTATGTTAAAACAAGGGGAGGGTCAGTAACTTCCCACCCTTGAATTCACACCCACCCACCAAATTCATTCATCCCTGAAATATTTAATGTTCTTTTGACTCCAGGAAAACAGCACATCCCCAAGCAGCTTCAAAAATTTCATTTGGTGGACCAGGCTGTCTCTATACTTGACTCAATAAAAGCCCTGATCATGAAAAATGGGTCGAATGGGGTTCAGACTCTGGGAGCCTCCTTGAGCTCCCTTTGAATCTTCCCCCTTAATCTGGCCTTTCATACTCAAATCTAATCTTCCCTTTTGTTCCGGCAGTCTCAGGAAGCCCATGGGCTTTTCCTTATCATTCTACTCAGTCTCTGTTGCATGCCCCACCCTTGATCCCATCAAAACCCCATTCCCTAGGCTGCCGACCACTCCCATCAGGATCTGTATCTATTCCCATACTGCCCCTATCAAGATCTCTGGATTGCCCCACCTGCTTCCCACCCAAACCCTCCATTGTCTGATATCTCCTGATAGCCTGATAGCCTCCAGCTGTTTCCAGCCTTTGACCCTCTTTGGATTCCCTCCTTGGACTTCTCTTCAAGACCCTTTCTAAACCCCTCCTCCCATCACCCTGGACTACCAGACCACCACCCCCCAGATCCCTCCTATACTCTTTTCTATATTTAAGTTCCATCTTGCCTCCATGAAGCCGCTCAGATGCAATCCAGCTCAGACTCTGTCTAGCTGAGTTTGTCTGTCCCGCTTGTGAACACAAGCATTACAAATACTTAGGCTCCTTAAGAGGCAACCCAATTTGGCGAATCTTTAATAAACTTTGTTTTCTTTGGCCTTAAGAAGGCTTGAGTCAAATTCATTCAAGCACGACCCGGACTGTCGGTATTTGGGGGTCCACCATCACCATCACCACCATCATCAGGTCCAGCATACTCCTCTGTGGTAGTCTGATCCTGATGACACATGACATTAAAATTATGAAGAGAACTGGAAAACATGATTGCTTAGGAATTTTTGTGTGCTGTATTTGTTTGCCATGGGTTGGGTGACTGTGAAAGGAATTCAAATCCCTTGAAGTAGCAGACTAGCTACTGAATCTTCCAGACCATAGGTCTGTAGCCCTGCAGCAAAAATAATCATAAAAAGACTTGAAAACTCTGTTGACATTTTTAACTATAAAAATGCACAATTGAATTATGACTACTTTATACTGAATCCTAGGCAAGAAAACTCTTATTGGATGATCTTATTAGGTATAATAATAATAATAAATCATAGAAGGTAATGATGGAGATCTTATATTTTTGAGAGACTTGGTTGTTTTTCTTAACCTTCCTCTCCAAAAAAAAGACCTTTTCAAATTTTAATTATTACTTTAATGCCGTTTGGGTCCTGCAGTTATTGGTAGGATAAAACTACAGTGATTGGAGAGAGAGCAGGAGGGTGGAGGTGAACGAAACAAAAGGTTTAATAATGTCTAAACTTTAGCTCAAAAGAATGGTTTCATTCTTTGCATCTGCTCAAGAATACTTCCTTTCTTCAACTAAAGGCACAAATAGATATGCGATTTCCTTTTTGAGTGACTTAACATAATAGAAATTTATAGGCAAGAATAAATGTTTCTTTCTGCTTTATTTCACCCTGCAATATTCCTTGTATGAAATTGCTACTTCTTGTCTAAATGCTCAATTTGTGATTGAAACCTGAATAAGAGTAAAGGCATTTTAGACTGCATACTAATAAAATTGCCTCCATTTTATATGGCGCTTTATAATTTTTGAAGCTCTTTTATACATCTTATTCTCTCCCAAAAACCAATACTATGAGATAGTTATAATTATCCCCATTTGACAGGTGAGGAAAGTGAGCCAGGGAGAGGTTGAGTGATGTTTCAAGGGTTACACTGAGCTAGTGAAAGGCCATGGACCATAACCAAGGTCTCTTAATTCATAATCCAATTCTCTCTCCACTCTTCCAAGCTAGCAGCATAATATAAGGAAAAGAAGATGGCTTTCTGGGAGGGGAAGGAAGGATACAAGGAGAAATTTAAGTGAAAACAAAAGATATCCAGAAAAATATTGTTTAAAAAAAAGGAACAGGGCATAGTGGAACACTCTCTGCTCCTAGGGAGGTTAAGGATGATAAATCTCTTGAGCTAAGGAGCTCTGAGCTGCACTAGGACTGAAGTTGAGGTTCTACTCTAAATCGACCACCCTTATGGTGAACTCCTGGGAGCAGAGGGCCACCAGGCTGCCAAAGAGGGGTTGGGAAAATGGCATTCGTTAAAGCATTTGCATTGATCACTATTGGGATGGGCTCACCCATGAGTGAAGATCTGGATTCTACTTCAGGGTCCCTCACTTGTCCCTCAATGTGTGACAATGGGCAAGCTTTAACTTTTGTAAGTCTTTTTTTTTCTCTACAAAATGGAGACATTAATACTTACCTCATAGAGTTATTATGAGGATCTAAAAACAATCAGAATAAACTATTACAGTGCTAAATAAATGTAAACTGTCTCACTATCTTGTGAAATACGTTACCTTTTTTAAAAAAATGGAATTTGGATCCCTTGCCTCAATTAAAGACCCTTGTTACTGCAAAAAAAAATGGAATTTTGAAAAAGTTTCAAAGGAATATGGTTCAAAGATACAAATGAATGAACATTTTTATAGTTCCAAGGTAAAGGAAGTTTAATTTAATTTAAAATTTAATGTTTAATAAATAGTATTGTAAATGGGTTATCAAATACTTAAAACATTATCAGCCATCTCTGGAGAGGGAGGGAAGAAAAAAAGGGAAAAATTTACATGATAATTTAGTTATGTATTCAAAAGGAATAGCAAGTTGTGCTAATATCTTTTTTATTATATTACACTATATAAATGCTATTTATTCCATAAATTAAAAATAAAATAAATAAAAATTGAAAAAATCACTATCAGTCACAATTTTACCATCAGAATCTTCTATCCTCTATAGTATTTCTTATTATAATCCCATCTCTTTAGTCATCAAGACATTCCAGTCACAGAAACAGGCATATGCTTTGCTTAACCTGCCAGTCCCATTCACCACAGAATTTAGTACCTACCATCCCTTGCTGAACCTAGTTTTACCTGGCTCAAGTCCAGCCCTACAATCATACAATCATTTTTAATATACACCACATTAACAGCTGATATTCCTATATGGCTTAAGGTTTACAAAGTTATTTTCTCACAACCCTGTGAGGCAGGCAGTAACAACAGAAGGCAGAAACTGAGATACTAAGAGGTTATGAGCTGTCCAAGGTCCTACTCGGCCAAAAGTGACCGAGCTGGGTTTTGAACCCAACTCCCTTCCCTCTAAATTCAGCATTCTTTCTGCTATAACACACTTTGTCTAAATGGCAAAGAACAACAACTGATCTCTCTGGATGATGTAATTGAATGGCTCACAAATTCTAAATGCCCGCCGCCAGTAAAGGTTTCAAATTAAATGCAGCTTTCACTTACAGGCTCAACAAATTTTCATTGAAGATCTTCCCATGAAAGGCTTCATGATTAGTGCCCAAAGGATAAAAATTCTTAACTAGGGTCAGACCTATTTCATTGTCTTTTGTATGATGAGGTGTGAGAGGTAGGTATCCCAAGCCCCACTGCCTATGATATCAACCTCTACCATTACTCACTTAATTGATTAAAATAATAATAGTAGGATAATTATCTCCAGACTGCTTTGCTTAGTTGGAAGGGAAGAGAGGTTATTTGGAAAGGGAATTATATAGCCTCTTCAGCTCAACACAGATCAATTTATTGGTTAAGTTCAGTACCAAGATGAGATACAAAAGATGCAAATACTAATGTGGAGGCAAATCAGGGGAGTCACAACTTAGGGGTCGTTTATTAAGAGCAATCCTGAGGACTGTAAGAGCTTAGACCTAGAGCTTGAAGAAACCTTACAAGTCCAATATCTTCATTTTATGGATTAAGGAACTGAGGCTCAGGGAGAGTAAGTGATTTGTCCAGGTTCATACAATATCACAAGCAAGATCTGAACCTAAGTTTTCCTGGCTCTAACTAATGATAATAGCTAACATTTACGTAGTGTTTTAAAGCTAGAAAGACTCTTTATATGTACTATCTCACTTTATCCTCTTATTAGGAGCTCTTAGAGTTTGGTCGGTCACCAAAGACACCAAGGTCACCCACTGTATTTTGGGCCATTGCCAGTTGTCTTGACGTTTTCTTGCCGCAGGACTCTGATGGCTCCGGAAGAGAGAGTGATGACTTTGCACAGCTCTGCTGCACTTAAATCCAAATCATGACCAAGTCAAGATATTATCTACGATGTCATTGTTTCTATTCAAAAACAAAGTGTGAACTACAGCTATGTCCCAGGCACTGCACTAAGCATGGGGATACAAGGATAGATAGTTCCTGCTCTCAAGGAACTCAGAGTCTAAAGGGGGAGACCTGAAAATAACTACGGACAAACAAGGTATATGCAGGATAAATAGGAGATTTGTACTAGCATTGTCATTTGTTGTTGTTTGGTTATTTCAATCGTGACTGACTCTTTGTGATCCTTTCTTTTCTTGGTGGGGAGGTTGGTTTCTTGGCAAAAATACTGGAGTGTTTGCTATTTCCTTCTCCAATTCATTTTACAGATGAGGAAACTGAGTTAAGTGACTTGCTCAGGGTCACACAGCTAATAATTATCTGAGGCTGGATTTGAACTCAGGAAGATGAGTCTTCTGACTCCAGGCCCAGCACTCTATCCATTTCATCACCTAGTTCCCCATACTACCAAACTAGCATCACCATACCATTTTATAAAACAGAAACTGAGGCTGAAATAGGTTGAGTGACTTGTCCAGGGCCATGTGACTTCTAAGTATCAGAGTCATGATATGAACTATGGTCTTCCTGGCTCTAAGTCCAAGGCTCTATTTACCAACCTTTCTGCCTGTAGGTGAGGCAGAAGTCACAATTCACTGGACGCTGTGTGTGTTTCCCTGAGGCAGCATAAGCACACTGGATTAGGCTAGACTGATAAGGCACAAAATTAAGGGAGAATGCAATCTTCCCTTCAAAAGAAGAAAGAACAGTGAAGACCAACTTGGAATATTTCACAATTTTATCCAGGGCCAGTCTTACTATCAGCAAAAAAGGACTGGGGCAAGTATGAAAAACAGGATTTAAAAAAAAACCCTACAACTTCCTTCTGAGGCCACTATAGGGGAAAAGATAAGCCTAACAACCACCTTGTAATGCCTAGATAGGATATCACATGCATTGTGCTGGAGTCTGGCTGGCATGAATTGGCTATTTGATTCTATTGAACAAAAGCCTCTAAATTCTCCAAGTATCACAGGCTGGTTCCACTTGTTAAAGTCAATGGGAGGCCCAGGAATCCACAGGTGCCCTGGAAATGGTTGTTGGATTTGTGGAAAGTGCAGCCACCTGAGAGCAATGCTATAAGCAATCAGTCCTGAAGAGAAGACTGGTGTGGGGAGCCGGGTGGACAAAGATGGGTTAGGTGCATGCAGGCTTACTAATGAGCAAAAGTCTCCCAGTCCTCCAGAGTGCAGGAAAAAAATGTTAAGTACTGTACATTAAGTAGAGCCATATGAACAGATGATGTCCTTTGTCTCACTGACTGAGGGTGCTTCCTCGTCTCATATTAGATGCAAAGCAGACTAATGTCTTTTTCTGTGACTAGCACTCAGGTTGAGTCAAGAATTACCCTTGAATTTTCTTTTAACATTTAGAAAGAGTTATTTAGCCTCTCAAACATCCAGTTTTCTCATCCATAAAATGGAGATAATCCAGATGTAGTGCAGAAAATGTTGAGCCTGCAGTCAGAAGAAAGGTTCAAATACTACATCCACTATTACTAGCTCTGTGACTACAGGCAAGCGAATGAATCTCTCTTAAGCTTCAGTATGGCAGCTGGATGGATCACTGGATTGAGAACCTAATCTGGAATCAGGAAGACTCATCTTCCTGAGTTGAAATCTGATCTCAGACACTTACTAGCTGGGTAGTCCTGGCCAAGTCACTTAACCTTATTTGCCTCAGTTTCCTCATTTATAAAATGAGTTGGAGAAGGAAATGGCAAACCACTCCAGTGCCTCTTCCAAGAAAATCCCAAAGGTGATCACAAAGTCAGGTACAACTGAACAACAGAGCCTCACTATATGCATTGAAAGGGGAATCATTCACTAGGTTGTTGTGAAGAGCAAATAAGGCAATGTATGTAAAACATTTTGTAAAACTAAATGAACATGTCAGATTTATTACCTTAAATGTCAATATTCTTTCCATGAATAAATGTGACCATTTATTATACTAGCAATATGTATATTACTAGGATACATATATATGTATAGTATATGTGAGTACTTATTACAGTAATCTTTATTACACTAATATCTAATCCTGAAGTTGTCCATTACAAAGACACAGATAATCAATTCTGCATTAAGAGGAGGACCATTTGATGGTGACTGATTTGTAAACTGCCGCAGGAGAGATGGTCAAATTAATTGAGAACGTTTAATTTGGAAAGGGGAACAAGAGGATATATCAGTTCTCTACAAATAGGAAGGAACTAGGCATATTAAACAGAGAGAAGACAATGTTGACATGTTGAAGGTCTCTTGTGTAAAAAAAGAATTAAAATTTTCCATTTGGCCCCCCAGAGAGCAGAACCAGGTAAACACTGCAAATTGCAGCTGCTTTAAACTTGATGGTCAAGACAAAACTTCTTAGTAATTAGCGATGTGCAAAACTGAAATGGACTGCCTTCAGAGGTAGTGGACATTCATTCCTTTGAGGTCTTCAAGCAGAGACTGGACAACCATTGGTTGGGTATTTGTGATAGTGAGGATTCCTTTCATGAATGAATTGGACCAGAGAGCTTTTGTTATCCCTCCCAGATCTCAAATTTTGTGATTGTATAGTAGTGAAGCTGCTTCCCACATATAGCTTGGGGTTGTCATTGTGTAACTCTGAGGGAAGCAGAAGAGACACCTCTAGCAGAATAGACTTCTCCAAAGGATAGCTTTAATTCCTGCCTGGAGGGGAACCATGAGATTAGGGCAGGAGACCACACAACGTTATTCTCCTAAGAGAGATGGGCACTGGCTTAGAATTATTTCTATCTGTTCCCTTAAACGTTATTAGTCAGAGGGATGTAGTTTTCAGATTCAACATAACTTCTAATCATTTTTTGTTAACACTGAAAGGATTGCCTCAAGTTTTATTGCCAAAGTTTGACTCCCCACTAATGAACACAAAGAACAAATAGTAAAGAAACCCATTCATCCAAGTTGATGGCAAAACAGAAACCAGAGAAAGTATGCATAGGAGAATATATACCAGAAAAGTCAGAGTGAAAGGGTTCTCCCATTTGGAGTGAGGTAACTCAGCTCAACCAAGAAGAGAGACCCGGATCTCATTCAAGGGGAAAATTCCATGAAGTCTCTAGTGGAGCAAGCTGGGACGTGATAGACACTGTCAGCTCCTCTAATGTCAGCTTTTTCCTGGAGTCTTTTTTTTCCACTTTCTTGGCTAAAGAGAATGTGGCATCACACATATTTCTTTTAAAATGAGTAGCCATAAGAAACCAAAGACGAATGAACTCAAAGCAACTCAAGAGTCAATCATGTCCTGACGACATCTTCCAATACTGATCACCAATGAAGTGAGTCTCCCACCAATGGGCTTTGGAACTCGGTCCCCAAAGTCTTAGCGCAGGGTTAAGCCCCTGCAGTTGGGGGCTGTAATAGCTTCAACCTGCACTGAGACTTTGGGGAATCATTGTATTATAAGAGTTATTCTAAAGAAGAGGAAGTAGACTTCTACGCAGCTCCAAAAAGACAGAATTAGAAATATTTTCTAGTGGTTGGAAGAATTTACCCACAACTGAAGCTGGTGCAGGACAAAGTGAAAACTGACTTCTTTAAAGTCTATCTAGACTCACTTCTTACTAGTGGAATCTTTAAGCAAATCCAAGAGACAATTGCTTGTCTGTCATAAATGCATAGAGAAGATTACTAAATGTAGTAGGGACATAGGATCTATGAGATCTAGTGAGAATAGGGACCTTAGGAAATCTAATTCAAGCTCTTCATTTTACAGACAAGGAAACAATGTAAGTGACTTGTTCAAGATCACGCAGGTAGTAAGTGGTAGTGTCTGTGATTTAAATTAGATGCTATGACTTCAAAGTCATTTGCTGGAGAGGATCTTGAAGGGTCCCTTTTAATTCTGGGATTTAGTTTCTATAACATTATCATTCCTGAGCTGGCCTTCTTGGTCCTTTGTGAAATGAAGGCTCTGAAGTCTTGTCTCAATGTGCTCCTCCCAAGATCCAACTGTAAAATTTCAGTTTTTAATAGGGTTCCCTAATCTATTCCTCTTCTCCCTATCCCCCCACATGGGTTGGGCTAGATTTTCCCAAGGGATAACAAAGGTTGGACTTCATTGTCTTAGCCTTGTCTCCCTCAACACAGCCTTCTAGTAGCTTCAGATTGTATTGATAAGGTTTCCTGGTCACCTAAGGCCCACCCATATGAGGTCAGTAGAGGCAGCCAGAGTGCTAATACATCCTCAGACACTTGCTAGCTGGGTGATCCTGGGCAAGTCACTTCTACCTCTGTTTGCCTCAGTTTCTTCAACTGTAGAAAAGGGAATAATAAACACTTAATAAGTGTTTATTTCCTTCCTTCAGACTTCTTGGATGTCTCAAGACCACTTAAGTTTCCATATCCTGCCCTGCCAATTAAATGCATTTACATCTGGAGACTACCCAAGCTAAATGCTATTGTATAGCCTTTCTCTGTTAAAGATGAGGAAACCTCCTTTGGTTAACTGTTCAATGAATTATATGAGTGCGTTATTTCATCCTAACATTAAATCTGAACTAACAGGGTATAAGCCTCCAGCCTATAACACAGCCCTATTCAATAAGACACATTATTCCAATTTGCTGGTGAGTATCTCACAGGAAGACTAGATCTAATGCCAAGATAGATTCATACCTCTGACATAAATTAGCCTCTGCCTATCAGGGGTCATGAGGTCAGGACTTGGTTGCAGTACCAGGTTGGACTAGGTGATTTTGAAGGCCTTTCCACTTCAGCAGTTCCATGACTTTTAGTCACCATTATTCTAATAAAAGCATGTATTTGTATCCAGTTCCTTGAGACAGGACTCTTCGTAAATGTCAGCATCCGCACAGTAGTGATGGGCACGTGCACTCTCACTCTAAACTCTTGATGCGTACCATGAGGGGGAAAAAAATCACAGTAATGAAGCTTAAGTAATCTTAGAAGTTGAGACAAGCAAGATCTTGCCAAAGCAAGCAATATAAATCAGCATATTGCAGGTAGAGAGGCAATATTTTCCCCTCATGGTTTCATAACCAGATCCAGAAAGTTATGTTTTCATTTTTTAAAAAATCCAATGTAAAAAAATCTCAAACTTACAAAATAGGCCAATTAAGCCATAATTTGCAAAATGCAAATTATTATTTGGGGAAAAAAAGTACTTCTTTTGGTACATGATTCCCTCCTTTGGATGGGACTTGTGATTTCATTGGCATAGGATATTCCCTTTAAGAAATTTCTTTCCCATAAATAAGATATGCACCTGTTCCAAATTTGCCTTGGATATTGAGAGGTTATACAACTTTTCCAGAGTCATGCAACCAGTATGTGTCATAGATAGGATTTAAACCCAGGTTTTTCTGATTCTGACATCAATTATCTATCTACTATGCCATGGTGACTTTCTCTTGGGGTACCTAAAATATAATTTAAGTTTTTAAAAATTAGTTTACATTTAAGTTTTCAGGAATCAATCTATTAAAAAAAATGTAAATAAGGTGAACTGACCCATTGTGTCCTTCTCAAAACTGATTATAAGGCCAAAAGGGTCCCCTTTTCTACACAAGTTAATCATTGGAAGTAAAGAGTGGATAACAGATGTAATGACATGTTAATAGACTTAAGAACCAATCATTCCTAGAAAGTATGAATACTCCTCCGATTAAATTAGAAGGGAACAAAGAGATTAGCTGAGGAAACATATTATCCATCCTCTTACAGATTTAACTAGCCAAAGTCTAGGGGCAGGTAGGTGGCATATGGTTAGGGTTATCAGACCTGCAGTCAGGAAGACCTGAATTCAAATCCAGCCTTAGTCACTTATTAGCTGTGTGACCCAGGGAAAGTCACTTAACCCTGTTTGCCTCATTTTCCTCCTCTGTAAAATGAGTTGGAAAAGGAAATGACAAACCACTCCAGTATCTCTGACAAAAAAGCCCTAAATGAGATCATGAGGAGCCAGACAGGACTGAACACAAATAATAACAAAGTTTAGGTATGCAGGCTTAAGATCCTTATGAAAGAGAAGCTAGCAAGCAATCACATGGTGTCTTACAGAGATTTAAGTACTCAGTTCTCAAGAGTGCAAGATGCAACTGAGCAAGCAAAGACATAGTCCAGATAGACATGTTTACAGAAATGTAGGAAGTCAAGAAAAGAAGAAACTTGAAGAAATGGGACTCCTTGGCAACAGAGAAGAGAGACAAATATGGATTCAAGACATAATTAACCCTCAAAGGCAAGAGTCAAGCTATGGAGACCAGCAGACCCTTTATAGCCCAACTAAGAAACATACCAAGCAGAGACAAGCCAAGTGAAAGAACCAAGCCTTCCACTACCAGGAGTGGTGTGTTGCTCAGTCACATTCCAAATTGTAGGGCTAACTAGTATTGTACTTTCTGCCCATTCTTCAATGTGGCTACTGCATTTGTGGGAGGGCACAACACTTTAAACAAGGCTTAGAATGACTTATAGCTACTGGTTTTTGTTTGTTTTCCATCTTAGTAAATACCTTTGCTAATAGCTAATTGGGTTTACTGATTGATTACTACAGATTACACAGATAGGGGTTTGTCTGTAAGCTATTGTATTGGGGGTGTAACCCCACAAATTTGTTCCTACACTTCAAGAACACTAGTGCTATATATAAATTGAGTCCACTTTGTTTTCATCAGCCAATCATAAACTCCTTGAGAAAAGAGATTATCATCTTTGTTTTTGTCTCTGGGATAATTTCTCTACACTCTCAGCATCTTCCCATGTTGGAGCACATTACTAAAACCCTATGTGAGAAAAAGCTCTACTATCAATAATTTACAACTTAGGGTGAATTTGTCACTGTGCAACTTTCTCAGAGGGTAGCTACATGGCACAGTAGTTAGCATGCCAAGCCGGAAATCAGAAAGACCCATATTCTTGAGTTCAAATCTGGCCTCAAACACTACTAAGTATGGGACCTGGGCAAATCACTTAACCCTGTTTGCCTCAGTTCCTCATCTGTAAAATGAGCTTGGGAAGGAAATGGCACACCATTTCAGTATCTTGGCCAAGAAAATCCCAGATGGCATCATAAAGAGTCAGACTTTACTGAAAAATGACTGAACAAGTGCCCCAAATTACAGGCACTTTAAACTTGTAAAATAAAAGTCTGTTTCATGCAGGCAATGGGAAAGTTATCTTGCCTTAAAAGAAATAGAGGGGAAAGGGATAAGAGAGAAGGGGCTGTGATAGAAAGGAGGGCAGATTGTGGGAAGGGGTAATCAGAATGCATGCTGTCTTGGGGTGGGGGAAGGGGAGAGATGGGGAGAAAATTTGGAACTCAAAATCTTGTGGAAGTGAATGTTGAAAACTAAAAATAAATTAGTTTTCAAAAATAAAAAATAAATAAAAGTGTGTCTCTTTCTAAAAGGATTTCAGATTCTAGTCAGCTAGCAAAGAAAAGGTTTTTGTTTGTTTTTCAGACAACTTGTTCCTAAATAAACTTTTTCAGTTAGAGGACTATTCTCTTGCAGGCCAATATATTGCTAATATCTCAATTATTCCCTAGGCGATGATTCCTCCGCAGTATATTCTGAATTAAGGAGAGGTTACAGTTTTTGCTCCTCTTCTGGGATATTTGATTAGTTCATAAAATAAGTGAGTGAGCAAGCATTTTCTTATTCCAAGTAAAGAGGCACATGGGTCTTTCAATGATTTCAAAGTGGCTGACTTGTATTTTTTTGCATTCATTTGAAGAGGTATCTCCTGAGTCTCTCTCTCTTGTGTCTTGAGCAGGCATTTTATTTTTCAAGGAATATAGGACTTGAAATTTTTCAGACCAACTCAGGGATTGATATTAGCCTTTCATTTAGCTATGACATTTATTTATTAGATTTTTTTTTTGCTGTCTGCATTCTGTCACTGCCATTAATTTTTAAAAATATGATTTATTATTAATTAGAAAAAGTATTTTTGCTTTCTGTCATAGGTGAATTATATAATTATTCAGCTGCATAATTCACACATATCACTGCATCTTTTTCCTTTGATCAAGTATTAAAAATTTGCATGATTAAAATCGCTAGACACAATTTTACATTTGTCAAAATATTGCAAGAATTTTAAATATCCAGTTGAAAGTCTATTGCATTTCCCTCTCTATTCATAATCATAGAATTACTTAAAATGGTATGTAATGAATTCTACTAAGGTAATTTTTAAAGAAAAAATCAATCTTTTAACTTATTTTCTAGTCTAGCAATATACTGTGTGTGTGTTGGGGGAGACAAGAGAGAAGTAGCTGACAAGGAGCAGAGGTGCTTTCCAAGCAAAAAATGGAACAGTTCTATGAGGAAGCATGTGGGATGGCAAGACCCCTACTCAAATTCACTATTCAAAGACATCTCAAGGTACAAACAGAAAATCCTTTATTCAGTTTTCTCAAGAAGCAGGTGTCACCTTCACTAGGTAGTCTAGAGAAGGGAGGCACAGTGTAGAAGTAGAAGCATGGTTATATAGCCCAAAACCATAAACCCACCACCCCCTCACCCTTTTGGTCAAGAGCCTGAGCAAGCAACTTATTTTCAGAAATTTGCCCCAGATACAAGGAATAAGGAAATGGAACTAAGCAAACAAGGAGAGAGAGATGGTAAGATGGTTTCACAATTTCATGTTCCCCATGTCCCAAGAAATTGAAACTTAGCCTAGGGTCAGATCTACTTTAGACTTATGTCCCTGAGAAGTCTTCACTATCACATTCAGAAGGTATATGATAATGTAGAGAGGATCATGGGCTGAGGCAGAAAGAGGAGAAGGGAAGTCAATAAAAATATGGAAACTGTGAGAACAAGAGGAGAAAAAATGAATGGCCATTGGTGTCAAAAGAAATATAAAAGTTAGTAAAGGTCAGAACAAACATAAAGCCTGCTGTACAGCAACCTCAGTTAAATAGAGCTTCAGAGATTCTCTGGTCCAATGCATACCTGAGTTGGAATACCTTCTATAATAATTCTGATAACAGGTCATCTGGCCTATGCTTAAAGACCCTTAATGGAACTACTGTTTCCTAAGGTAGTTCATTATACTTTCAGACAGTCTTAATTATTAGTCATTTTTTCTTTCTTTGAGCTAAAACCTACCTTTCTGTACTCTATTTAAATGGAAGATTACTCAATAGATTTCATTAATTACAGATTAAGTTTATCTCATGTTAGAAGAAGAGTACTTATACATAATAAATATTTATGGCAGTATTTTTATAATAACAAAGAACTGGAAGCAGAGTAGTTTTTCCCAGAGATTGAGAAAATGTCCAAGCAAAGCAGAGTGAATACTTATAATAGAATATCATTTAGTACAGTAAAGTATGGGAAGACAGAGTTGGAAAGCACCACCTCACCAAATCTACACACAAAAAAGGAATGCTCAGCAACATACTGAACAAATGGTCAACCAGCATTTGCTTAAGAACCTCAAATAGGGGGTAAACACACTCCGCTCAAACATTGTTCATTTGTTTAAAGAACTTAGATTTCCACATACCTTCAAGAAATGGCCCAAATCTTAATTACTAGCATACTTTATCATAATCAATAGTTGAGGCTACTAAATTTGTTTTTGTTTAGATTTAACTGAACCCCACAAAAGTCACTATAGCCAGAATAAAAATAGGACAGTCTGGCTAGGTGTCTAAGGTAACTTGGATCTTTGCCCAAGTCACCTAGCTCCTCTATCCTCCATCACTCAAGGGTGTACTGGAGCCAATTGTTAAATTTTCCGTGTGAGCATTTACAGCTTGGAAATATGCAAATGTTACAAATAAGACCTTGATTTATTGTTTTATTGATTGTCAAGATTTAAGAAAGTGATGGAGAACATGTTAATATTGTTGTTCTGCTGTCATATACAACTCTTCATGACCACATTTGGGGTTTTCTTGGCAAAGATACTGAAGCGGTTTGCTATTTCCTTTTCCAGGTCATTTTACAGATGAGGAAACTGAGGCAAACAGGGTGAAGTGATTTGCCCAGGTCACACAGCTAGTAAGTGTCAGAGGCCATATAACATGTATCAACATACATATTGACCACGTAGATTAGATTTAAACGGTGTGTCTTGCATAGACTAGTTATTAAACCAGCTCACCCCTTGGTCCTGCTCTCCAGATATCCCCTTGGGACCATGTTCTCTTGCTTGGTAAGAATTTACTCTAGGCACCCTATCCTGATCTCATTACACCCCAATCATCTTTCTACCACACTGTCCAGACCCACTTTCCATCTCTCATCCGTGGGATAACAATCAATCAACACTACCATTTATGGAAAGGTTATGTCAATCATCCTATGAATCCGCTCATCCTTGTGACTTTCTGTTCTAAAACACTCTTTTCTGGCTACCACTCCCCTTTATTTATGTGTTGCATTTCCCTATTAGAATATAAGACCCTTGAGGTCAGAGACTAAGGGACTATTTTGTTTTTGTACTTGTATCCATGAAACCTAGCACAGTACCTGGCACATAGCAGGTGTTTAATTAACACTTTTTTATTCATTTACCTATTCATTCATTCACTCATTTCTATGAGTACTTCAATAAAGGTAGCAAATGGCTACTGCATCTTATCTGGAAACAGTCATCATTAAAAATGAGAAAAAGAAACTGTATCTGTATGCACAGGCTGACTTCTATTCCTGTTCCAACCACTTCTTAGTCATTTCCTATTGGCCAATAATAGGAACAACCACCAATACGTTTACATCTAAATGCAAAACAATTTGAGTAATGAAGACACTCCATCCAAATGCAGCTATTTTTGTGAAGACAAGTGCTATGTTATATGAATGGGCCCATACAATGCATCATAATGATTTTCCTGCTTTGGTTGTAAAGATGCATTATGTGAATCCCAAAGTGAACAGAATTTTACCAGATTCCTTAGTCATAATTACCACTTGGGGGAAGAAAAAGAAATCAACTTAAGCTTGATATTCATTTTTATTATCTCAATTCACAGTGTAAGCTCAATATAAAAATTCTAACTAATAAAGACAAAGTTTCAGAGTAAATGGATACTTCTATTTAATAGACTATTTCCAGAAATCCTGAGGAAGAGAGCTAGCTATGATAGGTCAGAAGCTTCTGATCTCCTAGCAACAAGTCTGGGGCCAGTGCTCTCCTGAAAGCTGTAAAAATGCATTATATTACAAGAATAGAGTGAAATTTTAAATAGATGGAATTCATTGGTTTAATAGTTTGATTTTCTTTTTTACTTAAATTCATAGCAAGACCAAGTTTAATTATACACTAACCAGAAATTCTCACCAAATTTAGCCAGGGTTTCAGGAGTAATTATTTTAACTGAGAAAAAAGCAATTAAACTGGGAAGTATATTTTCTTTCTTGCCAAGAATTTATCTATTAAGCAACCATAAGCAGGGAAGAGGAAGCCAATTATTTACTAAATTTTGCTTTTCTTTTAACATTTCAAAAGGAAAGAAAGTATGTTTATGCATAATATAATGACCTAGTGAAAAGGTGATTTGGAGTAAGAAGATTTAGTTTTGAGATTGTGTTCTGACATTTAATTTGATATCTGATCTCAGGTAGGCCCTTTCAGTCTTCTCTCCCTTAGTTTTTTCATCTAAAAAATGGGGACAATAATGCTTATTTCACTCACCTCACAGGATTTTTATGAAGATCCAACGAGACCACTAGCTGTTGCCCCCTCTTATAATTGCCCCAGAGATGCAGAATAACTCAGATAGTTTCTTACAAGCTTTTGGCTCACAGCTTTCCTTGACTCTGGATGCACTTAAAGGGTAGTTTAGGTGACCTGGTGGAAGGAGTAGTGGGTTAAGAGACAATAGGTTATGTATTTGAGTCTTTCCTCTGGCATTTATTAACTATGTGACCATGGGAAAGTTTCTTAACCTCTACTTGACACAGTTTCCTCATCTATTAAATGGATATAATAATGGCACCTACCTTAAAAGGTTATTGTGAGGAACAATTGAAATAATATGGGTGAAGCAGTTTTATTTTCCTCAAGCCCAGTTCAATAGAGGAAATGTCAAATATGTTAGGAATCTCTGAAAAACATATAAATTCCCCTACCCTTTTCTCTTCAAATGACCCAAACTTTGTCATTGAAATCATATTTTCTTTTCTAAAGATGTATAGTTAACCATTAGGACCTATACCCACATTTGATCAGATAAATTCCTTCTCAATGACTCAGTATTTATTGATTGCTAAGAGTTGGATTTATATATCAGTTTCTGATATAGTCGAATTGGAAGATCAATGACCATCTTACAAGTGTAGTATGGATTTGGCATGGACATGGCCACTATTCTCTCTCTCTCATGGGCAGCTTACCCCAATTTGTACTCATATCATCAAGTATGGGTTCCAGATCTGAAATACTACCAAGGGGCTACACCTGAAACAATTCAAACTTTCTCAGGGTCATAGGAGTAACCCTATGGTGGTAAAGTACATATATGTGATAGGCAGGAGAATGCATGCCTATTATTTGCCAGTTTAGCTCATGAGCCCCCACTGATGTAATTGCCATTTACACAAAATCAATCATTATGACATTGGATCTTAAACAGAAAATATTTATTAAACAAGGCAAAAGCAAAAATAATTATAACATTATAGGTACTTAAGATAAAGCAAATGCCGTAGTAATGCCATACAATCCACACGAAAGAATGTGTCATACTCTCCTACCATTATACATACTGTCTGTGAGGGAGAATAGACATACACTTACAGAAGCCTAGAAGGAAGGTACATGAATAAGGAAAACCCAGATAGACTTTGATGTCTTTGGTGTGGACATGAACTGACAGTATGTGAAACTACTTCTTTGCTAGTTGCTCACCCCAGTGGTCCTCATTCCCTCCTGCCGGACAACTCTTTTCCTCTTTTTCTTTCAAGTTGATGAAACAGGGTCAAGCTCTTTTTACTCACATTTGTCCTTAAAAGGCTGCTGAAAAAGTGTTATGATATTATAGTGACAAGCAATTTCCTTAAACCAGAAAACTGCAAAGCTCCTCAAGTTGGCTCTCTCGGATAAGTAACCCCAAACAACCAGTGAATTTATCCAATCAGCTTCAGACTTTTGTGTATGACAATGCAGGTACTAAGCCTGTCTTCTCTCACTCTTTTTACTCTCAAATAAGAGAGAGTAGTAAAGAACAACCAGTCACCTCAGAGAAGTTTTACCTCTCATATTGTAAATGGGGTAAAAACACCTGCAGATTTTCCCAATCAGTAGGCTCCCAGTCCTTTCTTTGGCTCATCTGCAAAGCATTGTTTCTTTTTTAATCAGTAGCCTTCAGAAACAGCAATTGAAGCTTTCCTATAAGTCTATTCTTTCTTCTAGTATTTTCTTAACTCCACTCTTCCTGGCTTCTTCACTGACTCTAATGGCTCAAATCAGAAACTCCTTGTGGGTGATCTATGACTTATCTTTCCCTTATAAGTTAAAACTCACAAAATCCAAATTTCTGTCAGTCATGAAACCAAATTTTATTTACCCTTCCCACAGTCTCCAAACATCAACCACAAAATCACTTTAAAAGTCAGAAAATATGCAATAATCAACATGGACATTAAAAGATATGAATCTTATTGACCCAAGCAGTTGTATTCCGATCTGGATCTATCTATGTATTGATTGATATGTATCAATCTACATACACACACACATCACAATCCACACATAAAAATTATATATATATATGTATATATATATATATACATATATGTATACATACACATACACACAGATATAGCCATTTCTCTTATTTATTCTGAAACATCATAAATTGGTCAATGCTGCTAACTCTTTCGTGAGGTACTTCCTTTTAGGCACCTATGCCTGATCTACTTTATGCTATCAGCTGATTTTTAGTGTCATGAGATCTACTTGACTATTTTCTCAAACCTGAGTTTGCAGATAGCAAGAACTGACTATCAGCATTTTCATACATCATAGATTGACTTTGCTTTTGGTTCTCCTTAATCACAGATACACAAGCAAAATCATTTTGTGGGTTAACTATAGCAATATAGTTCTTTACAAGAGGGAAAGATCAAGTTACATAGTTATATGTAAGGTGGATTTGTTTTCAAACACAGTGAGATAAAATGATGGATAATATAAACATTTGAGTTTAACTTGTAAACTCAAGCTCATTGTGCCTGCACTATGTTGAATCATCATGATATTTTTATTGCTAAAATTAATGTAAACTTGTGAGGCTCTTGCTGGCAAACTGCCTTCTTTGTGTGTTCGTCTATAAATCAAGCTCTGGTCAGTAAGTGGGGAATATGAATACTGTCCTTGCCTCTACCAGCCCCCACCAAGGCTTAGAGGGATTTGTGGAATGTGCATGCTTATCTCAACTGGCCCCTATGGAGGCTTAGGCCCCTATGCTGTAGGAGTTGGTACTCCCATTGTCAGCAACCTCCTTAAGAAGAATAAAGAAATTAACTCCAATCAGGTCTCCACTGCTGTCCTGCTGGCTGCCCAGATCAAGAGTGAATCTTTTAGAGGTCAGAGCCTAAAAGCTCCTAAGCTCCACTCCACCTGTATACACACAAACAGTATAGCCATACAGCATTCAGATTTGTTCTGTAAAACTTGGACTCAGTGAAAGGGCTGCACTCGAAAATCTAGAAGATCACATGTGGCTTTGAAGTCACAGGTTCTCCACCCCTGTTCTAGACACTATGCTTAGACTGGGGAGAAAAAGAAAGACGAAAGACATTCCATGCTGGCAAGAAAACCATACTCTACTGGGGGAGACAATGAACAATTATGAACAAATAATGTACAAACATATGTATGTATATATATATATATATATACACATATATATGGGATAAATTGGAGCTAATCAAGAAAGATGGTATTAGCATTAAGAAGGATTTGGAAAAGCTTTGTGCAGAAGGTGGTATGTTAGCTGGGGACTTAAAGGAATCAAGGAGAAGATAAGGAGGGAGAGTATTCCAGGAATGGAGGATAGCCAGGGGAAAAGTTTGGAATAAAGAGATGGAGCGAAGAGACATGTGCAAGGCTCAAGAAGGAAGCCAGGGTTATTGGATTGGAGAGTGTGTGGGGATAAGGGGGAGGAAAAGATGTAAGAGGACTAGAAAAAAAGGAAGAGTTTTGAATGCCCAAGGATTTTAGATTTAAGCCTGAAGGTGATAGGGAACCACTGGAGTTTACTGAATATGGAGGTGACATGGTCAAACCTGTGCTTTAGGAAACTGAATGGAGGATGGATTGGAGTGAGGAGAGACTTGAAACAGGGAGACCAATCAGCAAGCTATCGAAATGATCCAAGTGTGGAGTGATGGGGGTCTTCAATGGGATGGTGGCAGTATCAAAAGAGAGAATGGAGTGTATGCAAAATGTCACAAAGGACTTATGACAGATTGACTCTGGGAGGTGAGAGTGCAGATTCAAGGATTTGGAGTTGTGAGCCTGTGGGATTAGGAGGTTAGCGAATCCCTAAACAGTAATAGCAAAGTTTGAAAGAGGACAAGGTTTGGGGATAAAAGTGATGAGTTTAGTCTTAGACTGAACTGAACATGTAAATAATGAGTTTAATATGTCTATAGGCCATCCAGTTCAAGATGTCTAACAGGCAGTTAGAGATTAAAATCTGGAAGTTAAAATCTTCTGCATTCCTATATATTAGCAACAAAGTCCAACAGCAAGAGATAGAAAGAGAAATCCCATTTAAAGCTAGAGTAGACACTATAAAATATTTAGGAGTTTACCTGCCAAAACAAACACAGGGATTATATGAACACAATTACAAGACACTTTTTGCACAAATAAAGTCAGATTTAAGTAAGTGGAAAAACATCTGTTGTTCATGGGTAGGCCGAGCTAATGTAATAAAAATGAATTCTACCTAAATTAATCTACTTATTTAGTGCCATACCAATTAAACTATCAGATAATTATTTTCTAGAGCTGGATAAAATAATATCAAAATTCATTTGGAAAAACAAAAGGTCCAGAATATCAAAGGGACTAATGAAAAGAAATGCTTGGGAAGGTGGCCTAGTGCTACCAGACCTCAAATTGTATTATGAAGCAGCAATTATCAAAATCACTTGGTATTGGCTAAGAAACAGAGGGGTAGACAAATGGAATAGACTTGGCACTCAAGACACAGTAGGCAAGGAATATAGCAACCTCCTGTTTGATAAACCCAAAGATCCCAGCTTCTGGGATAAGAACTCACTGTTTGACAAAAATTGCTGGGAAAACTGGTTAACTGTGTGGCAGAAATTAGGCATAGACCCATGCCTGACACCGTACACAAGAATAAAGTCCAAATGGGTACATGATTTAGGTATAAAGATTGATACCATGAATAAACTAGAGAAGCAAGGAATAGTGTATTTATCAGATTTATGAAGAGGGGAAGAATTTTTTTCTAAAGAAACGATAGAAAGCATTATGAAATGCAAGATGGATAATTTTGATTACTTTAAACTGAAAAGTTTTTGCACAACCAAACCCAATGCAACGAAAATTCAGAGGGATGTAGTAAATTGGGAAAAATTTTTTACGGCTAAGCTCGGGGATAAAGGCCTCATTTCTAGAATATATAGAGAACTGACTCAAATATATAACCATACAAGTCATTCCCCAATTGATAAATGGTCAAAGGATATGAACAAGCAATTTTCAGGGGAGAAATCAAAGATATCTATAATCATGTGAAAAAGTGCTCTAAATCACTATTGATTAGAGAGATGCAAATCAAAACAACTCTGAGGTGCCACATCACACCTGTAAGATTGGCAAACATGACAGAACAAGAAAATGATAAATGCTGGAGAGGATGTGGGAGAGTTGGAACACTAATTCATTGTTGGTGGAGCTGTGAGATCATCCAACCCTTCTGGAGAACGGTTTGGAACTATGCCCAAAGGGCTACAAAAATGTGCATACCCTTTGACCCAGAAATAGCGCTACTAGGACTGTATCCCCAAGAGATTATAAAAACGGGAAAGGGTCCCACGTGTACAAAAATATTTATAGCAGCACTCTTTGTGGTAGCCAAAAACTGGAAGTCAAGGGGATGCCCATCAATTGGGGAATGGCTGAATAAATTATGGTATATGAATGTAATGGAGTACTATTGTGCCATAAGAAATGATGAACAAGAAGACTTCAGGGAGGCCTGAAAGGACTTATATGATCTGATGCTGAGCGAAAGGAGCAGAACCAGGAGAACTTTGTGCACAGCAACGACCACAGTGTGCGAGAGTTTTTTCTGGTAGACTTGGAACTTTGTAATAACACAAGAACTTACTGAGAAAAAAAAAATCCTAATGTCGGTCTTCTAAGGCAAAATGCCTTCCACACTCAAAGAAAGAAATATGGAAGTCATTCACAGAATGTAGCAGATCATGTTTGTGTGTGTGTGGGTTTCAGTGTATTATGTTTTGATTTGTTATATGATTTCTTCCATTTATTTTAGTTCGACTACATAGCATGACTATAGTGAAAATGTGCTCAATAGGAAAGCATATGTAGAACCTATACAGAATTGTATGCTGTTACGGGGAGGGAGGGGGATATTGAGGGAAGGGTGGGGGGGATAAAATCTTAACTTTAAGGAAATGATTGTAAAACATTAAAAAAAATTAAAATTAAAATTAAAAAAAAATCTGGAAGTTAAAAGAGACATCAAGGCTGGACATGTAGATCTGATAATCCTTGATATAGAGATAATAGTAGAATTTGTGGGAGCTACTGAGGTCACCAAAAGAAATAGTGTCAAGGAAGCATAGGATAGCCCAGAATAGAACTGTGGGAGACACTCACCATTAGCCAGAGTGACCTGGAGCAAGATTCAGAAAAAGATAGTAAGCAGAAGTGGTCAGATAAGTAGGAGGAGATCCAGGATAGAGTAGTCTCATAAAAACTTAGAAGAGGATATCAAGAAGAAAAGGGTAAATGACAGCATCAAAGGTTGAAGTGAAGTCAAGAGCAATGAAGAATGGGAAAAGGCCATTAGATTCAGCAATTAAGAGATTATTGCTAACTTTGGAGAGAGTAATTTCAGTTGAATGATGAGGTTGGAAGTAAGACTGAGGTGAGTGAAAAAGAGTGTTGAAAGGAAATAGAGACAGTTCTTGTGGATGGTCTTTTTAAAGAGGTTAGCCACAAAAATAAAGAAAGATATGGAATAATTGCTAGAAGGGACAATTGGATCAAATTGGGGGTTTTTGAAGAAAGGGGAAATGTGGGCATATTTGTGGGCAATAGAAAAGCAGTCATCAGACAGGGAGAGACAGAAGATTAGTGAGAATAAAGATAATGGGATCTGGGGAATGAGGGTAATCTGCTGGAAAAGACATTTGTGAGGGTAGGGAGCTTGGCAAGGGGAAGGACTTCTAATATCTTTGGGATAACCTCTAATATCTTTGCAAGCTCTTAGATTCTATAATTCCTTTTTTAAATTTTTTTTATAATTAATTTATTTTTTTTCAGTTTTCAATAATCACATCCATAAGTTTTAAACTTTTCTCCCCTTCCTTCCCCCAAGATGCTATAATTCTGTAAAGCCTGCATAGGCCACATCTATATAACTATGGTGAACTCCAACCAGGACAGTAAAATTTACTCAGCTCAGTTCACCTCAAGTCATTTAACACTATGAAAGTTGTAAAATAACTTCTCCTAGGTGCCTACCACACCAACTATAGCAAACCTGGTTGATCCAATTTTATGATGTTAGACCAGTCTGTTTTATTCTTGGCACTGAAAGTAAGGTTTCATGAGCTGACAGGCAATTTTTATCTCTACTAAGAGGTAATCCTGGGAACAGAGAGGAGAATACAAAAGGAGATAGCATATTAAATATATTCCCCTTTCTAACCAAAAACAAAACAAAACAAAACTGTATAATTAGGGCTCACAAACAAAATGGGGAAAAATAAAGCTCACAATTTATTTTTTCTTCCATTTACAGTAATTAACTCTGTTTAATGGTTCCCCCATCAGAGTTGAAGCTAAGCATGACCTACTTGTCTACCCTAATTGGATCTCGATCTTAAAAGGTTACAAGGCCATGAATATTATACAAGAATAAAGGAGTGGAATTGGGTTGTGCAAATTACCTCTCTCAATTTCAGGAGCTGGGGATGTTGTGAGATGGAAGGGAAAGACAGCTGTGTCCTAAAGCTGCAGGGGATACAGCTGCTCCCAGTTTTGTGGACTCATTTAATGTCAGGACAGAGCCTCAGGCTCAGGGCTGGTGTTGGTCAAGGGATTGGTTAGAGACCAGCACTGAGATGCTGATTGAGAGACTGAGTAGAAGGACCACCTAGAAGGAGAGGGGTGTAGTTGAATGCTGCAGCAAGAACTGCAAAAGAGAAAAAAAAAAGAAAACAAGTCCTTGGTGATATTGGGGCTGTCAGGGGCTATACATGCAGAAGTGTGAACAGAGAGCTTGCATTTATGGTCAGAGTACAATAATACTTGCTGGACTATCTCCAGTCATCCTGATGAATATCTGATCACTGGACTGAGATGGCTCAGCAGGAGCAAGTGAAGCTGGTGACCTTGCACAGCCCTCCCTCACTCAAAACAAAGTAAAGTGCAAGCCATGTCATCATTTCCCTGATGTCATGGTCTTCTTTGAAAACAAAGGATCAACACAACCTGTGAGTAGACTGAGCTGCCTAAGTGGGGATCCAGCTAGCCAGGTAACCCAGCTCATCCCCTCCCTTTTGTCCTCCTCCCCTCTTCCTTTGAGGTAAACTGACTAGATGTGTTTCATTTTTTCCTTCCTTCCTTCCTTCCTTCCTTCCTTCCTTCCTTCCTTCCTTCCTTCCTTCCTTCCTTCCTTCCTTCCTTCCTTCCTTCCTTCCTTTCTTCCTTCCTTCCTTCCTTTCTTGTCATTTCCAAAACCTTAAACCCAGAGCACACTGAAGGCCACAGGTTGGACAAAAATAGGTCCCTGCCCAAGTTCCACTCAATGGCTGGCTTACAGTGATTTCCAACAGTAACAATTTCTGTTTCCCTCCCAGCGTGATTTAGTTCTTTTTTTTTTTCTTTTGCCCATCAAAAGGGTAATTCCCTGACTACTTCTTAAAGAGGCCTATTCACTCAATGGGTATTACCTCCCTCTAAGTCAGCACCTGAAAAGGTCAAGGTCTTCCACTGCATCCTGGGCCATCTCTAGCCATCCTGATGAATATCTAGTCACTGGATCCAGATGACTCAGGAGGAGAAAGTGAGGCTAGTGACCTGCACAGCCCTCCCTCACTCAAAACAAAGTCAACTGCAAGTTGTGTCATCATTTCTCTGATGTCATGGTCTTCTTCAAAAACTAAGGACGAACACAAGAATACTTAGAGGGTTTGACAACAATACATTTGAGGAGTGGGCTCAGTGTGAATCATAGTCAGAGATCTAAAGCCAGAAGTCATTTATCCCACCTCACTCATTTTACAGATGAGACAGTTGAGGCCCAGGAAAGTCAAATGACATGCCCATGATCACTCAGTGTCAGAACAGGTCATGTAAACCTAGGTCCTTGGACTCCAGACCTGAGTGCTTTTCCTTCCCCTGAATATGGTGATTTCAGTAAGTGTAGGAAAGAGAGTTAGTGATGGGTGCCAAGGTAAGTGCTAATCCAGGGAGCCTTGGCTCCTAATTTTGACCTGGCTCTGAGAGATATTGCATTTATATATCTTTTTCTGCCTCATCTGATATTAATTATTTGACATGGCTATCTCTATTGTTATATCTTTTAAGGGATATTATATGTATGTATATATTTGTATGTATATAAATGTATATGTGTATACACATACACCCATACACACATATACGCACATATATATATACATATGTATGTGTGTGTATGTATATATATATATATACACACAATAATAATAATAATAATTAAGGGATAAGGGCAATGGACAGAGTGCCAGGTCTAAAATCAGGAAGACTCATCTTCCTGAGTTCAAATTCAGCCTCAAACACTTACTAGCTGTGTGACCCTGGGCTAGTCACTTCACCCTGTTTACCTTAGTTTCCTCATCTTTAAAATGAGCTGGAGAAGGAAATGGCAGACCATTCCAGTATATTTGCCAAGAAAACCCCAAAAGCAGTCATGAAGAGTTGGACACACCTAAAACAATTGTATAAGAACATTAAGGGATCTTGAATATTTTTGACACATGGGGGAGGGAGAGGGAGAAAGAGAGGAAGAGAGATCTTGTTAGAAGACAGAATGTTAGTTGATGACCTCCTAAATCAAATGCATTTTTATAATCAATGAACATTAGGCTGCAGAAGAATTCCTTATTTGATAATAATTGCTAGAGACCCTGGAAAGCAGTTTGCTTGAAATTAGGGGTAGGTAAATAGCTTACACCATATAGTGCAATAAGTTGAAAATAAATACATGACCTAAACATAAAGCGTCACATCACTGAGAGAGAAAGAGAAAGAGAGAGAGACAGACACAGAGAGAGACACAGAGAGAGACAGAGAGACACAGAGAGAGACAGAGAGAGAGAGACAGAGAGACAAACAGAGAGACAGAGGGACAAAGACAGAGAGACAGACAGAGAGAGAAAGACAGACAGACACACAGAGACAGAGAGACAGAGACAGAGAGACAGACAGAAAGAGAGACAGACAGACACAGAGAGACAGACAGACACAGAGAGAGAGAGAGAGAGAGAGAGAGAGGGAGAGAAAGAGGTGGGGGGAGGGAGGGAGGGAGAGAGAGAGAGAAGATTGGATCCCTTTACAGCTATGTCTGGGAAAGAATTTTTAACTAAGCAAATAGAGAAGATATCACAAAAGATCAAAAAGGTTATTTCAATTACATGAAATTGAAAGGCTTTTGCATGAAGAAAATCAATATAACTAGAATAAAAAGAAAATTTGTCTATTGAGAGGAAAAAATGTTCTATCAAACATTTCTGATAAAGGTATGATAATCAAGATATATAAGGATATAACCCAAACCTATTAGACTAAGAGTCATTCCCCACTGGACAATTGGTCAAAGGATATGAACAAATGGTTCTAAAAAGACTAAATTGCAAACTGTTAACAACCATATGAAAGACTGCTCCAAACCATTAATAATAATAATAATATGAGTTAAAATAATTCTGAGGTTTTGCTTCATATTTAGGAAATTGACAAAGTTGAAAAAAAGATGAAAAGTCAATGCCGAAGAGATTGTGGAGGGAAATAGCCATGCTAATTTGCTGTTGGTGGAACCATGAATGTGACAATCATTTATGCTTTAAAAAAAAGTACCTGAAATGTCCATGCCTTTTGACCCAGACTTCCTATTTCTGGCCATGTGCTCAAGGAGATCAGCCAATTAATCAATAAACGCTTTTTAAGTGACTACCACATTCTAGGCACAAGGGATACAAAGAAAAACGTGATAGCTCTTGACCACAAAGAGCATACAGTCTAGCCAGGGGAGATAATATGTACATAGATAGGTCTTTTAAAAATAATCAAAAGAGATAGAAAGTGATTTGGGGGGTGTTGCCCTAGATGCTCTCAGGAATTGAGAAAGGCTTTGTATAGCAGGTAGTACTCGTGAAAGGACTCTAAGAAACTAAAGTGAGGAGGGAGTACAGTACATTTGAGTCTTGGGGGACAGACAAGGAAAAAGCATAGAGGTAGGAGATGGAGTGTCATTAAAGGAGTAGTAAGTACAGCCTATCATATCCATTAACCATCATCTTATATCTCTCCTCAACTCCTTAAAAATTTCCTTCGCAGTCTGGTTTCTGACGTCAGCATCAATTGAAACTATCCTCTCCCAAGTGACCAATGATCTGTTATATTAAATGTGAAATCTAATGGTCTTTTCTTAACACTCATCCTTGAATTCTCCGCAACATTTGACAATGTTGACCAACTTCTCCTCCCAGAAATTTCATTCTCTGCTGGTTTTCATGACAATGCTCTATCTCAGTTCATTTGTTACCTCTCTAACAATTCCTTCTCAGTCTTCCCTGTTGGATTTTCATCCATCTCATGCCCACTAACTGTGGATATTCCCCATCATTATGTCCTCACCCTCTTCTCTTTGCTGTCTTTAGCAGATGGCAACCTACATGGGTCAAATCAAGCCCACCACTTTTGTTGTATGCCATGGGAGTAAGAATGATTTTTACAATTTTAAATAATGTTTTATTGTATTTTTAAGAAGTGTAAAAGTCATTCTTATCTCATGATTCTACCAAAACAGGTAGTGAGTGTGGTTTAGCCCTTGGGATGAGTTTGTAAAACCTTGCTCTTGCTTATTGATCTCATCAGTTCCCATAGGTTTACTTGTCATCTTACTGAGATGATGCAGAAATCTATATATCCAGCCCTAGCATGACAGGAGCATTGGTCTACCTGCATCCCATTCCATCCCTTACTTCTCCTTCCCCAACCCCACCCCAAACCAGATTTTCCTTGAAAGGTGAGAGGTTGCTAAGGCTGGCTGAAACCATACCCTCTTTGAAGTTGTTTCCTGGTAGTCTCTGGTCATAATGTGGCTTCCTGGTCACCGGGGAGTATTCAAGAGGCCCATTCACATGATGTTAGGGCTCTTTAGACTTGATGGATGTTCCAGGACCACATGAGTCATCATATTCTGCCAGGCTAACCAGATTTATGTTTCCATATGAAAGTGAAGGAAGAAGGAGTCCCCTCTACCTAACAAACTTTCCATGTAAAGGCTAAACAAACTTGTTTTTCTTAGCTATTGAATGACAAGCTATTGAGTATCTCCTTTTGTTCCTACACCAAAATTAAAGTAAAAGAGCACATTCTTGTCTCAAGATTGCTCAATTATATCTAATTTTTCTCTTTATCTCCAGTCCTACATGACCACCTGTTTATCAAACTTTCAAACTGGATGTCCTAGAGATATTTCCACCTCTACATGTCCAAAGCAGAACTCATTATCTTTTACCCCCAAATCCAGTCATTATCTGACTTCCTTATATCTGTCAAGATTCCCACCATCTTTCTAGTCACCATCTTAGGGTCATCCTCAACTCCTATCACCCCCATATTCAATCCATTACTAGTTCTTGTCATTCTCATATATGTTCCCTTCTCTCCATTCATGTAGCCAGCACTCCAGTTCAAGCCCTTATTACTTCTCATCTACATTATTTCAATAGCCTTCTAATTGATCCCTTTGCCTTAAGTCTTAATCTTCCTTTGATTTGAAGTGCAATGGAAAGAGAACCAGGCCAGAAGTCAGGAAGACTCATGTTTCTGAGTTAAAATCTAGCCTCAGAGACTTACTAGCTGTATGACCCTGGGCAAGTCAATTAAACCTGTTTGCCTCAGTTTCCTTGTCAGGAAAATGAGCTGGAGAAGGAAATAGTAAACACCTCCAGTATCTTTCCCAAGAAAACCTCTAAATGGGCTCATGAAGAACTGGACATGACTGAAATGACTGAACAAGTTGCCAAAGTGATTTTCCTAAAGTCCACATGACATTGTATCTCTCAGATGCTTTGTACTATTTCCCATCATTCTCCATCTCTTCAAATCCTCAACTTTCTTCGATATTCAGTTCAGCTGACACCTTCTGCAAGAGGCTATTCCTGGTTGCCCTATTTACAATTAACCTTCCCCTTCAAAATTACTTTGTAAATACTTTATATTTATTTCACATATATATATATACACACATATATGTGTGTGTATTACATTGTCATGGTATTAGATGACACCCTATTTTCTAGAGTTATGGTCCAGCAAGCAAGCTATGCCCTGAGCTTGGCATAACAACAATCCCTTATGTTCATCCTCTAAGTGATCTGGCTAAATGTAATACTTTGACCAAGCACCACGTGTTCTCTGAGGGATTTATGATTTTACTAGCTTCCCTATTTCCCAGGGACCTGAGAGCCAGAAGTAGTAGACATGCTGCAACAGAAAGCCTTCAATCAAACCTCTTGACATCCTAATAATTTCTGTACTTGTAACTACTAAGTGAACAGAAGCAGAGGCTGAACTCTTGTTCCTGCCATGCTAACTCTGGTTCTGTACCCTGTTGAACAATCATGAGGCTCAACAACCCTAAATGCTTGATAGAGTTACGAGGCTCCATGATTCTAATAACTTGGAGATTGTTCCCATAGGACTCAGCAATGCCTGTATTGTCCCAAAGATGCCTGCACAGATGGGCCTGCTGTGGTAACTGTTTACTCAAGATCTAAGAATGATGGTGTTGGATCCCACCTTCTCATGGATAAGGGTTAAATACCCTACCCCTGCCACAATGTCTTCTCGGGAAGGTGGACTTCCACTTGCAAGCATTTTTGTCACTTTGAAATTAGACTTCTGTTTGATCCCTGACTCTTCTGTCTCTAATCTGTTCTGGCTACCCACAGGTTAGAGACCTGTTCTAGTCCTGTTGAAAATTGTACCACATTACATTACATTATGTTACATTATATTATATTATATATATTATATTATGTATCTTCTATATATAAACATACACATTTTCTCCCATGGTTAAAACAAACTCCTTGACGGCAGGGAAGGGATTGTCTTTGGTGTACGTGTGTGTGTGTGTATGCATGTGTATGTGTGTATACACACAGGGTCCTCCTCAATGCAATAGTAAGTGCCTAATTCACATGTAATTATTAGATGACTACAGCAATGTAAATATGCAGAATAATAAAAAGAAACAATGCTGTCTACTTGTAATAACCAAGGTTAACCTTTGTGAAGAACTTGGAAAAACGTATTTTCATCCTTTTATTGCAAAGCTAAGAACAGGGGGATTTGGAATACAATATGCTGCCAGGCACAGCTAATGTGCTGATTTGGTAAACTTTTTCCCTCTTTTAAAATTTTTATAACAAAGATTTAAAGGGATATAAGATTTATACAAAGATTTAAAGGTCCACCAAATGGGAAGAAGGAAAGGATAGTCAGAAATGAATGTGATATGACAAAAAAATCAATAAAAATAACATTAAAAATAGTCACAATGGGGTCTTGTATTCTCTACATCTTTAAATTAATTATGTCTTGACTCAGTCTATGATCTGCTGTGGAATATCACAAAGTCTGCCTGAGCCCTACTAACACTCTCATTAGAAATAGTTTTATTATCTTTAGATGAGTGTCATCTATGGGAAAAGGGACTTAAAGATTAAAAGTTGTTGATTTTCCATTATCATTTCTTTTTGTATTTATAATGTCCCAGATTTTTTTCCACACCTTTAGTATCTTATCCTCCTAAAGATATTATAAATTGATTCCCTCAATGTCCTCACAATTCTGTCACTCCCAGCACTGATCTCTCTAATATATATTTGGTTGAATCCAGATGCTTTTCTCCTCTTAGTTCTTTTAAGTGTTATTTATATCCACTCTAAAAGTAAATTGGGTACCATAATGTCAGAATCTGTGTGATGGCTCTACTGTCCTTGATAGTTGAAAAAAATGTGTTGTAAAAATCTTTGCTATATGATAAAAATGACATTATCTAAATTATTTTATTCATTCAGTGTTATATTAATCCAACTACAAAATGATTACTTTATTGAGGAAAAAACCAATTCATTTAGGAATACAAAAAGGTAAAAAAAATCTCAAGGGAAATAATAAATTTTAAAATGCAGAAAGAAAACAGGTCTATCTGGCATTACCAGATCTTAAACTATACTACAAATCAGTAAACATTGAAACAATTCAGTACTGGTTAAAAATTAGAAAGGTTGATCAGTGGAATAGATTAGGTATACAACATATTGAAGCAAATGAATCTAATAGCTGAATGTTCAGTAAATCTAAAGACTCCAGCAACTTAGGTAAGGACTCACTATCTGACAAAAAAAAGCTGCTGGGAAAACTAGACCACAATCTGGCAGAAATTAAAATTAGACCAACACCTTACACCATTTACCAAGATGAACTCCAACTAGATACATGACCTAGATATAAAAAGTCACATCATCAAATTAGAGGAACAAGGAAGACATTATCTTTCAGAACTACTTAGGTAAATAATTTGTCACCAAACAAGGCATACCAAGGATTACAGAAGTTAACTAGACAGTTTTGATAGCATAAAATACAAAAAAGATTTCGCACAAATAAATTCAATGCTGCTAAGATTAGAAGACAAACCATTAACTGGGGGGAAAATCTTTGTATGAAGTTTCTCTAATAAAATTGTCATTTCCAAGCTATAATGCAAGGAATAAAGTCAAAATTATAATCACAAGATCCATCCCCCAATGATAAATGATCAAAAAATATGGATATATAGTGTTCAACAGAATAAATTCAAGCTACCTAAGGTCACATGAAAAAATACTCTAAATTAGTAATAATCAGAAGGCAAATTAAAGAAACTCTAAGGTTCCACCAACCTCACATCCATCAGATTGGCAAAGTTGACAAAAAAGGAAAATGATAAATAGGGGGCTATGGGGAAACAGCAACATTGATGCATTCTTGGTGGAATTGTAAATTTGTACATCCATTCTAGAAAGGAATTTGGAACTATACCCCCCCAAAAGATACTAAATGGCATGCTCTTTGATCCTGTGATGCAATTTCTAGGCTGTTAGTCCAAAGAAATCAAAGAGAGTGGAAAAAATACTTTATGCACAAAAATATTTTTAATAGCTGTTTCATGGTGATAGAGAATTAAAAACTAAAGGTGGGCCCATTAATTGGGGAATGGTCAAACAAATTAAAGATATGAATGGACTACTTTTATGCTTTAAGAAATTACAAAAATATGGCTTTAGAGTAACCCAAGAAGGTTTGTATAAATGGATACAAAATGAAGTAGCCAGAACTAGGAAATGAATCTTAGGCAATAATAACAGTATTCTAAAATTGAATAATTTTTAAAGACTTAATTTCTGTATGGCCCTGGACATGTCATTTAACCCTGTTTGCCTCATTTCTCATCATACCTTTCTCATCTGCAAAACAAGCAGGAGAAGGAAATGGCAAACCACTCCAGTATCTTTGCCAAGAAAACTCCAAATGGAGTCACAAAGAGTTAGACACAGCTGAAAAATGACTAAACAACAATAACAAAAAAGAATGAATAAATAAGATGAAAAAGTGTGGTGTACAATTAAAACAACTTAATTCTGACATAATTAAATTATTGATGATAAAAAAATGGAATCATGGCAGTGATTACCCATGATTCCAGAGCTCTGACACCTGCCTCTTAACAAAAACAGACTAAATATGAAAAATGAGATACGAATTTTTGGATATGGCCAATATGAGAATAAGTTTTCCTTAACTGTGCATATTTGTTACAAGGGTTTTCATTTTCTTTTTCTTTTTTTCATGGGGGCTGAGGAATGGAGAAAAAATGCTTAACATTTGAAAAATAATATTTAATTTTTTAAAAATCTGTTATTTCCACTTTTTTTCTCTTTGCTGTCCTTCAATTCTCATCTTCAAGCCTTCAGGATGACTTCACTTAGTTGGATTTCCCATCCAGTTCCCTTCTAAATGTTTTTATCCTCTACTGCTTCTCACTGTTTTACGAAGCAATACCACTAATAATCTTCCATCATCCTTCTCTGTAAGATTTTATAAACAAATGTATATTCTATACTGATGCTGCCTTAGGCTGTTGTATCTCTCTGCTTAGAAAATAAGTCAATGTCTGTTGACTAATGTGCTTTTTAGGCCCATTGGGGCCCCTTGTTATTTCAATTGATTTATACCAATTAGACTTCTATATTAAATTATTGCAGCATTTGTCTACATCCAGTGTCTACATTCTGTCCACATCCCGTTTTTTACCATCAATAACTTAATTATGTCAGGATTAAGTCATTTTAATTGTAGACCACATCTTTTCATCATATTTATTCATTCTTTTGGGGTGTTTCGTTCAGTCATTTTTTAGCTGTGTCTAACTCTTCGTGACTCCATTTGGGCTTTTCTTGGCAAAGATACCGGAATAGTTTGCCATTTTCTTCTCAACCTCATTTTACAAAGGGATGATGAGAAATGAAGTAAACAGAGTTAAGTGATTTGTCCATGGCCACACAGCTAGTAAATGTCTCAGGCTGGATTTGAACCTGTGAAGATAAGTCTTGTGACTTGAGTCTTAGAGCTCTCTATTAATTTTGGTCTTTATTGTTTCGGGTTGCTGATCTGACAGCACAGACAGATGATTCACAATTAATGGCTGAATCAATAACAAGTCACTTCCTGCATGTTAGAATACAACACAATGATGTTGTATGAATATAGAATATATAGAATACAACATACTGATGGTCACCAAGTCCAAAGTTTTCCATTTCTTTTCTCAAAGGCAGTTTTCATAATATAGAGCTGCTCTGTGGTCTGATGGTTATCTCATTCCTTATCCCCTATCCATATTTTCCAACATATTCCTCATTCTTCCATATTCCCACCTTTATAGTGAAGCCACCAAATTTTAAAGCATATGCTGATTTAATTTCGAGGGTCCTTTAAAGTTCTTTATAGAATTTCGTTACCACTTCATTCTTGGTAACAGATGCTGATACATAAGCTATTTTCATCCTTGCAAATACTTGACTAAATGTCTCATGGAATAATGTTTCTAGTTGCCTTTAGATGAGCAACTAAACCGGAGCTGGCAATTTAGTACAATGCAAAGAACAGTGGATTGGGAGTCCAAAGACCTGTGTTTGAGCCCCAGTTCTTGTATTTATTACCTTTGAGATCTTCAGCTAATCACTTTATCACTCCAAGCCTCAGATCCCCCAGCTATAAAATAAAAGGGTTTGACAAAATGACCTCTAAGTTCCTTTCCAGCTCTAAATCTATGGTCCTATGAATACTTCTAAAGCAATCCCCTGAGCTATCTTGCAATTTTCTTCTTTCTTCTTATATTTATAGCAAGAATGTCAAAATTTACATGATTCATTTCCTCTTGTAATATGCTCCTTACTACACTGGATAAGGATCTCACATTTACAATACCAATATCTAAGTTAAAGTTTATAGCTATTTTAAAAATTGTGTGATTCTTGGTCCCCTTTCCCACTATTTTCACTTCAGAAACTGAAGGGGGTTGCATTGCCCTAGGTGCCATTTGGGGGGAAAAAGCAACTCCGTTTTTAATTTAGTGATAGCCAAAGAATTCAGTCCCAAGTGGGCAGATTGGTGATGAGCCTCTTTTCTGAATAGGAATTTGAAATGAGAAAGGAAAGAGAAACACAATTTTAGGTTCTCGAAGGTAACCGTTTGTCTTCCAAGTAAACAGAGGAAATTCAATCTAGCACATTATTCCTAATTTATTTCTTCCGACCAGTCAATAGGCCCAGTGTTGTCTGGATTCTCAGACTCCTAAACTGAAGTAAATTTGGATTGGCAAGACTTCATTTTTAGGACCAGCTTCCTAACCTTAATATGTGGAGGATCTCCAGGTCCCCCAAATATTTCTCCCATGAGATTCGTTGTTAGCATTGTACATATTACACTGCTTTTGGTAAAAGCTTTGTTGGCTCTTTTGGAGGTTACCTGTTCTTAACTAACCTGGTCAATTTCCTCGAAACAAATTTACTGGTCACTTATGGCTGTTTTGATCATTTGGGTGATTTAGTTCACCTTCATTGGAAGTTAATTTTTTACTCTCAGCTAGTATTTAGGCCCTAGGGAAGACCAAAGCCAGGGCCTTTTTGGTCAATATGTCCCTCACGTTTGCCTTCTGAAAAGAGGCTCCCTACCACCAAATTGAACTTATCTCTCCATTTCAAATCCTACATCTCCCTTTTAGAACTTTCAGTAGGTTCCTCTTTTCAGACTGAGGAACTTTTCTACCTCACAGGTCATTTGCAGAGATGACATTATGCTTAATATGCTGGGTCCTGAACCCAATGAATAATTAAAACTCAAATAAGCAACTCCATTCTTTTCCTAGCTTTTCATTTCTCATTAATAAAATGAGAATCTAATTCTCAGTAATTAAAGGTGCTTTACTTCCAGTGGTCTTTGTAGTAAAAATGTACTCTGCAAAGAACAACAATAATTGTAAACAATTCTCTCCACCAGGAAGAGGAAGGTGATGAAAGAAAGATGTGAAGAAAGCCTCATGTTGATATGACTGAAATGCCTTAAATTTTCCTATGTGGCTACTATACTGATTTGTGGCATTTTGCCCTCATTTCTACAAGGATTATTTTTGTGAAGTTAATCTTGAAGAATAGATAGTGTGCTAACAAATTGTTAGAGAATAGCTAGCACTTTCTTTTAAAAATGCACCCCTACTATGCAACCACTACCCCCATCCTCAGATCAAGGGCCAAGAAGTCTGTTTAATCAGTACTTAACACCTTCAGAGAAACAGATGTCACTGTTTTTTTGAGGAAGTCCAAACTTTCACTAATTTCACCTCTGCTTCCTGGGTTGATCATTCTAGGTCAGTAATATTAAAACTTTCTTGATGACACTTTCCTAGCCACAAAATGACTTGGGGGGACACAGTGGACATGCAGGGGAGTTGGCAATGGCTCTGCCAGCTGCTGCTGTGAATGTGTAGGTAAGAAGTTAGGGTTATAACTGCCCTAAAAAGTTGATGCCCATAGCAGAAGGAAGGAGATTGAGGGTAGGAGTGTTGGGCCTTAATGGACAAAGGGTACATATGGTTGCACTGGAGACAAGCACCATAGGGAGAGTAAAATGGGATTCAGCTTCCTACCCTCCAATTTGTTGATCACATACCCTTTTGGATCTAGTTATAACATTTTATTTTGGAGACAATGTTCTAGATATACTGAATAATTTTCCTCTTAAAAAAAACTTGATTATTTAAAATGAAAAAAAAAACATTTGGATGCAAAGTTTGAAACCTGGGACATTATTGTTGTTACCAAAAAATATTTATTACTGAAGTAATCATACCAAAGTAGCATAGATTTGACTATTCCTCTGTTTAACACTAATGTCTTTCATAACCTGGGTCCAATTTTTTTCTCTTCAAATTTATTTTATATAATTTCCCCCTCACAGACTCTGTTTCACACAAACCAGTTTTCATGATGTTCCCCATACAAGACATTCTCTTTTTTGAAAAATCTTATAGACTACCTCCCATGCCTAGAAAGCTCTCCCTCCTTACCCCTACATCTTACAATCCTTAGTTTATAATAATAGCTAATTTTTATGTAGCATTTACTATGTGCCAGCTACAATGCTAAGCATTTTATAATTTGATAATTTGATCCTCACAGCAACCCTTGGAGGTAGGAGCTCTTATGATCTCCATTTTACAGTTGAGAAAAATGAGGCAGACAGAGGTTAAATAATTTCCCCATGGTCACATAGCATCTCTGCCAAGAAAATTCCCCAAATGGGGTCACAGAGAGTCAGAAACAACTGAACAACACCAAAAAGTCCACCTGGACAGGTAACAAAGATGGACAATGAATGAACAGGATGACAATAATTGCCTAGAGAAAATGATACTAAACTGCTCTCTGCCATTGGAACCTACATTTTATTTTTTTATCAAAAACATCGTCCCAATGTGCGAATCATAGAACCCACACAGTTTCCAAAGAGTTAAAATAATAGATGACCCAACAGAAAATGAAAAGATACTTGGAGGTTGTAAGGAAGGCACAGCATATTTCCCTAGCTGATTTATGAGTGAGGGGTACCATAAATGGTGTCAATCAGTCAATTAACATTTCAAGGTGCCTACTATGCACCAGGCATTGAGCTAAGCCCTGGAAGAAAGTAGCATGGGGGAGGGGAAAGAATCCTGCATTTGGAGAGAGAAGACCTGGGTTTGAATTTCAATTTTGTTGCTTACTACTTGCGTAGCCCTGTGAAAGTAATTTCACCTCTCTGGGTTTCAGTTTCCCTTTTTGTAAAATAAGGGGGTTGGACTAGATGATCCCTAAGGTCATATCCATTCTAAACCTTTGATCCATTCTATGATCCCATAATTGACTAAAAATACCTACCACCCATGGTTGCAATGAGCATCAAAGGGTATCATAATTACAAAGCACTTAGCAAACCTTAGAGCACCATAGAAAGGTTGGCTATTAGACTATTATTGTTCACAGCTGTGGACAAGTAGATACTACTGCCATAATGAATGATAGACCACAGTAGACAGATCCTGTTGTGACCTGGATAGGCAGTCAAGAGAGTCTGGAGGAAGCCTTGGACTTTCCACTTATTCAGTTCCTCAAGTCTTCAGCTTTCAACAGCAATGGCCCCCTTTTGTTTGAATCTGCCATGCTTACAGGTATCCTAAGAAAAGCTTTTGCCACAGCCTGCATCAGAATACAGGTCACTGCAGGACCTGAGGAGATATGGGTTCCTTCCAGGTACAAGGAGCAGTTATGTGGGAGACTGAAGCCCCAAGGAAGACTCGTGTACTCTAAACAGCAGATGTATATTAAATGATTTGAAGCTGCAGTGGATTATGTCCTTCTTATGACACTATTGCTGCTGCTCTGGATAGAAAACAATCTGTTGTCTCTTATTTGTCAGATTTGAGCCCAAGGAATTATTATTATTTTGAAAAATTGGAAGTGACTGAGAGATTTGGTCACTCTGATCGACCCCAGGGCCATTTGTGCAGAGAGGAGGGACTAAGAAATCTTGAGGTCTTTCCCTCTTCGTGCCACTTTAATAAGGAATGGACCACAATTCTTCAGAAGTGAATCTTCCGATTGAACCTGATTCCACTGGGCTAATATAGATACATCATAGAGGTGAATATTGTGCTTGGTCATAAAATCCTAATTTTCAGACAGTATCTCAAAAATGATGGTAAGGGGCAATTATTAGTTACTCTATAATTAACTGTTTCATAGGAACTCTTGGCATGGAAACTCCCTCCACTATTATAGATCTGTTGTGTGAATTTATACTATTGATTTCTGGGTCACCAACAGGTTAAGGAAAGTACTGTGGTCCCACAACTAGTATGTGTTCAAGGTCAGTCATGAGGCCAGATATTTCTGACTCTAGGCAGTTGGTAGTAACGTGGATGGAGCACTGAACCTTGACTCAGGAAGACCTGAGTTCAGATACAGGCTCAGATATTTATTAGATATGTAACTCTAGACTAAAGTCACTTTAACCTCTATTTGCCTCAGTTTCCCCAGGTGTAAAATGGAGATAATAAGTCTCTCTTTCATAGGGTTGTTGGGAGGATCAAATGAGATAGTGTTTGCTAAAAATACTTGATACAATCGGTACCATTCCCTTCCCTTTCCCAGGATCTTTGAAGAAAAACTGATGATCTAAATGCTAAGAAGTTGTTGCTTTACAAAAGATTCTTTTGCGATAATAATAATGCCTCAAGGATCAAATATAAATTCCATTCCATTTGACAACAAAAACCTTTCACAACCTGGCTGCAACCTACTTTCTGGCATAATTATATATTACTCTCCTTTCTGCACTTACAATCCAGCCAAACTGGCCTTCTTACTATTTCTCACACTTGACACTTCATCTCTCACCTCCATTCCTTTTCATTGACTGTCCCCCATACCTATGGCGGCACTCCTTCCTCCTCTCCACCTCTTACAATCTTAAAGATTCCTTTAAAGCCCTGCTCAAGTATGACTTTTTACATGTAGACTCTCCAGAATGCTCCTCCTGTTAGTGCCCTCCATCCCCAAACTATCATGTATTTATTTTATATACATTTTTATATATATATATATACATGTCATCTTTCCTGATAGAACATAAGCTCCTTGAAGGCAGGAGCTGTTTCATTTTTGTCTTTGTATCACTAGTGAGGAGCATAGTGCCCAGCACAGAGCACATGCATAATAAATTATCAAGGGTTGACTAACGTTAATGACAAATGTATTTTAGGCTTTACAATTTCCAAAACACTTTCATATATATATATATCACTTAATTTGATCCTTAAATCAATACTGTGTGTTAGACAGGGCACATGTTATCATCTCCATGTCACAGATAAGAAAATCGGCCCAGGGATAAAAATATGGCTTATACAAGATTACGGGCAGCTAAGTGACACAGCAGATAGAGTGTAGGCCCTGGAGTCAGGGGGACCTGAGTTCAAATTTGGTCATGGATACTTACCAGCTGTATAAACCTGGGCAAGTCTCTTAACCCTCTTTGTCTCAGTTTCCTCATTTATAAAATGAACTGGAGAAGGAAATGGCAAACCATTCTACTATCTTTGCCAAGATTACAGTCAGACATGACTGAAATGATTCAAGGACAGCAATGAGATCATAATGGTAGAACCAGAACAAAAGCCCAGAATTTAAGGTTCCTAAGTGAGGGCTCTTTTCATGTTCTAGGATTTGCTCCCCAATAATAATGCATTACATATGAGTGGCACTTTACATTTCTAATGCCTTTTCACATACATTATCTCATTTGATCCTTACAATAATCCTATTTCATATTTTAAATGCACCGGGGGAGCTTGCCTATGATTCAGTTTATTAAATTTATGGTTATATGTTACTTTTCACAAACATATCAGTTGGGCAAATGGATATTTCTCTATAGTGATTACAGACGTTGGGAAAATCATGTATGAAATGCTCTTTGTTAAACTGTTAAATGCCTATTCAGAATATAATCAGCATGCTGAAGAAAGATGTCACTATTAATGCATGTGTCAAAAAGAGAAAAGACTAAAGGATTTTTAAAAATTAGTTATCAAGAATGTTTTTAAGTTGTCATTTTGTACTGGTGAATACATTGGTTTTTACCAGACTATTCATTCAGTTTAACCCAATTCAATTCAACTATTTATTGACCATTGTAGCAGTAGCTGTGGTTATGAAATTAAAGGGTCTAAGGTCAGATCCTGACTTGTTCCCTGTGGATCAGTGAATAAAAAAAACTGATTAAGCCCTACAATGTGCCAGACACTATGCTAAGAGCTGAAAGTACAAGCAAGAAAAAAAGAGATGGTTCCCCTCCTCAAGGAGCTGAAAATCTAATATAGGGAAAAGAACACACAAAAGGAAGCTGAAAAGGAGGGTAGGGTAGAGAAGGGCATGATGAACACCAAAAATGCACATCTGCTTGTGACCCTGGGCAAATGGGTCCCTGAACTCAGTTTGTTTGGTCTCCATGATCTTTCAGGTCCCTTCTCACTTCAAATCCTAGGATGTCCTCTATTCATTTCAACAGACATTTAACATTTTTGAACTCTTGCCTGTCTCCTCATTCTTTTCTACTATATCCAGCACTTTACAACAAGATCGATATTGTGTTTACGTTCCGAATTTCTGGAGGAGCAAATTTTGCTGTTATCCTCTACAAGTCCATTGCCTGCCTTCCATCCCTTTCCTTTTTTGGCCTTTTGCAGAGTTGACTATGAATATGATTCCCCTTGTCTTCCTTGCCAGGAAGCATGGCACCATTTTTCAACTTAAGCTTTTCTTTGAAGAACCACATTGTTGAGAATTCACATTACCAATCGAGCAAGGTTAAGATCATTGTTGGCTTGGCAACACGTATTGGTCTTGATTCATGTTTACATAGAACTAACTATTACAGTAGATCACAACCGAGCTCAGACTCTTTTACTGGCTTTCTGTCACATTACAAATTGATTTTAAAATACACATGCCTTACAAAGGCTGGAAATGCCTTGCCTATGCTTAAATACTGCATAAACCAAATTTAATGATCTGTTTATTTTTCAGTCCTCTGTTGGAGGCCTCGTTTGCTCTTCTGACTGTCCAATTGTCTGTGGTAATTTACTGAGGGACTCTCTCTCTTTTCTCTATTTCTGGTATCCAAGACTCTTTAACCATATAAATTTAGCAATAATAAATCACTTTAATTTTATGTCCTGCCTCAATAAAAATATATATTTGATCCTAGCTATATCTTCTGTAGTTTGCCCTATATTTAACTTAGTTGTAAATTTTGCTAACTCTACAGATTATCTTTCTGTGCAACAGAGGCATACACAATGATATTGATTTATTGAGAAAGACTAAACATATTTCGGGTAGTGGAAGGGAAGATGATGCACTTATCTATTTTATTGTCCTATGCCGTCTATATCAGCATCTTATATTTCTTAAATGTAAACTCTAGTTTTGCCCAAAAGAAAAATCTATTGGTCTTCAATTGTTTGTATTTTTTGCTCAGTGTTTCAAAACTCATTTGTTCATTATATCAAAGTAGTGCTTTTAACACTTTGAATAATTATAAAATATCCTTAGCACTGCTAAGCCTGTCAAGATTGCTTGATCAGTGAACATAATAACACTATAAATTTTGTAAAAAAGGATAACTTTTTTACCGGGAACTGAATGGGACAAAAAAAGGAGCACAAGGGCCCTGGTTTAGCTTGAATTAATATTATATTTAATCTTTTTGTAGAGAAAATTGCTATTTTAATGTAATCTTTAAAACAAATTATCTTTAGACCTAGGGTTCTTTGGTGTGTGTGGTACCCATGCCATATAATAAAAATTACCTAGAGCCTGAGGATCTTTCAATTTAAATTACAGGGCTTTTTGTCTACAATTCAGGCATCAGGACAGAAAAAGTGAGGTTATGTGATCTTCACCCAGTGCTTCACCTGTTTATTCTGACAACCTATAATTCCAAAAGGGAAAGTTAATTTCTACTTGGAGAGATAGAGGAGAAATTTCAAAGCATGCCACATTTGCCTACTGATTGTAATGAGAGTTGCGTAAGTCACATTTTTAAAAGAGGGTGTCTTCTTTTGCAGAGCCAATTTCATAACCACAATTTAGCACCTTAGCAAAAATCGCTTGTCTACCCAGTTCTATCTAATAATTGTGACTTATTTTAACAAATGTTGGAGCAGATGAGATTGTTATTGGAAAAGTGGCCAACTACACATGTGGCTCCTAACAAGTTGTTTTTTGTTTTGTTTTGTGTAGGGTTTGGGGGAAATTCTGTTGTTTTGTTTGTTTGTTTGGATGTGCAGCTTTGACTGGCTTTTGTTTAACATAGTAACTCCTTCCTCCTGTCCCACCAAAGTAAAATATGGAGTCTTCTTTGAAGAATAAGACACAGATAATTTCTTCATTTTAAGTTCTTGTAAACTTTTCATTTAAGCAGGTAGAGATGAAGAAATTGATTTGTGGGATCTGTTTTCTGCAGCACTAGTGAGCACATGAAGCTTTCTTGATTGCCCCAGAATGAATAAATACATAAATAAACACAAACTTATACCAAGTAGTTAAATATGAGGTAGTTTAGGAGGGAGGTCACTGGAAATTAGGGAGAAGAGAGAGAATAGAAGGAAAAACTTTATGAAAAAAATGAGATGTTGGATAGTTCTTCTCGGGCCTTTTAAGTCCTTGCTTAGAACCTGAACAATGAGTCACTTTGCTTTGATAGCAGGATTTCTCCTAGAGAGGAAAGAAAAATTTCTTTTTTCCTTATACATACACACACAGAATATTCGCTTAACTCCATTTGCTCTGTTCTGTCTTACTTCTGGGGAATACTATTATGGATTCATATACATTATTTTATTTAGGCATATACTTTCTGTACTATCAAAGCTCAAAAGTTTTTCTACCTCCGCTACCTTTTGTTTCCCTGTTTTTTAAATTCAACATCTGCCCCCATAAAAGCAACATCCTCTCTTGACTTTCTTGCATCTGGTAAATGTTACCAGTACCTTTCTGTTGACCAGGAACAAATATTTGAGTTTTCATCAAGGCTTTCTTCTCATCTATGCTTTCTCCCTCCCTCTATACAGTCCCATATCCAGTTAACTACCAAAATCTGAGTATTTTCCCTGCATTTGTTCCAGTTTGTCCATCCCCACTGCCACTCCAGTCCAGGCTTTTATTAACTTATGCTTTGAACAGCTTTCCATGTCTAAGCATCAACCTAATCTTCCCTATACACTGTTTTCACAATATGGCAGGGCCATTACATGACGAATTATTGGGGGATGACAACACATTGTTTCATCTATTAGTTGTGATTCTTCTAGCGAAAACCATCCATGCCTCTCATCCTGCTTTATAAATCTAAATTCTCTGCCTGGCTTTTAGGCCCTCCATTATCTGACCCTACCCTACCTACTGAACTTCATCTCTTACTGTTCCTGAATATGTACTGTCACTCCCTCGAGTCAGGCTGTTATCCTACACCCAACTAGCTTATTCTTTCTCACTCATGCTGTTTCTCCTGTTCTGGAAAATATTCCCTCTCCCTATGACAATCTCAAGGTCTCCCCTTCTTTCAAAGGGGAGCTGCTGATTGGTTTGTTTTATGGTTTCTCCCATTCATTTTAATTCTTCTATGCAACATGACTAAGGTGAAAATGTATTTAATAGGAATGGATGTGAAGAACCTGTATAAAATTGTATGCCGTCTCAGGGAGGGAGAGGGGAGGAAGAGGGAGAAAAGGGGGAGGGAGGGAAAAAAAAATCTAAGTTATATGGAAGTGATTGTAGAACACTGAAAACAAATAAAATAAAATAAATCATGGGAAAAAATATGATCTTGTGAAAAAAAATAGAATGGGGCTAGAATGATAGTCAGAAGCCACTCTGATACCAGGACAGGTTAGGGCACCCTACTTGGTTGCTGCTACACTGAGAGAAATCAGTAGCTATCTCTGGATTGTTCTCTAGTTGCTTTGCTGAGAAACCAGGGCTTCTAAGACGGTGGCTTTGGTAAGTTTTCCTAGCTCCTTTTCATGAATATGTGTCCCTCTCCTTCTATACTGAAAAAGCAGGAGGGTTAATTGAGAGTGGAGAATAATACTCTCAGGAAATAATGCTAGGGATAGCAGCTTCAGAGAATGGGTGCCACAAGTATTTAATATCTAATTAAATTTCCAAACTCTCCCCTTTTCCAAACTTCGATATCATTGTAAAGACCACCACCATTTTCTCAGTCACCCAAGCTTGAAAGTAGTGTGTTATTTTAGACTTTTTCCTCTTTCACCCTCCCTCCCCCATTTCTAATCTGTTGACAAGTTTTGTCAATGATACCTTCACAACATTGCTCCTATCAATCAGTCCCCTCTTCTCCACTCACACCGCTCTCTGCTTTGGGGCAGACCCTCATCACCTCATTCTTGACCTCAAGTCCCTCTCTGCTCCTGCCCAGCCTCCTCCACTCAGCTGTCCAAGCGACCTTCCTGAAGCGTATATAACTCCTCTCTCACTTCCTAGCCTTTACAGCGTCTCTCTATAATCTTCAGGAGCAAATATAAAATGATCTATTTGATATTTAATACCCTTCATAATGTAACTCCTTCCTACCTTTCCAAACTTCTGATGCTTCATTCTCACCCACTCCTTGATAATCTAGTGACACTGCTCTTCACACACAACACTCCCTCTCCTGATTCTGTATTGTCATGGGCTTTCCCTCATGCCTGGAATGCTATCCCTCTTTACCTCTGCCAAAGGCTTTCCTGGCTTCCTTCCAGTTAAAGCTAAAATCTCATCCTTCTAAATGATGGTATCTTCCCTTGAAGATCACCTGAGATCTCTTCTGTATATACGTTTTTGATACTACTTTGTTTGCAAGTTGTCTCCCAGTTAGAACAAGAGCTCCTTGAGGACAGGGAATGTCTTTTACCTTTCTTTGAATCCCCAGTGCTTAGGTACAGAGTAAATGCCTAATCAATGTTTGTTGAGAGACTGAGTTACAATCTTGCCAGCCTCTTTCAATATACCTCTCCTGGGATGCAGGTACGTGATGCAGAGACTTTCATATAGACTTGCTGACAACCACACAAACCCCCACCCTTTTTTTTACTACTGTCTCATCTCATTCATTCTCTTTCTTATAGGGTTCAAAGGCAGTCTAATGGGTATGCTTTGGAACATTCTCTGAAATTACTAAAGTTGAAGAAAGTCTCTCTTTAATTAGTTTCAGGCTAAAACCAAAACTAAACCAAAACTAAAAACAAAACAAAACAAAACAAAAACACTTCTGCATAGACCAGATTTTCCTTTCTTAATCTCAAACTGGAAATTTATAGGCTTAGATAAAAGCATTGTTAATTGCCATATAATTTATTAGCAGTATGAAATAAACAAAAATACAGATAAATACTCAAATAGCCTCTCCATTACTTTGAAAGGGATTCTTAAAGAATGAGACTGGTATTTAAACTCAGAAAAGCAAAGGGAATCAAAAAACTACATATTGGACTTCATTCTCACCAATGGCTACCATTGTTGGTTTGAGTTGGTTTATGTTCTAGTCCACAACTCGTCTTCTTCTCTGGCCTCTATTCTCTGCATCTTGTTTTTGCCTCTTTGCCTCTTCTATCTAGTGCCCTGAAACCTGGCAGAAATCACTTTCTCAAGGTCACTGGACTACCTCCACCCCAAAACACACACAAAACCCTTGAGCTCCCCTCAATGCCTGCTGTCAGTCTAGCCAAAAATTCTCTATCCTTTGAAAGTCCTTCACAAAATTCTCATCCTAGAAGGTAATCCAAAGCCTTCACAATCTCAAAAATATTTCCCTGAACCTTCCTCTGTTTTAGGAACCAGAATTACATATGAATTCATTTTTCTTTGAAATCACGTGTCATCCAGCTTGATCTGGCCAAAAAAATTGATGGATCACAGAATTTCAGAGCTAGTAGGGCCCTCGGTGATCATCTAACCCAACCTGAACTGGAAAAAAGAATTTGTTCTGTAAAACAATAGTTATTAAGCAGGCAGAATGATTGCCCCATGAAGGCAGCCCATTTCTCTTATTAATAGCTCTAATTGTGAGAGAGATTATCCATACTCAACCTAAAAGTGCCTCTTTGCAATTTCTACCCATTCTTCCTAGTTTTTCCTCTGGGACCAAGTAGAATAAATCTAAACACTCTTCCATGTGATCATCTTTGAAGAACTTGAAGGACAGTTTTTATGAGCCCCCTCCCTGAAACCTTCTTTTTTTCAGACTAAGCATCTCTAGTTTTTTCAACCAATCCTCATGGAGTCTTGAGGTCCTCTGCTATTCTGGTTGACTTCTTCAGCTTCTCTTCAGTTGATCAATGTCCTTCCTAAACTGTGTGCACAGAGCTAAACACAATACTTCAGGTATGATATGACCTGGGCCAAGTCAAGGTGACTATCGACTCCTTAGTTGACATTCTAGGCCTTTCATTGCAAGCCAAGATTATATCAGCATTTCTGGCTTCACTCTCTTGACCGATATGGAGCTTGCAATTCATGAAAACCTCTACCAGGAGTGAGGAGCCTGCAGACTTGAGACCACATATAGCCCTCTAGGTCCTCAAGTGATGCCCTTTGACCAAATCCAAACTTCACAGAACAAATCCCCTCAATACAAGGATTTGTTCTGCAAAACTTGGACTCAGTCAAAAGGCTGAACCCAAGGTCCTATGTGTCCATATGTGGCCTCAAGACCACAGGTTCCCCGCCCCTTCCAGACAGACTGCTATTTAATTCTGCCTCTTATATTTGTAAAATAAATCTCTCAGACACCAGTGGAGGATTTTAGATTTATCCTTTTTTAAACATTATCTTATTAGATTCAGATCAATGTTCTCCCTTTTCAAGGTACTTTTGGATGCTGACTTTGTAATCCATTATGTTGGCTATCCCTCTTAGCTTTGTGTGATCAGCAAATTTGGAAATGATACACCATTGCCTTTATCTAAGTCATCAATAGAAAAATGTTAACTAGCACCAGTTCAAGATACCTGGGGTACTCTAGAGGGCAGCTAACTTCTTTCTTACACAACTATAGATTAAAGGCTCATAGAATCATAGACTTAGAGCTAGAAAGGACCTCAGAATTACAAATGAGAAAACTGAGATCCATAAAAGTTAAATGACTTGTCTAAGGTCACATAAGAAATAAGTCACAGACAGACATTATGTCCCCAAGTCTTCTGACTTGAAAACCAGTGTTCTCTCTACTGCCCTGTTATCTATCATATCCCTTCAGTGTGGACTTGGAACTGAGTTTCCCTACTGTATCATGATCCTAAGAATAACTAAGAGGGGGCTACATCCAGGGAAATCCTAGGCTACTCATATTTATTGTAAGGGTGTTGCATATCTGTGTATACACTGTAGTATTCACACTAGTAAGGTCTATAAGGTCAGGGAACCATGTCTTAATTATCTTTTTATCTCTTCCATTACTTAGTACAATGTTTTGCACATAATAGGCGATCAAGAAATGTTTGTGGAATGAAAGAATGAATGTGTACCTGTTTGTTGACCGTTACTAAAACTGTCTCCCTGAGCATCAAGCTTAACACACACACAGACGCGCACACACACACACACCAGCTACTTTAATCTGACTTCCTATTTACTCCATATGTCTAGAGAATCATTATCATCTTAGTTCGTTCTAGGATGTATAAACCCATCCCTTTAAATCATTTCAATAACTGACTGAAAAGAAGTCAAGCAAGCAGAGAAGTTTTCTGTTTTGCCAAAGGCAGAGAGACCAAACTGTCCTGGATAAAAGAAAGAATCAGAGAACGAAAGTAGAAAAAAGGCCATTTTCCCTTCAATATCTGGCTGGGAAATATGCATTAATCTCTTTGTTTAATGTTTTACTGAGTAAGAAGTCTATGTTAGATGATTTGAAGGCTGGTAGATGGCAGAAGGAGGCAGCTAGGTGACTCTGTGGATAGAGAGCTGGGGCTTGGAGTCAGAAAGACCTGAGATCAAATCTGGCCTCAAACACTTACTGGGTACGTGACCTTGGGCAAGTGACTTCACCTGTTTGCCTTAATCTACTGGAGAAGGAAATGGCAAATCATTCCAGTATCCTAGCCAAGAAAACTCCATGGGCAGTATGCTCCATGGGGTCACAAACATAACTGAATGACGGAACAACAAAAAAATGGTAGAATAATAAGTGTCAGAGTCAGGAATACCTGATTTCAAATATGGCCTCAGACACTTATCCTTTGACCCTGAACAAGTCATGTAATTTCTGTCCACCCCAGTTTCCTTAACTGTAAAATGGGGATAATAATAGCAACTATCACCCAGAGTCTTTGTGAATCTCAGATGAGATAATATTTGTAAAAGGTGCAGTGCTTGGCCCATAAAAGAACTTAACAAATAGATATTCCCTTTCCCCTTTCTCCTTCAAAGAACACCAAAATAGATAAGATCTTTGTTCAAAGGATTTATAAGTGATAGGTACATGAATAAGACTACATAATGACTGTCATTGTTATTTGTCTATTCTAAATATAATATATATCATATAAATAAATATATGTAAATAATATATTGAATAAATTTAAGTAAAATACAGTGCATATAATAAAAATATTAATACATATATACGTATACATATACATATATATGTGTGTATATACACACACACACACATATCTCCCATGATTAAGGGATAGTTCCTATTTCTTGTATAACACCGTCTCCAGGGCAACTTTCCCAGTTCTTACTTGCTTTGAGGGTAGATGACTATTTAATTAGCTATTATATAAAGGCATTTATCAATGTTGTGTAGTAAAAACAAAAATATAGGTGGCAGAGTGGATAGGGCAAGGGGCTTAGAATCAGGAACCTGTGTTCAAATCCTGTCTCAAATACTTATGAGCTGTATCCCTGGACAAGTCCACCTCAGTTTTCCCAATCATAAAATGAAAGTCTCTTAAAACTTTAAATTGATGAACCTCCCTCCCTTCACTCAGCCTTCAAAGATTGGGACATACTCTTCCACAAATCTTTACAGATTCTAGGCAAATGGCAGCTCAAGCTTGGAGGGTATATGCAGCAGAGGAGTAACTCACAGTTCTTGGTGACATGGAAGACCCTTTCCTCCCTTCCTGACATCCCTGGAGGCATGTGGAGCACTCTGCTGGGGTCTGAGGGCTCTTGTACAGTCTTAACCCTCAATTCCTTCCACCCCAAAGATGTCGTGTTTCCTGAAGCTGCTTTTCCATTGTCTGTCTGGTTTCTCTTCTTTTAGCTCTCATCTGGATATAGTTTGTTTTTTGTTTTTTTACTGGTCCAGCCTCTCCAATATGGCCAACAGGGAGGAGGGGTTCAGGGAAGAATTGCAGTGAGATTGTGGTATATCTTTTCTACCCCTGACACCCCACCACCCTGCCTTGTTATAGAAGCAAACATTCATCTAGCTCCTTAAAATGCTCCACAAAGTCCAAGTAGTGACTAAAATACTGCTCCTGGAATCTCTTTCTGTACATAGGTCCAGAGGTAGGTGTATCTAATTCTTTAAATCAATCCCAGTGGCTCTAAGCACTTTGCGCCTTCCCAACTTGATTAACTAGGTGGTTGGCATCTAATTTTTGATTCAATAGAAGTGTCTAGGAATTATTCACACCTATTTTATACCTTTGATTAATTGATCTATAACTCAATCAAAAAGTCATTCTCACTCCACAGAGGTATCAGAGCTTAGAGAATCTTTCAGTTACATTGATTGTGTACAAACTCCCTACCCCCAACCCCAATTAGCATTTGCTTCTCTCCTCAAATCTAGCAGAGTATGTTCAGATAAAGCCCATAGTTCCAAATTCTAGACAACTCCCTAGTGGTGAGAGATTCAAGCCTTATTCTTTTTTCATTCTCTGTATCAGAAAGTCCATGGGGCATGTTTCATAAATAGATCCTGAAATCCATATCCTTCCACAGTTTCAAATACAGGATGATATAATTTAACAAACATCGTTTTGACGACATTCTAAAAACAACTGTCTTGGTGCTTTTCAAAGGCCTTCTCCAACCCAAAACTAATAAAGAAAAGAAAAAAAACAGGAAAACAATGAAGCCTCTCTTCTCAGAGGGAAATCCTCGTCCTACAGAGTTCCCAGAGAATGTGGAGCTCTGCCCACAGGCATTAGGAATCTGAGATGGACCGTAAGTCACCTGCCTCACCTCATCTCTGATTGAGACACCAGTCAGACCTGGCTTTGTGCTTATGTGGCAACACTAGATCACTGGCTTCAGGGAAAAAATAGCCTGTCCCCTCTCCTTTCACTAAGAGGTCCCTCTGCTCTAAGCTCTATTAGGTACCTAAATACTATAAGAAGCTGGCACTGGGTTCAGGAAAAACTAATATACTTACTCTCTCTCTTTCCCAATAAGAGGCCCCTCTATTCAGAATGTCCACAGACCTATTTTAATCCTTAGTTAAAAGAAAATAAAGGCACTCTTCTCAGAAGGAAAGCCTGGTCCCTCCAGCGCTCCCACATTTTTCCACAGGGATGAGAAATCCAGAGTTAGCTGGAAGGTACTCTGTCATCTTCAGGTGATAAACTAAACTGCCTTTGGTAAAAACTGTTCTATGATTTTCTCAGTACAATACCATCCAAAAAAATTAGAGAGGGTGACAAGGTGGTTTCCAAGATTCATTCCTATTCAGTTCATATGAAAATCTAAGTTTGTCTTAGAATTACAGGAAACTGAAAATTGCTTATATGAATCACATTTCAATGTCTTTCAAATATGTGAATGAATGATTGGAAAAGTACTTTTTATTAAGTATTTTTTATATGCTGGGGACAGAAATATAAAAGAAATGAATGTCCTTCATCCCTAAAGAAACTTTCATTCTAAAATGGGGAGAAAACACATGTCAGAGAGTGGTGATTATAGAGGGATAGTTTTGTCCATAATGTTACAGAAACAGTGAGTGGGGCCACAGAAGAATAGATTGATGCACCTAATTCAGCAGCAATTGCAGTATTGGTTCAATCATGGTACCAGTATAGAGTCACCAGGTGGGGCTGGGGAGAAATGAAGAGGAAGGAAAGAAAGGAACTCTGGTTTGACCAGACTCGAGGAGGTGATTAGAGAGGAAAGAGTGAAGTAAAACAGTGCTTCGGGTTTTCTTGAAATGGTGGTCTAAGAGAGGCGGCCACTAATCAGCTGAAGGTAGAACTTCCTTTAGGGAAGGGGTCCTTAACTTTCCTTGTTTCAGGGCAGACCAATGAAGTCTATGGATTCTTTCAGAGAACACTGTTTTAAAATATATAAAATGAAATACCTAAGGTTATGAGATACCATTTAGTTTGAAATGTAGGTTTAAAAAAATTAAGTTCATAAAGGCTGAGTTAACCACCTCTGCTCAAGGGCTTGGTCTCTGATGTGGGTGGTAAAGTAGTTGGTAAGGCTGTGAAAAAACGAATAGGTACTGGGGCTTTCCTGAAATATAGTGGTCCTGTGCAACATAAAATTAAGTGAACACTTTATATTACTATGGCATGAATCTGGGCGATGTAGATACTTTCTCTAGGAAATTTAGACCTACCAAATATTGTGGAATAATTTTCTCTTAATGATTTGGGTAATGCAGGGGAAGCAAATACCCTTGAGCAGACCTGGCCTGGAAGATTAGGACATATTCACCAACATGAAATACTATGCAATAAACATGCAGTTGTTCAATGCAGCCCAGGGCTCCCTGGATATAGGCTCCTCTTAGCTATACCCAGGTTCACAATACTATTGGGGTACTCATCTGAAAAAGAAAAAAAGAAAGGATTGCCTATAATTTTAAAATTCAGTTATTTAACCTTCATTTTTACATGACCTCAGGGTAACCAGAAAACAACCACAAGTAAAAAAGACACATGTTTGGGTTTGTTTGTTTTTTTAAAGGGAAAACACAGAAAATACTGGGTTTATTTTTGCTTTGAGGATTCATAGGGAAATAATTTTTTTTATCATCATTTATTACTTTATTCCTTCTTCTGGTAGACTCTTCAGAGCAGTAGCTTTTCTTTAAAATCCTGAAAATGACCTTTTAAGCAATAAGAAAAATAATTCAATTTAAAGGTACAGAGGCAACTACTGAGGCTACATTTGAAGGTTAAAACGGACAGATCTCCTTGTCCAGCAAATAACTCTATAGTTATAATCTCAGTGAAAGTCATCCTTCTAAAACTGAAGTGCCCTGAAAAAGATTTCAAAGACTGTTAGGAACATTATTGAAATTAGTTCAGTAAATAAAATATATTGTTTTATAAGATATATCAGATATGGCTGGCTCTATATGGATGAGGATGGTAAGCTTATAAAAGCAACTTGAATCTACAATAGAACAAATTATGTTACCTCTCCCTTCTCTTTGGAAAGGCATTTAAAATGATTGTCTGGATTTTGATGAAAATGATGACGAAATCTTTAAGTACAATGGAAACTAAACTAGGGGCAATGCTTATTCCCTAAACGAATATTTTATGCCCACACAGACAGCTGTTGGAACACAGCAGAAATTCATAAACAAGCTGTTTGCAAATTTTACTGACAGCTGTTTTGGATGATTTTGTCAACAGAATTGTTGCTGCTGCTGCACATCCCAGGATCCTTTGCTGGCCCCGTCCCCTTCAAGAAGAAGGCAGGCTCGCTTTAGTCGCATTGTCTGGGATTTATGGCTTGATGCTTACACATTGGTAGAGCTTCTCAACACAAAATGTCAGTGAGCCTGTTATAAATTGCTTCTGGCATTCCTACTCTATCTTTTATTTGGCTGGGAGTATTTCCACCTGAAAGTGATAAATTCCTGCTATAACTGCTTTATGTGGTTCAGTAATTACACAGTACAAGGGGAAAAAGGGGAGGAGGGGTTCCTCCAAAAAGTATCTTTTTAAAAATAGCAAGCAATAAAAAGCAGTGCATTGGGTTGAACTCTGGAGTGTTATTGAGCAAAAAACAATGACCAGTGAAATATCTGTGTCAGACTGAATTTGATAAATGATCAGGAAATATAGGAGATACCAAAACCTTTTAAGAAACTGCTATAGAGGGACATATTAATACAACTATGTCCTTATACATTTTTCCCCCTTTGTCTAGTGACTTTCTGCTTACTGGGAGAAAGATTCAAGCAGATTCCTGAAGAAATGGAGTTAAAAATCCCCTTCAAAAATACTTCTACTAAGCAACATACATCTTGTTCAGGTCATTTTTCAGGGAATTCAGGTTTACTTGACATCTGGGGTTGTGTCTATATGCACAAAGCAGACTGCAGAATGTCAGAACTGGTCAGTGTGGTCTGTGGCAGCCAAGCAACTTGATTGATACAGATGTACACAGATGTATTGATCATGTGGTGAACCAAATTAATCACGAAGACAGCCAGAGATGGATTATACTGGCTGGTTCTGCCATGCCAATCAGATTGTTTTGCTGCATGTATTGATAAAGCTGATAGATAGAGAGACAGACATAAACACATGCACACACACACTCATACATATATGAGTGTGCTTATATATGTATATGTATACATACATATTACATACATAGAATTGAGACAGCACAAAGTAAACACAGGTTGCACAAATTTGGGGTATTCACCTCAAATATTCATATGGACTATCTGTGCCCAACCTATGGTAGAATATTCTGAGCTTGTATTGGTCTGATCAGCCACAGTCGGACACACTGAAATTTCACTTGACAATGGTGATGTCATTTTGGTCCTCTTGGAAGACGAAGGACAACAACCAACCATATGTATATAGTCACACACTATATAGTGTCTGTGATACATATGGCATGTATATGTGTATACCTATATATATATATATAATATATTTAAATGGCTAGATTTTTGTTCTTTTATTTTGCAAATTAAAAAACTGAGTATTTTTTTTAAAATCTTGAATTATAGAGCTCCTTTAATTGGATTATTTCAAATGATAGTGCCATTTCACTGCCTATTAAGAATGCTAGTGAAATGAGTTCAATACGTAGAAAGTATCACTTTACAAATTTTGTGCAATGTGCCAAAGTATATATGGATGGGGGAAAACAATAAGGCATGTCCTTGGTAGGTACTGAGGTGTCCATCATTAGCCATTATTTTCATAGCTGAGTACTAAAACATGGCATTACAGAATGTCAAACCTCAAAGGAGCCCCTACAGTATCTGCTGCCAACATGTTCCCACCTCACTCCATGGCTATTTTATATACTATTTACATAAACACATACATACTTTTTTTTTGTCCAGACATAATTTAATCATAAGAACTGATAGGGAAATTTCCTCTATTGATGAAGATGAGCACATTCTCCAAAATTTATGATTTGAGAGAGGTGCTTGAGGCACTATATCAAGTAGCTTTCCCAGGGTCAATCAATTGATAAGCATTTATTAAGTCATTAATAGGTACCAGACACTTAATAGTTGCAGGAGGTATCTGCCCTCAAAGAACTTACATGAACACATAAGAATATGAACAAAATATACAAAGTAAATATTTACAAGATAATTTTTTTAGAGGGGAACTGGGAAAGATGGAAAGGGTCTCATACAGGAAGTGACATTTGAGCTAAGTTTTGAAGGAAACTAGGTATTCTGAGAGACAAAGACGGAGAAGGAGTACATTCTAGGAATGAGGGATGCTACACAAAAGCCTGGAGAGAGGAGATGGAAAAATGCCACATGTGAGGACATCAGGCAGGCTGGATTGGCCAGACTATAAAGGGTGTGCAATGAACATGGAAAGGGAGGTTGGAATGAGGTTGACTTTAGATGCCAACAGAGAAGTTTGCATTTGCTCCTATAGGCAATAGGGAGCTGCTGTGACTTTTCTGAGTAAAGGTAATGATGTGCTCATTCCTCTGAGCTTTAGGAATATCACTTTGGCAGGTGAGTGGAGGGAGGATTAGAAAGAGAAAGACTCATTAGGAGGCTATTGTAATTATTTTGGAGAGATGTGGTGAGGACCTGAACTAAGGTGAGAACCATGTAAATAGAGAAAATAATACCGACATGAAAGATATGGTGGTGGTAGAATCAATAAGATTCAACTGAGAGAAATAATTATTAATAACCAAAGATTTGGTGAGATTCAGATTTCCCCTTTTTTCTTTTATTCTCATTTCAAGACCTCAGTCTCTGAAGGGTGCCTAATCTTCTCCTCTATCTAGACTTACGCAGGTGGGAAAGTCATTGTGGCTCTACTCAGGTTTGGATGGGGATAAATTCTATGAATAGACTGCCCAAGATTGGGGGTAATCAAAGTTCAAGTCCAACCCCTCACTGTAATACTCATTCCCTCATTAATTGTTGACCAATCAGAGTTGATTGCCACCCTTGGGAACACACCTTGGCTAATATACATATGAGCCTTGCTCCTACGGCCATGATTGTCTTTGGTTTAATAGAGAGTCAGTCAAATGACCATGCTTTATTAAAATGCTGTTATTATTAACAGCATGATTAAATTACCCAGAAATGATGTTCTCAAGCCTTTTTAAACACCACACACTAATTGACTATTTGGGGTGAGGTAGAATGGAGTTGAGGATGACTCTAAGGTTGTGAATCTAGGTAACTAAGAATAGTGGTGCCCTTGACAGATATAATGAGTTATGTTTTGGACACAGTGAGTCCAAGATGTCTACAGGACATCTACTAGATATCTGATGATGCAGCACTGGGAATCAGAAGATTGGGGCTAGATATATGGAGATTTTGGAGTCATTTGTGTAGAGATGATAACTGAACCAATGGAAACTGATGAGGCCACCAAAAAGAGAACTGTATAGAGAGGAAAAAAAAAAAAAGAAAAGGGTTCACCACAGACACTGGGGTAATATACTCAATTATGGGGTGGGATATGGATGATGATCTAGCAAAGAAAACACAAAAGGATTAATCAGACAGGAAACAGGAAAACCAAAACAGATCAGCAGTACAAGAATCCAGAGAGAAGAGATTATTCAGTAGGAAAGGGAGGTCAACAGTGTCAAATATCACAGGGAAGTCAAGAAAGATGAAGATGAAAAAAGGCCATTGGATATGGCCATTAAGGGATATGAAGAGAATAGTTTTAGTTGAATAGTGAGGTTGGAAGTATGTTTGTAAAAGGATGAAAAATGAATGAGAGGAGAGGAAGTGAAGCTTGATAGACTTTTCTAGGAGTCTGACAGTAAAAGGGGTTGTGTTTATGTGTACAAACTAGGCTATAATATGTCACCACTGATCAATGGGTGGTTTGCAGCATCCATTCAGCATAATTGAACAGATGCACACAACTATATTGATCACATGGCGAACCAAATTAATCATTAACAGTGAGAGATGGGCTGTACCGACTGGTTTTGTCATGCCAGTCAGGTTGTTTTGAGGGGACAGCAATGTTAAATGAGGATTGTTTTTGAAGGATGGGGAAAACTCACAGGTGTTTGTAAACATCAGGAATGGAGCCAGTAGAGATTGAAGACTGGAGAGAGTGAGGGGATGACTATCTGGTATATACAATTTATTTATTTTTATTTATTTATTAAGTATTATTACTTAAATTATTTAAAATTATTTTTATTTTCCCCCAATTACATGTCAAGACCTTTTTAAGCATTCATTTTAGAAGATTTTGAGTTCCAAATTTTTATCCTTCCCTCCCTTCTTCCTAAAATGGTAGGCAATTTGATATAGGTTACACATGTGCTACTATATAAAACACATTTCCATATCAGTCACAGAAAAGAAAGAAAAAACATATCAAAAGAAAAAAAAAACAACCCTTGAAAAAAGAATAAAGTAAGTGAAAAACGTATTCTTTACAATGCATTAAGACTCCAAAGTTTTTTCTCAGTATGTGGGTAGACTTTTCCATCGTTAGTCCTTTCTACTTCTCTTGGATCATTGTGTTGCTGAGAAGAGCTGATTCATTCATAGTGGGTGATGATGCTGATGTTGTGTACAACAATTTTCTGGTTCTGCTTATTTTACTTTGCATGAGCTTATATAAGCTTTTCCAGGTTTTTCTGAAACCTGCCTTATTGCACAACAGTATTCCATTACATGTTAGCCGTTCCCCAATTGATGGGCATCCCCTCAGTTTCCAATATTTTACCACCACAAAAAGGGCTATTACAAATATTTTGCATATGTCGGTCCTTTTCCCTTTTTTATGATTTCTCTGTAATTACAGACCTAGTAGTGGTATTGTGGGATCAAAGGGAACGCATAGTTTTATATGCCCTTTGGGCATAGTTCCAAATTGCTTTCAAGAATGGTTGAATCAGTTAACAGATCTGCCAACAGTGCATTAATGTGGGACATACAATTTAATTGGCATAAAATTTAGCAAACGGACAGTTCACACCTGGATAAGAGGCTCTGAAATGCTGTCATGCAAAGTTAGCGGGGCTTTGTTCTGTGACCAAAGCTCACACCCTTAATGTTGGTCAACCCTTCCACAGATATGTACTTTTGGTTCACAGAAGGACCTTAGCAGGGTATGCCTCAGTGCAGCTCCATTGGCAAGGTAGATGTCCTGATAGTGGGTTCTAGCTGTTATTATTTCACACGAAGAATAATTTGTTCTAAAGGAGAGCATTATATAATACACTACATTTCTGGGCACTTTGTGGCATATTTTGCCCCAATCTACTACCTAACTGGCTATGTAGTTGGTTAGATTGTTTTGAGATCTGAATTCGGAAGGCATTTATTAAACACTTACTACGTTTAAGATGGGGGCCTCTAGGTGTCTCATTGGATGGAGTACTATGCCTGGAGTTAGGAAAATCTGAGTTCAAATCCAACCTCAGACACTTACTAGCTGTCTGACCTTGGGCAAATCATTTAACTCTGTTTGCCTCAGTTCCCTCATCTGTCAAATGAGAAGGAAATGGTAAACCACTCCAGTACCTTTGACAAGAAAAACCTCAGGGGTCATGAAGAGCCAGAGAGGCCTGAAATGACTGAACATTTTTAATAATCTGTACTAGGTGCTGCAGGGGATAGAAAGCATAAGATTGTAGATTTAGAGCTAGAAGGCACCTTTGAGTCTTCAACCTCTCCATTTTATAGATGAAGAAATTGAGGCCCACAATATAGCAAATAGCTCAACTGGGATTTGGACCTAGATCCTCAAGGATGGTTTCTATTGTATCATCCTACTCCTTAAGACTAAAACATAACTGATATCCTCAACAAGTTATTGAATAAAATTTTATTTTTTCAATTGACAAATGTTTATTTTTCTTCCTCTTACCACCTTCTATAATACACTGAAAACAACAGAAAAGGAAAATAAAATGCAAGTGACAGGTATATATATAGTCAAATAAAACAAATTCCCAAATTTTGGCCACAATCAAAAATGTTTTTCATTCTGCATATTCAGTCCATCACTTCTTTGTCAGGAAGTGGATAGCATGTTTCATCACTGGTCCTCTAGAATGGATAGCATTTGGTCATTGAGTTGTTCAGAGTATGTACTCAGTTTCCTCTTCAGTAGTGTCTCCATGAAATGTAGTGCTGACACAAAAGGTTTTTGAAACAGTTGTTTTGAACAATCTCTTTGATGTTTTTGGAGTTCAGGGCCATCCATAGAAGCTAGGTGAATTTTTTTATGAACTCAAGACACATAAGATTTATTGAAAATTACAACATAGATGAGATTTTTATTTGAAGTAAAACATGTCAACAACTTCCACTATTTTCCTGATAGAATAATGTTCTTGTCATTGGTTATTAACAAAGCCATCAGTGCCAGAACTAAATTAGCAAATGAAGCTTGTGTATGGATATTCATTTTAACACTTCTCATTCCCTCTTCTCCAACGTATTAAAGGAGAGTGAGTACGTCAGACAGCTTCTGAAGGCTATTCTAGGAAGATGAGGGGTTAGTAGAACTGAAGCGGATGCATTCAATTCAATTCAACATTTAAGCACCCACTTACGTGCTCAATGCTCAACGCTGTAGTAGGAATTGGGAAAAGTGCAAAATACTGCACAAATAATACACAACCATGGATCTTATGGTCTAGTATATTATAATACTGCTTATATAATATTTATACACACACACACATATATATATATATATATATATATATAATCATACTATTATAATACTGGCCCAGATGCTTCTAATACAAAGAGGTACCAAAAACGTCCTTTATGAAATCTAAGGAGCTGTTACCTGAAAGGGGAAATGGGAATGATTTTATGGAAGAAATTGCACTTTATAGATAGGAAATCAGCATGGGAAGTGGAGGAAGATTATAAAGTGTACCATGAGCAAAGAGAGAGGTAGGAAAGTGCAAAGGTGGAATGTACACAAGGGATAGAGAAAAGACCTTTTGGTCTGCAGCAGAGAAACATGAAATAAGGCTAATAAGGCAGAATAGTGCCGGATTATAGAAGGTTTTGAATTCCAGGAGAGGAGATATGCTTTTTTATTTAGTAGATAACATAGATCCATTTAACATAGTGATGGGTGTAGGAGGGGGCATGGATCAGGGATAGCAACATTGGCAGCTGCTCCTACAATCTGGGTAGCATAAGAGTTATTAGCTCCTGGAAGCCAGGACCCTGGAAAGTCAGATCCCAAAGTACATAATGCTCTAAAAGTCAAGGTCATGATACTCAATCCAAATTTCATTTCACCTTAAGAGTGGGGAGGTCATGGTGTTTATGGAAGTGACTTTCAAACTGTATTATCTCAGGTGCCTCTGAGGACTGTCTACAATGTCTTTCATTCACCCTCCATCAAAATGGCACACATCGTAAATTTCCCTCTTGGCAAGAGAGTTGGTCTTCAAGGCTGAAAAAGCAGAAGCAGAATGGTAGAAAAAGGAACTCCACCATCCTCCACTCATGTCATATGATTTACTGCATAAAGTTCAGGGCAAACCTTAAGTGCTATATAAATATTAGCTATTATTATTATTAATGAATGAAAAAAATACTTGTTAAGTGCTTACTATGTACTAAGTACTGTGCTAAACCTTGGGGATGTAACTATAGTCCTTGCCCTCCAGGATCTTACATTCTGATGAAGGAAACAGTACCCAGGGGAATGGAAGCAAAAGTGGTACTTTAGCCTTGAAGGTTACAGGGATGGTAAATGGAGCCATAGGGAATTGATACATCCTATCCAGGAACAATGGCAGAATTGACTTGATCATGGTTCAAGGTCTTGGAACTGTTACCATGTTGGGGAAAAGAGGAAAGTAGACAGGTGTATGTTTCATTCTAAAATGGATTGGCAATCAATCCTTTTACTGTATTCCTGATTGAAGAGATGAGAGAGAAAATGGAAACAATTGGGGAATTATAAAGGCCCAGAAACATACACGTAAGGTAGAGTAATAAGGAAGAGGACCTGAATCTGCATATTAGAATCTTTATATGTGGCTTTTCAAACCCAGCACTTCTTAGCTAACTGGAAGGATGGAAAGGAAAACCACAGAAGTAGAAAGACCAGGAGACTTTATTTTTTTCCTGGCCTGTAGTATTATAAATATTGAAAAGAGTAAAGCTCCAATTAAATTGGGCAAGCAATTGTCCTTCAGTGATTTCACTTTGTTTGTTTCTCTCCTTCCCTGCAGGGCTTGAATCCAAATTCTTAACAATTAAATTATACCTTAATTAATTATGAAAGACATGAGAGTTACATTGTATAACAGCAGACCATTCAGATGTAGCTAAAACAATCATCTGTTGACCTACAGGTCATACTGAAATATTCTCATCAACACCTAATCTGTTAGTCATTGAGTACCTGCCCCTGGGATACAGACAGAAAAAGCTGTAGCTGGCATCATAAAAAGTCACCGCTGAATCTCACTGATATGAGAAATGCCAACAAAATAGTAATAATAAATCATATTTATGTAGCATATATACATCTGGGCCCATACATACAACTGCTAAATTAATATTCTTAACACAGCAATCTGATCACATCTCTTCCTTACTCAAAAATCTTTTGTAGCTCCCTACTGCCTTCAGGATGGAGTAGAAAATCCTTTCCTTGGAATTTATTTTTTTTGTTTATTTATTTTTATTTTTTTGGTGTTCTACAATCACTTCCTTAAAATTAAGATTTTATTCCCCCCCCCTTTCTCCGCCTTCCCCACTACTCCCTCCCTCCCCGCAACAGCATACAATTCTGTACAATTCTACATATACTTTCCTATTGAGTACATTTTCACAATAGTCATGTTATGTAGTCGAACTAAAATAAATGGAAGAAATCATATAACAAATCAAAACATAATACACTAAAACCCACACACATACAAACATGATCTGCTACATTTTGAGGTTGGGGGAGTTGAAGGAAGAAATTGACAGCAAAACTATACTAGTGGGGGACCTCAACCTCCCTCTTTCTGAAGTTGATAAATCTAACCTCAAAATAAACAAGAAAGAGGTTAAGGAGGTAAATAAAACTCTAGATAAGGTAGATATGATAGATCTTTGGAGAAAATTGAATGGGAATAGAAAGGAACATACCTTTTTCTCAGCGGTACTTGGAACCTTTACAAAAATTGACCATGTACTAGGACATAAAAATCTCACAATCCAGTGCAGAAAGGCAGAAATAATCAATGCATCCTTCTCAGATCATAATACAATAAAAATTATATGTAATAAAAGGCCATGGAAAGATAAAGCAAAAATCAATTGGAAACTAAATAATCTAATCCAAAAGAAGGAATGGGTTAAAGAAGAAATCATAGAAACAATCAACAAGTCCTTGGAATTTATAACCCCGACTCTGTCAGACTCCCTATTCAAGAAACTCCAATGGCTTCCTGTTACTTCTAGGATCCAATATAAAATTCTCCATTTGGCTTTCAAAGTCCTTAATCACTTGTCCCCTTCCTACCTTTCCAATTTTCTTATACCTTACTCCCCTCTTTACTCTTCCTTACACTGATTCTATGTAATTTCTTTCTTCTTTAAGTTTTATTGATGTGTTTTGTTTTCACATGACAAATATTTACAGATTATACCTACTTTGTGAGAGGTCAAAAGTCAAGTAAAACTAACAATACCCAAAGGGCCCACAGCAATTCACATCTGTCCCACCCTTCCACCTCTTATTTTTTTAAATTAGCATAAATCTATTTTTTTTCCTTCCCTCCCACTCCTTATTCCATTGAGGAAAAAAATTCTTGTTATAGATATGCAGAATCAAGCAAAACAAATTACTTCAAGAGCTTCATAGAAAAATATGTGTCTTACTCTGCACCCTGAATCTTTTACCTCTCTTTAATGGATAGCATGATTCATCATCAATAGTTCTCCGGAACCATGAGTAGTCATTGAATTGATCATCGTTCTTACAGCTTTCAAAGCTGTTTGTTTTTCATTCTTTTGGTTCTGTGCAATGTGTTCATTAGTTTATGAAAGTCATCAAAAGTGTCTTTTTTTTAATTAGTGATGCTATAATATAAATTGTTCTGCTGGTTCTACTCACTTCATTCTGCATCAGTAAATCTTTCCCTGTCTTTGAAATGTATTTCCTCATTTCTTATGGAACAAGAGTCTATTACATTCATGTACTGCAACTTAGCCCCTGAGCCCTGGAATCCTCATCTCTACCTTCTGCCTTTTTTGGTTTCCTTCACAAAGTCTCACCTAAAATCCTTCCATCTGTCAGTGACTTTTATTGCTCTCCTTTAATTCTACTGCATTCCCTTTGTAATTATCTAAATTTATCCCATCCATCCATCGATTTATCCAAAGTTCTTTCTATTTATCACTCTGTCTATCTATCTATCTCTTGGCAAAGATACTTGACTGGCTCACTATTTTCTTCTCTAACATAGTGGCTTTTGTATATAGTGGCTTTCATATTGTCTCCCCACAACTCCCACCCTCCACTTCTTACACTATGGGGTCCTTGGAGACAAGGGCTAGCTATTTTTGCCTTTCTTTGTATCCCTAGCACTTAATAGTACCTGGCACACAGACGCCTAATAAATATTGATTGATTGACTTGATCTGCTTACCTTTCCAGGATGTATTATTTCATATAATTTCCCCTTCATGCACTCTCTGTTCTAGTCAACCTGGTCTGTTTGTACTCTAGCTCCCTTCAGATCCCTGCTCAGGGGCTACCTTATACCTGAGATCTTCCTCAGTACCCTCTCATTCTTGAAATTACATTACTGTGCATTTACTTATTATGAACATATTGCATCTGCCCAGTAGCCTGTAAGCTTTAATTTTTGTTTTCTGTTTGCTTGTTAGCAAGCACAGCATCTTATAGACAGTAGGTACTTTAATGTTTGAAATGAATTGAATAGCATGTTAAAGTTTGACAAGTAGTCAAAACATTAGCATCCCCTTTTTAAAGATCAGTAAACTGACTTGCTCATGCTCGTAGACCTGGGCAACAAGGTCCAATCCCAGGTCTGATGACTTCCATAGGTCCTGCACTTTTTCTAATGTGCCTAATGCCTCTCTGGCTGATAAGTAACACAATTGTGGGAGCTGGAGTCTGGAAGACCTGAGATTGAATCCTGCCTCAAGTACATAGTAGAGGTGTGGGCAAATCCTGGGCAAATCACTTTCTCCCTCAGATTTAGCTTCTTCATGTATTATATAGAAATAATAGCCCCAACCTCATGTGTCATTGCGGGGCTCAAATAAGCTAATATATGCACAACTCAAAGTGCTATGTTAGAGAAGAAAATGGTGAGCCACTCAAGTGTCTTTGCCAAGAAAACTCCATAAACGGGACCACAATGAGTAGGACATGATTAAACAACTTAAGAACAACAACGTTGAGGGCCAGGGTGGAGTGTGGTTGACAAGATCAGGAGAGGCCTTCCGGGAAACTGTTCTTTGAGACTGTACTCATTATCATCCGGAATGGATGATGCTTTCCACGCCCCCCAGATGTTGCTGTCTATGTGAGACAAACAAGAGAATTACAGAAAACAAGGGGTATGTAAAATTGATGCCCTTTAGGCTCACACTCTTTCTTTCTAGCTGCTTGCAATATTTTCTCCTTGACCTGGGAATTCTGGAATTTGGCCACAATGTTCCTAGGAGTTTCTCTTTTTGGATCTCTTTCAGGCGGTGATTCATGGATTCTTCCAATACTTATTTTGCCCTCTGGTTCTAGAATCTCAGGACAGTTTTCCTTGATAATTTCATGGAAGATGATGTCTAGGCTCTTTTTTTGGTCATGACTTTCAGGTAGTCCCATAATTTTTAAATTGTCTCTCCTGGATCTATTTTCCAGGTCAGTTGTTTTTCCAATGAGATATTTCACATTCTCTTCCATTTTTTCATTCTTTTGGTTTTGTTTTGTGATTTCTTGGTTTCTCAGAAAGTCATTAGACTCCATCTGTTCCATTCTAATTTTGAGAGAACTATTCTCTTCAGTGAGCTTTTGAACCTCTTTTTCCATTTGGCTAATTCTGCTTTTGAAAGCATTCTTCTCCTCATTGGCTTTTTGAACCTCTTTTGCCAATTGAGTGAGCCTATTTTTCAAGGTGTTACTTTCTTCAGCATTTTTTTGGGTCTCCTTTACCAAGGTATTGACCCATTTTTTCATGCTTTTCTTGCATCTCTCTCATTTCTCTTCCCAGTTTTTCCTCCACCTGTCTAACTTGATTTTCAAAATCCTTTTTGAGCTCTTCCAAGGCCTGAGCCCACCGGACATCCACCTGGGATGTCTGGGATACAGAGGCCCCGACCTCCACATCTTTCCCTGATGGTAAGAATATTTCCTAGTCATCAGAATTGAAAGATGGGAACATTTGCACCCCCTCAAAGTAGCTCTCTATAGTCTTATTTTTCTTCCCTTTTCTGGGCATTTTCTCAGCCAGTTACTTGACTTCTGAGATTCCTGTCCACCCCTGCCTAGATCTGCCCAGCTAGTGCTTGGGGTCTGAGATTCAAATGGGCTTTCCACGGCAGGTGTGGCTGCTATTCAATGTGAGCTTAAGTTCTGGTGCTCAGGTCGGGGCAGGGCCACCTCCCAGGCTCAGTTCCCTCAGGGGCTTTATGCAGAGACCTTCAGTAATGGGGTGGGTGGGGGCAGGGCTGTCTCCCAGGCTGAGTTCCCTCAGGGGGTTTATGCAGAGACCTGAGCTTCTGCCTGCTGCTGCCTGCTGTCCCAGGCCACCGCCGCTGCCTCTGCCGCTGCCCCTGCCTCTGCCTCAGCTGCTGCCTCTGCCGCTGCCTCCCGAGGGGGCCTGAGCCACGGAGACACCCTGCTCCCCTCTTGGCCAGCCCAGAAGTCTCTCTCACTGACCTGTAGTGTCTCTGGGTGGAGGGACCTTCCCGGCCACCGGAGGTTCCATCCCTGAAGCCTGCTCGGATCTGCTCCTCTGGGGCCATGTGACCAGGGCAGCTCAGGGGTGGACTCTGCTTTCCGGGGCATGATGGACCCTGGGGACGGCTCTCCAGGGCTCTCTGGAATTGAAATCTTTTCCACTGTGTTTCTGCGTGCTTTGCAGTGTTCCAGAATTTGTGGGGAGTTCTTCTTGCAGGAAATATATGGGCTGTGGGTTCGGAGCTAGCATACATGAGTCTTTCTACTCCGCCATCTTGGCTCCACCCCAGGCTCACACTCTTTAAGATAAGACTGATTAAATCACTAGGGCAGGAGACAAGGAGAATGTCCTGTAGGCTTTCAATTTCTGTCTATAAATACCCTGACCCTCAGATCAATAAATGGAGTTGGTCTATCTTCTCTTGCTTCCTGTGTCTTTCTTCTTCACTACATCACCGAGGCATGTAGGGATGCAGGCCATCCACTACATCTGGCACCGGAGCAGGGCATGGCCCCCTGAAAAAGAGCTCTGAGTTGCGACAAGGCAACTAAGGTAAGGGGAAGCCTTGAAGAACCCCTGCCGGGGCATTTCACAGGTTCTCACAGGCACAGTAAAATCTCAGCAATTACAGGCTTATAGGGAGAGCTTACGGTGTTAACAGAATCAAAAGGAAGATTCTGTTCATAAGAGGTTTAACAATGGGTCAGATACTTTTTAAAAGCAGAAACACTAGGTAAAGGTGGTTGCAGAGAAGGAGGAAGGGGAAGAAGAGGTGGATTCCTGGTCAGAGGAAGCCTCGGCAACCCCTGGAACCCTCGGCTCCCACAAAACTGCTGCCTTTCTATACTCCTCCAGAAATCCCAGATCCCATTAACCCAGGAGGTGTTGCAAGAGAATTCACCCCTCTGGATTTTAAATTTTTAAAGGAATTAATACAAGGGCAATCAATTATGGACCAAGTAATCCTTACGTTCAGTCTCTTCTAGACAGCATTTCTCAAATAGCCCCGTGCCCCACTGATTGGTGTAATTTAGGTAAAACCACTCTTGAAGGAGATTACTTAATATGGAAATTTGAATTTCATAAAGTATGTTTGGAACAAAGTAAAAGAAATCAAGCCATAGGTCTAATTTGTGCAGAGGATTTCTGACAATCTTTTCTCGGTTTTTTGAATTCTTATTGTCTGTATATATATTCTGTCTCTATGTTCTGTGTGAGTATGTTTGTGTGTTAATCTCCTTCCCATGTTTTCTCTTTCCTTCCCCCTCATCCCTTCTTTCTGATGACAGCAGCATCAGGGAGGAGTATGGGAGAAAGAAAGAAATTAATCTTAAACATTGCTAAAGGGAGTTTCAGATACGGTACACAAGGAAATAATGCATGTACAGTTTTAAGGAAAGCATAAATGTTTTGGAAAGTTGTTGGTAAAATTATCTCTCTTTCTACCTTCTAACCCTGGCCAGGTTGGGAAGATGGAGAGAAAGACAAGAAGAAATCAGGGAAGCTTTTTCCCTCATATCAGAGAGGCAGGCTGACTAGCATTTTAATTATCTCATGCCTCACCTAAAAGAGAAGTTTTTGTATAATGGGAAATAACCAAAAAGTAGTTATTCTGGTCATATTTTAAGTGAAACATGTCACTCCTAATTGGATGTTTAAAACAGATCAGGATTTGTTATATTATTTGGCACTAAGGCAAATTGGAAAAATGCATAGATCTGAAAAAGACACCTCAGCAGAGATCAAGCTTTTGAACTCTCCAGTAGAATGGAGGGGATTTGGCGCCACTGGATAGTTGTCCAGAAGTCTCCCTCACTTCAGCTGATAGATTCAAAAGCCCTCTCTTTCAAAGAAGTTCTTAAGGAGTGGATACAGAAGTCAAATTAACTTGAGTAAAGGTTAGAACCATTAAGATTTTTTTTGCCTTGCACTCCCAACTCATCATCCACCTAGGACTACAGTGAATTGTAAACTCTTAACATCCCAGATTTAGATCAAGGGAAGAGAATGCTAAAGAATAGTAGGGAATTTAATTTACTCTTCCCAAGGATAGGGGTTGGGTCACAGCAGTATGAGATCACAAGTCAACCAGCCCCTACATTTAGTAAGCCCAGTCTTCTATTAATAATATTTATATGTGATGGTTTGGAAATGTAATTAATGACACCTAAGGTTCACTATTTGTGTTACTGTTGTGCTTTTAAAGTGTTATAGTCTTGTATTGTAAAAATTGAGTAACCCCTGCAATCCAGAAACAGTGTTAGAGAAACCAATTTCTAATCTGAATTTTGTTGAAACTAAAAGATGTTGGGAAAATTGTGTAAAACCAGTTATGTTATTTTAAATTTTATCAGTCCTGCTAACCTTATCTTATAATGGTTTGGTTTTTGTAATTGTCATTTAGAAAACCAGGTATTTTCACCTTTGCCTGTTAAAAGAAGTTTCAGTTAAAACCATTTGGGTATCATTTTAAAAGTTGCAAGATTATTAATTTATTTAGAGTTACTGTTTTAATGCTAAACTTAAAATTGTTAATTGGTTACTATATGTAGAAAGAAAGGAATTGAATAAAAACTTTATTTAGATCTGCCCGTTCAGAACAGACCTCCTATATGCTTGGGGGTTGGCAGACATGAGTGCGCTACCAATCTCCTTTATTTTGTAAAATTGCTAAGGCCCTTAGGAAACCATTACTATAGGTATAGTCATCAGCCCTAAGAAAGAAACTTGATTGACTTATGCAAATTATAAATAAACAATGAATAAGACTTGCTCAGAAGTTATAATATATGGAGAAGATTTTTGGCAATTGACTTTTACATCTGGACAAGTTTTAAACTTGAAAAGGAAAGATCTTAATGGAATTTCCTTATGCATATGAGTCCTGGTAAATCTTTATTGCCTACTGTAACTCTGTGAGAATAGGAATGACTATCTGGCTCTGAGTTGATTCATGAATTTTGCTGTTAGGCAAAAGACACTGAGACCATAAATATTTTTGTTTTGACTTTGAATTTGGGTGTGGTTGTTTGCAATCAGTATCTGAGAGAAATACCACAAACTATTCAAAGGGAATATTTCCAACCTGACTGTTCCTAAGTCTGGCTATGAAACATACTACATAATTGGAGAATTTTACTCTTATCTGAATTCAAAGTCAAGGATGTTTTATTCTGTCATTTGCTATGTCACATGTCCTTGCTTTCTCTTTCTATAGCAAATTTCTTTGATCAATAGTGACCAACAAAACCTGTGAGCCCCTTTTGTGTAATCTTACTGGGAAATCTAATATTTTTATCTGAAATTAGAACATGTTCAGCAATCTAAGTAAACTACTTAAGACTCACCTAAGATATCTCCATTGTTTAAAAGAATTTTATAAGCAGTAATGTTTTTCTGTAATCAAGTGTCTTACTGTTATCAATGTGAGAGTATATATTGCACCTTTTTGACTAAAGCATTTTGTGTTATCTAGGCTTAAGGACATTTTCATACCAACTAAGCATTAATGGATTTTAATTATAAAGGTTTATTTTTGTTTCAAAGTAAAAAGAACTATCATGTTAAAGGTTTTCAACTACTTTATAAAAGTTTAGTGACTGTTAACATCAGGACAAACTTTAAACTGTTTTAAAACAAAACACTTTTAGAAGAAATATTTTAAAACCATCTCTTGTAAAGCCTACTAAATTTTCAAGACAATGTACTGATAAATTAATATGTAATGATCTATAAAGCAGAAAAGATCTTGCTCCTTTAATCTGAATTTGTAGTCATTCCATGGCCTAAGCAAAAGTTAAAATTATAGTGAACTTATTAACAACTTAATTTCTTAAATTTTTTCTTCCAGAGTAAATGTAATCAGAGAAGGAAAAACTAGCCTGTGAAACAATGATGTGCATCTATTCAGTTGTAAGGTTCAAGTTTGAAATCTCTTGTTTAAGACAACCACAGTTATGCTAGTGAAGAGTGATAACTTGTGAGCTATCTTGTCTTCCCACTTAATATGGTCTTTCATATTCAAATCTGTTGCCCTTGGCCTAGACTGGCCTTCTTTGTTATGCCAGGGAAATTGTCCTTTATTTATATTCCTTTTGTGCCTGTTTGGTCTTTGTCTGACCTCCATGCCAGGTTTGTCTTTTCCAGAGTGCAAGCCAGCAACTTCCAGATAACTGCTCAGGCTATGTATCCCTTGAATAAGACCTATCAAGGCAGGGACAGCTCTACATCCAATCTCAGCAGGGAGCAATTTCAGAAGCTGAGACCTTCATCCCTTACCCCAAAAGATCTTGGGTCCCATCCAATACACAATTGCCAGGGCCTATTTTAGAGGGAAATAAGCAGACAGCTTGCTCACACTGATAGTTTCAGAAGCACAGCATTCCTACAAGTCAGCTTCCATGCTTTGAAGAGGCAATTTCATATTACTAGAGAGCAAGCAAGAAGCATTGTAGTAACATCGTGTCCACATTGCATTCCATTTTTGCCAGCTCCATCAAATACATCCATCAGTCTTAGAGGATGCAATCCTCTTGAAATATGGCAAATGGATGTCACATGTCCCAGAATTTGAAAGGAATAAATACCTTCATGTAACTAGACACATATTCAGGTCATACTATTGCCACCCACTGACTGGGGAATCAACAAAATTTGTTATTGATCATCTGTTCAGGTGTTTTGCAACTCTATACACAGATAATGGTCCAGCTTAAACTAGTCAAGCCTTTACTAAGTTCTGTCTGTCATAAAGAATACAGCATAGAGCTGGCATCCCATATAATCCTACTGGTCAAGCCATTTTAGACCATCACATAAAACATAAAAACTCTCCTCCAAAAACAAAAGAAAGGGAGAGAAGGCAAAAGAATAAGAAGAGTTGACATGGTGTTGTATATCTGACACCAGATAGAGAGAGGCTTATGACTGCTCAAAAATTTCAAAAAGGCAAAACACACTCACTGACTGGAAAAAAGTGAAGGTGAAATGGAACATCACAGACAGGCCCTGTGTTAACATGGGGGCAAGGGCATGCTTGTATTTCCACAGGAAATGGTGAAGAAATGATTTGAAAACCAGAAACATTCGACCTGTCATACATTGGAGAAGATAAGGATTGAGGAAAAGAGGAAGGAAAAAAAGCCAAGACCACAAGGAACCCGTTGTCAGACTGACAAGACAATGAAGACACTCATTCTGCTTCTGGGCACCCTCCAGCTGACCACTGCAGCAGAAGGAACTGATTGAGAGGAAGACAGATGGACTTTTTGTACATAATCTGCCTTGGGTTATGGGTGGTGAAATGGAGAGGGAAGACAGAGGACGTAATTATGATAGCATATGGGTCTAAGGTTTTTGGGAAAAAAATTGATATAGGTAGAATTTTTGAATTTTTGCTTTTATGATTGCAAAATAACATGCTTTAATTGTACTATCACTGAATATATATTGGTTTTCATATAGCAAACATTAGTATTATATCTGTAATTATGTATCCTAGGTTTGCTTTAATGCCTATCCAAAGTAAAGGCTGGTACCTGATCAAATTTTTAATCAGTTAATGTTGAAAGTAAGACAGAAAAGATGTATAGTTTGCATTATTTTAGGCATTATAAGCTTTGTGGCAGCCTTGACTTCCTCTGTATCAACTGGTTTATCCATACATACAATTTAATGGATACTTTAAGGGAAACTATTGTGGTGGTGGGAAACAAAGTTGATGTTTTTGAAACAAGATTGTTCATAAGATGTGATTATAGGATCATTTCTATTGTGTTACTCCTGTCCATTATAATACCACTATACATAATTTATAGATCAGGAATTCAAGCTGCAAGCAATTTGGGATTATGTTGCTAATACAAATCCCTTTGCATCCCCGTCCCATTGGCTCATATCTACATTATCTCTATCCCTTTGTTTCTCTGTATGGTCACCTATTCATAGGTTCCTTCTCTCTCATGGGGAAGCTTTTCAAACCCAAGTAACTTGTCTCCCCTTACAACAAAAGAAAGGGGAAATTGTTGAGGGCCAGAGTGGAGTGCGGTTGACAAGATCAGGATAGACCTTTGGGGAACCTGTTCTTTGAGACTGCACTCATAATCATCCAGGATGGCTCTCCATGCCCCCTAGATGTTGCTGTCTCTGTGAGACAAACAAGAGAATTACAGAAAACATGGGATATGTAAAATAGATGCCCTAAGATAAGAGTGGTTAAATCGCTAGGGCAGGAGCCAAGCAGAATGTCCTGTAGGCTTGCAGTTTCTGTCTATAAATACCCTGACCCTCAGATCAATAAACAGAGTTGGTCTATCTTCCCCTGCCTCCTGTGTCTTTCTTCTTCACCATATCACCAAGCAGTGTAGGGACGCAGGTCATCAGCTACACAACCAAATGCTAGCTATTACTATAATTACTACACTTGTATGGCAGGCTGCTTCTCATAGGAACTACCCTGGTCACTGTAATTAATGCAGTCAATTAAATTAATTAATGTTGAATCAACAGAGTTTCTGAAAACTGCTTTACTCCTAACCAGAGAGGACATTTAACAAGGGAAGATCAGGAACCATGTCCTCAGAGATTCTTCAAGGACACCCAGGGGTTTCCTGTTACAGGTGAACAGAAGCATCCGAGTGAAGTGGGAAATGAGAAGTAGAATATTGTCACCAACTTCTCCTGGCTCCCTGAGGAGGATCCCATGAAGCATCATTTCTCTTTTTAAATGACTGAATTTCCTAGCACTTCAAACAAGCTTTTCCTTGTGATGCAGCAACACATCCGGAGGTTATCAAATAAGGTATTGGCAGAAGGAAGCAGAGGGCACAAGGACAGAAACTCAGGGAAACCTAGGGAGCCCTAGCCGTATTATTTGTGTTTCTCTCACTTTTGGGTAAGCTAGGCCTCTGTGCTCAAAGAACATCAATAGTTACAGTTACAGGGTTTTGTAGAAATGCAGAAATTAGCAAACAAAATCCTTTGCCAATTAAAAAAATGCCAACGTGTGAAATTTTCAACCAGCCCTCTCAATGCTTAATTGGTGTTACAGTCATCGTAGAATCATAAAGCTGAAAGTCTTGGAGATTGCCTCTCCTAATACCTTGATTTGATAAATGAGAAAACTGACTTTCAATTTTCTCAGCTGTAAAATGAGATGGTAGGATTATAGCTGAGGGGATCTTAGAAATCATTTTAGGGATAAGGAAATGAAAACTAAGTGACTTGTCCAAAGTCACATGGATAGTAGCTCTCAGACCTTAGATTTGATATAAATATCTTTGGCATTCAAAGCTGGATCCTTCCTACGTAAGCTCTACATTCCTGTACAGTGCCTTTGCATTGGATTGTTAAGACCAGAATCCCTTCCTTCAAAATTAAGCTCATTCCATTGACTAGAGGAGAACTTTCCTGGATTCTCTCCCAGGAAATAGCTCCTAGAATCTTCATGATTTATAAATAAAGACAAAAACAAAAATCAAGGGGGAAAACTCCCACTTAACTTTTTTGAATGGATCCTCAAAACTTTTATTGGATCTTTGGCCCCCAGAAAGTCCAAGATATATAATATATATGTGATATATATAATATATATATATATATACATACATACATACACATACACACACACACACACATATATATATAATTTTGAAAGGCTGCTTAAATATATGAAGGAATAATAGCTAGCATTTATATAACACATTAAGTCACAACCCTGGGAGGTGTCTTGTTAGCCTCAAGTGCATGGTTCATGTAACTAGTGGGTATCTAAGGAAGGATGTGAACTCAGGTCTTCCTGACTCCAAGCATAGATCTTTGGTCATTTTTCTAACATCTATCCCAGTCTTTAGAAGATGCTAGAGGTCATCTGGTCTGATGCTGTCATCAGGTTTGATAGATGTAGACTCTGAGGCCTGGACAAGAAAAGTTAATTATGAAGGGTCATACAACTAGTAAGCGTCGGTCAGGACTAGGTTGGTGGTAGAGATTTGGGGGTGATGAGAGAAACTAGTGATAGTGATGTCCTCCCCCCTAAAAAACAAGAAGAGGGTTGTTAAAGTATTTAGAAAAAAATGCGTAGAAGAGAAAAAAGTTAGAAATACTCTGTGAGTGCTGGGCACAGTCAGTTAAGATCTGAGTTCAAATGAAGTCTCATACATTACTACCTGGGTGACCCTGGGCAACTCAATCAGTTTGCCTCAATAAATATTTATTAAGCACCTACTATATGCTAAGCCTTTAGGATACAAGAAGAGGCAAAAAAACAGTCCCTGCCCTTCCTTGTCTGTAAAATAGAGATACTAATACAATCTAGTTCTCAGGGTTTATTGTGATGGTCAAATGAAATAATTGTAAAGTGTCTAGCAAATAGAAAGTACGATATAAATGTAAGCTATTATGTTAGCTATTAAGTAAACAGAAGTTCACAGGGGAGACACAGACTGGCTGGACAGCTTTGAATTGAGCATGCTGAATTTTTTATACTGGGGTGTCATCAAAGTCCAAGTGAAATTTTAAGTTTACTAAAACTTAATTAAGGATTACACATTTTAATTAAGCTTATTAAAATTTAGAACTCCATTAAGAGTTTTGGGTCATCCTTGTAAAACAAAATTAAGCCACAAAGTTTTAAGTGTATTAAAGCTTAATTAAAGATTACTTATAGTAGTTAACCTTACTTAAAAAAAAAAAAATTAGAATCGCACTAAGACTTTTGGGACACCCTTGTATAACAACATTAATCTACAAAGTTTTAAGTGTATTAAAGCTTAATTAGAAACACACACGTTATTTAAGCTTATTAAAATCTGCAACTGCACCAAGAGTTTTGGAACACGCTTGTAATTCAGCCACAAAGTTTTAAGTGTATTAAAGCTTAAAGATGATACATTTTCATTAAGCTTATTAAAATTTAGGACTGCACTGAGTTTTGGGACACCTATATAACAAAATTCAGTTACAAAGTTTTCAGTGTTTTAAAGCTTAAAGATGTTACATTTTCATTAAGCTTATTAAAATTTAGGACTGAACTGAGTTTGGGACATCTCTATATAAATTCAGTTACAAAGTTTTCAGTGTTTTAAAGCTTAAAGATGACACATTTTCATTAAGCTTATTAAAATTTAGGACTGAACTGAGTTTGGGACATCTCTATATAAATTCAGTTACAAAGTTTTCAGTGTTTTAAAGCTTAATTAAAGGATATTTTAATCAAGTTTATTAAAATTAGGCACTTCACTAGGACTTTTCGGGACACCCGTGTACAAGAGTTCTCCACGGAGTTGTGGGTGTCTCCCAATTTTCATTAGAGACGACCCATTTCAGCTAGCCTCACCGGCGGGCGGGGCGGGCATTTGGGGGCAGCCCCGTCCTAGGCGGTTCTCAGCGCTCACAGTAAGGTCAAGTTCAGGTCAATAACAAGCAGCGCGCGGGCGGCAAACTCACCCAGGGCCGCGGCGGGGGGGGAGGGCGGATGGCCCCCCGCTGCGCACCCCGCCTCCGCAGCGCCTCGCCCCGGGACGCCGGAGGGCGTGGGCCGGGCCTGCCCCGCCTCCTCGGGGGCTCTTCCCGCGCTCCGCGCCCCGCCCCGCCCCCGAGCGCGCGCTGCTGCCGACGCTCGGCGGGACCCCCGGCCGGGCCCAGAAGTTTGCGGCGCCCGGAGAAGTCGCCTCGGCGCGGGGCGGGGGCGCGGCATGCGGCGCGAGCCTCCGCTCAGGGTCCGCTCCGGGAACCAGCAGCGCCCCCAGCCCGCCATGCAGCCGGCCGGAGGGGCCTGGGCCCACAGCCGCGCGGCGCTGGAACGGCTGGAGTCGCAGCTGCGCTGCTCGCGCTGGTAACTAACGCCGGCGCCTCCCCTCCCCCTCCCCGGGCCTGGGCCGGCGGCGGGAGGGGGGGCGGGGTGAGACTGACCGGGGCCCTGCGTCCGGGAGTGAGCCCCCTCCCCCGGGACTGCGGGCTCCTCGTTCTGGCCGGATTGCTTTAGTGTGATCCGCAAACCGAAGGCACGCTCCGCGCCGTCCCGCGCTTGGGGCGGTTGTGTGGCTCGAGCGTGGAGACGGCCGCGGGTCCGAGGGCCCCGGAGGGCCTGGGCCTGTGCCGCGGCGCTCGCCCTGGTCGCTGCGGGGGTTAACGGGCTAGGGATGAGGGGCCGCCTTGTGTCTCTCTGCGTCTCTTGGACTCGTTTCTGACCCCTGGGTGGGAACAGAGAGTTTAAATAAAATAAATACTTACTTATGATTTAGATGTAGTTACATTTATATTTGTAATGTGAATATAAGTATATTTACATTTATGATATAAATGTTACATTATTAGACTATATATTAACATAGTCTATATATTATTAATAAAATAGATTTAAAATGAAGTGGCAAAGGAATAGCAAATATAATGATTCTATTTATAAATATTCTATTTATAAAATATAAATAGAATAATTCTCAAATACAATAATTGCATCTGATATACTGTTAATGTGTTTTCCTTCGGGCCTTTTGGTTTTCAGATAGAAATTAGTCACCATAAAATGTTGTTGCACCAAAGAGAGGTTTAGTTAATGTTAGTTCTGCTTCACTTTGCGTGAAAAGATGCAGATTTTGACTCTGCCAACTGAGAACTGGAAACCAGAAACCTGACAGCGTTAGACACAGTGATAACTGGGGAGAAAAAGAGCTCCTTGGACAAACTTGTCTCTTCTGTTTGTTGTGGGGGAGGTGGGGGCGTGGGGGCAGGGCTTGGTGGAGAGCAGTCAAGTGTGTAAAATTTAAAATCCTGAAATTTCCTTTTCTACAGTGTTTTCCTCCTCCCATCACATCTTTTACTGGAATTTAGAAAGGAAAGGACTTAGAAAAACTTTCTAGTGCCTTATTTTACAAAGTGGGAAACTGAGACCCAGACGTGAAGGGTCTTGTTGGAGGTCACACAGGTCCATAGGTATAGCTAGGTTATGTAGATGGATAAATTGAAGAATAATTAAGGTAGATATAGCTAGATATTAGGTAAATTGTTTAGTGTATGTGCTAGGCACTGTGTTCATATAAATTTAAACAAGACACGAATATGGGATGGGTTATTATTCTTCAAAAATGATGACTACTGTACAGAATGGAGGTATTTACATAAATGAATGCAGTCAACAAGCATTTATTAAGCACTTGCTATAACAGTGGAGTAGATATGATGACTTCATTTTATATTCTTTTAGTTGGGCAATCGGGAATTAATGAAAAAGGAAAAAAGCATGAAGGAAGAAAGGCAGTGAACTAAGTGGATAGGCACAGTGTGGCTCAGTGGGTGGAGTGCTGAGCCTGAAGTTAGGAGGACTCATCTTTCTGAGTTCCAATCCAGCCTCAGACCCTTACTAGCTGTGTGACCCTGGGCAAGTCACTAAACCCTGTTTGCCTCAGTTCCCTTATCTGAAAAATGAGCTGGTGTAGGAAATGGCAAACCACTCCAATGTCTCTGCCAAGAAAAACCCAGATGGGAATGCAGAGTCTGACAGGACTTAAAAGGACTGAACTTCCACAACAAGTAAAAGCTGTGAATCCAAATCAAAGCTTGAAAGAGGAACTTACATTCTAATCAGAGAAGACCAGATAAAAGAGGGAGCCCAGCTTCCCTGTAGTGAATCCAAGGTTTTTTTTGGGGGGGTGGGAGAAGGGATGTGAGGATGTTGGCTGCGCGATGTAGAGATGACTGAGAAGTGTATTGATAGGCCTCATTGGGGACAAGAGGAGGGCAAAGCTCACCATTCCATGATGGGCAGAGCTGAAGGTTTCCAGGGAGTGAAAGGTGCCCTTGATATCTACAGTACAGGTGGCATGGTGTGGAGATGTCTGGGGAGTTGCATGGAGACTCATTTGGGTGTTAGAGGGGAAGGGTGTATTCACATAGCGCCTGCTATGTGGCAGGCACTGTGCTCATTTGAACCTCACAACAACCCTGCAAGGTAGATGCTATTCGCTGGGCAGAACCAGCTTGTAACCTGTTGGATGGCCAGAGCAGAACAAAGCAGGCTAGAGACAGAAGAGTCAGGAACCAAAGGGAAATTTAATTTCATAGGACAATATGATAGCTAGCATATGCTTAAATTCTGCTGGGGAAAATAGACTTTTTCATCATTTCTGCTGAGAAGTTAGCTACAAAAAGAGGACCTGGACAGAGATTAAATTTAATTTCAGAGTGAGGCAAATGATTTGCAAGCAAGGGGACCTGTACCCCTACTGGGGGGACCCGGTTTAATGAGGCTAAATGTCAGTACTTAGACCAGTGGTAGCTGTAGCCCAGACAGTGAGGGTTGACAGCAGTTTGATTCGCAGAAGGGCTTCATGTTGGGTTCTTGTCTGAGCTCAGAGAATACCTGGTCAAAGCAATACAACAATTGTGTGATTTTGCCAGAGGGTGAGCGCAAAGGATTGTTGTTATGCCAAGCTCAGGGCACAGCCTGCTTTCAATGCCTTACCTCTAGAAAACAGGATGTCTCCTAATTGTATGTTGACAGTGTGATTATTTCTTATCTCCATTTTAAAGTTAGGGAAGTAACATCAAGGTTTGGAATCTAGGGCTTTTGATTTCAGATCCATATGCTGCTTCTATCCGAATTGGCACGACTTGAAGCCTAAATCAAAGTAATTAGGTGAAAGTCAAGGAGAAGGACCTTCCTCTCCCTCTCCTCTTACCTTCATGGGATACTGAGGATGAATATAAAACACTAGTGTAGCTCTGGAGAAAATGATTAAGTGGCAAAATATTATCTCCATTGAAGCAGGAGTCTGGAGGATTCTTGAAGATATGTAATTTATCTCTGTCAGCCCCAAGCACTAATTTGGGAAAGGAGGGGGAAGTAGACATGCATGGATTTGGGGAATGAGTCCCAGCTAACTAGACAAATATGAATTTTCCTTCAAGTAGGGAATAGAAATTTTATTAGTTTATCAACCAGCTAAATGAGACAATGGACAGTTTAGTGGGTGGAGTGCCTGGACTTAAGAGATGTGCAACTTCCTAACTGTCTAAGTGATCTTGGACAAGTCATCAACCCTCTCTGAACCTCACTTTGCTCATCTGTAAAATGGTAATGGTAATACCTCCACTGACTCTCCTGTGGAGTTGTTGTGAGATTCTGAGATGGTATATATAAAGTACTTTGTAAGCTAATTTAAAATGTTGTAGAAATCTCATTTTTTCTCATCCTGTAAAGCCAAATGAGTGTAGAAGAAACAGGAGGGGATTTGGGATTGGGGACTGGAAGATGGACACTCTGATTTTGATTCTACTTATTGTGCTGTTGCTTTCCTTCTGTGGCCATCAATTTCCTCAAATACAGAAGGGGGTGGGGTTGGATTACTTAGTTTCTAAAGACTTTTTCTATCCCCAAATCCCATGATCCTATAAAACCTTTGTCTTTGAATCCATATTCATATAGGAACCTCTTGATAATTGGTTTTCCAAAGGTATTTGTTTAGCCGTCAATGAAGTCTTCCATTATAAATAAGAACATTGGCTATTTTGACCTGTATATTTTTGGAATTTGGCTAACAGGAATCAGGCTCCACTGACCAGTGATGGAGCTCTGTGGTCAAGCCCTCAAAATAAAATCAGCCCTCCAGCCCTTCTCCCCAAACCACCTAATGAATGAGAAATAACAATAAAAACCATTGTTAATCATGCCCCAGAGAGGGCCAAGCCTGGAGTAAGGAAGACCTGAGTACAGAGGACAGATTCGGCTTCATATGTTTGCTGTGTGATCCTAGGCAGGTCCCTTGAACTCTGTCTGCCTTGCTTTCCTCATCTGTAAAATGGGAGGTTAAAATAGCACCTACCTCCCAGGGTAATTGTGAGGATCAAATCATATTTTGGGATAGTATTGTAAAGCACTTAGCACAGTGACAGACACATTGTAGCTGATATAAAGATGATGATGACAATGACGATTGTCGTTGTCATTGTCATCGTCATCGTCATCTTGGAAAGTCGTCCTTTCAGCTCAAGGCCCACATTCTTGCTTTTTGAGCTGTTTGTTCTAAAGACTGTCATTCTCTAGGAATTTTGCAAAGATAATTACTTTTGTCTTAACTTGTTTCTGCCTTGGCTTAAAATCCAGCAAACAAAAACAAGCTAAAGCTAATTAGAATGTAAAGAGGTTAGATAGTAATACTTGAGTTTTACTTCTCAGCCTCTGCTGTCATCCACTGTATGTTGGACTCTCTAGAGAGATAATACACATTTCAATTCAGCAGATGTTGTCTGTGTAAGGCCTGGTGATTGCTTTACTGGGGATTCAGAGACCAAACAGAATAGTCCTTGACCTCAGGGATCTTTCATTCTCTTAGTCTTACTGAGCTCTTTACATGTACTGCTTCACTTAATCCTTAACAATTTCCTGTGAAATAATTATTATCTCCATTATATTGATGAAAAATGGAGACTCCTGGAGTTTAATAAGTAAAGGGCCCAGTTAGAGTGGTGCCCCTGGGACCTCCAGGTATTTAACTCCCCTACCGACGTTCTGGAGGCTACAACCCACTCACATCTGGTTGATAATTCTCCTAAGTAAAATTAATTTAGTCTATTGGGGGTGGTAATTTTCATATACTTCTGCTGAAAAGCAGTGGAATTTCATTTTTTTTCCTAAAGAAGGAATTGTATCAACTAAAGTCTTGTTTTGTATCAGGTTTTATTGTATTCTGTCCAGAAGTTTTAATCAAGGAGCCTACTTAGTGAATGGAGGGATGGGGTGGGTGGGTGGGAATCCTTTATTAAGCACCTCCTATATGCCAAGTGCAATGCTAGTTGCTGGAGATAGAAAAAAGTGAATGAGTTACAGATATCCTCTCCCCACACCTAATAATGTGTCTGGAGAAATAACTTCTACATGTATACAAGGTAATAGGGGTGGAAGGTAGGAGGAGTACCAGCAACTGTATTGGCCTCATCACCCTTGAGCTAAGATTTGAACAGGGATAGTAAGGATTTCAAGAAGTAGAGGTGAGGACAGAGTGCCTTCTAAGGTTTGAGGAAAGGTATAAAGACTGGACAGAGAGAAGTGTGCATGGAGGGAATTTGTATGTAGTGTTTAAAAGCGAATAAAGTGTTGCTCAGCCCAGAAAGGGAGATTGGCTTCTTCTGGAGATCCTTCACTAAAGCTTAAGGTTTGTATTTTATCCTAAGGACAGAAGGGTGAGTAGAGCACTGGACATGGAGTCAGGCAGGTCTGAGTTCACATCCAACCTTAGACATTTACTGACTGTGTGACCTTGGGCCAAGTCACTTAACCTCCATTTGCCTCAGTTTCCCCATCTGTAAAATGAAGATTAATATATTATCTATTGTCTGGTGTTGCGAGAATCAAATGAGAAGATGTTTGTAAAACACTTAGCATAGTGCCTGGTAAAGAGTAAGTGCTACTCTAACAATTCTAACAATAGTCTAACAAATTCTAACAGTACTACTAATAATAAAAGCTATTATTCTTGAACTAGAGATAGTGTCAAGTGGAGAGAAAGGTGATGCCAGTTATGCTTGGCAGCTGATTGGATATGGGTAGATTAAGAAAAGGAGTCAAGGATGACTCTAAGGTTGTAAAGTTTGGTGACTATATGGATTGTGATATCTTCCACAGAAACGGCAAATTAATTAAGAAGGTGGGAGTGGGGAGAGTGTGCTCTGTAAGGAACATGCTCAGTTTGATGCTCCTACTGCACATTTTGTGAGAATTGTTCCACAGACAGTTGGTGATGGGTCTGAGACTAGATCTAGAAGTCATCTTGATTGAAACCATGGTAGCAGATGAACTCATGGAGACAGTGACAAAGAGTGAAAGTGATAGAAAACAAAATCTGTATCTATTGCTTTCAAGAAAAACACCTAAAAAGCAGAAACATACACAGAATAATAACTAGGAACAAGATTTCCTATTCATCAGGTGAATCCAGAAAAGTAAGAGTTGCAAAAGTGCTATCAGGTAAACAGAAATGAAAATTCATGGCACAAAAATAATTAAATGAGGAAGATACAATACTCTGAAAGGAATTAGAGACCACAAATTAATATCAGTATTACATTTAGTCTACAAATGCCTTAGCATCTGAAATCATAAAGGAAAAATTTAATTGAATTACAGGCAAAATGCAGTAATAGTAAGAGACTTTAATGCTTCTCTCAGTTTTAGACAAATTTAACAGAAAGATAAAAAGGAAAATACAGAATTGAACAAATTATTGGAGAAACTAGAGCTAAAAGACGTGACGTCTTCTAATTGGGACTGTTAAAGAATGTCCATAGTTCATGGTACTACACAGAACTGTTAGAAAAATTAACCACGTTATGGCATAGATGTTGCAAATAAATGTGAAAAGGCAGAAATAATAATCACTTCCATTACAGATCATAATGCAATAAAATTAGTAATCAGTTCAGGGAGGTCATGGAGAGTTTCTAACATATAGACTATCACCAGTCTTCAATTCTCTTGAACCTCTCCTTGCAATACTTTGTAACTTTTAAGGTGTCTGAGTTTTCTGGGGTTTTTTTTTTTGAGCATTTTTTTTTCCCATACCACTTAGGAGTTTGCCATTTGGAGATTGCATTGCTGACTTTTTATCTGCACAAGTGTGGTGATTACAATTACAATGTATCACCATTGTACACCTAATCAATGCTAATAGTAGTTGGGGCAGCTAGCCGGTGCAGTGGATAGAGCACCAGTACAGGAGTAAGGAGGACCTGAGTTCAAATCTCACCTCAGACACTTGACACTCACTAGCTGTGTGACCTTGAGCAAGCTATTTAACCCCAATTGCCTCATCCTGGGTCATCTCCAGTCATCCTGATGAATATCTGTTCACTGGATTCAGATGGCTCTGGAAGAGAAGTGAGGCTGGTGACCTGCACAGCCCTCCCTCACTCAAAACAAAACAAAGTCAAGCATAAGTCGTGTCATTATTTCTCTGAAGGCATGGTCTTCGGCAACAAAGGACAAACATGCTAATAGTAGTAATGGAAGACAGTTTCACTGCTAGACTGTGGCAGTATGATCTGGTGGATTGAGTGATGGGTGTGAGAAAATCCTGCCTTTGACACTTACTGTCAATAATAGTAATAGTACCTGTAAAACAATAGAACTCTTAGGATTCCCAAATGAAATATGTCAGTGGTTACTGTGATGATGATTATGATAGTCGTGGTAGTGTCTGTGTCATTCAAGAAACATTAACTGCGTACTGTGTACTATACTGTGTGCCAGGAATGGGCACCTAGATGGTACAGTGCCTGAAGATGTGTTTAAATCTGGCCTCAGACACTTACTGGCTGTGTGACCCTGGGCAAGTCAGTTAAGCCTGTTTACCTTAGTTTCCTCATCTGTAAAATGAGCTTGAGAAGGAAAAGGAAAACCCCTCCAATATCTTTGCCAAGAAAACCCCTCAGAAGGTGTAATAAAGACTTGGTCATAGCTGAGAATAAAAGACTAAAAAAATGTTTCAGGCACTGGGCTAAGCACTGGGAAACAAATACAGATTAAAAACAAAGGAAATCCATGCCTTACACTCTCATCAGGGAAGTTAGCACACAAAAAAGTTGAAAAAGTATGGGAGGAAAGAGGATACCTGGCTTACTGGCATGATGGGGAGTTCTAAAGAACAAAATAATATACCCCCTAAAAAGAATACAAATTCAAAGTGCAAAATAAAAAGGAAGACAAAGCAATATAGTTGGTGGGAAAGGGGGAGAAAACTCTGCTCAGCCCCCTTTTTAAGCCCTCTCTTCCAGTCCAAGGGGAATGATGAGCTAGCTGTGAGTACCAGATGTGGTTAGCTGGCTGTATTACAGGACTTGGTTTTTTTGACCTTTAATGATACATAACTCTCCAAAGTGATGTTGATTATTCTACCAGGCCAGATGGCTCTTGATATGATGTAGGTCCAGGCCTCCTCAAAAGCTCCAGAGCTATTTCAAAAATTAAAAAAAAAAAATGGTCGGTCCCATTCTTCCTTTGAGAGGCGACAGACAGCACATTAGTAAACATCGGGGAAAAAAAGTAGTTTGTTCCCAAAGGAAGGAGGAGTTGACAAGCAGCGGCAGTGTATAATCCCAGGTTTCATGTAAATTCAGATTGTGACAGCTACTTAGTGAATTATAATAATTAGGTGTGTATTTGCATTTTTGATTGGCTTGCAGTGATTTGGGGAATTTTCCAGTGTTCTTTTGTTTGTCTTTAGAATAACAACATTGAAAACCAGCGTTCACTTTGTAGCTTTGAAATGTCTTTTTGTTCTTGTGAGTTTTTCTTTCTGGCTTTTCTGAGAGAGGTGGGATTGCAGGAGTCAGTTTTGAACTTTCTTGTAGTAAGTGTTGGGGACAGTGGAAAGACCCCAACATTTGGAGTCAGAGTCTTGGTCCCATCCTGTGTGACCTTAGAATGACCCTAGACAAAGCATTTTTAAAATTGCAGTGGTCTAAGCAACTCTCTAAGATTATATATATTACAAAGATATGCGTTGATAGGGTTTCAATGAAAAATCACAACCCCAATCCTTATCCCAGTGTTCTAGTGCTTTGCTAGAATGAGGAGTATTTATAAAAGCAAAGACAACGCTTTTAAAAGGGTTAGTTGATTGGTTGCTGTCCTTTCAGTGGGGTAGACTATACATAAAGGAGAGGGATGGCCAGTGAAGGGCACGTTGGGTTTGTGAAGTTCTTGAAAGGGAAGTTGAGTAAGGCCATAGATTAAATGGAATGATAAATCTCATCTAGGAAAGATGGCAGAGTTGTTTTGATCATGTGTCTAGAACTGGAGTGGAGGAGGGAGGAGGTTAAGAAGGGAGGGGATCCTCCCTAGGCAGTTGGGGAGTATCTTTTTTTTAATTTTTTATTATATTTTATTTATTTTTTAATGTTCTACAATCATTACCATAAAACTTAGATTTTTAACCCCCCCATACCTACTCCTCTCCTCCCCACTCCCTCCCCAAGATGGCATACAATTCTACATAGGATGTACATATAATTTCCTATTGAATACGTTTTCACTATAGTCATGCTGTGTAGATGAACTAAAATAAATGGAAGAAATCCTATAACAAATCAAAACATAATACACAAACACGATCTGCTACATTCTGTGAATGAATTCCATAGTTCTTTCTCTGAGTGTGAAAGGTATTTTGCCTTAGAAAACCATTGGGAATTTTTTTTTTAAGTTCTTGCATTATTACAAAGTTTCAAGTCTACCAGAAAAAAGCCTCGCACACTGGTCATTGCTGTGCGCAAAGTTCTCCTGGTTCATCTGGGGAGTATCTCAGAATAAAAAGTGAAGTAGCCGAAGTAGGCATGCTGACTGGATAGAAAATACTTTTGGAATCCCATTGCCTTCTCTGTGGCTCTTACTCATTTAATGGAATATGCGTTTCTTTAAGGTATAATAGCCTTGAGTCACTTAGCTTTGGGGATCATCTAGTCCAGTCACCAAATTGGAAACCAAAGTGACATGCTTGCCTAAATAATCAAGTAGAGGCAGAATTCAAGCCCAGTACTGACTATAAAATGGAGGGATTGAACTAAGTTCCCGTACAACTGTCTAAATTTTGGATTTTCTATAATTCTGAGTCTATATTCAGTACTCTTTCCATTGTACCACACTCAAGTGTCTATAGTCAAATTTGAACTCAGGTTCTGCTTTCAGGTCTGATTTTTAGGTATACTTTTAAGATGTTTTCTATTTAAAAATAAAACTATTGTATTTTTATACAACACATAGCACAATTCTCTTCATCTAAGTGGTTGGCCAGTAATACTAGAAAGAAGTTTTAGGCCACTGTAGAAATATTGATGATGCTTATCTTTCCTCTGAACAGGCCATCCTCCCCTCAGCTGCCAAAGTGATTGTTCTAAAGCTCAGGTCTGACCACATTAACCCGTCACTCAGTAAATTTCAGTGGTTCCCTGCCCTTCAAGGATTGAGTATCAAATCTTTGGCATTGAAAATTAATCGCAACTGTTCCCCCTTGCCTTTCCTGTCTTATATCTTTCACTACTTCCCCACTCCCATATTCTGATCCGTTGATTGCCAGTCCTCGAACAAGACATCATCCCCAAATTCTGGGCATTTTCACTGGCAAGAACCCCCCTTCATCTCTGTCTACTTACTTCCCTGGCTTCCTTCACCTCCAAGCTAAAAGCCCCCCTTCTGCAGGAATCCTCTTCCTATTCCCCCTAATTGTGGTGTCTTCCCTCAATGTACATTTATCAAGTATCTTCCAATAGTCTAGGCTCATGCTAAGCCCTTCTGTTGATTACCACCAGTTTATCCTGTAAGTGTCTTCTTTGTACCTAGTTGTTTACCTCTTCTCTCCTCCATTAAAGTTTGAGCTCTTTGAGGACAGGGATTTTCTTTTACCTTTCTTTGCCTCCCCAGAGCCAGACACATAGTAAATGCTTACTAAATGTTTGCTGACTGACTGATTAAACAACCCAAATACCACTCTATTGTAAATTCTAAAGGAAAGAATATGTTTATTTTACTATATTGTATTTACTATATTACATACTATATTTACCATGTTGTTACTATATTATTTACTAAAACGGGGGGGGGGTGACAGTTCAGGTTCAGATAAACTTTCAGGTTTACTAAGTGCTATGTTCACCACCTTGTGAGTTAGGTATTTTAAGTATTATCCCCATTGTACAGATGAGGAATTTGAAGCTGAGGTTACATGACTTGTCCATGATGATGCAACTTGTAAAGGACCAAGGAGCACTATGATCCCAGGTCTCCTGACTCCCAAGTTCAGTCAATCAATAAACATTTATTAATCACCTACTGTGTGCCAGGAACTGTGTTCAGTGTTCTATCCACCATGGCAAGCATGACTCATCAGTGAGGAAAGGGGAACTTTTGTTATGTTGTAATGGGGTGGATGTAACTTGTACCTAATAGGTTGTCCAAGGACCCACAGCTTTATAATTAGTTGAGGATATGAAATTCAGATCCGTGATGGGCAACACCCATGAACACCAGCTTCTTTAAATTGAACTGCTTCTGTGATCCCTCCCTAATCAAAGCAGCTGGACACTGCTTTTTTAAATAAACATTTCCTTGTCCTCACCAGTGCTATAGTCAGAAGCTGCATGCAAAGAGTATTTTGTGATGAGAGAGCCATGGAAATGTATTTAGTAAAAGTTCCTTAAGTGAGGACTTTTAGATATCTTGTTCTGCCTGGGAAGTCAGTCAGCCCTTACCCAAGTGTCATCTCTTTCTAGAGGAAATATCCTCAAGACTGGGTGATAACAAAACCCTTTCTGATTTTCTTGGGTCTACTCTTTTGGTTTTGTATTTCTTAGGAGACTGTTTGACTTGTCTCTAAAATGGAGATCTTTCTAAAATTACTTATTAATTACATTCATAAATACATACAAATTAATTACATTCTTTTTTAAAATAAATTTTTATTGATTGTTTTTACATCACCAAATCTTCCCCCAAGTATTCCTCTCCCTTTCCAGAGCCACTTCAAATAACAAATAATATTTTTAATTAATAATTTAATAATTTTTTAAGTTAAAAAAGAGAACAAGAGAAAAAAGCAATTCTGATTAATATACTGCAAAAATCTGAAAATATGTGCAGTGTACTTGCAGACCTCCATTGTCTGCAGAGATGGAGCATTTTCTTGCCTCTTTTCTTTAGAGTCATGTTTGTTTTTTTGTAACTTTTCAACATTCCCCTTTTGCTTTTTCCTTTGCGTTTATATTGTCATAGTCTGTGTGTATTTTCTAGCTTCTGTTAACTTCGTGCTTCTCAGTCATGTAAATCTTTTCGTGCTTCTCTAACTTAGCACTTCATCATTTCTTAGAGTTCAGTAATAGTCCATCACATTCACTTGACCACGGTTTGGTTAGCCTTTCCCCAGTTAGTGGACATCTACTTTGTTTTCAATTCTTTGCTGTCACAAAAAAAGTGTTGCTGTCATTGTTTTGGTGTCTTGGGGGACTTCCTTATTTATTAACTAATTAATTATTCCTTGGGTATAAGCCCAACTATGGAATCTCTGGGTCAAAGGACATGGGCATTTTAGCCATTGCTTAACAAAGAAGACAAAATGGTCATTCTTAACAGAATCCTTAACTTTTGGGCTGTCTCTAAAATACTTGTTCTGCCTCACTAATCTCCCCTCCCCCCATTTTTGGAGTTTTTATTGTCAAGCATTTTTAGTTTTAATTAACTTTTTTTGTATATTTCAGTATTAAATGAGCTTTTCTCCAGCTTTAAATACCTTGAGACCCTTTGAAATGGGAGGCATTATATAATCATCTTTCTTAGATTAAATAATATCTAATGTCTAATGACAACTTTGCTTTCAGTTAAAGCAGAGTTTTGCCTCAATAGAACTTTTCTTTTCTTTTTCCTTTTTTTATGTGTGCAGAGAATTTGCATATCATTAGGCCCTTCATTTCTTAAGCTTATTTTTTGTCACTGCTTAGTTCTTTTAAGTCAGAGGATTATGACAGCAGAGACCTTTTCTCATCAGCTTCTTGTGATGTCATAGAATTATAATGGCAGAGAAAGGGAAAAAAGCAAAATCCTTGAATTTTCAAGGAACAGAAATCCTGTTATGTAAATGTCCTTTGTTATATAAAACCCAGCAGTGACTAAAAAAAAAAAAGAAAGAAGAAAAGGTCTGGAAAAATGTCTAGGCTAGAAGTGGAAATCGTAGCAGATTAGAAGCAACCTTCAAAATCACCTGGACCATATCAGATCATAATGAAGTTCTCTACAGTTGGTCATTTCATTCATTAATAAGCATTTGTTGGCCAGTCACTATGGGCTTAGCGCACTCTGGTGCTAAGGGGATGCAGTGGAATTGTAAGACCTGACCCATTCTAGTTAGGGAGATGGGCATGGAACAGTTAATGAGGTGTACTACAAGTCAGTGCTTAGTTTAGAACCTACAGACCTCCTGCTAAATGACCTAGAGGCCCAAGTAAGTGGTTTATGGGACTGGAACTAGATTCTGAAGGAAAGGTAGGATGGAGGGAGATGGTCCGGTGTGTTGTACAGTTTTGAACTTGGAGAGTTGCCGGGCCTGTTTTGCCATGTTAGGAAGTCATTTAACTGCCCTGGGTTTCTGAATTCTCATCTGTAAAAGGGTGGGGGTGGGGTGCTGGGATCTCTAATGTCTCTTTGAATTCTAGGTTTGGTTCTGTGGTCTTCTTGTCAAAGTGGTTGGAGGAGGAGGAAGAAAGGGCATTCAGGGGTAGTAAAATCCTGGAATAGGAAATGGATGTGATGGGTTTGGGAAGGATAGTAGAGAGACCAGTATAGATAATGTTGAATAGGTAATATGGGGGTAGGTTATAGAATTCCTGAATGCCAGATAAAAGAGTTTCAATATTATTATCCTTTAGGTATACTTACTATGTACCTGGCACTGTATAAACAAGACATCCCCTTCCCTCAAGGAGCTTACTATGTTCTAATGGGGGTGTTTTTGTTCTGTTGTTTCAGTCATGTACAACTTTTCATGACTCCATTTGGGGTTTTCTTGGCAAAGATACTGGAGTGGTTTGCCATTTCCTTCTCCAGCTCATTTTACAGATGAGGAAAACAGGGTCACACAGCTAATAAATGTCTGAGGCTGGATTTGTACTCATGAAGATGAGCTTTTCCTTTTTCTAAGCCCAGTACTCTATTCACTGTGCCACACACAGATAGCTCTTAAAGTGGAGCTAGAAAGTCAAACTTGTCTGGATCTGGGGGATATCCCACTTATCTGAACCCAGGGACCCAAAGACAGAGTCCTGGGGGTTCTGGTGGGAGGGAGTATGAGGGGGACTGGAGTGGAAGCATCTCAATCTGGTAATGACTGCGAAGAGTGAAGGAATGAATTTATCAGGCACTTAGCTTGTGACCAGCTTTGTGTTAAGCCCACAGGATGGGCTCCCTTTGGTAGTCTGTCAAAGCCTATTGACTCCTCTGAATAATGGTTTGTTTTCAGTATTTTCAGTTAAAGTAAATGCTAAATTTCACATAGAGTTTTGGACTCCCCTGAATTCTACCCATGAGCCCTAGATTGAGGGAGGTAAGACACCAATACAGATAGCTGTTTTCCAACATATCTTAAGTGTGGGGCAGTTAGGGGATGCAGTGGATAGAGCACTGGACTTAAAATCAGGGAGACTCATCTTAATGAGTTCAAATTTAGCCTCAGACACTTACTACCTTTGTGACCCTAGGCAAGTCACTTCATTCTGTTTGCCTCAGTTTCCTTGTCAGTAAAATGACCTGGGGAAGGAAATGGCAAACCACTCTAGCCGATTTGCCAAGAAAATCCCCAAAGGGCTCACCAGCAAACTGTAAATGACTAAAACATAATAAATAGGAAGAATGTCTTAAAATATCAATGATCTAAAAAAAAGCATACAGACTTCCCAAAATACTGGCAAAAAGCCAACATTTCAACACTGGGAGAAATAAGGGGAGGGGGGAGTGTTACTTAGTCAGGACGACAAAAGACATCTGACATGTACTATTCATTTTTATCAAGTCAAATGTGATAGAAAAAGTCAGGTATTGTGAGTTTTTAAAAAGTAATGGCTTGTATAATGTCAGTGAACACCCTTTTAGATCTCTTGAGAGCAAAAATGTGGTTGTATACTCTGCTTTTGTGTCGCTTCTGAAAAGCTCAATTTCACTTTAATGCTTTTAGCTACTAAAATGTGCAGTGCGACACTTGTGATCTTTCCAGAGATGCGGAAATATTTTTACTGATATGTGATGTGTATACACAGGGAATGGGATATAATGCTGTAAATACTTAAAGGGGTCTAGGGATACTGTCACAAACCAAGCACGGAGTTTGGTGCTCACATAAATCCTGGCCTTTTCATATTTCCCCTCCCTCCCCCTGTGGCATGTTTTATAACATTTTACTTGGTTTAATAGAGCAGTTTCTTTAATAGAATTAGCTGATGTTTTAGATGTTTTAAAAGTCCTCACTTCTGGGTTTTAGAATGACAGGTACACTAATGCATTATTGGTGGAGCTGTGAATTAGTAAAACTATTCCAGAAAACAAATTGGAGTTATGCAAATAAAGTGGGTAAAATGCTCATTCCCTTCTACCCAGGTATTCTGCTTCTAGCCACATACCCCAAGTAGATTATTGACAAAAAGAAAAGGTCTATATATGTAAAAAACATTTATGACAACATTTATTGTGGTAAGAAAGAACTAGAAATGAAATAGATACCCATTAATTATGGAATGGCTAAATAAATTAAGGTGCATGAATATGTAGTAGGGTATCCCTGTGCCACAAGAAATGACCATTGAGAAGATTAAAGAGATGTATATGAAACCGATCAATCCGTCAACAGGCATTCATTAAATACTATATACCGGACACTGTGCTAAATTCTGGGGATATAAATAGGAGGGGAGATAAAGACTGACCCCTTCCCTCAACACTTAAAATAGAGCTGAAAAAGGGAGGAGGGGAAAAAGTGCCTAGCTTTTCTGGGGCCATGCAGAATAGAGGAAGACCAAAGATCTCTTAATCCCTTTCCTAGATGCATTGCTGTCTGTCTGTGTGTCTATCTATCTACCTATCCATCTATGAAGCTGACCTCCAAGCAGTGTTTTTCAAACTTAGTCTACTTACCCCTTCCCTCCCATGGCTGCCATTGGTCGTTGTTATCATCCCGCTATGATTCTTGGCTGCAATGAATGACTGCTTCAGATGAGCCTCTGTTAGCATATCTATATATATCTATATCTATATATCTCTATATATCTCTCTCTATATATATCTATATATAATATATGTATGTGTCATATATAAACTGGGGTTGTTGGCCTGTGACTGACATGGACACTTTGTGATCCTATAGATTTAGTTTCTCAGTTTTTCCAGCCCAAATTGTATTTCTGATGCATAAAATAACATTCTGTGGAATGTTCTCCCACCCTCTTCAGCCTTAGCACTATGCCTAGAAGCCATGCCTGGGAGGAGCAGAATGGAAGGAAAAGTGGTTTAAAAAAATTGTGTTTTTGCAAGTGAAGGACCTCTTGGGAATAAGTTTTGTAGACTTGTAAAAATTCATATCATGTTGGTCAACATCCAGTTACTATGGAAAGGATAGAGCCTCATGGAGCATGTGTGTAAGTGTGTGTGTGTGTGTACATGTGTAATAAAGAGATATCTTTGAGAATCACTGTTTCAGAGATTGCCTTGACAGTTCAAAGAACTAGCAGACAATAGGTTTTAAGTATTAGTGTCAATTTATGACATCATGGTTATCATGTGTTTTCCTCTCTATCCTGGCATGGTATATATTTATGGAGAAATGGGCTAGTCTAGACTTTTGCTTGGATAATAGGTTTACAATATAAATCAGATTTGCCATTGGAATCCTACAGATAGGTTTTAATCCAACCTTTCATCAGAGAGTAATAAGCTGTCACCTGAGCAGTATACCTCATTAATATCCTGTGTTTAAAAGCCAGGGCAATCTAGTCTGGTACGATTGAGCCTTGGGTATATTTATACCTCTGGGATAAAAGTGATCTTGCATCTGTCTCCTTATTGACATTGTTGTTTCTTCAAACAGCATCAACATCCTGAGGGAACCTGTGTGCTTAGGAGGATGTGAACATATCTTCTGCAGGTGAGTGACTAAGGCTTGAACCAAAAGAACTACGCTAGAAGAGTCTCACAAAACACTCTTTATGGTATTTAACTTTTTATTGTCAGTAAGGAACTAGGAAGTGTTAATAGGTTTTATGGCACACCTAGAGGGGAAGAAAATAACTGTCTTTTAGAGAATCTAAACAATTGTGTCATGACTTTTTGTTTTATTAGCAATAGGTATTTTTACTGTGGATCTTAATGATAGATGTCACTTTCCAGTAATTGTCAAATTTTATTGGTATAGGTGTTGAGTGCAGCCAGAAAATCAGAAAACAGTTTGTCAGTTTGCCAAATTCCTTGCTTTGTATTTAGGTCATTAGGTTTTTGTATTTTACTATACATATTGTTTAATTTATCATTCACATATATAGCTATAGATATATATGTACGTATATATAGTGTATGCAATACACTATATATACGTACATATATATATATACACACAGAGAGAGAGAGATAGGTAGATAGATAGGTAGATAGTGTATGTAATTCTGCTAGGTATGGGTATGCAGAGATGTAAATAGGACAAATTCTTGTCCTCAAAAAGCTTAGGGCAGGGGTTCTTGGAGTATGTGAACTTGTTCTTTAAAAAAATATTTTAATAGCTACATTTCTTTTTGAAATATATTTTTATTTATTCCATTAAATATTTTTTGATTACATCAACTTTTTTTGATTTTCATTCAAAATTTTGTGTTCCAAATGCTCTCTTCTTGATGTACCCTTATCCTTTGAGAAGATAGACAGATATGATGTTGATTATGCATGTGAAATCATGTAAAACATATTTCCACATTAGCCATGTTGCAAAAGAAAATACACATGCACAAAAACCAGAAAAATACAGAAGGTGAAAAAAGTATGCTTCATTTTGCCATCATAGTTTATCATTTCTGTTCCTGGAGATGGATAGCATTTTTCATCATGGGTTCTTTGGATGTGTTTTAGAACATTGTCTTGATTAGAATATCTCAGTCTTCCACTGCTGATCATCGTTATTGTGTACGATATTTTCATGGTTCTGATTATTCCACTTTGCATCAGGTCATATAAATCTTCTCAGATTTTAATGAAACCATTCCCTTTATCATGGCTTGTAGGACAGTAGTATTGCTTCACAATTATATACCACAGCTTGTTAGCCATTCTCCAGTTGAGAACTGGAGAACTTGAGCTGAGAACTTCCAATTCTTTGCCACCACAAAAAAACCTGCTACAAACATTTTTGTACAAATATGTACAAATGCCCTCTTCCCTTTTCTTTATCCCCCTTAGGATCCAGATCTAGTGGTGGTATTGCTGGGTCATAGAATATGTAATTTTATCACCCTTTGGACATAGTTCTAAATTGTTCTCCAGAATGACTGAACTGGTTCACAGCTCTGGGAACAGTGCTTTAGGGTCTCAATTTGTCCATTTCACCTTCAGCATTTATCATTTTCCTTTTCTGTCCTGGTAGCCAATCAGATAGGTGTGAGGATTTCTCTGATCAGTGATTTAGAACATTTTTCTACTTCTGAAAGCTGCCTGTTCATTTGATAACTATTTAAATAAAATTGGTTTTCTTTGTAATTCTAGATATTTTGTTATGTAGTCACAAATATTGTTTTGAGAAGGGATCCATAGTCTACTTCACTAGACTGCTAGAGGACTTCATCACACACGCACTCACACCCACTTCCTCCCCACCCCCCATATTGTTTGAGTTGGGAGAAATCTAACTCTAGGACATTTTAAACCCTTCAACCTTGAGGATTTTAGGGCTAGCTCTGGGAGCATAAGGGAGTGGAGTGGGTGAAAGAGGGGAAGACTCATGTCTAGGCTAGGATGATTTGAGCAGATTCTTCATATGTGAGAGGTCAGCCCCAGGAGGCTCTTTGTGTTTTAATCAGCATTTTGTGTGTGTAAAGGAAATTAAAGACAGTCAGTCAACATTTATTAAATACCTACTGTGTAGTAGGCAATGTATTAAGTGTTACATAAAATAATGATATAAAGGAAAACTGATGGGGACTACTGTACAAATGAGACAAGGAACTCACAGCTGGTTTAACTGTGAAAAAGTAATGTGTAATAATTGATATGAGCTGCTTGCCATTTGTACCTAATTATCACATTGCAATAACAGTTATTCAAAAGATCAGATTTTATTGTAGGTTTGATTACAGCCCTGAACGTTGTTCATGGGAGTAGAAAATTGGGTTTAAATTGTGACTCCAGCACTTCTTGACTAGTGACCTTGTGCAAGTCAGTTAACCTTTCTGTGACTTGGTTTTCTCTCCTATAAAATGGGAATGATAATTCTTGTGTTACCTATTTCACAGAGTTGGGAGGAAGGATTTGGAAACCGTTAGAAGGCTATATGAAGAGAAGTTGCTGTTATTCTAATAAAACAAATACTTTCCTTTCCAAAAGAAAATAGCTTTTTGTTTATATAGCCTATTTTTCTTACCCCTTCCCTCTTCTGATGAGACACAATCCAATTGCTACTTTGTGTGTGAAACCTTTTCTTTTTCTCTGCTTCTTCATCCCAACTTCCAGTTAATTATCTTTTACTTATTTGGTGTTTTTTCTGCTTGTATTTTTATATGGTTGCTTGAGAGTAGATACTCTTATTCTCCGTTATTGTTTTGCCTGGGCAAAACTCAAAGTCTGTCTCAAGAACTTTGGATTTGACTGTGCATCATGGGAGAGATTGGCACAGGACTGTTCAGCATGACGTGCCCACATCAGAAAGAGTACTGTGCTCTCTGAGCAAAACAGAATTGAGACGGCACAAAGTAAATGCAGGATGTGCAAATTTGAGATATTCACCCCAAATATTCACATGCGCTATCTGTGCCCAACCTGTGGTAGGGCATTCCGAACTCATATTGATCTGATCAGTCACAGTTGGACCCACTGAAATTTTCCGTTACAATGGTGATGCCATTTTGGTCCTCTTTGAAGACGAAGGACAACAGCCACCACCTGGGAAATAGCATGGTGCCTGACACATTGTAGGTGCTTAATAAATGCTTGATGGATGAGTGAGTAACACAGCCTTAGAAAAGTCCTGCTCCTTTTAAAAAGAGAAAATTATAATTCACTTGTGCTGTAGAGTTTACACAGTAATTACCAGCACTGTGAAATAGGTTAAATGACCTGTCCTTTTTCTAAGTTAGAGATATCAGAACCAAGACATAAGCCTGACTAGGTTTTACACCTTCATGCCTCTGCCGCTTCTCTCCTTGTTGTCCTGTAGTGTCCATTTGCGTATTGCTTAGAACTGGTGAGCACAGGAAGGTACTGATGATTCACTACACCATCCAGTTGATTGTCTTGTATGATTCTGAAACTTAAGGCCAGTGTTCAGATTCTTCACATCTTTGGAATCTCTCCATCTTCTGAGTATTGTATATGTATTTTTTTTTTTTTACAAATGTTATAAATGTTGGAATCCTCTACACATGGACATGTATATTATATATAAGCTTATACATGGTCTACTATAGTGTAATGTACAAGTGTATATTATGTATAAGCTTATATGTAGGCTTATACAAAGCTTATAATAAGAGTTTAGAGTACCTAGAATCTAGGTATTCTAGTCTAGGTAGTCTAGACAGTCCGATTGTCTGATAGGAATGACTCTCAGGGAACAGAAAATATAGCCAGTGGTAACTGAAATTCAGACAAAAAGATTTTTTTTTTAATGAGCAAATTTGCTACTGATTGAATGTCATGTTTTCTAAAGGCTACATTTGGCATTTCAAACTATATTGAAAGGTAAAATAGAGGTGGTGGTCACTGTGACAGTAAAACATCATGTTGCTACACCATAATTTTAAATTTTCAGAGAATTCTTCTAAGCAGTTTTACCATGTTGTCAACACTGGCCTTTTTGGGAAGGCCTGCCAAATTCCGCCATTGCTAGTGCCAATTAATTCTGCATCCTTGGATCTGCACAGCATGAGGATAGATTGACTGTTCTTGCATGCTGAAAAGACTTTTGTAACAAAAGAGGAAAATCCTCTCAAAAAAGCCTCAGGTATTGCATGCTTACCTTTGCTTTAAGACTCTGTAGGCTAAGTGTGTGGGTGTTATTCCTGTCTTCCTTTCTGTAGTTTCAGACCCTAGACTTGCCAGATACTAGCCAAGCAGTAGTATTGCTAGGTAGTGATGATTCTCATCCTAGGGAGCAAGGATTAATTTTCAGGACTCCCCCCACTCCAGTCTAACCCCCTCCCTCTCAGGTTACCACTGATTCAATATCTAGTCTAGATTAAGGTGTTATTCAGAAAATAAAATATTATTGGGGATTTTAATGAGCAAGCTGATTTGACATATAAACTGTGTAAGGTATTCAGCCTCATTGAAGGTGCTGTTCTGTTCAGAATGACTTGCACTTTAATTGTCTACAATCTCATTTGACTTGCACTATGTCAACATCTTTTTTTAAAAAAATAGGCTTTTATTTGTGTAACCTATATTGGGGATCCCTAAGGTTTTTTGTGTCATGGACACTGACAATCATTAGCAGTCTGGTGAAACCTATCAACCTCTTTTCTGAATATACTTTTTAAATGAGTAAAATAAAATACATAGCATTACAAAAAAAATCAATTATATTGAAATATGGTTATTAACATATTTTTTATAAAAAGTTCACAGACTCCAAGTTAAGAATTCCTAGACATTTCATTTTATATCTTTCTTTCTTCCTTCCCTGACCCTTATTTAAAAAAAAAATAAAGGAGACAAAAAAAAAATCAATAAAATCAATCAGCCTTAAAAACCTAAAAAAGCATGCAGTGAAAAACATGTGCACCCATGAACCCTCAGATGCTTCTGTCTGATGATGATGATGATGAAGACATTTTAAGCTTTGGAATCAATTTTTTCCAAAGTTCTCTTGCTTAAACTTGTGGAATGGTAAGGGTTACACATACTTCTTTCACAACCTTTAACACAGCATTGCCGGTGAGATGGAGACTATTTACAAGCTGACCAGGAGGTGCCTTATGTTAGTGATGTAAGCATAGTAGTTTATGTTAAGATTATTGTTGGAAAGAGAAAGCATACTTACTGACTGGTGAATAATGTGTTTTACTGGGGATTGGTGTAGGAAAATAAGAAGAGGCTCCTTTAGTTTTTGACTCAGTAATTAATTTTGCAGGAAGTCTGCCTTGTTATAAGGGCTTGGCAAGAAGTTGTACCACTGCCAGTCCTTTACTTTTCTAAGAAAGAGGCAAATGACCCAAAACCAAGGCAGGCCATTTCCAGGCCAGCTCCTTGGGTCACTACACATTCACTTCCATGTCTCACACGCTCTGTGTCTGCATTCATACCACAGTGTAATAATAGATGGACTGATTGATAACCTAGAAGTACTAAATAATAACAGTTTGGCTTCAGTTTAGGTAACATGAAGTTGCCGTTGGTAAGTATTTATTAAGGGTTTACTATGTGCCAAAAGTAGGGCCAACTGCTGGGAATCCAAAAAGGAGGCCGAAAAAAAATGGTCCTTAGCATCAAGGATGCCTTTTATTTTTTGATTGAGCTTTATTGATATCTTCTGTTTTATATTGCCTAAATTTTCCTCTCTTTTACTTTTCTCCCATCCCATATAAACAAGGAATTTAAAAAATTTTAGACAAATACCAAAACTTAAATACTTAATAAGAAAAGAAAAAGAAACATAAACTTAAAGATAAAAATAAGAAAGAAAATGTCACATTGCACAGCAGAACATAGGAGAGGATTCAAAGAACTTTTTTTTTAAGAAAAAGAGGAAAGGAAAAAAAACTCAGCAAAACCAATTAGCACATAAAAGAAATAACCTGAAAATGCATGCATTGATCCCCACCTGTGGATTTTTTATGACTACAGAGGAGTGTTTTCTCATTTCTTCTTTGGGCTGTCCTCATTCTTTATGATTTTGCAACATTTATTTTTGATGGTTTTATAGTGGTAGTGCTTTCTGTTTAACCTTGTTGTACTTGTGTGTCTCATTTACTTACCTCTGCATCAGTTCATGTAATTCTTTCCATACTTTTCTTGTATTCATTATTTTTGTCACTTCCCACAGCTTGGTAGGATTCCATTACATTCATATAGCAGTTTGTTTAACTAGTCCCCAGAGTATACCTATTTTTTTTTCCACTTTCTTGCTATCCTAAAAAGTGCTGCTATAGTTATTTTTCTGTATGTGGGGAATTTTCTTTTTATCAGTGACTTCCCTTGGGGAATAGGAGGGTATATTCTAACAAGTGAGACAACTTGTAAATAATGAGATACGTAACTGTATATATAGAGAGATATAGATATATAAGTATATATAGTTTAGAAAGGTTTGCAGTTTTTTTTTTTAAATTTCAATATTTAAAGCTGTCTACCTAGAAAATTATCTAGTACAGTTATTATCTTAGAATTGCAGATAACTGGGGTTGTATTTGCAAACAGTCTCAGGGTTCAAATCCTTCTCTGGCATTTCCTATATAACCTTGTGCAATCATTTTGACATCTCTTGGCCACATCTGTAGAAAGTGAGGATTCACCAAAATGTCTGGTGAAGTCCTTTCAAGTCAGAACTTGTGGTTCTGTGATTCTGTGACATCAAATATATCCAGAAGTAAAAAAATAAAAACAAAAAAGCATTTCTAGTTATGTGATAACCCTTTCTAGATTTTCGATAAGAGGGGTTGGATGGACTATATGATATTGAAGTCTGTTCTGTTCTTAAATTTGTGACTTTTTTCTCCTTTAGAGATGCTGGTACTAAGGGGCTTCATAGAATGAAATACCAGATACAGAAAATAAAATTAGTAGTGATGTGTAGGGTCATTGGGAGTGGCAAAAGATTGGATGCTATGAGACCCAGCGAGGATTTTTGTACTTTTGCAAACATTGCCTTCCAAATACCTGTTAGATCCTAAGGGATGACTCCCAGCTTGGCATTTAAAGCCCTCTGTAGTCTAGTTCCAGTCTACATTTCTAGATTTGTTACATATTACTCTACTTCATGTACTCTAGTGTCTAGTAAAGAGCCAAATTATTGTTCCCCCAAATCAATAGCTTTTTGGGATCCTCCTGCTGGTTTTTAGTTTCTTCTGCAAAGTGCTTTAAATGATAACAACATCAAAAATTTGTTTTGTGAGCTTCTAGGGTAATTTTACATGAATATTATTACTACTTAAGGCTCCATTAAGGAATTTTTAGTGTGAATCCCTTGGGCTATTCTGGAACCACTAAATGGGAGCTACCAATCTATAGAGAAGCTCATCTCATCCTCTCTGTTTGATGCTGTTATCTCCCTCTTCAAATTATCCTGTAATTGCTTATCAGTCCATGCTTACATGGATCCCTTCCAATGGAATGGAAGGACTGTTGCATTTTGTCTGTTTCCATTTTGAAATGGAAACCATTTTGTTTTCCCTGCTAACCATTTGTTATATGGTTTGAATACCATTTGTTAACTCTGGTAAGTGCTTAGTAAGTATTTGTTGAATTGAGTTTCAGGAAGGTGGATTAGTCTTTTTGCACATTGTCCAGCCAAATAAAACTTAACCTACATTTGGTAAATAACTCCCCCAATACTGACTGAGGAAATGAAAGTCATAGGAATTAGTGTAGCTGAAAGACTCAAAGGTCAGTGATTCAGAAACTCCCTAAAGCATTCAGACAGAAAGGGGGAAAAAAAACAAAACCCAGCTCTTTTCTAAGTCTCTTGAAATCACCTTTATGATAGCCATAAAATTTTCTTGTGACTGGCAAAACTACCTGACTGTCATTTGTCAAGAACTTGCCCTTCTCAGCTTTCGATGTGTGTAACAGCTGTAGTTCTGTTTCAGGGGAAATATTGATTCAGCCTTGAATCCATTCTAGTAAACCTTAAATACACACAGGTGGCATCAGAGTTACATCTCTATCACTGCCTCATTGAAGCTTGATTACTTTCAGATGTCTGTGGCCTCCATGAAGCCTTCTCTGATTTCCCTTCCTTCCTTCCCATGTAGGTAATGACTTTCCCTCTTGACCTTCACATAACATTTGTTTCTTTGGCTCTCCCCTGTTTCACCTGAATTTGTGTCTTATCCTTGTTAGCACTTTGAAAGTAGAGACGATTTTATTCTTTGTATAGATCTTGTAGTACCTAATTTTTTACATAGTGACTCCTTCACTAAATTCTAAACTCCCTGAGGGCAGATAATGTCTTTTGCCTCTTTTTATATCCTCAGTGCATGGCATATAGTAAGAACTTAGTAAAAGTTGACTAAAGTCAACAGACACAGCTTTACTTCTGAAGGTCCCTGAGACTCTCTTCAGAGTTTAGACACTGAAGTCGACAGGCGACTAAATTAAAATTTGTGGATGATAAAAAGCCATCTTTCTAAAAAGAGATTATTTGTGATTTCTCTCCTCAATCTTTGGTTACCTGGAATTCCCCCTTGTACTATCCGTGGGTTTACTTTTAAGAGTTAATTTATAATTAAGTAATCCCAGTCAAATAAGAAGTTTAGGGTTCTAGTTACTTAAAAATAGAAGAGCAAATTAAATAATATAAGTGATTGGAAAAGCTTTGAGATGAGGGTTTGAACATCTTATTGACTTTCCTATAATTAGGCAAAAACCAACGTAATTTGGATTTTGTAGCAACCAGATCAATCTTGAACTATTTTTTAAAAAAATTATTTTTCAGTTAGCAAGTATTTATTTTGTCTCCCTTTTATTTCTCCCTCACTTTTTGAAGAGGTAAAATAATGACAAAACTTTTGTAACAAATATATGTAGCTTGACCTGGTGTAAAAAAAAAATGCCTATTGACCTTTTCTATGAAGGGACCAGAGTTAGGAGTGGGGAAAATGTATAATGAGAGGGAATGGTTATATTGGAGACAAGCTTCATGATTAGTTATTATGGGGGAGAATGTCATGTGACCCATATTCCCAATGTCACACTGATTAATTGCATACTCCTTGGGATTATGTTATGATAGGGGCTCCCACTCTGAAGACCACTGTTTTAGATTGTTGTGGGCAACTCTGGGAAATTTTAAAACATTGCAAAAAAAAAAAAGTCTCAGCATGTGATAAACATCATTCATCTTTTCTTTTGCACTTATAACTTTGGGCTAATTTCAAAATGATTTTATTCTCTTAAGTGCATGCGTGGGTGACTGCATCGGTTCGGAATGTCCAGTGTGTCACACACCTGCCTGGATACAGGATGTGAAGATAAACAGACAGTTAGACAGCATGATCCAGTTATGCAGCAAGCTTCGGAATCTGTTACACAACACATCAGGTTCAGGTGAGAAGGATTTGTTGGGGTCTCTTGGTAAAACTGGCTTGCTATATTTACATGGCCACTTTGTTTGGATCACATGGAGGGTTCACACAAAGAGAACTGGATGAATCTGTTTTCTCCCTACTTCCCCTCCCACTGTGCCCCACTCTGAAAAAAAAAAAAAGAAATTTGATTTAGAAATTTACTTCAAGAGGCATTAGAACTCTACAATTAGGTTCCTGAAACAAAACTATAGGATGGTAATTTTTTTTCTGTGACATTGTTTGTCATTAAAATGTACTTTTGAGCAGTTTTGGACAAAAACAATTGACAGTATTCTAGATCGTTTGGCGTTTTTGAAGGAGAAGTAGAATCCAATATTCATTGTCATTTTCTTCCCTAATGAAATTGTAGTTCGCTTGTGTTTTTAGATTTGGTTTATTAACTGAATGTACACCTTGCACGTTTTTTTCGAAGACCTAATTAGGAATGAAAAGAAGATAAGGTGATTGGAGTTTCCCAGTAATTGAATTTTGGAATCCTTGTTTGTTTTTTTCATTTAACCAGAATCACATCCTTCCTTTTCTCTGTGAGAGAGTCTTTTCTAGATTGACACCTGCCATGGTGATTGGTATGGCATAGGAAATTTATCTTTTGTTCTTAAATTCCTCATGGGGTGCTTTTGTCCAATGCAAAATAAGAGGTTATTGGCCAAAACAGCTTGATACAACGGAAAAGGTGGCATCAGAAGACTTAAGTTCGGATTCTGGCTCTTTCATGAAGCACCTGTTCCATGTTCCATGTCATTACTTTCACTGTTGTGAAATGATAAATCCCAGCTTTCAAGCTGGAAGAGACCTTAGAAGTTAACTTCTAAAGTCATTAGACCTAACTGTACTTCTGTATTTTCTTGACATGTTTCTTACAGTGTGGACTCTGCAGCCAACGCATTACTAGGTGTTTTTTGGGTTGAATTTTTTTTTTGTCTGATGTATGAGGAAATTGAGGTCCCATGGAGCTTCAGAAATAGAATTTGAATCCCTGATCATCTGATTCTCAGTTTGCTCATCTTTAAATTAGATATAATAATATCCATAGTAACTTCCTCTCAAGGTTATTCCATTGGCACAAATGAAAAATAATTGTAAAGTGTTTTAGAGACTTTAAATGTCAACTATTGTTAACTTTCTGTTTGTGTTTTAAGACCCTATGATTTCACCGCCTTTACTAATGTGGATCAGAATTTCTCTGAACCTTTATTTTTTGTAAACTGTCTTCAATGTGTTGCTAGGGCTGAAAAATGCGTCACTGATGAACAAGCCTCTGGTGATGATTTAACTCAAGCAGGTTGGTTTTCTGACAGACACGTTGTTTGTCACTTAGAGTTTTTCCAGTTTGGATGGGACCTGTCTGGACTTATATTCCTCTCTCATAGCCTGGTTATCTATATCGTTATCTGAAAAGAGATTTCCCCTTTAGTCATAGAGCTAGCTAGCTACAGTGATGAGCTAGTTTCTTTTAAGATACATTTTGATACTGTTTGTTTTACATTGCCTTAACTTCCTCCTGTGTCCTTTTTCCTCCCCATCCCAGAAAACCATCCCACATTAACAAACATCAAAAATATCAAACATTTTCATAAGAAGATATAAAGATTATATAAGAAACCCCAAGTTCTTTACATACAGCTTGCTCTTTAAAAAGGCTGTATTTATTATAAAGGATGAGTCTCGAGGACAGAGCGAAAGGATACTGGGGAAAATTATGGTGATGTAAAAAAAATAATACATCCATAAAATGTATTTTTAAGAAATATAGAATAAGTCCAACAAATTACTTTTAAAAGCCTCTTAATCTGTTTTCTCCTGAACTTCATTTTATTTTTATTTTTTAATTAAATTATATTTCTTCAATAAGGAAAAGTCTGTCTTTCCCTCATGCTCAAAATGAGAAGTAAAGCCCTTATTACAAACATTGTCAAGTAGAACAAATTTTCACATTAGCTGTGTTGTCCTGTGTGTGTGTATACACATACCTGCAAATATGCCCCCACATACGTATGCACACACATAAGCATACATATACATATGCACATACATATTTGTGTTTATATACATATGTGGAATCTATAAAAAGGAGTCAGTAGAGCATGTGTGTTCACATATGCACAAAATTTTATATGTAATTTTTTAAATTAAGATCTTTTTGATGTACTGATTGGCTTAGTTAATTGTTTTTCCTCTAAAAATTTTTAATAAAACAGTCTGTCAAACTATTGTGAAAGACTTAGGCTGTAAACACATGTACACATATATTTCACAATGTATCTCACCAAGTCAGTGCAGATAATGAATCGCTATCCCTGGTACTGACTGAATGAATAGGAATATACTGGATGATTTTTGGAAATGGACTATCCTCTCAGTCTTAAATGGAAGGTCTTGGTATCAGGCAGAGAAGGCCCACACATAGCATATGAAATACACTTACCTGTATAAATCTAAGAGACATATATAAACACATACACACATACTCCTCAATATTCACTTTTGAATCCATCATCTTCTGTCAGAAGATGAATAGTATGTTTCATCATGAATCCTCTGCGGTCATGGTGGTCATTGTGTTGTTCAGAGATCCTAATTCTTTCTGAGTTCAACAGTAAGACTTTTACTTTTTTTAAAAAGAGGAAGAAGAAAAAAATAATCAGCAAAACCAATCAGTACATCAGAAAATTCCTCAAATCTTGAACATGAACATTGTAATGATGAGATTTAACTGAGGGTAATACATTTTTCTTTCCAAAATAATAGATTATGTTGTCCTTAAACAAACTCATGTTTACTTGCCCATTCCTGGATTTAGAGAGACTGCAGGCAGAAATTATGTTTCAGGACTATCCCCAAAGTTTTATGGTTGTATGGTGGAAAACACTATATAAAGGCCAAGGTGGTGATATTTAAAAATAAAAAATGGGTTACTATATTAACTAGAAATGACATTCTAGATTTGACTCCTCCTGTGTAATTCAGTACACTGGCCTTGATCTAGTCTCTTTACTTACCTGAGATGCAGGTGTCTGCAGGTGTAGCTGGAAGTCCATTGGACTGCACAACATCTTATTGACTGTGCTCACCCTGTGAGTCTGTCAACAGTAGAAGGAGGGACCGGAGCTGTGTATACCTTTACTAAAACCCTCCTCATGGGTGTCTTAACCTCAGGTCCTTGGATAGTTGTATTCCAGAGGGGTAGTGGAGGTCTGTAAACTTGTAAACCTTTGTATTCCTTGCTTGTCCCAAGTCATCAATGCCGTCCCAGCGTCTAGGTTCAGCATGTTTCCCAAACCTAGGATCAGAGACTTGATGCAAAAGACATTGCCAGTGATATTTCTTGCTGGCAAGAGTGGTGTGTGGCTGATTGTTCTGTCTCCATAGCTTACATTGACTGATGGCCCTGTTGTGGTTTGAAGTTCTGTCCTTTGCTTTACAGACTCCACAGTATTTTTTTTATCATTGTTGTTGTTCCATTCCTTCCTATTTAACTGATTTCAGCGCAGCAAACTGTGTGGCATCTGTTAAACTGACAAAAGTAATTGTCAGATCCATGGTGAAGTAAAATGACCCTTAATGGCATGACAGCCAAGCTTTTGTAGCTACCCCATTGTGAGCAGCAGGGAATGTTTCTTAGGGGAGGTTCACCACAGATGAGGGGGAGCCTGAGGAAGTTTGCTTTTAAAACTTTGGAAAAGAAGATATTGATGGATCTCTTGTGGTGCCAGAAACCTTGTTGTATGTGACTTCTTCCCCTGGTAGGAAGCCCTTCCATCTGAGACGGAGGGGAGAGTTCAGTTTCAAAAGTCATTCAGTATTTTCTATTCTTTCAGATGGCCAGTATCAGAGTATCGATCATTATCGACACTGATGTGGTGAGATCTCTTATGAAATGAATTAATGCTTTGCTGTTTGGTTGCCTCCTAGAGTAGTTAGAACTGGATTTTAAAATTACAGTTTATGTATTTTTCAGTAAGCAAAAGTCTTACCTTTTTTCTCTCCCACCCAAATGATACAAAAAGAAAAACAAAGCTTGTATTACAAATGTGTATCGTCAAATAAAACAAATTCTCATGTTGACCATGTCCCCCCTAAATGTGCATGTGTGTGTGTGTACATAATATAGTAGCATTAGATATTATATATGTTAATATGCTTATTACACATACTCTGATGATATATCATTATACATTAAACTATTTTACATGTTTAATATATTTACTATTAGACACACACACACACATATATACACACCTTATTTTCATAGTGGGAATTTAATGAATGCTTCTTTACTTACTGCGTGTTTACTGATTGAGTGACTACTACCTTTAAGGTCCCTTCTGGTAACCACATCCTTCTACCTCCTTTTGACAGAGAGATAGGTGAGACACTCAGGTATAAATTGACACAAATACAGACACACACACTCTACCATATATGTACATATTTATGCAGGTGTGAACACATAGATTATTTATATGTATATACATACACACACCCCTCTACTTCCAAATATAGATGGGACCTGTAGAATGAATCCAATGGGATGGTCAAACTTCTCTCACATTTTCCCCATATTAAAAAAAAACAAACCACACAACAGAAAACCTGTATTTGACAATTTATCTTCCAAATGAACCTTATTACTTGCATTTACTATAAAATATATAATTACTGTAATTAAGGTGGGTAATTAGGAAGAACTTGTCAAATCATGGACATAGTATATGGCAGACTCAAGATAAAGGAGCCTGATTTATAGCATTGCTTTCCAGAATGAGCTTCTAAATACTCAAACAGATTTTCCTCGGTTCAGTGTACTTTAAAGAGAAGAGATTGTCTGTCATAAATTTTCCTGACAGCCATTTATGGATAATTTTACCATATTCTTTATAACATAAGCTGGCTTCTTCCACTAATGGCATTAAATTTAAAGGTTTTTTTTTTTAAAATAAAAAAGTTTTCACTTGCTCCCTCTCCTTGTTTTAAATCAGAACTTGCAGGTGTTGGTCAGTTTCTTTTAAACATGTGTCAACGCTGGGGGACAGTAAAAAAGATTAACTTTGATTATACTTTCATAAGATTGCAATTTTCCCCTTTTTCTCTACATTTTCTAGTATGGGGAGAGGGGCTGGCCTTCCTTTAATGAATGTTTCGTGTGTGTTGTGACATTTTTCCATAATAGCTGAAGGTGAGTGTGGTGTGTGACTGTGTGTGTGTATGTTTTAATAGAGCTGAATTTTTCTTGAGTTAGAAAATAATCATTCTTCAGTGAAGCTGTTAATGTTGCACAGATGGTAGCAAAGCGCTTCTCTTTGATTTTTAATAAAGGACTAGTTTGTCAAAGAGATTTCTCAACTTCTGTTGTGAAACTCATAATGGAGAGTAATTGGAAAGGCACACAATGTTCATCGTTATACCCCTTTGATGCAGATTAATGATATCTAAGCCACATTTTCTAATTGCCTCTCTTTCTCTCTAGTTTGTTATTGCATTACGGGAAAAATTTTGAAAAGTAACTCCCTAGCTGTGTATATATCTCTATCTCACTATTTGATGATCTACCCTGAACTGAGTAGATTCAAGGAGGGCAGTGTTGTTTTTCACATCAATATTAAGAAACTTTGTTTTGGTTTTATGAAAAGAGAGAACACTTGTTTGAATGGAGACATAGCTGATGAATTATCATGCATATATTACATTATTGCATGAATATTTACTTATAAACACTGGTGCAGCTGTGAATAGTTTTGGGTGTGCACCAATAGAGTAGAATTGGAAAAAAAAAGTTTTTGCTGTTTCTGTCCAGTGGACAGATGACTCCAGACCTAACAGTCAGCTTTTCCAAGGTGTTCTCTCTCAAAGTGTCAAGATAACACACTAAGGGAGGGAGCATCGTGTTTGGGTCTGAGTCAGCTATGTTTTGGGTTACTAGAAGGAGACCTTGAGGGACCTTAGGTGCTTCTCTTCATTTACAAATGAAGAAACTGAGACCCGTGATGTAAAATGACTTCCTTGCCCAAGGTCAGTCATACAGGGCAGCAGTGGGAGAGTTGGAATTCGAATCCCAGTCATCTTACTGGCAATGTAGTGCCTTTCCAATACTACTCTGCTTCCATAGTGTAAGGGAATTTGCTTAAGAAATCTTAGCATGTACATGTCAGTTATGCATAAAAAATCCTGCTTATTACTTGATGAATTAAATTAGACTGTAGTCATGAGTCAATCAGTGAACATTTATTAAGCTCCTACTATGTGCCAGGCACTGGAAATTTAAATTCTTACTGCTGCTCACAGTTCTTTTAAGAGCAGTTGATTACTGAGTGGAGAGAATCTATTGTCCTTGTAGAATGAGACTTTGAGGGTCTTTTTTCTGTAGGAAAGTCTCATTAAGTCTGTTTTAAACACATTTTGCTGGACTTTGGAAAAATACTGTTTTTTGTATGCATGCATGCATGTATATACACACATAACCTTTTCTATGCCTTTTGTGTTTATAGATAATATATGTATGTGTATTATATATAACTTTTCTATATGTACATGTATATAACCTTTTCTATGACTTTTGTATATGTATGCATATATATGTGTGTGTATGTATGTATACATATATAAAACCTTTTCTGTCCCTTTTGTGTTTGTGTATATATATATATATATATATATATAATATATATAGTTTTTCAATGTTGTATGTGTGTGTGGTGTATAAAACTTTTTCTGTGCTTTATGTATGTATACACACATATGTTTACCCACACGTATATGTATAGGATGGCTAAGCGGTTAAATTCAATCCTTACAATTCTAAATCAACCTCCCTCCCCCTTTTAAAAATATCCCGGGAAGTTCTATGTTTTGACCTCCTCTTTTAAATGGAGATTTTATCAGAAGAGATTGCTTTTAAAGTCTTATCAGTGGTGAAAAGGCGTTGTTGAATCTAGACATAAAACTTCTGTCTTTGTAATTCCCAGTCCTGCCCCTTCCATTCCCACCTTATACTTCGGATTTCAGATTTTTTCATCTTGATAATTTTTTTTCTGTATCTTACATTGTATATGAGGTGTTGCATGATACTGTGAGTAGGAAGTTGGTCCTGGAATCAATAATGAAGCCTGTGGCTCCTTTCTCAGAAGAATGTATGAAATAAATAAGATTACATAAGAAACCAATTATATTGAAAGAGTTATTAATAGATCAGTAGCAGTAGATAAGTTTATGGACCCCAAATTAAGAGCTCCTATAGAATTTGGTATTTGAGTTGAGACTTCTGTGAAGGAGACCTGACTAAGATTCTCAGACTTTGTGACCTTGGGTAAATTACTTAAGTTTGCCATGCTTAGGTAACTGCCTAAGACCATAAATTAGGGCAAATTCTGCGTAGGTAGAGAGAGTTTCTACACTGGCAGACTCTGATATTAAATGAAAAGTCTGAATCCAAGCTCCCCTGCTCTCCTCTGAATATAAACATGAGAGAGACAGAGACAGAGACAGAGCTAGACAGATACAGACTTGAACTTACAACTTCTTGGTAGACTGCATTAATTTCTTTAAGACTTGGTTCAAAAACTGCCTTCTACATGAAGCCCTTCCCAGTTCCCCTAACTCTTAACACCTTCCCTCCCCACAGTACTCTGTATGTTTAAATATGCATATATTGCCTTCCCTCCATCCCTTCCACCCCAAATGCAAGCATCTTGGGAGCAAAGAGTATTCAGTGTTTGTTTTTGTATCCTCAGCGCTTGGCACAATACCGGACACATAGTATAGGTCCTTAAAAAAAAATGCCTATTGCTTTATAGATTCCTGAGCCCAAGGCCGGACCTTATAGGACAATGTAGAATCAGAAGTGAAATTTGAAGACAAATCTAGACATCAGAACATGGTATGCATGTAAGGAGGGGAGATAATACATAGTTAGAGGTTTTATCTCTTATTTCAAGAAGACCTTTTTACCACAGTGATAAGAAGATTTTAAAAGAAGTTTCTTCTGAGAAACTGTCCATTTTTACACATGTATGGAGATTTTATCATATATCATGTTTGTCATATGTCATTTACATCATATCACATTCCATATATTACTTATATAACATTTTAATGTATAGCTCCTGTATCATGTATAAATATGGCCAGAGGGGCTCTGTTTCATTGGAAACGTTGTTAGAAACCAGTTAGTCATTTTCAGTTGTGTCCAACTCTCTCTGACTCCATTTGGGGTTTTCTTGGTAGAGATGTTGGAGTAGTTTGCCATTTCCTTCTCCAGCTTTTTTTTTACAGATGAGGAAACTGAGGCAAACAGGGGTAAGTGACTTGCCCAGGGTCACATAGTAAGTATCTGAGACCAGATTTGAGCTCAGAAAGAGGAGTCTTCTTGACTTCAGGCTGGGTGCTCTATCCATTGCACCTCCTAACTGTCCCTTAGAAATAAATACATTATATTAGGAAGATTGCTACAAATTAAGGCCTTCATATTTGCATTTGTCCAAGAAAATGTTTATGGAAGAATGGAGGAGACCTTGGCTCTAGTCGTATCTGCTAACTAGCTAAGTAACCTTGAGCAGATCACTTGATGTACCAGGGCCTCCATCCACTCATCCATAAAACTGGGAGTACTGCTCTAGACCAGGGGCTGGGAAATGTAAGACCTGCTTCCAAGAATGGTTTTTACATTTCTAAAAGAAGTTTTATTACATTTAACAGTGTGAAAATCATCCTTGGCGCCATGCCCCTAAAAATGAGGCAGTGGGTAGATTTGAACTGGTTATTTGTTGCCTGTTGTTTTAGATAAATAGGATTGTAGATAAAGCCAGAAAGGACCTCAAAGGCTAATGTATTCCATCTTTCCTCAAGGTATGCTCATTAACACTAAAAACGACTAGAGTTTAAGAATACTTCCTTGAAGGATCAAGCAGATTTGTATCAGTTGACGATGCCAGGTCCTCCTTCTGCTCTCCAAGGCTGCAAGTTCCAGAGATGAGATTGAGCCCAGGGTTTTTGTTTTTTGTTTGTTTGTTTGTTTGTATTACATTACCTGCTGAGTCCTCTTGGAATTGTAAGGTTCAGTGATGCTGTGTCTCTGAATTGTATTATCTTTGTCCCTCCCCTCTTCTGTGCTCTACAGGGTAGAAAAATTGCTTTTCTGATTGCTCACACATGACAGACATTCCAGTTTCTCTCCCCCATACCAGGAATGCATGCATTCCTTACCTCCTCCACTTACATCCCCGTTTCCCCAAAGCTCCACTCACACAATGCCTTTCCTGATTTCCCTACGTGCTAGTAGCCTTTGACCAACCTTTTTTTTTTTTTTTGCATATACTCAGATCTGTAAATCTTGCCTACCCTGATAGAATGTAAGCTGCCTTGAATCTTAGATTGTTTTGTTGTTGTATCCCCACATCTGCCACACAGTACAAGCTTAATAAATGCTTATTTATTGAGAAATGATAGGGGTGTATTTTTGGAGGATTTTTGCTAGGGTGAAGATTGAAATGTGATTTTCTTTTTTAAGTACAGACTCAAGGTCTTGAGCCTCAAAATGAATTAAAGTGAACTTAAAAAAGTGTTTGGGAGAAGCTAGGTGGTGCAATGGATAGAGCACCAGGTCTGGAGTCAGGAGAATCTGAGTTCTAATTTGGCTTCATACTCTTACTAGCAGTGTGACTCTGGGCAAGTTCCTTAACCCTTTTTGCCTTCATTTCCTCATCTTTAAAGTGAGCTGGAGGAGGAAATGGCAAATCATTCTACTATCTTTGCCATGAAAACCGCAAATAAGGTCATGGAGAGTCAGACGTGACTGAATTAACTCGACAACCACAAGCAAAAGGTTGGGGAATTTTTTTTTTTGTGGACTTATGGTATATGTGCTGGGTTTCTTTAAGTGCCTAGTGCTTGCTCTTAAGATTTTGATAAGCTTAGGGGATTTTTATGAGTTAGATGTTTTTTTTCTGTTTGAAAAGCAGTGTGCCTTCTGTAACTTCATTTAGAAAATGAATACTGTCACTGATGTTAGAGCAGAGATCAGTTGTGGCTAGAAAGGTAATGTAGTCAGTTTAATTTATTTTCATCTTGTAAACATGCCACTCTTTTTAAAAATAAGCAATTTTGATGAAAGACCCTTGTCTGTAAAATCAGATAGCTGCTGTAGGTGAACTCTTACAAAAACCAAGTGAATGATTTGAGTTCATAGCAGAAAGGACTCTGTTGTGTAGGATAAAGAAATGGACTTAGAGTCGGGAAGACCTGGTTGTATCCTCCTGCACCAAGTCATATAACCTCCTTAGAGTCTAAGACTCTTCAGATACAGAAAAAGTGCCAGCCTGTATTGGTGGAGGAAGTTACCTCACCTGGAAGTTGCTTATGCCAATGTAATAATAGATTAGGATCCTATCATTTTGAAGTGATTAACAGTTTGAAAAGATGAGACTCATCAAATTGTCCCAGCATTTGCCCTAGTACATTAGATTTTTGATTCTTCCACGTAGTAAGGTGATCCACCATGTAGGGAGAACATGGTGTTCACAAGACATTGTGATGCCAAGGAAAGAGCAGTAGCTCTGGAGGACCTGGTTTCAGATCTCCTCACTGACTCTTTGTTGTTAGTCAGATCAACTGCCTTTTCTTTTTCATCATCTGTAGAATGGAGACCTTGAACTGCATGGCTTCTGAAGTGCCTTCTACCTTTAGAGTCCTGATCCTGAGTTCCTTTTAAATTAGAGGTGTATAACCCTTGTGTTGTAATGAAAGCACTTTGTAAACCTTGAAAGGATTATATGCATGTCAGTAGCAGTTGTTTGGGGATGAGACCTATGATTTTGTCAGTGTGAGGGATTCTTGTGATGGAAACTTTTTCCGCTCATATGGATTGGGACACTGGGAAATTAAATGACTGGGCTGTGACTCCACAGACTTTTCATTAAATCTTCTCATTTGTTCTCTTTGTTTTTATTTTAAATAGGCAGTTAGGTGACCCAGTGGCTAGAGTACCAGGCCTGGAGTCAGGAAGAATCATTCAAATCTGACCTTAGGCACTTACAGGCTGTATGACTTTGGGCAAGTCGTTTAACCCTGTTTGCCTCAGTTCCCTCATCTGTAAAATGAACTGGAAAAGGAAGTGACCAGTATCTTTGCCAAGAAAACCTCAGGTGTGGTCATTAAGTCAGACACACCTGAAAAACGACTGAACAAGTTGTTAGGTGTTTTTGTTTTTTCCCATCTTCTTACAGGATGCAGGAATGTTTAAGTTGAAGACATTTAGATTTTAGCATATCAAAGAATATTTGGAACAGTAGGGACTGTTTGGTCATTCCAGGCTACTTAATCTCTGTGCCTTTTCTCGTCTATCCCAATCTTATAGAAGCGAGGAAATGAAGACCATGATTTGTCCAGGTTCACAGCCAATAACGTGCCAGTGACACAGTCAGGCAGAATTTGAACCCAGATCTGACACTGCTCTCTCTTAATCTCATTGTCTTAGAGTTATCCTTGGGGTCAGAAGTGCTGATGCAGGAGTAGCATAGTGAGAACTGTGCAATAATAGGAAGGGAAGAAGCCCTTTCTGATTGTGAACTGATTGAGAGACTCAGTCAAGGTTAGAAACCTAGAGAAAGTAAAAAAGTTTCCATAGATTAAGTAACTATTTGCATAGAACTTCCATGAAAAGCCTTCTCAATAGGTAGATATATTTATATACGTGTATATGTGTATATGTATATGTATGTGCAGGTATATGTATATATTAATGAAGGTAAATATATACATATACATGTATACATACATATGTGAGTGTATGTATGTGTATCTATGGTTAGACATAGACACATATATACATATATGGGCACATACACACATATACATATATGTTGTAGGATTTAGACCTGGGAAGGGAACTTAGAGGCTATCTAGGCCAACCTTCCCATATTTCAGATGAGGAAACTGAAGCCCAAAGAGAAGTAACTTACTTAGAATCACAAAGATAGTAAATCACAGAACCAGGATTTAAACTTGGGTCATCTGAGTCAAAATTCTGTGTTCATTTCCCCATGAAATCTCTTTTGGTTTGACCTGCCACATCCATGTTTTGATAGTTTATCATCTCATTGAAATGGTTATTTTCTTCATTCATACAAATCTTGACCCATCCATGCCTTATCCTCTTGAATCATTCTTATCCATGATCTTCTATGAAGAGATTTTGGGGATGACTATCCAGTGAGGCCTTCCTTTTTAGGTCTTTTAACATTTTATGCATTCTTGTGTAGCACTTACCCTGACCATCTCACCTCTCATCATGCTTAGGACCTGCCTACCTCAATCCTACCATTAGAAATTTATCCCTTTCCTCTAGAACTGTATCTCTAGTCCATTTTTTTTTAGAGACACTCCTAGAAGAGTTAAACCTGAAGCTATGTGTGTGTGTGAGTATATGTATATGTGACTTAATTTATAATATTCTTTTCTGCAGCACTTAGCTAAAAGCTTATCTACCATTTATATAGAGCTCTAAGGTTCTCAAAGCACTTTTATGTATATTGTCTTGTGTGATCTAGTAACAACCCTGTGCGGTAGGTGCTGTTATTATCTTCTTTTTACAGGTGAAGGTGCTGAGGCACAAAGAGGTTCACTGACTTGCCCAGGGTCCCGTAACTACTGAGTATTTGAAGTAGGATTTAACCTCAAGCCTTCAAGCACTATCTGCTTCAGTAAAACTCACTACCTAATTAGTAGTGGGAGAGTTGGGAAGGGATCAATGAAGAGTAGGATTGGGAAGGGTGTAGATATGCTAAGTCTGGAAATAGAGGTTTGAACAAGTTTGTGAAGGGTTTTATAAACTCAGCCAGAGGAGTTTATAATTTGTCCTAGAGGCTAGAGTTTATTGATTAGGAAAGTGATATGGTCAGATCTATGCTTAAGGAAAATCACTTTGGTGGCTGTGTGGAGAATCGGAGTAGACAGATACTTGAGAGGGAGAGAGACCAGTTAGGAAGCCATTGAGATAAGTTAGCAGGTGGGGCCTGAACAAAGATGGTGGGTGTGAGTAGAGAGAACGGCCCAGACATAAGAGGTTTTCTGGAGGACAATGTGGCAAGATTTTGACAACTGATTGGCTGTGTGGGGTGAGGGAGAGGAGGAGTCAGAGGTAATTTGCCAACATGGAAGAACACTGGTTCCTCAACAGAAATAAGGGGATGGTGGAAGAGTGGTGGTTTAGGGGAGAAGATAACAAGCCCTATTTTGGACATATTGAGTTTGAGATGCCTAAAGGATGTCTAATAGGCAGATGGTAATTAGGAACTAAAGCTCTGGGGAGAGACTAGGCTGAATATATAGATTTGTGAGGCATTTCAGTAGATGATAATTAAATCCATGATAGTAGATGAGGTAACCAAGAAACAGAGTACTGAGACCCCGGGACACTCCCAAGTTGGGGTGTGTGTGATGAGACTCAGGAGCCAGCAAAGGAGACTGAGAATGAATGGTCAGACAGGAGGGAGGAAAACCAGAAGGGAGTCCTATCAATATGCAGGTAGAGAAGGTAGAGTCTGCAGTATGAGCCTCAGCAGAGAGGTCCAGAAAGATGAGGACTGAGAAAAGACATTTGCAATTAATACATCATTGGTAACTTTGGAGAGGTGAGTTTGCATCGAATGAAGAGATCTAAATTCAAATTATAAAGGTTGAGAGATGTATGTGTATGTATATGTATGTGTGTGTATACATTCACACATATGCACACGTGTATATGTACACACATATGTACACACATACATAATTGGAAATTATAAAAATCAAATTACAGAGAGCGATTGAGATAACTTGAGGACATGCTAAAGTCAAATGAAGATTTTTTTAAAGATTGGGGTGACTTGCACATGTTTACTTTAAGGGAGTAGGGAAGGAACCAGGAGAGAAGACGACAGTATAGATCCCAGAAAGGGTGGGTAGATGATTGAGGTTGCAATCTATTGGACAAAGATAGGAAGAGATGACCTTAAGGATGCCTGTAGAGAGGTTGGTGCTGACTAGTGTAAGGGCTGCCTCATTATCAGAGATTGGAGGAAAGGAGGAGAGAGCATGAGATGACCTGCGGGGGTGTTTGAGATAAAAAGATGATATGAGGGAGCTCATGCTTTCATTGTTCTCACTGAAGTAGGAAGCAAGGTCCTTCACTGATTGAGGGGCTGTGGAAGGCCTGAGGAAAGAAGAGAAGGTTGGGAATCGTTTCCAAGTGAGCAAGATGAGCCCATCAGTTAGGAAGAAATAAAGGGATTGCCTTGCTGCGAGGAAGAGTCAATTGAAGTTGGACAGCATGACTTGATAATATACCTGGACAGGAGAGTTGTTTGACTTCCTCTAGCTCCATTCAATCAGTGGACAGTCATCATTTGCAAAACACCTACTATGTTTCGGGCATTGTGCTGAGCCCTGGGGATACGAAGAAAAGCAGAAAAAAAAAATCCAAGACCAACCGAAAAATGTTTTCTCCTTTCAAAGTATTCACATTCTGATTCAGTAACTGAGTGGGTGGTGAACAGGGGTGGAAAAGACAGGATTTGGAACGGAGGCAGGGGATTAGAGAATTAAATAGGTTAAGTATAGGGTGAAATAGAGAAGGGAGGAAAGTAGAGTCAGAGAAGGACCACGTATTGAATACATCTGAAAATGTATTGACGTAGAGGAATCTGATGTCTCCATGAGGGTGAAAAATAAGTCTAAGAGGAATGAGTGATAGGGACAGCTGTAGGACAGATAGGAGACCTGGACAAAAAGAGGAACATCAGAGTTTTTTGATTAAGGAAGTGGGGGAGTATGGTGGTTAATGGTGAAATTCAGGGCACAAGTTTAAGAAGGGCATGGGAAAGTGGGAAAGCATGCTGTATAGAATAGTCTTTGTCTGGACCTCAGAGTATGTAGAGAAAAGCGTATGAGCTAACAAGCTGGAAATGTAGACTAGTGTCTCATTGTTGAGGAGCCTGGAAGCCAGGCAGAGAAGGAGGCCTTGAAGAATTTTGAGTAGAGGAGCGTCTTGGGCACCATAGGCTGGATTCAACAAATCCTCTTGTAACTGGTCTTCAAGATTCCCATTCGTTTAACTAAATTTTTGCTGGACCACTATTTGTCAATGGAAAAAATTTTAATTTTCATTTGATTTGCTTTTCTAAAATATAATATATGATACGATATGCTATAATACAATATAATGTGATACAATATAGTATAATATAATATACCATTTATAGAGCTCCTTAAGGTTTGCAAAGCACTCTACATTTATCTCATTTGATTCTCATACAACCATAGGAGGGAGATGAAGGCTGAGGGAGGTTAAGTGATTTACTCCCGGTCACACAGCTAATAAGTATCTGAGGCAGGATTTAAACTTGGGTTTCCCTGATCACACATAGATTATATATCACTAGACAAACATACATGAGACAGATGTTTCTGTTTATGTCATAAATAATTTTTGGCTTATTTCATTTTAATATTTAAAGGAGACTGTGGCTGTTACAGTGGCAGGGTGGTGTAGCAGAGGTAATTCTACATTGGGAGTAGTTAGAGGCCATGAGTTCAAATCCCAGCTCTGACTCTTGTTACCTTGTACAACCTTGGGCCTTAAAGCAGTTAACCTCTTTTGTTCCGTATCTGTGATCATTTTCTTCTGTGCACTACTTGAAAACTTTTAGAAGTTATTCTAACTTTAAACCCAGGTGAAATGAAAGCAGAAATATTAGCTGAAGCAGGGAAAAGAGAAGCTGGTTAATTTTAGAGTTTCCAGCCTGCCAACCCAGATGCATTAATATTTTTTAAACAGGTGAAAAAATGCCATGAAATATATTGTGTAAATATAAAATATCCAGAGGGAAATTAGAAATAACATCTCAGCTCCTAATTCCCTTGCCAGCATTTGAAAGGCAAGAACATATTGTAAAGAAGTCTCAATCCTAGAAAAGAATTAAATTAACTTTGTGTTATAACTGAGGGAAGGGACCAAAGAGAAACTCAAGAATAAACACACTTGAGAATTTTACTTTGAATAAGTTGGAGCAAAGTTCCATCATCTCCATTTATTTTTCTCACACTCTGCTACTAGTTCTGGAAGTAACAGGAATGAGACAGCAAATTTTTTTAAATTTTGAAGTCTATATGAGTGTGGTAGTAGGAAAAATTTTATTTAGTGTTCTTTTTATTATATATAGAAATGTTTGCAAAAAGCACCTCCTAAGAAGAAAAGATAAATAGAATTTTAGAGGTGGGAGGGGCATTAGAAATCTTGTCCAACGCCCTCAGTAATAATAATGATGATGGTGATCGCTAACATTTATATAGTGTTTTAAGGTTTGCAAAATGCTTTATAAAGATTATCTCATTTAATCCCCTCAACACAGATTATTGCTATGTATGTTGTCGTATATTAATAGTAGTTATATATTACATAACTGTATAATTATACATTAAATATATATTATATAATATATATAACTACTATATACTATGCATGCTATTATATAACATTAATGATATCAAACAAATATGTTGAGTAATATATAATAGAACCATTGAAATTAATTACTGATATAATATATGATAAATACAATCTATAGTTATGTAAAATGCATAATTACTGTTGTATAACATATACTGTAATTATCCCTTCTTACAGATGAGAAAATTGAGGCAGATAGGTGAAGTGACTTACCAAGTATCACATACTTAATGAGTATCTGAGGCTGTTTTTGAACTCAGGTATTCATGACTTCAGATCCAGTGCTCTGCTACCTGTCTCGTATGCCTCTTAACTAACGTGCCTAAAATCACACAGGTAGTAAACACATGCAGGATTTGAACCTAGGCTCTTTCTTCTATGCCACATAGGTAGTGGTCTTTGTTAAAAAGCTAACTTGTGCCCCATTAGCTCATGTAGAAGCATTGTGGTATGTGGTCAGGGGGAATTAGTCCTGACTTGGATTTCATTGGATCTGACTTCCCATCTGACCTCTGTGCTTGAGTGAATTAAAACTGGGCCTCATTTCCCCCCTTCTAAATTGAGGGGATTTGACTAGATGGTCTCTGAGATTCTGTCCAGCTTTCGATCTCTGGTTCTAGTCATAGAATGTTAGAGGTAGAGGAAGGAACTTAGGACATCTAATCGTCATCATTTGGCTGCAGAAAAGTCAGTACCAGGGCCTGAGTTGATGTAATTGTAACATGCCTTGGCAGAAAAGTGATTTATCGTTGTGGTTGATAATGAGCTTTAATTTATACAGCTTTCTTTTTTACCCAGTTATTTTATTTTGCCTTTTCTTAATACTTTACTTCTCAAGTAACAACATCTTGTCAAGCCACTCTCTTCCCTTCATCCAGATGCTGTTTCAACAGGAATTTTACCTGTGGTAGTGGGTTGAGTCAGCTAAGGTTCCCCCCCAACCCCTAGTAATTTTCCATCCCTTTATGTTTTTTTCTTTCCATTTCTCTGCATGTTTTTGTTGGTTGTTTTTAAAGATGACTTGAAGGGAGAGGCAAGGAAGATGATTCGCACACTATTTGGGAGGTGATGCTTACATGGAGAACTGTTTTTCCTTTCAAGTTTTAGGTTTGGTGGTGTCTAGTTTTTTAGCTCAAGTGAAAAAGGACCAGGTAACTATTACAGCTGTCTTGTTCGCCTTTCCCTATGGGTTTAGAGAGTAGAGAGGCTGCTGAGGAAAATTGAAGTTAGGATTAACTCTCCTCTCTGGCACTCCAGCCTAGGGCTGGTAACCAGTTACCCCATTAATTTGCTCCCAGTCTGTTCTGTCAAGATTATGTAATAACAGAGAGGAGTCACTCTTCTCTGCAGTTGCTAGTTAGGAAAAAGTAAAATAAGGTATATGGGAAGAATTTTGCAAGTGAATGTTGTCAATGGTGTAAATCTCTGAATCAGCATATTGGGAAAGGTACATGCTGGGGGAAAATATATGCATGTTAAGTAATGGCAAGTAGATTGAATTTGGCCATGTATTATCTTCCTGAAATTTTTCCATGAAAGTGACAACAGTACTTCCCAATGTGACTGCTCATTCTGGCTACCTGTTGTATTATTTTGGGGGTGGGGCACCCACAAAAATAATCTGCAGTTACAGATCCATTTGTTATTTTTCCTCATAATAATTGCCTGTAGTTTTGCCTATTTAATCTGACTTGTAGTGTAACTTGTGGTTGTTATAGAATCTGTAGCATAGTATTAATATATGCTTATTGATTGATTCTGTTGTCAAAGTATCTAATGTGTATTAAATCAAAGCGCACAGGAGACTGAACTTTTAAAAGAATGGGAAGGTGGATAGATTTAGAAGCAAGTACAACAATTTACTGTGGAGCCATGTCCATTGGTAGAACGAAGAATGTCACGTAATCTATATGATCCATATGATCTACGTGTAACAGACTTTTTACCCCTTTATTTACTAATTTTATTTTTCTTCTTTCTGTCAGGTCTGGAAGAAAGTACACCTGAGACAGGAAGGTCACGAGGTGAAGATGAAAACAAGAAATTCATAGAAATGTGGTTTAGCCCACGTAGCAAGAAGGTCAGATATGTCCTGAAAAACACTTCAGTGCAGACTCAGCCTCAGCCAATTGAGGAGGAGCGGGTTTATCAGGCCTTTGAATTTAGTTCCTCATCTCCTGAACAAGACTCTCCTGAGAAGCCTAAAAAAGTAACCAGGAAAACCAGGAAAAAGCAGAAAAAGAGAAGTCTAGCTGAAATTAATCAAGAGTGGGATTTGAAGGAAGAAAAACAAAAAGAGGTCCAAGAATCTGATCAGCATGTCAGAGAGACGCTCAAAGAAAAGTCAGTTTCATTTTGTATGCAGCCCTCTGTTCTCGGGACCCCAGAACTTAATGGTGGTGTAGATTTGCTAAGTTATGCCTCTGTCACAGAGGTCAGTCCTGCAGAAATGGTGAAGGAGATCTGCCCATCAGTGGCCATGCAAGTAGAATCTGTAGAAATCGATAGAGATAGTGAGGTAGCAACATCTCATGGGGAATGTCTTGGTGAGAATAGTTTTACATCAGAGACATCCCTGCCATTGAATAATGGTGGAAGGAGTGAGAGGCAGCCCCCCGACTCCTTTGTGGTACCTGTTTCTAAAAGACCGAGAAGAAGTCATCAGAGAGCCAGAAGAACATCTAACAGTCAAGATATCCCCATACAGTCATTATTGCCGCCTGAAAATAGCGCCTCATCTCTCACATCTAAATGTATAGTCGATGACCCATTATTAACAACAAGGGTCAGTGATGTATTAAATGACTCTATTAGCTTTTCGCCCTCAAAATCTTCTGGTACTCCATCATCATCCATGGTGAATAGCCCTTGTCGACCTTGGATGGTGTCAAGCCCTTCTGCTGTGAAGCTGTCTCCCACTAGCCCTATGACCGTCAAGAGAAACCATAGAGGAGAGACTCTGCTCCATATTGCATCAATTAAGGTAAGCTTGCTCTGATGAACCTCATTTTGGAATAAAAACTTAAAAAATATGTTTGAAACATAAGTGACACCTCAGGAATAATGGCTAATAAGATGATTCTGAAGTTTCACGATTTCTTAGAAATGCAGAAGCAAAATTTATTGGGACTTTTCCTCATATATAATATATACACACATACATGCATGAGATGTACATATATACACATATATGCATTATATATATGTGTGTATATATACATCAAGTTAAAAAAAAATTTAATTTTTTTTTATATCAATCTGATTTCTCCTTTTCCTCCTTCCCTTGAAACAGAAAAATATTGAAGTAAAATCAAGGGACACAGTGACCTTGTCTGAGCAGGTACACTGACTTCCATATCTGTGGTCCTCCTATGATTGTAATGAACCTCCTGGTTCATTACAGTCCATCAAAGTTCAGCTGTCTTTTTAGTGATGGTCATGTTCATGTGACTGTAGTTGTGACGTATGTGACCCTTTTGTTTTTCTTCCCTTGCTTGTCTGAATTCCTCATCCTCTTAGTTTTTGATGTGCAGAACTATTCCACCATATTCATATGCCTTGTTTTGTTCTGCTTCAGTTTTCTCTCAGTTGACCCTCCTATTATCTCTATTTTTTTGCTACTATGGAGAGTGCTATTTTATAGGAGCTTATGTTCTTGGCAAAGATACTAGAGTGGTTTGACATTTCCTTTTCTAGCTCATTTTACAGATGAGGAAACTGAAGCAGACAGGGTGAAGTGACTTGTCCAAGTATCTGAGGTCAGATTTGAACTCGGGACTTCCTGACTCCAGCCTGGCACTCTATCCACTGTGCCACCTACCTGTCCCCTGTGCTATATTACCTTATGTTATATATTGTATTGTATTTAGTTATAAGAGTAGCTGAAAGAATCTTAAGTGCAGTCTCACCAACCCTGCATTTGATTTTCCGGCCACTGGGTCAGGGAGGACTAGAGTCTGTTTGTGTGTGTGTGTATGTATATATATATATATATATATAACTCATAGCATCTTTCAGCATTCTTGAATCACTCAACAAGCATTTATTACTTGCTTCTTCCAGATCAGACATTGTGCTAAGCATCCAGGTTAGAAAGGAAAAGTACAAATGAGTCTCTATCCTCAAGGCCCCAGTGTTCTAATGGGGGAGATGGCATATATTGAAATCAATACATACATGATAAATTCAGGATAGATGAAAGGTCGCCATGGAAGGGGGAAAGCTGTTCATGTCCATTGACTTACTGTTTCAGTCTGTGATACATCATAGAGGGAGATTAGACTTTCTGCAGGTGACAGGCTCTGCCAGTCCCCACAGGATGCTTCTGGGGCATGCTCTCGGAGACAGAAGGTAGCAGCTGTCTTGTGCTTGTCCTTTGTGAAGTGGTAGCTCAGAGGGAGCAGGCACTATTCATGAAATTACCCTGTCTTCAGTGTAAGCTCTTGCAATTCCTGTTTTAGTTCATCTGTTGACAGATGCTCATACTACCTTGTCATCATCTTTTAAAATATATATTAATTACTAGTACAGTATAGTCCTTAATTTGCTAGTATGTATTATTATAGTGATTTTCCTCTCAGAAGATTGATTTCATTAATGAAGCAAAGAGCATTGTTATTTAGTAATTAGTCATGGAAGGGATAACAGCATGCTTTATTTAGATGATTTGAAAGTTCCGAGGATGGGATTGCTTATTTTTAAAAAAGAAAAAAAATGATTGTAAATTTTGTAGATTGGAGTTTTAAAATTGTCCCGTTCGTCTGGGTCTTTCAGTAGAGTGTCAGTTTTAGCATTTTCCACAGCAAAGTTAGTTTGCTTAAACCTTATCTGATCTCACTCCCAGAAGTCCTCTACTGAGGAATGGGAAACATAGTAGGATTTGTTTTCATGTACAAATTGTTTCTCTTCGGTAGGGTAAAGCTAATTTGCATGAATACGTAGCCTCTCCCAGAAGGTTAATTTGCACTGTTCTTTGTTGAAAATGCTTCCAAGATATTAAAGAATTACCGTTATCTCCTGCCCCTGTACCCCTGGTCTCCTATTCTTGGAACTGCAGAGGAATCCAAATAAATGCATTTTGTCAGTTCCCCTAACCAGACAACTCTGAAGTAATATATGTAAAGGGTAACAATCCACATGCCTTATCAACAGCAGTGAAGACAATACAGCTATGCTAGTGTACCTGGAAAATACTTGCAAGTACACCATTGTCCATTGCTACATTGGCCAACTTGGAAGGTGTATTTGAAGATAACTCAAGAGATACAATGTATATTAAGAAGATATTACATTGTCAACACTGTCTCCCTAAGCTGTCTGCAAGTCTCATATCAACTTGACTCTTGTATCGTTTTCCTGCTTGTGAGGAAATCCCCAGATCTGCTGTAAAGGTGGAATTGTTGAGGAGAGAAGGCTGTGTGTGTGTGTGTGTGTGTGTGTGTGTGTGTGTGTGTGTGTGTGTACAAGTACATTTCAATTGTGTAAATCTATGGATTATGGCATATGTGTGATTATCAACCTAAATAAATATTTATGCAAGATTTGTAAGAGGCTTCACATGTCAGAAAGTATAATGATCCAAAATGTAGTAAATGTGTTCATGAAAAATTGTGTGGGTAGAACTTCTGTAAATCAGCTTTTATTCTCACTGCATTAGGGACTAGTACTACTTAGAGGAGCCCTGCAGTGAATATATTTTCAAAAAGAAATTTTGTATATGTGAACAAGCATGCCTCTGATTTACATAATGATAGTAGGTCACATTAATATTGTGGTTTCCTCATAATTAATGGCTAAGTGCTTGTTTGCACATCAGATTTGCTTCACTTGAAGTACACATGCAATAGTTTTCCTAGTTGTCTAAAGAAGTATCTGTCTGTGGACCAGCTCGGTGGGACAGTGAATGGAGTACGGGCTCTGGAATCAGGAGGACCAGAGTTCAATTGTGGCCTCAGATCTTACTAGCTGGGTGACCCCCGAGCAAGTCACTTAATCCTGTTTGCTTCCACACAAAAAGTCTCAAAAAAAAAAAAAAAAGAAATAGTCATGAATAGTCAGGTATTTTTGGACTTGAAAGGGACTATACAAATGATCTTGTCCAGCTCTCTTATTTAGTAGATACTGAAAATATGAATGATTTAGCTGTCATTCTGCATTTAAGGATATGCTTAGGATTACAACTCCAGTCTCCTGAGCACTGGCTTATAGTTCTGTTAGGCTGTATCAGTCAACAAATGTTTGTTAAGCACCTACTTTGGGCCAGAGAAAAGAGTGCTTTATTCTACATTCCAGTTCTATAGTTCTTTCTCAGGATGTGGATGGCATTTTGCATCAAGAGTCCTTTGGAAATGTTTTAGGTCCTTGCATTGTTAAGAAGGGCTAAATCTATCAAAAGAAGTCCTCACACACTGTGGCTATTCTGTTTATAATGATCTCCTGGTTCTGCTCACTTCATTTAGGATCAGTTTATATGAGTCTTTCCAGGTTTTTCAGAAGACTTCCTGTTCATCATTTCTTATAGCACAATAGTATTCCATTACATTCATATACCACAACTTGTTCAGCCATTCCCCAGTTGATGGGCAACCCCTTGATTTCCAGTTCTTGACCACCACAAAGAGGGCTGCTGTAAATATTTTGTACATGTGAGACCCTTTCCTGTTTTTATGATCTCTTTGGGATACTGCCCTGGAAACTATATTGCTAGGTCAGAGGGTATGTGCTTTTGTGTAGCCCTTTGGGCATAGTTCCACATTGATTTCCAGAATGGTTGGATCAGCTCACAGCTCCACCAGCAGTGAATTAGTGTTCAGCTCACCCACATCTTCTCCAACGTTTATCATCTTCCTGTTTTGTCATGTTAGCCAGTCTGATAGGTGTGATGTAGAACCTCAGTGTTGTTTTGGTTTGCATCTTTCTAATCGTGATTTAGAGAATTTTTTCATGTGATTATAGATGTCTTTAATTTCTTCTTCTGAAAATTACCTATTCATATGCTTTGACCATTTATAATTGAGGAATGATTTATATTCTTGTAAATTCGACTTAGTTCTCTATATAGTTTAGAAATGAAGCCTTTGTCATGGACACTAGTTGTAAAACTTCTTTCCCAGTTTTCTGCTTTCCTCCTAATCTTGGTTGCATTGGCTTTGTTTATGCAGAAACTTTTCAATTTAATGTAATCAAAATTATCCATTTTGCATTTCATAATGTTCTCTGTCTCTTGTTTGGTCATAAATTTCTCCATTTTCCATAAATCTGACAAATAAACTCAAACTCTTAAATTAAAAAAAAAAATTTAAATTTAGAAGCCAACCCCAAATCTTTCAAAACTGTCTTTGCACTTGACTTGTTGATTCCCATCTGTGACATGTAAAGTGTATTCAGGTACTTTTAAGTAATTATTTTACATCATACCCTGAAATATATATTATAGACAGTTCATTGCTTGAAAACCTGTTATTTAAACAATTCCTCTTTTCCTTTTCTGACTCTTTTGGTGGGTGGTTAATGTTTGCAGGTAAAAAGTGGGATACCTCAGAGTTTACTCAGTCTAAATTATTCTTCTTACTGCCCTGGACAGCAGTTGTTTCAGTGCACTGCTGGTCAGGGTCCTAGGCACATGAACATTTCATTCTTGATAGGGTTGCAGACTTTATGAATGCAGACAGCTGAGAAGTTGCTGCTGAGCTAGCTGCTTGCCACAGGGTAACTTGGTCCTGCCAGAGATGGATGTGCTTTTGTGTACATCTGCAGCACTCAGGCAAGCGCTCTACCTAAACCCTAAGGGGTTAGAAGGTCTGGCATACCATCTCTTTTGAACTGACCTGAACATTTGACCAACAGGCCCACCTGTTAGAAGTTGACCATCTAGGACCTTCCTGCAAGAACAGCAACCTGCTATTTCTTTTACTTACCTCCCTAATGAAGTTAATTCTTGGTAATTATTACCTGAACACCTGAATTTTTGGCATCGTTCCTCATTGGAACCTGGCTGACTACGCAGAGTAGGAAGTGTAGTTATAGCTGTTAATATGCAGATAATTAATACAGATTTTGCATGCAAAAGGCATCAGACGATGGATAGAAAGATAGATTCCTTGACTTTAATCTTTTGGTTATTGCAAGCATTAAGAAAATACAGCATAGCCAAGACCAGCAATGAAGCTTTATTTCTTCTGTTGCTTTTTAAGTATTTATTTATCGTTGCATTTTAAGTTCTGAACTCTCTCCCTTCCTCCCTCCCTACCCCAAGCTAGAGAGGGCCACCATTTGACATAGCTACATACAAAACCATATTATACATAATTCTTATGATCAGTTTTACCTCTTGAGGTGAGTAGCATCTTCTTTATAGGTCATTGGTAGTTGATTGGAGTATTTATAATACTCAGAATAACTTGGCGATTCTCAATCATTCTTTGATACTGCTTTTACTGTCCAGAGTGTTCTTCTGTTCTGCTCATTTACTCTTCATTATTTATGCAAGTCTTTCCATATTTTTCTAAAATCAATCAGCTCTTGTTTTTTAGAGCATGGTAGTGTTCCATACAATCATATACCAAGCAACAAAGCTTTCTTCTTGGCTTGGTCACTTTAATTTGAAAGCATATATGATGAATGCAGACTCCTTTGGATGAAGATAACTGTATATGAATCCATGAGAAAGTTTTCTGAGGTCAAGACTATGTTAATTAGGTATTTCAGGAAAGCTCACTATTTCCAGTTTCTTTTCCCTTCTAACCTGGCATACAGGCTGTATGATGTGATCAGAGATACATGTTAGATCCAGTGTTCAGCAATTTTCAGTGACTCTGTGATATATTGAATAAAATTCAGATTTTTTAGTCTGGCATCTAAGGTTTTGCACACCCTAGTCTTTTCAAGCTACCTTCTGCTCAATTTAGAAAGCACTTATTATTAAGCACCTAATGTATATTTTCAGCCTTTTCTCAGTATTCATCTTCAGGTACTTCCTTCCAACCAAATAACTATCCCCAAAACACTGTTTTTTCCTTACCCACCTTCCTGCTTTCTCTCTGCCTGAATTGTCTTCCTTTCATCTCAAGGTGTTGAAATTCTGTTTGTCCCTCAGCTAGCACAGTGCCTTTTACCCATAGACGTTTAATAAATGATTGTTGAATTGGATTTTATTCTAAGCCCAGATCAAATGGAATCTCTTCCATCAAGCCTTTATTTACTCCTCTCAGTTTCAAGAGATCTCTAGCTCTTTTGAACTACCCTTTTTCAACATTCTCATTGTTTTATAGGTTAGATATTTGTATACCTGTCTTGTCTCTTCTACCAAAATTTAAACACCATGAGGGCAAAGGCTATGCCTTATTTACTTTCTGTCTCATCTTACACACTGACCATCCTTTCATGTAGCATATTCTTGTTGTTGGTTGAATGAATGGATAATTGGATTCCCTTGATAACCATAGAGATGAAGGCTGGTGTTGGGGAGCAAAAAAAAAAAGGAGGAAGTTATCTAATAGGTCTGAGTATACTTGAGTGTTAGGGCCAGGGATTTCCTCACTTACTGTTTCCATTTAGGGGAATAGAGATTCCTTGGGCATTATGGCACCTTGCCCTACCCACCTCCACTTACAAGCTGATGCAGATTTTCAAGTTCTAGGGTTCCACTGAAAGAATAAGCCTGCCAGATGTCTGTATCCAAAGAATTTCTTAATCATAGCTTCACAGACTCTGAGTTGGAAGGGAGCTTGGGAGCCAGCAAGGCCAACCCTCTCCAGAATGGAATCCCTCCCATAAGGTGCCCGGAGGGTAGTCATCAGGACTGATTAAGGACTCTGTCTCCCAAGGTTGCACATTGCACTTTGGTATGACACATCCCTCCTTAAATCAAGTAGAAGTAACATCTTCTTCTTTACTCCTCTTTCTGCCCTCTGAGACCAAGGAAGTAAGTTTTGTCAGTTTTCCATCTGACAGCCCTTCCTCGAGTATTTGAAATCAAACAAGCGCTTAGCACTTAGTGTGAGCTAAACATTGGCCAAAATAACTTTCCTTCAGGAAGCTCCCAGTGTAATAGGGGGGAGGACCAGCATACAGACAACTATGTAAAAACAAAATACATGCAGGAAATAGTGGAGATGATCTCAGAAGTCATCTTTTATTCTAGGCTAAGCATCCCCTGTTCCTTCCAGTGACGGTCATTCATACCCTTTGGGAGAATCGTGTTATCTCGTTTGATCCTCACAGCAGCCCTGTGAAAGAAGGTTCTATTTTTAACGGTCATTTTTTCAGATGAGGAAAATGAGGCCTGGAAAGGTAATGTGACTTGCCCAAGGTCACATACCTAATAAGTATCGAAGCAACATTTGAATTCAGGTATTCCTGCTCTTTATGGGTAGCCCTCTGTCCACAGGGCCACCTGGCGGATTCCTTATCCCTGGATGCTATGGGTCTTTTTTTTTTTTAATTATTTTTTTTTGAAAATCCATCATTTCTCACTCTTCTTTTCACTGAAAAAGAAAGAAAAACATACCTTTTTTATTAATTTATTTGTTTTCAGTGTTCTACAGTAATTTTCATATATCTTAGATTTTTCCCCTTCCCAATCCCTTCTTTCCTTCTCCCTCCCTGCGTCCTCCCCAAGATGGCATGCAATCTTACATAGGTTCTATACATATATTTTATTAAATACATTTTCACCTTAGTCATATTACATAGAGGAATTAAAATGAATGAGAGAAACCATGAAAAACAAAACATAACACAAGAGAAGATGGTCTGCTTCATTCTGCAATCCAATTCCGTAGTTCTTTTTCTGGATGTGGAAGACATTTTGCCTCAGGAGTCCATTGGGAATTTTTTAGGTCCTTGCATTGCTGTGAAGGACTAAGTCTACCAGAAAAAATTCCTCACACACTGGTTTTTGGTGTGTACATAGTTCTCCTGGTTCTGCTCATTTCACTCAGCCTCAGTTCATATAAGTCCTTCCAGGCCTCTCTGAAGTCCTCCCATTCATCATTCCTTATAGCACAATAGTATCCATTACTTTCATATACCGCAACTGGTTCAGCCAGTCCCCATACTCATATTTTTTTAAACTTTAAAATTTTCCATTCATTCCTAATACACTCTTAATAGATATGGCCCAGCATTCTATTTTTAAAAATCTGATGATCATCCCTTTTATTCATATTGTTAGCTTTCTCCCAGCTTTGTGTTTGTCATTTGCATTTTTAGTAAGAATGCTTCAATGCTTTTATTTAAGTCACCACTAGAAATCTTAACACAGATCTCTGGGGCATTAATGAGTGATTACTTCCTGGGTCTTGCTATTCAACATATTTTATTTCTAACTAATTGATGGCTAGAGCTTTTTAGATGTTTACTGACCATGCCTTTAGTAACATCTAAGAATTTTGATAGGAATAGAAGGCCCCTCAAGAATTTGCAGCCTCCATTCGCTTCCGTTCTTTATGAAAAACAGGACAGCGTTTGACCTTCTCTAATTCTGTGATACGCATGCTTTGGCTTAGCCATAGTTAAGTATTTGATTTAACTTCCTGCACATTGCATATGTTTGTCTTTTGTCTGGTTATGTTACCACAGGTTGATTTCATCCACAATCTTCCCCTTTCAGTTCCCCTTCTTTTTCTCTCATTATAAGCTCATTCACTGGTCTGTGCTTTGTTTCCTATAATTAATGGCATAGAGCTGCAGATGGATGTTCATTTTTCTCAATTCTTGTGAAAGTAGATTACTTCTTACTAGGTTGAAAAGGAGTCATCTTTGTTGGCATTGCTTTCCAAGAAATACAAAAAATCTCAAGGGAACAGTTTACCGCATGAAGTCATGTTGGGTTCTTTTCCCCTTTTTGTTGACACATTCAGGATTGCTTTATCCACATTTTGTCAGGTTGTCGGTTTAAGTATTTTGCCAAGATTGTCATAACACATCCTAATTCTCTGTCGTTTAATTATTTTTTTTAATAAAAAGTATTATTTTGATTAGTTGGCAGATTCTAATACAGTACATTTAAGAAAAGCTAATTGACTTCTACTGTAGGCTTTTAAACCACTAATTGGCAATATTATCAGACATTAATACTAAATGGGTTATTTTTACAGATCATTCTGAATTGAACCACAGAGGCTTTTTTCTTCTCCAGTTTGAATAGAAGTATTCCCAAGAAGACATTTGGGAAAGTTTGTTTGGCAGTTGATGACTTTAGATTTGTGTGAGTTAGAAAAAAAGAGAAAAGATAGGTCAATATCTTTTCACAACAAGACTCTTTTAATTTCTTACTCTTCTTGAGTCTTCCCCTTCATGTCCTTAGCAACTTGGAAAATTGCCTCCCTCTTGGTCATGGCTGATAGCATGCATCCTCAAATAGAGAGAGGTATTGGTGTAGACAGCCTATATACATGGCTCCTTTCTTCCACTTTATTTATAGGATCATATAATTAGAGCTAGAGGGAACTTTAGAAATCAGTCCAATTCCCTTTACAGTTGAGGAAACTGAGCCACATAGAGGTAAGCATCACATAACTGGTGGGTATCTGGGTGAGTATTTGAACTCAGTTCTCTCTGACTCTGAGTCCAGCACTCTTTCTTTCCTCTAGGCCACTTAGATCATATAGTTGAATGGTGGAAATTTATTCACAGCCTGCCTAGACCTAGTGACATGTTACATCACAGATATTTTGTGAGCAGCCTTTCTGACTGATGATCTCTCAGAATGGGTGTGCTCAAGCATTATACTTGGATTTGTGACATGTTTTTTTGTGGATAATGGAGCAGAAGTTTATTATACCATCCTATTCAAAGTACATAATTTACTAAAAAAAGGAAATGTTTTGAGATTTCTGTATTAGAGCTATAGTGCACAATCTCCTCTCTCCCGCCCACAAAGAAAACAAAAAGAAAAAGAAATAATGAAAACTGTCTCTTCTGTAACAAATAGTTTCAGGGTTATTGACTTTTGATCCCGAATTGTGGTGTTTGTTGAACTGGAAGTTATGTGTTGGAAACTGAGTAGTGGCTGACATGAAATCTTTGGTGCATGAATTTTTTTGACCTTTTTGCTAGGTTGGAAATAAAGGAAGGAATAAACTACCGTACAGGTACCCCTGCTATGTTTTTCTTTTCTTTCCCTTTGGCTGGCAGAAACCCTTAGACCTAGGAAAAAGTTTCCTGGAGGTGCCCAAAACATTCTAGGGGTGCATCTGGAGGAAACCATCCCCTCATCCTAGAAGACAAGGTTGACATGTCCTTACACAGTGATGTAATTGTACTAAATGGGGTTTAGGACAGTAGTGCCCCTTACTTTATGAAGCTTGAACCTGGTTATTTGGGACTGTTGATCTTCTTTGCTTTAGGGAAGGCAGAGTGACCACAATCTATCAATGAATAAGCAGTTACTAAGTTCCTACACCGTGTTGGGCACTTGGATTTATATAAATACAAGAGTGCCTGTGTTGTTCCAAAAGGAGCATCCATTCTATAGCATAAATTTACTCTTTTTTATTGGATTAAAACAGAGCTGAGGGTCAGGGAGCTCTGAAGTCATCAGTGGGTTTAAGTTTCTATCTTTATATCTCCCCTTTTGTATCATTGTAACTTCTTTGAATTTTCTTCTGCTGAGCTTGGAGCCCAGGTGTTTGGTCCCATGAATTTAAGTTTAGAAAAATAACGTATCTAATCCACCTCTTCTCAGCATGTGGAATTTCATGGGTAATTATTACAGTGACCTCAGGTCAAAAGGAGAATTAGCTCATGATGCAGGTTTACTTAGCACCTACCTCAGTTCCTGGAACATAATGAGAGCTTAGTTAAATGTTTATGGATTTATTGATTGTTAAATAACAGGTACCCAAGATTGTATGTATGCCAGTCTGATCTGAGGCTTTCTTTCCCATTGGAATATAAAGCAGTATTGAGTAAGGAAGCTGGCTTTATACTCAGACTTTGTTTAGACCACTGCCTGTCTTAAATTCTGTGGGAAGTATACCTATATAAGCAGGGCTGTCAACTATCTATCTATCTATCCCACATAGAATCATAATATCTCCTTTTTTAAAAATTATGATTTAGAAAATCAACAGAAGTGAACATTTCCATGCACAGAAAGGCCAAAAAATAAGGATTGTACACAAAACCATGAATCTACTGTAAGCAGCTTGTTCCTTTAAATATACATATATATGTACAGATACACACATTAAATTTAATGTAGCACCAACATTGTTTTGCTTAACCCTTCTTTGGTTTTCTCTGTGTATTTTTTTACAATGTTTTACTGATTTCATACATGCACACACGCACACACACGGAACTTTCCCTTTTTTTCTTTTAAGTATAGTCAAGCAAAGCACATATTTATCATTGTAGATATCAGGAAATATATTTCTCTTTCTGTACCTACAGAACATCACATCTTTACCAGGAAGTGAGGGACATATTTGTCATCAGTTTTTTTTTCGAGTCATAATTGGTCATTACTTTGATCAGAATTCTTAAGTTTTGCCATGTTGTCTTCCTTTAAAATATGGTAGTCCTTAATAGAAATGATTCTCCTGGTTCTATTCATTTCACTTTATCTCAGTTCATACAAGGCTTCCTAGGTTCCCCTGATTCTGTCCCTTTCATTAATTCTTAGAGTGCAGCCTCAATCTCATTACATAGTCTGCCTGGCCATTTCCCAGTTGATGAATACTTCCTTAATATTCCCATTCTTTGCTGGGTTCTTTACTTTTTTCTCAGGGGACAGTAGACTTCATGCCTGGCCTATATTGGTTGATGCACTTGATATCTACCTTGGGTGCTAAATCTTGTGTTTTCCTGATAAGAGATTCCTGCCTGAGTGATCTGCAGATTGGAGCTTATATTTTACTGAGAAATACACCTATACCAATCAATCAATCAGTAAATGCAATGACCTGGGTCAAGGGAGGCTCAAGTAGACTGTGGCTCCTAAAAGCTTGAGACCCAGCATTCTGTTTCTGCCTGTTAGGGAGTGTTACTTTTTGGAACAATTTACACTTTTCCCTCATTTGAATGATGACCTTTCTGTTCGAGAAATTCCAAATATTATTTTTTTCCTAGAGATGTACAAGGGAACCTAAGATTCTTTAATCTCTAAATATTGCATTGCTCTAAATAAATAAAAATCAAAAGGAGTTTGCAGGATCATAATGAACTTGAACACCTAGAAAGGTGGATGGATTGGCTAAGGACTGATAATCGAACAGAGTGAATATTTTTTGCCCAAGACAAGATAATCTACAAGTCACCATAGGGAGTTATCATTAAGGTAAGAGAGAGAAATGGGTTCAGAAATAAGTGGTCACAGCTCAGAATATTTAAGAGATGTTTTAGTGGAGAAAGAAAACCTAGTCTGTATAACTAATTCCTGTTATGTCAAGGAATTATTTTAATTTTTTTTAAGTTCTTACTACTAGGTTCTTTTTTCCTCCAAGTTTATTTATCTTTTAGTTTTCAGCATTCATTTCTATAAATTTTAAATTTTCTCTCTTTCCTCTCCCCTTCCCTCCCCAAGATAGTATGCAATCTTATATGGATTCTGCACATACATTCTTATTAAACACGTATTCACATTAGTCATGTTGCATAGGAGAATTAAAATGAATGGTAGAAAGCATGAGTAAAACTAAAACAAAACCAAACATAACGGAAGAGAAAACAGTCTGCTTCATTCTGAGTTCTGACACTCTGTAGTTCTTTCTCTGGATGTGGATGGCATTTTGCATCATGAGTCCTTTGGGAATGTCTTGAATCCTTGCATTGCTGAGAAGGGCTAAGTCATCCCAATCAAAGAATTGTTTTTAGAAGGAATTAGTGGACTGAGCATTGACCCTGCAGGCATTGTGAGACTGTCAATAGGTCCTTTCCAAAGACAATTTATAATGGTTTTTGTCTTCCTTCACATCCCTAACCCTTAACTCTGTGCCTGGAACCTTGCAGGCACTTAATTAGTGCTTCTTGATTGACTGATATACAAGGGAAGGGAGTCAATAAAGTTGGTATACCTAGTAATTGTATCGAAGCAGTTTATTACAGAAATAGGATGGAACATGCACTGGGTTCCCTTCCTCCCCCCCCATGTTATCATCTCTGATCTTGACACAGTTACTTTAGCTGCTATTAAGTGTTTTTCTTCCATCAGAGGATAATTCTTTTCGTAGGGATCATAGTCATTTAGGTATCATGTTTTGAATCTGTATCATTTCTGAATTTGTGCCATCTTAGTACGTCTTTAAGTGGCTTAAAACTGAAAATGAAAATTGGGTGAAGGAAAGAGGTGGAAAGGTTTTAAATTTCACCAGTATAATTTTTTCTGGAATTTCTTGGAGAACATGGGAAATAAACAGGAACCTGTTGTAGAAGGACTCCTGTTTTGGGGGCACTACTTTTTTTCTTTTTCACTCAACATGTGTTCACAATAGAAACCACTGGCTACTACTCTCATCTGCGTAATAACAATACTATTGAATTTCCCTATTTGGGTTTTAAACTTGTTTTATGGGTTGATTTGTACTTTTATGATATACTTTGCTTTTTTTGTTCTCAGGGATGTGATGGTGACCTCACATTTTAAAAACACTCATCCTACCCCAGATTATAGGGCAGCCAACTCTGGTCCCCCATTTTCTACTTACATATCAATTTCTCAGTTACTTCTGCTTTGTAGTCCCCAACCCAAGGCTCTCTATACTGCGCACTCTTCAGCTGTAGAGAAAAAGAAAACTTCTATTATTTATGAGACAGCTGTGATTGTTGACATCAGGGAGGTGATGCCATGGTTGCAGGTGAATTGGATTGAAGTGAGGCAGGGCTGTGCAGTCAGCAGCCTCACCTTCTGCTCCAGAGCCCTCTGGGTCCGGTGGCCAGACGTGGGTCACGATGATTGGAGATGGCCCCATTATGAGACAGCTACTGGCACAGTGGACAAATTGACGTAGTATCTCTCTGATCCTGCTGGCTCCTAAGTTTTATATAGGAGTTTTCATGATGATTCTGGACCAGATGCCAAGGTCTATCCAAGTAACACCTAGTTATTGAGCTGTCCTTGAAGGAGAGATATGAATGGATGTGTGTGTGTGTGTATACACATATACATTCCCAGCATGGGAAGAAATACACACACACACACACACATATATATATATATATATATATATATATATATATATTCCAATATAATGAAGTCCTGGCATCTGGTTTCTTTGCATAGAAACCAAACTTTTGATTTCACTTACATAGGGAACTAAATGAGAATGATAAATGAATGAGAAAACACCATCTACTTTTTTTTCAGTTACTAATCTTAGCTGCTAGAGCACTGTGAAATTAAGTGACTTACCCAGTCTCACAGCCAAGAAGGAGAGGACTTAGAGCCAGTTCTTCTTGGCTCTGAAGCCAGCCCTCTTACTTTTTAAGAGAGAGGTATTAAATTTGCTGCCATGCCCAATTCTAAAGCATGACTGAAAACAGTCTTTAGGGGATGTTTGAAGAAAGAAATAAAGTAACAGTTTGTTATTGTTACTGTTCACTCGTTGTCAGTTGTGTCCAGCTCATCGTGACCCCATTTGGGGCTTTCTTGGCAAAGATACTGGAGCGGTTTTCCATTTCTTTCTCTTAAAAAAATACAACACAACACAACACAGCACAACACAGTAAGTCAGTAAACCACTGGGATTGTTTCTTTTGAGTTTGATGTTATTGATTTACACTATGTCTAATGGGTTTGTCTCACATGTGCTCTTTACATACAAACACATACATGTGTGATTCCCACAAAAATGTGGGAAAATTTTGATAGATTAATTTTTATGACTTTAAGGTCTCAAGTAAGAGTTGTTCAGATTCTTTTTAGGAACTGAATCACGTATATTTTCTAGAGCATCAAGCAGCATGATTCCATGTGTACGGAGAACCTTGGTTATGTTTCATAAGTTTTTGGTTTCAAATGGATTCCTCAGTCTTATCCTGTTAATTGAAAAGATGATTTTTCTTTTCTTCAAAGCAAATGAGGTTGGCCGAATTTTGCATATTCTGTGATGACTGACTTTGATATTTCAGAATAAGCATTAGGTTAGATGGGGCTAGTGAGGAATGGGAAAAATCCATGCACATATATAACAACCTAGTGACTTTTTTCAGAGGACTCTTTGTGAGCAGAATCTATCCCCTTGACAGTTTTGTAGAGTGGTTTAAGTGATTCTATTCAAGAATTATTTGTGAAAATCTTCCCCTAGTTGGGAACATTAAATCATGTGCCTTGGGTTCCAACAGAGTAAGGACAAATTGGCTTGCATTAAGTCAGAGCTTATGGACCTTTACAAGTGGTGCTGTCCTTGAGATTTTGGTGGCATCAGATTCAGTTTGTTACATAGTGTAAGCCAATGAGTATTGGACAGAGAATTTCTTTGCTCTTATTTGGCTTCTCTTTTTTTGAGAGACAGTAGATCATGTTGAGAGTGTTGGATTTGAAGTCAGCTGAGACGAGTTTAAATCCTGTCTCTGACACTGTCTATGGACCTGCAGAATAGTGAGAATCAAATAAGACAAGGCATACAAGGAACTTTGTGAGACTTAAACCTCTATATCATAAGTATGTAAGTACACATACCCTGTAAGCTTTGTTCACCTTTTGCTATATATTGTCAGTGAAAGATCACTTCAGAACCGTGGGCTTCCCTAAGAATAGAACTGCTGTTTAGGAGACAGTTTAGCTTTAGGTGGAGAAGTAGAATCATTCATTTATTAAACTACCCTTCCCCATGCTACTTCTTTCATTGAGTCGATCTGTGGTCCAGAGTGTCAATCTGAATATGAAATGCAATTTTTACAGAAGAGATTTCATAAAAAAGTTGATTGGTCATGTAGGTAGTATGCAGGACTCATCTCATTAAAATAGAGATTCATAATGTTAATTGGGCCTGGTGTTCTACTCAAAGTTCATCATCAAGGAGAACATGTAGAAAATTGTGGTTTGACATTTTGTATGCAGAAATGTTATTGTTGGATGACTGGAGATGATGTGTATAGGCTCCAGCAAAACATTCTAGCACAAATTGGTGAATTAGAATAATAGGTTTACAAAGTACTTGATAAATACTCTCTCTTGAGCTTTACCACAGCCCTGTGAGGGAAGGTATTTATGAGTTTTATGTAGGGGGAAACAAGAACCACAGTCATTTTGTGACATCTCGAAATACTACATCCTGCACCTGGTGGTCTTAATAGTTGAAATTTTTCAACCACTATTAAAGGAGAAGTAAAATACAAAAAACTCCATAAGGACATGTTAAACTAGATAGGCTTCTCCACTGTTGTAACAGCTCTTTCTTGTTCTCAGATAAGAGACAGCTGCAGTTTTGTTCAAATGGACTTCTTTAACAATTGTCAAAGCATTTAGTGACCTTCCTTTTGTCTCCTGCCTTTGTACAGGGAATGTTGTCTTATTCTGATAACAAACTTTGCCAGTTGTTTGGCATATATCCCCTCTAGAAGCTATTCTTCTCTCTTTTCCCTTGGCTAAGCTCTCCTTTTTTTACCCCTCCCTCTCCTGTGAAATGCTTTATTTTTCTGTCCTGATTTGCCGCAGAATATCACTGATTGTCTGTACTCTAAACAGGCTAAGAAAAATCATAAAAACCAAATCAGTACTTAGAAAATTGAGGCTTTTATCAGTTAGCTGTCTTCTTCAACATGCCGATAAGTTTCTTTGCTCTCAGTTTGACTTCCTATATATGACCTACATACAGTCCTTATACCTCCATTGTTGGGTGTGAAATTCCCAACAAGTCCTAATTCCCCTCAATCAAGAGAATTCATTGATTATCATCCTTGTTTACATATGAAAGAACTGATGAGGCTTAGCTGTGTTCCCAACTCCAGGTCAAGAACTCCATCCATACTTAACACCAGTATGTGTTAGAATAGGTTAAGAAATGTAGAAAAAATAGTGACTTCTTTGTATTCTTATACCTGGCACATAGTAGGTACTTAATAAATGCTTATTGACTGACTGAAATAGTAGCAGCTTAGTAAATCAATCAATAACGATCAATATATGAGAAAGAACCCTGTATTTACAATTAGAGCACATGCGTACAAATCCTCATGGTGCCATTGTGGATGTCTGTGCATCAGACTGTGATGCACTGTGCATCAGTTTTCTCATTTGTAAGATGAGGTTGATGATCTTTAAATGGGACCTTTCCTTCTAGCTGTGATAATATGACCTTCCACAGTAGTCCATCCCGTTATGGAATAGCTCATATTAGGTTTTTCTCTATATCCAAACTAAATGTGTCTCTCTTAAATTGACTTGGGTTGAACCTGTTCCTGCCCTCTGCCCTCTGGTGGCGCTAAGGAGAAATTTAATCTCTCTCCTGTATTGGTACTTGAAGACAGGGGTCATATTTCCCTTCTGAATCTCCTCTTCTCCAGAATAAATAGCATCATCCCCATCACTTCAATTGATTGTCATTAAGGCCTTTCATTAATGCAATAGCTTCCACAGTCATTATAGTTTTAGAGAACCTGCCTTCTTGAGAAGTAAGTGGAATTTGTTGTTGGCAATATATTTTTTTAATTGTTAATATTTGATTGGGAAAGGCCATTTCCAGGATTTTTTGGAAGTTAAAAATGACACTGTCATTTAGCAAAGACATATTTCGGATGTCGAGAAAAATATTTCCTTTGAAGGGTTAGACTTAACATTGGATTGGGGAGGGGTGGGGAAGGAAGGGGTGGGTAACCTTTTTCTTTTTTCAATTTTTTTAAATTTTAAAGTCAGATATTTTTAAATCATTAAAATTTTCTTATAAATGTAGATATTTTCTGAGATGATTATTTTCAGCTGTGGTCTAACGACACCTCAGTTATTGTTTTACGTTGTCAGGAGCCAGAGATGAGAGAGAGAAAATGTGTGTGTGTGTGTGTGTGTGTGTGTGTGTGCGGACCCACAGTGCTTATTACTCAGTAAATAGCCTGCCAAGTAAGGAAAGTAGTTTGAAGAAATCAGAAGCAGGAAAAGTTAATTTATTTCCTAGAAACTTCACATCAGTTAGAGCTTACCCAGTTACTGTGACGCCTTTTGTCATTATCATAATCTTATTTATGTCCCTGACATTGCATCTACCCAAGAGAGAATATCTGGGAAATCGTTAAGTATAGGGAGGGAAAAAAAGATTTAGTTTTTAGTAAAAGTGCAATTTAATCTGATGTATATTTGGAAGAGGTTAAGGAGTGGGATATTAATAAGGGGACATCTGTGATAATGTAAAAAAAAAAAATCGAAGAAAATCACCAGCCATCTCTAAAATAGCTTAAGGACATTTTGTCTAATCCAAATTGTAATTCTAATCCTATGTGACAAAAACTGACTCCTCTCTCTTTCATTTCAGGTAGTAAGGAAGGTAACAGGTAATGTACATAGCTTTTCAAAATCCTTTTGCTACCCTGTTGAAAATATCTTTTTGTACAATACTGTGAAATTTTAGGACAGGAAGAATTCTTATAGAAACGTTAGATGGATTATGTGTTAATTTTACCTTTCTGCTGAAAGTGAAATTTGTGAGGATGTGTGTGTTCCTTTGTTTTAGGAAGTGGAGTCAGAAACCTGTGGTAATCCCAACTTTGATAAGTAGTAGGAAATGAGAAGAGCCTTAGACTAGAAATCAGAAGACATAGGTTCAGATTCTATGTAATCTTGAGCAGCTCCAAGGTGATAGATAAACCCATTTCCTCATCTGCAAAATGGAGGTAGATGAAATTGTACTTACTTGTCTCCTTTTCTCAAGGGTATTTTAAGGCCCATTTTTTATTTTAAAAGAACCACTTCATTATATCTTGGGATGTGTCAAGGCATTCCCTGAGTTCTTTCTCTTGTGACTTATATCTGGAGTGAAAGTTGTGGCAAAATTTTTCATGCTTTTCATACTGATTGAGATTCTTGGCCTTTTTTTCTGTAATAAATTGTGGGTGTTTTATGCCCCGCCCCCTAAGTTTCCACTTAAGAAACCATCTTAAGACCGTCACAAGTCTTTCCTTGAACAACTTAACAGCCACACTTTTTCTTTTCTTTTCTTTTGTCTCAGCAACTTTATAGCAATATCCTACTTCCTCTCTGTTTTCCTACTGAAGTTTTTATGTAGAAGTAAATGCAAAATATATGCAAAATGATTTGAGGTGAGAAAGGCACAGGTATGTAACAAGGGCAACTTTGACTGCTTTTTCAAGACTCTACACACATTCTCTGCTTCATCTTTATTTTCCTCATCAATAAAATGGGTGTAATAATAGCCCTGCCCTTACAGGGTTTATGAGGATTAAATGAGATAGTATTTGTAAAGCACTTTGCAAATCTTAAAGCACTTTATAAATTCTAGCCATCATTTTTTTACTCCACAATGTACCTATTGGTCTTCGCTGCCTTTCCTTACATAAATGACTCTGTCACCTTCCTTTGCCGTGAATTCTTTCCTTCAGGGACTTAGTCCTCCTAGAAGCAGACTTTAAGCGTGGAGGTTGTTTTCCTTTGTTTCTCCTCCCTAAATGCAACCTTGGACTATCGTAATTCATATACCTTTCCAAAGCACCTTAGTGATTTCTTTATTCTTTCTTACCTAAAATCCTTATTCTCTCAGACTTTGAAAATGGTATCTGAAGGGTAGACACTGTGAAAACTTCAAATTTGTATATTCTTGGAGACAAATATGAGAATTTCAAAGCTTTGGGTAAAAATTTTTTTAGACTCAAGTTTAGGGGAAATTGAAGTTCTAACATTGTTATTAAGTTGTTTCAGTCTTGTCCAACTTTTTGTGACCCCATTTGGAGTTTTCTTGGCAAAGATCCTGTATTAGTCTGATATTTCCTTCTCTAGTTCATTTTACAGATAAGGAAACAGAGGCAAACAAGGGTTAAATAAATTGCAACGTCATACAGCTAATAAGTGTCTGAGGTCAAATTTGAACTCAGGTCTTCCTAACTCAAGGCCCCAGGCTCTGTCAGCCTCCACCTACCTGCTCACAATCCAATACGTATTAATATCACTTACATATTTAAAGCCACTTTGTTAATTTAGGAATGTAAAATATGTTTATGGCTTGGCTTGCACTTAAAATATATGGAATCTTTTTAAAAACTTTTTTTTTGAGAACTTTTCAAATATTGGAACAGTAGAAGTTAGCATTAGAGTAAAAGATGTGAAAAAAATATTTTGAGAGATTGATATTTTCCTTCCCTTGTTCTCATCTTTAATCTCTCCCTTTCTACTGACTCATTCTCTGTTGACTGCCAATGTGCCAAAATGTGACTCCTTCAAAATCTACTCACTTGACCCCTAGCAACCTTTCAGGTTCTTATTTTATAACTTTTTTCCCTTTCGTGGCCAAATTCGAGTGGGTTCTTGCTGCTTCCCTTCCTCTCACTTCCAGAGCCCTTGAAGTCTGTCTTCCAACCCCATTCAGATCCAGACTGCTTTCTCTCAAATTACCAGTGATCTCTTAATGTCCAAATCGATAGCCTTTTTCAGGTCTCATCTTTCTCAGCCTCCCTGTAGAAGTTGACACTCTTTTCTTTCCTCTTGGATGCTTTTGGTCCTCTCTGTCTTTATAGTACGTACCTGACTTTTTTTTTTTTTTTTTTGCTGGATCATCACCCATGTCATGCTTCCCAATTGTGGGAACCCAAGGTTCTATGTAGAGCTCTCTTCTCTTTATATTCTTTTGTGATCTTATCAGCTTTTGGGAGGTTTGATTGTCATTTCTTTTACAAATGACACCCATGTCAGTATGACTAGCCTTCATCTGTGGAGACAATCTATTGAATTCTTTTAATTGGCATTTTGTTCAGAAATTTTCTTGTATTATTTCTTGCATTAGAGCGTTCAGTTTTTTGACTTGTGTTCTAAGAAGAGACTTAAAATTTCTGCACATCATATCTTAGAGATTAATATATTTTGCTTGTATGAGGACCGTGTTTTCTTTCAACGTTACTGCTTTTTGCTTTTCTTCCTCCAGATTGCCCTTTTCTTTTGTTATTTGCATTCCCAGTCAATTAATTCTCTTTTCTTTCTTTGATGAGTCTTGCCACTGGTTTCAGGTTTTTCTATTCTGTGAATTATTTCTGCAGTACAGGCTGTAAATTTTGTTTTGAGCATTCTTATTTCTCTTTTAAATAATTCAGAAAAATCTTGCTGTTCTCTTGGGAATCTACAGGGTCCTTTGCCTCATCTTGTGTTCTTTTGTTTGTTTCATAACATTTATTAATAGGTGTGTGGAGTTGGGTAGCTGATCCCGTAACATGTACAAACAAACAAATTTTTTAAAGCTAGCATTTATTAGTGCCTATTGTGTTCCAGTCACTGTGCTAGGTACTTTATGAATATTATCTCATTTATCACCACAGCAGCCTAGGGAGATAGGTACTTTTATTATCCACATTTTACAGTTAAGGAAACTGAGGCAAACAGGTCAAGTGACTTGTCCAACATTAGATAACTAGTTAGTGTCCGAGACTGGATTTGAACTCATGTCTCCCTGACTTGGTTGCCTATTTGGAGGCCCTGTTCCTTTCTGTTATTAATGTCTTCCCTGCTGCTTTATCTGCTGATACTCCTGTTTTAAACTGAGTTTTCTCCCTCCTGAGAGCTTTGATAATTTCAGTGTTTTTTCCCCTTATTTTCTTCCACTGCTGGTAGAGTGGACCTCAAAGCCTCCCTCTAAGCAAGTCATGTTTCACAGGCTTCAGTCTTTTCTCACAGTGACTTCTGGGGGAGAACTGGCCTTGGCTGAAAGCTGGGCACAGAGTGCTATCTGTCCTGTGGCTGTCCCAGCCAGGACCCCTTCTGTCCTTTGGTTTTCCATGTTACAGGGAGGAAGAAGGAGCAGAGGTCAGTTCTCTTGCAAGCTTGTGGGTCCTGTGGATGGAAACTACCTCTTTGTTATTATTTCATTGGATCCTTACTTTGTTTAGGTTTTGTGGACCTTAATCCATGAAGCCGACTGAAATTGTCTTGCCTTTTCCATAATTTGTATTTGAGAGAGGCTCTAGTTCTCCTTCCTGTGACACATAGCCCAGTGATCCCATCCTTGGTCTCCATTTTCTATTTTAGTACTGTATCACTATTACTTATTAGATTTCATAATCATCTCATTGTATAATCAAACAGCTCATTATCAACACCCTCCCTTTTCCCCTTGTTTCTATAAGGGTACCACCATTATTCACAAGTTCACAACCTCGGCAATCCAGGCCTTGTTGATTCTACCTCTATAGCATCCCCGGTTCTGTTCCTTTCTCTTTGCTTACATGGTACCCTTGTATATAGGCCCTTATTACCTCTCTTATTACCCTTATACCTCCTATAATACCAATTATAGTAATATTGGACTATACCAATAGCTTTCCAGTTGGTTTTCTTGCCTCTTAAATCCATTCTTCATGAGAACACGTCACTTCTTCGCTCTGTTACTTTGAGGATCAAACATAAATACTGTTTAGCAGTTAAGCCCTGCCCAGTCCACCTTTCCAGGATTATTGTACATTACTTGCCTTTTCGAATCTGTAGTCCACCCCAACTGAACCTCCTTGCTCTCCCCCACTTTGCACTTCCGTATTTTTGTAATTTGCTCTGCCTTGCTTGGATTCCTTTCCCTCCTTGCCTCCGCCTGGCATGTAGTAGGCACTTAATAAATAAATATTTATTGAATTAGATTTTAGATGCCCCAGTTTCCTTCAAAACTCAGTTCAGATGCCATCTCTAAATGAGGGCTTTTCTGATTCTCCTAGCTTTCACTACCCCCACATCATCAGGCATGCGTTTTTATATGCTTATCTTATTTATCTGTGTTTCCCCATATTATGTTGTAAGCTCCTTAAGGGCAAAGCTTTTTGGTTTTTATCTGTTTTCTCAGTGCCTCACATGTAGTAGGGGCTTAATAAATGCTTGTTGACTGAAAGGCTGTTAGAGAAAGCAAGTCAGAAAAGGAACTGAAGGCAAATTTAAGTTAGGTTCCCTTCTTCTGAGTACAACTTTGGTTTTTGGAACATTTCCCCTAATTTCCCATTTCTGATGTTAATTTTTGTAGCTGTCATGATCAACAGTGTCTGCTTCTTTTGCCTAATTTTTGTTATTTTTGTACACTCCTGAGGACCTTTGAGTATCCCTATCTGATTCCCCTTTCTTCATCCCAGTTACCGGACTAAATCAGGCTTACTTGGATGACCAGTAATAAGAAAACACTTAGAAGCACCCCCTCCTTCCCTACTTTCTCCTTCCTTTCTTTACCCCCCAAGCTTACCCTTAGGGAGGTACCTGAAATTCCTTTAATAAAGGACAGATCCTTTCCATCTACAGTTTGAAGTGCAAGGTTTAAAAGATGCACCTGCTGGCCACGCTAACATACTGATTCCAGATTCGTCAGTCTCATGCCAGTTACTCTTGATTTGTGGGGAGACTGCTTGTCAAAAGAATGGGAAGAGGTGGAGCCAAGATGGTGGAGTAGAAAGACTCACTTATGCTAGCTCCGAACCCACAGCCCATATATTTCCTGCAAAAAGAACTCCCCACAAATTCTGGAGTACTGCAAGGCGCTCAGAAACACAGTGGAAAAGTTTTCCATTCCAGAGAGCCCTGGAGAGCCATCCCCAGGGGTCCGTTGCACTCTGGACAGTGGAGTCCACACCTGTGCTGCCCTGGCCGCGTGGCCCCAGAGGAGCAGATCTGAGCAGGCTTCAGGGACGGAATCTCGGGCGGCCGTGAAAGTCCCTCTGCCCACAGGCACTACAGGTCAGTGAGAGAGACGTCAGGGCTGGCCGAGAGGGGAGCGGGGTGTCTCCATGACTTGGGCCCCCTCGAGAGGCAGCAGTAGAGGCAGCGGCGGCAGCCTGGGACTCCTGGAGCAGCAGGCAGAAGTTCAGGGACATTACCAAAGGTCTCTGCATAAACCCCCTGAGGGAACTGAGCCTGGGAAGCGGCCTTGCCCCCACCCCAGCACCAGAACTTAAGCTTTCATTGAATAGCAGCCACACCTGCCACGGAAAGCCCATTTGAATCTCAGACCCCAAGCACTAGCTGGGCGGCTCTAGGCGGGGGTGCAGAGGAATCTCAGAAGTCAAGTAACTGGCTGGGAAAATGCCCAGGAAAGGGAAGAAAAATAAGACTATAGAGAGCTACTTTGAGGGGGTACAGATGTTCCCGCCTTTCAATTCTGATGACGAGGAACTATTCTTACCATCAGGGAAAGACGTGGAGGTCTGGGCCTCTGTATCCCAGACATCCCAGGTGGATGTCTGGTGGGCTCAGGCCATGGAAGAGCTCAAAAAGGATTTTGAAAAGCAAGTTAGACAGGTGGAGGAAAAACTGGGAAGAGAAATGAGAGAGATGCAAGAAAAGCATGAAAAACGGGTCAATACTTTGCTAAAGGAGACCCAAAAAAATGCTGAAGAAAATAACACCTTGAAAAATAGGCTAACTCAATTGGCAAAAGAGGTTCAAAAAGCCAATGAGGAGAAGAATGCTTTCAAAAGCAGAATTAGCCAAATGGAAAAAGAGGGTCAAAAGCTCACTGAAGAGAATAGTTCTCTGAAAATTAGAATGGAACAGATGGAGGCTAATGACTTTCTGAGAAACCAAGAAATCACCAAACAAAACCAAAAGAATGAAAAAAATGGAAGAGAATGTGAAATACCTCATGGGAAAAACAACTGACCTGGAAAATAGATCCAGGAGAGACAATTTAAAAATTATGGGACTACCTGAAAATCATGATCAAAAAAAGAGCCTAGACATCATCTTCCATGAAATTATCGAGGAAAACTGCCCTGAGATTCTACAACCAGAGGGCAAAATGAATATTGAAAGAATCCATCGATCACCACCTGAAAGAGATCCAAAAAGAGAAACTCCTAGGAACATTGTGGCCAAATTTCAGAACTTCCAGGTCAAGGATAAAATCTTGCAAGCAACTAGAAAGAAACAATTCCAGTATTGTGGAAATACAATCAGGATAACTCAAGATCTAGCAGCTTCTACATTAAGGGATCGAAGGGCGTGGAATAGGATATTCCAGAAGTCAAAGGAACTAGGACTCATACCAAGAATCACCTACCCAGCAAAACTGAGCATAATACTTCAGGGGAAAATATGGTCTTTCAATGAAACAGAGGACTTTCAAGCATTCTTGATGAAAAGTCCAGAGCTGAAAAGAAAATTTGACTTTCAAACACAAGAATGAGAAGAAGCATGAAAAAGTAAACAGCAAAGAGAAATCATAAGGGATTTACCAAAAGGTGAACTGTTTACATTCCTACATGGAAAGACAATATTTGTAACTCTTAAAACTTTTTAGTATCTGGGTAGGTGGTGGGACCACATGCACACACACATGTACACGCATGCACGCACACACACATACACACATGCACACACATACACATACACACATGCACACACATACAGAAACAGAGAACACAGAGTGAACTGAATAGAATGGGACCATATTTTAAAAGAAATTAAGGTAAATGGTGAGAGAGAAATGTAGTGGGAGGAGAGAGGATGAAATGGAATGGGGTAAATTATCTCTCATTTAAGAGGCAAGCAGGAGACTTTTTAGTGGAGGGAAAAAGAGGAGAGCTGAGAAAAAAACATGAAGTTTACCCTCATCACATTCGACTAAAGGAAGGAGTAAAATGCACATTCATTTTGGTATGAAAACCTATCTTACAATACAGGAAAGTGGGGGAGAAGGAGATAAGCAAGGGGGGGGGGGATGATGGGAGGGAGGGCAATGGGAGGAGGGAGCAATTTGAAGTCAACACTCTTGGGGAGGGACAGGATCAAAAGACAGAATAGAAACAATGGGGAGCAGGATAGGATGGAGGGAAATACAGTTAGTCTTACACAACACGACTGTTATCGAAGTCATTTGCAAAACTACACAGATAGGGCCTATATTGAATTGCCTGCCTTCCCAAAGGGAATGGGTGGGGAGGGAGGGATGGGGAGAAACTGTTTAGTATTGTTCTTGCTACTAGGAAATAAGAAACACAGTTAATGGGGTATAGAAAGTCATCTGGCCCTACAGGACAAAAGAGAAGATGGGGACAAGAGAAGGGAGGATGATAGAAGAGAGGGCAGATTGGTGATAGGGAAAATTAGAATGCTGGGTGTATTGGGGTGGGGGAAGGGGATAAAAGGGGAGAAAATTTGGAACCCAAAATTTTGTGAAAATGAATGTAAATAGTTAAATAACTAAATTTATATTAATAAAATAATAATAAAAAAATAAAAAAAAAAGAATGGGAAGGCATTGGGTGCTAGAATAATGAGAGGGGGGAGTAGTAGTTTTTTACCTAAGTTAAGTGGTTAAGCTTAGTTGAACAGGAAGAAGCAGGGAATTGCAGAGGTCAGTCTTGTCAGACCTGGTTATTTTTCCTACGATTGATCCTTTTCACCTTTACCTGGATGATTGCTGGAGTATTTTCCTCTAAACAGATCACTACATCCAGCCCTGCTTCCAGTTATTATGCCTATCCCCCCTCCTCCCCACACCCCCAACATAATGCAGTGTTGTAAACCTGCTTTGTTCCCAAGGTATTTGTTAATTCTGGTATCACTATATTCCTTTCTAGCATGTTGGCTGGCTGCCAAGCAACCAGCCATCCTTCTGGAGCAAGAGGTTAAGTTCTGACCTGCATGGTCTTACCTCCTCAGCAATACACTTAGGGAAAGGTTTGAATCCAACATAGGTACATGTGAAAATGTTAATTATTACAGAGAGGAAATCCTTATGATATCTTTTGTGTGCAATCCTTTATGCTAATTTAAAAAAACTGTTCGTTGAACTAGAGGCTAATAAATTTTCTTTGTATTGTAATGTCTTTGTAATGAAAAGAAACCCCCTCCCATATATCTGACTCTTTTTTAAAAAAAGGATTTTATCAGTTATCAGACATTTATTTTTCTCCCACCACTCTTCCTATTCCCCATGAGAAGGGGAGGGGAAAAAAAACCCAAAACCTTGTTAGCATGTAATGCATATTCAGGCAAAATGGATTCCTTTATTGGCCATATCCAAAAATGTCTTTTTCGTTCTGCATATTGAGACCCTTGTTATATCTTTTTATTTTTCTTTTTTGTACAATGGATGAGTAAGTTTTACCAGGTACTAGATTTCTGTCTCCCTATTTCTCTCCCTCCTTCTCTCTCCAGGGGAATAGACAAGAGAGGGAAAGTCCTGGTTTGGACAGATGTCTGGATCCTTCTCTCTTTGACTAAGCAATTCAGAGGGTTTACCTTCAAAGAAATAGCAGCACATATAGAAGCTTAACTTCTTCTTAATTGCAAAGTTTTATTTCCTCGTTGTGAACATTTTCCCATGAATTCTTAGGTTTTCTGTTTCAAAGCAAATTCATTGACCTAGTTATTGGGCCTATGGAAAACATCTCTTCACTCATCTTCTGTTTGTTGGATTTTATATTCATGAATTTCCCAGAATCTGTTTAGTCTGCTGGTTTTTATTTTGATACTATCTTGTTTTCACTGTGGACAGCCTGGAATGAATGAAGATGCTTGCTCACTGTGAATTTCTGTTTGTGTATATCACCTCTGTCACATGACTTTTCTGTGTAGTGAACGTAAATGGATAATCTAGTATTTAGTCACTTTGATGCAGTTAATAGTTAGCTTTGTACATTTGTTGTAGAGTAATACTTGACTTTATAGTATTACATCTGAGGTAAAATAAGCTACTGAAATACCTTCTGAATCCTCAAGGTAGGAATTATGAAATGTTCAATATATATATATATATATATTTTTGATGTTGTTTTTTATTGTATTGATGAAAAAGTATTGAAAGCTATGGTGGTCTGATGGTGGTGTGGACTGGAGAGTTGGAAGAGATCTTAGGGTAAGTATTTTCCCACTACCATACTGAATTATCATTGCTTATTTCTATTTTGGTAATCCTTTCTGGTGAACAAAATTTTCAGGGTGCTTGGAGGAGATCTTTAATTTGTGGGGATGGAATTAATGCCATTATTCACCTACTTGAAAGTATGCCTAGATAACATAAAAAAGTAGAATGAATTCTACCAGCCCTTTGTTAAATGTTGTTCTCCCTTTCTGCCTCATTTTAATACTTTACCCCCAAATCAGGAGGTGAATTCTAATGCAGAGTGAAATATTGTCTTCTAGTAATTACTTCTGTTAATAATATGTAAGACTAGGGAAAAAATTATCTAGAGAGAAGCTATATCATGGTTTTCACAGAAGCTCTGTTCCTCACAGCCAGGGTGGAAGATAGTGGGGTGATTGTTTTGGTCTTCAACTAGGGGGGGCAATTAAACGCTAATTCCCAAGGGGCTTTTTGAATAGGTTTATACAGATTCCTATTTCTGTTAGTTTCAACCAAGCAACTGCCTGTGCCCAGAAAAAACCTCTCAGCAAACAGAGAAGAATAAAAATGAAATTAAAGGACTGGGATAGAGAGTCACTGTCCAGGGGATAAAGGGTGTTGTTGGCAGTTTTTACTTGGATTGTCATTGAAGTAAAAGCCCTCTTGGTTTTTTATTTCTGGTTTTGCAGTTTGGTTTTTTAATAAAACATTTTCATGTATGTATTTTTTTTTGTCTTGGATGAATTAGGGAAGGAAAATGTCACCTATAGCCAAGGACTGTGCTCAAACTAAGCACTAGTAATAAAAGTAGAAAAGCAAGACAGTTTTCAAGGAGCTCATGCTGTACTTGAGGGAAAAAGCACATAAAAGATGGTTGCACTGCAACGGGGATGGAAAGGTCCAGAAATCTGGGGGAGAAGGTTTGTAGTTGGCAAGGCCTAGGGATCTTTAGGTTGTGTCATTAAATTGCATGACTCCGTTGTGTGTCTCTAGGGCAGATGGTAAGGCCTGGAGGTTTTTAGGAGGCAATAACAAGGCAGATGTTAAGGTCTGGTGGCTTTCCAGTAGAGTTGGTGAATCTCATCTCATCCAAAGCATGGGAGCATCACACAGCTTGGATGGATTCTGGGCAGCCCTTGCCATGGGAGGGGACAAAAAAGAGAAAGAAAGTGGGGGAAGGTACCTCCTCTGGTAGCAGATTTTTCCAGCTGTCCAGTGGGAGGATTTGGGAGAGGGAGAATGAAATGATGTGACTTTTAAAACCATAAACATTAAATCTTTGGCTTAGTATAAGAAGGATGCCTTTTTTAGGAAGGACTGGTAGGATTCATTCTGTTTCTTTGTCATCAACACTAGTTTGAGATTTAATTGTGACCATGAATGAATGCCTAATCTTGGCTGGAAGGATTTGGGTTTGAATACTGTGTAAGTTTCAGCAAATTACTTCCTTTTTTCCTGAGTCTCAGTTTCATCAGAGGTCCCCTCTAGTCCTAGATCTGTGATCCCATGATCTCTGATCTCCTATGATTTTTTTATCTCCCTTCCAATAGGAATCTTTTAATTTCCAACAGCAGAACCTTGGAGCATGCAGCTAAAGATAGTTTGACTTGGTTTAGAGACAGTGTAATGATAATAGCCTGAGAACAGGATCTGGAGTTGGAAGACCTGGGTTTGAATCCTGCTTTCTCCACTTTCTATGGGCAAGTTTTCACTTCTGTAAAGTAAGGAGAGGGAAATTCAGGGAGATAGGACTAGGTGACTTTCATTTTCTTTTCCAGTTTGAAATCTGTGATCCTTTGCCTTCAGAATTTGGTTCTAAAATGAGCACAAACTCATTTTTAAGTAACAACCTTTGTTCCTTTCCCCAGAGTAGAACACATTTTAATTTCACTTAAAATGATTGAATCATGAGATTGTGGCAACAGAAGGGAGAAGCTGAGAAGCTTTAGCTTTTTATCTTTCTAAAGAGTAATAAGATATTTTCTTTCTGTTACCATCCTGTTATAAATCTAATGTTCATGTATTGCTTTTGTATTTCTTTTTCCCTAGGGTGATATACCATCTGTTGAACACCTCCTCCAAAATGGAAGTGACCCAAATGTTAAAGACCATGCTGGATGGACTCCATTGGTATTTTTCAGCTTTCTTTACTCTCTGATTACCTGACTCCCCTGTGGGACATCCCTCTGTGCCTTTTTTTTTTCCTTTAATGAAATTAGTTCTTTAGTTATAAGGGGAATAAACGGTTTCTGACCTGCCCTTCAATGTTGTTGGTGTATTATCTAGGGCAGGGCTTCTTGACCTTGGTGTCATGGATTTATTTGGCAATCTTTTGGAGCCTTTGGAATCTCTTCGCAGAATAATGTTTGTTGCCTACATTCATAATTAAAGAAAATGTTAAATTTCAGGTAGAAATGAGTGAAAGTAAAGCTGTTGCTTTTCTTTCTTATCCAAGTCCATGAACTCATTTGCAATCTATTCATGGACCCCTAGTAGAGATTATTTTGTTATCTTGACCCACTTCCTAAGGGTTTAGGGTGGTTATTGGGTTTTTTCCCCATTTTTGTAGTCCCATTTTCCTTTTTTTTTTTTGCTTCACCCAGAAGCTAGTGGAGCTGCTGCTAAATTTAGGAAGGTCTCACCTTCTAAAGTCTTGTCCCATTAGAGGCTGACTTTTGCTGCTGGCCATGTCAAGAAATATATGTTTTTCACAAGAAAATAAGTCCCATTGAGATATACCATGTGCCTCAGTTACTGTATATGGGTAGAAGGAAGGAAACTGTAGCCCTACTGCATTGTTATTCTGACAGCTCTTTAGTATTTTTTTTTATTTATTTAGAGCCAGTTTTTTGTGGATATCTTTTTGACTTTTGATGCAGTGTGCAGCTAAAGATGTAATGTGAAGAATCCACAGGAAATAACAGTATAAGCTGTTTGCATTTGGAAACAAGTGCTTACTATCTGGGCTAATTGCATTAGGACAATAAACATGAGATACGACATGTGCAGCCACAGAAGATGTCAACAAATGAGGGAGATGCACTCATCCTGCAAACCAGAAATTCAGTACAGAAATTGGGAGTCTAATTAGGCCAGGTGCATGCAGGCTTAAAGCGATATGTAATGTTGTCCCCACTAGCCAGAATGTCATGCCAGGAAAGTGTTCATCCAGCCCTGAGTCATGGAATTGTAGAAACTTTCTTGGACTTGCTATTATTTTCATGATTGATTTAATTATTTTTTTCGTGATCTGGAAAGCACACGAAAGCAAAAAAGAGTGAATATTCTATCTCACTATTGATTTGGGTTCCCTTTACCAATAAAAAAGCAACTTTAATATGACCTATTTTCTGAATCAGATATACCAAGATGCATGTTAATTCCTAAGGGAATTTATTCAAATGGATTTATTAAAATGCAGAGTAATGGTGCGAACACGTCAAAAAAATGGGGACAAAGTTCACCTGGAGTATTTCTTTTCTCTGGAGTCTGTTTTGATATCTTCCATTCAGTTGTTAGTTCTATTAATTTAGGTATTGTTGGGCTCAGACAATTTGCTAATGATAGTTGGTAAGCCTTGGCCGCTTGCTGTGTCAGCTGGTAGTAGAGCTACCTTGTGGATGTAGGAACTCATGTGAGTAGGTGTAGATTTTGGATATTTTTATACTGTTGGTAGCGGTTTGATCAGTGGAAAATTGCAAACTTTATCATAGGTGAAATTGTGGTGTGCATTCAGCTCAGGTCAAGGTCACTTCAGACAATTACAGAATTTCCATCTGGGGGATGGACCTTCTCATCAGTTTTCTATGTTTTTTTGTATTGTAGACAGTCAGGTGACACCTATTGACTCCTCAGGATGTTTTGTTTTGTTTTTTTAAATAAAGTACATAACGTTACAAGGAAACCAGTTCTGTTGAAACAGTGATCAAAATATATGTATTTTTTTTAAAAAGTTCATGGAACCTAGGTTAAGAACTTTTGATCCAGTCTCCTCTACCCCTAATAATAATTCGTTCATTATCATGGTCCAACCTTTACTTGAAGTCTTCTCCTAAGCCATAGACTCTAGCTTCTGTTTTGATATCGCCAGCATTGCATAATGACTGCATGCAGTAAGCGTTTAATAACTGCTTGTTAATTGACATTATAGTGGATTTAGAGTCAGACCTGTAAAGTCTCTTCTAGCTCTAAATCTGGGATTTTATGATTAACAGTATTTTCTCTAAAATACATGTTCCCTATATTTCTTCCATAAAGGACTTATCTCTCAGGCCTCAAGTTAAAATCTTTTGTCTTTATAACCTGAATTGAACTAATCGATGAAAAAGCATTTATTAAGATTACTGCTTATCAGCTCTTTTCTGGTGACAGAATTGGAAATTTAGAAGAATACCCCCCAGTTGGGGAATGGTTGAACAAATTGTGCTGTAATTATGATGGATTACTACTGTGTTTTAAGAATTGATGAGCAGAATGCTCTCAGAAAAACCTGGGAAGACTTTACAGGAACTGATGCAAAGTGAAACGTGTCATGTACAAAGTAACAGCAATATTGTAAGTTGATCACTTACGAATGGCTATAGTTGTTCTCAGCAATACAGTGATCCAAGACAGCTCTGTAGGTCTCATGATGAAAAATGTTATCCATCCCCAAAGAAAGAAATGATGATGTCTGAATACAGATTGAAACATAATTTTTACTTTATTTTTCTTGATGGTTTTTTTTTTTGGTCTGTTTTCTTTCACAACATGACTAATATGGAAATATTTTGCATGACTACACATGTATAACCTATATTGAATTGCTTGCCTTCTCAATTAGGGAAGGAGTAGTAGAGGGGGAGAAAGAGAGAGAATTTGGAACTCAAAAGTTTTAAAAACCAAATGTTAAAAATTGTTTTTACATGTAACTGGGGAAAAATAAAATACTAAATGAAAATTTTAAAAAAAGATTACTGCTTACTAGGTACTAGGCACTGTGAATGTGAGGGATAGAAATACAAAAGTGAGACAGTTCCTGCCTATTCTATTGGGGAGACAATACATATATAAAAGTAGTGGTCAGGAGGAATATCTGTAAGAGTCAGTAATCTGATGTCAGGAGAGCATTCTAAGAACTTTTTAGATTTAAGTAATTTTTTTAAGGCATAGAATAAGTACCTTTATTATGCCTTTGAATGTCTGAATAATTTGAATCTAGACTACATAAAATTAAAATTATGAACTTAATTCAACATCTTTTTAAAAAAAATTTTTTTTGTGCTTTTTGCCATCATTAGGATTTTTTTTACTTATTCTTTGTCATGCTTCTTTGTCTTCCCTCCATTTATATCAATTAGCATGAAGCCTGTAATCATGGACATCACAAGGTTGTGGAGTTGCTGTTAAAACACAAGGCTTTGGTAAACACCACTGGCTACCAGAATGACTCACCACTCCATGATGCAGTCAGGAATGGGCACGTGAGCATTGCCAAGCTGTTACTCTCCCATGGAGCCTCCCGAAATGCTGTGTAAGTAGGGTGGAAACGTGCTACTGTAATTGACTGGAATTTCTAAATTATCATCACTTGTGAAGCAAAGACCTTAATGTAAAGATTGATGTGTTATTGGGTTTTTTTTTATCCCCTTATCTCTTCTGTCTCTCAGAATTAGATGTGATTTTCATAATGGTTTAAAAATCAGCATATGTGCCTTTTTCCTTCTGTGGTTATAAGACGTGTATATACAGAGTCAGAGAGAGAGTTTTCTTTTAGTGCTGGAACAATTATCAAGCTTATTTTGAAAGCTTTTATTCCTTTGGCCTTATTTATATATTATAAAAATCAGTTGTTTTGAAATTGGCAGATCGTGTTTATTTACCATCTTGCATTTCTCCTTATGTCTATTTGGACATAATGTACTAGAATACATGCAAGAATTCAGATGTTAAATAGAACTCTATGATTAACTTGCATCATAATGAAAGATTTTGCATCTTTCAGATGAGCCTCATGACTCTGTTGTTTTGCAGTGGCACAAAAGGGTGTTGGTGACTTGGAAATTGCCTTTTAAAATAGACACCATGGAACACATCCCAAGTAAATGGCTCCTGTGGACTTTTTGTCTTAGTCTGTTGCCTCATCCTCTTAAGTTTGTAAGATTATAATGTTTAGTTTCAGTGTTGAATTAAATTGGAGTAAGCTGATATACCAGTTTCCTACTTAATCTCATTAAAGTTCTCCCAGAGGATGAGGATAATTCAGAAAGTTCAATATAAGAAAAATATTCATATTCCTTCTAAATTATCTCCCAAGTATGAGAATTAAAGATATAAAAAAAATCATTTATTTGAGATGACCGTGTACTTTGAAAAAGGTAGAAGCTAAAAATCAGCTATTGAAAGAATAATCAGTCAGTTAGCAGTTATGAAGTGCCTACTGTGGGCCCGCCATTGTATCAGGGATTAAAAAGAAAAACCAAAGAATTAATCAGTCCTATTTATATGAATCTTAAACCAGCTACTTGTAATTATCAGGTTTGAAATGCTGCATTGTGGAAAATCTTGGAAGCTTTTCTGGATATGGACTAGTTAACTCTGTGAGCCTTAGTTTCTTGATTTGTAATAAAACTGTCTTGAACTAGAGGACTTTTTAAGGTGCTTTGTAGTTATAAATCCAGGATCTTTTGAATAGAGGAGTAGCCACTTTAGAATCAGCACTTCAATATCTTGAAATGTAACTGAGTAACAGAACTAAATAATGTTCTTTTGTTCAAATATTCTTGTTGTTCCGTCATTTCAGTTGTATCTGATACTGATCCCATTTGGAGTTTTCTTGGCAAAGTTACAGGAGTGGTTTGCCATTTCCTTTTCTAGCTCATTTTACAGATAAGGGAACTGAGGCAAACAGGGTTAGGTGACGTACCCAGAGTTACACAGCTAGTAAATGTTGGAGACTGGATTAGAACTCAACAAGATGAGTCTTTCTGACTCTCATCCCAGCACTTTATGCACCGTGATGCCACCTACTTCCCACAACGAAGTATAGTTCTGTGCAAGTTAAAGTATGGATTGAACTACTGATTAATGATTCTCACTACCAACTACTTCTGTGAAAAAATAGTGGGATCTCAGCCACAGTTGAAACTTAGCTATTGTTGCAACAACTACAGCTGTTTGTCATTTTCCTGTGTTATTCCTGGGTCCTTGCATATATAGTCTTTGGTATGACATATAGAATATATTTTTACTACTGACTTCCAAAGAGAACTGTAGCCTTGGAAAACTAATATATCCGTGGTTACTAGTCACATTGAAGATATTGGACAGTCTTTCATTGCCTTGTAATAGCACATCAACATATATCAACTGATGATTGGACTGAATTTAGGAGAATCTCTTTGCATCATAAAATTTCCAAGATCACCAGAGCATTACTGAAATGTGACTGACTTAATGGCAACTTGTTACTGTTAGTTTTAGTAAAGGTGTTCCTTCTGCCTGCCTTCTTAACATCTGTTGTTGTTGTGTGTGTGTGTGTGTGTGTGTGTGTGTGTGTGTATAAAACATCTCTCAGCCTCAGTTTCCTTATTTGTAAAATGAGGATAATAAACCACTAAGTATCTTTGCTGAGAAAACCCCAAATGGGATCACATAGAGTCAGATGGTACTGAAATGACTCAGCAACCACAAAGCAACAGTAAGGCAAAGAAGGGCAATCTCTAAATATGTGAAATTAGAGCCCAGTGGGTTGAAGAAGAGGATTGAGATACTTAGAATTTAAGATCTAGAAGGGAATCAAACACAGTCGTGGTTTTTTGGGTTTGGTTTTTTTTGGGGGGGGGTAGGGGCTTTACTGCGCAGCAGTCCTTTTGTCATCTTTGTGTCATCCATACCATGTTCTGGACCTCTTCTTTCTCTGTAGCTCCCTCTCCCCTCATCCCCCTCTCAGCAGATGGCTCCCCTGTCTTCTTGCCTGGGATTGAAGCCTTCTGACATGAGCTCCCTCATCTGCCTTCAACCTTACCTCCAAACTTTCAAGATGTCTTTACCTATCCTTTCCTCCCTTCCCTCCTGTCTCCAGGAGAATGATGTGGCAAGGTTGACCTCTCCATCTGTGCTACCATATTTTCTTGTCTGTCTCTTTCAGGATTTCGTTCCATTGATTGTGTTCTCTCTCCCTGTTTCCCTCTCTCCCTCCCTCCCTCCATTTTTCATCTCTCCCTTTTACTAAATTCTTCTTTCCTCAACAGTCTGGTCAGATATGGAAAAGGGTTTTGGGTTTGGTTTTGAAGGACCTGAGTTTGTGCTGTGACTGATTTTTATCCACCAGAGTGAGCGTGTTGGACTGGACTGATTTCCCAGATGGTCTCTGAGGCCCCTTCCAACTCTTAAATGAATCTAACCACTCCTAACAACCGACAAACCACAACACTTTCTCTGCTATCCTTCCAGTGCCAGACTTTTACAAAGATTATTCTGTATTTACCACCTTCTTCTCATTCCCACTGCACTAGCCCCATCACTCCCTCCTTAGTCTTCCTCGATCTTTCTGTAGTGATTGACACGATTAACTGCCCAGCTTTCTCCAGACTACGCTTTTCTTCCTGGGCATCTTGGATATAATTTTCTCCCTGTTTTTCTCCTCTCCATCAGTCTACTTTGCTGTTTCTTTTTCCTTGAATTCAAACCTGACCTCAGCCACTTACTAGATGTATTACCCTGGGCAAGTCAGTTAGTTCTGTTGGCCTCAGTTTCCCCATCTGTAGAATGGGAATAATAGTAGCAGAGGTTATTGTGAAGATCAAAGGAGATAATTGGAAAGCACTTAGCATAGTGCATGGCACCTAATAAGCACTATATAACATTATCTGCTATTTTTATTTGTGGTTGTTACTATTATTGCTTGTGCCCCAGGGCTCTTTTGTCCCCTTTCCAGTGTTTTTAGCTATATCCTAATGCTCTTTAGGGAGAGCAGTCAGGTTGTGAGCATTATCAGGTATTTCTCAAGACTCAGTATTATACTTCAAAAAAAAACTGGTTTGACAATGGGAAGGGAGTATTTTCTGTACTTAAGTTGTTAGCGCGCATTTTTACAAGTAATGTAGATATTTCTATAGAGACTGTTCAGAGATAGTCAGCAGGTAGTGAAGTTCTCCACACTCTTGTTTATGAATGACATTATGTTAATTACATTAAGCCTTGGAATACTACTGGGCTTTCTCAAAGATGCCCATGGTCATTCATAACAGATTGACCTAGCCCTCCCTGGGGGGAGAACCAAGGGGCATGAAGGATGCTTATTGCCCAGAGTGTAGTTTACTTTTGAATGGTCAACTCATTGAATTGGTCTGTCGATGCAGTTTGTCATAGGTAAGCAATACAGGTGGCAATTGTGCCTGGACCCAAAATTGAATAAAGGATTTGACAAATTTGAGAATGCTTTCAACAGTCTCAGTCTGAACTGCTCCATGATACACAAGGCCATATTTTTAAAACACCACTCTTCTGCTGAGGTTACTGATTATCTATGAATTGTAAAAAACATAGTCTCGGGGGGAGGAGCCAAGATGGTGGAGTAGAAAGACTCAGGTATGCTAGCTCCGAATCTATAGCCCATAAATTTCCTGTGAGAAGAGCTTCCCACAAATTCTGGATCACTGCAAGGTGCACAGAAACACAGTGGAAGAGATTTCCCTTCCAGAGAGCCCTGGAGAGTGGTCCCCAGGGTTCCGTCGCGCCCCGGAAAGTGGAGCCCACCCCTGAGCTGCCCTGGCCACGGCCCCAGAGGAGCAGATCCGAGCAGGCTTCAGGGACGGAACCTCCGGTGGCTGGGAAGGTCCCTCCACCCACAGGTGCTACAGGTCAGTGAGAGAGATGTCTGGGCTGGCCAAGAGGGGAGCGGAGTGTCTCCGTGACGCGGGCCCCCTTGGGAGGCAGCAGCGGAGGGAGCGGCAGAGGCAGCGGTGGCCGAAACTCCTCAAGCAGACAGGAGCTCCATTACCGAAGGTCTCTGCATAAACCCCCTGAGGGAACTGAGCCTGGGAGGTGGCCCTGCCCCCACCCCAGCACCAGAACTTAAGCTCACATTGAATAGCAGCCCCGCCTGTCCCAGGAACCCCATTTGAATCTCAGACCCCAAGCACTAGCTGGGCGGATCTAGGCAGGGGTGGACAGGAATCTCAGAAGTCAGGTAACTGGCTGGGAAAATGCCCAGAAAAAGGAAGCAGAATAAGACCATAGAGACCTACTTTATTGGGGAAGAGATGTTCCTTCCCCCCTTCATTTCTAATGGCGAAGTACAATGCCTGCCATCGGAGAAAGACGTGGAGGTTGGGACCTCTCTATCCCAGACATCTGAGGTGGATCTCCAATGGGCTCAGGCCATGGAAGAGCTCAAAAAGGATTTTGAAAATCAAGTTAGACAGGTGGAGGAAAAACTGGGAAGAGAAATGAGAGAGATGGAAGAAAAGCATGAAAAACAGGTCAATACCTTGATAAAGGAGACCCAAAAAAAATGCTGAAGAAAATAACACCTTGAAAAATAGGCTCGGGGGTGGAGTCAAGATGGCGGAGTACAAAGACTCACGTATGCTAGCTCTGAACCCACAGCCCATGGATTTAATGTAAGAAGAGCTCCCCACAAGTTCTGGATCACTGCAGGGTGTGCAGAAACACAGTGGAAGAGATTTCCGTTCCAGAGAGCCCTGGAGAGCAGTCCCCAGGGTCTGTCGCGCCCCGGAAAGCGGAGCCCACCCCAGTGCTGCCCTGGGGGTGCGGCAGAGAGGAGCAGATCCGAACAGGCTTCAGTGATGGAATCTCCGGTGGCCGGGAAGGTCCCTCCACCCACAGACGCTACAGGTCAGTGAGAGAAACGTCTGCGCTGGCCAAGAGGGGAGCGGGGTGTCTCCGTGACTCGGTGGGAAGAAGTGGCGGAGGCAGGGGCAGCGGCAGAGGCAATGGCAGTGACCCGGGACTTCCCAAGCAGGCAGGCAGAAGTTCAGGTCTCTGCATAAACCCCCTGAGGGAGCTGAGCCTGGGAGGCGGCCCTGCCCCCACCCACTCCATCACTCTGAAAGTCTCTGCATAAAGCCCCTGAGGGAGCTAGGCCTGGGAGATGGCCCCGCCCCCACCCGCTCCATCACTGAAGGTCTCTGCATAAACCTCCTGAGGGAGCTGAGCCTGGGAAGTGGCCCTGCCCCCACCCCAGCACCAGAACTTAAGCTCACATTGAATAGCAGCCCCGCCTGCCGCGGAAAGCCCATTTGAATCTCAGACCCCAAGCACTACCTGGGCGGATCTAGGCAGGGGTGGAGAGGAATCTCAGAAGTCAAGTAACTGGCTGGGAAAATGCCCAGAAAAGGGAAGAAAAATAAGTATAGAGAGCTTCTTTGAGCAGGTGCAAATGTTCCCGCCTTTCAATTCTGATGACGAGGAACGGTTCTTACCATCAGGGAAAGACATGGAGGGTGGGGCCTCTGTATCCCAGACATCCCAGGTGGATGTCCGGTGGGCTCAGGCCATGGAAGAGCTCAAAAAGGATTTTGAAAAGCAAGTTAGACAGGTGGAGGAAAAACTGGGAAGAAAAATGAGAGAGATGCAAGAAAAGCATGAAAAACAGGTCAATACTTTGCTAAAGGAGACCCAAAAAAATGCTGAAGAAAATAACACCTTGAAAAATAGGCTAACTCAATTGGCAAAAGAGGTTCAAAAAGCCAATGAGGAGAAGAATGCTTTCAAAAGCAGAATTAGCCAAATGGAAAAGGAGGTTCAAAAGCTCACTGAAGAGAATAGTTCTCTGAAAATTAGAATGGAACAGATGGAGTCTAATGACTTTCTGAGAAACCAAGGAAGCACAAAACAAAACCAAAAGAATGAAAAAATGGAAGAGAATGTGAAATATCTCATGGGAAAAACAACTGACCTGGAAAATAGATCCAGGAGAGACAATTTAAAAATTATGGGACTACCTGAAAGTCATGATCAAAAAAAGAGCCTAGACATCATCTTCCATGAAATTATCGAGGAAAACTGCCCTGAGATTCTACAACCAGAGGGCAAAATGAATATTGAAAGAATCCATCGATCACCACCTGAAAGAGATCCAAAAAGAGAAACTCCTAGGAACATTGTGGCCAAATTCCAGAACTTCCAGGTCAAGGATAAAATCTTGCAAGCAACTAGAAAGAAACAATTCCAGTATTGTGGAAATACAATCAGGATAACTCAAGATCTAGCAGCTTCTACATTAAGGGATCGAAGGGCGTGGAATAGGATATTCCAGAAGTCAAAGGAACTAGGACTCATACCAAGAATCACCTACCCAGCAAAACTGAGCATAATACTTCAGGGGAAAATATGGTCTTTCAATGAAACAGAGGACTTTCAAGCATTCTTGATGAAAAGTCCAGAGCTGAAAAGAAAATTTGACTTTCAAACACAAGAATGAGAAGAAGCATGAAAAAGTAAACAGCAAAGAGAAATCATAAGGGACTTACCAAAGGTGAACTGTTTACATTCCTACATGGAAAGACAATATTTGTAACTCTTAAAACTTTTCAGTATCTGGGTAGTTGGTGGGACCACACACACACATACACATGCACACACACATACACACATATAGAAACAGAGAACACAGAGTGAATTGAATAGAATGGGACCATATATTAAAAGAAATTAAGGTAAATGGTGAGAGAGAAATGTAGTGGGAGGAGAGAGGGTGAAATGAAATGGGGTTAATTACATCTCATTCAAGAGGCAAGCAGGAGACTTTTTAGTGGAGGGAAAAAGAGGAGAGCTGAGAAAAAAACATGAAGTTTACCCTCATCACATTCGACTAAAGGAAGGAGTAAAATCCACACTCATTTTGGTATGAAAACCTATCTTACAGTACAGAAAAATGGCGAAGAAGGAGATAAGCAGGGAGGAAGGGATGATGGAAGGGAGGGCAATGGAAGAAGGGAGCAATTTGAAGTAAGCACTCTTGGGGAGGGACAGGATCAAAGGAGAGAATAGAAACCATGGGGGGCAGAATAGGATGGAGGGAAATACAGTTAGTCTTATACAACATGACTGTTATGGAAATCATTTGCAAAAGTACACAGATATGGCCTATACTGAATTGTCTGCCTTCCCAAAGGGAATGGGTGAGGAGGGAGGGATGGGGAGAATTTGGAACTCAAAGTTTTAGGAACAACTGTTGAGTATTGTTCTTGCTACTAGGAAATAAGAAATACAGTTAATAGGGAACAGAAAGTCATCTGGCCCTATAGGACAAAAGAGAAGGGAGGGATGATACAAGAGAGGGGAGATTGGTGATAGGGAAAATTAGAATGCTTGGTATATTGGGGTGGGGGGTGGGGATAAAAGGGGAGAAAATTTGGAACCCAAAATTTTGTGAAAATGAATGTGAAAAGTTAAATAAATAAATAAATTAGAAAAAAAAAGTAAACCATAGTCTCAAAAGAATCAAAATGGTAGATGACCCCAAGGACAATAGAAACTTGTGTGATTGCCATCAATAGGCTTTGGCCTATTACCAACAGTGCCCTGTGCTTCAGAAGCCCAGTGTAATTCATTTTCATAGATGTATATGTGTGGAAAATGAGAAGTTAAATTCCTGTGGCCACAGTAAGGGCTAACCACTATATATCCTGACTGTTGAATTTTATCTGTGAAATACTAAAAGTATCAGAGGGAAGACTAGGACATGGAGACTTTTTGGAGAATTGGATAAAAACAATTTTACAAGATAATTAGACAGGGATGGATTGTAATCTGTATTGGTGGATAGGGTTGTAGTTCTTTTGGAGTATCTGGATTCATGTATGTACGTGGAGGAAAAAGTTTATTTTTCTGCATAATTTGTTAGCTGTTAGTTCATTTAATTCAGATGACCCTGAAAACATTTTTCTGTGTACATGTCTGAAATTTTCCAGCTTCCTTCCCCCTCGGTAGATAGGGTGCTAGGCCTGGAGTCAGAAAGACTTCAGCTATTTACTAGCGGTATGTCTTTGGACAAGTTGCTTCGTCCCTGTTTGCCTCAGTTTCCCTAGCTGTAAAATGGAAGATGATAACAGCACCAGCCTTACAGAGTTGTTGAGAGAATATCTGTAAAGCACTTAGCATAGTACTTGCATATAGTAGGTGCTTTATAAATGCTAGCTACTATTATTATCAAAATATTTTGATATTTCCAAGCCTTGATTTTCCTTTTTGGTAAAATCAGATAAGTGGTGTAAGTTGGTATAGTTAAGGCTAATAAGATGGATGAGTATACTTTATATAGAATTTGTATGTTAGAGAAGCATAATTTGGTTCCTGTCTGTTAAGTTTTCTGACACACAGGCTTATTTTTATTTTTCTTATCTTTATTTTTCTTATTGTTGCAATGTGAGTTTGGCCTTTAAAAATATCTCATTCTGTACAATTCATGAAGGTGGGCTTCATGTAGTATAAGATTAATTTCTGTTCAGTTATTTCTTATTCTGTTGTCCATAATGTGGATTGAGGTCGCTAATGAATGTGAACTTTTAAAAATATGACACTTTTCCCCACAATGTTATCATGTCTTCAAGAACACCAATTTTGTTAAAACTCATTTTGCACCCCACCATCACCCTCTTTCTTTATCGTTGCTGTTAAAAGGTTGTTATTCCAACATTCAAAGTGGAAGACGAGTCAATTCCTCCAGGAGAACGTAGTCTATTTTTACCCCTAGATCTTGGGAAGAAAATATTGAAAGAATTTGTGTAATATGTTGAATTGAAGTACTAAAATACAATACTTTCTTTAGTTCAGATTTACTATCTTCCCTATTCATTCAGATAATATGTTGTATACAAATGACTTCTATCATTTTACATGTGATAATTAGAGTTTCTAAATGAAAGAATGGGTGGGAGTCATATATCTGTATCTGAGACCTGATTTCCTGCCATCTCTTCCTCTGTTGTATAAATGTCTGTATTGTTAACTGCTGAAAGCATGATGCCTCCCCCAACTTTCTCCTTGCCTTCTTCAGTTAAAGAAGAAAAAGCTCATAATGAGATTTGGGCTTTTATATAAAACATTATGTGGGTTGGCTTTTATGAATTATGCTGATTTGGAAAGGCACAAGATTTAGCAGTTAGAATACTTTGCTACTCACTAACTTTACTGTTACTAGGAAGGATATTGGGCTATAAATGGAAAATATTATATGGATCAATGGACCTATTAATTGTCCCTGTGGCCTAGTTAATTTTTTTTAAGCTAATCTCCTGCTCAGAGATAATTTATATTTTATGGTTGGTTTTTTTTTTTCTCATGTTTTTTTTCTTGAATTCCAGTTTCTTTCTTGGTTCATGGGAAGCCAAGTGACTTAAACTATTAGATCTCTGTATTTGCAGTTTCAGTGTTTCACATAAACACTCCCCACTCAGATGAACTGCCCGATCAGCTTGCTGTGCATGATAAACTCAGCATCACTACAAAACTGTCTTGCTGCTTTTCTGTTAGGTACCTGGTGGCTGTAGTCGTCTCTGCAGCAGGTGCACGTTTACATTTGATGGTAAGCTCCTCCTTCCCTCCCTTAGTAATACTCATTTAGTGAACAGTTGTGGGCAGGCACCTGCCGCTCTGTTCTTGGGAAATAAAAAAGGTTATTCTCTATTCTGTACGGGGTGTTTCATTTAAAGCGAAGTAGCAGTTTGTAGTGGGAAAATAAAGTGAAACATTTTAAGATACTCTGACAGGGCCCTCGGTGTGTGTTGTCAATGACTCTGTGAGTGTGGGCCTCAGAGCTTGCTTTTTGCACCATTTCCCAAGTAGAACCAATGTCCAGTCAGCTTAGTGATGGCTGCCACTGTAGTCAAGAGTTAGTCAACAAAATCTCCAACTTTATTCTTTCCCTAGAGCAAGGTTTTTGCATATGAATAGGACTTTCTTCAAAAGATTATTTCAAGGAGATAGCAGGAAGACTTGAGTTCAGATCCAGTCGCAGACATTTAGTAGCTGTGTGACCCTGGGCAAATTTTAACTTATGTCTGCCTCAGTTTCCTCATTTGTAAAATGAGGATGATAATACTACCCACATCCCGGTGTTGTTGTGAGGGTCAGATGAGAGTGCTTAAGTCTCTCCTGTCTTCTTTCCGTCCTCCCTCCTTCCCTCCTTTGGCAATCTGGTAAAGCCTGTGGCTCTTCATAATGTTGTTATTATTGTGATTATTTCTTTTTAAATTATATATTATCCATTTTTAACATTAAAGTTTTTTTGTTTCAAATTCATTTAAAAAAATTTTTGAGTTTCAAATTCTCTTTCAAATTCTCCCCCACCGATTCAGTTATACGTGTGAACTCATGCAAAACATATTTCCATATTAGCGATGTTGTGGGGAAAAAAAGCAAGAAAAATAAAGTGAAAAAAATTATACTTCAGTTTGCACTACAGTACATCAGTTCTTTTTCTGGAGGTGGAGAGCACTTTTCATCATGAGTCCTTAGGAATTGTCTTGAATCATTACCTTGGTCAGAGTAGCTAAGTCTTTCACATGTGATCATCATTAAGAATGTTTTTAAATGCAGGGACAGCTGGGTAGCACAGTGGATAGGGCACTGGCCCTTCCAGGAGGACTTAGGTACTTCCCAACACCATATTGCAAAGCATCCATACATTTTGGAATGAAAAGCAGGTTTACAAGATGCAGAGTTAATTATGTAACGTCAATATAACTCTGAAAGGATTCATGAGACTAAATCTTAAGATATGACTTTTTCTTTGTTAGAAGAAATGATCAATTCCCATATGCTACCATGGTGTTTAGCCCCTTGGATATAGCGAAATGTTCCACAAACAGTAGCCTCTCATGAGGTGTGACATAATCATAGAGCTGAAATAGAAACTACTAGAAGCCTGGAAAATTGTGAGAAAATGAAGATGTTTTAAAAAAAAACAAAACACATTTCAGTGACTTTTTGATGTCAGGTGTGCTTTCTCCAGTGAGGCAGCTTTCTACTCATCTATTCCTATTTTCCCTGTGCAGTTCTTGTTCATATCTTTCCATAAATTCTTTTTTTAAAAGAATATTTTGTGACTTTTAAAGGAATATTTTCTTGAATAGTCCCGTTTATGCTTGTTGACTCCCCCATCAGAGTATAAGCTCCTTGAGGACAATAAGGTATTGTTGGTTTTTCCATTTTATCCCCAGGATTTAACATATAGTGTCTAGAAGATAAAAATGCTTAAATAAGTGTTTATTGATTGAGAGTTTTTATACCAGTCCCAGGCCATTTCATTCTATTTTTACTCACTCTTAAATATGTGTTTTACTTATCTTTTTATTTTTTGCAAGTCAATTTTCAAATACATCTCCTGCCCCTAGCTCTCCTTTCCAGCAAAGAAAAATTAAGTAAACTTACCCGAACAGAGATTGTGTCTAACACCGTATGCAACATTCTATAAGGGCACCATGTCTCTACTGAGAGGAAAGATGAGTATTTCATCACCAGTGTTCTGGAAACAAGATTGATCATCACCGGGGATGGAGTGCTGAACCTAGAGTCAGGAAAGCCTGAGTTCACATCTAACTCCAGAAACTTGGTAGCTGTGGAACCCTGGGCAAGTCAGTTAAACTCTGCCTCAATTTCCTCATCTGTAAAATGAAGACAGTATTAGTACTTAACCTCCCAGAGTTGTTGTGAGGATAAAATGAAGTAATATTTATTTAAGGGGAAAAAATTGACCCTGTAAAACATAAACTGCTATGTAAATGTCAGTTATAAAAAAATTCTATCTTTTAATATTTTAATTTAAACTATTGGGATCAATATGCATATTATTCATTTCTCACTCTGCTGCCTTCTTATGTTTCTGAAGAATAATTGAAATGAGATCATTGAATTTTCTGGCTTATTAACCTCCTGTATTGTAAAATAGCCTTGATTCTTTCTTATGATTTGAAATATATTGTCTTTGTTACCTGCTAATTTCCGTCCTTACATGTGTTTTTTTCTCCTCTGTAACATTTGAGAGGTTGGGGTGCCTTACCCTCTTGACGTAATTTTTCCTCTGTCATCATTTTTCTGCTGTAGGCAAATGGTAGAATAGCTAAATTTATTATTGTATTATATCTACATGAATACCTGAATTCTGGCTTGGGCAGAGGGAAGGGGGGAATTTTCCCCCCTCAGAAATGAAAATAATGTCATTGTTTTTTAAAGCATACAGAAGACATTAACATATCTGCTGCCTGTAGGTTATTACTAACATTTTAATTAATGTCTCATTTAAAAATTTAGAGCAAAGAAAAAAGAAAGCATTAACTTTTCTAACTTAAATGTAAGAATTAGAGCATGTGGAATAGTCCTGGGTATAATGCCATTTTAGAAAAATAGTTTTTAAACGAGCAAATAAAAGGGCAAAGTAAAATACTAAAAACATCCCCAAGAATATTGTTAATAATATTGGTGATGATGGTGGCAATTTATCTAACATTTATCTAGTACCTTCTCTGTGTCAGTCACTTTGCACTTATCTTACGTGGTCCTTGCAATAGCCCTAGGAGATTGATGCTATTATTATCCTCATTTTTACAGAGGAGGAAACTGAGTCAAACAGAAGTTAGGTGGGTTGCCCAGGGATACACAGCTAGTAAAAAGTACCTGAGGCTGGATTTGAATTTGACTCTCCCTGACTTCAGGCTTTCTGTTCTATCCACTGTACTACCTAGCTCATACTGTGTTATGTTTACTTGCTTAATATTCCCTTATTGAACCAGGATTCTAATAGTAAGAGCTAACATTTATATAATGCCTTAAAGTTTGCAAGGCATATTACAGATATCTCATTTGAGCAACAACCTTATGAGGTTGGTGTTAATTATTAACCTCATTTGACAGATAAGGAAACTGAAGCTCTAAAGAGATCTTTGCCACTTTCCCAAGGTCATAGAGCTCATAAGTATCTTAGGCAGGACTTGAACTCAGGTTTTCTTGACTCCAGTTCTAGTGCCCGATCCATTATGCCATCTAACTGCTGTGCTTCTAGAAAACTTAATGATATAGAATGATATAGCAGAAGACTCTGGATACGTGAGCTTTTGCTGCCCTTAGGATTTATGGGAAATTGTGTTTGCTGTCTTTAAGGGGAGCAGTAGAAGGCACCTGTTTTACTTGGTATGTTGTTTTTTTTAAGGTAAAATCTGCTTCTCAGAATATTCTAACAGCCACCACTTGGCCACTGAGCCTCTACTTTGTCTACCTCCCTTGTCTTCCTCATATCACATCACCCTTGTTTGGTTTTTGTGGTTGCCCCCAACCTCCAGATTCATTCAACCTCATACAGTTTGGAGAGGAGCCTTTTCCCATCTCTTGGACTCTGTCTGTAGGATTTGATAATGCTGTGATTGAATCAGCAAAGCAGAGTGCTGACTCATTCAATTCTTCAGCCCCTTTGGGGCTCACATTTACCAGTAGAATTAGGTGAGAGGCATGAAATAATGAAAAGTGAAATGAGCAGTACTAGGAGAATGTTGTGCTTAGTAACAGAAATATTCTCCCAAGAATAACTTGGAGTGACTGATTCATCCTAGATGTGATAATACTCAAACTAACTACAAAGGACCTATGAAGGAAGGTGCTGTCCACCTCCAGAGAAAGAACTGGTAACTGGAATTATGTATAGTATGAATATATATATATATATATATATATATATAGACACACATACACATATACTATATTATACACACACACGTGTCTGTGTGTGTGTGTGTGTGTGTTTAATTATAGAGTTCTCTAAGGTGTGCCATGGAGGGAGGGAGAAAAAGATAAGAAGTGCAGAGGACTAAAGAAAACTTAGAAGGAAGCACAGAAAAGAAGGATAGTTTTGAAAATATGTAGTATTACAGTTTTTTCAAAAAAAGTAAATGGTCTGAAATGGAAATTCGTTATTTTATACTGAATACTCCTCTGTGTTGTGCTTTGTACATGGAAGTATTCTTTTTTTGTTTTTGTTTTTGTCTTTTTGTATTTAAGTTTAAAATGAATACAAAGAAAAGAATTAGGTGAGAGGATATGGGATAATTCTGCTAAGGGTAGTGGAGACCTGACAACAAATGGTTCCTGAGAGGTTGTTAGCAGTTTCTCAAACTGAATCCCAAGGGCGCTTTCTTAATAGGCCTTTCTCTGTTTGCTCTCCTTCTGCACACCAAGTCTTTACCAGCTCTCTTGAGTTAACGGTCAGCAAATCACTTATCTCCTGTTTCACCTTAGACATGTATGAATCCCATGAATTAGTGAATGAATGGAAAAACTTCTATTAAGCACTTACTGTATTAAAAGTACTATATTAAATTTTGGGATATAAATAAAATTAATTGAATTCAGTAAATTTTTATTAAATGCCTACTGTGTACCAAGTGCTGTGCCAAGGGCTGGGGATACAAATAAGAAAAAGAAAGATAGTCCCTGCCCTTAAGGAGCTTATAGTATAATAAGGGAAGACAAAACGCAAAAGGCAGCTGAAAAGTGTGGGGAGGGGCAGGGGGTGCTCAGCATATGGACATGATGTTCGCTGGAGTGGAAACCAAGCAGAACCAGAGATACCTGGAAAATGGAAAGATACCTACAAAGTTCTGAGCCCTCTGTAAAGAAAGACTTTGGGAGGGAGTTATTATTCCACCCTCCAGTCAGAATGGAGAGGTGAACTGAGAGGGAATTGAGAAGGTTTTGAGTATCAAAGACTGAGTCATCTACTTGGTGATGAGATTTTAGGTGATTAGCTTATCCTGGGAAAGACAGGGTGTTTTGTGGAATTGGAACCAAGCAGAGGGAACAAGAACAAGAATGACCTTGAGTTCTCAAAGAACTCAGGTTCTAATAGAAGGAAGTCACCGATAGAGATGAGGGTTTAGTTGCAGGTCAGCCTAGGGCATGGCATCCAGGCAAATGGTAATGCATCTTCTGTAACATTATTTCCATTGGTTAAGTTATAGCTCTTGAGTTATTTAATGGTGATGAAAACTGGACACTTTGAAACAACAAAAAGGAATTTATATTAAGGAATACAGAGAAGACAAAAACAATGGACACAAGCATTTAGAGCAGAAACTAAAAAGGTATCAACATGAGAACAAGAGAATAGATCTCTCAACATTTATGTACCATTGTTTTCATCATCAGTCACACTGGAATCACCCCATTTGAACTCTGTCTGATACTTCTGTCTTTATTGTCATCTGCCCTTCATTTTCTTTTCTTTTTTTTTTGTGCTTGAAAAACATGTTTTATTTTCTTTTTTTTTAATTTATTTAACTTTTTACATTCATTTTCACAAAATTTTGGCTTCCATATTTTCTCCCCATTTGTCCCCTCCCCCCACCCCAATACACTGAGCTTTCTAATTTCCCCTATCACCAATCTGCCCTCTCTTCTATAATCCTTCTCTTCCCTTGTCCCCATCTTCTCTTTTGTCCTATAGGGCCAGATAACTTTCTATTCCCCATTACCTGTACTTCTTATTTCCTAGTAGCAAGAACAATACTTGACAGTTGTTCCTGAAGCTTTGAGTTCCAACTTCTCCCCATCCCTCCCTCCCCACCCATTCCCTTTGGGAAGGCAGGCAATTCAATATAGGCCATATCTGTGTAGTTTTGCAAATGACTTCGATAATAGTCGTGTTGTGTAAGACTAACTGAATTACCCTCCATCCTATCCTGCCCCCCATTGTTTCTATTCTCTCTTTTGATCCTGTCCCTCCCCAAGACTGTTGATTTCAAATTGCTCCCTCCTCCCATTTCCCTCCCTTCCATCACCCCCCCCATCCTGCTTATCCCCTTCTCCCCCACTTTCCTGTATTGTAAGATAGGTTTTTATACCAAAATGAGTGTGCATTTTATTCCTTTCTTTAGTTGAATGTGATGAGAGTAAACTTCATGTTTTTCTCTCAGCTCCCTTCCTTTTCCCTCCACTAAAAAGTCTCCTACCTGCCTCTTCTATGAGAAATAATTTGCCCCATTCCATTTCTCCCTCTCTCCTCCCAATATATTTCTCTCTCACTGCTTAACTTCATTTTTTAAAGGTATGATCCCATCCTATTCAATTTACTCCGTGCTCTTTCTCTGTGTGTGTGTATGTGTGTAGTCCCACCAACTACCCAGATACTGAAAAGCTTCAAGAGTTACAAATCTTGTCTTTCTATGTAGGAATGTAAATAGTTCAACTTTAGTAAGTCCCTTATGACTTCTCTTTACTGTTTACCTTTTCATGCTTCTTTTCATTTTTGTGTTTGAAGGTCAGATTTCCTTTTCAGCTCTGGTCTTTTCATCAAGAATGCTTGAAAGTCCTCTATTTCATTGAAAGACCATTTTTTCCCCTGAAGTATTATACTCAGTTTTGCCGAGTAGGTGATTCTTGGTTTGAGTCCTAGTTCCTTTGACTTCTGGAATATCCTATTCCATGCCCTTCGATCCCTTAATGTAGATCTTGTGTTATCCTAATTGTATTTCCACAATACTGGAATTGTTTCTTTCTAGCTGCTTGCAATATTTTCTCCTTGACCTGGGAACTCTGGAATTTGGCCACAATGTTCCTAGTAGTTTCTCTTTTTGGATCTCTTTCAGGTGGTGATTGGTGGATTCCTTCAATACTTATTTTGCCCTCTGGTTCTAGAATCTCAGGGCAGCTTTCCTTGATAATTTCATGAAAGATGATGTCTAGGCTCTTTTTTTGATTATGGCTTTCAGGTAGTCCCATAATTTTTAAATTGTCTCTCCTGGATCTATTTTCCAGGTCAGTTGTTTTTCCCATGAGATATTTCACCTTATCTTCCATTTTTGAATTCTTTTGGTTTTGTTTTCTGATTTCTTGGTTTCTCAGAAAGTCATTAGCCTCCATCTGTTCCATTCTAATCTTGAGAGAACTATTATTTTCAGTGAGCTTTTGAACCTCTTTTTCCATTTGGCTAATTCTGCTTTTTAAAGCATTCTTCTCCTCATTGGCTTTTTGAACCTTTTTTGCCAATTGAGTTAGCCTATTTTTCAAGGTATTATTTTCTTCAGCATTTTTTTGAGTCTCTTTTAGCAAGGTGTTGACCTGCTTTTCCTGCTTTTCTTGCATCTGTCTCATTTTTCTTCCCAGTTTTTCCTCCACCTTTCTCACTTGATTTTCAAAATCCTTTTTGAGCTCTTCCATGGCCTGAGCCCATTGAATATTTATATTGGATGTTTGGGATACAGAAGCCTTGACTTCTGTGTCTTTCCCTGATGGTAAGCATTGTTCTTCCTCATCTGAAAGGATGGGAGGAGATATCTGTTCATCAAGAAAGTAACCTTCTGTAGTCTTATTTTTCTTCCCTTTTCTGGGCATTTTCCCAGCCAGTTACTTGACTTCTGAGATTCCTCTCCATCCCCGCCTTGCCTCCAGATCCACCCATCTAGTGCTTGGGGTCTGAGATTCAAATGCTGCTCCCCAGCCTCAGGGTTTTCGGCAGGGGCAGGGCTGCTATTCAGTGTGAGATTAAATTCAGGTGCTCAGGTGGGGGCAGGGCTGCCTCACAGGGCTCAGTTCCCTCAGGGGGTTTATGTGGAGATCTTCAATAATGGATCCAAACTCCTTTCTGCTTTGGGAGCCCCTGTCCTCTGCTGCCTCTGCTGCTTCCTCCTGAGGGGGCCTGAGTTATGGAGGCACCCCACTCCGCTCTCAGCTAGCCAAACAGGCTGTCTCACTGACCTTTGGCATCTGTGGGTAGAGGGACCTACGCCACCACCGGAGATTCCATCCATCCCCTGAAGCCTGCTCGGATCCACTCCTCTCGGTGCTGCACGGTCAAGGCAGGGCTGGGCTCTGCTCCGGGTCCGGAGCATGATGGACCTTTGATGTTGGTTTTTCAGGGCTCTCTGGAACAGAAATCTCCTCCACTCTGTTGTTGCGTGGCTTCCGCTGCTCCAGAATTTGTTGGGAGTTCTTTACAGTTATTTTATGGGCTATCAGTTGGAGCTAGCATATGTGAATCTTACTACTCCGTCATCTTGGCTCCTCCCCAATACTGAAGCTTCTTGGGTAGGGGAGTGACTTGTTGCTTTAGGAATATCAATTCAGAAGCTGAGTGGAGGATGGACTGTCCTTCATTTTCGAAGAGGATCAACGATATGGAGTGATGTCTTGACTTAGACATCTGTTGGATTTAAGTGAGGCAGAGTTGCACAAAGTAGTCAGTCTCACCCTCTCTTTCAAAATCATTGAAGTCCACTGGCAAGACAAAAGTCAGGAGAATTGGCGATGACTTGCGATTCATTGGATGACTTAGGTATCTTCGGTATCTGACTTAAGCACTCCACAGCTCCTGCTTTTAGGTGCCTTTATGGCCATTGGAATAAATCATTCTCATCTGTCCATTCTACTAGGGGAAATCTTCATATGCTTAGGGTAGAAACCCTCCTAACTTAGCAATGGCTTTGAAGCCTATTGGTTACTCTCAACCTGGTTTAACACATGTACAGAGATGGCTTACCTGACTGTGGCTGCTTTGCATGCTACAGCTTCTTGGAGTCACAGGTGAGCATTAGGTAGCAGGGAGACACCAAAGGAGGAGGAGCAGCCTGGCTTGACTATTGAAAGTTTGTAAAGCAGTAAGAAAGATAACTCTCCAAGCTTGGGGTTTTCTTTCTTTCTCTTTTTGTTTTGTTTTGTTTTGTTTTGTTTTTTAGCATTTTCATATGAGAATCCAACTACAAATAGAAGACAAATTTATTGACAAATTTGTTTTAAGACTCAGAACAATGACTAAGAGCCAGACAGAGTACTAGGATGAACACTGGAGATCTTGGGTTGAAATCCCTAACTCTGTCATTAATTGGCTATGTGTCCTTGGGCACAATCACTGCCCTTCTTGGTGTTTCAGTTTCCTTATCTGTACAGTGCTAGGCTTGTACTAGTTGACCTCCAATCTCCCTTCTGCCTTGAAGTTTGTGAATCATGCTTTTATTCCAGCTAGGTGGTATTAATGAACTTTTGGGATGGCAGTATGTCAAGGATATTAAAAGATGGAAAGGGAGAAATTAAAGAGGGTGGGCTTTGGGAAGCATTTTTATAAAAAATATACCACCAAGCCATAACCATAAAGAACGTAGGCCAGTTCTCCCCAGTAACTTGGGAGTAAAATTTTAAATCCTGACAGGCACTATTCTTTCTAACGCAGCTTTTAAAATCTGAGTCATATGTAATCCAAGTGAAATCTTTTGAATAGTCAGAGGATTTCTTTTTAAAAATGCATTAATAGATGTGAGATCTTCAGAATGCTACATGTAAAAGACATTGCTGGGTGTGAATCCTAAGCAGTTTGACCTCTAAATTCAGTATCTCCAAAAAAAAATTCAGATAATCTTGAGATTTGATCCTTGGGCATTCAGTCACTTAACTATTGTGGGCCTTGATTTTCTTATCTGTAAAATGAGGTCTTTGAATTCAGTGGGCCTCTCTTAAAGAAGCAGAACAAACGTGTATTCAGTGCTATTGTGTGTCAGGCTCATGTTACACATATTTCATTTGTTCCTCACAACAGTTCTAGGAGGTGAGTGCTGGGTTGGAAAAACTGAGTCAGGCAGAGGTTAAGTGATTTACCCAGAATTACTTGGCCAGTAAGTATCTGAGGTGCGTTTGAACTTGGATATTCCTGACTCCAGCCCTGGCCCTGGATCCATTGTACCACCCAGCTGCATAAAGTCTCTTGCATCTCCACATTCAGGATACTATATGAAAAGAGTTTTTGAGATGTTTTATGTCACTTAATTTTTTAAAAAAATTGTATTTTTTTCCCCAATTGCATGTAAGAAGTCATTTTTAACCTTTGTTGTTTTTTTTTTGTGGTTGTTGTGGTTGGTTTTTTTTTTTGTTGTTGTTGTTGGTTTTTTTTTGCAATTTTGAGTTCCAAATTGTCTCCCATCATTGAGAAGGCAAAAAGTTTGATCCAGGTTATACATGTGCAGTCATGCAAGACATATTACCATATTCGTTGTGTTTCACTTAATTTATTGCCATCACCAGAGTTACAAGACAGTGATGCTGCCCATGTGACTTTGAGCAAATCATTTAACCACCCTGAGTCTCAGCTTTCCTCCTCCTTGAAATAGGAATGGGGTTGAGCTAAACAGTCTCTGAGGTCCCTATGTTCTAAATCTATAATCTAGGTTTGTGTAGGGCTTGTGAACTTGGATGGAAGAAAAAAACCCAAAACTTTGTCTTTATTTTCCCTAACCTCCAATTGGAATTTAGCATTTCTCTTAATTATAAATGTAGATAATGAAACATTAGTCTGAAGAGAGATCCATAGATTTGGCTAGATCTCTAAAGGGATCCATGACCCAAAATGATTTCAGAACCCTTGCCTTGTACCAAAGACCACACACACCAAGTGGCTACCCATGCCTTATGTCCCCACTCCCACCTCCTTTTCTCAGCTGATCCACTGAGCTCCAGTTACTCCATCCATCCATCCTATTCACAGTTCGAGTAATCCTACTCGAAAAGCGATTGCTTGTTTGTAGTATGTCATCCCCCCACACATAAGCCTGTAGTATCTAAGCTGTTGCTTAGACTCCAAGCCATCTGCTCTGGGCATCTCAACAGCATGATTTCTTGTTACCAGCCCACACAGAACGACCCTGCTCCCTCAGCTTATCTATTTGTTGTCCCCACAAAGCTTGTTATTTCTTCTTTAGGGCATACACCACCCTCTTAAACTCAAATAGTGTCCCCTCTCCCAAAATGTACCTCTAAGTCTGATGCTCACAACCAGTCATCTTGGGCTAGTGGATGGAGACCTGGGCCTGCAGAGTCAGGAAGACCTGACTTCCAGTTCAGCGTCAGCTGCTTCTTAGCTGTGTAACCCTGGGTGAGTCACTTAATGTCTGCCTGCTTCAGTTCTTTCAGCTGTAAAATGGGGTTACGAAAGCACTTTCCTCCCAGAATTCTCATGAGGATTGAGTGAGGTGATACTTGTAAAACATCAAAGCCAACATCTGGTATATAGTCCCTTCTTCCTCCCTTTCTGTGATGTAATAGAATGATTATGGGACCTCAAGTCAGGAGATCTGAGTTCACTTTCTGGATGTATGATCCTGGGCAAATCACTTAAATTCTGTTTGCCTCAGGTTTTTTTTTTTTTTTTTTTTTTTTTTTTATTTATTTATTTAGCTTTTTACATTCATTTTCACAAATTTTTGGGTTCCAAATTTTCTCCCCTTTTCTCCCCTCCCCCCACCCCAATACCCCAAGCAATCCAATTTTCCCTATCTCCAATCTGTCCTCTCTTCTGTCATCCCTCCCCTCCCTTGTCTCCATCTTCTCTTTTCTCTTTTAGGTCCAGATGACTTTCTATTCCTCATTAACTGTATGTCTTCTTTCCTAGTTGCAACAACAATACTAAACAATTGTTCCTAAAACTTTGAGTTCCAAATTCTCCCCATCCCTCCCTCCCCACCCATTCCCCCTGGTACGGCAGACAATTCACTATAGGCCATATCTGTGTAGCTTTGCAAATGACCTTCCTGATAGTCGTGTTGTGTAAGACTAACTGAATTGCCATCCCTCCTAACCTGCCCCTCATTGTTTCTCTTCTGTCCCCTGATCCTGTCCCTCCCCAAGTGTTGACTCTCAATTACTCCCTCCTCCCTTTGCCCTCCCTTCCATCATCCCCCCCCCAATATCTCCTTCTCCCCCGCTTTCTTATACTGTAAGATAGGTTTTCATACCAAAATGAGTGTGCATTTCACTCCTTCGTTTAGTCAAATGTGATGAGGGTAAACTTTTGTTTGTTTGTTTTTTTCCCTCAGCTCTCCTCGTTTTCCCTCCACTAAAAACATCTCCTACTTGCCTCTTATATGACATATAGTTACCCCCTTCCATTTCCCCCTCTTTCCTCTCACTACATTTCTCTCTCACCATTTACCTTAATTTCTTTTAAGGTATGGTCCCATCCTATTCAGTTCAATCTGTGCTCTCTGTCTCTGCATGTGAATGCATGTGTGTATGTGTGTGCATGCGTGTACATGTGTATGTGTGGTCCCACCAACCACCCAGATACTGAAAAGTTTTAAGAGTTAGAAATATTGTCCTTCCCTGTATGAATGCAAACAGTTCATTTCTGGTAAGTCCCTTAATACTTCTCCTTGCTGTTTACTTTTGCATGCTTCCTCTCATTCTTGTGTTTGAAAGTCAAATTTTCTTTTCAGCTCTGGTCTTTTCATTAAGAATGCTTGAAAGTCCTCAATTTCATTGAAAGACCATATTTTCCCTTGAAGTATTATACTCAGTTTAGCTGGGTAGGTGATTCTTGGTTTCAGTCCTAGTTCCTTTGCCTTCTGGAATATCCTATTCCACTCCCTTCGATCCCTTAATGTAGAAGCTGCTAGATCTTGGGTTATCCTGATTGTAGTTCCACAGTACTGGAATTGTTTCTTTCTAGCTGCTTGCAAGATTTTTTCCTTGAGCTGGGAGTTCTGGAATTTGGCCACAATGTTCCTAGGAGTTTCTCTTTTTGGATCTCTTTCAGGTGGTGATCGATGGATTCTTTCAATACTTATTTTGCCCTCTGGTCCTAGAATGTCAGGGCAGTTTTCCTTGATAATTTCATGCAAGACGATGTCTAGGCTCTTTTTTTGATCATGGCTTTCAGGTAGTCCCATAATTTTTAAGTTGTCTCTCCTTGATCTATTTTCCAGGTCAGTTGTTTTTTCCCATGAGATATTTCACATTCTCTTCCATTTTATTGTTCTTTTGGTTTTGTTTGGTGATTTCTTGGTTTCTCATAAAGTCATTAGACTCCATCTGTTCCATTCTAATTTTGAGAGAACTATTAAATTCAGTGAGCTTTTGAGCCTCTTTTTCCATTTGGCTCATTCTGCTTTTGAATGCATTCTTCTCCTCATTGGCTTTTTGAACCTCTTTTGCCAATTGAGTGAGCCTATTTTTCAAGGTGTTAATTTCCTCAGCATTTTTTTGGGTTTCCTTTACCAAGATATTGACCTTTTTTTCATACTCTACTTGCATCTTTGTCATTTCTCTTCCCAGTTTTTCCTCCACCTGTCTAACTTGCTTTTCAAAATCCTTTTTAAGCTCTTCCAAGGCCTGAGCCCACCCAACACCCCCCTGGGGTGTCTGGGGTACTGAGGCCCCGCCCTCCACATCTTTCCCTGATGGGAAAAATACGTCCTCGTCCTCCCCATCAGATCCGAAGGTCGGGATCATTTGCATTTGTTGGAAAAAACTCTCCAAAGTCTTATTTTTCTTCCCCTTTCTAGGCATTTTCCCAGCCAGTTACTTGACTTCTGAGATTCCTTTCCACCTCCGCCTGGATCCGCCCAGCTAGTCCTTGGCCTCTGAGATTCAAATGCGCTTTCCCGCGGCAAACTTTAGATCTGGCGCAGGGTGGGGGCAGGGCCGCCTCCTAAGTTGGGCCCTCAGGGGCTTTCTGAAGAGACTTTCAGGAACGGAGCGTGTGTGGGCGGGGTGGGGGGCCCCGCCTGCTGTGCTCAGCTCCCTTGGGGGTTTTATTCAGAGGCGTTCAGCAGTAGAGCAGGGTGGGGGCAGGGCCGTCTCTCCTGCTCGGCTCCCTCAGGTTGGAAAGACCTTCAGTATTGAAGATCCTGCCTGCTGCTGGGGGATTCCTGAGTCCCGGGCCGTTGCCGCCTCAGCCGCCCGCCCACGCCTCTGCCTCCGCCGCTTCCTGCCCCCGTCTCTGCCTCCGCCGCTTCCTGCCCCGTCTCTGCCGCCGTCGCTTCCTCCCGAGGGGGCCCGCTCCCTCCCGAGGGGGCCCGCTCCCCTCCCCTAGCGCAGGCTTCTTACTGACCTTTAGCTTCTGTGGGCGGAGGGACTTTCCCGGCTGCCGGAGCTTCTCCCGGAGCTTTCCTCTCTGAAGTCTGCTCAGGTCAGCTTCTCTGGGTCGCGGCCAGGGGTGGGGGTGGGGTCCGCTTTCTAGGGTGCGATGGACCCCGGGGACGGCTCTCCAGGGTTCAGTGGAACGGAAGTCTCTTCCCCTATGTTTGTGCACCCCCTGCAGAGATTCAGAATTTATGGGGATCTCCGTTTACCTCAATTCCATGGGTTGTGGGCTTGGAGCTCGTGAATGTGCGTCCTTCTACTCCGCCATCTTGGCTCCGCCCCCCTGCCTCAGTTTCTTTAGCCATGAAAAGGGGATCATGGTAACACTTACCTCCCAAGGTTGTGGTGAGGATTGACTGAGGTAATATTTGTAAAGCATTAAGCCCAGTGTCTGCTCACAGTACATGCTTAATAAATATTTATTCTTTCCCCCCACCCCTCTCTGTTCATAGGACATGAAACCAGGAGACCTGAGTTTGAATCCTGTCTGTGATACATTTCATAGCTATGTGACAATGATTTAAGTTTTAGAATCTCTGAGCCTCCATTTCCTCATCTGTAAAATGGGAATAATATCAGTGCCACCTACCTCCAAAGGGTGGTTGTAATACATGCATTTTGTGACTCCCTTATAAAGTACTCCATGAATGCACATTGTCACCCTTATTCTTCAGCATTTATGTAAAACACTGAGAAGTCTGACAAACAGGTGTGGGAAGGAATGAGAGAGAGCTGCTCAGACAGCCCTGCTCTAGCCATTGTTTGCTTAAGAGTGGACAAAAGACACTGAGCAGAACAGAGTCTGACTGCCTCCTGGGATTCCTGCCCCTGCTCCAAGCAGTCTGGTGCTAGGGTGAGTAGGCAGCAGCTGAAGTTATGATTAACAGAGGGAGTTTTGAAGGGCAAGTTGGCCAAAATTGCCCAGATGGATGTATGAATGGATGGATGCTAAGGCACCACCTTCTTGCTCTCATATCCAGTGATACTATTTATGAGACATGTGTAGCGATGCCTCATTTTTCTTCTCAGATTTCTAGTATGTGTGTAGGAGAAATTTGTGTAGGAGCAGAAAGAGACGGAAAAGAAATAATGGTGAAGGTGATTTGGGTGGGGTTTGGAAAAATGAAAATTAGATTGCGTTTGGGAGGTCTCAAAGAGATGCTAATGAGGTGAGGAGTCAAGCTATGGAAAGATTTAGGAAGATCAGGGTTCAAAGCCTTCCCACTTTTACCTTCCCCCACAAATATTTATTATCTGAACCCCTGCCATATTACTAAGGAGCAGAAGAATGACAGATTGGCATTGGTAGATGTCATTTCCTAAAAGGGACTGTCTAGTGTATCAGATCAATCACTGGTCTGGACTGAAAGGGGAAAAAAAAAAATCAGGAAAAGAGTTGGCTTAGTCATTTGACAACAGTTTAAGGTGACCCACAGAGAACATGTATTCCAGACATTTCTCCAAAATGTAAAAAATGACAGAACAAGAATCCGTTAATTTGGTTTTTTTATTTTAATAATTGTATTTCAGTAGGATTGGTTTCCTGTGTAATCCTATATATTTTATTTTATGCATTTAAAAACGTTACTTTGAGAAGAGGTCTGTAGATTTCACCAAACAGCCAAAGGAGGTCCGTGATACAGAGGAAAGTGAATAATCCTTGTATTAAACACAGAGCTGGCCCCAGACATAGGATCGCTTGAGTTGAGGTGCCACCACGGGCTATTGACATATACTATGTATTTTACGACCACTAAGCAAAAATCATTTAACCTTGTTGTCGCCACTGACCAGTGGTGACTTTGTAGGAACTGGTCTCTTCGAGGAAAGACCCCATAGTGCAGCAGAGTCGTTATTCTGACCAATACACTCCTTCACTATTGAATTCACAATATGTAAGCATATTTATACACAAAGCACTGTCCTAGATACAGGAGATAGTAAAACTTGCTTCCACCATCAGGTTGGAGTCATTATTTTCATTGACTTCTCATTTTTAACCTTTCTTTTCTATCATATTAAATTTGACTTTGACTCTAAAGAGTCCATGATGTGACTCTTTGTAAACAGCTCTTGCTGAAGTGACTCCCACTCTAGTAATCAATTACTTTTCTGTCTCTTAAACTTGAGGAAGAGTGGCCCTTTGGAGGATTTATCAGAGAACATAGGTGAAAATTGCCCAGAGTCAGAAGACATGATGGGGTTGTGATCTGCACTGTTGTACTTTGAGAAATGAGATCACAGATTCTTTAAAGTTGGAGCGTTTCATGACTTAATCAATAGTGATAGAATAAAGGACATTTTTCTTTCTCTGGATAAATTGAATTGAAGGATTTCTTTTTTTTTTTCAGCAGCTTGATTTAAAGATGCTTCTCCTTAGATGCCAAATTCTTTTCTTGATGGTACATAACAATGTAGGAACCCCATGACAGTGTTTAATAGGTTAACTTTCCCATGATGCCAGTCAGGTTTGTCCAATTATCTTTTAATCTGAAGCATTTGTAATGTGCCCTCTCCTAACTCATTAGCAATAGTGAAGAGCCAAGTCAGCAGTCCAGTGAATTGAGTGAGATGGCCAACAGTCATGGAATCCAGGAGAAAAGATCCATGAGCCTGGAGGCCACATGAGCTTTGAATGCTAACGGACACTAAATAGAGATTACAGGACTACTCTTTGTTTTTTTTCAGTTTCTTCAGAGCTAAATATCTTCTGAGTTAGGGTTATTTTTGATTCATGAACTAGCCTAGCCAATGATAGGAGTTCAAGTGATGCTGTGAGTCTTTGGTTGCTTGTATTACTTAGCAACCAGAGTGTTTACTTAGTGTTTTCTCCTTATTGGAAGAAATTCTCCTCTGAATGTCACCTTGTTATCATTTATTCAATGGCACAAAGTTTTATTTCTTCAAGAAGCTTTGACTGTGGAGTCAGAATTCTCTCATCTCTGACACTGCCTTAACTTCTTGGCCCTCAGCTTCCTCATCTGTACAATGGAGTTAGAAGTTATAGTCTCTGTAACCTAGGTTTGTACAGTGAATTTATGGTAGCATGATAATTTAACAAAACTATTTTATTGTTCATTTTATTTTAAAATTTTTTCTCAACTTTTAACCTTGTTTAGTTTGAAACTTGGAATAATGATTATTTATCCTTCATGCCAGATTTCTGTTTCCTGATGTGAGGTGGTAAGAAGGAAAGAAGGAAGGAAGGAGTGGAATATAGGTAGGAGAGAACCTAGGATGGGAAAAGGAGTCACTTAGCTTTTAGGAAGAAGGAAGACATTTCATCCAGTTACAGGGTAAATTAGATTTGCTCCAGTTAGACATTTTTTATATCATAGATATATGTAAAGATACCTTTATTCCATGACCCCAAAGATAAATACTAAGCTCATTAACTATGGTGGCACAATATTAATTGTGAGCTTAAACTTTATCAATATTTAGTCCGTTGCAAGCAACTGTTACTTTATATATTACATATACACATATAAAACACAACTTCACTTGAGTATGATTTGTATACTAGAGTGACTGGAGGAACTTTTCACATCTATGTTGCTAAGTATGTGCTGCTCTTCATGTGTCTATATTTGGGATTTCCTTAGCAGATACTGGAGTGGTGTTTGCCATTTCTTTCTCAAGCTCATTTTACACTTGAAGAAACTGAGGCAAACAAGGTAAAATGATTGCCCAGGGTCATACTGTATGAAGCCAGATTTGAATTCAGGAAGCTGAATCTTTGTGATTCCAGTCCTGGACTCTGCACTGTGGTGCCCCCCCACCTGCCCTCTTCACATCCATGGGGTGCCCCCCAAAACTTTACTGAACGTTAAACTTAAAATAATGTAATAAGTTAATAAAATGAGTTTTAATAAGCTTAAAACTTCCATAAGACTTTTGAGATACCCTATAAGACATGAAGAATTTCAGAGACTTTAGTTCCCTGGCCATATTTAAGTACAGATGAATTTTGTATATGTATCTATGTGATTATACATTTGCATATTTATCTAATAGCTACATATAAGAGACTAAATACTGATAAAGTTTAAGCTCACAATTAAAACTTACTAAAGCATTAATAAATTTTACAAGACGCTAAAACTTTTGGGACACTGTGTCTAAATTGCTTAATAGAAGGGTATGTGCTTTGTAGCTTGTTATTGTGACAAAACAAGCCATATGCAGGCCAGTATGCTCGTTGACACAGGACTCTTTATACAAATTGTTTCTGAGTTCTTTTTATTTGCTTTGCATCAGTTTGTGATAATCAGAATTCTTTAGCTCTCTGCCTTGGTCCTGCCTGTCCCCCATACCTGGTTTGCTCTCCCTTCTTATCTCCATTTCCAGAATTTAAAGCTTCTTTCAGGGTTCACCTTAAAAACCACATTCTGCCTTATTTCTTTTTTCCTCTCTCTCTGAGGTTACCTTCTGTCTACTCTGTTTGTATCATGTATATATTCATTTACATCTTAGATCCCTTCATTACAATGTAATTTTGCCCCTTTTTGTATTCATGTCAATTTGCAGATAGCTATAGTGAGTGCTTAATAAATGCTTACTGAGTGATTCTAAGCCTCCATTCACTCATCTCAGAAATGAAATGGAGTTGAGCCAGGATAATCTTTAAATTCCTTCCAGCCTTAAAGTCTTGTGGCTCTCAGAACTTAATTTATATAATTTAAGGTACGATTCATATCCATCTCTGACCCACATTTACCCTTTTGCTCACTGCAGTAAAAATCCCTGATTTATAATGGACTATAAAGAGTTAAGTGAATTAATTTAATAAATTAAGTTAAATTAGCTAATTTTTAAGAAGTAGCCTGGTCACAGTTTTATTTGATTATTTTTGTGTAATGTAGAAAAATTGTGCATCTGATAAATTTAAGTGCCTGGCTTATGAATTTATCTCATTTGTATATTTGTTTGCATAGAGCTTATCATACATGGAATGGTTTCTCTCTGCAATTAAAACTCCCTCCCCCTGCCCAGCACCCCCATGATTATGATTAATGATTAGCAAGCCATATTTTTTTCATAGCTGAAAAATACAGATTCATAAAAGAGATCCATGTGTAAGTAGAGCATCACATTGAGCAGGGAGTACAATCTTATGATTTGGCGTGCTGCTGCAGTTTCATTGTTGAATATGGCAGCTTGTGGCACTGGATCCATCTGCCTTGTGTGAAATTCTGACTTGTGTATTTTAGTTAAAACTGCATGTTAGTAAGGAGATTGAAAACACGACTCCACTAAATACATCCATTTCGTTAAGAACCAAGTCACATATTTTATTTACTTAAACCCATCTGTGCTTATTTTCCCAGAAACATATTTGGTCTCCGGCCTGTGGATTATGCGGAGACTGAAACTATGAGATCCGTATTGTTGCTGCCTGAGGAGAGTGAAACACACAAAATTAGCCATTGCTCAGGAGTAAGTATGGATTTAATTTCTTTAAATTTATCAACGTTTGGGTGAATACCAAGGTCGCAGGGTGTTTTGTGGACTTCTTAGCTACATGTCATCCCCCACTCACAAACACTAAGGAAAAAAACTTTTCATACATAGTAGAACACAGAAAAGAGAATTCTGTATGAAATTGAATCTTCATTTCATGCTTGTTTTTTTAAAGCATAAGATAAATTCTGTGCATGACTTTTAAAATTGTCCTACTTGTCTGTGCCTCTTGCTGAATTTTGTTCCATTTTGTGCATTTAAGAAAATGTTTGAGGCAGCTAGGTAGTGCAGTGAATAGAGCACCTGCCCTTGGAGTCAGGAGGACGTCACTGGACCTCTCAAACACTTAGTAGTGTGTAACTCTGGGCAAGTCACTTAATACTGATTGCCTCCCCAGCCTCATCTGCACAAAACACACACACACACACACACACACACACAGACACACACACACACACACACAGACACACACACACACACACACACACACACACACACCAATGGCTTTTTAAAAATCACAGTTGCTAAATGGACCAACCCCTACTGCTTCTCCCCCACCAACTAAAAACTGAAGGAAAGTGAGAAAAAAACTTAAAATTCTTATAAAAATAAGCATATTCAGTAAAAATGAATAGGAAAATGGTCTATCATCAGTCATCTGCGCCAGCGTTGGTCACTGTATTAATTAAGAGTTTTCTTTTCTTTACAATATTGTTTTCTTTATATAAATTGTTTTTGAGTTCTTTTCACTTGCTTTGCATCAGTTCATGATAATCCAGAATTCTTTAAATCACCTCTTTTCTTGTTTCTTATGGGAGGATAATAATCCATGACATCCATATGCCACAATTTGGTCAGCCATTCCCCACTTGTCTAAGAGGTAATGTAAGACAACCCTTTAGATTTTACTTGTTGGATTTCCTTCACTCCCTCCCTCCCTTCCTTCCCCTCTTCCTCTCCCTCTCTACTTTTTCCTTCCTTCCTTCCCTCCCTTCTTTTATCTCTTTTAGAGTCAGGAAGCTTGTTTTTGCTTGCAACTCTTCTCTCTCTGGTATAGTAAAAATAATAACAATAATGTAATGATCATAATGTAATGGTAGTGATGATAATAGCTAGCATCTATGTAAGATTTTAAGTTTTACAAAGTGCTTTATATAAATATTATTTCATTTTATCATCACAGCAACTCAAGGGAGTTATTATTATCTCCATTTTATTAATGGGGAAACTGAAGCAGAATAGTTAAGTGACTTGCCCAAAGTCACACAGCGAAGACCCCTTCCATCCCATCTGCTCTTTTTTCTCTTTTACATTGAATATATTTTTGTAACAGATAATTTGTGTGTATGTATTCAGTCTTGCTTTGTCCTTTTCAGATAAGGGAAGTTCATCTGATATTTCCTGCATTTCATTTCCTACTCTAATTCTGAGAAAGAGCAAATTCCATCTCTTTCTTTCTCCTTAGTCAGTTGGTGAATTCCTCCTTCTACCCTTCTCTTTAAATCCACAGGAGAAATCCAATCTATCCCCCAAGACCTCTTTTTCTTATTTAACTACCTCAAAACACTTTGAAGACATTTATTTTCTAAAAGGACATTTGCTTATTCTCCTCCTATTACAAGATTAGCACTACATTATCATGAAGTTCCTTCTAAATGTTCAAATAAATTTCTTTCTGGATTTTTCTGAATTTTGTGGTTCTAAATTCCTAAAATGCTTGAAAGTTCTTGATTCTGTTGAAGATTCCTTTTTTCCACTATAGGATTATAATCAGTTTTGGAGGGTAAATTATTTTTGGTTCTAAGTTGCCGTAGCTTTTGCTTTGGGGTATTGTATTTGAAGATATCGCCTCAATTTTTGTAAAAGCTGCTTATGTTTTATGGAATCCTAATTGTGCTCCTTTGATACTTGAACTGCTTCTTTTTGGACACTTGCAAGAGATTTACTTAGGGATTTGGAATTTGGCTTTGATATTACCAGAACTTTTCCTTTTGCAGGTTCATTTCAGGAAATGATTGGTGGATTCTTTCTGTCTTTACCTTGCCTTTTGATTCTAATAGATAGGTACAGTTTTTATTTATTATTTCTTGAAATTCCTTGAAAAAACATAAGTGTCCAGGATTACAGCACTGTATCACTAAGATCATATATTATGAATATGTGGGATTTGTACCAGGGATGCAGGACTGGTTCAATATTAGAGAAACCTCAAGCATAATTGGCTGTAATTGACCGTATCAGTAACAGTAACAACAAAAATCATACAGGTGCAAAACACCCTTTTTGACAAAATACAACACTCATTCCTGTTTAAAGAACACACCAGAAAGCATAGGAATAAATGGCACCTTTCCTAAAATGATAAGTAGTATCTTATTTAAAATCCAGACCAAGTATTATCTGCAGTCCTAGAATCCTATCCAGTAAGATCAGGGGTGAAGCAAGGATGTCCATTATCACAGCTGTTATTCAATATTATACTAGAAATACTGTCTATAGAAATAAGACAAGAAAAATAAAGTGGAGGAATAAAAATAAGCAACAGTGAGGAAACAAAACCATCACCCTTTTCATAAAAGCACAATAGTATACTTAGAATTTAGAGAATCAACTAAAATACTAATCGAAACAATTCATAGTTTTGGTAAAGTTGCAGAATATAAAATAAACCCATATAAATCATGAACATTTCTAGACATTATCAGCATAACCTAAATAGAAGAGATGGATAAATTCTACTTAAAATGACTGCAGATAGCATGTAAAGTACTTAGGAGCCTGCCTGCCAAGACATGGTCCACCAATTATATGAATACATTTGCAAAGCACTTTTCAAACAAATAAAAACAGATGCCATCATTTGGAGAAATATTAATTGCTCATGAGTAGACTGAGTCTATATAATAAAAATGACAGTACTACCTACATTAATTGACTTCTCCAGTGCCATACCAATCAAACTACCAAAGAATTATTTTATAGAGCTAGGAAAAAAATGACAAGATTCTTCTGGAAGAACAAAAGGTCAAGATATATCAAGGAAATCAGTGAAGAAAAACTGAAGGAAAGCAGCCACACAGAACCAGATTCCAAACTATTCTACAAAGTAATAATCATCAAAACAATCTAGTACTAGATAAAAAGAGTGATAGATCAGTAAAATAGATTAGGTGCACCATATACCACAATGTAAGGGACCATAGTAATCTTGTGTTGGATAAACCCAAAGATCCACTTTATGGGTGCCAGAATTCACTATTTGACAAAAAGTGTTGGGAAAGCTGGAAAGTAGTCTGGCAGAAACTACACGTAAACCAACATCTCATATTGTATAGCAAGATATGGTCAAAACCGGTATGTGATTTAGACATAAAGGGTAATATCATGAGCAAATTAGGGGATAATAGAATGGTTTGTCTGTCAGATATTTGAGCAAGGGAAGAATTTATGACCAAATAAGAGATAGAGAGGATCCCAGGAAGTTAAATGGATAACTTTGATTACATGAAATAAAAAAGATTTTACACAAACAAAACCAGTGCAGCTAAAATTAGAAGGAAGGCAGGAAACTGAGGAAAGGTTTCTCCTATAAAGGTTTCATCTCTTAAATATTTAAGGAATTGAGTCAAATTATGAAAATAAGAGTCATTCCTCAATTGATATATGGTGAAAGGATATGAATAAGCAGTTTTCAGAAGAAATCAAAGCTATCAATAGTCAAAAGAAAAATGCTCTAAATTCCTATTAATTACAGAACTGCAAATTAAAACAACTCTGAGGTACCATTTCACACCCATCAGATTGGCTAACTTGACAGAAAAGAAGAGTGATAAATACTGGAGGGGATGTGGAAAAATTGAACATTAACACTATTGGTGGAGTGGTAAATTGGTCTAACCATCGTAGAGAACAATTTGGAACTGTTTCCAGGGCCAATAAAACTCAGTATACTCTGACCCAGTAATGCCAGTGTTAGGCCTGTATCCCAAAGAGATCAAAGAAAAAAAGAAAAGGACTTGTATATACAAAAATATTTATATCAGTTCTTTTTGTGGTGACCAAGCATTAGAAATTGAAGAGATGCCCATAAATTAGGGAATGACTGAACAAGTTGGGGCTTTATGATTGATGGTTTCAGAGAAACCATGGAAGACTTTATATGGACTGATACAAGTGAAGAAAACAGAACCAGGAGAACATTGTACACAGTAACAGCAATTTTGTAACAGTGTTTAACTGTGCAAGACTTACCTACTTTGATCAACATATTGTGATCCACAACAGTTCCAAAGAAGTGATGATAAAAACTGCTTATCTACCTCCAGGATGAACAGTGTGGGTTAAAGAATTTTTTTTTTCACTTTATTTTTATTGCTGTCTTTCTTTTCTTTTTTTTTTTTTTTTACAACATGGCTAATATGGAAATATGTTTTACACAACTTCAGAAAATTAAGAACAAATATAGTGCCCAGGAATTTTTTTCTTCTTTATATTACGTTATTTGGAAACTGATCGTGTTTACACTCCCTCTCCTTGTTTTGTTTTCTAGGTCAGTTTTCTATTTCAGATAGCTTGTTTTTTCTTTAAATTTTTAATCTTTTGATTTTGTTTTAAATTTCTTGCAATTTTGTGGAATCATTGATATATTTTGACATCTGTTCTTGTTCTCAAGAAGTCTATTTCTTTGGGAAGTTTACTCCTTTATTTTCTAAGCCATTCAGTCTCCTTCCAAGTCTTTCCTCAAGAGCTTTGCTCTCAAGCCAGAGTTTGTCCCATCCCATTATAATGATTTATGGAATGAAAGAATTGCTTCAAATTGTTCTGAAGTAAAAGCCTTTATGGTGATTCTTTTAACTTTCCTTGACACATGCTTAATTGTGAATCAAATTACACAATGATGATATTAAGTACTTACAAGATACATAGTGTGATTCTAGGCTCCAGATACTGATTACCTAGACTTGACATTCGCCATTTTCCCACTTAGGAAACATTTGAGAGAGAAATAGACTGAGTGAATACATGGTGTATTTATTACCTTGAAAGTATATTTTCTTTTAATTTAACTGTGCAAGGCCTGATGTTATCATCGTAAAGCATGCCAATACGATAGCTCCATCTATTCCCCATTTCTAAGCCAAGGGTACTCTTAGCCATTCCTAACGTTAATTGTTCATTGTTCCTGCTGTTCTGGATATCTGTTTGGAAATGTGCCCCCAAACTTACTAACCTGTCTACTTTTTCTATAGAGGTATCAGTTCATACCTGTGCCGTCCAAAAGATTTTGTTTTTTAAATGAGAGAGAAAAGGATTTACATGTGCAAAAGGATTTATATCTGCAAAAATATTTATACTAGTTCTTATAGTAACAAAAAGCTGGAATTTTAAGGTGTCTTCTCATCAATTGGGAAAATAGTTGAACAATTATGATATATAACATGCTATATGTGTGTTTATGTATAACATATAGAATACTGTCTTACTGTAAGAAATGATGAAAATTATAATTTCAGAGAAACCTGGGAAGACATATTTGAACTGATGCAGCTTAAAGTGAGCAGAACCATGAGAACAAGTCATAAAATAACAATAATTTAAAATAACATTTCCCACCTCTGTGCTTCCCCTTAGGCTATTCATCATGTCTAGAATGCCCTCCTTTCCTTTTTTTTTTTTTTATCTTTTAGAGTGTCTTTTCTTCTTTAGATCCCTTAGTTAAGTGTAGCCTTATCTGTGACCAAATGAGATGCTGTACATAAAGTATCTTGAAAACCTTTTAGCACTATTGAATCATAACCATCTACTTTTATTATTTCTGTTGCATAAGTAGTTGCTATTTGTGTCACTAGTATTACATTTACTTTATTTTCTGTAACTTTCCCTCTTCATGACGAGCTTATGCTCCCTTAGGTAGTCAAAAATTTTTTTTTAAACTTTTTACTTGGAAAATTATAATATAATTTGTATTTAATGTAATTGAATGTATTCTGAATTTCAAATAAATGAATTTCAGGCAGGTGCTTATTCTTATTCAGTTAGAATGTGAGTTCCTTGAGGGTAGGAACTACCTTTTGCCTCTCTTTGTATCCCCAGGGCTTACAGTGCCTGGCATATAGCAGGTGCTTAATAAATACTGATTCATTGATTGATTATTCAGTTCATACCATCATTGCAGATTAGGTTCCTTGTAGATATGCATATATTCAGGTTGCTTTCATCCTTTTTTTAATGGGTCATGTGGCTTTGACTGTCATTTGCTTTATACTCCACTGTAACCTTACTATATAGTGACTAGTTATTACCAGCTTCCAATTTTCTGTTATTTTTTTTTAAAACTCAAATAACCATGATAAATGAAATAAAGGAAGATATTTCTGGAAATTTTATTGGTTGACCCAATTTAACAGTTTCCTGGGATTGGGAGAAATGCTAGTATAGGCTATATTTAGATGTCTCTTCAATATTACATTTCATGCAGTGAACTAATTTAGATAAAGATGAGTTATATAAATTGGGGAAGCATCCTTTTCCACTTAGGACTATTTTTGGTGGAAATATTTATTTTATAAAACTGACCCGGATGGATGTTAAACCTCTTGTCTTTTGAAATGAACATCATTATCATCAGGTGTTTTATTACACATCTTCAGAGGATGTATTAATATTTGCCAGGTGCTGTAGGGGTTACTGAATTTAGGTTAGATATGATCCCATGAGTGTACAATCTAGTCAGTAGAAAAGCTATCTGAACACAGATATGTTTTAGTATATAAGGATGATGTTAAAAAGGGATGTATTACAAGACCTCTGCTGTGAGACCTTTGCAGCAAAATCTTAGCTATGCAACACCTTTAGAGAATTCATCATTTTAGATAGCTAGGTTTTCTAGGTATGCCGGAGGGCTAAGCACCAGAATGTTTTTATTAAGGCCTTTTTTGTTGGGTCCCTTTACACTGTACACCTCTCTGTCTTCTTAGAGTGTTGTGAGCAGTAGGGCCAAAAGAGTTCATTCATAATTGTATAGTGATCATGAGCAATCATTACTACCAACTGGAAAAGTAGCATGATATATCCATCACCCATCCCCAATTAGAATGGTAAGCTCCTTGAGGGCAAGAACTAGTATGATTGTTTATATTTTTATCCCTAGAGCTTAGTACAATGCTTAGCATATGGGGAAGCATTTAATAAATGTGTTTTCATTCAACTTCATGATATTTCTACTTCCTTTATACAGTGAGGAAACTGAGCATTAGTTAGTGGAAACGAAACATTAGAAAAGTGAAGCATCTTACTCAAAGCCATACAGTTGGTACCTAGCAATAAAGCTGTACTTGGACATGCACCAAAACCAACATTTTAACTTTTAAGCATAGTTTATAAAACAAATGGCGGCCAAAGCCACATGGCCCATTAAAGAAAGGAGAGCAACCTGGGTCTGAAGTAGGAGTCTCGATTCCCAAATCCTGTGCTCTTTGCATTAAACTTCTTAAAATTTCTCACCAGTAGTCTTTTCTCTTAGCACAGTGGTACATACTGATCACTTAATAAATACTCATTATCTTTCCTTCCCTTCTGCCCATTTGTAGTGTTCGTTATAATCTTTGAGTCTTTACTACTTATTTCTGGGTTCTCAGAGGCTGTTGCTTCTCCACCAGAGGTTTTCTTTTGCCTCCTTGTGAGTTTGGAGCAATTGTGGGATTTTTGGTGGCACTGGGTGGCTGAAGTTTTATTGTGTAGACTTAAAGGTGGATTGAAAATCTTTGGATTGAAAGATACAGTTGATGAGTCTTAGTGGATCTATGTTTCTCAAGGTAAAGTTACTGGAGAGAGTTGAGTCTTAAAAAACCAGAACTCGTTTCAGTATAGAGAAAGCAAGATGCTCCAAAGTCTACAGAGTAATGTCAAGTAGAGTTATGGACAAAAAAAGAGAACTGATCTAAAATAAACTTAAAACTTGAGTAGTGAGGATTTTGGATTATAGCACAAGTCAGTTTGGATGGAAAGTAGATTAACTAGTTAAAGAGAAAACTTCATGTCAAAAGGAGATAATTTCTGCTTTCTTTCTGAGTATTAAATCCTCCTGTTTCTTAGCATTTCTTCTGCTTTCCCTTCCCAGCCTGTGAATCCTAGTCAACGAAGAGATGACCCCCTCATACTCCTCAGCAGTGGTCTCACCTCAGATCAGCAACAGTTGCTAAATGAGCTTGCAAAAGTTCTTAAGGCCAAAAAGTATACTGAGTTTAATAGCACAGGTAAGTATTTTTCTTAAGTTGGAAAGACCCTTTATACTGGAGAATTACTATGAGTCTGTGCCATTGAAATGGGAAGGTGTATTTTGAGTCTTGAATAAATCTGATCACTATTCCTTGTTTTTATTTTTAGTCAGTTTCTTGTTTAGTCATTTTTTAGTCATGTCCTACTTATGATCCTCTTTGGAGTTTTCTGAGCAAAGATACTGGAGTGCTTTGCCATTTCCTTCTCCAGCTCATTTTACATTTTCCAGGTGATAGAGGAAACTGAGGCAAACAGGGTTAAGGGACTTGCCCAGGATCACATGACTAGTAAGTGTCTGAGGTCAGTTGTATATTCAGGAAGATGAGCCTACCTGACTGCAGACCTAGCACTCTATCCACCGTACCACCTAGCTGCCTTTAGTCTATACCTATGATTTGACTGTTCTGAAGACTTAGCATGGAAACTCCACATTCATAGAAAGCCATAATTATTCTGTAGCCTTGGTAGTCTTTGTAGATCATAGTCACTGAGGAGTTAAGTAATATACATGATAGTTACTAGCTTGTACATGGAAGGCTCTATGGCTATATTTCTCTTCCCTACAACAGACTTTTTCTCATGCTCCACTTCAATGATGAAATCCTTATGCTTCTGATAGAGTTCAAAGCTTCAGGGCTTTATGGGATTTAGTTTATATTTAACTCAAAGAAAAATGGACTTACTGTTGGCAGAATGATACACTTTTGTATATCATTTTGTGTGTGTTATTATAAACCTGATATTTGATTAGAATGAGGAACTTGGGGTGTAGACACTTTCCTTACCAAGGCAGATCAACAACTAATTTGCAATTTTTGATCTTAGAAAGTTTCTTGGTGCTTGAAGAAATGAAATGGCTTGCCTTGGGAGTTACCTGGCTTGGAGGATTTGAACCCAGGCCTCCTTGATTTTTGAGACTGGCCTTCTATGTCATACTACTCCTCTGCAGAGGCCCTAACATTTATCATTTTAAAGAAAGGAAAGGAAAAGAATCTAGACTCAGATGATGTTGACATATCCCATGAGTACAAAGAGAGAATAAACTACCTTATGCTTAAAAGTTAAAAATGTGGGTTTTGGTGCGTGTCCAAATACTGCTTTATAGGATGTGGAATGAGAGGGGATAATGAGCTTACTTCTTGGGAAGTGGTTTATTTTGGATTGTAATTATTTTTCTCATCCTGTTTCTTGTCTATTCTAGTCACTCACATCATTGTTCCTGGTGATACAGTCCAAAGAACCATGAAATGTATTCTCGGTATCATCAGTGGATGCTGGATCCTAAAATTTGATTGTAAGTATTACCTTTGGTAGAATTATGTACCAAACTATAGTAGACTTTTATTTAACTTTGCACAATAGATATACAGTCTGCAGCATGTTAGGTAACTACTTTTGAGGAAGCTAGTTGATTTCTCATACCTAGGGTTATTACTTAGAGGGATTTCTTATAAATTTCCAAACACTGTTATTTAGGGAGAGGGCAATGTATTTCATAATGCTAGTCCAGGGATCTCTTCCTCCTTCAAAGTTCAGTTTTACTGTCTCTCCCATTCATTTTGGCAACTTCTGTATGCTGTTCCTTACACATAATACTACTTTTCCTGTCTCTGTACCTTGAACCTGGCTGTCCTACCTGCCTGGAATGCCCTCTCACTTTGCCACCGCCACTTAAGAGTCCCTTTCTTCTTTCAAGACTTAGCTCAATTTCTCCTTTCTGCAGGAATGCCTTCTTCTTGGAGGTGCTATCTCCTGCCTACCCTATATGTGTACTTCACTCTATTTGCCTCAGTTTCCTCATCTGAAAAGTGAGCTAGAGAAGGAAATGGCAAACCACTATTATCTTTGCCTAGAAAATTCCAATGGTGTCACAGAGTCATACGTGACTGAAAAGTGACTGAACAACAAGTAGACTAAAAAAATAAGTAAAGATTATGTAGATTTATTTTCGTGATGAGTCCCTTATTAAAATGTCTTCTCCTTGTGGGTAGGTATTGCTTTTGCCTTTCTTTGAATATCCAAGGCTTAGCACAGTACACATTTGAGCACTTGATTAAAGCTGACTGCCTGATGGATTAATTGAATTGCTTCATTTCAGATAAGATCGGTAAGCTAGTGTCTTAATATTGGAACTCAACAACCAAGCACTTGGATAAAGACTAATTTTCTATCCAAAAGATAATCCAAATGATCATATCTAGTAGGGTTTTAAAGGATATATATTGTGTGTGTGCGTATGCATGTATGTATTTTGTGTGTGTGTGTGTGTTGACACGCATTTTGACACAGACTTTTGATTGGTATATGGAACTCCCAGTATAAAAATTCCCTCTACAAATGGGATGTTTGATATTTATAATTTAAGAGTCCTAGAGACATTCCTGGGTAACTAATGAGGACGGTCAGTAAATGTCAGAGGTAGGATTTGAACCCAGGTTTCAAGCCAAGTTTTTCTGTCTCCTAGCCTGCCTCTGTCTACTATATTATTCAGCCTCTCAAAGCAATGACTATTATTACTAATACTATTTAGCATCATAAAACCTCAAATATATTTTAAAGATAGCTAATGATCTCTTTTTATCTAGTCTGTCAGTGAAGTAACAATACTGTGGTTACTTAGTACCTATTATGTGACAGGCACTTAAGCCCTTTGCAAAATATTTACTCATTTCATCCTCACAACAGCCGTGGGGGGAGTGAGGTCGGCTGCTCTTGTTATCCCCATTTTAGAGATGGGGAAACTGAGGCAAAGTTTCACATGTACATGACTGTACTTCTAGTAAAAATGTCTTGAGTTCAGGTTTGAACTCTGGTCTTCCTCCCTCCAGCCCCAGTACTCCCTGCCCGGTGGTGCCCCTAGTTGCTTCACTGATTTATTACTGTGCTTGATAGATTGCTGGGTCAGGAAACTTGAGTTCACATTCCTACTTTGCCACTTGCTTCCTGTATCACCTTAGACAAACCTTTTCCTTTCTCTGGACCTCTGTTAGTCAAGTGACCTAGGCACCATACCAAACACAAAGTATACATGGAAGAAACAAAAGCAGCCCTGCCCACTAGGACCTTAACATTTTCGTGGGGAGAAGCATGTACATACAGCTACCCACAGAGTAAGTGGAAGGACAGATGCTAGCACCTGGGGTGGGGGATAGGTGTGGATCAGGAAAGGCCTATTGAGGTGACATTTAAGCTGACATTTGAAAGGAGGAAGGGATTAGAAGAGGAAGTGAGGAGAGAAGAGCGCTTTCTATTATTTCCATTTTACAGATGGGAGGAAAAAGATGAGGTGACTTGCTTTTGATCCTGCAGCTAATAAATGTCTGAGGCAGGATTTGAACTCAGAAATCCTGACTCTATGTCCAGCACTTGGTATTTGCAATACCAGTTGTTTGGTGGCTGGAGGATAATGGTGTCCTTGTTAATAATAGGGAAATTCAGAAGAGAGGTAGATTTTGGGAGAAAGATAATGAGGGGATTCATCCAATGTCCCCCAAACCTGAGAATCACAGGGCATTGCCATCAACCCAGCCACAGTGGCAGTATTGATTTAATTATGCTTCCAGCACCGGAGATCAGGCAGGGTCGGGGTGAAGGAATCAGAGACTACATTCACCATGGCAAGGTGGCTAGGAAGTTCATGAGAAGGATGGCTGCTTAGATGTCATGGCCCTGGGAAGTGTTTAACCAGTCCGGATCAGGCACATGCAGGTCTGTTCTCAACAGCATGGGAGTCCTTTCCACCCAGACTATTAGGGAAGCTAAAGTGTGGGTTAAATAGGTTGGGCCAGGATGTAAGTCCTTGATTCCAACCTTTTATTTAAAGAGATTCTTAGGAGGGGTAGCTAGGTGGCACAGTGAACAGAGCACCAGCCCTGGAGTCAGGAGGACCTGAGTTCAAATTCAGGTTCAGATGCTTGACACATTTACTAGCTGTGTGACCTTGGGCAAGTCACTTAACTCCAATTTGCCTTGCCCTGCCTTCCCGCTCTAAAATAACAAAAAAAAAATAAAGAGATTCTTAAGTTTTATTGGTAAAAAACAAACAAAAAAAACCCCATATTATTTCAAGGTATACTTTGTCAGTGGCTTAGGCTCATCTGAAATGGATTGTTTATCCTATGTCTTTTTTTTTTTTTGAAAAGTTTCATAGTAAAATGACTTTTTTCCCCAAGCTCTCAGTTGAATCAAGACCTTTGTTTTCTTTTCAACTTTGAGTTTTATTTGACCTGTTTGTGAAATACTTATTTGTACACATGCTTAACTATTGATGTGCATATACTTTTTAAATGCAACTACTTGTCTTCCCTATTGGGAGACTTTAGTAATAACTCAAGGGGCCTGATGCAACTAAGTGGCTGTAATTAACAGCGCTGCTCCATCTGTTCCCACCAGTCCCCGTTATTAGTCTTCTTCAGAGTCATTACAAGTTAAGGATTGTTATAACAAATAATTGGACTCATGCTGGTGGAACATTTGTCTCAGAAAAGCGTTTCACCATGTCTGTGTCTTTTCACTCCCTTCTCTTATTTGCATATATACCTTCATCTATTTGCAGAGTGAAGTCCATTTGGCCTTGATGGAAAAAAGTTAACACTAGAAAACCATACGTGGATTGCTATCTCTAACTTTACCAGAAACTTTTGGATCTCAGAAGTTCTCAATTTTAGCCCATTCATGAATCTTTTGTACAATTTCTCAGATCAATAGTCATCTGCTCACCTTGACTGGGGCTCTGTAGGTGCAGGGAATTACTACCTCCTGAGATATCTTATTATGTTTCTAAATAGCAATAATTATTGCAAAAATTTTCCTTCTGTTACTCTGGATCTGTTCCCAACTGGGTCAAAGCTGAACAAAGCATTTTTCTCTTCTTCATGACAGTCTTTAAAATATTTAAAGAGAGCTGTGATATCTGTCTCCTCTTACCTCTAGTCTCCTTTTCTTTTAGTTAGAAATCTGTTGAATGCAGCTGACTTTAGCTGACCTTGCCTGATCCCAGAGCTATGAATTGCTTGAGGGCAATTGTGATAGAAAGGGGAAGAGATATTACCATCTCCCTAGCCCAACTTCCAGTTGTTATGCAAAATAACTTATGTAGAGGCCTCCCTTCAGATTCCCTCCCTGTTGAAATGTATTTGACCCAGCCCCCCTCTGCTCCTCTTGGGCACTACTGTACCTTGAAGCTGCATGGTGACCCAAATTGCAATTCCCTTTCCTGGATTAAAGATTTTAGTTGTCTTTACTTTGGTAGTCTGTATTTCAGATGGACACATCCTAGTCTTCGACTCCATTCTAACTACTGTCTTAGACATATTCTTCTTTGTTCTTTGAAAAAGATATTGCCAAAAATGAAACTCAGTATTCCAGATAAGGCCTCACCAGAGCAGAGTGGATTATAGCCCTTGTTTTGTACACTACCCTTATATTGTTGCAATTTCAATTGACGTTAGCTGTTTTGTGACTATACTAAGCCTAGAGTCTGTTAGAATCCTAACATCCTGTTTTTATGACCCATCAGCTAGCTTTGGCTCAGTGGTCCTTTATTTGTCCGGTTTGTTTTTTTGAACCCAGATTTGGTTACTAGATAAGAGAAATATAAATTTAAGCAACTCTCCAAGTTTCTCTGTACACAGAATAAATATAATCCAAGGTGGAAATAAGTCAGTGTTAGAAAAGCTTCTAAAGAATAGACCATGGCTGGAATCATGACTTGGTTGAACTGTCCTAGTAAACATTTGGAATTACTAGAAAAAAGTGAGTAAACTCTTTGACTCTACCCCCCCATTCATATATCCTCAGGAAGTCAAAGGATCTTCATAGGATTACTTTTTGTGGTGGCAAAGGGAAACAGATTCTCTTTGATTGAGAAATGGTTAAATAAATTCTGGTATATGAATGCAGTGGAATACTATTACTCTTGAAAAAAGGCTCATACCTAGAATTCAGACAAATGTGGTATGTGTGGTGCACAATTAACTGATTCAGAATGAATCAAATGGAACCAGGAAAACATTACCCCAAATGAGTACAATATTGTAACTAAAAGAATAATGTGATGAGCTTGAACTTTGTGTTCAGTAAATAAATCTCAGTCCTGGAGAAGAGATCAGGAACTTCATCTGTAATTAGGAGGCCAAGTACAAGGCAATGAGAGTCTAAACTTCCAATGATTGTAATGTCAGTGAAGGTTATTGGACAGCTGGAATTGCTAAGACTTGGCAGCTGACTGAATGGGGTGGAGTGAGTATGAGTGAAGATGCAAGGTTGACTTGTAGGTTGTGAACCTGGGTGATTCAGAAAGGTGATGACAATCCCAATGGAAATAGGAAAGTAAGAGAGATAGGGTTATAAGTTCAGCTTTATCCATGTTGAGTTTTATGCCTCTGTAACATCACAGGGAGATGTCTAGGAAGCACTTAGTTTTACAGGGCCAATAGAATTCTGAAGAGAGATGTAGGCTGGATTTATAGATTTTGGAGTACATGGTAGCTGAATGCATGGTACCTAAAGAGACAAAACAGTATAGAATAGGAGGGAAAAAGAGACCAGGACAGCTCTGTGGATTGGACTGCAACTTATTAGTACAAGATACAGGAATGAAGTTCCTTCAGCGTAAATTGAGAATGAAAAGGTAGAAAGAGAATTATGGGAGAAGTGTCGTAAAAACACAGCAGAGGAGAGAGCATCTAGAACAGAAGTGTCATACATGCCTGCCACAACCAGGTTTTGGAACCGGGTTAAAATATACAATAAATACAATATACAATAAATACAATAAAAAATACAAAAGAATAAAGAGAATGCTAATATTTGGTTTTTCAAGTTATATCACCCACAGGGATCCTTATGTTCAATTTAGTGGCTCCAGTTTCTTATTTGAATTTGACATCACTAGATGGAGTCTAGAAGGAATGGGTGGTCAGCAGACCCCAAAGCTACAGAGAAGTCAGGGAGGATGAGGACTGAGAAAAAAACCATTGGATTTAGCAACAAATACGTCATTGGTGACCTCAGAGGCAACAGTTGTGATAGAATGGAAGGAGATAGGAACAAAATTTACCCATGCATACTAAGCTAGTTTTTATTTAAAAGCTAATGAAACCATCTTGCAAACTTAATTAGTTCAGGGGATTAAGTATATAGTATTTTATTTTTTCTAATTACATGTAAAGACAATTTTAAAGTTCATTTTTTTAAAAAATTTTGAGTTCTAAGTTTTCTCCCTCCCTCCTTCCCGCTTCCCCTTCCCTAAGATGGTAAGCAATTTGATATGGGTTATATATGTTAGCACATACTTTTTGACCTGAGTGCACCATGGAAAATAAGAAGGCAGTAAAACTGCTCCCAAGTGTACCAGTGTTGTAACCTTGTGAATATTCTTTCCATACTACTAGATGATCTCTGAGTGTGTCATTTCGTGCTGAACCTGAACCACTGGACAAGTCAAAGGTAGACTTTTTCCAGAATAAGAGAGAAGCCAAATTATAAGGGAGTAGAAGTTGAGAAAGTTAAATCAACCAGTTTAAATAGGTCTTCCTTTTAAAAAAAGGTTTTTTTTAAATTTTTTTATTCTAAATTCAACCAACACTAATATAACATATATGAAGCAGAACAGAAAAAGGGAATTAATTATATGTGAAATCATGACCTCTATTATATATAGCTTGCCTTAAAAGAAAATTATTTTTATATATTTGTGTGTGTATATATATATATATATTTGATGAATTAGACAATGCTGTTTGTAAAGTTATCCAGTTATCCTCTTTGTATTTCCTTCTGAACTTCCTTCCAGATGATCTTAGAATTTTATTTCGAAAGGGGGAGAGAGAGATAGTTTGAAGGGATAAGGGAGAGTGAAAATTTTTTTTTAAGGATGGAGACGTTTGGTTGCTGTAAGCCAGTAGATAAGGAGGCCTTCAAAATTAATTAGAAAGATTTATTACTTATTAAAAAATAGGTCTTGTGCCTGGGAAAATCTCGTATAATAGGTGGCTATTAAAGAGCCCCTAAGTTGACTCAGGCGTCGAGAGGGGCTCTAGTGCTCACTCTCTCAAACCAGGCCCTTTGGCGACTGAATGGATTCTAAGAGGAGGTGCTTATGCTGAAGACTCCCGGCGTTGACCTTATTTTTGTTTACCTTTGAAATACAGGATTTCCTTTGGGACCAAATAAAACTTCCAGTGACGTCATCTTACTTTAAGATATTTGATCTTAGGCCATTGACTTGAAAATTGATGCAACTCCTCTTTGGTAGAAAATTTACTAGAGTTGACATGTAGTATTTTTGTTTGCTTTTTTAAACAATACCAAGTAAAATTCCATTGGAGCCAAATAAAACCTCCAGTGATGTTTTATTTTAAACTATTTTGCCTTGGATTGTGGACTTGAAAATTGTTTCGACCCCTTTTTGGTGTCTATAGAATATTGTCCTAGTAGGTTAAGGGAGCAATTTATTAGACACCGTATTTAAAATTCCTAAATGCAGAGTGGTGATCCTTTTTTTTTGCTCCCGTCAGGATAACAGCAAACATTTGTTAAGCCCCTATTATGTGCAAGGCACTAGAAATAAATAGACCAAAATGAAACAGTGCTTTAAGGAATTTATGCCCTCCTGGGAAGATTGCAACATGCACACAGAAGAGTAAAGAAGGTGTATAGGGATGGGTGCTGGACTTTGATCTTCGTTAATGTAAGACTTCCCCAGTGAGGAAGTTCTTCCCACCACTGCAGGTCAGGACAAACCTTAGAGAGTTGCCTAGAGTAATGAGAGGTCAGGTCAATTGCCTAGCCTTTTTACTTTAAGAGCAAGCCTTCTTGACTTTGAGATTGGCTCTCCCAAATACAGTGTAAATGCAAAGTCATTTCAGGAATGACAGTTGGTCTGATCAGAAGGGCATCCTACAGGAAACCAGGGATCCCTTAAAGTAGAAAAATATGGCATACTTACCTCAATGTATCAGTCAACATGTGTTTGTGTTTCCATTACATTTTATAAGTGAACCCTGAGTTCAGGTGATGCCTCTGAAATGTACCTATGTCAAGTCACCCCAGACTCTCAGTGCCTGATGAAACTCTCTAAAGTCTGTAAGTTATAGATTAACTCTGTTTTTCTGGAGCAGAGAGGGAATTTCTACATGTAAAAGTTCCTTTCATGGATGAAATTAGAAGTCAGGACCAAAAAAACCCCAACATTTTTGTGCATGCATGTAACTAAATAAGCAAGTGGTCACTTACTGATGATTTGTGACTTGCCTTTTCATCTGTTCAGTAGTTGTGATTTGTTTTTTAATCATGTTGTTTACCAGAACAAGATCAATTATTTCTATTTCTATAAAGTAGCTAGTTGCCTCAGTGTGGCTAGAGCACTGAACTTGGGTTCGGATCCCTCCTTAGACACTCACTTAGTTGTGTTACCCTAGACACATTAATTAACCTGTCAGGTTCTGCTTTCTCGTTTATATATAGTATGAGCATATTAATAGTGTCTTGTTGTAAGGATTAAATGAGATAATGTAAGGATAAAATGAGATAAAATAAAGTGCTTTGCATACTTTGCAGTGCTGTGCTGTGTAAGTGGTATTGTTTTAAAACTCACCACTATAGTGGCAGCCATCCCATTTTCCCATCATTAGTCTACAGAAGAGAGATGAGTTGGGAGAACCTCCAAACATCAGTGTGCCAGAGCCCACATTTATGATAGAGCACTCTAGAAATTCCAGCCTTGAATCAGTACTGCCAGTCATCAGTTTGGAGCAACTAATGGTCTGTCTGTAAGATTGACTTGGAGTGAATTAATTTGATTCCTTCTAGCCTATATAACTCCCACAAAAATAGGAAGCTACAGTTGCTCCATAGGATCACAGGCCAGAATTAAACTTAAAAAGATTATCTTTCTTATTCTCTTGTGTTGTGATAGGACTACAATGATAGCATTCCACATAGATGCAAATCTGTCATTGATAAAATGCTTCTAGCATTATTAACTCATTTCTTGGTTGTGAAACTCTTGTGCTTTCCAAAAACTCTAGAAGAGGCGAACATGAAGAGGAAAACCCCCAAGTCAAAGACCATCTCTGACACCTAGCTGCTCCTGTGGTCTTGGGCAAATGTCTTAACTAGCCTGTTACCTTAGTTTCCTTACCTGTAAAATAAGCTAATAATAATACTTCACAGCACTCCAATTATGAGGTATGTAAAACACTGCAGATTTTTAAGGTGCTACATAAAGGTTATTATTATCTAATCTTTTCCCTCCTCCCCTTCTCTTTATTTCTAATCTAGTTCTTCATTTCTTTATTGGAACTAGAGAACTCATACACGATATTTTCTTTTTTATCAGATTGTTGGATCATAGGTTTAGAGCTGGAAGGAATATCAGAGACCATCTAATCCAACATTTTCCGAGGTTTGAGGTTAGGTAAACTAATAAGTTGAGATAAAAGTAGCATTTAGCATTTTCACATCAGAGTCAGCATAACATAAATCTGCTCTTTTCTTTTTGTAGGAAGTATGAATTTGTATGGAATAGAGCAAGGATGGGGGTATTTAAACTGTTAAGATGGGTGAGGAAGAAACATTACGTACTTTACAGACCACCTCAAATCCAAGTTGACAAGTTTATACCTTTCCTGCAGTGTTTTATTCTTCAATTGGAATATGAGAACGCTGTGACATTTTTTAAGAGAGCATGATTCTAATTTTAACCAAATTTTGTTAAATTGTCTGAAAAGACAAAAACAGAAGTTGTTCCCTAAACCACAATGTGACTAGGCAGCTTTAGGTTTTTGATGCTCACCCTGCACATCAGTATAGATGGCTCACCGGACCATAAGATCATACTGAAAGGGTGCTGGGAGCTCATCTGGTCCAAGCCCCTCATTTTATGGGTGAGGTAACTGAGAATGCTTCCTTATAGAAACTCCTCTACTCCTCAAATCCCCAAGACACATATGTACCCATAGGACTCTAAAGGAAATGCATGCACACATGCGTGCACGTCCACACACACACACAGACACACACACACACACACACACACACACTCATGACCCTGAAGGAAATAGACACACACACGCTAGAAGCTATATGTTGTTGTAGATGAAGGGTTAGCTTTACCTGAGTCGCTGAAATATCCTGGCTATGATCCTTGTGATTTGTGGCTGCTCAAAACCTTTCAGTACATCCAAGCAACACTCAGAGATTATAAGTTGCATAACAGTAGAGGAAGTGGTCTAGATAAAATATACAAATATTTTATAAATATCATAATAATATAATAATATTACAATATGCAAATAATACAAGTTAATCTGTACCTAGGATTAAGTTGCTTAGAAATCACCTGCAGTGACAGTTCACTTATTTTTAGAGAGTTCTAGACTCCAAAGTTGGGGGCAGGAACCTGACTCCATAGGATACAGCTTAAATAATCATCAAGTGAGAAGACAGGGCACTCCCTCTGTTAACCTGTCTGCACTTTATAACCTTGGAGACCTGATCTTATGTTTAAAAGAGGGTAATTAGGTCACTTGGTCAGGGTCACATAGCTGGTAGGTGCCAGAGGTGGGATTTGAACCCAGAGCTCCTTGATGGCATCCATTTTGCCATGCTCCCATAATGCTTATTGATATATAAGCCAAATCTCATTGTGAACAAAAACTTAAATTTTTACACAAATATATGTGACAATTTGCTGAACATATCTTTAATAGATGAATGGTGTGTCAATGTGAGGAAGATGAAAAAAAAACCTAAACTTGGGTTGTTGCTTTCAGTGCAAAGAACAATTAATAAATTCATTCATTATCTTATTATTCAGAAGGTTGATTGTATAAGGCTTCTGCCTGAATGAGGGTCATTTCTTTGCATTTCATCAGTTTTTTGCACCTGATCTTTCATACCAGTTGGACTGGCCAAACACATTTTCATACAGTAATGATCCTAATTAAAGCAGTGGCTATTAACTCCTAAAATAGAAGGCTCAGTAGAAATGGAGTCTAAATTTCATTTTACTTTTCCTTGATTTTAGACATGAATCTGAGTTTAATCCTACATGAATGTATGCATCTATTTCTTAAAGGTATTCCTTCAAAAACAATCTTTTCTAAACATTAATGTGGGATAAATTTAATGAGCTTTTGAGTCACTTATTAATATTAGTAAGCTGTATTTAGCTGGACTTTATAATTAATAATATCTATGATAAAATTTGGCAGCTTGCTTCATGGTAGTATTTGGCTTGCTTATCAATATGCATTGAGCTGAATATATTAAATGTATCCTATTGTGTAAGGAAAGAGGTTTTCAATACACATGGATTACTAATTAGAATTTTGGCTTAAAAAGTGAAGGAAGAGTACATAAACATTAAATGGGGTTTACATGCAATCATAAAACCTAATGGCCTATGACAATATTATTTTAATCATTTTCTGTGGTTTATAAAGCCTAGATACATGTAAAGATATCATTGATGGACCATTAGCTTTGATTTTATATTTTCAGTCATTATTTTGATTTTCCTTTACTCTCAACTGTGGAATTTTGTGACACTTGACTGATTTCTTTATCCTTTTACCCCCCTCACCCCCATCCCCACTCTCCCACAATTGTTGAAAATTATAGAATTGTCACATTTATGTTAATGGCTAATTTTCCATCATCCCTGGCATTTCTTTGCTTGTTTTTTTTTCTTTTTTAAAACTTAGTGATGTCATCACAAAACTTCTGGCTACAAAATGAAATGTAATTTGATTATGGCAAAATCTGGTATTTCCATGTGCCAGGGACCATTCTTCATTTTGGAGGAGGTTGGACCAGTAGTGAAAAATACATGGTACTATATTATATACTTAAATTCTTTTGGCTTCCATGATAGAAATGCCTACAAGCATTCCAAATATGGTTTGATTAGGAAATTGAATTTTGGATGGGAATGATAACATATTTCAGATGTTCTATTCTGCCAATTCTGCCCCCAGCTTTTATGACTTGAAACTGCTACTGTTTCATTACTGCCATTTTTCAGATAACCAGCATAGCCTTGTGATGGCTAATTTGGGGGAAATTATAAATAATCCCAATCTATCTGGTACTCTTACAAAATAGCTGTTCTTTTGCTTTTCTTCCAATTTTTCAGTTTAGAGGTTAACTATAAAGTTTTTATTTGGGAACACAGAGCAGAGATTTCATTCTATCCTCTTTGTGTAGTATATTGTACATCTCTACATACTGCCAAATTCCATGTATTTTTGTCTTTCTTTTCCTACCTTAAGCTCTTCTTACTTGGAGAGTTCTTAACCATACAAAGAGTAGAAGCAATTGTAAAGGGTAAAATAGATACTTTTTTGGTTATAGGAAATATATTTTGAGATACTAAGATTTTTAAATATATAAAATAGGAAAGTTTTACACTAAGTATGCAACGTGGATAAGAAGGAAAGCAATAGATCAAGGGAAAATCTTTGTATCAAATATATGATAAAGGTGTGATATACAAAATTATACAAGATACTAACACAAATATACAAAAACAAGAAACATTCCCCTTTGGATAATTGGCTAAAGAATTTCTACCAACAATTCTCAGAAAAGACTTACCAACCATAAATATGAAAATTTCCCCAAATAATTGTTATAAGAGAAATTGTAATTCAAAACATCCCTGAGTTTTCAAAACTTTTCTCCTATCTAATTGGCAAAGATGATATAATGTAGTTGTAGTCAGTGTTGGAGGAGATGTTGAAAGATAAGTACACTAATAATATTGTTGGTGAAGCTATGAATTGATTAGCCCTTGTCCAAAGCATTTGGAATCATGCTAAGAAAATGACTGGAATATTCATATTTTTAGACCCAGAAATTCCACTTCTTAGCTTGTGCTCTAAGGAGATCAGAAATAGAAAGTTTATTCTCATGATCACCAAAATGTTCATAGCAATGTCATAGCAAAAACTGAAAGCAAAGTACAGTACTCCTCAGTTGACAAAGGCCTAAGCAAATAGTGGTACAGGAATATAATGAAATATTGCTGTGCTGTAAGAAATGATGAATACAAAGCATTTAGAGTGGCATGGGAAGACTTAAAACGAGGTAAACAGAACAGGAAAATAGTGTGCACAGTAACCACAGTGTAAATGAAGAGAACAGAAGCTCTCAGGGCTAAACACTATAATTACTGACCATGCTGTCTTCCCCTCTACTCCCCCCCCTAAAAAGAGATGAGAAAATATACCTCCATCTCTCCTCCACTGGACATGTGGGAGACTGCAGATGTAGAGTATTGTGTTACTTCCATTTCCTAGACTAGAAAACTGAGATCTAAAGAGAAATTACTTGCCTCAAGGGGGCCATCTCCAGTTGTCCTGATCTATATGTGGCCACTGGACCCAGATGATTCCGGAGGAGAAAGTCAGACTGGCGACTTTGCACAGCCCTCCCTCACTTCAATCCCATTCATTTGCAGGTCATGGCATCATCCTCATGCTGTGATGGTCCTCTTCAAGGACAAACAACAGCAAGAGCTTGCCCCAAATTATATAGTTGGTAAGTGGCAGCAAATGGGTCTCAGGACTCCCCAACCCGGATCTCTCCCCCCACCATACCCTCTCCCCCTTCTTAAGCAATTACTTTTCCGAGTGGTAAAAGCTTTTGTTAAAAAAAAAAAAAAAATTATTGTGGTCCTTGCATCCATCCACAAGCTGCATTAGATTAGTATGCAAAGACAACTGTCATCACTGATATGGGGAGGAATGAATTAATGACTTTGAATTAAGCAGTGTTTGGGGAATTGTGTGACTTACCTAAAAAGTGTTGTTATCAAAGGAAAGGGAAACCCAACATGAAAGAGGGTAGACATGATCAGGAATACATCTAGGCTAAAAGACACCCTTAGCTTTAATAGGGTAGGTAGGTCATCTCTGTTTTTCTGAAAAATGACAGCTTCTGTCAGCATCTTAACTTGTAATGGAAAATTTGAAAAGTAAATAGGCTAAAATAAAAAAAAATGCATTTTTAGAAAGACACTGACCCACTTGAAAATGTGCAGTTGGCAAATTCCAAAGCCTGTTGTTCCTCTCTGAGCAGTGGGGCTTGTTCCTGTAAAACCTCTTATTTTAGAGAGTATTGACCAGTGATGCCCGGTAATCTGCAGAGGCAATTATAGGATATGCCATTGTGTTTTGGAGGAAAGGGTCAAGTTGGTCCAATGAGTGAATGAGCTTTGTAGGAGACGAAGGTGTACTTTGTTTCCCTGAAATATATGTTTGGGTTGGGAAATAATACTTCAAGCAAAATAAATAAACCAAAAGTATTTATCTCAGCTACTGGAAATCTTTTAAAAAATAATACCAGGCAGGCTTTCATTGTACTTCATGATTAAGGTGTAAATAGAGAAAAATTAAGGAGAAAAGCTAGACTTAGAGAGAAATTTCATGATGTGATTATGTATGTGCGTGTGTATGAAAATCTGGACAGATTGTATTTTAAAAAATGTTAAATTGTGCTTTAGGGCAGCTAGGTGGTGCCATGGATAAAGCACCAGTACAGGAGTCAGGAGGACCTGAGTTCAAATCTTACCTCAGACACTTGACACTCAACTAGCTGTGTGACCTTGGGCAAGTCACTTAACCCCATTTGCCTGATCCTGGGTCATCTCCAGTCATCCTGATAAATATCTGGTCACTGGATTCAGATGGCTCTGGAGAAGTGAGGCTGGTGACCTGCATCACCCTCCCTCACTCAAAACAAAGTCAAGTGCAAATCATGTCATCATTTCTCTGACAGCATGGTCGTCTTCAGGAATGAAGGATGAATACACATCAAATTGTGCTTAATCTTTCAGTATATTTTCTTTTGAATGATAAAACCATTTTGGTAATGATATGAAAATGAAAATCTAAAAAGCTTTAGAGTTGAATATTTTTTTTTATTTATCTCATATTTTTAGAATCTGTTAAACAAGTTTAATTCCAGTTGGGAGAACATAATCTTTCTGAGGATTCCATTATCCTAAGAGAAGCACTCCTTTTCCAGCCAGTATGTTCCCAAAGAACATGTCAGAAGTCCTACATCTGTCAGTGCATTGAATGTTTTGACCTCCCAACAAATATGGAAAGTCATTCTTTTCTGGTTGAATTTGCTAAAATGTCTCTCCCAACCCCTCCTTCAATAATCAGTTTCTTTCAGTAGTGATCAGATTGTGAACTCCTTGAGGACAGGGAAAGTCTTCTGTCTTTTTGGATCCTCAGAACTTAGCACAGTGCTGGCACATTGTAGAAGCTTAACAAATATCTGTTAGTTGATTGAAGGGGCACAGTCAGTTACCTGAATTAAATGATGTGCTGTACTCTTGCTTAGAATATTAACTAGTTAGTTTAGGTCAAAAAGTAATATATCCTCCCTACCCCCTCACCTTGTTTTCTGTTGTTCTCAAAAAACTTCCATTTTTTTCACTTGTGTGTGTGTGTGTGTGTGTGCGTGTGTGTATTCAGTAATGACGAACAAGATTTTGTAGAGGAGAAAGTCTACCTAAAAGTAATAGAAAATATCTGTGTTGCTAGGAGACGTTCATGTTGAGTCAATAAAAACCCAATGCATCAGACCATCACTGACTCATTAAGTGATTAACATTAATGTACCCAGTTACTGAGGGGGCCCTAGCTTTTATTGATGATATGTGTCAGCATATCTCTTCTAAGCATGGCCAGTATGCCAAAAGGTGCCTTACCCTTTGTTTTTCTACCAGTCCATTCTATAATTTACGTTGTTTTATTTTTAAATAAAACTGCCATTTGTCACAGGAAGTTGATATATGTAGGTATTTTAAGTGTTGGAACTATAGGCCTATTCTCTTATAAAATATATTTTCTTATTCAGGAGTAGGAGGTCACTAATACCTTTCTCAAGGTATTTTGAGTTTTAGTGAAAATTTTTATTTTATTATTTTGTGAGTAATCTGGAATTTTGTTTTCAGGGTTATTAGTTTCATCTGAAAATTATTATTTTTCCCCTCATATGTCTATTTGTGTTTGCTTTGTTTTGTTTTTAAAATTCTTTTCTGTCCATGTATTGTTAGGAAAAGCACTGAATATGGAGCCAGTGGACCTGGGTTCAAATACTACCCTAACCACTTTCTACCTATGCAACCTTGATCAAGTTCCTTTCATTTCAAGACCTGGGTAGTTTCCCTTGTAAAACAGAAGACTTGGCCTTGATGACAGCCGTAGGCTCTTCCCATTCTCATGAGTCTCTTCTATTTTATTAATACAGGATTCAGTAATTCAGTAATTCTTTTTGTACTGAATTATAGTGGACATAAAAAAAGAGTCATTAAGGAAATTCAGCCTACCAAACTTGACTAAACAACTACTTCATTCTGTGAAACCAGAAATTATAAAATTATAATTGTTATAAAAAGAAAGAAAAGGAATGTTGGGAGTTAAGATTGTCCTTCTCTGAGGAGATAGATACTACTTAGCTTTCTGTTCAACTTATGAGTACCTAATACCTTTCCTCAAGGTGGGACTATCCATTCTCTTGACATCATTTGTTTATTGCAGGAAAATAATGTGCAGGTGTTGAAATTTTTCTATGACATCTCTGTTGGATTCCTAATTTGGCAGAACCAAGTAAAAACCCACTTGAGGAAGCTTTAAACTTTCTGAAAAGTTCACATAAGGTTCCTTAAGCATCCAGAATGATAAAACAGTCGTCTTGTATTCCGAAGGGTCATCCCTTGGTAAAAGGGAGTGCTACTGTCCTCAGTCATTTGGTAAGCAGGATAAGAATGTTTAAAGATGAACAAGTCTGTAATCAGTGCACTTTCTTCCTGCTTCATTTCCATTCTCTTCATCTAGTTGGAAAATGCAGATAAATAAATGATGTGGTTATGAATTTTTGCTCCCTAAATTATCTGGCACTGCCTTGCCCTTCATTTGGGAGTTGTGATTAATTATCCTCATTTTATTTTATAATTATGGGAAATTTTTGTCTTTAGGGATTTGGTAGGTCCATGACAAAAATAAGGTTATGAACTCCTGACTTAAACTGTAGTAATTAAATGTTTATGTATGTATGCTATCTGAGGATGCAATACAGAGAGAAACCAAATGTGACAACTTAAAAATTACAGTGTGTAGGTGGTTTTCTTTAATGAAAATTGGCTTAAAGAAAGCATTTGGTCCAGGTGGGCTTAAAAACATAAATAGAAACGATGTATATTCCATCTAGTCTTTAATATCCTTAATTGACAATTTTTTTTTATTAAGATATCCCATGTTGAGTCTGTTTTGTGCTTTGAAGCACAAAAAAATGCCCAGAAAAATGACTTAAGGAAAAAAGATGGGTTCTCTATTAACTTTAATAGCTCCTTTATCACATTAGTGTATAAATATCAAAAATGCAAAGTCACCTTTGGCATCCAAAATCCAAATGATCACTTTCTTATACTTTTACTAATACTAAAGGATGTCACTTTAGTTGACAATTTTTAGAATACATAAGGACCTTTGAACTAGAATTATTATTAACTATATTGGCCCCAGAGTACAGAGCTAAACTGAGTTTTATCTGAAAAAAAAAAAAATTGTTTACACCACAGTAATTTCCCAATGAACTCTTCCTTGCCTCCCACATAGAAGCTTGTTTTCTTTTTTAAATATATTACTTACTTATTTTTCATTTTTCAACATTCACTTCCACATGAATTTGAATTCCAGATTTCCCCCCATCTCTCCCCACTCCCCACCACATTCCACCCCTTGTTCCAGTCTGTCTTCCTTTTTATCACCCACCCTTCTTCTATCCCCCTTCCCCTCTATTTTCCTGTAGGGCAAAATAGATTTCTATATCCCATTGCCTGTACATCTTGCCTGTACATATTCTCTCTCTTCCTCCCTCCACACCCACCCTCATTGAGAAAGCAGCAATTCAATATAGGTCATACATGTGTAGCCATGTAAAACATTTCCATAACACTTACATTGCCAAAGACTAACTACATTTCCCTCTGTCCAGTCCTGCCCTCCAATTTATTCCATTCTCTCCCTTGACCTGTTCCCCCCACAATAGTGTTTGCTTCTAATTATCCCTTCCCCCAAACTGCCATTCCTTCTATTATCTTCCCTCTCCTATCCCCTTCCTCTAGCCTTCCTGCAGGGTAAAATAGATTTCCATATCCAATTGAGTGTGTGTTATTCTCTCCTTAAGCCAGATCCTATGAGAGTAAGGGGCTTATTCCCTTTCATCTTCCTCTCCATTGTAAAAGCTCTTTCTTGCCTCTTTTATGTGAGATGATTTGCTACATTCTAAGTCTCCCTTTCTCTACTCCTGGTACATTCCACTCAACAGTAAATTTTATTTATTTTGTTTATTTATATTTTATGAAGGTATTCTCCCTTCATATTCAGCTCACCCAGTGCCTTCTGTGTATGTGTGTATACACATATACATACCAACACATATACATACACATATATAATATATGCACACATACCTACACATACAAACCTACACACGCACGTGTGTGTGTGTGTGTGTGTGTGTGTGTATATGTATTCCCTCTAACTACCCTAATGCTGAAAAAGGTTTCATGAGTTACAAATATCATCTTTCCAGGTAGGAATGCAAACAATTCACCTTAATGAGTTCCTTATGGCTTCTCTTTCCTGTCTACCTTTTCATGTTTCTCTTGATTCTTATATTTGAAAGTCAAATTTTCTATTCAGCTGTGGTCTTTTCAACAAGAATGCAAAATCCTCTATTTCATTAAAATTCTATTTTTTCCTCTGAAGTATTGTACTCAAGTTTTGCTGGGTAGATAATTCTTTATCTTAATCCTACCTCATTTGCCCTGTGGAATGTCATATTTCAAGCCCTCTAGTCCCTTAGTATAGAAGCTACTAAAACCTGTTATCCTGATTGTATTTCCACAATACTTGAATTGTTTCTTTCTGGCTGCTTATATTTTATCCTTGACCTGGGAACTCTGGAATTGGGCTATGATATTCCTAGGAGTTTTCCTCTTGGGGTCTCTTTCAGAAGGTAATTGGTGAATTTTTTCCATTTCTTTTAGGTTCTAGAACATCGGGGTAGTTTTCCTTGACAGGAAGATGATGTCTCTTTTTTTGATCATGATTTTCAGGTAGACCAATAATTTTCAAATGATCTCTCCTGGATCTGTTTTCCAGATCAGTTGTTTTTCCAATGAAATATTTTACATTGTCTTCAATTTTTTCATTCTTTTGATTTTGTTTTATATTCTTGATTTCTCATAAAACTATTAGCTTCCATTTGTGCCATTCTAATTTTTAAAGAACTATTTTCTTCAGTGAGCTTTTGAACCTCCTTTTCCATTTAGCCAATTCTGCTTCTTAAGGCATTCTTCTTCTTTTTTTTAATATAAATTTATTTATTTGGCTTTTTACATTCATTTTCACAAAATTTTGGGTTCCAAATTTTCTCCCCATTTCTCCCCTCCCCCCCACCCCAATACACCGAGCATTCTAATTTCCCCTATCACCAGTCTGCCCTCTCTTCTATCATCCTTCCCTTCTCTTGTCCCCATCTTCTCTTTTGTTCTGTAGGGCCAGATGACTTTCTATTCCCCATTAACTGTGTTTCTTATTTCCTAGTAGCAGGAACAATACTAAACAGTTGTTCCTAAAACTTTGAGTTCCAAATTCTCCCCATCCCTCCCTCCCCACCCATTCCCTTTGGGAAGGGAGGCAATTCAATATAGGCGTAGTATGTGTAGTTTTGCTAATGACTTCGATAATAGTCATGATGTGTAAGACTAACTGTATTTTGGCATTCTTCTTCTGCTTGGCTTTTTTTGCCATTTGGGTTATTCTATTTTAAAAGTGTCATTTTCTTCAGCATTTTTTTGGGTCTCCTTTAGCAAGTTATTAACTCATCTTTCATAGTTTTCTTTCATCACTCTCATTTCTCTTCCCAATTTTTCCTCCATCTCTCTTACTTGATTTTCAAAATTCTCTTTGAGCTCTTCCATGGTCTGCGATCATTGCATATTTTTTTTGGATCATGCTCCCCTCTCACCCAGGTAAAAGAGCTTTCATACCGAACTTTCTTTGGCATTTGAGATATCTGGAAACCACAGCAGCTGCCCAAGATTCAGCACCCTGAACCCTGCTCCTGTCCCATCTGTGATGGACAGCCTATGCTGGGCAATGCTCCACTCCAAGCCTGGTGCAGTAGACCCTTCCTGTTGGCCCTCCAGGTTGTCTTGGGTTGCAAATCTATTTTACTCTGCCATTTTGTGGCTTCTGCTGTTCCAGAATTTGTTTAGAGTCATTTTTACAGATATTTTAAGGGCTTGCAGGGGGGAACGCTGGAGCAGGTTTACATTACTACTCTGTCATCTTGGCTCTGCCCCCCAGAAGCTTATTTTAAAGAAAAATATGGTCAAGACCAACTGACAGTGTCCTTCTGATAAGTTATACAATATTTTATACCATCTTTCTCCCAAGAGTAGAGAAGTATGTCACCTGCCATCTGGAACCAAAATTGATCAATGTATTAACCTCAATTTTCATTACTTTTTCCTATATTTTCCTTTACATTATTCTAGTTAAATTGTGTATCTTGTTTTCCTGACTCTATTATCTCTATTTCACATCAGTTCATACCAGTCTTCCCATGTTTTCCTGATTCCATTGTATTTGTTGCTTTTTATGGCAAGATAATCCATTAAGCATGTGTCACAATTTTTATGGCCACTCCCCCATGGTAAGGTGTTTATTTTTTTCTCCTCGATTTTTTACTTCTACAATAAAATTGTTGCTGTCAATATTTTGATAGCTATTTGGGTGTATAAATGGCCCCTTTATCAACTGACCTCCTTGGACCTTCCATAAGGTAACTTTTTTTTTTGTTTAATCTACAAATTATTTTCCAAAATGGTTAGACCACTTTACAGCTCCAGCAACTTAGTATTATTGTGTTTGCCTTCTTATAATTCCAATGCCATCAGTTTCATCGGTGTGAGATGATGCTTCATCATTGTTGCTTTCATGTATTATCTTTATGTGTTTATCTTATTATTCGTGAGTGATTTGCAACATTTGATCTAAATATGGTTGTAGATTGTATTGAAAACTTCATATTCTTTGAATGACTTTCTAATGAAAAATGCCTCTTGATCATATATTTGTCTGTATTTCCTGTATTTCTCAGGTATCCAGTTTTAATTAAAGATGTTTAATACCAAGAGTAGAGGCCTTAACTATACCTTGGAAGCCTTTTCTGATTTTTCTTCCTGACCCCCAAATAAGATTTCTGATTTTTCTCTCTGACCTCCAAATAGTATTATCTTTATTTTGCATATACTTACTTATGAACATGTTGTCTTCCCTGATAACAATGTAAATTATTTGGAGATAAGTATTGTTTCATATTTGTGTGTTTCTCCAGTCCCTGGCACATAATAGGTCCCTTAATACATTTGTGTTGATTAATCTTTTGATTCAGACTTGGAAATTTTCCATGATAGAGTGTTCTATGCCTCCCAGGACAGCCCTAAATTTGATTTCTTCCAGCTCATTTTTTGAGGCAGTTCCCAAGTCTACTCGTACAGCTATTGGACTCGTACAGCTATAGGACATGACTTCTGTGTGTGTGTGTATTTATATAGAGAGGTATATATGTATATGATATATACACATGTATACATATGCACATATACATGTATATGTATGCATACACATGAATGTATAATTTTCTGTTATAACTGACTCAAACACCTGCAAAATGTAGACACTTCTATATACAGAAAAAGGATAAAAAAAGAGGATTCCATGAGAAACTACCCATCTCCATTATGCACAGCTGTATTTTTAAGAATATGCTAAATTTAGCACATTAGACCAAAGCTCTCCCATTAGTCCCTTTGAACCTGTTTCTGTTCTTTCCTGTTCATTTTTAAAACTTTTATTGATTCTCTTTTATTGGTATCTCTGTTTGCTCTTCCTAAATATTTTTTTTAAATACTCTTCTGTCAAGGTAGTACAGTCTGTTAAATCCACCTCCAAAAGTGTAATTCTCTTTGTGCTAGACCATTGACTCTTAATCTAGTGGTGGGTTTATCATCAGTCCCTTACAATCACAATTGCTCTTTTCATTAATCAACATTGTTGAATATTTCAGAGTTTTTATCTACAGTCTAACAGTCACCATGTTCTCTTGATTCTGGCTCCCTTGACCTGAATTTCTTCATATAAGTCTTCCCAGATTTCTCTAGCTTTTTGTGCAATATTGTCAGTAACATTCCATCATATTCACATGCCATACAGTGAAGTGCCATGTCTTCAATTTCTGGTTCTTTGATACAATAGCATCAGCAAAATGTTGGTATTTCCTTTTCCTATTTTCCTTTTTCCTGTGATCTCCGTATATGCACAGTTTTTGTGGATATAGTTCCAAAATGCTTTCCAGAATGACTATATTGACTCATGCATATCTCCACCAAAATTTCATTAATGTATCTGTCCTCTGTTTTCCCCTCCAACAATGGGCATGAAGTGGAACCTTAGAGGTGTTTTAATTTGTTAATATCAGTGATTTGGAGCATTTTTTTCACCACATAATTTGCTTCCATTTGAAGAACTGCTTAGTTCTCCATATCTTTTGACCTTAACTGCTAAAGTCCTAAAATGGTTACATCTCAAGGGAATCCATATTGTCAGAATGTATAGCCCTGGGAGTTTCCCCAGAAGTATAAAAACAGAATTCTCTAGTGCCAATCTCTCCATTCTTTCCCAATGGTACTCTAAGTTAGTACTAGCCACAACTTGGATCAAGAGAAACAATAACATATGTAAAGCACTTTTGCAAATCTTTAAGCATTGTATAAATGCTGCATTGGTCATCATCACTGATAACTTATTATGTTATTATTATTATCCTTAGTTTCTGATTGAGTCATTTACCATTTCTAAGCCTCAGTCGTCTCATCTGTAAACTGGGAGTAAACTACAGAGTCACAGAGTCTTGGCATTTTGGAGCCAAAAATGTCATAGATCATCTTACTAGGTGTGGCTGATGATCATGGTGAAATAGGGGCTGGAGCAGTACTGTTTTTAGGATCTTGAAGAGTCTGACTTAGTTTTTTCCTCCAAGGCACTTTATACAAATTGACAAAACTTTCTTGACCAGTATCAGGGAGATAGAATTTGAAACCTGCCTTGTAGCATACTATCTATGCACAACCTGTACTTAACCCACAAGAGATTGAACCCTGATTTTGAGATGACATTTGATTCTAAAAGCACTTTTTTTGGGAGGTGAGGAGGAATTTTTCTTTTTTTTTGCCAGTGGGGCTTCCTTTTCATAGTGGGTCAGGCAGCCTGTAAACCACCATTTGACAGTCCTTTCTCCCTAGTGAGCAGCTTAATGATGACCACAGTTGCCTTGGACTAATAGTTTTCCACAGTTAGTTCACACGGCAAAACCTTGCCAGATTCACAGATGACCATTTCGTCTTGCCAGCATAAATAGCAAAGACTTAAAATATTTCTTAGAGCTTGTCTTATCTTTGTTGAAGTATTTCTGAGGTAGAGGGTCTTTCTTTGGATGGCCCTCCATGTTCCAGGTCCTACTGAAGGGTTTGAGTGTGACCAGATTTTGGCTAAATTAGGATTCAGTTTCATAGACCTTTTCATCATTGGCATTTTTCACTACAGGTTGTTTTCAGCCAAATAAACACACAGCCAAGGATTTCTCTCCATACTATAAATCAGTTAATAGCCAGTACATAATTCCAATTCTCTACCAGCCATGAGTTTCATTCTGAATAAATTTAATGCCAGCGTAAATCAGATGTGAGTTATGTAATTATTAGATTAGTAATTTGTATTGATTTCTAAAAATAGATTAAAATTTTTAAAAAATCCACTTTACCATCATCAGCATCTATATAATCATTTGATCAGATTTTATGTATATGCATATAAACCTAAATATTTAAAGCAAATATTTAAATCTATTCTAAATGTTAAATATTTAAGTTAAATTAATGTTTTAAAAAAGCAGAAATGTCAAGTCATGTTCTGTTTTCTTGCTTCCTTTAAATCTATCAGTGAGCATTTGTTAAGTGCTTAATACGTACCAGATAGTGAGCTACTACAGAAGCTAGGACATCTGAGTATCAGATGGGACCTTGTATCAATGGGACCTTGGCCAAGTCATAGAACCTGTTGAAGTCTCAATTTCTTCATATGTAAAACTGAGAGCATTGGACTGATTGAAATTTGATGCATTCTAGTTTCATGAGTCTGTCTTATACCCTATTGACACTTCAGTTTCTTCCTTTCTAAAATTGAGAGCTTTGGACTAATTGATCTTTGCTGGATTCCATTTCCAAGTCTATGATGTCACAAATTGCATTGCTTAAGAAATATGCTCCAAACTTGTCTCTAATCTGATGTTAAAAATTGGTAGTAGATGATGTATTGGTTCTCCCCCAGCTCTTTCCCTTCACCCTCCAATACTGGTGATTGACAGATTGGCCCCTCAGTAGACAAGTGCCACTGTGTGCATGCCCACAACTCTTCCTGGTCAGTGGTAGCAGACAGGCAGTGGTACATTTGAAATCTGGCGCCACTTGGTCTAAGTCTTGGAGTGCCACATTTCAGCCACAGAGCTCTGCCAGACATGGGTTGGTGCTAGCTGCCAGCAGATAGCATGCCAACAGGGAAAAACCCTTGCCTGCTGCCAGATCTTGGAGTGTTACTAATAATGACTAGGCTGGGACTCTCTCCATTTTCTGCTTCTTAGCTGGTAAGTAGGAGCACACATCCAAGCAAGTAAGAAAACATGATTAGCTTGTGGGGTTTTTGTTTCCCCTTTTGAGAAGGATTTTTTGGGGGAGAGGGGCAAATTAGAGTTCACATTGCACAGTCATTGAATTTTGTAGTGAGAATGGACCTCTGGCTGTCTAGTCCAGCCTGTAAGTAAAAACAGTCACCTCGATTAGAATATTTTGATCTTCCTCCCCAGTTCTTAGAGCAGTGTTGAGCGCACAAGCAAACATTTAACACATAATTGTTGGCTGATTGGCTGACCACAGCATCCCCAACAAGTGGGCGTCTAGCTTAAAGGGATGGCGGGGAGGTTCAAGACCATATTGAAGACCCTCTTAAAGCAGCCTAAGTCCTCTTTTGAATAGTTCCTGTCATTCGTTCCATTCACTAATCCTAATTTTGTGCCCGCTCTCCCTGGGGGCAGAGGAGGCAAGCAGAATAAGGCTCACCCTTCTTCCATGGGCATCTTTCAAGGACTCGACAGTTCTGTTGTTTCTGCTTCTTTCCTTTCAGGTATCTCTTCTCTGTGCTAAATTAATACTAGCTCCCATCTAGAGGGAACTTTACAGTTTACCAAGCATTTTCCTCAAGTGGCCAAATGGCATCTCAAGCCCTGTTGAATAAGAATTCATCAAACAACTATTCCATACTTGGCTGCAAAAGAAAATAAGAGAGACAAATCTGCCCCTCAAATAACTTCTCATCAGAGTTAAGACTTATAGGCAGCATGACAAGAATATATGATTTATTGCCATGGTAAATATCATTGACTCTTAAGAGTTAAGGGTATTCAAGGAAGGGAAAGAGAATAATGTGAATCAAAGTAGTTTAGAGTATATTTCATTATTGATGTGGGACTTTTCTTACTCAAATGTTGGTTTTATTAAATTCAAGCATTAAATGCCTGCTGTGTACAAGACCTACTGTGGTATAGTGTATGGAGAGCCAGCTTCAGAACCAGGAAGTCCTGGGTTCAAATCTCGTCTTTAATATATGTTGGCTGTGTGACCCTGGGCAAGTTACCTAACTTCTCATTCCTCGGAGTCCAGGCAGTTCTCTAAGATTATAAGTTGAAGAGGTGGTGCCCACCTCTGTTGATGGAGAGGCTGAAATCACAGGACTGTTTCTTATTTTTACTTTGTATGAAACTGTACCTAGGCACTTTGTGGTTACAAAGTCCAAGGGGTAGAGAAGGACACAGGTAAGACCTAGTATGGAAGCCAGGGCTTCTGAGGTGGGAGTAAATTACAGACAAGAAACACTTACTTTTCAAAGCCTCAAAGGTCAGAATGTTTATAGAGAGTGGTTAGTTTTCTGACCCTTTGACTGGAATCAATCAAGGAGAGAGAGAAAGAGAGAGAGAGAGAGAGAGAGAGAGAGAGAGTGTGTGTGTGTGTAGACACATATACATATCTATGTATGTAAACACACATATACATATATGCACAGAGAGAGATAAAATTTTCAATGCCTACTATGTGCCAGTACTTGATGTGTGTATTTTTAAATGGCCTACTATGTGCCAATACTTGCTGTGTTAGGAACTGGGGATACAAACAGGATCAGTGGAGTAATCTTACTTTCTTATATGAGGGAAGAGAAAGGTAATTACGAAAGTGCATGGATGGGAAGTGGATTATTGTGAGCGAGGATCAGGGGAAAGGCCAGTTTGTACCAGAGCTTAGGGATTACCCACAGTTAGGGGATATGACTGAGAAGGAGCAGGCAGAGAACCAAGAGAGGACTGTCAGAAAAGAATAGAGTGTTCAAGAGGAGAGGGCTTATCAGCAGTGTCTATGCAGCAGATAAGTGAAGGATGAAAATGGAGGAAAAAACCAGCAAAGTTGTTTCATTTTGTCTCCCCTGTTAGAAGTGAAAGTTTTTGGGAGCAGTCACCACCGTTTCTTGTATCCTAATGGCTTGACACACTGCCTCGTACTAATAATAAATGCTTATTGACTTGATTTGACCATCAAATTTAGCAACTGAGATCAGTGGTTACATTGGAGGGAGCAGTTTGAGTTTTGTGATGAGTTTGAAAGCCAGATTACATAGGGCTGAGGTGCGAATGAGAGGAGAGGAGGTAGAGTGAGCGTAAATTATTTTTTTCTTGTATGAGTTTGAGAAAGGCATGAGAGATGTAATACACATTATTTTGAGGAGAGGGGAGGGTCTAGTGAAGGCTTTCTAAGGATGAAGAGACTTTGGCATGTTCGAAGGCAGTACTGAAGCCAGAAAGTGTATGAAAGGGGACTACTTAAAAAAAAAAAATGGAAGGGTTGGTTGATTACTCTGAAGTTATCATCTCTTATGGTGCTTTGTGTGTGTGTGTGTGTGTGTGTGTGTGTGTGTGTGTGCGTGTGTACATGTGTATGTGCATTCCTTTTAAAAGAATATTGTGGTTTAATTACTTTAGAAAAGAGACCCAATTTCAGTGTTTGTTTTACTGCTCTTGAGAAGAAATTCAAGGCAAGAAAATTGCTTCTCTCTCCAATCAGCTTTTTAAAAACGTAAGATTTCCGTTTCTAGTGTGGCAACAAACTAATAATATTGCTATAAAGAATAAATCTATTGACTCCTCTAGACAGTTATGTGATTTCTGTCAGACATCTGTGCTGAAGGCATGCCGTGCAGCTGATACGCTTGTTATTATTTTAATTCTTCTCTTTCCAGGGGTAAAAGCCTGTCTAGAAAGCAAAATGTGTGAACCAGAGGAGAAATATGAAATACCTGGTGGTCCTCAGAGAAGCAGGCTCAACAGAGAACAGCTGGTATTTTCCTTCTCATAGGTTTCATCATTGTTTTTGTTCTGAGGATGGTGTATATCATCATCATCACTTAATATTACTATCACTGCTGCCATGAAAAATGGCCCTTGCCCTTTCCTCAAGTAGAGTCGACTGATTAAAATTTTAATTGTACTTATTTCAAGCACTTGATTCTGAAAGATGATCACGATGTGCAGTAAAATCCAAAAAGGTAATAATTTCATACTGTTAATGGATTTCTGGCATCTCAAATATTCCCATAAACCTTTCAGAATCTGAGGTAAGTCTCAAATACAGGAAATAGCTCAAAAGAAGACTTACAGCTGCTGCTTGGATTTAACTACCATATGTCTTCTTCACCATGTGTCCCTGGTTAATAGGCAATCTGAAGTCACATTGTCCATTTGGTTTTATGTTTGTTGGAAAATTACAAGGGACCAACTATTAAAAACTTCTTTAATGAGGGAAGGTATCATAAGAGGGAAATGTGACAGGATTTTTTTACGAACAAGGAACGTTTGACAGCCTATTGAGTTCCAAAGGTTCTCTAAACTCTCCTAGCTATGGTTCCCATAACCTAGAAGGCCTGTTTGCTTCAGCTTTCCATTAAGAGTAACTGCATCACCTGACTATGGCCCTAGAAAATGTGTGGAGTTTGATCACATTGCGGCAGGGTTACCTTCTGTCTTCTGCCCTAGTCATTTTAGTATAGTATATTTCCAGTCAACATTTCTGAATCCAGAGGACTGGATTAGGGCTCTGGGACTCAAGGTTCCATCAGACATGCCCAGTTCATACAGACAGACATATTGAATACGCAGAAAAGTGTTTAGTTTGTTGGATTTTTTTTCCCCACATTTGCAAAACCTACCTAAGGATAAGGAACTGTGGATAAGATCTAAAACTGTGAATTGAGGTTAACAAATTAGCTAACTTACTAAAATAATAGAGTAAAATTTACAAATGAGGATTGCTTATCCATACATGCATTTTTCTTCGACTAGTAGTTGTGTCATTTAATGTGTCTTTTTTTTTTTACCAGTTGTCTGTCTCAATTGATTTCCTAGCTGACACTAATTTTTCTTTTATTCCCCTTGTTTGCCTAAAGCACATTACTCTGCATGTTAGTTTCCCATTAACAGATTTTTCCCTTCATTTTCTTTCAGCTGCCAAAATTATTTGATGGCTGTTACTTCTATTTTGAGGGAACTTTCAAGCATCATTCCAAGGATGAGCTTATAAAACTGGCCAGAGCATCTGGAGGGCAGATCCTCAATAGAAAGCCGAAACCAGACAGTGATGTGACTCAGACAATCAATACAGTATCGTACCACGCCAGGCCTGATTCAGATCAGCGGTTCTGCACGCAGTATATCATCTATGATGCTTTCTCTGATTATCACCCAGAGAAGATTCGTCAGGGCAAAGTCTGGATGGCTCCCTCCAATTGGTTTATAGACTGCTTGATGTCATTTCAGGTGCTCCCTGTTACCAAGTGAAAGCCACACCTTTCCCCAGATGAACGCAGTTTCAACTGGGATTTGGGGCAAAAAATGGCAGCCATAATTACCTTTGTTTACCAGTCACATTGATACAAAGAAGTTGGTGCCATTCAAGATTTTTCTTAGTTGAATTTTAAAAACCTGTTTTGTTGTTGCTTGTAAGTGAACATTAGAATTCAGTCCATGTTTTCCATTTAGATACTGTGACTTTTTTGAAAAGGTTGTTTCTCTAAGAGACCTTTGATTTGATATTCATTATGTCATTCTATTAAAATCATCAGCTTTTGGAGATCGGTGAAAGTATATCAGAACTGTTGGTGAAATATTTGCAAGTTGTATCATTCCTGTCAAGTCACTTTAATGGGTTTTGATGAAAAAGTTACACCTGCCATAATGAGAATTTACTGTCATACAGGAGGCAGGGAGTTTTCTGAAGAGAATTATTCTGAAAATGCAGAGAAAGTACATATTTGATCCAATGAATCATGGATTTTGAATGCTTGACTATTTTCTTACATCAGTTTTGGACTTCTATGTGTTCTTGCATTTGGCTTTATAATTATTTACTTGGTTGTCTGTCTTCAGTATTTTACTATTGGGGGAAAAATCATGATGCTAAAACACAGTTATTTGTGTGCTTGTGTATGTTGAGAAAATCAGCAGTGAGGTAGTGTGCCCTTTGGTGTAATGATTCGTCATTGACTATTACATTATGGAGTTATTTCATACATCTGAAAAACTTGTTTTAATAGCCATTGGTGAATCTCATTTCAGTATCAATATTAATTTCTTGTTGGGTCTTACACAGTGGTCATAATGTTTAGAGATGATTTTTATATAATAAATAGAATTGGGATTCAATCTTTTCTTATTTGACTTCACAAATTGTTATAAAATCATTTTGTTTTTTTTTAACTCAGGATATACTTTATGGTCTGTATACACCATTTAATTCACAAGATCATAGAAGTTACAGTCAGAATCTTAGAAGGGGGGACTCTAGTATAAGGATTTAGTGAAACAAATTACCCGCTTCTCAGAATACTGTTTTTATACATAAAATACATAGAATTACAAAGGAAACCAGATTATATTGAAATAGTTCTCAAAATATTAGGGGAGAAAAGGTTCAAGGACCCTAGATTAAAACCTCTGACCTAATCCACCCTCCCTTTTATAGATGAACAAACCAGGGCTCAGGGAAAATGAACTGAGTTCCCCAAGGCAACACAAATATTAAATAGCAATGCCAAAATTCAGACTCAGATCTTCTGACTCATTTGTTGGGGAAGAGTATTATTCCCACTTGCAAAATGAGGGGTTTCAAAGGTCCCTCCTGACCTTAAATGTCTGTGGCTCTAGCCAGCCTTGATCTTATTTCTATCATACTTTATAATCTGTTCTCTTTTGATCCAGATCAGCAACTTGTGTGGTACCTTTGAGGTAGATGGTGATTTTTTTTAAGTGAAAGTTTTAAGTGATTTTTCTAAGGTCATGGACATGCAGTTACAATTCCCATGCAGGACTTTGGACTCCTTGAATAGTGTTCCTTCTACTTTCACAGTGTTGCATGTTGCTTAAGATAGATCTGTTTCTGCATTAATCAAAGCAAGAATTACGTATAAAGTCAGTTAGTGTTTTCTTATAAATTTAGGTTAGCCTTCTTCTTATCCATGCACACCAGGTAGAGAGACCTAATATATACCCTTCAGTACAACCTGTATTGAATCTTGGGTAATGTATCCATTCAGTTTCCATATCTCCCATCAGTGACATGTTAGATACTAAAAAAAAAATTCATTCTCATGGAGAATTATGAACACCACCATGCTGGGTCAAGAGTGAGCGATGAGATCATACCTAGATTAAATAATTGAGGACTGAGAGGGATCTTCAGTGTCACTTCTGATTTAGAGCTAGCTTGCTGTCTTTTCTATTACTCATTAAGCGGTATTTCTGAGACAAATTTGCATCTCTTTTCTCCCTCCTCCACACCCCCATACCCCCAATCAAGCGTGATGCAGTGGAAAAAGTAGTGACTCTTGGAGTTGGACCTGGGTTCAGATATTCTGATATTTGTTTATGTGACCCCAGGTTCCTTGCTTATAAAAAGAAATCGACTCCCAAGACTCCTTCCAGCTCTATATTTTCTTATTTAGATTTATCATTTACTTTTTGAAGTCTTTTAGTGTAAAAGCCATTAATTGCTGGACTCTGACTTCTCTTTGTGTCTTCTCTGTTCATTAATAATTAGCTTCATTTTCTAGTTTCTGTGATTTTTGTTTCAGTGATACATGGTTTCTGTCAGCCTTTGAAAGCTTCCCTTTTACTGCCTGTGTCAGTAATTTTATAATTTAGGTGCATTCTTGAACATCTCTTTTGTATGCCACTGAGATTGGACTGGGGGTCAGAAGACCTGGGTCTTAGCCCTGGCTTTGCTGCTAACTAGCTCTCTGCCTTGGGCATTTCACTTTAAGCTCTCTGGGTCTTGTGAGCAGTAAGATAAGGTCAGACTAAATGTTCTCTGAGGTCCTGTCCACTTTGAAAATAATACAGCTATAAACTGTTTGAAGGTGGTGATTGTGTCTTACTCTTTTTATCATAGCACCTAACACAAAGCCTGCCCTTTTTGTAGTTTTGCTGAATGAATAATCCTAGCTCTATGGTTTGTCACTATTATAGTGCTAAAATACCTAACAGGTTCAGGTGAAGTCCTTTAGATAAAGTCCTGTCTAAGTGGAGTTGGTACCAAGGACAGCTACAGGATATCAGACACACACTACACCATTGCTGGTCAGGGTACTGGGGAAGAGACATACATACTTGTGTCAAGGAATGGGAAGTTGTGGTTGCATCCTTCTCTTATCCTAAAGCCTTACCTGGAAATATTCAAACAAAGTTACAAAAGGCAGTTAGCCTTGCTAAATCTACCAGCATTAGTATCAACCTTTTCTTTAAATATTCCATTATATGCTTCCAACTACCCACATGGATACTTGGCAACTAGGTAATATTGTAGATGGAGTACCAGTCCTAGAGTCAGGAAGACCTGAGTTCAAGTGCTGACTCTGATACTCATTAACTGTGTGAATCTGGTGCATTCAGTTGTACAGGGAATCCCAACACAGTCCAGAGTCTTAACCTCTTGGCCTCAGTTTTCTCCTTTAAATGGAGGCAGTGATGGTACCTACCTCTCAGAGCTGTCATGAGGATCAGATGAGATATTTACCAAGTGCTGTATGAATACTGGGGCACTTAGGTGGTACGGTGAATAGAGTGCCAGGCCTAGAATCAGAGAAAAGACTCATCTTCCTGAGTTCAAATCTGTCCTTGATATCTATTATCAAGTCACTTGGGAAGTCCCTTAACCCTGTTTGCCTCAGTTTCCTCACCTGTAAAATGAGCTTGAGAAAAATGGCAGACCATTCCCGTCTCTTTGCCAAGAAAACCGTGACTAAAAAGATTGAACAACAAAATATAAATGCTAACTTTTCTTCCTATTCTGATAGTTTTGAAGCTAGTTCAAGCATTAGCTCTACTTAATAAACAGGGAAAGGGAAGGTTTGAGAGCTGATAGCTTTATGCATTGGTTGTCACACAGCCTTCCACAGAACTTGGGTTTTAGAAATGGAGAACTCAGAGCTGGGAAAGACCTCAGAGATAAGAGATAGAATGATTCACCAGTAGTCACAGTTATGAAGTAACATAGTTGGGATTCCCTGTACAACTGTATACCCTTCATCACGCCAGTTCTAGTCATGTTGCTGAACGCTGGAAATAGACAAAAGTCAGACTCGGGTCCCTTCTCCCAAGGACCTTCTGTTTTAATATGGGAGAGGTATTTAGATGCATATAGACAATACATAAGACATCAGGTTACCTAGACAGGGAAGGGTATCAAGAGAGGAATCAGGAAAGTTCCTGCAAAAAGTGATGCTTGAGTGGAGTCTTAAGGAAAACCAGGGTTTCCAAGTGACAGAGGTGAGGAGGTAGAGCATTCCAGGTTGGAAGACAGGAAGGAGACCAGTAGGGATTGACCATCCATCGGGTGTATGGAGGAGAGTGGAGTATAAGAAGGCCAGAGGGGTAGGAAGGAGCCAGGCTGTTAACACTTTTAAATTCCTAATAGAGGTGCTTATATTGATCCCAGATGTATTATAACAGAGAGCTACTGGAATTCCTGCTTCTAGTGATTCCATTGAGCTCAGATGACATGAGCAGCAGCTAGAAATCATTGCTGAAAATTATGTAGTTTTAAATAAGAAATTAAAGGCCTTAAGACAGGGATGATTCTTAATCTTTTCTGTGTTGACCCCTTTGGCAGTCTGGTGAAGCCTGTGGCCTCCTTTTCAGAATAATGTTTTTAAATGCATAGAATACTTGCATTACAAAGGATACTAATTAAGTTGTAATTTTTCCCTATCCAAGTTCATAGACCCCCCCCCGAAATCTATCCTATCCCAAGTTCAAAACCCCTACTGAAAAATTGCTGTCATTTTCCACCTGACTGCAGTACTCTGGCTCACTTCCTCCTCCTTTCTCCCCTTTTATATGTTTTCACCCCCTATTAGATTGTAAGCTTCTTGGGGACAGGAACTATCTTTTTCATATGTATGATCCAAGCACTTAGCAGTGTCCACTTATTGACTGACTGATCATCTAGAAATTGAGAGCTTGAGCTAGCAGTGTTTCAGTCAAGTTAGAAAGTAGGAGCTAAAAAAGATTAAGGCTTAATTCCCTATATATTCACACCTAGGACCAGGATCAACTGGTAAGCCTCCTAAGAATGTGTAAACTTCCCTTCTTTGTTTTAATATTTTTTGTCTCCTTGTGGTCTTTAGTAATAAAACTTATCAAAGGAACCTCAAGACAAAAGGTTGTGCCCTTTTTTCAAAGTGGAAGACTAAGGATAACAAAATCAGAATCATCTCTGTAGAGATGAAAGGGATCTTGGGGGACTTTGAGTCTTGCCTCCTAATGTTACAGATGAGAAAACTGAGGGTAGAGGTTAAATGACTTGCTTGGGGTTATACTGCTAGTAAATTGAGGTGGGATTTGAAGGGAGGTCTTCCTGATTCCAATCCAAACACAAGTCAGTAAACTTTTTATTAAATACATATGATTCATTGAGCACTATATATCTCTGGGGTTACAAAGAACACACCCAGAGCACAGAGTCCCTGCTTTCAAGGAGCTCACAATTTAATAGCAAGATAACATGCAAATCACCATGTACAAACACACAAAGTAAATTGGAAATAATCCGAGAGAAGACACCAAGATTGATAAAGTCAGGGAAAGACTTCTTGTAGAAGGTGGAACTTTAACTGAGACTTCAGGGAAGCCCGGAGGTAGGGATGAGGAGAGAGAGAATTTCAGATATAGGAGATTGACTGAAAACGTTTGGAGTTGGAAGATGATGTACATTGTCAAAGGCTATAGAAATTAAGAGATCAATTGAAAAAACCATTAATTTTAGCAATTAAGAAATCATTGGTAACTTTAGCGCGATCAGTTTTACTTGAATGGTAAGATCAGAGGCCAGACTAAAGAGAGGTAAGATAGTGAATGGAAAGGAAATGGAAACACCAATTATATATGGTATCCATTACACCACCTAGTTGACTATCACTTCCTGGAACAAAGCTAGATGGTTAGACTGCTCCTAAAGAAGACAGATGGTAATGATAAGAACAGTCATGTTCCAGGGACATGCTAGTGAAGGAAAAGGTGGTAGTGAACTTATGGTGACATATATAATTATACTTCTAACCTTGTAAATTTATTTCTTGATAGTCATTTTTTTTGTGAATTACTTTTTATTTATTTTTAAGACAGTTTATAACAGATACAGTAATTCATTTTTGGTCAGGTGATACATCCTTTTAAAGCATTTACAATATGGACCACAAAAGAATTTTTTTTTAAACATTAACCAGCTGAGACACAGATAATATTTATGTTGCTAACTTCACAAGCTCTTGACCTAATTGTCTCCACAGTATTACTAAGAATTAAAGGACCCTAAATTAATGTTGTTGGTCTAAAGTCCTATGCCTAATAGCTTAATTTTAGACAACCTCAGATGTTCCCCTACCTATAACTATAATTGAATAGATCTGGTATTAAGCTGACAAACTTTTTGACTGTAGGAAATTGCCACCAATAGTAAGGATATTGCAGGGATACAATATCTCCCCAGCTTCATGTCAATTCCAGGCAGGACTACCTGAAAGCCATGATCAAAAAAAGAGCCTAGACATGATCTTTCATGAAATTATCAAGGAAAACTGCCCTGGTATTCTAGAACCAGAGGGCAAAATAAATATTGAAAGAATCCACCAATCACCTCCTGAAAAAGATCCAAAAAGAGAAACTCCTAGGAATAATGTGGCCAAATTTCAGAGTTCCCAGGTCAGGGAGAAAATACTGCAAGCAACTAGAAAGAAACAATTCAAATATTTTGGAAATATAATCAGGATAACACAGGATCTGGCAGCTTCAACATTAAGGGATCAAAGGGCTTGGAATAGGATATTCCAGAAGTCAAAGGAACTGGGATTAAAACCAAGAATCACCTACCCAGCAGAACTGAGTATAATACTTCAAGGGAAAAAAATAGTCATTCAGTGATATAAAGGACTTTCAAGCATTCATGATGAAAAGACCAGAACTGAATAGAAAATATGACTTTCAAACACAAGAATCAAGAGAAACATGAAAAGGTAAACAGGAAAGAGAAATCATAAACGACTTTCTAAAGCTGAACTGTTTGCATTCCTATATGGAAAGATAATATTTGTAACTCCTGAGACTTTTCTCAGTATTCGGGTAAGTGGAGGGATTACACACACACACACACACACACACACACACACACACACACACACACACACACACACACACACACACACACACACACACACACAGTACAGGTTGAGTTGAATCAGAAGGGATGATATCCAAACAAAAACGAAATACAATTAAGAGGTGAGAGAGGAAAATATTGGAAGGAGAAAGGAAGAAATGGAATGGGGCAGACTCATAAGAGAGTTAAAAAAAATCTTTTTCAGTGGAGGAGAAAAGGGAGGAGATGAGACAGGAAAAGTGAAGCTTAATCTCTTCACATATGACTTAAAATGGGAGAACATGCTCACTAAATTTGGTATGAAAATCTATTTTACACTACAGGAAAGCAGGGGAGAAGGGAACAAGTAAGATGAGGGGGATGATAGAAGGGAGAGCAAATGGGAGAAGGGAGTAACTATAAAGTTAACACTTGGACAAAAATAAAAATAGGGGGACAGGGTAGGATGGAGGGCAATTAATTAGTCTTGCACAACATGACTATTATGGAAGTCTTTTGCCAATAGCCTGTATTGAATTGCTTGCCTTCTCAGTGGGGATGGGTGAGGAGGGAGGGAGGGAGAGAAGTTGGAATTCAAAGTATTAGAAATGAATGTTGAGAATTGTTATTTCATATAACTGAGAAATAAGAAATACAAGTAATGGGGTATAGAAATTTATCTTGCCCTACAAGAAAAGAGAGAAGATGGTGATAAGGGAAGAGTAGGGTATGATAGAAGGGAGGGCACATTGAAGGAAGGGGTAATCAGAATGCAAGGTGTTATGAGGTGGGGGAGGGGAGAGATGGGGAGAAAAATTGGAACTCAGAATTTTGTGGAAATGAATGTCAAAATCTAAAATAAATAGAACTTAAAATATTAAAAAAGATGGATAAACTCTGAAGGAGATGAGTAATCTTGAGTTTGTCATATGGGCATGGGTTGAAGAAACTGGACATGTCTAGACTGGAGAAGAAAAGACTTGTTGAGGACATGTTCACTGTCTTAAAATATTTGAAGTGCTGGGATTAAACTAATTCTGTTAGGTCCCAGAGGGCAAAACAAGGTGAAAGATGAAGAATTGAATTAAAGTTTGATGTAAGGGGAGAGCTTCCTGATGAAATTATGGATGATCTATTGATTAGTTCAGAAGTAGATTGGGCTGCCTCAAGAAGTGGTGACATTCTGCTTCTCTGAAGTCTTCAGTCAGAGGCTGGATGACCATTTGGCAGATATTAAGTAGTTATTTCTCTTGTGCCTGGAATGTAACAGAGGGCTGCTGAGGTCTCTTCCAAGCACCAAATTCTGTGATTCTATGCCCTGGTGGCCTCTGAAATCTCATGCCCATCTACATTTGTTTAATTCAGTGAAGAAGAGCATGGTATAGTGGGCAAGTTACAACCTCTTTGGGCCTCAGTTTCCTCATCTGTAAAGCAAGGGAGTCCCACTAGATGATCTCCATGATCCTTTCCTGCTCTTTATTTTCATTGACTAGATAGGATTTTTAAGGTCCCTTCTGGCTCTGTGATGCATAATGGTGAACTGAATGGTAGCATTGTGATGAATATTTTACTATTAATATCCCTCCCTGTTTGCCTGCTGGCTCAAAAGAAGTTAGCTGCATATTCTCTGCTGCCAAGATCAGGATGCAGGTCTTTTCCCTGTTTTTATACCTTGACTAGCTTTTGATCTTAACCTTTGGAGACAAAGGGTTTTCTGCTTTAGAATCCCTTGTTGTATTTGGAATATTTTCTATAGAACTTCAAAGTACTCCCCAGGCCAACAGCTGTCATGCTACTTCAAATGATCGGCTGTGTACACTTTTTAGAACAGTGAGTCCTGTAGCTTCTAGTTGGCTTAAATATTTAAAATATGCAAATTAGAAAATGAGTCTTAATTGATTGTTCTGATTTGCATATGAGTTGATGACAGACTTCAAATGTAAGTTCTAAAATCCCCTGGCTTTTAGGGGCCAGATATTAAAAATAGAACATGAGAGCTGGAAGGGACCTTTATCAATCATTTAGTTCAGCCCCTCAGTTGGCAGTCTTCTGTGACCCAGAGAAATTAGATCACTTGCCCAAGATCACACAGCTAGTTGGTGACAGGGCAGGGAGTAGAAATCAGGTCTTCCAATTCCAAGGCTAGCATATTTCCCACCACCATGCTGTTTCCCAGCAAGGAGGCTCTGCCCATTAGTTACATGAAAAGTATATACAGTCCTAGCTTTGGAGTTGATTTTTTTTTCCCTGTCTGCTTTGTGACATTGGCTGCTGCAAGTGGGTTTGGAAGCTATGGGATAGTTTTAGCAGAGTGACTTTGAAATAGCCAGATTGGATTAATTATTCAGAGATGGAGAAAGATAACTGTTAGCCATTGAGTGATAAACTTCCAAGACCTAATATGATTGGAAATTCTTGTGGTCCTGAAGGGATACTTCATCTCAGTGCTTTGAAAATTTGAATTTCCTCTGCTGAACGTCACGGTACAAGGACCCCTCCTTCTGTTGCATGAACCTAAAAGATATTTAGTGGGAGATAAATGAATTATGATTAGAACTCATCATGGCAAATAATCTGAGTAAGAAATGTCTTGTGTTACCTTTAAGACTTGAATGATTCTGCCCTAAAATATTTTTATGTGTTAACATGTTCAATGTGCCACCTATTTTTTCCTTTTTTTCCTAAATTTGTGAAGTTTTGTCATCAAATGGCATTTTTAGGTCCTTCCCCCCACCCTGGTAGATTGTAGTATTAATGATTAATAATGAAATAAGAAACAGGTTTAGTGTTTTCATAAGTTACAAAAGAATGAAAATGTGCTTAAGAACCTTTATGAAAACTTTTTTTCAGATTTTTCTATAGCCTTGATTATAAATATTTTCCCTTTGGAAAAGAGCAGTGTTTTTTCTAATAGAGCTAAAGGCTGGTCTATGACATAATGTTAGAAACTACCAGATGAAGAAACTCCCTCTACCAATGCAGACCAGAAACATCTTGGAAAGAGGCCTAGAATACAGAAAGTTTAAGTGACTTGCCCAGGGTCACACAGCTAGTGAGTATCTGAGGCCAGATTTGAACTCAGGAAGATAAGTCTTCCTGACTTCAGGCCTATAGTTCTGTGCACTATAACACCACTTAGTTGCTCTCCTGGCACATAGTAGGCCCTTAAAATTTTTTTGTTGTTCGATAGGGTCTGCCAGAGCTCATACCCTAATGTAGAGCCTGCACAAACGTAAGAATCATCTTGACCTGGTAAATGTAGAAATAGATACCTTGTAATATGTAGGGCTTTACTTACCCAAGTCACCTAGGAAAGCCTGTTTGCCTCAGTTCCTCATCTGCAAAATGAGCTGGAGAGGGTATCTTTGCCAAGAAAACCCCAAATAGGATCACAGAGCAGCTGACACAACTGAAGTACGTGTACTGAGCAATAACATATGTGCTAGAAATTGGGTAGGTGCTGGGGATAAAAAGACAAAAACTTGGTCCCTTCCCTTAAGGAGCTTTTATTCTAATGGTGGATACAATATATACCTATATGGGAAAAAATAAAACACACAAAGCAGTTGCACAGTAATTCTGGGGAGAAGACACTGGGGAGTATGGGGGTGGGGAGGGACCAGGAAAAGTCCCTTATAGAAAGTGTCATTAAACTTAAGTCCTGAAGGAAACCAAGGATTTCCAGAAGTGGAGGTGACAAAGGAGTATGCTATACTAGACCTGGGGGACAGCCAGTATAAAAGGTTACAGAGTGCAGATGGAGGATTGTGTGCAATGAATAGCAAGGAGTCTACTTTAGACCCTAGAATTTGTAGGAGAGAGTAATATGTGATAAGGCTGGAAAGTAGGATAGGGTCAGATTATGAAGAGCTTTATAAGCCAGACAAGAGTTTAAATTTGATACTAGAGGCAATAGGGAATTACTGTAATTAATTGAGTAGAGGTATGATATGGTCAGACCTAAGCTTAAGGAAAATTAATTTGATGGGGTCTAGGGGATTCATTTCTAGACTGGAAAAGTCTTATACACAGACCAGGAGTTGGACTAAGTCCATTTCTGAGGACCTACCCAACCCAGTTCAAAGTTCATGACCACAGTGGTCCAAGGATGGGGAATTATTTAACCACAGAGAAGATCATCTGATAAGTAATAGAGAAGTTGTGATCTGTGATGGAAGTAGTGACTGTCTTGATGACCTCATGGCACCTTAAAATTCTTAAGTATGTTATACACACTCAAATGTCCATCCTTTCAAGAACTACAGTCTTTCATAAAGCTTTTAATAGGATTCTAGGTTTTTAAAGGAGGAATTACTGTATTTGTATCCCAAGTGCCTATCATAGTGCTTCATACATTGTAGACACTTAAAGGTTTGTTGATTGCTTGAATGACTAAAGATCAAATCCATAAAAAGACAATAAGCTCAGTTATATGGTATCTTTCCCTAAGGTTGCTGGAAAATTAGGGCTGGGTTTTCCTATTGAGGACAAACTCTCAGATCAGACTCTTGAAATACTGAAGGATTCTTTTGGGGAAGAATTTACATTGTTACATCATGAGTTCCTAGTTATTATTATCACAAGAATATCACACTTTCCCTCCAATTCAAGAAAACTGCTCTCTAGAAGACACTGCATGGCCCTATCTATGTTCTGTGAAGAGACAACTAGATCATGCAGAGTGTTGGCCCTGGAGTTAGGAAGATCTGAGTTCAAATTTGATGTCAGACACTTACTAGCTATATGACCTTGGACAAGTCACTTCCTCAATCTGCTACAGAAGGAAATGGCAAATAATTTTTCCAAGAAAATCCTGTATGGGGTCACAAAGAGTGGAATTCCACCAAATGATTGAATAACATGTCTTACGACACACTGGGACAGAGGGAGGAGTGGACATGCTCTCTGCTCCCCATTGCTACCTTGAGACCTGATGTCTGCAACCATCAGTGAGAAACCTTTCCTTTTTAAGGGTTCACTCTATAAATCAGCTGACACATATTCTTATTGCTGTTATATACTGGCTTCTAGGTCACTTCCCCTTTCTCAGAGTTCAGTACCTGATTCAGTTATTTCCTCCAACCTTGCCTTTGTACTTACAGATTTCAGTATACCCAATATTTTCTCAAACATCTTCCATTTCCTCAACCTGAATACCTATCACCTGCCTCAGCCACCTATAGAAATGATCATATCATTATTTGTAATTGAGACACATACATGATTTTGAACTCTGAAATTTCTCTCTGATCGTCATTCCTGTTTGCTTCTCCTGCCTTACTTCTAAACATTCTTCATAGTTATTACTGTGATTTCTTGTGCATTGGCTCCTCTTTGCTCTTCCCCCATTTTTATCTCACTTTTCTTCATCTCTCTTCCAAACTTGGCCTTTGTTGTTCATTTTAATGACATACTGTTCTCCACCCTTAATTCCTTTGCCCTCTTGTCCTGCCATCGTTCTTGGTGCTCAACCCTGGATCACCACCATCTTTCTTCCCTGCTTGTTCTCCTGAGGTGCCAACACTTCCAAGAGGAAGGAAGTGATACATTCATGGACCCTCAAAAAGTCTATGTCATCTAATGACAACTGAGTTCTTACTACAGCACAGCAAAACTTTTCCATTTTGATTGACTCTCTTTCTTTTTCTGCTCAGTCCCCACCTCTTCAAGATCCTGCTCCCTCAGATGCCCTTAGTTTGGCATTATTAATAATCTTTTCTGAGCTCCCTCTTCTTCCATCACTTAAACCTCAAAACTATTCTGTTTTCATCTATCGTTTCCTTTAGTCCTATTTCTAAGGGAGAAATGACTTTTCTCTTTGCTAAGGTCAACTCTGCTATATGTGACCTCAACCCGATCTTCTCCCTCTCACATATGCTCTAGGAACTTCCTCATCAATCATTCTCTCTCTCTCTCTCTCTCTCTTTCTCTCTCTATCTATCTCTCTCTCTCTCGTGCACACACACATACAGAGCAAAAATAATGGGTATGAGATGGGACCTTTGAGTTGCTTTATTTTGAATTTCTCTAATTTTCAGTGATTTGGACCATTTTTATATGGTTGTTGATAGCCTTCTTTTGAAAACTGTCTGTTCATATCCTTCAATCATTTATTAAGATATCATCCTTTATCTCCAGTATTACATCATCAACTATTTTCAGAACATCTACATTTGGATTTCTCATAGGTATCCCATAGGAATCTGAGGTCATCATTTCTAAAGCAATTCATTGTCTTTCCCCATAAACCTAGATGGATATCCCGCTTCCATCTTGAATTCAACATGTTCAAAATATAACATGTCATAGTATCCCGTCATCTAACCCACCCCTACATCTTGTCCCTTTTGTGGACTTCATATGTCTGTTAATGGTACTCATCAGTCAAGTCAACAAATATTTACTCAATACTATATGCCAAAAGCCATACTAATCACTGGTAACATGAAGTAAGACAAAAACAGTTCATGTCCCTATGGAGTACAGGACTTCTTCCCTGCTACCCTCCATTGCCCCTTTGTATGTTTTCTATTTTACTTTTTTTAAAAAAAAATTAATTAATTTATTTGTCTTCAGTTGGAAATTTTCTCCCTTTCCCCTCCCTCCCTGAGATGACATGCAATTTTATATGGGTTCTACACATACATTCTTATTAAACACATTTTCACATTAGTCATGTTGCATAGAAGAATTAAAATGAATGGGAGAAACTATGAGAAAAAAAACAAAACAAAATATAACCCCAAAGAAAAGAGTCTGCTTCATTCTACATTCCAATTCCATAGTTCTTTCTCTGGATGTGGATGACATTTTGCCCCAAGAGTCCTTTGGGGATGTTTTAGGTCCTTGCATTGCTGTGAAGGGCTCTATCAGAAACAGTCTTTGCACCCTGTGGCTATTACTGTATATAATGTTCTCCTGGTTCTGCTCATTTCACTCAGCATCAGTTCATGTATGTCTTTCCAGTTTTTTCTGAAGTCTGACTGTTCCATCATTTCTTATAGCACAACAGTATTCCACTGCATTCATATGGCACAATTTGTTCAGCCACTCCCCAATTGATGGGCATTCCTTTGATTTCTAGTTCTTGGCCACCACAAAAAGAGCTGCTATAAATATTTTGCATATGTGGGTCTTTTCCCATTTTTATGATCTCTTTGGGATACAGTCCTAGAAGCAATATTGCTGGGTCAACAGGTATGCACATTTTTTTAGCCCTTTGGGCATAGTTTTAAATTGCTCTCCAGAATGGTTGGATGAAGTCACAGCTCCACCAATGATGAATTAATGTTTCGACTAGAGTACAACACTTCTTGACACCTATGACCCAATGCTTACAGTCATTCATGACTTTCCTTTTTCTCATGTTTCAAATCCAACTATTTTCTAAATCCAATATTCATACCATCTCAATATCAATTTCACCATTTCCTTCTTTCCCACTCCCACTCCCACTACTACCACCCTAGTTCATGTTCTCATTACTTCTTACCTAGAACCTTATAAACACCTATAACCTTGTTTCTTTGCCTCCAATCTCCTTTCTCCAATCCAGTCTTTACAATGCTATGAAGAAAAATCTTCCCAATGTACAACTCTTATCTCACTCCTCCCTCATATAAAAATTATTACTAATTCTCTGTTCCCATAAGGTAAAATATAAACTATAATTCAAGATTTATTTATGTATTTTCAGTTTTCAACATTCACTTCCACAAAATTTTCAATTTCATATTTTCTCCTCATCTCCCCCCTTCTGCATCTCAGGACAGCACTTATTCTGATTACCCTTTCCTTCAATCCACCCTCCCTTCTGTCACTGCCCCCCATCCCCTTCCCTTCTATTTTCTTATAGGGTAAGATAGATTTCTCTACCCCATTGCCTATATATTTTATTTCCTAGTAGCATGTAAAAACAATTTTTAACACTTTGAATTCCATATCCTCTCCCTTCTCCCCTCCCCATCCACCTCATTGAGAAGGCAAGCAATATGTAGTCATAGAGAACACTTCCATAACAACCATGTTGTGAAAGACTATTATTTCCCTCTATCCTGTCCTGCCCTCTATTTATTCTATTCTCTCCTTTGACGTGTCCATATACAAAAGTATTTCCTTCTGATTACCCCTTCCTTCAATCGCTTCATATTCAGCTTATCCTGTGTCTTCTCCACTGCTCTATAATATATATATGTGTGTGTGTGTATGCACATATACATGTACATATATACATACATACACATATACACACACAAACATATATATATATTCCCTCCTACTATCCTAATACTGAGAGATGTATCATGAGTTACAAATATCATCTTTCCATGTAGGAATGTAAATAGTTCAGGTTTAATAAATTCCTTATGGTTTCTCTTTCCTGTTTACATTTTCATGCTTCTCTTCATTCTTGTAGTTGAAAGTCATATTTTCTATTCAGCTCTGTCTTTTCAACAAGAATGCTTGGAAGTCCTCTATTTCATTGAAATTCCATTTTTTTTCCCCCTGAAGTATTATATTCAGTTTTGCTGTGTAGGTGATTCTTGGTTTTAATCCTATCTCCTTTGACATCTGGAATATCATATTCTAAGCCCTTCTATCCCTTAGCATAGAAGATGCTAAATCTTGTGTCATCTTGATTGTATTTCCACAATATTTGAATTGTTTCTTTATGGCTGCTTGTAATATATTCTTTTTGACATGGGAACTCTGAAATTTGGCTACAGTATTTCTAGAGGTTTTCCTTTTGGTGTCTCAGGAGGTGATTGGTGGATTCTTTCCATTTCTATTTTTACTCTCTGGTTCTAGAATATCAGGGCAGTTTTCCTTGATAATTTCATGAAAGATCATGTCTAGGTTCTTTTTTTTTTGATCGTGGCTTTCAGGTAGTCCAGTAATTTTTAAATTATCTCTCCTAGATCCTTTTTCCAGATCAGTTGTTTTTCCAGTGAGATACTTCACATTGTCTTCTCTTTTTTTTCATTCTTTTGGTTTTGTTTTATAATTCTTGATTTCTCATAAAGTCATTAGCTTCCATTTTCTCCATTTTAATTTTTAAGGAATTATTTTCTTCAGTGAGCTTTTGGAACTCTTTTTTCTACTTGACCCTTTCTACTCTTTAAGGCATTCTTCTCATTGGCTTTTTGGACCTCTTTTGCCATTTTGGTTGATCTAATTTTAGAAGTGTTATGGGGGATTTTCTTTAGCAAAGCTGTTCACTTGGGTTTTTTTCATGATTTTCTTGAATCATTCTCATTTCTCTCCCCAATTTTTCCTCTACTTCTCTTACTTGATTTTCAAAATCCTTTTTGGGCTCTTCCATGGCCTGAGACCAATTCACATTTTTCTTAGAGGCTTTGGATGCAGGAGCTTTGGATTTGTTGTCTTCTTCTGGTTGAATGTTTTTATCTTCTTTGTCATCAATGATGTAAGAAAATACCCCTTCACTGAGAAAGTAAGAATCTAGTCTGATTCTTTTTCTCATTTGTTCATTTTCCTATTCAATTACTTGGCTTTTGAGCTCTTTGTTATGTAGAGGGCTCCAGAAGCAGTCTGCTTCATCAGTGGCTGCGGTGGCTGTGGGGTCAGGGCTGGGACTGACGCCAGACCCCCCTCCCCTTTCAGCCAGATGAGACACTCTTCCCATTGACCTTCGAAGCTGTCTTTAGTATTTGTGGGTTGAGAAGTCTGGAAACTGCAGCAGCTGCTAGTGATTCAGTCTCCCAAGGGCTGCTCCAGCTCTCTCCATGCTGGAGTGGCCCATACTGATCTGTGCTCTGCTCCCAGCCCAGTGTGATTGACCCTTCCTGTGGAGCTTCCAGATTGTCTTGGGCTGGAAATTTGCTTCATTCTGTCATTTTGTGGCTTCTCCTTCTTTAGAATTTGTTTAGAGTCATTTTTTTACAGGTTTTTTGAGAGGTTTGGAGGAAGAGTTCTAGCAAGTCCCTGCTTCTACTCCACCATCTTGGCTCCACCCCTCCCCCCAAGATATTCTACAATCTGACCTTCATTTTCCTTTCTGGGATAATTTCATATTTCTACCCTTCAAATATGCATTGTTCTAACCAAACTTGACTGTTAACTATTCTCCAGTAATGTCCTCTTCTCCCCCACCTTCACATATTTGTACCCAGTTCCCCATTCCTGATATGGGTTTCCTTTACATTTCCACCTGCTGAAATCCTTCTCTTCCTTTAAGCCCAGCTTAAGTGTTATATCTTCTATGAATCCCTTATTTGACTCATTCTTATTCTCTTGTATTGAACCTGGCACCATAGGTTTTTGTGTATAGTCTCATCCCCTACTAGATTTTCAGGTACTTTGAGGGCTATCATCTTTGTTTATCTGTAATATAAGTTTAATAAGCATTTATTGAACTCAAACTGGTCTTGGTCTGTTCTGGACTGAATTCAGCACTAGTTCTGAGCTACAATTGATTTCTGGAGGTAAGAAGGATATGAAAAGGTAGATACTTATTTTCTTCAAAAACAAGACAATTTCTTTTCTTTACATATACCTATTGCAATAAAATTATGGAAGACAACTTGATAATAATGGATAGAGTGTTGGGAAACAGGAAGACCAGTTCAGATCTTACCTAATAAGTACTCTAAACAAGTCACTTAAAATTTTTGGCCTCGGTTTCATCATCTGTCAAATGGGAATAATGATAGAGTCTTCATGAGAATCAAACAGGATAACATGTAAAATACTTTGCAAACCTTAAATATGTAATTTATATGCAATAGTATAACATAACACATATATAATTTATTCCAAGGATCGTAATCTGCTTAGTTCATAATTTGCATAATATCAAACAGTTAAAACTCCATTTGTTACTATTATTGGTAAAGACATGTAAAGGAATCACAGCCCTTGATCTGCAGTCTTTATATTCAAAGTGGATAGGCTTTGGGAACTATTCAGGAATGATCCATCAGCACCAAATGAAGAGCAGTCTCAGTAAGATGAATCTAAAACTTCATTTTTTTTTCAAAAGCACTTGAGATATCTGAATTCCTCTTCAGTAACAACCCTGGTTCTTGGCAGGAGGGAATGACATTTTGCTAATGTTTCATCACACTGGATTTTCTGTTGGGAAGTATATTCAGAAACAGGAAATATGCCTTACTGTTGGCATGAATGGGAAATGAGATTTTCCCATCAGGGTTTAATTTGCTAAGTTAGCAATTCAGTCTCCATATAATTTAAACAGTAGTTAAATCTCTTTAGATTCATTTAATCTCCTGGTGAATTGCATCTTCTGCCTATTTAAAAAATGCATTTTACCCTTTTTAATATTTATGGTAGTTTTCCATGCATCCAAATATAATTAGAAGGGAGACTATTTCTCTCAACTGTAGCAGAAAAAAAGCACCTAAAAATAAAATTCTGATCTTTTCTTTTGTTGTTATAGTCCAATAATATTGGTATGCATCTTATCCCCCCTTTTGGAAATGATTGATTATCTATCTAAGTAATGCTTTTAAACGTTGTGAGTCTGACCTAGACAGAAACAGGTCTCACTTTCGTTGATCTCAATGTCCAGTTATTCCTTGAGAGTCTTGTTGAAAGCAAACAGAAACCAGATTAGTTCTATTTGCATTTCCCCAACTGAAAAGTGGACATTTTGCAAACAGGAGCTGAGCTGAATGTGATTTGAAATTTTCAGTGATGGTTAAAGATGACTGAATACATCTCTGCCCTGGTCTATTGTCTGTATTCTGTGTCTAAGGCATTCAGGAAACTCCTGGTTAAATATTTTAACAGTCAGCCTTTCTGTCTTATCTTTCCTGGAAAGACTCTCCTCTTTAGAGATTTATAAATCATGCTCCAATAACCCCTAAAAGAAGGTGTCAATGACAGGAGGTTAACTAAAATGCAGATTGAGGGCAAGGAGTTATTTTGGGTTAGGTGAGATATGAGGACCCTGGAATTGTCAAAATGAGCAAGATATTTTCGGAAGAAATAGGTAAGGTCACCCTATATAATATGACCGATGAGATGTGTAAGAAGGATACAAGGGAGAAGGAGCCATCTTCAGCCAATCAAGCAGAATCTATTAACTTCCCAGAAATCCAAGGATGAAGTTAGAATAAAACAATCAGAATTATTGGAGCAGAGGAAATCACAAGGTTATTGCTGAATATATGATATATAGTTTTCATAATTGCTTTATATTTCTTTATTCTTGAATCAGATAGAAGACCACAGGACACAAACAGAGAGCAGATTGAATTTGGAATCAGAACCTAGATTCAAATTCTGCCTTTGCCTTTTATTCCCAATGTCACCTTTGGTGAATTGCTTTACTTCTATGGACCTTTATTTCCCCATCTGCAAAATGAGGACGTTATGACTAGATGAAAGCTAAGGCCCCTGTCGCTGTAAATCTGTGATCCTAAAAATTGGCAGATCACCTACAAATAATCTATTTAAGGCACTTACTCCACTTAACTTTTTTTTGTTCTTTTGCTTCCCAAAATTGATAGTCACATTATTTTGGGTATCTCTGTACATCATAGGACTCTGGGCAAACACCTCCTGTTAGTTTTTGGCAGAGAGGTAATCCCTTACAAAACAAATGGAAAATTTAAGGTCACCAAACATACAGTTGGCAACTCATCCTCCTAAAATCTTTAGGCTGTAGTGTGGGTTAAAAAGGCCTGGATTAAAGTATTGGCTCTGAGCCACTTCCTTCTCTCATTTTGGTCCCTTTCCAAAAATTGTGTCTTTTAATAAATCTGTTTTCAGTTGTAAGTGATCTTTAGCTTTGGGAAGAAAGCAAGAAAAAGAAGAATGAAAGGAAAGAAAGAAGGGAAGAAAGAAAGAAAGAGAGAGAGAGAGAGGAAGGAAGGAAGGAAGAAAGGAAGGAAGGAAGGAAGGAAGGAAGGAAGGAAAGAGAAAGAAAGAAAGAAAGAAGAAAGAAAGAGAAAGGAAAGAAACAAAGAAGGAAGGAAAGAAGGGAGGAAGGGGAGAGAAAGAGAGGAAGAAAGGAAAGAAAGAAGGAAGGAATCAAGGAAGAAAAGAGAAGGAAGGAAACAAAGATTTTGATTTAACAATTTCTACTTACTACATATGTGACCTTGGGCGAGTGACTTACCTCCCTGGGCCTCATCTGCTAAGCAAAATTGAACTAGATGGTTTCTAAGGTTTCAAGTTAAAAATCTATAATCCTATGATAAAAAGGCTATACTAGAAAATCTTTACCATCTCTGCTTAACAGCTACAGCCTTGGTACCCCAAGCGTCTCTCACTGGTTGTGAGATTGCTCTTTACCTTATAGTATCTTATCCTTGGAATTGTCTCTTGCCGGTTCTATAACAAAACATTTTCTCTGCTGCTTCTCTCTGCAGGAAGGGTGGATGACCTCATCCACAACCTTCAACTGGAGAAGAAGATAGCAGCGTTTTCCTCTTCCTTGTAATGTTCAGAATCTCCCCTCACCTGATTCTGCCGCTGCAGTTTCCCTGCCAGAATCTCTCTTTCCCTTCCCGTTCTCTTTTCCTCTATACACTTTGAACTTGAACCACAGAAGGCAGACAGCTGAACCGGATGATCTCAAGTGGTGCTTTGCAGATCTATTTTTCCGGGATTTTCACAAGGAGAACACATTAGACAAGATCCTTAACATCACCTACTGCACAAAGCAGATCAGTCTGGTCGGGCTCATGAACTTGGAAGCTGCCTTTCACGTAGGATGCTGTGGCTCATGGCTCGTTTTCCAGGAGACTGACTGTTTCCTTCTCTGCTCCTTTCACATGGCTTGCCCCAATATTGCTATCAATACTAGGCACTATAACATGTTTTTTAAAGAACTTTTGGTTTTCTGTAATAATAATCATAGCAATATAGATCTGAACTGGAAGAGACCTTAGAATTCGAGTAAAACTGAAGCTGAAGCTGTGTATAGCACTTTACATCTCATTTGCTTTGATCCTTATAACAGCCCTGTGAGGTAGGGGCTGATATTCTCCCCACTTTACAGATAAGGGTTTGGAGAGGTTGAAGTGATTTCCGCAGAGGCGCATGGGGTATGTCTGGGGTACGCAGGTATGTCAGGGGCGCATGTCTGAGGTACAATTCCAACTCACATCTTCTTGCCTCTCCATCCAGCACTCTCCCCACTATATCACTGAGCTGCACCCAGAGACTGAGGGGCACAGTAGAGATTTGAACTCATGTTCTCTGACTTCAGATTTCTTTAAGCTGTACCATGCTGCTTCAAAGCATGATTTTTTTCTTTTTTGGTTCTTCCCCTTGTGCCTTCAAACATGCACACGTCTTTATTTGCATAGTGCTTTGAGGTAAGAGCCCTTCATATACATTTTTTCATTTGATTCTAACAACACTCCTGTAAGATAAGTAATAATAGCTAACATTTTCATAGTACTTCTAAGTTTGCAAAGCATTTCACAAATATTATCTTATTTTATCCTTGCAACAACCCTTGGAAGTAAGTGCAATTCTTATCTCCATTTTACAGTTGAAGAAACTCAGAAGTCAAGAAAGTTGTCCAGGGTCCTACAGCTAGTAAATGTCTGAGGCTGGATTTGAATTCAGGTCTTTCCTGAGACCTTGGGGCAGCTAGGCAGCACAGTGGAAAGTGTGCCAGGCCTGGAATTAGAAAGACTCACATTCCTGACTTCAAACCCGGCTTCACACACTTCCTAGCTGTGTGATCCTAGACAAGTCACTTTAACCCTGATTGCCTCAGTTTCGTCTTCTGTAAAACGAGCTGGAGAAGGAAATAGTAAATCACTCCAGTATCTTTGCCAAGAAAATCCTAAATGGGGTCATGAAGAGTAGACTACCACTGAAATGACTATACAACAGCTTCCTAAGTCTAGGTCTAACATTGCATCCATTGCATCAGCACTGCAGGTCTAATCTCCATTCTACAGACAGGGAAATTGCAACTCAGAGAGACATGATTGGCTCATGGTTGCATAACTAGTAAGTACCAGAGGCAGAATTTGAACCTAGGACTCTCCAGATACCAAGTTGGGCACTCTTAGAATTACACCAAATTTTTAAAAAGAAAAAGAAAAAAGAAAAAAGTTTACTGAAAATCTGGAAACAAACAAAAACCTTAATTCATCTCCTATTTTAAAAAAATAAGTAATGCTCTTCTAATTTTGTCTTCATTTGACACAGGAGGTTGGCCTGTTAAATTTATATCTCAAATATGATGAATTTTATTCAAGATCTTTTCCTGAAATTGCCCATGAGGTGAATGCGTGAGTGACTCTGACAGTCAGCAGAGGCAAAATTTCCTTGTATTTTGTGAATTAGTCAAATTCAAAGGTTCTGAGTAACCTTTAAATGTAGCTTATTTCACTCATAGGATATGTTTTCATTCCATTCCAAATCTGGCACAATACCTTTTTTTTTTAAATTAACAATTCCATTTTAAAAGTCTCCATTGTCCTTGGAGGCAGAAGCAGCATATTTGTATCCTGCACCTGTAGTTTATAGTGAAGCAAATGTCACTACAGCATTGATGGAGTTGGCTGACTTCGGGTGCTGGGTTCCTGCCATCATGGAGCTGATGAAATCTCAGGGACCCCTAATATTTATGTTGATGTACAGTATATGATTTGGAAAATTCCTCTGCTGCTTCAGATTTTAAATCGCTGCTAGGCATGATTGGACCAGAGCAGTGTTACTCAATTTTGTATTGCTTCGCCCCATATTTCTGCCACTCCATGAAAGTGAAGGATTTATTGAATATCTTACCTCTGGTTGATGTAATTTGGGACTACTGTTCATATTCCAAGGCTCTCTCCTAGACCAACAATTTGTCCTGTTTGGGATTTCTGCTGCTATCAGAATAAGTTCAAGTATTTCAGAGCCCTGCTTCAGTCAAATATAATACAATGCTAAGTGGGGGTGTTTATTGTATCTATTGAGTATTCTGCTACCTTTTCAGAAATCAAGAAGCATTCACCCTACCTTGTACGTGATTGCCAACAATGGGGATTCTGAAATCAGAACTCAGTCGGCAGTATTTTTGATTCATGAGGCAGAATGGAGTATGACTTGCTCTTCCTCTGGAATATTGGTTCTGCAGGGGTGGCCATGGTAAAAATTTATTCTTCGGGTAAACTAAGCAGATTTGAATCAAAAGACACATGGGAGACAGATATATGTTCCTGAGAGGGGCTGTTTTTACAGTCACTTTTTGAAATAATAACCATACTTTATAGCTCTGTCTTTTACAATATTCTATAATTTTGGATATGGCAGAAAATAAATTTACATTTTTTTTCTAGTGTGTGAGCAGTTCTTGATTCTAGTATCAGTCCCTCAAGTTAGTGTATGCTTTTTGGTACTATGAAACTTCATACAGGTAGGAATTTTGACATTTTGGCATTGTTTTGACAAAAGAAATTCCTTTTAACATAGGGGTTATTATACATTCATCTCTAAGAGAAATAAATATATGCCTTAAGAAACTTTTCTTATTTTTCTCAATTGTTAGTATTTTTTTCTCTTGAAATTACTTGATATTTTTAGCATATACTTTGTATTTACTTGTGTTTTCCCAGTTGAATATAAGCTCTCTGAGGGCAGGGACTACTTTTTGTGTTTTTGTATAGTCAGTACATAGTGTGATAAATATTTGTTGAGTAGACTGCATGACTTTTATAAATAATAGAATTCATTTGTTCAATATGATTGACAATAAGTCTGGAAGAATTCTTACATTCTTGCTAGAGATGGTGCTATCCAAAATGGTATATGGATGACTGCAGACCAAGAGAGCTTCATTAGATGCATCCAACTCCACTAAAACTTTAGGATCCTTCTGTTGTTTTCTAGCAGTCTTCTAAGTCCAAGGACAAATCTTAAATAGGCTTCCTAATAGCTCAAGGCTTTATATCTTTCACTTCTTTTACTTTAAAGAAATATATGTTTTTTTCTTGAAAAAAGAAGTGTATTAAAAACATCAATACATTCTGACAAAGAGGAGAGAGACTCAGAGTTCAGACTGAGACATATATTTTTTAACATGACCAACACAGGAATCATTTCACTTGACTGTGCATTTGCTACAAAATTTTTCACTTTTTTTCCCAATGGAAGAGGTGGGATGGAGAGAAATTAGATTTTTGTACATCAAAAAAAAATATGAAAGTATATTACCAACTAAATCTTGTAATAATTCACTCCCTTAAACCTGAATTAAAATTCTGCCTCAAATTACATACTATGTGACTGTGCAAATCACTTAAGATCTTCTAACTTCAGTTTCCTCATTTGTAAAATGGGGATAAGGATAGCTCTTGCCTCATAGTGTTGTTGTATAGAGCAAGTGAGATAATACATCTAAAGAACTTTGCAAACCTTAAAGTGCCAAACAAATGCAAACTATCATTGCTGTTGTTAATGTAACTTTTAGTCCCTCCCTCTAAATCCCTATCAGATTTCTGTGTCCATTCATCACCATTTACATTTCCTCTGTTATAGTAGATAGTAAATTTCTTTTAAAAATTCACTTACATGGACAAAAGAGGTAATTTTAGATGAAAATCACCTTCATTCCTAAACACAAGCATTTTTTTACTCTCCGCCAAATTGTTTTTGTTTTGCCAATGTGTGCTCTATAATTATATGCTCTAGTGGTTTAGGAGACTCATAAATTACAACCAAGATTAATCTTTGCATTAGATTTTCTGCCATGTACTAATCCAGCCTCACTGCTAAGGAAAGAGGTAGAGACCTTTAAAATGGCTGGGATGTGTCAAATAGGCCAAAGATATTCAACAGCATTCAGACTGGCCACATGTGTCCAAGAACATTCCCAAATACAGCCCAAACTAGATTAAAATGAAACTGGGAAATATTTAACAAAATAAATAAAATTATAACATTGCATTTTAAAACTAAATCTGCATGTAGCCTGCAGGGATCCTTACGTATGGATTAGTGGGCCCCATTTCTATTTTAGATTGACACAACTCTTATAGATGATTTTCAAGAACTGAAAACGTATAATGATTACCTAGTAAGTACATAACACTTAAAGAAAACATTCATTTTATGGTATTCTGTTTCTTTATTTGCAAGCTAACATTTTTTTTCATGCGTATGAATCTTGTATGTCTCTGAACTTGAGAAGTTATAACTGTCCCCCCTCATCTCTTTCCCCCATTTCTAAAAGTACTGTCAGGGAATCGATTAAGAATATTTATCTAAGATCACAGGTCAATCCAAAATGAGGAGTAAATGAGAAGGATTTTGTTTTTGTTACATTTGAAGGAAGGTATTCAATCTGTAAATGCTCTTCTAATTATAATCATTTGAAAATAGAACAATTATCTTTTGAGATATTTATAGTATTTTTCAAGAAAAGATACCCTTTTATGTTTCATATACTCTCAGCCTATTAAAGTTAAATTTTTGTCTCTTTTTTTTAAGGAAAAGATAATCCCTAAATTCATTGGGTGATGACAACTTAATAGTTTTTAAGTATCTGTTTTAGTAAAACCAACTGTCCTATAGGTGTTGGTGAGATTCCCTACAGCAAGGGAAGACAACGAGAAGATGATTTTCACCTTCCTGTCTTGATTTTGCCAGTTTGAGTAGAAGCACCAATGTATGTTAGGGGTGTTGACCACTTTCCATTGATGGAGAACATAATGAAGATATGAATTACCAAGAAGTATTGTTGAACCTAGCTGACTTCACAGTCATTGAGAAAGAGCATGAGGAGAGACTGATGAAGGAGTTGAATTGGCTAGAGGAAAATTTTCAGTTCTAAAACTTTCAGTGGACAAGTGCCATTTTGACATGATCTCTATCAAGTATGTAGGTCAAGCATTATCTCTATAAGGCACAGAAAAAAGAAGTCTTCCTGACTTGATTATATTCACTAAACCTCCCAAGGTCGTATAGGATTTGGCAATTATTATGGCAAATTTTTAAGTTTGTGACTTCTGTTGCTAAACCACTGAATGACCTCATTCAGGATCATATGATTAAAGAGAATCAGGAAAAGAGTAAGAGAGATTGAGCCCCCATAAAACTCACAGGAAACTGAAGGACAGATAGATATGAACAAACTTTCAAAGATTTGGCCAACTGTCTCATATATGCACCAGCACTGGCCTATGGAGAAGTAAACAAGCCTTTTGTACTGGGTATAGATATCAGACTGGAGGGCCTGGGAGCAGGATTGTAAAAGTAAGATGCCTAGTAGAAACCATTTGCGTCCAAGAAAGGAGAACTGATTGACAGTGAATTTTGATATCCCATTTACAAACTGGAATTTTGACTTTGAAATGGAACATCATTTAGAAAATTGAAGATTATGTGAATGGAGCAAAGTTGCCAAGAGTGGACTCACATCAATCCACTGACATATCCTGGCCATTGCCAAATTAGATGTTTCATACCAGAGAAAACTGGCAGCTAGCTAACCATCAATTCAGCTTTCACCACTGGCTAAGACAACTAGGTGACACAGTGGATAAATGACTGGATCTGGACTCTGGAAGACTAGAGTTCAAATTTGACCTCAGAAGTTTACAAGTTGTGTGATCCTAGGCAAGCCACCTAACTTCTGTCTGCCTTAGTTTCTTCAGCTATAAGCTTTGGATAATAATAGTACCTACTTCCCAAGATTGTTGATTATAATGAGATGATATTTGCAAAGTGCTTTTAACTAGCACACAGTAGGTACTATAGAAATGCTTGTTCCCTTTCTTCTTTAATATAGAGACAGGTACCCTGTCCAAATAATCATCAAAGCTATGGTGACATCTCAGAAAAGAGTTAAGGCTATCCATGACACCCAGAAAACTGAGCTACAATAAAATAGCTGTACAGTTGAGAGTTTGGGATTTCCACTAGATAGCACACCAGCAACATTTATGAACCTTGTTTCATTGAACCAACCTTTTCTACCTCATTTGAATGACTGACAATAAAAGGAAATTGTTGGTGTGGGACTGAGAGAAGGATTGCAAGGCAAGAGGTGAATCAGTGATGCTAAAGGATTCAAGTCCTGCTCCTTTGAAGGCACTCAACTTTTGAGACAATGTGAGAAGTCAGGGCTGTGCAAGGAAATATTGTACTATCTTGTTGCTGAACCTACATGTAGTAGTAAGAAGAAATTGATGATACCCAGTGCATACTGCTCTATGGGTATAGAGGCTTTACTTAATGACTGTGGAATATGAGGTAAGAGAGGTACTCAGAGATAGTAAGAAAGAGATTTTACTGACCCAAATGTCTGAAATTTGTCTTTGTTGTATGTGAAGTGCTAATGCTTTGTCTTGCATATTTGGAGAATTCAAGTACCTGCAACCCTTTGGAATGTCTGCCTTGACTTTCTATCTGTAGAAAGAGACAGAAGTAACATAAATCACATTTTGATGGTGAATGACAATAGCACAAGGTTTGTTCAGGCATATTCTATCAAGAATCAGAAAGCTTTCACAGTTGATAAAGTGTTGGGGGGAGAAGTGTTATTACTCCATATACAGATTTCTGGCTAGGATCTATTGTGACTGAGGCTAGAACTTAGAAAGCATACTCCTTAAAGAGATGTTAGCTTTGGCTAGCTTCAACAAATCTAGAATTACACTGCTTCCCCACATGTCTTTTGATTCACATCTACTTATACTCCAGAGTATAAATTTTAACCACTGTCACTTTCTACCAATAGTCCTACAAAAGAGAAAACTGAATTTTGTAGAGTGAATAAAACATGCTGCCCTTTCTATTCTAAATTCAAAATCACTAATATTGTCAATCATATATATTTTAAAATGAGCACTTTTATTCCCCAGGAGACCCCATAGACTGAGTATTTCAACTGTACACTGATGAAAATGTTAGGGAAACTGAGACTTAAGAAAACATCTCAGAACAAAGGGTCAACATGGCAGCATTTCTAATACATGTCTAATAATTTCTAATATATCTCTACCTCTGCTGCCATTGCCTTTATAACACATTGGCTGATGTTTGGGTGAGAGTTACCCTACCTCTTTTCTTGTGCTTTGGCATCTGTGAAGATTGAAATATTGCAGACCTTGTTGTAACTTCAGCTCAGAAGAGCTCTGTCAGAAAAAAACAATGGTATGATGGCTGTTCATTAATAATGCCTTCATTCAATTAATACAGTGAAATTGGTTGCGTTATTCTAGAAGACAATTTGGGACTATCTTCCTAAAGACACCAAATATCCTCCAGCCTAGCAACACCACTACTAGACCTATACTCCTAAACAGATCAAAGAAAGAAGGAGCTATATGTACAGGATATTTGCAGCAGCTCTTTTTTTTTGTAGTGTCAAAAGCCTGGAAATTAAGGAAGGTGCACATCTATTGGGATATGACTGAACAAAATATGGCACATGAATGTAATGGAATAGTATTTCATCATAAGATATGACAAAAGGGACAGTTTCAGGAAAAAAAAAAACAGACTATGAATGAGCAAAACCAGAAGAACAATTTATATAGTGACAACATTACAATAAAAAACAACTCTGAAAGACTTTAGAACTCTGATCAATGTACTGACAAAACGTGATTCCAAAGGACTGAAAATAGAACACGTTCCCAACCTTCTGAGAGAGGGGTGATGGATTCAGGGTGCAGAAAGAGATTTACATTTTTTTTATATGGCTAATGCAGGAATTTGCTTTACTTGACTAAGCTTATTTGTTATGAGGTTTCTGTTGTATTTTCTGTTGTTCAGTAGTGAGAGAGGGTGAGCAAGGTGACAAGGAATAAAAATAAATGCTTGTAAATTTAAAAAAAGACAGCCTATTAATTGTGCAAAGACTATGGCACAGAACTAGACAATGGCACAGGGACAGATATTTCAAGTGAGGAAGAGTGTGAGTATTATACCCCAATGACCAGTCTGGATATGGAAAGAGACTTGGCACAGAGACAGCATCTTTCTTGTCTAGAACTTCAGGCATAGGGTATCGACTAACCAGCCTTACCCTCTATGAATTTACATTTAGTTATGCAGAACTATAGTTTTAAAGAGGTCTATAATCTGCCCATACTTTTAACTAACTCAGGTATAGGAACAGATAGGTCACAAGAGAGTAGATATATTCAGCTTGTGACTGAAATAATTTATGTGATAAAAGAGAAACTATAGAAGAGTTTGCACATGTAGTCAGAGGAGACTATTACTCTTTACCTATGCATTCTGGGATTTGCATGTAATTGCATGAATTTGTTGATTTGCATGTTCATCACTATATGTTCAGACATGCTTGTTTTATTATTTCATGTTTATTTGCTTCTATGCTAAGATCATCTATGTACTGTAGATATGTGTGTTTGCTATGCATATTCTTCCTTTGTGTTTATTTGTATATGCTCTACTTTTTACAAATGTGTAATGTTGTAGACCTATTAGTGTTATTATTTTGCTTTATTTTTACTGTTATGTATACTTGCTTGTGTTCTGTGGGCTTGCATGCAGGGTTGAGATAGGAGCAAATATACTTTGTGTGAAATGTAGACTTGTAGTCACTGAAGCAGCCTTTCAAGCAATAATGTACATTATGACACATCTTTCGATGTGTATTTGCTGTGAACCGTATCCTGACATGATGATGTGGGATTCTGAATTAATCATCCTTGTTCTGTTAAGGTACTGATGTTTTTTTTTTATACTTATGATGTATATTTCCAGGTGTCCAGTAGATCTGATTTTGCAAGGGATAGTCAATTTTTCTTTCCCTAGGGAAGAATATAGTCTTGTCTTGGAGTAGATATGTATATATATTGAGTTGTCTCAGCAGTGTCCTTCTAAAGCTCTGGAGAGTTTTGCCCTGACCCTGGCGCTATCAGAGGTTTAATGTGACTGACAAGTTAGAGCCTACCATCTTAAAGGAATGTGGGAGGAGGAGATGTGGATTGCTGCATGGTGCACAGAGAGGGCATGAAAATCGAAGAGGAGAATCCCTATGGAGCTGGAGAAGACAAAGTTCATGAGAACTTGAAAGCAGAATCCAAGAACAACCATAATGAGAGCAGGCTTCAAGATCCTAGGACCTAGGCAATGGGATAAATTATGCATATGATGTGTATGGGGACAGATGTTGTGTTTGGAAAGTCTCTTGGGGGTCTTCCAGCATATTTGACTGCTTGAATAGAGACAGACTGTCTAGCTTACACATATCTACACCAGAAAAAAAAAACCCTGAAATTTGCACTGGCCTAAATAATGATAAAAATCCAATAAGAAACTACAGTAAGGGATTTCTTCTACCCTACAGCTCTACAAAAAGTCAGCCAGAAGCCAAAAGGAATTTTGTGTTCCACTGTGTGTATGGAAATTTTTTTTTTATTTTTGATATTTAAGTTCAGAATAAAACATTTTCATTAATAACAGATACCAATACATAGTACAGTGATTTCTCTTTTCCTTCCTCTTCTCAGGTTCCTTCTCTGTCTCTCCCTTCCCTTTCTCTGATATCTTTCTTAGAGGGAAAGTCTGTTTCATAAGTCTTTTTCACTTCCTTTGTTTAAGTGTTTAAAATCCTGAGAGTAGATGCATCTGGCTGAATGGGGACTCAGCTAGCTGGGTAACTCAGCTCCTCCTTTTCTGTCTGCCTCCCCCTCCCCTTCCTTCTCCTCTCCAAAGGAAGGTAATTTTGGATGGCCAAAAGATGCCCAGTTGACTTGGGTTTTACTGGCCCCTGTCCTCCATTCCCTTTCCTTTCATTCCCTGCCCTTCCCTTTCTCCTGTTCTATCCTGTCCTGTTCTCACCCAAAACCTTAAACCTACTGCACTCTGAAACTGGGATGGCAATGGGCCCTGACTAAGGGTTCTTCTGGACTAGCTTTAGAGTGATTATCAACACTAACTCTTGCTGTTTCCCTCCCAGCCTGACTTCTTTCTTTTTCTTGGCCTCATTAAAGGGGCCACACCCTGACTACTTCTTAAACAAGTCTATTCAATGAATGGGTGTTGCCTCATCCTAAGTGAGTACCTGCAAAGACCTTGCCCTAAAGGATCCAAGGTCACCCAGTGCATCCAGGGTCATCTCCAGTCATTCTGATGAATATCTGGTCACTGAATCCAGATGGCTCTGGAGGAGAAGTGAGGCTGGTGACCTGCACAGCCTTCCCTCACTCAAAACAAAGTCAAGTGCAAGTCATGTTATCATTTCTCTGATGGCATGGTCTTCTTTGTTCAATGAAGGATGAACACAAATTTTGTCTGTTAAGGTAGCAAACTAGATAAATACTGTTAACCACTCACATCTATGCTAAGTGCCATTGTTCAAATCTGGCACAGAAAAAATAATTGGAATAATGTCCAGGAGCCAAGAGAGATGAATTGAGAACTAGCATTTTGCCAAGGCACAACCTCTATCTTGGAATTCAGAACTATAGAGTTGAAAGCCATTCTTAACAACTTCACAAGACAGAGACAATACTTAGAATAAGATCTCTTTCTAAGCAGTCATTCAGCAACCAGTAGAGTGGAGTTGTGACTAGCTGGGCTGTTACCAAGGTGGGACTTCTGCCATCTTCCTAAAATCAGTCACTCCCAAAAGGAAGGAGCCAATGGATGGCTCAGAATAACACTTCATCAATCTTCACTCTTAGACATGTGAAATTTGAGTCTGTCTCTGAGCTTGTGAACTTGTAGGATCCCTATCCATCTCTCTATTCCTAGAGGTACAATCACTGAATCAATTAAGAAAAGTAGTGCAAAATTACAAGTCAATCCAAAATGGGAAATAAATGAGAATCTATTAAAGGAGTTTTTATTAAATTTTATTAAATTGAATGACATTCTAATGATAATATTCAGAATCATTGACAATAGAATTGACAATAGAATGATGATCATTTGAGATTTTGAAATAGAAAAAAATAAGATGTCCTTTATATTTCATTCATTTTCAAACTTGTATGCATACATTTTTGTCTCCTATTCCAAGGAAATTACAGTCCTTGAATTTATCCATTGTTTATTTGACATTTTTTAGCTATTAATTTAGGAAAAAAACAACTGTCCATCAGGTGTCAGTGAGCCCAAAATTTGCACTGTGTCACAAAAATGCAACGTAGAGTAAGCATTGAAACAATCTGATTGGTCAGTAAATAATGAAATTACTGTCACAGCATTTTTTAATTCTTATTTTGAAGACTAGGACTCCCTATCTCACCCTGACTTGAATTCAAGTATACCAATCACTCACAGGCTGAGTTACTACGGATAAACTAATTTGGAAGGCAAAGAAAGAAATCTTTATCCCCATGATAATCCCTGTGGTGATTGCAGTTCCATTTCTGACCTTGGCTAGTTCCCTGCTCCTTAGATAATCTTTTCCCTATCTTCTACCCCCTCCCTCATTCCCACCCTGCTCCAGGAGGTTCACCATATTGGTGCTAGATTTAATGTGAATACCCAGTTGGCTTTAGATCACTGCAGTTGGGCAGAGTGCTAGACCTGGAGTCAGGAAGACCTGAGTTCAAATGTAAACTCAGACAATGACTAGCTCTGTGACCCCTGAACCGCTCTTTGCCTCAGTTTCCTCAACTGTAAAATGGGATCATAATAGCACCTACCTCCAAGGGTTGTTTGTTGTAAACAGTATTTGTAAAGTTCTTAGTAGAGTGACTGGAACATAGTAGGTGCTGTATAAATGCTAACTAGTGTTATTCTTATTCCATTGCACATATGTGCAAATGCTTATTTCCCTGAGTTCCACCAGCCTCCGCTTTCATGGTAACAGAAATCACAGAGGTGAGCCACCATGACTAGCCACTAGTATTTAATTTGGTTTTGTAGTAGAGTGGAAAACATGTTGGGGGTTAGTAAGACTTAGGTTAAAAAACTACCTAAAACACTTAACACAGTTGTGTAATCACAAATAAGTCACTTAAACTCTCTGACCCTCAGTTTTCTCATTTGTAAAAGGATAATAATTGTAGTGCCTACTGCTCAGAATTGTTGTAGGATCTGCACGTAATTAAAGTATGTGGAGTGCTTGGAATCCCTTAAAGTGCTATATAAATGTCAAGTCATGTTGTTACTAACTGTATAGACTCAGATATCTTTCTTGGCATCTTGTAAGCTCTTTGAGGGGAGGAACTGTCTTTTACCTCTTTTTTTTTTAATATCCCCGGCCCGTAATACAGTGCCCAGAGCAAAATCGGTACTTAATGAATGTTTATTACTTGATTTATTATTAATGTCAATTACAAGAACATGGTTTACTTGCATTGTTGTGTCTCTGTCTACAAATGTACTTCTTGCCACACAAAGACATTTCAGAATGAAATTTTATCGAATTGTCCAATAATCAATATTGTAAACATGATTGTTTGCCAGGTCTTAAAATGGGTGTGGAGGGCAACAATAGAATTAAGTAAATAAATGAAATCACATATTTTCTTCTGCCTCTGTCCTCCTGGGTGTTACAACATTGATGATCATCCCACTAGGAAATAATTATATCTTGTAAAAATCCAGGAGGATTTTCAATCTTTTGGCTTTCATATGATTAATATATGCTTGTGGGCTATTATAGAAAAGCATGAAGTCTACAACTCATAGATGAATTCAAATGAAGCTATGAAAATTGCTTTTCTTTATTAGAATGTTTTCATCACTTTGGGGGCATGTTATTGATGCCAGATGTTGCATTTTTTTTTCCTTTAAAAGAGAAAGAAAGGAGTATTTAACCAGTCACAGTGAAACCCCCACTTGAAATTTGGCCCCATTCCCCAAAAAGTGTGTTGCTGCTGTCCATTGCAACATAACTCATTGTCACCTCCTTGGTGGTCCTCAGAACTACAAATTGTGAGGTCGATGGAACACCCCAATCAGCTTTTATCTATAAGGAGGAAATGTAGTTTGGTTGAGTGCTCTCATTTAATTAACTTGTGATTTAAACAACAGCCTTCTTGTAGTTCTAATGTAGTCAGAAAAAAAATCTTTCTTAAACTTGGTCATGGGGATAAAGATTTCTTTCTTTGCCTTCCAGATTCAAAAATGAAGAACACATTTATATTCTAGAAACATATAAGAATGATTGGGAGTTGTAGGTAAATTCTTGAACAAAAAAATCCAATTTATTAAGTTCTTAGTTGAGAGGCAGGATCAATCAATGAGTATTTATGAAGGAAAGGAGGCACCTACTATGTGCTTTACAAATATCTCATTTTATCTTCACAAAAACCCTGGGGGGTATGTGCTATTATTATTCCCATTGTGAAGTTAAGGAAACAGAGTCAGGCAGAGGTTAAGTAACTTGCCCAGGGTCACACAGTTAGGAAATGTCTGAGATTGGATTTAAACTCAAGCATTCCTGACTCCAGGCTCAACACTGTACCCACTGTGGCACCTAGCTGCCTCAACTGGAGTTCTTTCCATAGCCAGACACTGGGAACAGAGGTACAAAAAATAACATGATCCCTACTTTCATATTCTGTTGAGGAAGACAAGTCCATATATAAATGCATATATGTATATATACATATATATGGAGCATAATATAATAAAGACTAGTTTGATGAAAATGATGGGAAAATTCAGAAACTGCTGAACAAAAAACAAGAACTTCACAGGATATACTAGCAGGATAGTTCATCCACCTCTAAGAAGGCAGCATTTAATTGCATCAAAAGCAAAGTACAAGAAAAGTTTAGAGAAATACAGGATTCCTGGCTCAGTAAGAATGCAGATGAAATTCAGTTTTATGCTGATAGTAACAATCCAAAGTGCTTTTATGATTCCCTGAAAGCTATTTATGGACCAAAAACCTATGGTGCATCACAACTACTCAGTGCTGATGGAGACACATTGATTAGTGATAAGGACATGATCCTAGAGAGATGGGCTGAACACTTCCATGCTGTTCTCAACAGACCATCATCAATTAATACTGAGGCCTTTGACCATTTACTTCAGGTTGAAGCCAGTCCCTCCTTAGCTGAGCTTCCAACTGAAGAAGAGGTTTTGAGCACCATTAGGCACCTTTCATGTGGCAAAGCACCTGGTACCGATTCTATTCCAGCTGAGATTTACAAGGTAAGGGAAGGCACAGAAAAGCCAACTGAAATTTTCGAGGTTATATGGCAAGAGGAGGTTATCCCCCAGGAGTTCAAGGATGCCTCCACTGTCCATCTCTCTAAAGGTAAAGGGAATAGGTTGTCCTGTGACAATCACGAACGACTCTCTCTCTTAGTCATTGCTGGCAAAATTCTTGCTAGAGTCCTCCTTAATAGGCTGATCCTTCACCTGGAAGACAGTCATATACTTGAGAGCCAGCGTGACTTCAGAAAGGCCCAAGGAACAGTTGATATGGTGTTTGCTGCCTGACAATTCCAGGAGAAATGCCAGAAGCAGAACAGATGTCTGTATATAATGTTTGTAGATCTGACCAAGGTCTTTGACACTGTTAGGCAGGAGGGATTATGAAAAATTATATCAAAATTATATCATCAGTATTGCATGTCAATTTCATGATGGCGTGTTTGCCCAGGTTTTGGATAGTGGACAATGCTCTCGTGCCTTCCCAGTCACCAATGGAGTGAAACAGGGCTGTGTGCTTGCTCCCATGCTTTTTAACATGATGTTCTCAGCCATGTTGTCAAATGCTTTCAATGAGGATGAGCATGGCATCAAGGTGAACTACTGTACTGATGGCAAGTTCTTCAATTTGAAAAAGATACAACAAGCCAAGAGCAAAGTAGAGGGACTGTTGGTGCATGATTTTCTGTTTGCAGATGATTATTCACTCAAAGCAGCCTCTGAAGCTGAGATGCAACAAAGTATGTATCCAATCTCTGCTGTCTATGCTAATTGTGACCTAATAATTAATACCAAGAAAACACAGGTACTCCATCAGCCACCACCACCCATCCATACATGGAACCATTGGTTACAACAAATGGAGAAGTTTTGAATGCTGTGAATAAGTTCACTTACCTTTGTAGTGTACTTTCCAGGGATGTACACATTGACAATGAGGTTGATATACGCATTGCCAGAGTTAGCTTGGTGTTTGAGAGGCTCTGAAGAAAAGTTTGGGAGAGAAGAGGTATTAGACTGACTACCAAACTGAAGGTCTACAGAACCATTGTGCTGACCGCATTGTTGTGTGCCTGTGAAACATGGACACTCTACCAGTGCCATGCCAGGAAACTAAATCACTTCCATTTGAACTGTCTTAGGAAGATTCTGAGGATCCCCTAGTAGAAAATGGTACCAGACACTGAAGTCCTTGCTTGATCTGAAATGCCAAGCATTCAAACTATGCTTCAGAGAGTATAAGTCTGATGGTCAAATGCAAAATGTATGCTTGCCAAAAAGACTATTTTATGGAGAACTCGCATGGGGCAGAAGATCACATGGTGGTCGGAAGAAGGGATACAAGGACACTCTTAAGGTCTCTCTCAATAATTTTGGATTTGACTGTGCAACATGGGAGACACTGTCACAGGACCGCTCAGCATAGTGTGCCCACATCAGAAAGGGTGCCATGCTCTATGAGCAAAGCAGAATTGAAACAGCACAAAGTAAATGTAGGATGCATAGATGTGGAGTATCTACCCCAAATATTCACATGGCCTATCTGTGCCCAGCCTGTGGTAGAGCATTCTGAGCTTGTATTGGTCTTATCAGCCACATTTGGATACACTGAAATTTCACTTTATCATGGTGATGTCATTTTGATCCTCTTCGAGAACTAAGGACCACAACCAACCAACATAATATAAGGTGAATAAATACAAATATGTATATTTAATTGTTAAATACAAGGTGATTTTGGAGGGAGGACAAAGAAGATGTCATGTTGTGTATGAAGAACAGAGGGCTCAGTTTGGCTGTATCTCAAACTGAGGGAAGGGTGAGTAAAATGTCTGATGGAGGTGTGAAGATAGATTGAAGATGAGCTTCTGTAGGACATTAAAAGCTAAATAGGGAAGTTTCTATTTGTCCTTAGTGGCAATAAGAAGCCACCAGAATTATTTGAGTAGGGGAGTCACATGATTAGATCTATGCATAAGGAAAATTAATGTGGCAGCTCTGTGTAGGATGGATGGGAGAAGGAAGAACAAGGCAATTGAACCTAGTTGTTGAACTGTATAGGTGGAGGGAATTCCCACAATGGGAATTCCCTACAGTGATTAAAATTGAAGGTCCAGGTAATTCCCCAGTCCCCTCCTCTCCTCCCTGCCACTCCTCCAACAAACCAAACCAAATCAAATAGCACTGACCTATTACATCTTGCCTTATGGATAGTATGTCTTTTGGTGCTCAACAGTGCCAGTGACTCAGAATCCACAAATGATTTGGCTGGCTGTCCCTTTGTAAAGGAAGCAATGTGGCACTGATCCTATCCATAACCTGTACAAGTCTTGAATGGAGCTCCCCTTTACTTCAAGTCAGTACAACCTTTAGAATGGTTTTTCTCTGCCATCAGCTAGAGGAAGTTTGCATTTGGTATCTTAGCATGGTTTCTTCTTGACTCTATTTTGTTGCTTGTGTTCACATTATTGTCTGGCCCATGGTACTGCACTGTATGATGGTTGAGCTTCTCTGTGTGTAGCAGCAAATGCCTGCTCCTGTGGAGCGTTGTGCTGACGTGGATGGAGAGCCTTCTGTATGCTGGGATTGCCTTAGACTTTGAAGTGAATAGAATTTCGATTGCCCTTCACTAAGTACTTTACAGACCATTGTACTGACTGACATGCCTTTCCTCAGCATGAATATAGCAGTGCCCTCAGACAGTAGGGCAGCAGAGGAGGAGGATGTCTCATATCCATCCTTTTGAAATTGTTCCCGTTGCTGTCATTTCACATGAATCTCCTACATGAAATGTTGCCATGTTATCCCAGACACCCTTCTCCATATATATGCAATACCCTTTCTCCATATATATGCATGTACACGTATGTGTGTATATACATATATGTATATACACACATACGTGTACATACATATATGTGTGTGTACATACATATACATATATACACACATATGTAATGCTTTGTACCTCCCTTTAAGGGCAGTTAAGTGGCAGCACTGGGCCTGGAGTCATGAAGACCTGAGCTCAAATCTAGCCTCTGGCAATTACTATCTATGTGATCCAGATCAAATCACTTGGCCCCTTAACCCTGTTTGCCTTAGTTTCCTTATCTGTAAAATGAACTGGAGAAGGAAATGGCAAACTACTTCTATAACTTTGCCAAGAAGTCCCAATTAAAGAACATGAACAAATATCCCTTAAAGAAGCAAGCAGATACCGACTTGTATATAGACCTTATTTCCCCTATGAAGAATTTTGGAATTGAGAAGCAGGGGATTGCTGAAAAAGTGGGAAGCCAGAAGTTATGCCACATTCATCTTTTATCTCTCTCTGTGGCCTAATAAAAACAACTCATATTTCTATTGCACTTTTAAATTAGGCAAAGCAATTTTGTCACACTAACCCTTGAATAGCAGGTGTTGCAATTAATATTAACCCCATTTTATGAAGGAGAAAACAGCATCTGAGAGGACAAGGAACTTACATATGGTTGCTTAACTAATAAGTATTTGATTCAGGATTTGAACTCAGTTCTCCAAACCTCATATCCAGAACTCTATACACCTCATTTCACTGCCCAAGTATTAGGTGAAGAGAGGACAGCTAGCTGGAGAGTATGACAGGTGAGTATAGCTGGAGTAGAACTGTTTCAAGTGTTTTTTTCAGTTGTTTCAGTCAAGCCTGACTCTAGGACTTAATTTGGGGACTTCTTGGCAAACATATTGGAATGGTTTGCCATTTTCTTCTCCAGCTCATTTTATAGATGAGGAAACTGATGCAAACAGGGTTAAGTGACTTGCCTAGGATCACACTTGGACAAGCTACCATTAGAAAATGGCAGCTTAAATTTCTCAGACCTAATTATAATCAGTGTCTTGTATGATAAAAGGTTTTTGAACCCAAGTCTTTATGGACTGAACCAGCTTGCTGGCCACTAAACCTTACTGCCTCTCAAATTGGAGACATATTTAAAAGCTAAACAGACTGGAGTTTCACAACTGCATAGACAGTACTCTTTTTCTCTTTACATAACAAATTGTTCGTGTCTCTTTTCATTTGTAAAGTTTATGATAATAAGAAGGTGAAAAAATTAATCCCTTTGTGCAACATCTCTCCTCCCATCATAGTCTTCCAGTAGATAACATGGATTACCGAGTACCAAAAACAGTGTTGCTCTAGGACTTAGTCCAAAATCCTTCTTACCTTTAGAAATTATAGGGATCCTGAACAATAGAAGCTACTCTTTCTGCTCCCTGGCACACACGAATAAGGTTATACCTATTTAAATAGACAATGTAATGTTTCCCTCAGCCTAACATATTCATTGGAGTGCAGACAAATTCTCCAGAGGTTACAGATCTGCATGCTGTCCCTGAGGGCCTGAGCTATTCACATTAACTGGCAGAGTTGTACAAGGATCTGATGCCAGACAGCTGCAATGACTACAGAGTCACTGAAAATAGGAGGCACATGTTTATCTTCAATGACATCAGCATTCTATTATGGAGGAGATAGCAGAACAACACATGGGAGGGACTGGGTGAAGGTGGAAATAAGGAGTGGCTGAGGAACCAAGGGGAAAAACAAGGGCTGGGGACATTCAGAGGTCTTGGGACGTGGATAAATGTTTTAACTTTCATAAGGGCTGCCTTTTGATATATAGCAAGTGATACCTTTTAGGACTATATTAACATTTCTACTTTGATAACAGGATAATGATATTTGAAGGCAGAGTTTGAAAATATCAGATCTTATTACCATTCTTACATGTTGATGAAAAACTATAATCAATCAATCAATGTGGATTTATTAAGTGCTTGTAATATGCCAGGCACTGTGCTAAACAGTGTGGGAGGTCCAAAGACAAAAATAAAGTAGTCCTTACCCTCCAGGATATTCTAATAGCAAGACAAAGTGGAAATATATAGATATGTACAAATACATGCAAGGTGATCTGGTGGGAATGGGATGGGGAAAAGAGTAATCTTTAAACTCAAGGAATTTACAGTGTGTGTGTGTGTGTGTGTGTGTGTGTGTGTGTGTGTGTGTGTGTGTGTAAAAGTTATAACATTCACAGAGAAGTAAATACAACATATACGTAAAATAAATGCAATGCTGCATATATGTAAAATAAATGAATGGTGGAGGAAACTTAACACCTGGGGATATCAATCAGGAAAGGCTTCTTCAAGAAGGAAGGGATGTAGAGGTTCTCAGAGATGGAGGTGAGGATGTAGTGTATTCTAGACAGGGAGGAAAGCCCATGCAAAGGCATAAAACTGGGAAATGGAATGTTTCTCTAATTTGACTGAAAGGTAGATTATGTGACAAGCAGTAATGTATAACCATCCTGGAATGATGAGCTAGACCTAGACTGGTAAAGGGTTTTACATGCCAAACAGAAGAATATTCATTTTAGTCAAAATAATGAGAAGTCATTGAAGCTTCCTGAGCAAGGTCAGAGCAACACTTTAGGAATCTCAGTTTGGTACTATGTGGTGGTAAACTGGCAAAGGAAGGTGGTTGTATATGCACCAAATAGAAGGCTTTTGCAATAGTCCAGGTGAAAGTAAAGAGAGCTTTCAGTAGGGTGGTTCTGGTGGGAATAAAGAGGATAAAATCAGAAATATTGAGGAAGTAGATTATTTGATTACTGATTATATATGGTCAATTATTCTTTGTCCTCTTTTAAATTGCTGTTACTTTAGCTTTGATACCACTGACATTTCGCTTTAAAAATTCTCCCCTCCAATTACCTTCCACACCTTTCTTTGTACCAAATAAAAATATTCAAGCAAAGTTACTTGACAGGGCCACCATGTCTGGCAGTGAATAGTAGGAGGGAGATGTGTTTCATGATCAGTTATCCATGATTTCTTTAGTTTTTCCCTACCTTAATCAAAAAGAACCTTATTGATTTTTATGTACTATTTGAGAGAATGGATGTAGACAGGATACAGGTTTTGCTTAAGGTCACTAAGTTAATGAGTACTCTAGTACTGCTTCTGGTAAAGTCAACTTTACCTGGGCAATAGCTCTCCACAGCTGTTCCTTCCTCTATTCCCACTGCCACCATCCTACTAGAGATATTTATGCTGATGTTTTATCAGATGCTAAATCCATTAGCTTTCCTTAGTTCTCGTCCCCATCCATTCTTTGAAGCTTTTGACACCGTTGGCCAAAGCCTCCTTCATACTCTTCCTCCCTTGACTTCTGTGACAATACTCTTCTTGTCCTTCTCCAGAATCCCTTTCTCCTTCCCAGTTGCTGGTTCATCATCTTTCCTCTACTTGGGAGTGTTGCCCAAAGAAAGAAAGAAGGAAACAAACATTGATGAAGAGTCTACTATGTGCCAGGCACTGTGCTAAGCACTTTTACAAGTATTTTCTCACTTGATCCTCACAACCCCGGGAAGGGGATATTATTGTCTTCATTTTACTGTTGAGGAAGCTAAGATGTGCAGAAATTCTATAATTTGCCCAGGGTCACTCTGCTAGTCAGCATCTGAAGGCAGAGTTGAATTCAGAGCTGATTCTAAGACCGGAATGCTATCCACTGTGCCACCCAACTGCCTCCTAAACCTAAAACCTGGGTTCTCTACATTTTCTTCCTTTGTAATCTTATCAATTTTCTTGCAGTCAAGTATTATCCCCATAATTTCACAAATATATTGAATTCACAGATCTTTATATCTAATCCTAAACATTCTTCTTCGTTATCTCTCACATCACTAACTACTCTTCACCCAGGGCAGTTGAATCTCAAACTCAAGCCATTATCTTTCTTTCTAAATCCACTTCTTTTCCAAATTTTTTCCTTCCTTTTTTCTATTGAGGGCATGACTGTCTTACTGGTCACCCTGATACATATTCTCACAATCTTCCTATCCACAAATCTAGCTCCAAATCCAATCATTTGCCATTAAATTTTGTTGATTCTCTATCCACAATATCCAGTTCATCCAACCTTCTCTCAACACCATGCCTGAAACACATGCCTGAAAGCTTTCCTCATTCTTGCCTCTCAGAATCCTCATCATCCTTCAAAATTTAACTCAAGTTCCTTCTCCTCTCCTAAGCTTCCCCTGATCCAAATCTCATCATCCCCTTGCCTCAAAACATCTTTCTTATATGTCCTCCTCTAAACAAAATTGGAAACCATGAGGAAGAATCTCAATTGTCCCTGACTCCTTAGCAACATGTAAATCTGCCCCCTCAATCAACCTCTTTGTGAACCCTACAAATGTAGTTTTACTTGTAACCTGACTTAGTTTACTTACAGTCTGTTTAACTAGGTTTGTTTATGTATGAGATTAAGACTCTGTTTAACTAAGTTTGTTTAATTTTTATGAGATTGAAGAAAAAATGGGATTATGGATCTGTCTTTTCTTTAACTTTTATTGCCTAAGAAGAAAATATGACCTGATGAGTACAATGTCAAAGATCCATTTCTTTGTCACTATGACATAATTTCCTTTATGAGAGGTCCTGTTAGAATCCTGATGAATGTTCAGATTTTTTTTGTCTGAGATATGAACCTATGTTTAAACATAATAAGAAAACATAGGTTTTGCTACCTCTATAATTTCTGAGTTATGGTAAACCAATTTCAGCAACAGTTACTACCACATGAACTCAAAAAGGAGGTATTTCTCCCATAACAAAGGTAACCTTATTGAGGTTATTCAGTAAGTAATTAATGCTTGTTGAATTAAACTGAATTGAATTACCACCTGCCAGAACTATCTCAATAGCCTCCTAACAAGTCTTCCTACATGTCCTCTGGCAGTAAATTGGCAAGAGTTCTCTGGATTCAGAGTCCCTGATTTCTCAATCTCTGCACTCTTTTGTTCTCATGCAAATAGGTTGGGGAAGAAGAAGGCACAAGAAAAAAAAAAACTAAACTCGCAGGACAAGGTCATTATCTTCTTTCTGCCTTTCTGAATTCCTAGTCTTTCATGTATATGTGTATGTGTATGTGTATGTATGTATAAGTGTGTATATATGTATAGACACACATACATGTGTGCCTATACATAGACATATACCTACATGCATAATACATATTTTATACATATACACATGTGTGCATGCATATACACATATATGTACACACATTACTATATACATATGTACACATATATGTGTGTGTGTATGTATATATATATATCTGTATTTGGCAAACTTTTCTGGTTTTGAGAGGCCCTCTTAAGAGGTGGTCATTCTGTAATTCGATTACATGGCCTTTAAATTGCCAATAGGAAAAAAGTTAGATAAAATTGTTAAACTGGATACTCTGAAGAACTAGATGATTTACAGAGCATCTTCTATCCTCTTATAGCATGAAGTGGAAAGAGCACTCTCCCGTTCAGCAATCTCCAGTAGCTTCCTACTGCCTTTAGCATACATATAGTTTAGCTTTTAAGACTGTTCCCAACTTAGCCCTAATCTGTTTACATTATTTTCCTTTCTTGGACTCTACAATCCACACAAACTTACATCTCTACAGAGAGCATCTTTTGTCCTTATGTCTTTGCACTGGCCATGGCCCTCACCTGGAATGCCCTACCTCCTCAACTCTGCCTCCTAGTATTCCTCCCTTCCTTGAGGTATCATATTCTTCCTGAAGCCTTTCCTGATCCTCAACTCCTAGCACCCTTCCTCACATGTTGGGTTTATTAATATTTATTGCCTTTAAAGTATAGTTATTCAGTATATTCATATATGTGTATTTGTTGTTTCCTCCATAAAATACAGCCTCCCTAAGAACATGCGTGTTTTCATTTTTGTAATGCAGTGCCTACATTGTAGGAGCTTAACGAATCCATGATCATTGATGAGCTGATTGGATTTTGAATCAGGAGACTTCGGTTAGAATCTTGGCTTGACCACTTAGTTAGTTGTATGGCCTTTATCAGGTATCTGAACCTTAGTATCCTCATCTATAAAATGCAGCTAATAATATTTCTTCACAGGGTTGTAAAAAAGAGAGAGAAAGAGATCTGTAGACCTTCAAGTAACATGTAAATGTGAGTTTTTAGTGTATCAAAATAATACTAAAATTGTTATCTCCCATATGTTGTAACCTCCCCTTACAGATTTCACATAGAAACAGGAAATATTCACAATATGCACATAATATCATACTTCTCTAATGAATCTCTAATGCTTTTTTTGTTATTTCTATTTGTATTTTTTCTTATTCTTAACCTAGAATGTAAGTTCCATGAAGGCAGAAACTATATCTTATTTGCACTTTGCATCTTTTCTAGTGACTAGCACAGAATGTCAGACTAGTAAAAGCCTTACGTAGCATCTAATCCAACCAATGCTTCAGCAAAAAGCACCCTCTACATACCAAAAGACTGGGCATATAAATTTTCTTTAGAGTGGGGGATGAGGGAGGAAAAAAATAAATTCACATGATAACTTTGTTGTATTTTTAAAAGGAATCACAAGTTGTACATAGTAGATTTGTACTTTTATGTGTAATCATCTTTTTAAAAAAATCATACTATGCTATGGAAATGCTTGTTTTATTCCATAAATTAAAAACAAATTAAAATTTAAAAAAGACATTCATTAAAAGAGAAAACACTCTCACAGGCAACTAATTCTGTTTTGAGATAGTTCTAAATTTATGATATTTGGCCCACCATTCTAGTATGTAATGATCTTTTTTGAATTCTGACTCTATCATCCAATGTTATCCATCCCTTATGGTTTGGTTTCATTTGAAATCTGATAAACATGCCATCAATGTCTTTATGTGAGTCATTAATAAAAATGTTAACCGTAAGACCCAGGAGAGATCCCTATGGTCCTACACTAAGGACCTCCTTTCAAGCTGGCATTCAACCACTAATGACTACTTTTTTTGGATCTGGCCTTCTAACCACATAATTATAGTACTGTCTGGATGATATCATTCCATGTTTTCCCACAAGAATAATAGTAGCTAGCACTTATAAAGCATCTTAAGGTTTATAAAGCACTTTGCAAAGCTTGTCTTATTTTATCTCCACAATAAGCTTTGGAAATAAGTACTATTATAATCCACCCTTTACAGATGAAACAACTGAGGCAGACAGAGATTAAGAGATTTGCCCAGGATCACATGGCTAGTAAGTATTTGAGGCAATATTTGAACTCAGGTCTTTCTGACTCCCAATTCAGTGATCTTTCCATTTTATGACCTAACTGACTAGCTTGAGAATCTTTATCAAATATTTTGTAAAACTGAGATAAAATATATCTACAGTATATCCCTTTTGAAGAAAATAATATTAATACTGTATTCTATGTTGTAGGCATAAATCTGACAGAACCAAACTAGTTTAATATTAATCTAATGTCATGATCCATTTCTAGCTGAGAGAGAGAGAGGGAGACAGAGAGAGGGAGACAGAGAGAGAGAAGGAACCAAACTGGCATAGTTCCCCTATGCCCTGACAATCAATACCTCAATACTTACTGAATGTAAAAGGGTGGCTCATATTATAAGAGCTTCAGGTGATACGCAAGTCAAGGATCTTAACTCATGCTGAGGTAATCTTGGTTAAATTCTGGTTTGCAACCTTAATCAACATTCCCATTTTTCATATTTCTAAGGCTTAGTTACATCTTTTAAAGGTCTTTTACAACAGACTAATAGCACTTCCTAATATTTTCAGCTGAAGTAAAAAAAAATTTTAATATGCTTTTATACCCCAATCTACTAGTCTATTACCATCATCAAAAAAAGGAAATGGAGAGACTACACAACCTGTTATTGACAAAGCCATATTAGCTCTTTGTGATCACATCCTCCTTTGCTAGATGTTTGTTAATGGCCCTTTTAATGACATATTCTAGAATTTTGCCAGGAATTGAAGTCATTCTCACTGGCCTGTAATTTTCAAGCTGCAAATTTTCTTTTCTCTTTTTGGAAAATCAGGAAATTGCCATTCTGCAATCTCACTGGCAGTCCTTACAGGGTTATGTAAATAGTAGGTAATTAATAAATGTTTGTTGACCTCAATTGTAAGGATATTTTTTAGCTCTATTTATTGCATACTTGGAGTCTAGATTACTCTTCAGCTGAATTTGTTTAAAATTAGAGTTGCCCTTAAAAAGGAAGTTGCATTTGATAATAGCTACCTGAAAAAGGAAGCCTGCTCTTGGGGAGGAAATTCCAAAAGGGCCAGGCTATGTCCCTTGCTGAGACAAATGCTCTTTCTTTTTCAGGCGCAGGATTTTAATGAATTCAACCGCTTTCTTCTTTTGGTGGGATGAGATAAGCATTCACAAAATTGTATCTTATCAAGACATTGGTGGGGTACATCTTCTAAAGAGCTCTCAAGTTTTTGTTACTGTGCAGGGTAATTTAGTAGAAAAAGTTTTGGCCCTGGTATCAGGAGAGATTTGAGTTCATATCCCATTTCTGACACTCACTATGTGACCATTGGTAAACACTTAATTACTCTAGTTTCTCAATTAGTAAAAATAAAGATAATGAAGTCTTCAGTATCCATTTCATAGCTGCAATGTGACTAGATTTACTATAGCTCATATACATATATACCCTATATCAATCTTTAGTATGTGTCTGGTTACATTTTTCCCTTGAGGTCTTAGGGGTGCCCCTAAAATATGGTAGAGTTCCTCGGGTGCTGTTGGCTCAAGCCTTTATCTAGTGTGTCCCCATATCAATGACAGTGCCAGCTAGCATCTCCTCATGGTCATCAATACCAGTGATTAGGGCATCACTATCAATTTAGCCATTAAATTTCTGTTCACTATTACTAACCAATTAATATCAATTACATACAAAGGGATATTTCCTAAAAAGATATAGCAAGAAATAAAGTACAAAAATGTTTCCCCAAAACAGGGAAACTCTTCCTACTTCACCTCAGTCTCTGGGGAAAATGAGTTCATATTTAAAGCCAGTCAGTAGTTCTTCCAGTCATTGAATTGGCTTATCCAGTGGGATAAAACTACTCTTTTATTTGTAGGACCCACAGTTTCAGAAGCTGTAGATTGATTCATTGTTCAGCGTGGGCTAAGCAGGTTATTCCTCCTCAATGAGCTGAGCTGCTGGCAAATGCTACTGGCTCTTCCAGCCTTTCACAGCTTGGAAGATTGTTCCCTCTTCAGTCGTCTTTTACTTAAGATCATGAAATTATAAATTCAATAAGACTAGTAAAGCCAAGGGTTTATGAACAGCCAGGTTGGAGACATTAAGGCCAAAGCCTCTCTTCCCATCTTCCCCCAATGACAGAGGTCAGTCTGACCTGTTCATAGTTTCTGTATGACTCAGAAGCCATTTCAAGGGTTTTTACTCACTCTTCCTTTGACAGTCACGAAATGGTAAAAGAATGTTTACTCATGTTCTTAGCTGAGGTTGAAGCCCTTCCATTACACATCATCTTCTGCTTCCAAAAGCAAACTTACTAAGCATCTCGTGGGCAGACCACTGTGCATGAGGACTGGACTCCTCCCCACCTCACTGACCAGGCATATTGTGAGGCTTAAATGATACAAGTCATAATAAGTGCTATTTTAAAAAATGTCAGTTCTTATATTCATGTTTATGTAATTCAGCTTTTAGCTTTAGAGAAACCTTTGTAATTGAAGTCATTTTAAAAAATCTGATTTCAATTCTAGTTCTACATAAGTTGTGCCTGTCCCAATCCCTAGTGCTGAATAAGGAGATATCTCTTTGGCTCTAGACTTTTTGGTTGACATCTAGTTGCCCTTGGGGTATTGATTTTCTTGTGCCCCTGCTCAGAGCAGCCCAGGGCCTGGGTCAAGGTTTTACTGTGCGTCCTACATCAGCACATTTCACACTGGTCCAAGCAAAAGGGGAAAGTGTATAGAGTGACATCAGTTCTAGGCAAAATCATTACTATGGACCCTCTTTTTTTTCCAATCGTATCCATACACTCGTCCAATCAATTGTTAAGCCCCAGAACTAAGAAGGAAGTACACAAGTAGTGTGATAGAGGATAGAACAGAAGATTTGGAGTCAGAGGAGATGGGTCCCTATCCCTGCTCTACTGTTTAATACCCATGATAGGATCAATGACTTGACATTATCTGGTAAACTCCATCTCTCTCTCCATGCATATTAAACTAGCTCTTTTTCTAAAAGGTAAGAAAATCATGACCAAGATTTGACTGGCCCATGGGACTCAGGCATTTTCCTGATTCCTCAGTGACTTTTTAGTCACCTAAGCATATAAAAAAGCCTAGAGTTGGAAAAACATAAGACTTGGCAAATATCCCCAAGGAACCACACCTTGCCCCAATGACCCGGATGATATAAAGGTTCACTAAAGAGACAAGAGGGAGATGTCTACCTGAGTTAAGTGCAGCAACCTTAATGAATATCCCTTTTATGTTATACCTAAGTAGACCTCCTTTTGTTAACTGTGGAATGACCTATGAGTACCTGCCAGGCCTAGTCCATAAGTATAAGTCCATTAGTCATTTATGTTAGCACATCTCAACTGAATCCTTATTTCTTAAAAGTTTCTCTTCTGTTCTTCCCTATTTTTCATTAAAATTGCCAAGAGTGGCTTCCTTTCTCCTTTCTCTCAACCCTTTAGTTTCCAAGACCACATTTTCAGTGGAAAGAAGGACTTGGTTGCTCGCACTGATTGGAGGAACAGGGGATCACAAACTATGCTTCTAAAGAGATGAAGGATGCCAGATCTTACGGTGTCCTGCCACAACATCCTTGAGACTCCTAAGTACTGCCAACTGACCTGCTGAGATATCCTAGTGACCCCTATAGCTGAATCCTGTTAGATATGCTTTGTTCCCCAATTAGAGTACAAGCTCTGTCTCTGTCTCTGCCTCTGTCTCTCTCCCTCTCCCCACTCTTATTCATATCCCTAACAGTTAGCACAGGATAGGTGACAGGTTGTCTCCGTGCTTGGAATTCACTCACTCTTTACATATACTTCTTAGAAGCTCTATATTCAGTTGAAACCTACCTCAGTTATAGTTAGGTAGCACAGTGGATAGAATGCTGGGCCTAGAGTCAGGCAGGCCTGAGTTCAAGTCTGGTCTCAGACAATGCCTACCTGTGTGATCTTGGCAAGTCACTTAACTTCTCAGTGTTCCAAGCAATTTTCTGACTCTAAGTTGTAGATCAGGAACCACTCTACCTTGCTCAGTATTCTCATATAAAGATGTTTTTTCAATAAAGTCATGAAGTCACCCCTTTCCCCATCTCCCTCATTCCTCCTTATCTTCTACTTATATACATGTTGTTTCCCCTGCTAGAATATAAACTCCCTGGGGTTAGGGACTCATTCTTTTCTTTGTATTTCCAGAACCTAGCACAGTACCTGGCACATAGTAAGCACCTTAAAGATGCTTATTTATTACCTGTATGACCTTTGGGAATAATGACAATATCTATTTGGTGCTTTAAGATCAATAAAGTACTTTCTACATGCTATCTCATTTGCACCTCACAACAACCCTAAGACCCTTCACCCCTCTGACACTGTTTCTTAATTTATAAAATGAGAAGGTTTGAACTCGACCTCTGAGGTCCTTCCTAGCTCCAAATCTATATTCCTATGATCTTAAGAGCAGTTTTTAATCTAATATTTGTAAAGGGATTTTGTTCATATGCAAGGGGAAATGCGCTAAATCCCCAGAACACTTCTTTTCAGGGTGTGTTACAGCCCTCATTAGGATTAACATTGGTGATGTTGACAAAAACGAGAAGTCTGCTAAACAGTCAATGAGCTAAATACTCGTTTTACCAAGTCCTCTAAAACAATCAGAGAATTAAGCTGATTCTCTTCCAGCTTCTGATTGAAAACCAACCACACTTGAACAGTTTTCTTTTGTTTTTCTTACAGCCCCAGGCAGAAGATTCTATAGCCAAGCTGTCATTAATACAAATGTTAATTTAACTTAATCACAGAGAATGTGTGTTTGGGTTCTTTCTTTTGGTTTTAGGAGCCGTTCTGTGGGGATTCACAGGCTGCCCGTAATGGACTTGTCAAACAGAAAGCAGCAAAGTCACTCGAGGGTAAAATCGCACCAAGTCTATGCCTCCTATTGAGGGTTCTGCCATCACCCATGATTTGGAAACATTGGCATTTGCCAACACATGGTGTTTGGTGTCAAGTAGATTGTTATTTATTCATTCAGTCATGACTGACTCTTTGTGACCCCATGGACCATGGGACATCAAGCACTTCTATCCTCTCCTACCTCTCTAAGTCTGGCTCAAGTTCATGTTCATTGCTCCCATGACGTTATCTAGTCATCTCATCCTCTGCCATACCTTTTTACTTTTGCTTTCAACTTTTCCCCAACGTCAGGGTCTTTTCCAATGAGTCCTGTCTTCTTATTATGTGACCAAGGTGTTTAAACTTCATCTTCAGTATTTGACTTGAATTAATTTCTTTAAGAATTGACTGATTTGACCTCCTTGCTATCTAAGGAACTCTTAAAAAGTCTTCTTCAGCATTACAATTCTAAAATGTCAATTCTGTGGATCTCAGTTTGCCTTATAGTCCAACTCTCACAGCCATACATTGTTACCAGAAAAAAAATCAAGTAGGTTAGTATTTCTCAAATAGGAGAGAGTCCAGTCAAAGGCCTTCAGTACACTGAGTGAATCTTCTGTGGAACATTTGTAGAAGGGCATGTATCAGAATCACATAAAATGAGAAGGCGTAGTGTGGGGAAGTGAGTAGGAGACTCTAACTGGCAGAGGAGCATACATATGGTCCTCTCTCCTAGGAAGGTAGACTTGTCACCCTGGGATGCTAAGTTCTGTTAGTAGAGATCGTGTCTTTTGGTGCCAGCAACCAGTATATCAATCAAATTTCTGACCATTTCTGAACCATGCCATCATGTTTATAACAATTTCTTCTCCTCCCCTCCACTCCCCCCTTCCCCCGTGTTGTCTTTCCCTGTTGAAATGTATGCTATTTGAGGAAAGGGACTGTTTTCCGTGTTTTTATTTTTATCCCCAGAGCTTGGAACCATCCATCCATGCATCTATTCAGCTATTCATCTTCTATACCTGCATCCTGATACTTTTTAAATGAGGAGTTGGATTTGATATTGTCACATCATTTCTTGACCGGTTTTGTCCTTACAATTAGAAAGTCTGAAGAAAAAACTTGTTTGAGCAGTGTGTTTTCCAATGTTACCTGATCAATCTGAAAATCGCTAAGTTTGTGCTGAGGAATACCCTATACCATGCATCTCATGCCTTCCTTCCTACTCAACGGTTTGCTCACCTACCTATCTGTCTTAACGTTTCATCACAATTACAGCAATCAGTAGTAACCTGTCTTTCTCTTTCTCTACTCCACTTCAACTTTCCTTGTTAAAAATTAACAAAAAGGACTGAGGAAGCCAGGGACTTGGAACACGTCAATGCTATTTTGGGGACAGTCTTGACGTTTTGGGAAATGGGGTGCCAGATGCTCGAAGAATTAAGAATTTGACTTCAAGCAGGGACTAAAGATTGAACTCACCATTTAGAAAACGATGTGTCCTCACTGTTCTATCCATTTGTTGTATAGCTATAACCTGTGAAGAGTGAAGTCAAACGCTGGGGAAGCAGAGGCACGGAGGACGTAAGTGTAGGATGAAGCAAATGGTGGAGACCTAGGGTGGGGCTCAACCAAAGTACAGTAGGGATACTGCTCTGGTCTCTGATGATTGCACCAGGTATGATACTAGGCTTTAGCAATATGAACATGGTGTGATGAGTTTCTTTTAAGCCATTAAGAGCATTATTACAACTTGATAGGTGTTATTTCTATGTAACTTTTGCCAAATCATTCCTTTTTTTCAAAAAAAAAAAATTCAGTTTATGGATGTCTTTTGTTTTTTCATACCACAATTCTTTCTAAGCATCATTCCCTCACCTGAATTGAATCCTTTCTTATAATAAAGAAAATCATTTAAGCAAAACTGAACAGAAGACACTATCATATTTGATACAATATATATTCTATATTCGTATTACACTGCCTTTTGACGGAGAGGAGCAAAATGAGTTTCACCATCTATTCTCCAGAACCAAGACTGATCATAGTATTATTCTGAGTTTGGCTGACTCTTAATATTATTTCCATTTCCATTATGGTAATCGTATTCTAATTCTACTGATTGTTCCTAAAGGTAACATAATATAGTAGATATGTTGGGTATGTGTGTTCGTCCTTTGTTGCCAAAGACCATGCCATCAGAGAAATAACAACACGACTTACACTTGACTTTGTTTTGAGTGAAGGAGGGCTGTGCAGGTCACCAGCCTCACTTCTCCTCCACACCCATGTGAATCCAGTGACCAGATATTCTTCAGGATGAGTGAAGATGACCCAGGATGAGGCAATTGGGGTTAAGTGACTTGCCCAAGGTCACACAGCTAGTGAATGTCAAGTATCTGAGGTGGGATATGTTGGGTAATGTGGAGACAGGAAGACCTGGTTTCCTGAGTCTTATTTCTTATGCTTTTTTAAAGTGTGTGACCTTGGATAAATCATTTAACCTTTCCAAAACTCAGTTTTTTCATCTACAAAATTGAAGTAATAGTAATAGCATTTGTCTTGTGGAATTGTTTTGAAAACCAAATAATATAATTTCTGTAAAATAGTTTTAAACCTCAAAACATTATACAAATATGATTATTATATAAGATCACTTTATTTCAGATGAAATAGTTCATTCAATATTTCCATGTTTTTCTGAACTTTTCATATTCACAGTCTATTATGTTACAATACTTCACATTAGTAATACAATATATTGCAAGAGTAATTCATTGCATTCATGCACCCAAATTTTTTGACTATTCCTCAACTTATTGGAGCCTACTTTATTTCCAGTTTTTAGCTATCAGGGAAAGAAAGTGTTAGTATGACTGTATGTGTGTGTGTGCATTTATATGTATGCATGTATATAATGCGTATGTATGTATATATTGAGATATTGATTATTGGGAAGGAACCTTGTAATCCTTGAGCAAAATGATCAAGATAAGAATAAAGCAATGATCATTGTTCTGAAATGTTAACCCTAAAGTGTATTTTTGGCATATTATGATATTTTCTTTGTTTAAGATTCCTATAAATGTTAACTTAAATCATCTTTGGGTAGAAGGACAGACCTGAGGGCAGGAGAGAGAACTTGTGTCTCTTTCTAAGCTAGAAATAACTTGGAAACTAAATTAGTGTGTAACTTAATATAATTGCTTCTGGCAGACTTGTGCCTAAAACAGAGTACAGCAGTAATATTTTTTCCAACAATTCCAAATTGCTGTCAGAATGGTTGGATCAATTAACAGCTCTCCCAGCAGTGCATTAATGTTCCTGCCTTCCCATTACCCCTCCAAAACTGACTATTTCCATCTGTTACCATCTTCAACAATTTGCTAAGTGTGAAGTGAAACCTAAGAGTTACTTTAATTTTTATCTAATTTTTAATGATTTAGAACATAGTTTCATGTGGCTGCTGATAGTTTGCACTTCTGTAAACAAATCATATTATTTGATCATTTATACACTAGAAAATAGCTCTTGGCCTTATATATTTGCTCCAATTCCTTATATGTCTTGAATATCAGGCTTTTAGAAAAGATATTTGATGTGAAGTTTTTTTCCCATTAGTTTGTCTTCTTATTTTAATTACACTGAATTTCATTTGTGCCAAAACTTTTAAATTTTATGTCATCATATTCTATTTTATCTTTTGTGAGCATTGTTTATTCAGTTAAGATTGATTGGGCAGCATTGTAAAAGATATCTCCTTCCGTTTTCCTCTTTTTAAATATTTAGGTTACATATCCATTTAGAAATTATATTGGTATGTGATATATTATGTTGGTCTAAGATTATTTTCCAGTTTTCCTACAGTTCTTATCAAATACAGAGGTTTTCCCTCCCAATAATTTGTGTTTTTGGGACTACTGAACATGAGGTTTCTGTGGTCTATCACTGTTGGGTTGTTTTATCTATTCCAAGGGACTAGGTAAAAATGGGTTTTATATTTTTAAATACAATAAAACTTTATTTTTAAATGTAAACAAAGAAAACATTCTTATCTTGGGCATACAAAAGCAGGCTGTGGGACTGATATAGTTTGTGGACTCCTAATCTGGTCTGTTCCACAACAAGTCACTTTCGTCATTGCACAAATAATATAGAAGATGTTGAGGTTTTTGTCCATTTCTACTCACCTCATGAAGATTGTTGTGAATAAGAACTGTATAATATCATTAGATAATACTGTCATATTCAACAAATATATTACGGCTGTTCTGGTACCTCATTTGTTAGGAGAAGTGCCTATTATTAATTATTATATAACAAAGTATTGCTTTTTTCTGTGCTATGAACCTGAATCCTGGGAGAGGACTTGAGTGTTGAATATACACCCTGAAAATGCAAAGATATGGATTGAAAAGACAGTTGGGTCAGAGAGAAGCAAAAAATGTACAGGGGTCTCAGCGAATGTATATGTTTATATACGTGTGTGTGTGTGTGTGTGTGTGTGTGTGCATATTATTCTGAGTCAGCTTTAGCTCAGTCGAATTTGGGCTTGAGATTAGAATGCAATGAAATACTCATGGACCATTAAATGAAATAAAAATGATTTCATTATTAAGAAAAAATAAAAATGATCTAATGGCTAAGGTTAAATTCAAATAGAACACTATACCTCTTTCCGCATTCACTACAACAATTAGTAGCTCAAAATTTGAGAAAACTTTCAGCACCAAGGCCATACAGGCTGGCTATATGTCTTTGGAGAAAAAGAAGCCAAATGGTATCCTTACTCTCTTAAAAGACCACCATACTTTACATAAAGCAGGTGCCACACCTACAAAATATATTTAAATTAAACCATTTTTAATTATTTTTGACATTGGATGCCAAAACAACCCATCAAACCTGCTTAGTAACCATTTGCATTTAAATTCATTTGAATGTATAAAATATAAATTTTTCAGTCATTCCTAACTCATAAGTCAGCATCCTTTGCATATTTATTGTCATCGTAATATATTAATCATCTCAGTTCTGTCAATTAACTGATGGCCTACTATGTGTCAGGCATTGTACTCAGCCATCAGGGACACAAAAAGAGATAAAAGATAGTCCCTGCCTTAAGGATTTTAGAATCTAATGGGAAAATCTGGGAGAAGAATCAGGAATTTGGTGGGTATTTCAGCAATTTTGAAAGTTTTGAAATATTAAGAAAAGAAAAGCTTAGTCTTGTAGAATGCTTGCTGACAGCAGCATAAGGAGGCCAGGTCAGGTTGTGGAACCCTGGCAGTCTAAACCTCATAAAGCAACATAGAGTAACAGAGCAAGCATTAGACCTGGAGTCAGGAGAGCCTGGGGTTTTCAATCCAGGATTGTCACTTAACAGTTGCATGATTGAGGGCCCAAGTCTCTCAAGAGTTTGCGTTCTTTCATGTATAAAATGGAGATACAAATACTTGAGGTATCATTAAGTCATAAACTTAGAGCTGATGGAGCCTAGGAATAGTAACACCCCTTCATTGTGTAAATGCGAAGGTCTTGAAATGATTAAATCAACTTGTCCAAATTCAGAGGTAGCATTTAAGGGACAAGGATTTGGACCTAGGTTTTATTTTTTTTTTAATTTCAAATCCAGTGCTTTTTCCATTGTACAATCCTCTTTCCAGGGTTGTGAGGACAGTGTGCTATAAAACTTAAAACTCTTCTACCCATTAAAAAATCAAAATCTCTTAGACCTTTCTATAAGGAAGAAAATTAGGTGCTTTTGATTAAAAAATTCTCTCTCTCTCTCTCTCTCTCTCTCTCTCTCTCTCTCTCTCTCTCTCTCTCTCTCTCTCTGTGTGTGTGTCTCTGTCTCTCTTTCTCTCCCCCTCTCCCAAGATGGAAATTGCTGGGGCCACTTACTAAAACCACTCTGATCCCAAGTATTCCCCAGACTAGAAGTATTATGGCCACTCAGAGTCTTGATTCTATGACTGGCATGGGAACTTTGACCTCTACTGTTTTAACTAGGACTGCCAAAGTTTGCTGGCCCTCCTTGGATCACACAGTGGGCCTCCGCCTCCCCTTGTTCCCAGGGGCTCACCATATTCATGCCAAACAGTGTGGACACCTGATTGACTTTGCCCGGGGCAGCTCAGAATTCCTGAGCTCAAGAGATACTCTACCAGCTCTAGCCTCCTTGATAGCACTGATAACAATTAGGTATCACCATGCCTAATTTGCTGTCATTTTTAAAGTAAGCTCACCAGATAAAGTCCCTTATTTCACCTCTGGATCTGTGTGGTTTGAAAGCAAAATGACCTGTGCAGTGTATTTCCTCTCTCCACCTCCCAAACAGGTGTTAAGAAGAGTAGACATTTCTATAGCATGTTAAAGTTTGCAAAGCCTTTTACATATATCATCTCATCTGACCTCTATCATAATTGTTCAGTTCCATCCAACTCTTCATGACCCCATGTGGGATTTTCTTGGCAAAGATAAACATTTACTTCTCTAGCTCATTTTACAGATAAAGAACTAGACAAACAGGATTAAGTGACTTGCCCAAGGTCACACAGTTAGCAACTGTCAGATGCTGAATTTGACTTTATGAAGATGAGTCCTCCTGATTCCAGGCCCTGTACTGTATCTATTGTACCATATAGCTGCCTGTTAAGGTGACTCCCCCTGCCATAACACTAGGACTAATGTGTTAAAGTTTAAAACTACACCAAGACTTTTGGGACATTGCATTTTAGTTTCTGAAATTTGATTTTTGCTTCAATCTCATTGGCACAACTCATTCCTGTGTTTGAAGAGAGGAAGACCTGAGCCTCACCACACATGTTAGTGGAGATCAAATAGTGCTTAGCTTAAACAATGAGCCAGAAACATGTTTGCCTTTTTCTCATTTTATCTGCTGAAGTTTGTAGTTCACTAAATTAGCCATTTGCAAGGACAAGAGAGTTACATTTTTCTTGCTTTTATTTTCTCATTACGTTGTCTTGGGACGCCACCTCTGACAGTGAAGCCTTGTTAGCAATTCTAAATTCAAAAATATCTGGACAGCCTCTTGCTGACATAGTCTATGGTTACAGTGAGTACCTTCCTGAGAATACAGGACCCGAATGCTCTTTCATGGATGGCACCACATCGACCCCTCCTCCAAGAAAAAGAAAAAGAAAGAAAACAACTGTAGGTCATACAGTCCTTCGAATGCTGTCTTAGTCAATTAACATCCTGGTGTATTAAGGAAATTCCCAGTTGAAACAGAGAGGCATTATTAAAACAAAACATAAGCTGTGCTCCTGCATGTAAAAATTCAAGATATACACTAGAGGGGCTAGATGTGAACAGGATCTTAACTACTCAAAACTGAAGGTTATTTGGTACGTCACGAGAAAAGGCAATTTCCCCTAAGGCAATGGATCTTAATCTTGTCTTTGTATCAGCACCCAGAGGTTTCTTTTTGTTCCTATATTCTCTTAAAAAAGAAAACAAAAGAAAAGGCCCAGAACAGTTGGTCTCAGATCTGGGACTGTTTTGAAGAGGAAAGAAAAAGTCGTGATGTGGTGAAAGGGACAGGTTCAAAGGAACCATGGGTTACTCCAGAGTGAGAAAATTAGGACCAGAAATTGAAGACTGATCTGGCACTGCAAGGGTCCAGAGAGAGGGTTAGGTCTGAGGGCAGAGGACTGCAGAGAACGTATGCAACAATATTATGCAAGCAGGGGTATTGGTGAAGCATGGGTTACTGCAGAAAGAATAAGAAAACGGCCTAGTGCATTGCCAGCTTCAGGAGGAACTGTCCATTGACCCCACCTCACCTTATTTTGAGCATTACTGTGTTTTACACTAAACTCTGGTCTGACCAATAACCTTGATGTCCAAATAATCTGACCATATTGAATAAGTCTGTCTCTTCTACCCACTAGCTCCCCGGTACTGACAGCTATAAAGAAACAACTGACAGTAAACTGTTGTTATCATTTAACATTTATCGAATGTCAACAGTCTTCCGAGTCCTGTAGGAAACAAGAAATCAAAGAGATGGGACTTGGCAAGTTTACAACCTCAGTGGGACAAGAAGGGTCTTTACAAGAAAATGGGAAGAGAAGCAGGTCCAAAACAGGGCAAAACATTTGTCTTTGTTGACCTTTCCCTGAAAGAGGATGCCCCATGGCTGTCTCATATCTGGCCCCTCTGAAAGCCTAGACTAGCTAGAACCATGGTCTCTGTTCCCTCCTTTTATCACCACCCTCTCCCCAGCCCCACATCAAAGGCTGCTCCCCACAATCATACAATTAGCAAGTGGCTCGGGCATGTTTATTATGATTGACACAAGGCTGCCGATTTATGGGGCCACTAGGAAAGGAAAACAGAGGACAATTCATTCAGTGCCATGACCAGATAAAAAACAAATCCCACTGCTATTAGAGGTTGGTGTGATTTTTGTGGTTGAGTTCTGTCCTACCCTTTGTGACTCTATTTGTGGTTTTCTTGGCAAAGATGCTGGAGTGGTTTGCCATTTCCATCTCCAGCTCATTTTACAGATGAGGAAACTGAGCCAAACAGGGTTAAGTGACTTGCTCAGGGAGTGTCTGAGGCCAGATTTGAACTCAGATAGTGGATGTTTTTCCCTGTGTGGATTGCTAAACCAGTCACCTTTAACACTAATCCCATACCTTCCTTCAATAAACTCTATTCAATTCATTGAGCATTTATTTGGAACTTATTCTCTTCAAGGTACTGAAAATATAAAGACAAAAATTAAATGGTCTTTACATTCTATGGAAAAATAAAAAATCTCCATGTCAACTTACTTTTCACATTGCTCTATCTCTCCTCCACTGAGAGATGACTTTCACCTCAAGACCTGTTCGCTGACTGGTGAGTCTCTGCTCAAGGTGGCTGTTTCTCAAGGACCTCTAGCCACACTGCCAACTTATATCCAGTTTAATTCAATTCATCCTCCAGACTGTTCCACCTTCCCACCAGTTTCTTGTCTTTCTTCCTCCCAGCCCCTCCACAGGTACTTGATCTCTGTGTTCTATCTGGACAGGTTGACTTTGAGATGCTGATGGTACTGTTAAGTAAGAAATATCTCCTGATAAAATAAAATAAATAAATCCACCACAATGCAGAAATTATAGAGGTAGAAACTTTGGTTTCATTCTGCTTAAACACAGGTTTTGGATGTAGAAACATGACCCTGAACCAATTTCAGGATTCTAACAAGGGATTTTTTTGACAAAATAGACAAACAATTTTTGCCACACAATACAACCACTTAGGTCTTGAAAGTTGGACAAATATAGAAACAAGCATAATCTCATATAACCCCTAAGGAAATAGCGCTGAAGACTCAATAGGTAAACTAAGTCAAACTGCAGATTAAGATACCATTAAAAGGCTCTCAATGATCTATTCAGAGGGGATGTTTACGAGCCCCAAGAGTATAATGGAATCTTTCCATGATTAAGAGAAGACAAATTACTTCCAAAAGCACTGACTCTCGTTTTGGTTTCTTACCTGAGGAATGCTATCCCATGGGACATATTTCAGCCAACTCAATAACCCCCAAACTAGGAGATGGGCTGACACCCCCCCATCATAAAAATTAATAAGAGGAAATAAAAAATAAAAATATTCTCATAATAGTACATTCCAGAGTACTGCCCAAGTAGAGCAGGACAAACAGTAGGCAATCAGTGTTTGGAGTTCAGCAGAGAATAGAAGGCTACATGTCTGCTGTTACTTTAAACTCAACTTCTCCAAAACAGAAATGATTTTCTTCCTTCCCTGAAATTTCTCCTCCTCCAAATAGTCTCATTTCCCTTGAGGAAACTATTCTCTTCCCAGTCATTCATATTTATAGAAGCAGAGTCGTCCTTTATTCTTACTCATCTCCCACCTCTTAGCAACCCAATCAGTTGCCAAATCTTATCACTTATGCCTTCACAACAACTTTTATACTCATCTCCTTCTCTCCACTTAGACAGCCACAAACCTAATTTAAAGCCTCAGCCCCTCTTGCCTGGACTTTTGCAATACCTTCCTAAGGTTTCTAGTTTCTTTCCATCCCAATTTCCATTCTATTCCATTTCCAATCCCATCATTTCCATTCCATTCCAATCCTCCACAGAGTTGCCAAAATAATCTTCTTCAGGCACAGGTCTGACAATGCCACTCTCTTGCTCAAAAGCCACCACCTAACTTAGAGTTCTATCTCTTTCCTCCAAGTGTAGAATGACCACCCTCCGAATTTTCATCTAGTAGAATCCTTGTTTTCTTTTAAAGATAAGTTCAAGTGACTCTTACTTCTCAGATATGCCCAGTTATCAGTACACTCTCTTTTTAACTGATTGTTTAACTTACTTTTCTATGCACACATAATTCCAGAATCAAGGACTGAAAGGGATCTTAGAAATTGTCGAGGTTGTGATAGTAGAATATAAGGCAGGAATCGTTTGTTTATATTTTTTCTTTGCATCCTAGACATAATGTCTTACACCTGATAGTTGCTTCATAAAGATGGTGAGGAAGGGAGAAGCGGGGAGTACTCACAAAACGTTGCCTGGGAGAGGGAATGCCTATAATGGTTGTGGTGGGGTACCAACCCTGGAGCACAAAGACTGATGATGGAGGAGAGATGACAAGTCATTGGGCATCTGATGATCCCATGCCTGTACACAGCTCTACACAATTTTCATCCCACACAGATCTGGTCCTATCACTTTTCTGCTAAAACAACAATGACAACAGAACCAACATAAAAACTATTGTACCTATTGCCAAAAAATCTGGTTTGTCTAGTTCAATTATCACACTCTCCCAGGTATTAGAATTATTTGTATTCTTATTTCTTCTCCTCCTCTATTTAGCAATAAGCTTCTTAAGATCAAATCTGTATTGCATTTCTTTTTGTATCCTCTAGTATATAATAGGCATTTGGTAATTCTTTGTTCAATTGAATTGTATTTTAATAGTAGGAGGAAGGGCAACTCAGAAGACACAAAAGCAAAAACACAAAGAAGGTAAAGAAAGGTGCGTTTGAGAACGAGTAGTCCCATGTGGCAGGAGCATAGGCTGAACAAATGGAAGTGTCGAGAGAAAAGGTTGTTTTCAAAGTCAGAGTTTTAGCAGAAAGTAGTCTTTTTCTAGGCTATAGCATCCAGAGGTGGGGAAAGCTATTGAGGAATAGGGATCCAAGGATGCCAGAGCCAAGGATGGGCAAGTGGAAAAATCATGGTGCTAGCCAGGTCAGTATAATGTGTTGATAAGAAAAACAGCAAAAACAAGGGCATTGTGAGAAACCAGAACCCTGAAAGTCAGCAAAATTGATTCCACGACACTCAGTTCTAATTAAGAGAAACCATTGTATATGAAAGGGCCTCCGTCCATGGTTTCCTTTTGAGGGAGAGCCACAAGATTTCAGCTGTGTCTACCTTTGCTTCTTAAAGGAGATGCCCTGGTGGAAAAGGCAGATTAGAAAGGTAGATGAGAGTCAAATCATGGAAGACTTTGGATATAAAGTAAAAGGAATAGGCATCTGCTTTTTATAGATTTGGGAAAACCAGAGTCTTTATTTACCAAGAGATTTAAAATTGTGAGTCCCAAAACTCATAGTTTTAGGAACAATTGTTTAGTATTGCTGTTGCTACTAGGAAAGAAGACATACAGTTAATGAGGAATAGAAAGTCATCTGGCCCTACAGGAGAAAAGAGAAGATGGAGACAAGAGAAGGGAGGGATGACGGAAGAGAGGGCAGATTGGAGATAGGGAAAATTAGATTGCTTGGGGTATTGGGGTGGGGGGAGGGGATAAAAGGGGAGAAAATTTGGAACCCAAAACTTTGTGAAAATGAATGTAAAAAGCTAAATAAATAAATAAATAATTAAAAAAAAATAAAATTGTGAGTCATTCAACATAAGCTCCACTCCTATTTTCTCAGATTTATCCTTTCAATTTTTATTTCATCAATATTTTATTTTATTATTGCTATAAACTGGCATTAATTGAACTGCTCAGTATTTGTGTGTGTGTGTGTGTGTGTGTGTGTGTGTGTGAAAAGGTTCAGCCTTTTACTCTTGTTACTAAAAGGCACAAAATTGCTTTTTAAACAGGGAAATAAATCCTTGGCACAGTTTCCAAGAGAAATGGTCAAACATATAGGCAGACATTTTTATGGGATGTTATTTCAGGGATTATAGTTTTAACATTTTACTTTTCAAATTTTTGTAACACATTAAACAATTGTTAAAGTCTCCATGGTGCAGGAACAAACAAAAGAGTAGGCATTAATGAATGGAAATAAGTGCTAAGAATGTCCATCTCTGAGTGGGATTAGGTTCTATGGAGTGGTCTATTTTCCTTTTTTTCCTTTGGAAACTATCTTCTGTAAGGGTGCATAAGGTGAAAACAATGGCTAAAATAAATTCCTAGGAATTTCTGCCTTAAAAAAAACCCAAGAAAATTGAAATTTTGGGAGGGTCCCTGTTGTCTTGCATCATAGGTATCTGTAATGGTTGCTGTGATTGGATTAAGTTGAATTGGCTAGCTCCCAAAGAGGCTAATTTTCCCTCTGGATCTTGTGCCTACAATTCACAAAGTTGCCACTAGATGGCTGTGGCACCATATTTGGTTATGTATTCAGTTAAGGATGTAAAGCTTTTCAGCATTGATAACTGAAAAACATGATAAACAAGAAATTAACCACTTGGTTTGTCATTTTTGCCCCCCTGTCAAAAAAAAAAGGTATTTTTTATATAGAGACAGAGAGAAAGAAAGAGAGACAGACACACATACACAGAGACAGAGATACACACAAAGACAGAGAGACAGAGAGAGCAAGCACCTAAGTGGTTCAGTATGGAAGAGTGTAGGATTGTAGGATGTGGAGTCAGAGAAGATCTGCGTTAGAATCCTCTCTCGAACACTTACTAGCTGTGTGACCCTGGGCAAGTCACTTATCTCTATTTGCCTCAGTTTCCTCATCTGTAGAATGGGATGGAGAAGAAAATGGTAAACCATTCCAGTATCTTTGCCAAGAAAACTCAAATTCATGAAGAGTCTGACATGATTGAAATGACCGAGCAAACAAGAGTCAGATCACATCTCGAATGAATGTGTCCATTTTTCGTTGCTATATTTTAAAGGGATATTTACAGAATGCTTTCTATGAAAGCCAACCAAAATATTGAATGATCCAGGTCCTAAGGAACTAAGTCCTCAAAGAGGATAACATTTGTTTCAATCAAAACAACAACAGCATATTTTGATTGTAGCAAAACAGGGAAATTTTTAAAAAACTTACATACCATTAATCTTTTTAAAAGTCCACATTGATACCTAGAGAAACCCAGTGGAACTTTGGAAAACTTATGAATGTTTGGGGTTATGAGCAATTGCACTGAATTCTAATATGATAGGAGATACTTAGCTAGCGTATTTAAGAAGAAGGAAAGTAGTTAATATTCTGGTGGATGCTAGATTGGAAGCAGCTTTATTGGCTTTGGGGAGAACTGGTTTAGTAGTGGAGAGGAACTTACCAAGATATGAATCTTCTGGTCTCAGGGAAAGCTGGAATTATGTGGAAAACAGAAGTCTTCTCTTTTATAGGTGATAGGATGATCATTTATAGCTAGAAGAGACCTTGGAATGTTTTGGTTGCTCTGTTGTTAAGGCTAGTGTGCTTGTGCGCTATGGACAGACTTGGTTGCTACCCAAGAGGAGGGCCATCTATGAAAATGTGGCAATTAAGATATCTGACATTTTGTCCTTTCCTCCTATGTTTGCTTTTGAGGCTCCAGATGTTACACATTTGGAAACTTGCCCATTTGTAAATGGGATGATTGATGTATGACTGATAGAAAGGGCCTGTTTAATGACAGGAAAAAAAATAACCAACAACCAAATTTAAGATAAACAGTAAATTTCCTTTTAAAAAATCCTGAAGTACTTTTTTAAACTTCAAAATAATAAGAATAAATTTTTTGAAACAAATTAATAGGCATGGGATCTAAAAATAAAATTAATTTTAAAAAGCATTGAATCAAAATAGTTTCTATTATTATCTTAATTGTCTTTAAACTCACTGAGGATTTGTTTCTAATTAACTTATCTGTTTTTTAATCTCCCTTAAGATTTCCCCCCTGTATTTGAGCAGTTCCAGCTAAAAATAGAATAATGGGCCTTGTTATGAATAAAAAGTAAAAAGAATATTAAACTAGAATCAGAAGATAGAGGTTCAAGTCCTATGCTTAATGCTAACTTGATGTGTGACCTTGGGAAGTCACTTTGCCTCTCTTAAGGCCTAAATGTCCTTATTTGTAAAATAAGAGGTCTAAAGAGATGATCTCTCTGTTTTTCCCCCAAATCTAATAGTTTCTGATTTTATGAACTAGATCGTGGTTCTTGGGCAAAAGTTACAAAATTTCAAGGTCTGAATCATGATTCCAGGCTTGCTGTTAAAATACCAGGTGACCTAAAACTCATCCTTGACTGTCAAATACTTCCAGGACCACACCTGAGTACTCAGATTAAAAGTAGTTGCCACTTTCTTCCTGGAGCTTGGGAGATAGCCTACACATTACAGGGGGTTTACTAATTAAAATCTGGACAATGGAAGAGGGAGAAGGGATGACTACAGTGAAGTTTAATGTCAATTTGAACATTTGGAGGATTGAGAGGGACAAGGGGGAGTCGATCAACCTTTTCTGGCTATTTTTTTTTTTTTAATTATCCTCCCTGCCATTTGAGAGATAACATTTCGGGATTGAAAGATATGCTTCAAGATCCCCCTTTCTCACCTGTCAGGAACTGACATTATCCATGTACTGCCAGTTCCAAAAACATCTCCACAAGTGAAAGCTGTCCTTCATCCAAGACTTACTTGTCTTCCCGGAAGCCATTGTTTCATCTACTCTGGAAGGGAAACATTTGTTATTAAATGACATTGTCACCCTGAAATACTGAAATGTCTCCAGCTGGGGCACAGAGTGATTCCTGAATAGCCTGGACACTGAGATCTATAATTTTGGTAGATAAGTCTTTGCTCAAGGCTCAGAAAGTTTATGGGTCTTGGCCATTGTCACGTACCTAGTAACTGTTTGCAGCAAGATTTTAATCTGCGTGTACCTTCCTGACTCTAAGTAGCAATCTCCTTGGTTTTTACTGTTATTGCTTTTTTAATCAGCACTTGTTATTTCTTCAGGGTGTGCAGTGCCTGGTGTGGAGATTCCTTCCACATTTGAAGACTTTTTTGGCAGTTCAAAGTCTTAGAGAGTGGCTTGGGATACTGAAAATTTAAGTAATTTACTAGATCATTTAGCCAGGATGCATCTGAGGCAAGACTTGGATCCAAGTTTTCCTAAAACTAAGTCTAATGATCCACTATCTTTTTTTTTTTTTATTGTACTTCAGTTGTTTCAGTCAAGTCTGACTTTTTTGTAACTCCATTTGGGATTTTCTGGGCAAAGACACTGGAGCAGTTTGCTATTTCCTTCTCTAACTCATTTGACAGATGAGGAAAGTGAGGCAAACAGGCTTAAGTGACTTGCTCAGGGTCACACAGCTAGTAAGTGTTTAAGGCAGAGTTTGAACTCTAATTTTCCTGACTCAGGGTCTGGTGCTCTGTCCACTGCACCACCCTAGCTCCCCCTTCACTATCTTCTTTCCATGCTCATAACTCTCCTTGCCTTATTTCTCTCCTTTTTCTATATCCTTATGTAGTTATCAAACTAATATAACTGAAACATGGTTCTGAGTAAGTCACTCCCCTATTCAATGCCTCCTCTGTCTCCAGAATAAAACACAAATCTTCTGATATTAGAAGCCCTTCACATGTGGGCTCTGGCCAACATTTCCACAGTCATTCCACACCCCACATTCCCTTCAAATTGGGCTACTTGTTATTCCTTGTACTCGGCATTCTATCTATTGTATGTATGTCTCTGCACCAATTGTCTTCATGCTCAGAAGCCTCACGTCTTAGAATTTCTTCTTTTCTTCACAACTCAGTCCAAATATTGCTTCCTACATTAGACCTCCTGAGCTCTCAAAATTATTTTGCATTTACTTCTTATAATGTTTTAGTTGGTTTATTTGTACACCTGTTGCTTCTCGGGATAGAATATAAAATCTTTGAGGATGGGAACTGTTTGATGTATATCTTTGCGCCCCCCCCCGCCTACCTGGTACACAGTAGGTGCTTAATAAATACTTGCTGATTGATTGACTGATTATGGCGCATTACTTTTTGATCTCTGAAGATTCTTCCACACGGTTAAATTACATTTACATATCTAAATTCTTACAAAAACTGAGTATTAATGTATATCCTCTTGGGGTGTGTGTGTGTGCATGTGTGTGTGTGTATATATATCTATAGATATATATATATATAAATGGGAGTGCTCCCATTTCCATTCTTTCTCACTATTTCTGCTAATATACAATTCCCAGAACATTTGAGTATATTAAATAATGAATAATAATATAGTAAAGGAATGAATGAATAAATAAGGATAAGAATGATGCCAAGAGGCAGGAAAATTAAAGGATAGACAAGGAAGGAAAGACATATGAGGTTTAGTTTCTGATTATTGCCTTAATAGCATCCTTTTACAGCTAAGCATTCTTAATTATGGCCTAGAGAGGGTGAGCAGTGGTAGTTGTCATCACTCCAAAATTCTCTATTTTTAATGATTTTTGGACATTTTTCAGAAATCTTATGAATTTAGGATTCTTTTGAAAGATGCTTTAAAAGGGCAATGTTTAACTCAGTTTTAATTATTTAAAATAAAATAAAAACCACACCTCTAAGAGGAAAAAAATTGAGGAAAAAATGGTAAATCTATTTATGACTTTCTCTAAATTGGAGATTTAAAAAGAGAGATGAAAATACTGAAATAGTTCTGGGCCATATCCCACCAGGACATCTAGACAATGATTGCCCATTGGATTTGGGAAGAAAATTAGGTCTCTCAGGTCATAAAGGCAATGTTCACAGAACAGAGTGCCACAGGGCATGAAATACCATCCTAGTGACCTCAAACAGTTACTGTAAATCCCAAAGTGCCTTACCAGTAAGAGTAACCATATTTAACACCTGATCTGCTTCCATCCAAGTCATTTTCTGATTTTATCTCCTTAATCTATATAGATAGATATTCCCTCCTGGTGAAGTTGGCTTCTTTGGAGGCAACCAAGTACATTGAGGGATAGGCTTTTTTCCAAGGTTCTAAGGGACACTGAAGAACTGGACTTTTTAACACCATCATAAGCATCCATCTGCTATCCTCCATGCGTAGTATCAAACTTGAATAGCTACAGGTCACATAGTGACTTGGAAATCCTAAAATTAACTTTAGCTATACTGTGTTTTTGTTATTGAACACTTCCCAATTACATTTTCAATTGTTGGGGGCACTGGAGAGTGTTAGAGACCATGGCTCTGCTTCATGGTCTGATGTACATTATCAACCAACCAGTTAACATCAATTAGTTTTACAAAACAGTCTTTACTGAGAAGTTTTAGTGAGAAGAATAGTTACAAGACGATTCCCCTTAACTACAAACTAGGGAGGGGATTCACTGTCCTCTTGCATTCTCATAAGCACTCTAAGGAAAAAGGACTCATACCTAAGAACAAAAAATCAGGCACTTGTATAGATAACACATGAGGCTGAGGGGGACCTCTAAACCCCTAACCCAGGGAATACTTTTCTCCCTGTTGTGGAGACGTTAATGAGTTCACCTTTGATGTATCTTTCTACTGGGCTCCAAGGACTGGTGCCTTTCTAGAATCCATAGCTGGTCCCTCTCTTTGTCAGATCCTTACATGTGCCAACATCTGCAGGTGACCGTCTTTCTACCTCTGTCTGTAGGCACTTCTTCAGAATTCAGTCGCTATTGCTGCCTCCAATTGATTCTGAAAAACTCCAGTTGCCCACTGTCATTTCAAAATTCACAAGGTTGTAGCTGGGCCAATTCCATCTCCACACTTAAATTCAAGGAAAAATAAACATGAAGGAAATGAAGGTACCATGGATTCACAGACACATGTCAGTTTGGGATGGGAGTTAGAAAAACTGATGCTCCTCTTCTTCTACCTGGATCCTCATGGCTATTCTTGCCTTGCTTGGAGCTAGGAAGGAAAAAATGTGTGTTCTTCCTTTGTTGTCGAAGAAGACCATGCCATCAGAGAAATGATGACATGACTTGCACTTGACTTTGTTTTGGGTGAGGGACAGCTGTGAGGTTACCAGCCTCACTTCTCCTCCAGAGCCATCTGAATCCAGTGACCAGATATTCATCAGGATGACTGGAGATGACCCAAGATGAGACAATTGGGGTTAAGCGACTTGCCCAAGGTCACACAGCTAGTGTCTGTCAAGTGTCAAGTGTCTGAGGTGAAATTTGAATTCAGGTCCTCCTTACTCCTGCACTACTGTTCTATCCACCGCACCACCTCGCTGCCCTCCAGGAAGGAAAAAAAATACAAAAAAGACCAAGATGAGACATCTCACTGTTGACTCCACAACCAACCAGAAAACATTTCAGTCATCATATAGCAACCGTACTCCAGTCAATCAGGGCCAGAAGTAAGCTCACTAACTTTATACACAGAAGATGGAAACAAGCAAGGTATATTGCATACGATTTAGATTAGGAATGGCAAAACTGGGCAATATAGCCTCCCTTTAAACCCCTAATTGCATAGATGTCCCCAAAGTCAACAAATGGTTGCCCTCTCAACCACCAATTGCATAGATGTTCACAAAGTAGACAAATGGTTGATCTCCATGTATGTGCATGTATGTGTATATATATGTATATATATTTCTATGTGTGTGTGTATGTGTGTGTGTGTCTTTGTATAGTCCAGATGTATGACTTCATTAGTCATAAGCATTTAGAAACTCCTTCTATTGACATAATTTATAGTTTTAGAGAGTTGAGACCTGAGAGGTGAGGTAATTTGTCTGTAATTACACAGTTTGTATGTACCAGAGGAAGTCTTTTTGACTCCAAGACTAATCTTTGTTCACTGTGTCCCACTGCCTATCTAGCTAATAGTTTAATATAAACAATTTATAATCCTATTTTAATTTTAAGATAAAGGGATAAATTTTTAGTAATGTCATAATCCAGATATTAGGGCAGCTAGGTAGTATAGTGGATAGAGCATTGGGCATGGAATCAGGAAGACTCATCCTCATGGGTTCCAATCTGGTCTCCGACACTAGCTGTATGACCCTCTTGCACACTGTGGTCATTGCTGTGCACAAAAGTTCTGGTTCTGCTCCTTTCACTCAGCAATGGATCATGTAAGTCTTTCCAGTTCTCTCTGAAGTCTTCCTGTTCATCATTTCTCATAGTACAATAGTATTCCATTATATTCATATACCATTATTTATTCACCCATTCCCCAATTGATGGGCATCCCCTTGATTTCCACTTTTTGACCACCACAAAGAGTGCTGCTATAAATATTTTTGTACATATGGGACCCTTTCTCATTTTTATGATCTCTTGGAGATACAGTCCTAGAAGTGCTATTGCTGGGTCAAAGGGTATGCATATTTTTGTAACCCTTTGGGTATAGTTCCAAATTACTCTCCAGAATGGTTGGATCAACTCACAGCTCCACCCATAATGAGTTAGTATTCCAACTCTCCCACATTCTCTCCAACATTTATCATCATCCTGTTCTGTCATGTTTGCCAATCTCATAGGTGTGATGTGGTACCTCAGAGTTGTTTTGATTTGCATCTCTCTAAGCAATAGTGATTTAGAGCATTTTGTCATATGACTATAGATATCTTTAATTTCTTCCTCTGCAAACTGCCTGTTCATATTCTTTGACCATTTATCAATTGGGGAATGACTTGTATTTTTGTACATTTGACTCAGTTCTCTATGTATTTTAGAAATGAAGCCTTTATCACAGACACTAGCTGCAAAAATTCTTTCCCAGTTTTCTGCATCCCTCTGAATCTTGGTTGCATTGGGTTTGGTTGTGCAAAAACTTTTCAGTTTAATGTAATCAAAATTATCCATCTTGCACTTCATGATGTTTTCTATCTCTTCTTTAGTCAAAAATTCTTCCCTTCTCCATAAATCTGATAAATACACTATTCCTTGCTCCACCAATTTGTCCATTGTATCAATCTGTATACCTAGATTGTGTACCCATTTGGACTTTATTCTTGTATGCGGTGTCAGGCATTGGTATATGACTAGTTTACACCATGTTGTTATCCAGTTTTCCCAGCAATTTTTGTTGAACAGTGAGTTTTTATCCCAGAAGCTGGGGTCCTTGAGTCCACTCTTTGTGGTGGTCAAAAAGTGGAAATCAAGGGGATGCCCATCAATTGGGGAATGGGTGAATAAATAATGGTATATGAATATAATGGAATACTATTGTACTATGAGAAATGATGAACAGGAAGACTTCAGAGAGAACTGGAAAGACTTACATGATCCATTGCTGAGTGAAAGGAGCAGAACCAGATCAAATAGTAGATTGGTATATCCATTGCCTACTGTTTCTTGAATACGTAGCATATTCCACTTGTCTACCTTTCTGTTTCTTAGCCAGTACCAAGTAGTTTTGATAATTACTGCTTTATAATACAGTTTGAGATCTGGTAGAGCTAGTCCACCTTCCCTAGCATTTCTTTTCATGAGTCTCACTGACATTCTGGACATTTTGTTCTTCCAGATGAATTTTGATATTATTTTTTCCAGCTTAGAAAATAATTATCTGATAGTTTAATTGGTATGACACTAAATAAATAAATTAGTTTAGGTAGAATTGTCATTTTAATTATATCGGCTCTGCCTACCCATGAGCAATTGATGTTTTTCCACTTACTTAGATCTGATTTTATTTGTGTGAAAAGTGTCTTGTAATTGTGTTCATATAGTCCCTGGGTTTGTTTTGGCAGGTAAACTCCCAAATATTTTATAATGTCTACTCTAGCTTTAAAGGGGATTTCCCTTTCTATCTCTTGCTGTTGGACTTTGTTACTAATGTATAGAAATGAAGAAGATTTGTGTGGGTTTATTTTGTAGCTTGAAACTTTGCCAAAGTTGTTTATTTTTCCAAGTAGCTTTTTACTTGATTCTCTGGGATTCTCTAAGATCTGCAGGGTGATAACTTAGTTTCTTCTTTTCCTATTCTAATTCCTTTAATTTCTTTATCTTGTCTAATTGCTATAGCTAACATTTCTAGTACCATATTGAATAATAGTGGTTGTAAATGGACATCCTTGTTTCACCCGTGGTCTTATTGGAAATGCATCTACCTTATCTCCATTGCATATAATGTTTGCTGAAGATTTTACGTACATGCTGCTTATTATTTTATGGAAAGTTCCCTTTATTCCTATACTCTCCAGTGTTTTTAATAGGAATGGGAGTTGCATTTTGTCAAAAGCTTTTTCTGCATCTATTGAGATAATTATGTGCTTTCTGTTAGGTTTGTTGTTGATATAGTCAGTAGTGCTAATAGTTTTCCTAATATTGAACCAGCCCTGCATTCCTGGTATGAATCCTACCTGATCATAATGTATTATTCTTGTGATAAGTTGCTGTGTTCTTTTTGCTAAAATCTTATTTAAAATTTTTGCATCTATATTCATTAGAGAAATTGATCCATACTTTTCATTCTTTGTTTGGACTCTTCCTGGTATAGGTATCAAAACAATATTTGTATCATAAAAAAATTGGGGAGGACTCCTTCTTCCCTAGTTTTCCCAAGTAGTCTGTATAGTATTGGAATTAACTGTTCTTTAAATGTTTGATAGAATTCACTTGAAAATCCATCCGGCCCTAGAGTTCGTTGATGGCTTGTTCAATTTATTTTTCTGAGATGGGATTGTTTAAGTATTCATCTTCCTCTTCTGTTAATCTGGGCAATTTATATTTTTAAATTACTCATCCATCTCATTTAAACTGTCAAATTTATGGGCATAAAGTTGGGCAAAGTAATTTCTAATTATTGTTTTAATTTCCTCCTCATTGGAGGTGAGTTCACCCCCTTCATTTTTTGATATTGGTAATTTGGTTTTCTTCTTTTTTTAATCAAATTGACCAAAAGTTTATCAATTCTATTAGTTTTTTTCATAAAGCCAACTATTAGTTTTATTTATTAATTCAATAGTTTTCTGAATTTCAATTTTGTTAATCTCTCCTTTGGTTTTCAGTATTTCTAATTTAGTATTTATTTGAGAATTTTCAATTTTTTCTTTTTCTAGTTTTTTCAGCTGCATACCCAAGTCATTGATCTCCTCTTTCTCTATTTTATTCATGTAGGCATTTGAAGGTACAAAACTTCCCCTAAGAGCTACTTTTGCAGTATCCCATAAGATTTGGTAGGTTGTCTCATTATCGTCATTCTCTTGAATGAAGTTGTTGATTGTTTCTATGATTTGTTTTTTTTTTTTACTCACTCCTTCTTTAGGATTAGATTGCTTAGTTTCCAATTAATTTTTGGTTTATTTTTCCATGGCCTTTTATTCTGTATAATTTTTATTGCATTATTATCTGAGAAGGATGCACTGACTATCTCTGCCTTTCTGTACTGGATTGTGAGGTTTTTATGCTCTAGAACATGGTCAATTTTTGTATATGTAACATGTACCACTGAGAAAAATATATGTTCCTTTCTATCCCCATTCAATTTTCTCCAGAGATCTATCATATCTACCTTATCCAGAGTTTTATTCACTTCCTTAATTTCTTTCTTATTTATTTCAAGGTTAGATTTGTCAAATTCAGGGAGGGGGGGAGGTTGAGGTCCCCCACTAGTATAGTTTTGCTGTCTGTTTCTTCCTGCAACTCCCCCAACCTCTCTTCTAAAAATTTGAATACTATACCACTTGGAGCATACATGTTTAGTAATGATATTGCTTCATTGTCTATGGTACCTTTTATCAGGATATAGTTTTCTTCCTTATCTCTTTTGATTAGATCTATTTCTGCTTTTGCTTTGTCTGATATTAGGATGGCTACCCCTACTTTTCTTACATCAACTGAAGCACAATGTATTCTGCTCCAACCTTTTACCTTTACCCTCTGTGTATCCCCCAGTTTCAAATGTGTTTCTTGTAAACAACATATTGTTTGATTATGGCTTTTAATCCATTCTGCTATCCATCTCTGTTTTATGGGAGAGTTCATTCCATTCACATTCACAGTTATGATTACAATCTGTGTCTTTCCCTTCATCCTCTTTTCCACCATTTGTGCTTTTAGTTATCCCATCTTCCTTCTCCTCCTCAATAGAGTTTTAACTTTTGACCACAACCTCCCACAGTCTTCCTTTCCTTCTTTCAGCCCTCCTCCATTTTACTTCCCATTTCCCTTACTACTTCTTCCCTCCCTTTTAGTTTCCCCTCCCTTTTCTTCCCCCTTTGCCTCCTACTGCCTATAGAGCTAGTTAGTTTTTATACTTAAGTTTATTGTTCCCTCCTTGAACCAAATCAGATGAGCATACCTCTCAAACAATGATCATCTCCCTACTCTCTTTCCCTCTACTATAATATAATTTTGTACTTCTTCCTGTGATGGAATTTACCATTTTCTGCTTCCTCCTTTTCACATCTCCTGTTACACTTCCCTCGCATGCCTGAATCACGTTTTTATCATTGCATCATTTACTACCCATTCCCTCTGTCTATGTGTATCCCTTTTGTATTTCATAATAGATGTACAATTCTCAAGATTAACAAGTATCTTCTTCCCTTATAGGGAGGTAAACAGTCTGGACAAATTGAGTAACAAACTTTTCTTTTTCCCTGTTTACCTTTCTATGCCTCCCTTGAGACCTTCATTTGAAGATCAAATTTTCTATTGAGTTCTGGCCTTTTTGTCAGGAAGGTCTGGAAATCCCTTATTTTGTTGAATGTTCATCTCCTTGCCTGAAATGTTATGCTGAACTTTGCTGGATGATTGATCCTTGGTTGTAGTCCCAACTCCTTTGCCTCACGGAATATCATATTCCAATTCCTTCGATCTTTTAATGTAGAAGCTACAAGGTCCTGTGTGATCTTGACTGTAACTCCATGGTATTTGAATGGTTTCTTTCTGCCTGCAGTATTTTCTGCTGCCTGTAGTATTTTCTCCTTTACTTGACAGTTCTGGAATTTGGCAACGATATTTCTTGGTGCTTTTAGTTTGGGATCCCTTTTGGGAGGTGAATGGTGGATTCTTTTGATGACTCTTTTGCCTTATGGATCTAGCACTTCTGGGCAGTTTTCTTTGATGATTTCTTGGAATATATTGTCCAGAGTCTGGTAGGCCAATAATTCTTTTTCTCTCCTGGATCTATTTTCCAGGTCAGTTGTTTTTCCAATTAGATATTTCACATTTTCTTCTATCTTCTCATTCTTTAAATTTTGTTTGTTGATTCTTGATGTCTCATAGAGTCATTAGTTTCTACTTGCCCAATGGTAATTTTTATCAAATTGTTTACTTCAGTTAAATTTTGCATCTCCTTTTCCATCTGTTCAATTATTCCTTTTAAGGAATTATTTTCTCCAGTTGGTTTTTTTACTTCCTTTTCCATTTGTCCAATTTTCCCAGTTAGGTTTTGTGCTTCCTTTTCCATTTGTTCAATTTTCCTTTTTGAAGAGCTGTTCTCTTCATAGAATTCTTTTTTTCAGACTTTAAAAATCATTGGCCAATTTTTCTTCTATTTCTTCTTCAGCTATTCCAGGAGAGCTCTTTGTGCATGCAAGCAGTTCATAATCCCTTCTGAAGTTTCAGATGGGAGTACAGTCTCAATACTGTATTCGTGTTTTGGTCCTTGTCCCCATAGTAAGATTAAGTGTGGAGGAGGGGTGTTCTGATCACGGGAGATCTCCTCGACTGAGCTAGTGCAAAGGCAACCTCAGTGCTTGGTGATCCTGGCTGATCTATTGTCTTCCCATTTCCTCTGGAGTAATGAGGCACACCTGGGTCCTAGTGTGAGGCTCCACCCCCTTGGAGCTCTGCTGTTTGAGACATCTCCATTCCTCTGCCACAGTAAAAGGAATGTTCTTTAGAGATTATCCTAGTCTCAGGTACTACAAGACTGTTTGGCCCTTCTGCTGATCCCACTGATCCAGGATTTTTCTGGGGAAATATTTTATGGTTCTTTCAAGGTCAACAAGGGGAGGGGGAGAGAACATTTATCAATCGCTCCACCATTCTGGCTCTTGGAAGTTCAAGTAGGTGACTTACAGACGTTTAATCTGCAAGCTGAAAGTCTCAGCAGCAGCCGTGGCTGATACCTGGGGCTCAGCTGCTGTCACTCACTCAGCTCAGCTGGTCTCCTGCCCTGGGCTGCCACTCTGCCGTTCCGCCATGCTGCAGCTGCCTCAGGCCATCCCGGGGCTTTCCTGCTTGGTGGTGCTGTGACAGGATGCACTGTGTGGTATGCTGTGGGTTGTTGACGTTCCAGTCTGTCCTCGGCTCTGAATCTGCCACAGTCTGTCTCCTACTGAATTCTGCACTTCCAAAGTTTGGTCAGACTCTCGTTTTAGAGGCAGCTGAAGGAGTTTGTCTAAGGACTTAGGTGAGTAGTTGCTCTCACTCCACCATCTTAACTGTGCTGAACTTTAGTCTATTTTGAAAAATAATTTATTGATTTTTTTTTTACATTCCTCTACCTTCCCAGTGGTTTGAAAACTGCAGCCCAGTGGACCCTCTTTTGTAATGAAGAAACAGTTCATTGAAATAAGTCAATACATTGGCCATATCTGTCAAGGTATGTCTCATTCCACAACTACAGTTGACCACCTCTCTTCTTAGGGGAGGGAGGCATGCCTCTCCATCAATCCCCTGACAACTGTCCTTAGCAACTGCGTTGGTCAGATGGGAACAGCATCCTGAATTTGGAGTGTGAGGTTCAAATCCTGATTTGATCTCTTACTACCTGTGTGTTAAACAAGTTATTTAACTTGCTGGACCTCAGTTTCCTCATTTGTAAAATGAAGGGGTTAGATCAAATGGCCACTAAAGTCCTTTCCATCTCTAGATCTATGACTCCATGTTTTCCTTTGCACTAGTGTTCTCCTGGTTCTCCTAACTTTTCTCTGTACCAGTTCATAACATGTCTTCCCAAGTTTCTCTGAATCATTCATATTTATCATTTCTCATGGCACAATAGCACTCTATTAAATTCTTACACCCCCATTTGTTCAGCCATTCCTCAGTCAATGAGAACATGCTTTGCTCCCAGGCCCTGGCTACCTTTCTCCTATTTTTAATGTGTTTTAAAACAACACGTCATTTCATAATGTCACTTTTCTTTATATTGGAGTTGAGTTTCATAGAGTAGCAAAATGGGAAGGATTCATAGAAGGATTCACTTCTTAGAATCCCTAAGTCTCTTCAAGGTTCAGCTCCAGCATGACCTCCTACCTCTTTCCTCAAGCTCCAAGTTGATAGCTCCTCTAGTACAAAATTACTTTATATTTACTTGGCACACTTTGCATTTGTATTCTTTGCCAAGAAAACTCCAAATGGCATCAGAGAGGGATGTGGACAGAAAGGTGCCCTTTCGCTCACATTCTCCTCATGGACAAAAAGTATTTTGCTATCGTCTTTGTAGATGCAATTAGGGGATACAGGGGATAGAATTCTGGGATAGGAGTCAGAAAAGCCTGACTTCAAATCTCTTCTCAAATATTTACTAAATTTGTGATTCTGGGTAAGTTGTTTGTCCTTTGTTTGCAAGAGGATAATGACCTCAGGGAGGTAATGCTATGATATGCAAGTGAAGTGTATTTAAGTGAGGCAGTGCTGTGCAAAGTCATCAGCCTCATTTTCTTCTCCAGAGCCATTAGGGTCCAGTGGCAAGACACAGATCAGGACTGTCTCAAGTTCCTCAACTGTAAAGTGGGAATGATAATAGCCACTACCTTCCATGGTTGTGATGAGCAGCAAATGAGTTAATACTTGTAAAGTGCTTGGCACAGTGCCTGGTACATGGCTGGTTGATTGGCTGGCTGTTTGTTATCCTTCATTCGCAAAGAGGACCGAAATGACATCTCCATGATGGAGTCACAGAGTTGGACATGACTGAAGTGAGTAAACAACAGTACGTTAATGAAATTAATACTTACTATTTCATTTAATTAATCATTTAAATTTTAATTAAATATTTTATCATTTTAAAATAAATTTTAAAATTTTAAGTAGATCTATTTACAAAGTAAAGGCTACAGAGCTAGTTAATAGTGAAGTTAAAGTAGGAACCCAGATATCCTGACATCTGTCCCTTGTACTTTTCAATATAATGTGTGCCATCATATTTTTGTTGTTATTCTTCAATTGTTTTGATTGTGTAGGATTCCTTATGACTCTGTTTAGGCTTTTCTTGTCAAAGATATCTCCTTTTCCAGCTCATTTTGCAGATAAAGAAACAGAGGCAAATAGGGTTAAATGACTTGCCCAGCATCATACAGCTAGTAAGTATCCAAGACCAGATTTGAACTCAGGAAGACAAATGCCTGCGTCATCATATTGCAAGTATAATTAGTAGGAGCTCCTCCTTACCATTCCTGTAGGAAAGGAATCAGGATATATATACATATATATGTATGAATATGTATATATATGAATATGTGTATATACATATACATATATATAAAATAAAAAGAAGCAATAAGTTCAACAGTCTTTATTTAAGTAAATGAATGTTACTGCTCATCTCTTTTTGATCATGAAGCACTTGGGACTTCTCATTTTTCTTTTTAGCTGACAATTTTGGGAAAGAGCCTAGAGAAGAGATTCTCATTCTAGGATTTATAAAGGCTGATAGACAATTGACCATCTGTCATCACGGACTTATAACAGAAGAATCAGTGAGTGAATGAATGAGTAAAAGGCATTTTTAAGCACTTAGAACTAAGTGCTAAGTATTGGATGATAAAAGTAGAAAAGAAAATAGTCTGTCTTCAGATATCTTGCATTCTAATAACAAAAGACAACACATATAGGAACATTCAGCTATGCAATAAAACATATATAGAAAAGTGATGATAAAATAAAGGGTGGCACCATAAACACCTCCAGGCATGAGCAGCAGTGTCTCAACTCCTCTCCCTCAAGTTGTTTGATTCTGTTTGACAGGCTGCATACTGAATCTCTGTTCAACATGATATCCACATGCAGCCAAAGAAATGAATCCCTTCCTCTTCACCTTTTTAAACTGTAACCATTTTTCTAGATATAAATTGATTTGCCCAGTTTGTTCTGGGAACCTTCTGTGAGGATAGTAAACCAACACAAAGAACTCTGAATTTAAAAACTGATCTTTGATTCTTAAAAGAAGAAATTCAAGTTTTCTGTGGACATATGAAATAATGATCCTAAGTCGGTAATAATTAGAGAAATGTAAATTATAGTACCTGGAAGGTTCTAACAGATTCCATCAGATTGGCAAGGTTTACAAAAGAGAAATATCACAAATGTTAGTGAAACTTCAGGAAGAACACATTGGTATACTGTTGATAGAACTCTGAACTGGTCCAACCATTCTGGAGAACAATGTGGAGCCATACCCAGAGTTACTCAACCATGTGTGTCCTTTGACTCAGCAATACCCCTATTGGGGCTATACCTCAAAGAGAGCAAAGAAAGAGGAAAAGGTCCTATATGGCACAAAATATTTATAACAGCCTGTGATTAGATTATGGTGCTAATCATATAGTACCCACCAACTGAGGAATGATTAAATATTGTGGTATATGAATAGAATTGATTCCTCTTGTGCTTTAAAATGTGATAAAAGATCTGGTTTTAGAGAAACCTGGGAAGACTTATATGAGCTAATGCAGAGTAAAGTGAACAGACTAGAAGATTAATTTATAGTACAACAAAAACAGTACAAAAGAGAAGTTTCAAAGATTTAAGCATGCTTATCCATAGAATGAGTAACAATGTTTTCAGAGGACCAATAGCAAAGAATGCAATATGCCTCCTGACTGAGAGGTGAAGGATGAATATACAGAATGGGACACATTTTTAAATACACAATATGGAAATTTGTTTTGCTTAACTCTGTATATTGGTCAATACCAGTTTTATTTTTCTCTTTTCTTCTCTCCAGTAGTGGTGGTGGTTGGTCAGGAGGAGGAAAAAATTTCCATAATTTAAAATAAAATGCAAATCTAAAATAATCTAAAATTTAATATTAAATGATTTCATTTAAATAGTTTAATTTTAATATTAAATGATTTCATTTAAGTAGTTTAATTTAGTCATCAATATCAAGTTAAAGGCATCTATGTGGCACAGGGGATAGAGTGCCAGGCCTGGAGTCAGGAAGAACTGAGTTCACACTCAGCCTCAGATACCTTCCAGCTGTGTGATCCTGGGCAAGTCACTTAACCCTGTTTACCTCAGTTTCCTCATCTGTAAAATGAACTGGAAAAGGGAATGGTGAACCATTCCAATATCTCTTCCAAGAAAACCCTGAATGGAGTTACAGAGTTGTATGTGACTGAAATGAATAAACAATAACATTAATGAAATTAATACTTAATATTTAATTTAATTAATAATTTAAAATTTAATTAAATATTTTATAACTTTAAAATACATTTTAGAGTAAAAAAGAAACTATTCTTTATGGAATCATAGGATTTAGAGGGGAAATAGGGAATGACATTGTCTGGTCTTAGTGGCCCCTTTTTGTTTTTTACACTGACACAGTTCTAAGAAAGATTGCTGGATTTGGAGGCCAAGAACCCAAAGTCCATTTCTACCACTCCCTCCCAAGGTGACCTTGGACAAGTCATTTAATCCCTCTTGGTTTTTCACCTATAAATAAAACCAGGGTTTTTCCTAGATGACCTCTAATGTTCTTCTAGCTCTAAATCTATGTGCCCATGTGATCCTATGAGAAACTTGTGAATATTTTTAGAATTAAGAACTTCAAGAAAACTCTCCTGTGACTGATTCAAGTCTATTTTAAAGTTAGGCTAAAGCTGGCAAGAGAAATGCAATTAAGGTGGTGATAGATAATATTTCTTTTGTAAAGGATTAGAGTTGTTTTGAAGAGGCAGGGTGGCCTAAGGGATAAAGGGCTGATCTTGGAGCTAGTGGCCTGGGTCCAAGCTTTGCCTCTAATATGTACTAGCTATGTGACCACCAAGGGCAGATCACTTAACTGAAGCAATTCTTTAAGACTACAAGTTACAAATGAGTTGCTGATTAGTGTTGGTAGAAGTTTCCACACCAGGAATTCTTTACAACATTATCATTGTAGAATCCTTCAGAGGACACCTAGTTATTTTCCTGCCCTCCCCCTATTTTATTAGAGATGAAAATTGAAGCCCGCAGATGTTCATGCTAAATGCCCAAGGTCACACAGAAAGTACCCAAGTGGGAGAGATAAGATTTAAACTCAGGCCCTCTGATTGCAGATCCAATCCTTTTCTTCCCCCTAAAGATCCAGACTAAAAGAAAAAGAGTGTATGGGGGAGAGAGGAGCTTTATAGGATATATTCTGGCTAAGGACTCACTGAGTACTGTGCCAATAGTTCCTGTTACAAGATGCCTTTTGTTTGTTGAAGAAGTAATTGACAGAAAGATTAAATGCCATACCATTGAGATATAAAAGCCTGGGCATCTGATTCTTTGTTCCATATCTTCATGGCCAGGCTTCCACCTCCTGAGATCTCAGAAGCACTTGGTGATCACTGAGACAGTCATATATTCATTATTCCATGAATTAGATTTCCTTCCTATCTGCTCTTTATTGCTGGAATGTTTCGTCTGCTTTATGGAGACACTGTGCCCCTTGGGCAGGGACTGAGTTTTCCAGTGTGTCCTGTATAGTGCCTAACCCTGACAAATTCTGTGATGCAATTCTTAAAAAAAAAATTGGAATCTGTTCACTCAGAGACAGGCTGCAAAGCTGGATGATGCAATCCAATGCAAAACATTTATTGAGTGACTGTGTTAAATGCTAAGGATAAAACTGACATAAAAAAAAGACAAAGTCTACCCCCAAGGAATTTACAATCTGATGGGCAGGGAAATGCACAAAATGAGGCAAGAAAGTGAGGGGGGAAAGTACCTAGCAGGAGGTGATACATGTTTAGTAGATTTGAAACCAGGCAGACGAGGAGAGTGGAATGAGAAGAAGGTGTTTTCAATCTGCTCAAAACCTTGAAAAAGAGAAACTTCTTTCCCTGAGACTATAAGGTAAAAGATTCATGATTTAATGGAGAATAACAGATACCAAAGCTCTTAGAATCATAGAAATTAGACTGGAAAGGGCCTTAGATATCATCTAGTGAAACTCCCTTGTTCTTCAGATGAGGAAACTGAAGCCCAGAGATGTGCTGATCTACCCAAAGCTTTTTAGGTAGTTTGTGAGAGAGCCAGGACTGGAATCTAAGGTCTCCAAATTTAATATTTTTTGAAAAATCTTTTTCAAAAATTCCTTCTATTGCCTGATATATTCCTCAAGTCTCTCTGCCAACAGACCACCTGTTAAAACAAAGATTTACAAAAGAAAGAGAAAAAAAGTAGTTCAGTAAAACTAACCATGACCTTAACTGAATCTAACAGCAGGTACAAGATTCCACAGCCAATTTTATAGCCTTCAGTTCATTGTTGTCAATGTTCTTTCTATTGACATTAGCATGGTATTGTGGTCATTAAAGGAAAATTGTTGTGCTTTGTTCAGCATCAGTTCATATAAATCCTCTGACATTTATCCGAATTCATCACATTGTAATTTCTTACATTGTAGCAACATTCTTTTACATTGATATACTATTTTTCAGTGGGTCATTCTTCCTGTTGATGGGCAGCAATTTTGTTTCTGGTTTCCTTTGCTGCTCTGAATATTTTGGCGTATACAAGACTTTTCTTTCTGTTTTTTGACCTCTTTGGGGGATATGCCTACCATCACAAGGATGATTGCGAGGATTTCATCATTCCATTTCAAACTGTTAGGGGCAGCAAGGTGGCACCATAGTGTCCAAAGCACTGGTCCTTGAGATAAGAATTTATTTATCTCATATATATGATATATATGTCATATAAATATAAATATATTTATAAGGATTTATAAAAATCAATTTACATCCAGCCTCAGACATTCACTATAGCTGTGTGACCCTGGGCAAGTCATTTAACCCCTGTCTGCCTCAGTTTCTTCATCTGTAAAATTGGCATAATAGCAGCACTTACCTTCCAGGGTTGTTGAGAGGAACAAATGAGATAATTATTGTAAAGTCTTTAGCCTAGTGCCTGGTAAAAAGTAAGTATTATACAAATGTTAGTCATCCTTGTTGTCACCCTTGTCTAGATTTGGGATTTCTGGATAAGAAGAGGTGGATATTTTATTCACTTTTTTTAAAAAGCATAATTCCAAAACAGATCACAATTTTCCCACAGTACAATGTTGTCTTAAAAATAGGAAAAAGCAATGGGGTATGGTGGATAATGTACTGTCCTTAGAATCAAGAAGACTTGGGTTCAAATATCATCCCATGTACTTACTAGCTGCGCAATTCTGTACAAGTGACTTAAACACTGGGCCCCAGCTTCCCGATATGTAAAATGAAGCATTGTACTCGATCTCTCAGGTTTCTTCCAATTCTACAATTTATGATTCTAAAAAGAGAAAAAAAACTTTTTCTAGAAATGTGTTAAGTAATTGTTTTTCAGTCATTTGAGTTGTGTCTGACACTTTGTGACCCCATTTTTGGGAGCAAAGATACTGGAATGAGTTGCCATTTCCTTCTCCATCTCATTTTACAGATGAGAAATTGAGATAAACAGAGTTAAGTGACTTGCCCAGGGTCACATAGCCAGTGAGTATCTGAAGCTAAAGTAAGCATCAGTAAGTATCTGACTTTGAGTAAAATCAACTCAACAGCTCAGCACAGGACCTGAGTTCAAATCCTCTGTCAGATACTTACCAGCTGAGTGACTCTGGGCAAATTGCTTAATTTCTTTCTCATTGGTAAAATGTGGATAATTATCACATCTACTTCCAAGGTTTATTGTGAAGATAAAATGAAATTATGCTTTTAAAGTATTTCACAAATCATAAAATGTTATAGTGATTTTAAATACTAGAGATGGTTGTTGATTTCATGGATGTATGTCCTATGGATGCACACACACATATGTATATATGAATGCATCTCTCTCTCTCCCTCCCTGGCTATCTAATTATCTACCCTCACCCTTTCAGCTTCATTATGATTAATGTTATTGCTTGTTTAAAACCTAGTAATTATGCTTTCCATTCAGGATCCCCCAAATCATGGATATCATTCATCTATCTGCATAATGGCCCTTAAGAGCTAATGACTCATTTCCAAGCCCCTGGAGTCCTTTGTTGGGACTGAAATCTCTATCTCTATCAATCGACCTCTTTATCTATCTGTATATATACACATATATACATCTTCTTGTTGTCCAGGGCTTTCTTGACAAAAATACCAAAGGGGTTTACCATTTCCTTCTCCAGCTCATTTTACAGATGAGGAAACTGAGGCAAAGGATAAGTGACTTGCTTGAGATCACACAGCTGGGAAGTGTATGAGACCAGATTTCAGCTTATAAAGATGAGTCTTCTGACTCCGGATCTATCACTCTATCCACTGTGCTGCCTAGCTGCCCCACACATATACATACACATACCCGCACACGTACACATACACATGTGTGTACCGTGCACACAATGCACATATAACATATGTACATGTGTGCACATGTATACACAATACACATACATATGCATGTGTGTACATGTGCACATACATATACAAGTACACACATGCAAATAAATACACAGGTGTATAGATACACACAAACATGTGTATATAAATACATATGTCGATCTAAATATGGATATAGTCAGAGTGGACTTTTCATTAAGAGGTAAACCATCATCACCAATGTGAAATCATTTCATTGTTCATTTAAAGGAACTTAGTCCATCTCAAGATGCTGATTATAATTTGCTTTTCAGACCTGGTTGTGTGACTAACTACTTATATGAATGAATACCTGTCATATTTCCTATCTCATTCCATGGGCAGAAAAGAGTAAGACATTTTGTTGAAAGACATCAAGAGTTTTAAAAATTATTATTTGATAAAATGTAAATGCATCAAACAACTGAAAGACAATTTCTTTGCCAAATTAGGTTTTGGGAGGGGGTGCATTTACATAAGTGTGTGCGTGCGTACGTTCTTTAGAATTTTTCCAAGGGCGGGTCCAACAGTTCAAGGTCTTCTGAAAAGCAGGTTGAAGAAATGATGATAATGACAGCCATAATAACTAGTATTTATGAGCATTTAATATTTACAAAGCACTTTATATGTGTTAATTAATTTGATCCTCACAACAGTCCTGTGAGGCAGGTGCCATTATTATCCTCGGAAACTGAGACACAGACAGGTTAGGTCACTTGTCCAAGATCACACCTCTAGAAAGGGATCTGAAGCAGGATTCTCACTCAAATCTTCCAGATTTCAAGTCTATCTGCTTGGACATAGCTACCGTTAAACTCTAGTTCCTGCTCTCTGGGAGCTGTACGTTCTAGGCCCAGTTTGGAGGTCCATACTTCAGAGGGCAAAATTAAATTCAAGAGTTGGTAGCCCAATGAAGTAGAAAATGCACCCCTCACAGACGTGATAATGGGATGAAAACTGATGTCAGCTGTAGGTACCAACCCTTGGCTTTAGACCCAAGACAATTACCTGAAGGTTCTTTGTTTCAGGTCTTGTTAGTTTTGTGTCAAGAAAATGAACAAAGAGAAATGATATCATGGATTCATGGATGAATTGGGTCTGGAACCCCAGACTCTTAATTTTCCTTCCTGATCATTACATTCCCATAACTCCGTCTTTGGTTGCATTTATTGGCATCATAAAACATACATAAGCTTTATGTGCCATAAATATTCTTCAAATATTAGCATACTGCCTAACTAATGATACGGAGTTTAAAAATTTAAAAACAAGCAATCAAGAGAAACAAGGAAGTTGACATTATTACTTTATAATGAGCATTTGAAACTAGTAATTTAATCGTTAACTGGTTCATGATTGTAAAGCAATTGGAAATACCAAATTCTATGTAAAAGCTTAATAAGACTAATGGGTTGAGATCTGTCAATATTTTCCTAAGCTTATAATGGAGAAAGACCAATTTGAGGCTTACACTTCTAATGATGTCTGAGGATCAGTAAGAGGATTTGCCCCTTCCCCTCCCCCCCCAAATCAGAAATGCCCATCATTAGAATCATTTTCATCCAATTTCTTCCCATCAAAGAGCAGTTACTGAGCATGTCTGCATATCATGAGAGATGGGGGAATGGAGCAGGGCAAGCTTTAGCTATAAAGGAAACATTTCTTTCTTTTCCCAGCTGCTTTGACTTTAGAGCATCAAAATTCAGTCTACATGTTTCCTGGGCAATTGCCATAATATAATAAAAATTATTTTAGGGATTTCACAGGCAAAAACAAAAGCAAAAATCCTTCTGATGGCTTAGTGAGGTAGAACTACGGTTGGGTTGGGAGTCTGAGGATGTGTCTGAATCCAATTTGTCAGCTATATGACTCTGGAAAGTGCCTTCCCTGCTCTGAATCTTAGATTTTTTTCTTGTCTATGAAGGTATAACTAGTCTAATCTCTACATTTCCTTCTAGCTTTAAATCCTATCATTTTATAATCACTTGTACTTCTATTTTAAAAGTTTTGGTCATTAAAAAAATCTAGAATGTGAAGGTGGTTTCGTGTGGTTACTAGAATGCAAACCTTTGAGCACTGATTGGCTGTTCTTTCTACTATACTTTGCTGATTCAAGGTTACTTTAATTTTGTTCTACTTCATTTACCCCTTGGAGGTATAACAGAGCTGTTTTCATTCAATACACATTTATGTTGAATGAATTTCAGATCTGTTCGTGAGAATGAATGAATGAAAAAAGCACTAGGTGCCTATTAGTGGGTCAGGATCCATGATAGAAACTGGAGATGAACTATAGTGAGCAGTCCCTGCCCACAAGAACCTTACCTTCAGATAAGGGAATAAACACAACATATAGAGAAGAGATGGCCATGGGGAGGAGTCATAGGAATTGTGAATGTAGTCATAGGGCACTAGATTGTGCAAGCCTGGTACTTTTAATAAATGTTGATTGTTGATTATCATTTTCTTTCCAGGAGCAAAGATTTAATTATTGCCCTCAAGAGCAATGGGGACAGAACCAAGAGGTTATATAGATGTATAGCTGCCAGGCAGATGATGAGATGTCTCATAAGCTTTGTTTTCCTAATCATTGGCTGGATAGGATATGAAACATAGTCTGCCACTAAATACAGTAAGTTGGGGAGGGGAAAATAACAAGTACTTTCTATGCACCAGGTACTAAAGTTATGTACTTTACAAATACCACATTTGAGCCTCATATCTATACTGGGAAATGGATGCTATTATAATTTCCATTTTATTGTTGAGGAAACTGAGACACACCAAGGTTAAGTGACTTGTCAAGAATCACAAAGCCAATAAATGTCAGAGGCTGGATTTGAACTCAGCTTTTCCTGACTCTTTGCTCGTTGTTCTATCCATTGTATCATCTAGCAATAGATAGGTTAGGTAACTTTTCACTTATCTACCAACCAGGGCAGCTCAATCCCAGGATTGAGCCCCAAATCTGAGAAGACAAACTCACCAGAGTGAGCAACATGGTCTTTGTAAGTTCAGTCCAGGGGATACTTGTTACAAGGTGGGAAGAAAGCAGGCAGACATTTTGATGAGAGCAAGTTTTGATGGAGTGAGGAAAAAGAGCACTTGTCCCCGGGGAAGGAGAGATAGCAAAAAGGGAAGGGAAGAATGTGCAGATATAGGAGACTAGAGAATAGAAGAGCAACCTGCCTGTTTCCTAATTTTGCTGAAGGCTGGACCTGCAACCCTTACATTAAGTAGGCTGAACACATATGGTCCCAGTCTTTTGGGAATTTGCAATCTAAAACGGATAGGCATTTCTATTTGGGGGCTGTAGGATGCCTCAGGTTATTGTATCAACATTGTCAGGTGCTTAAATTAAAACAAAGTGTTGCACATCTGAGCTTCATTATAGCATGACTTAATTTTTACACGCTTTGGATATAATGGATCAACTTGTATCCCTTGATATGTAACATGGTACATTTAGCAAGAATCTCATCTAATCTCCTAAAATGCTGTTGTTAGTTTTCAGTCCCCCCTTTTTGGTTCTGGTTGCCATATTTTTCTTTATAAAATTGTATTTTAGTATCTCTTGTTTTTGCATCACTTTCACTTCCAAATATACCCCTCTCCCTACCCCTACTCATTTTCATAGCAAAGACTAAAAAAGTAAGAGAAATAAGGGCAGCTGAGCAAAACCAATCACTTAACCGTCCTATCTGTCAGGATGTGCGATATTCCACATAATCACTATTCCACAATCTTCTCACCTCTGTAAAGATGGAAGGGAGGTACATTTTTCCATTTTTCCTCTTGAGCTGAGTTTGGTCATAATGACACAGCATTCAATTTCTTTGTTTTCCTGTCTATATTGTTGTAACCATCAAAGGTATTTTTTTTGCTGATTCTGTTTACATTGCTCTGCATCAGTTCATATATGTCTTTCCATTCTTCTCTGTACTCTCTATGTGCATTTTTTATTGTAACACAATAATATTAAAGCTAAGTGTCACAATGGATTGAATGTGCAGGGGCAAGTCAGCATAGAATTCAGTTCAAATTCTACCTAAGACAACTGTGTGATCCTGGACCAGTCACTCAAACTCTTTGTGCCTCTGTTCTCTCATCTTGAAAAAGAGGCATAATAATAGCACCTCCCCAGCAGGGTTGTTGTGAAGGTAAAATGAGATAATATATGAAGATTCCATTGCAAACCTAAAAATGTTAAAAAAAAGAGATCTCTGTACAGACACTACTATTATCATTTCTTTGCACCCATCTACCATGATTTGTTTACATATTGCCCTTATTAACGGACATCAATTTTATTTCCAGTTCTTTGCTACCACAAAAAGTGCAGCTATAGCTATTTTGGTGTATTTAGGACCTTTATCTCTGTCTTTAACCTTTTGATTTTGTGGAAACAATGAGATCTGAGACAAAATGGTGGAGGTTTCAGTCTCCAAGCCCTACCTTTAAAAACTAGCATAATTGCAATCTCAGAGGACTTTCACTATCTGTGAATTGAAGTCTACCTCAATGCAAGCAGTTCTAATTAAGTGAAATGTGAGCTTGTCATTTCATACACAGAGCAAAATTGGGGCTGTATTAATAGACCAATCCCCCTAATTATTTCAAGAATACAATAGGTGTAATCCTCTTAGAGGGAAGTTGGAACTCTCTTTGAAGTTAAATTCCACCTTGTGCAATAGGCCTTTTCCCATCCCCCTTCATGTTCATTCCCCTATTAGACAGTGAGCTCCTTGAGGAAGTCACTGGTTTTGTGTTTCTTTGTATGCCCAGCACTTAGCATAGTACCTAGTACAGAGTTGGTACTTAATAAATACTTGCTGATTTCACTTGAAGCCAAGGGAGAAACTGAACTGAAAGTTAACCTTCACAGACCAGTAAGTTATTATCTCTTTATCTCAAAATCTGTAAAGACAGTAGACCATCAGGAAGAGGGAAGACTAGTGTATATAAGGTACTTCTACCTGGGCGACCCTGGTCAAGTCACTTACCCTCAGTTTCCTCATTGGTAAAAGAAGGACAATAATATAACCAATTTCACAGGGTTGTTGTGGGGATCAAAGGAGATAACGTATGGAAAGTGCTCCATAAACCTTGGTTGGTTGGTTGTGTCCTCCACTCTTGAATTGGACCAAAATGACATCTGTGCTAGTCAAGGACTGTGGCTGATCAGACCAATCTGAGCTCTGAATGTCCTACCACAGATGAAGCCCCTGTGAACGTTTGTGGTGGTTACTTCAGATCTGTGCATCCTGCGTTTCCTTTGATCTGTCTCGATTCTACTTTGCTCAGAGCACAGCTCCTTTTCTGATGTGGGCATGCCATGCAGGGCAGTCCTGTGCCAGGGTCCTCCGTGTCACGCAATCAATTCCAAAGTTCTTAAGAGAGATGCTGAGAGTGTCCCTGAATCACTTCTGATCGCCATGTGAGTGAATGCTTGCCCTGTTTGAGTTCTCCATCAAGCACGATATAAATGCTAGCTGTTTGTTATCAGTGTTATTATGGCTGCTGTTTTTGTTATTGTTACTTCGTCTCGAGGACGGAAATTTCATCTTTTTGGAAAGTGCTTCCCCTTGATGATGTTTCCAAGTTTTTCAATCTTAAATGGACAGCTTTTGTGATTGGCTAAGGCTAAAAATGTTCATCATCTGGTGATAAGCCTTTTCAAAACTTCGCTAAACTGGACATTTTTTATCATAGATAGAGTTTCCCCTCTGAGATTGCTTCCAATTAATCCTGTACCCAGTTGGCTTGCGGCTAGTTGCGTTCATATTGTCTCTTGCGTTAGACCTGTAAGCTCCTTGAGGGCAGAGATTGTCTTTTTTTTTTTTTTGGTATCCCTAGCCTTTGTAACAGCTCCAAGCACATAGTAGATACAATGAACACTTATTGACTGATTGTAAAATAGGCATAACTATACTTTTCCTATTTCCCAGGATTTAGGGGAAGAGAACACATTGTAAATGGTAAAGAACTAAAAATTACAAACTATTCTCATTACTTTTTCACCAAATCTGTATGAGGAGTAATTTGACAAGCATACCCCAGAAAGCCAATTAAAGTGTGTTTTGCTTTTTGTTACCAATATACTGTCTGCATATGCTGTCTTACCTTAGGAGAATAAACCAGTTTCTATTTTGCATGGAAAGACATCTTTTACATTTTTAATATTCTCTCTCCTACAAAATACTCCTTAGTGCAGTAGGAAAAAAAGAGTTGACAATAATTAGCCCCTAGGATTTGATAAACATATTCACACAATTAAATTCAGTGATCAACACCCAGACACACATATTTATTAGCTGATATCTAAAGTATATTATGGAGAAGTGAGGGAATTATAACTGGAGATGGAAATGATGGAAGGAATTAACAAAAGACTTAGACGGAACTATCTGATGAATAATTTAGTTTTTTTTTTTTAAGGGGAGGTGTGTGTGTGTCTGAAGAGCATGAAAAATTTAACCCCTGAAATGTTTGTTCCTGCTATCGGAAAGAAAACAGTGCAAACCATTAATGCCAAGTCATCATATACAAAATAAAACCATATCCTAGACTTCCCTTGGAAACGCTTGAACGTGTCTCACTCAAACATGACCATGTAATTAATAGTAATATTCATGATTGCTCACATTGTGCATTTGGATTTAGACTAACTCAGCACAACAATTTCTGGGTTAATTACAAAGTAAAAGATAGGAAAGCAACGTCCCATGACGAGAAAATGAAATACGCCTAGATTTTCCCAGGAAGGTAGATCGTGTCCAGTTGCCTATTTCTATTTTCAAATGTAGCACTACCAAACAAAAAAGCTATAAGTAGAGATGATTAAAAGAATTTTTCTCTTCGTGCAAAGACGAAAAGTACAGCAGCTACTGTTAAAGCTCAAGAACTCATCTTCTGAATAGGAGTTTGGGATCCTAAATATCAAAGAACCTCTTTAATTGAATAAGTATTTCAGCTGCAGTCAGAGTTGAGTACTTGAGAGATTTGATTTATTTGTTCCCTACTCTAAGAACTTCTTGACAATCCATTAAAGATGCCATTGATCATTTTCTTCATCTTTTGGGAATGAAAATGTTTAGAGAAATACTTTTTTTCCTTCAATTCTTTGTCCTTCAGTTACCTCTTGACCAAAAATGGTAGAATATTATAATGACTGCCATATATTCTGAATTGCTATCATGAAGTAGATTCTGACTGTCAGCTTGCCACTGTGCTACCTAATTTCTGTGAGAAATCATTTGTTGAATTTATTTATTAATATGAAATTGTTTTAGAGGCAGCTAGATGATGCAGTGAACAGAGCACTGGGTCTGAAGTCAGGAAGACCTAGCTATATGATCCTGGAAAAGTCAATTAACCTTTGTTTGTCTCAGTTTCTTCGTTTGTAAAAATGGGATTCATAATAGACCTACCTCTTTCAATTGTTATGAGGACCAGACGAGATAATAATTATGAACTGCTTAGCACAGTACCTGTCACAGAGTAGGTAATTTATAACTTTGTAGCTATTATTGTTATTTCCTTGAAGGAGGGTGGGAGAGAAATGGAGAAAGGAGTCCTAAATCCTTTAGATAACTAAACTACTTCATCTGATTAAATCCTGACCTAGATCACTGCATGCATTTCAAGGCAAAATGCATCATCAGGTAATTTGACCCCCAAATCTTGTAATGAAATAAAAAAATGCTTTAACTCCCCAGTACCTTAGAATATCCACAAGTGAATGGGAATCAGAAGAGGAAAGTCAGATGTGATCCACATGTAGGGTTTTGTGGTGAATTCTGGGTGCTACATTTTAGGAAGGATATTGGCCAAATAGAGGAAACCTAGAGGAGAGGAACTGGTGACCGGAAGTGATTGGAGCTTATTCCAGGAGATAATCAGTTGAATGAACTGGATATGTTTTGCTTAGGGAAGAGAAGATTTAGGGTGGGAGAAACAAGAAAACTGTCTTTGAGTGTTTAAAGGGGTTTCTAGGGAAGAGGGATTAAAATCATTCTATGTGGTCCCAGAGGGAGGAAATAGGAATACTATGTGGATGAGGCATTCAGATTTCATCTCAATGTACAAAAATTAGAGCTATCCTAAAACCAACTGGTTGCCTCAGATGGTGGTGAGTTTTTCCTCAGCGAAAATCTTCAAAAAGTTTGATCACTTGGGTACTATGGAGGAAATTCTTACCCAGGTATAGATTGGACCACATGACTACATAACTTCCAATTCTAATATTTGTTGAAAAGTTTCATCATGGACCTGAATATCTACCCCTGGCCACCCTAGAAGAAAAGACTATAACCTTAACAATGTTCATATTATAAAGGATTGAACAAAAGAACTGAACAAAATAGAAATTTTATATTGATATATATTTTCACAACAGGTCTTCAGATGACTTTATAACCATTCATTAGGGTTGTTGTAGCTATGGTTTCTGTTCTATTAAGAATAAGGCTAGACAGCATCTGAGGTCCATTCTGATTCTGATATTCTGTGTTAAAGTTATTGCATTTTTATCATAATATTATTATATATGAGTATATTATTATATTGCTTTATAACGAAGAAGCTCCTTTCTCTAACAAAATCAGATCTTTACTATTTCGGAATAATTGCTTGATGGGTCAGGTTGAATTTAGATATTTTAAAACAAATAAATGCAAATTATTATTTTTGTTGGCCATAGTAACTTCCCTCTTACTTCTTGGCCAACTAAGAAGGTCAGGTCGTGGGGAAGGGGGCATTTTTAAAAATGGGTAAATAAAAATGATCTGCATTCACACATCAGCTAAGCTAGGGTCTCAGCACAATTTTGGTAACTTGAAACTACACTAAGCTTCCAGGATACCCATAATGCTCCAAAGTGCTTGAAAATAGTTCTTTAGACAAGGTTAAATATGCCTCTTATTTTCTTTTTTTTAAGTGCACAAATTTGTTTTAGTAGCTTTAATTTTTTTAGTTTTTAAAAAATATTATGGACAATAATCTAAAAATCAACCAATATAAAAAAAATCAAGAAAAAAGGAGCTGCATCTATTCCCCTATTTAACTCGTCATGAATCTAAATTTGCAGTCTTAATTAATGACATTGCCTTTATTTGTAATCTGCTAATAAAAAGATTAATCAGATTTAACCATAGTTTTATCATAACAAAGTGAAAGCATATTTAATTTAACCTAGAACATATGATAAGTGGTCAGATTTTCTTCATTTTAAAGGTTCCATTGCACATATGATGGAGAACTGTTATGCCTTAGTGCATTTACTCTAGATGCTTCTGATCTTTTAACTGGGCAACCAATGACATGTAGTTGTTTCAGGGATTCTAGGAAGACCCTGATTCAAATGATTATACAAATGAAGGAAGGAATGAATGAACAAACCAATCAATCCTCTTCCATCTGAATTGTACCAGTAGAACTTCATTCATTAACAAAGCTTAAGACTTTGATTCTTTTAAAACTGCATAAGACACCAGGAAGAGCAATAATTTAAGCTACTATTGACCCCTAATACACCTCTCAATATGAATGGATGATCTGAAATAAGGTTTTAGTAGGAAGATTAAGGAGATGGAACCTGAAGTAATTGGCTACCTGGGGATGAGAAAGAAGAAAATAACAGGGAGGGAAGAAAAGGGCAAAGGATGTAGAGACTAATCATGTTTGGAACCAAGAGGACATTCATTGTGTATAGTAACAGCAATATTGTTTTCAGAATAACTTTGAATGAATAAATAATTTTGATATTATGAATATTCAAATTAATGACAAAGGACATGGGAAGGAAGATGCTATATGCATCCAGAGAAAGAACTGATAAAAAGAAGCAGCTATAGAATGATATGTATGCATGTATATATATATACACACATACACATACATGTACACATATGTGTGTGTACCTAATAGTAACCATCTCTAGGGTGAGAGTGGGAAGGGAATAAAAAAGGGAAAAAATACATGATAGCTTTAGTACATATTTAAAAGGAATAGCAAATTGTATATAATATATTTGCAGTTTCTTGTGTAATCATCTTTTTTATTATGCTGTGTTATAGAAATGTTTTCTCATTACATAAATTAAAAATAAAATAAATAAAAATTTAAGAAAAGAATGACAAGCCTTAGGGCCACCAAAGCTGCACTCATCCTGTTTAACAATTTTGCTTATGGCTGGTCCTGACTGAGGTGGTTGTATATTAATTCCAATTTGATAACAATTCCTATTTCTGTTCTTCCATTGTTTTGATTATGTGGCAAAAATATTAGTCAGAGGCTTTGCTTGGAATCTATGCTCTGACAAAATGTGGTCTTGAGCAAATTGCTTAAATTCTGTTTTCTCACGAGTAAAATGTGATAACAAAAGATGGCCTGGCTACCTACTAGGATAGTTGGGAGGATCAAATGAGAAAATATATATAATGTCTTTTATAAAGATAAAGTGATATGTTAATGTCAATTGTATTCATAAATAACTAGCATTTCATATGGAAATATTTTACATGATTGCACATGTATAAACTATATTGAATTGTTTACTGTCTCCATGAGAGGGGAAGAGGAGGGAGGGCTAGAATTTGGAACTCAAAACTTTTAAAAAGCTATAATTGTTTTTACATGTAATTGACAGGGAATAAAATATATTAAAAATAGTAGCAAGTATTTATATTTCAAGTTGTCAAAGTGCTTTTTAAATATTATCCCATTTGATCCTCATAGCAACCCTGGGAGATAGGTGCCATTATAACCCACATTTTACAGATGTGGAAATGGAGAATGGTAGAATTTGAATGACGTTCCTGGGGACACACAACTAAGTGTCTGAGGCTGGATTTAAGCCTAGGTCTTCCAGACTCCAGAGTTAGATCTCTTCCCACTGCATCACCAATTAACATGATTCAGTTGGTCAATCAACAAGGGTTAATTCCCCATTTCTTATATATTAAGAGTTGGAAATATAAAGATCAAAGCACAATCCCTGCCCTCAAGTTGCTTTGCCATTCTAATGAAGAAGACAATGTGAAAATAACTCAGCACGTAGCAGGTGTATACAAAATTGCTGAAGGTATGCCAAAAAGGGAAGGCATTGTTCTAGGCAAAACTTTTGAGATGGAAGGGAAATGTGTTTCTCACTTTGTTCTCTTAGACTAAAATGGAAGATCTTATTTTCCAAACCAAGAAGTGTAATGTGAAAAACACTGAACATGAGACAGATTTGAGCCTCAGTTTTACCATTGACCATTAGGTGACCTTGGGTAAGTTATGTCTTTGGGACCAATTTCCTGACATGTGAAACTTGAGGTTGAATTAGATGCTCTATGAGCTCTAACTCTGTGACATTTTCATCCTCTGACAATTATGACTCTGACTTCACACCCTCCATCCGTTATTATCTGATTTTCATTTTCTCTACTAGCCTCTTCCCCATTCACCACTATCATGATCAAAGCTCTTCCATTCTTTTTTAAAATATATAATTTATTTATTTTTCAGTTCTCAACATTCACTTACACAAGAATTTGAATTCAAAATTCTCTCCCCATCTTTCCCCATTCCCCACTCCAGGACAGCATGCATCCCATCCATCCCTTCCTCCAGTCTATCCTCCCTTCTATTACCTTCTTCCATTCCCCTTTCCCCTCTATTTTCCTGTAAGACAAAAATAGATTTCTGTACTCAGTTGGCTGTATATCTTAATTTCTAGTTGCATGCTAAAACAATTTTTAACATTCATTATTAAAACTTTGAGTTCCATATTCTCTCCCTCACTCCCCACCCACCCTCAAACAAGGTATTCAATATAGGTCATACATTTGTAACAATGCCAACCATTTCCATAATAGTTATATTGTAAAAGACTAACCATATTTCCCTCTGTCCTATCCTGGTCTCCCTTTATTCCATTCTCTCCCTTTTCTGTCCTCCACAATAGTGTTTGCTTCTGATTATCCCTTTCTCCAATTTGCTGTTCCTTCTACTATCTTCATTCTCCTATTCCCTTTCCCCTTGCCTTCCTGCAGGGTAAAATAGATTTCCGTATTCAATTGAGTGTGTGTTATTCCTCCTTAAGCCAAATCCCATGAGAGTAAGGTTCACTTATTTCCTTTCATCACCCCCCTCTTCCCTTCCATTATAAAAGTTCTTTCTCCCCTCTTTTATATGAGATGATTTGCTACATCCTACCTCTCCCTTTCTCTTACTCCTAGTACTTTCCATTCAACAGTAAATTTTATTTTTTAAGTATTGTCCCTTCATTTTCAGCTCACCCTATGCCCTCTATGTACACACACATATACATATATGTATATACATGCACACATATACGTATATACATGTACACACATATAATACACACATGCATACATACCCATACACACCTACATGTATATATAACCCCTAATTTCCCTAATACTGGAAAAGATCTCATGAGTTACAAATAACATTTTTCCAGGTAGGAATGTAAACTGTTCACTTTTAATGAGTTCCTTAAGGCCTCTCTTTTCTGTTTACCTTTTCATGTCTCTCTTGATTCTTGTATTTGAAAGTCAAATTTTCTACTCAGCTCTGTTCTTTTCAACAAGAATGCTTGGAAGTCCTCTATTTCATTGAAATTCCATTTTTCCCCTTGAGGTATTATACTCAGTTTTGCTGAGTAGGTGCTTCTTGGTTTTAATCTGATCTCCTTTGACCTCTGGAATAGCATATTCTAAGCTCTTTGATCCCTTAGTGCAGAAGCTGCTAAATCCTGCTTTATCATGATTGTATTTCCACAATACTTGAATTGTTTCTTTCTGGCTGCTGGAATATTTTCTCCTTGACCTGGGAACTCTGGAATTTGACTACAATATTCCTAGGAGTTTTCCTTTTGGAATCTCTTTCAGGAGCTGATTAGTGAATTCTTTCCATTTCTATTTTAGCCTCTGGTTCTAGAATATCAGTTTTCCTTGATAATTTATTGGTAGATGATGTTTAGGCTGTTTTTTTGATCATGGTTTTCAGGTAGAACAATAATTTTTAAATTATTTCTCCTGGATCTCTTTTCTGGGTCAGTTTTTTGTCCAATGAGATATTTCACATTATCTTCTATTTTTTCATTCTTTGGGTTTTGTTTTATAATCTCTTGGTTTCTCATAAAGTCATTAGCTTCCATCTGCTCCATTCTAATTTTTTAAGAATTGTTTCCTTCCGTGAGGTTTTGAACCTCCTTTTCCATTTGGCCAGTTCTGCTTTTTAAAGCATTCTTCTCCTCATTGACTTTTTAGACCTCTTTTGCCATTTGAGTTAGTCTATTTTTAAAGGTATTATTTTCTTCAGCATTGGGGGGGGGGGGTCTCCTTTAGCAAGCTGTTGACTCACTTTTCATGATTTTCTTGCATCATTCTCTTTTCTCTTCCCAATTTTTCATCCTCCTCTATTACTTGATTTTCAAAATCCTTTTTGAGCTCTTCCATGGCCTGAGACCATTGCACATTTTTGGGGGAGTGGTTTGGATATAGAAGCCTTGACTTTGATTTCTTCCTCTGATGGCATGCTTTGTTTTTCCTCATCTGAAAGGATGGAAGAAAATACCTTTTCACCAAGAAAGTAACCTTCTATAGTCTTATTTTCCCCCCCTTTTTTAGGTATTTTTCCAGCCAGCTACTTGTCCTTTGTCAAGTGGAGGGCATACTACTCTATGCTTAATAGGTTTTATGCAGCTTTTCTCAGAGATATCTCTAGGGACCTGTAAGTTCTCAGTTCCTCCAAGGTAGCACCATCAAGGAGGAGGAGTTTACTCCTCTCCTGGCCTGCACCCTGGTCTGTGAGTAACCAAAGGCACTCTTTTCTTCTCTGGACCTGAGAGTAGATTCCCTCTCCACAGCTGCTACCTGTTCTACCAAGCCAGCCCCAAGATTGCCATTCCAGACTGAAACCCAGATCAGCTGCTTGATTTCCCCAGAGTCTTTAGGCTGTGGGCTCCAATACTGAACACTGCTGCTGTAGTGGCTGCTACAGCCCTGGGGACAGAGCTGGGGCCAGACCATGCTCCCCTCTCACCCAGGTGAAAGAGCTTTCTTACAGACCTCTGAAGCTGTCTTTGGAATTTGTGGGTTGAGAAATCTGAGAACTGCAGCAGCTACCCATGATTCCATGCCCTGAAGCCTGTTCCAATCCTGTCTGTTCTGTGCTGTACCTGTTGGGTTGTGCTCCACTCTGAGCCCAGTGTGGTAGACCTTTCCTGTCAGCCTTCCAGGCTGTCTTGGGTTGGAAATCTGTTTCCAACTCCTTCATTTTGTAGCTTCTGCTGCTCTAGAATTTGTTTAGAGTCATTTTTATAGGTATTTTATAGGCTATGGGGAGAAAGCTAGAGCAGGTCTATCCTTCTACTCCACCATCTTGGCTCTGCCTGTTTTTTCTTTCTTTGTTTTCCCAGTAATGAATACCAGATTGATTTAATGACTATCTCCCCAACCCCCAACCCCAAGTTATTAGTGGTTTTCCTTACCCAAATTATCTCATAGTTCATTTATCTTTGAAAATGTCCTCTCACCCAGTAAAACCTAAACCCATTTAGGAAGCATTAATTAAGTACCTACTATATGCAAAGCACTCTTTTAGACACAAAAGAGACCAAAAAAGGTCACCTGTCTTTCCCTCAAGAATCATAAATACAATAATCATACTGTATCACCCCTTGATAGGCAGGGTCTACCTTGTCTTCATCCTCTTATTCCAGTCCCTAGAGCTGTCTCTTCCTTACATAGGTTGATTGGTTGTTGTCCTTCATCTTGGAAGAGGACCAAAATGACATCACCATGATAAAGTGAAGTTTCAGGGTGTCCTACTGTGGCTGATCAGACAATATGAGCTCAGAATGTTCTGCCACAGATTGGGCACAGATAGTCCATGTGAATATTTGGGATGGATATCCCAAATTTGCACATCCTGCAATTACGTTGTGCTGTCTCAATTCTGCTTTGCTCAAAGGCACAGCACTTTTTCTTATGTGGACATGCCAGGCTGAGCAGTCCTGTACCTGTGTCTCCCATATTGCACAGTCAAATCCAAAGTTCTTGAGAGAGACCTTGAGAGTGTCCTTGTATCATTTCTTATGGCCACCATGTGATTGCTTGCCCCATGCAAGTTCTCCATAAAATAGTCTTTTTGGAAAGCATACATTTTGCATTTGAACAACATGACCAGCCCATCAGAGTTGTGTTCTCTGAAGCATAGTTTGAATACCTGGCAATTCAGCTCAAGTAAGGACTTCAGTGTCTGGTACCTTATCCTGCCAGGTGATCCTCAGACTATTCCTAAGACAGTCCAAATAGAAATGATTCAATTTCCTGGCATGGCACTGGTAGACTGTCCGTGTTTCACAAGCACACAACAATGAGGTCAGCACAACGACTCTGTAGACTTTCAGTTTGGTAGATAGTCTAATACCTCTTCTCTCCCAAACTTTTCTTTAGAACCTCCCAAACACTGAGCTAGCTCTGGCAATGCATGTATCAACCTCATTGTCAATATGTACATCCCTAGAAAGTACACTACCAAGGTAAGTGAACTTATCCACAGCATTCAAGACTTCTCCATTTGTTGTAACCAATGGTTCCACATATGGATTGTGTGGTGGTGACTGATGGAGCACCTGTGGTTTTTTGGTGTTAATTATTAGGCCAAAATGAGCACAGAGAGCAAAGAATTGATCCATACTTTGTTGCATCTCAGCTTCAGAGGCTGCCTTGAGGGCACAATCATCTGCAAACAGAAAATCATGCACCAATACTCCTTCCACTTTGGTCTTGGCTTGTAATCTTTTCAAATTGGAGAACTTACCATCAAATTGGAGAATTGACCTTGATGTTGTGTTCATCCTCACTGAAAGTATTTGACTGAACATGGCTGAAAACATCATGCTAAAAAGCATGGGAGCAAGCGCACAGCCCTGTTTCACTCCATTGGTGACTAGGAAGGCATGAGAGCTTTGTCCATTATCCAGAGTCCGGGAAAATATGCCATCATGAAATTCATGTACAATATTGATATGCTTCTCTGGGCAACCAAATTTTGACATAATTGTCCATAAGCTCTCAAGACTAAAAGTGTCAAAGGCCTTGGTCAGATCAACAAATGATGTGTACAGACTTCTGTTCTGCTCCTGGCATTTCTCCTGGAGTTGTTAGGCAGCAAACACCATATTGACTGTTCCTAGGCCCTTTCTGAAGCCACACTGGCTCTCAGGCATATGACCATCTTCCAGGTGAAGGATCAGTCTATTAAGGAGGACTCTAGGAAGAATTTAAATAAATATTTGTTGAATTTGAAAAGGCTTATACATAATATACATACATGGTAAAAACATAAAACATATTCTTTTACTTAATTCCTTATTCTCTTTGATGTTTTTAAATATAGTTACAGAATTTATTCATAGAAACTCTCCCTCTTTTCCCTCACAGGTATTCTGTCACCAAAAGAGATGGGGGAAGAATAACTCTGCCTAAATTTTATTTTAATAATAATTATGATAGCTAACATTTTATAGCATTTTTAGGTTAAAAAATTGTTTTTCATAAATGTTATATCATTTGATCATCACAGCAATACTGTGATATCCAAAGTCTTATTGCCTCCATTTTACAGAGTGAGAAACTAAGAGGTAAAATGATTTACCCAGTATTATAGAGTTAGTAAGTGATTAAGGGGAAGACTTTACTTTGGTCTGTCCTACGATTTCGTTGATGTAGAGACAGGGATCTCCCTTGTGATCATGATGACAATGATGACAATGGTGATGATGGTGTTGGTGATGATTATGATAGATAGCATTTATATAATACCTACTATGTGCCAAGGCACTGTACTAAGTGCTTTAGAAATATCTCATTTGATCCTCACAACAGCTCTGGAAGGTAGGTGCTAATCACTAAGCCACCTAGATGACTCAAGAAACTCCTTCCACCAGTGCTGAGTCACAACTCTTAGTATTAAATAATTGTCTGGAGACTCTGAGAGGTATGTCAGTGTGTGTCAGAGGTGGGATTTGAACCCAGGTCTTCCTGACTTTAAAGGCATCCCTCTCTATTACACCCACTGCCTTTCCAATATCACTTTCAATCTTGATACGTGCTCACTATGTCAACAATCTTGAAATATGTTCTAGGCCACTTAGTCAATAAACATTTAATGAATGCCTACCATGGTCAAGGCACTGTTCAAGGTTAAGTACTAGGGCTACACAAAAGGTAAAAGCATGGTCCCTGCCTGCAAGAAGTCTGCCTTCTAAAGAGAGAGACAGCCTACAAATAGCTCTGTACATAAACATAAATGTGTATATGCCATGTAAATGGATGAGAATCTCAGAGGGAAGGCACTAACAGTGAGGGAGTCTAAAAATTCATCTTGCAGAAATAAAGTTTGAATTGAATCTTGAAGGAGACTGGAGAAGGCAGAAGAGTATTCTGTGCATTGGAATAGACAGCGTACCATACAGATCGGGAGATGTGTGTGTATGTGTGTGTGTGTGTGTGTGTGTGTGTGTGTGAGAGAGAGAGAGAGGGGGGGGGAGAGAGAGAGAGAGAGGGAGAGAGAAAGAGAGGAAGACAAAGAGATAGAAAAGGAAAGAAAGGAGAGAGACAGACACAGAAAGACAGAGAGAGAGACAGATGACAGACAGTCAGATATGTAGAAAGCTGACTATGTGCCAAGCACTGTGTTAAGTTTTGGGAATACACATTAAGTCCCTGTCCTCATGTAGCTTACATGGCTCCATAAGGGCAGGGACTCACTATCAGTACGTAGGGATGATGGCAGCTAGTATGGGGCAGAGTGGAAAGTAAGCTGAAAGTGAAGTGTTGTGTGTCCCTAGGGCAGGGAGTCTCAACTTTTTTTGTATTATGGACTTCTCAAATTGATGTTTTTAAATGCCTAAAATAAAGCACATAGTACTAAAAATGAAGTCAATTATGTTGAAATACAATTACCTAAACATTTTTTTTTCAAAAAAATTCATGGAACCCAGGTTAAGAACTCTTGCTCCATGAACAGGCTGAAGAACTGTGAATAGAGACTATCAAAAAGGATTTAATTAAATACAATTTATACCTCTTTGGTGGCATTTACCAAGACTTCACAGGCTCAGGATTACTACAATATGTGGAATTATGTAGACGGTGGAATTTAATTTTCTTGAGAAGTAGGGTGAGAGAGGGAGAAGCACACATAAATAACCATGGTATCTCTTGTGAATAAAAAACAGTTTGCTCTCTGTCTGACCTGAGTAGGAAGAAATAACCAAAGATACACCTTTGGCATGGAACTGTTTATATTCTAATTCTTGGATTTCAAAGTCAGGAAACAAAAGCCAGAAAGTAGGGAAACTTGCGTGCTATAGGGATGTTTTGGGGAAAGGAGTTGCATGCTACATCTGTAGAGCTTACTAACCATTTAAATGTTATGTGGTATTACTCAGAAAATACCCAACCCTTTTCTACTTTAATTTTCCTTTGGGATACATGTTATTTTAGCCTCTCTTTTTATACACCCAGTCTAATCCCTAATGCCCTTTCATATTAATTTAATATGTAAAATGCAAACTCAAAACTTTTAGCATGAGGGAACAGAATGAGCAGGTTGTGCATTTTCCATTAAGAGCATGGTGATCTTAGGAAGCAATGTTTGTTTTTTATTTCTTCTCTTTGATATCAGACACCAAGAATTCAAATACTGAAAAGGTCAAAGGGAAAGCAAACACCCACACACAATTTACGGACTATACAGGAACTGTGTGGGAAGTACAAATTTTGACACATCACTCTTGCGACAAAAATTGCAAATGAAAATGGAAGACTGGTAAAACATGTATCCAATCTCCACGACAAATTCTGCTGTGAGACCAGAGAAATGAAACCAAACTCCCCCGCTCTTGTCATCGTTTTGCAAATGTTTGCTTGGGCTCTCCTCACATGCTGCTATAATATAGTCTGGCACCTGTGTGATCATTGCAATGTTTTATTCTCTGTGAGATGCACAAGCCCTCTACTATTTGTTTTGAAGGAAGGTTAGTGGTTATGAAAAAGTCCCCTTCCCCCTCAGAGCTTATAAATAGAAAATTTGAAATCAACATGGTTCACTTTTCAAATTCTATTTTGAAATGTTTATTTATTATCCTATTTTATTGGGGTTATGGTGAGATGAGGAAACACTAACTTTGAGATCTGAGGATCTAGGTTGAAATATTTAGGCTATCCTTTAGGATACTGGGCTCTTATAGGTGGACCTATAGGCCTTATCTCCTTCTAAAGCGAGCCACAGACCAGTTCCAAAAAACTTAATAATGCTATGTTTCCTGCTTCTCCTATTAAACGTCTTGTGTTTTCCTCTGTTATTAGAATATAAGCTGCTTGAGGACAGGGCTTATCCTGTATCTTCTGCTTATAAAATGGTACCTTTTTCTTACTTGTTTATATGGTAAGTATTTAATAAATGCTTTTTCTTTCATACATTTGTTCACATCATTAGTTTATTCCTCTATCATTTATTATTTATATGGCCTTAAGCAAGTTAGTTAACCTCTTTAAGCCTCAGTTCACTTATCTATAAAATGAAGGAGTATACTGCATCAAGGGTTCTTAACATGGGGTCTGTCAACGTATTGTAAACAATACCAACAGTTTTCTTTGTTATCCTATGTATTTTATTTTATGCATTTGAAGACATGATTCTGAGAGATCCACAGAGTTCACCACAGAGATAAGTGGGTCCATGACAACAAAAATATTTCAAGAAACCACAGATTACATGACTTTCCATATTGAAAATCTAGGATCTCAATATCTTATAACTTCAGGATCCTTTGATATTGACCTTGTGATTGTGGAAAGGATAAAAGATTTGTCATCCTTGAAGTCCAGATAGTTTAGGCTCATGTCCCTGCCTCTGATGCTATATGATTCTGGACTAGTCACTATTATCCAATTAACCCAGGAAGTTCTCCAAGATTGTGCTGGCTACATGATCACTTAATATTAAAACACAATGTTTTCTATGTTTTATTGTATTTTTATTTGTTTTATCAAATATTTCCCAACTACATTTTAATCTGGTTCACAACACTTGTGAATGTTGGGGGCTGCATGAGGAAAACCTCATGTTTGACATCTCTAGTCTAGACAATCAAAAAAATATCAAATCAAGCCCTGATTTGTGGGGTTTGCGATTTTTGAGGTGTAAATGCTGACACTGAAACTTTACCATTCAGATCTTGTGAGCTGGTAAGAGCTGGCTCCAGCATACCACTGGCTGAATTTTACTGACTAGTGAATATCAATTAGTAGGAAAGGACCAGCAGAGAACTCTCTTAATGTCCAGAGAGCAGTTACAATTCTACCTATAATGACATGATCTCAAGACCAAATGAAATTTTAGGGGAAGGTGCAATGAGGTTAGCAGGAATATTTGCAGCCAGAATCATATTATTTACTGCCTGTATGACTTTGTAGAATTCACCTTTCCCCTCCGGAGATGGACCTTCATCTGTAAAATGAAGGAAATGGACTATACAATCTCTAATATCCTTCCTAACTTTGGTATTCTGTGGGTCTTTGATTTATGGATCATCTAGGTCATAAAATTGTCATGTTATAAACAAGAGGGCATCTCAGGAGTATTCTCGTGAACCACCAATGGGCTGCAGGGCAGACATTCATTCTTGATCTGATAGATGGAGAAGAAAATAGCTCAATAAAAAGACTTAAAAATGCTTCAGAAGAGATGATGAATTGTAAAAGGTAAAGGGAACGGTGATCTTATCATGAATAAAAATCCCAGTTTTAAGAGTTCTACCATGTAATAATGATGAAACACCCCTACAATCCCAGCTATCAGAGAGGCAGAGGTTGGTGAATCTTTTAAGCCCAAGAGTTCTGTGCTATACTAGACTTTGCCAACTGGGCATCTGCACAAAGTTCAACATTAATATGGTAAGCCTCCAGGCTACCAGGATGCCTAAGGAGAGGTGAACCAACAAAGCCCATCAAAGATCCTGAGTCAATCAGTAATAGGGTTTGGTCCATAAGTAGCTCTAGCAGTCCCCTGGGTCAGATAGGAAGACACTTTCTTTAATCACAAAAAAGTTCTGTTGTTGCACTTAGTACAGAAACAATTGATTTTAGTATTTTAATTGAGAAATAACAATGTTTGCTATATTTCCTTTAAACTTTACCACTTATCTGTTTACATAACTGTTGATCATCTTTGCTGGTGAATAATTTCCTTTTAATACATAGAGATTGATTTTTTATTACTTTCTGAGGACCCAGAACAGTATAGATATGAAGTAAATGCATAAATCTGTCCTTTCTACCATAACAAACCTCAGCACTCCTAACACGGCATGTCATCCTCTTCCTCTGGAGTAATTTAGGAGTATACTCAACAAGAGTTGTCTCAGAATTGTCTAAGAAACAGTGGATCTTTTAAAAACTTTTAAAAGCTGTTGACTTCTACTATGCCTTAACACTGCAATATGAAACAATCTACTTGTATATAGAGTGGAAGGAAGCTCATGTGAGACGAAGAATTAAGAAATTATTTCTTTCATTTATCTGTACTATGATCATCTTTAATGAAAGGCAGCATCGTGTAGTACAGTGGTGTCAGATTCAATTAGGAATGGATCCCTGAAGGCAGTCATCTTGACTTAGAAAACCACAGCTTAACATTATCCATATTGTATTGTATTTCTATTTATTTTGATATACATTTCCCAATTATATTTTAATCTGGTTATTGTTGCAAGAGTGGATGAGCCGGTGTTGCAGGCTGCTGCCAAAACTGACACCTCTTCTGTAGTGGATAGATAGCCAACCTGGGAGGAATCAGAAAGACCTAAGGTCAAATCCTCCCTTGGAGACTTACCAGCCTTGTGACTTTGGGCAACTCACACAACCTCTTTAAGTCTCAATGTCTTCTTCTGCAAAATAGGGATAGCAATTGCAGATATTCCACAGGGTCATTATGATGGACTGAATGTGATAATGCTGTTATCAGTATTACTACTTTTCCCATCCTTCTCATCTTATGTCAATGAAGTTCAGGTAGAAATTGTCCTGGGATAAGTCTCTATCCAACAACTGTTCTTTTATGTTTACAGGTTATTGTTCAGGTGGATAAAATTATTGTTTATATATAATTTTATAAAAGTAACAGAATATAAGCTCATATTCTGCAGGATTATAACTAAGAACTGGCATACTTCATTATTTTTATTCATATCATCCTTCTTATCCTGTTTCGATGGAGTTCAGAAACATACTAGGAACAAATCATTTTCCTGCTATTAATATTTCATGTTTAATGTTCTACAGACTATTGCACTGGTGAATAAAATAATTGCTTTCTGTAATTGAATAAAAGAACTAGGATCTAAGTTCATCTTGAGTAGGTTCACTGAAAGCATTTTTGGGACAACTGCATAGGAAACAGGACATCCTATGTACCTGTTCCTGTTCTCATTTGTTTTTTTTTTTAGACATTAAAAAATTTCTGAAAAGACTTTATTTTACTACATACCAAACATTATTATAAACAAATAAGATAAAATGCCTCCATGTTTTCCATGGTATTTATTACATTTTCATGTAAACAGGCTACATTACCACCTCATTTATTTGACCTTTGCTTATCTGAAATGCTTTGTTATACATTACAAAAAATCATCTCCTTTCGTTCCTCTCACTATAGGAATAAGGTGTATAAGCACAATGTTTTAGAATCAGAAGTCTGTAATAATTCTGAAAATTAAATTTCTGTCAATCATTCCAAGATTGAGTGGAATCATGGTACAAAAGAAAGTCAGGAAATCCCAGATTCCTGTCTGACATACCAGCTGTATGACCTCTGAGGGCCCCTCACAACTCTCTAAAATCAACTTAGGGGAGGAGGGAAAGGTAATGGATGGAGATTACACCAACAAGAGGGAAGGGATTTCCATACTTGAAAAAAGTCCAATCATTGCTGCAGAGGAAAATGCCTTGGACAGGACCAAATAATGTTTTCTAGTAACTACTAGAATTTCCTAGCTATCCTCTTAGAGGAAAGGTTTGAATATGTAGCTGTGTTTTACTCAGGATCTCTCTATTCAAGCTCCCAGAAATCCTTTAAGCCCTCTAAAAACAGTGCTTTTACCTATATACAATATCAACTTCAGTCAAAATCTCTAATTTAGAGAATCCGAGAGGAATAAAAAAATTTTTTTTGAAGAGCTATCTGGTTAGTGCTTGGTCCTGACATCCAAATATATGCAGCTGTGATATATGTATGGCCAGTAGTGATGGAATCCATGAATAAATGAAAGCTATACATTCAGTTCTCCAAAATCAGAATTCCTGTTATGCCCATGCCTAGAACCTACAGGAATGATGTCACCTAGGAGTGGCTTCTAAGGCAGGCTCCTGAGTTTCCATAGAAGTAGAATCTTCTGTCTCAGAAGAAGGGCTATCGAGAAGAGGACCAGCATTCTCCATTTCCAAGTGGTCTGATTTTTCCAGTTCGTTGCCTACGTCTGTGTTCTCTTTGATTTGCATCTCTTGTTTTTCCATTTCCAAAGTTTTATCTGGGGCTTGAGCTGCAACTTCCTCATCTTCCTTCTGATGTGCAAAGCTACAAATCATGTTGGGTCTATATGAAAAATCATTGTCCTTGATCTGCAGCCATTCCACACCACCCATGTTTTCTTCTCCCTCCTTTTTCTCAGTCAGAAGTGTACTCGTCATACTTAGTTTCTTCATTGTGTGGCACTTATATTTCAGTTCTGTTTTATGGTACCTTCTGCATTGACCTGATCTGTATTTTCTTCAAACGCAACACAGGTTCCAAGAGTATCTTCATATTCCCCAGCAAAGACATAGCTGTCCACTTGAAGAATAGGTCTCTCTGTGTCAATGCCCAAAATCTTGCATTTGTTTCCACATCTTGTTAAAAACTCTGAATCTATAATTCCTGATAATTCCACCATGACCAATTGCTCCTCCTCTTCTTCATCCTCTTCTTCCTCTCACCCTGGAGCTTACTCACCCAGCGTAGTGGCCGCCATGGTCCACGGGCCTGGGACTTGAAACACCTCTCCCCCAGCAACCCCCCTAGCATCACTTGATCAAGCACGGGCTCTCATTTGGTTTTGATTTTTTTCCACTAGGACTCTGCATTTTGAAAGCTTTTCATTTTACTTAGCTTGGAGATGAAGAATATTTGGTATGGTTATATCTAATAAAAACTCTTCTTTAAAATTTTTTATGGATCAATGTTTTATCTGAGAGATTGTGAACAATGGTTCTGTAGGAGGTAATACTCTGGTACCTGTACAGTTTTGGGGTGGATCAAATTTCTAAGAATATATTGAGGTTTGCCTTTGTTTGCAATACACAGAATTGTCATCTCTTTGTTTGTGAAAGACAGTAACTTCTGATCTGTACTCCTAGCCACCAGGTCATTTTTTTCTTAGGTATTCCAGTGGTGCTAATGTTTTGCAGCTTGTAGTGGTGTGCTACATACTACCTATACATTCTTATATAATTTACATGGATCAAATGTCTGCTTCAGGGTAGAATGTCTGTAGCTTCCATCATAACTCCCACTATGTCTTACAGGAAACTCTTCGGACGGAATCATTTTCTGTTATGATTCTTTGTCGCCATGTTGTTGCTTGTGGTCATGTGGATATCAGCCGTGGAGGGTCTTTGGATTCCATTGATGATTCTCTGACATTTTAAAGGCTCTATTTGGAGGGGCTACATTTGAAAAATTCAAGTCCAAATGATACTTTGATATCATTAGAAAAAGATTCCATGAAAGGGAGAAGTAATTTAATAGGTTTTTTAATAGAGTTATATGACATGATATCTGTATACATCAAGTGATTAATAAGATGTTCCCCTTTAACTTGAAGCCATACTTGATTCTATTTAGGAGAGATAACAATGGAGTTAAGGCTAGCCTAGGCAAAACAAGAAGGGAATTTATTCCATCCTGAAAGATAACACTTTATTTTTTTTCTTTATTTTGTTTTTAACTTATGGAGTAAAACAAGCATTTCCATAATACAGTGTAGCAAAAAAGATGGTTGCACATGAAACTGCAATCTATTATTTACAATTCATTACTCCTTTTAAATATATAATAAGATTATTGTGTAAATTTCTTTTTTTCTTCTCTTCCCCCTACCTCACCCTAGAAACAGCTACCATTAGACACAAATGTGTGTGTGTGTGTGTGTGTGCAAATATGTACAATCATTCTATACATACTTCTATTTATCAATTCTTTTTCTGGATACAGACAGTATCTTCCTTTATCTGTCCTTTGTAGTTCCTTGGGTATTTCTATTAGTCAAAATGACTTAGCCACTCAAAGTTGTTCTTAAAATAATATTACTGTTACTATAGACAAGGTTCTCTTGGTTTTAATTTCTTCATTATTTCCTGCAAGTCTATCCATGATTTTCTAAAACCATCAAACTCATCATTTCTTATACCACATTAGTATTCCATCACAATCATATACCATACGATATATATTTATTATAATTATATTTTATTATATAATGTATTATATTATGTATAATACATTATATAATTATAAAATATTATATATAATACACATATAACACACATTATATATAATGTCAAATTATATATAATACATTGTATAATACATATTATATATAATGTCATATTATACATAATATATTATATAATACATATACAATATAATATACAATTATATATAATAATAATATATATAAAATCATATAATTATGTAATCATGTAACTTGTTCAGCCATTCCTCAATTGAAGGGTGTCCCTGTAATTTCCAGCTAGAACATATAGGTTCTTCTCTGTTTTCTCTAATTATCTTTGAAAATAGACCTACTAGTGGTATTACTAGGTCAAAGGACATAGGCAAATTAATAATTCTTTAGGGATAATTCCAGAATGCTCTCAAAAATTCTTGGATCAGTTAAGAATTCCACCAACAATGAACTAGTGTACTAATTTTCCAAATCCCCTCTAACATTTGTCACTTTTCCCTTTATTTTAAGCCAGTCTGATAGCTATAAAATTATATTTCAAGGTTGATTTAATTAGTATTTCTCTAACCAATCATGATTTAGAGCATTTTATATGACTACAAATTGTTTTGATTTCTTTACCTAAAAATTTCCTGTTCATATCCTTTGACCATTTATCAGTGGGGAATGACTCACATTCTCATAGATTTTTACAAAGTTCTTTATATACATTTGAGATATGAGACCTTTATCTGAAAAACTGTCTATAACCCCCCCACTTCCCTGCTGAGTTTTCTGATCTTGGCTACATTTGTTTTATTTGTACAAAACTTTTTAAAATTTAAGGTAATCAAAGTTATTCATTTTGCTATTCATTCTGCTCTTTATCTCATGTTTGCTTATAAATTGCTCATTTATCCAAAAGTCTGATGTGTAAATTGTTCCAATTTTCTTGTATTCTCTCTTTTTATATGTACGTCATATATCCCTTTCGACATTATCTTGGTAAATGGTGTGAAATATTGTTTTATACTCAATTTCTGAAAGACTGTTTTCCCAACAATTTTCTTTTTACCAAATAATGAATTATTATGTCCAAATCTGAAGTCTCTACACTTGCCAAATGCAAGGTTACTATATTTATTTGCTGCTGTAAATTATGTATCTACTTTGTTTCATTGATCTACCTTTCTATTTCTTAGTCAGTTTCAGATAGTTTTGATAATTGCTACCTCATAATATAGATTAAGAACTGGTACTGTTAATTCTCCTTCCTTTGCATTTTTTCATTAGTTCTTTTAACATTCTTTACTTTTTATTCTGCCAAATATATTAATTATTTTTCCTAATTTAGTAAAATATTTTTTGGTATTTTATTTGGGATGGTATTAAATATATAAATTAGTTTAAATAAAACGTTATTTTCATTATATTGGCCCTGCCTACCGATGAACAATTAATATTTCTCCAATTATTTAAATATTTTTGTTTACACAAAAAGGTGTGTGTGTGTGTGTGTGTGTGTGCATTTTTGTTTAAATAGCACCTGAATGTGTTTTGACGGGTTTACTCCCAAACATTTTATACTGTCTAGACTTACTACCTCTTTATTGCAGTTTTGTTTGTGATGTACAGGAAGCCTCATGATTTATGTAGATTTACTTTATATCTTGCTACTTTGCTAATATCACTAATTGTTTCAACTGCCTTTTTAGTTGTCTTTGGGATTTTCCAAGTGTATCATCACATTGCAAAGACAGTTTTATTGCCACCTTCCTTATTATGATTCCTTCTATTTATTTTTCTTATTGCAATTGCTAGGATTTCCAACACAGTATTAAATAATATTGGTGACAGTGGGTATCCCTTTTTCATACTTGATTTTATTGGGAATGCTTCTAGCTTATCCCCATTACAGATAATGTTTGCTGATGGTTTTTGACAAATACTTTTTTTATCAATATAAGGAAAAATCCATTTATACATGTACTTTCAAGTGTTTTTAATAGAAATGAGTGTGGTACTTTATCGTATTATTGTATGATTAAAAATTTTTTTTATTGACATTATCAATTGTGTTAATAGTTTTTCTCAAGTTAAACCATCTCTGCATTCTTGGTATAAATTCCACTTCATCATGATGTATAATCATTATAACGTATCATTGTAATCTTTTAGCTAGTATTTTGTTTAGAATTTTTGTATCCATTAATTCGTTAGTGAAATTGGCCTATAATTTTTTCCTGTTTTTATTCTTCCTTGTTTAGGTAAGTATCATAAAGGAATTTGGTAGGAATCCTTCATTGCCTATTGTTCCAAATAATTTATTTAATATTGGAATTAGTCAGTCATCAAATATTTGATAGAATTCACTTGTAAATCCATCTGATCCTGGTGCTTTTTCTTAGGAATCTCATTTATGTCCTGTTCAATTTATTTTTTCTAAAATAGATCTATTTAGATATTCTATTTCCTCTTCTGTTAACCAAGGCAATTTATATTTTTGTGAATATTCTTCAATTTCACTTAAATTATTAAATTTATTGGCATATAAATGGGAAAAATAACTCCTTATAATTGCATTAATTTTATCTTCATTAGTGGTATATTCACCCTTTTCATTTTTAATACAAGTGATTTTCTTCTCTCTTTTTAATCTAATTAACCAATAGTTTATTTTTTTATAAAACCAACTCCTAGTTTTATTTATTAACGCAATGCTTTTTATATACAAATTTATTAATCTTACCTTTAATTTTTAGTATTTCTTATTTGGTGTTTATTTAGAAATTTTTAGATTGTTCTTTTCCTATTTTTTTAATTGCACACCCAATTCATTGATCTGATCTTTCCCTATTTTATTAATAGATATAAATTTTCTTATGGTCACTACTTTTGCTGTGTCCTATAGGTTTTGAATGTTGTTGGGGAGGGGGGAGTGAACCAAGATGGTGGAGTAGAAAGACAGACCTACTCTAGCTCTACTCCCAAGCCCATAAAATACCTGTTAAAAAATGTCTCTAAAAAAAATTCTAGAGCATCAGAAGCCACAAAACAACAGAGTGAAAGAGATTTCCAGTCTAAGATAGTCTGGAAGGCTGACAAGAAAGGTCTATCACACTACACTCGGAGCAGAGCAGAGCACAGCCTTGGCCATGTAGATTGGCAGGGACAAGACTAAAGCAGGCTTCAGGGTACAGAATTTCAGGTAGCAGCTGTGATTCCCAGATTCCTCAACCCACGAAAGCCAAAGATAGCTTCAAAGGTCAGTGAGAAAGCTTTTTCACCTCAGTGAGAAGGGAATGCAGTCTGGCCCAGGCTCCATGGTGGTGGTGGTCACTGAGGCAGCAGCGTTCATTTTAGGAGCCCTCAGTCTAAAGACCCTGGGGTAATCAAGCAGCTGATGTGGATCTCAACCCTGAGTGGCAGCCGTGGGGTGAGGAGGAGCACTGGTGTGGTGGAACTGGAGGCAGTTGTAGAGAGAGAACCCTGCTCATAGATCCTAGGCAGAAAAGCTTGTGGTTGCTCCCAGACCAGAGCACAGGCTAGGAGAGGAGTAAACATCTCTCCCTTAATTGTGCCACCTTGGAGGAACTGAGAGCTTACAGGTCCCCAGAGTATACCCTCCACTTGACAAGGGATTCAAAAGTCAAGTAACAGGCTGGGAAAATGCCCCAAAAAGGGGAAAAAAAATTAGACTATAGAAGATTACTTTCTTGATGAACAGATGTTTTCCTCCATCATTTTGGATGAGGAAGAACAAAGGATGCCATCAAAGGAAGGTGCAAAAGTCAAGGATTCAAAATAGAAGTGCAATGGTCTCAGGTCATGGAAGATCTCAAAAAGGATTTTGAAAATCAAGTAATAGAAGTGGAGAAAAAATTGGGGAAAGAAGTGAAAGCAATGCAAGAAAATCATGAAAAGCAAGTCAATAGTTTGTTAAAGGAGACCCATAAAAATGCTGAAGAAAATAACACCTTTAAAAATAGACTAATCCAAATGGCAAAAGAGGTCCAAAAAGCCAATGAGGAGAAGACTGTTTTAAAAAGCAGAATTGGCCAAATGGAAAAGGAGGTTCAAAAACTCACTGAAGAAAAAATCCTTTAAAAATTAGAATGGAGGAGATGGAAGCTAATGACTTTATGAGAAACCAAGAAATTACAAAATAAAACCAAAAGTATAAAAAAAATGAAGACAATGTGAAATATCTCATTGGAAAAATAACTGACCTGGAAAATATATCTAGAAGAGACAACTTAAAAAATTATGGGACTACCTGAATTCATGATGAAAAAAGAGCGTAGACATCATCTTTCGTGAAATAATCAAGGAAAACTGCCCTGATATTCTAGAACCAGAAAGTAAAATGAATATTGAAAGAATTCACCAATCACTTCCTGAAAGAGATCCAAAAAGAAAAACTCCTAGGAGTATTGTAGCCAAATTCCAGAGTTCCTAGGTCAAGGATAAAATATTCCAAGCAGTCAGAAAGAAGCAATTTGAGTATTGTGGAAATAAAATCAGGATAACACAGGATCTGGCAGTTTCTGCACTGAGGGATTGAAGGGCTTAGAATATGATATTCCAGAAGTCAAAGAAACTAGGATTAAAACCAAGAATCATGTACCCAGCAAAACTGAGTATAATATTGCAAGGGAAAAATGGTCATTCAGTGAAATAGAGGACTTTCAAGCATTTTTGATGAAAAGACCATAGATGAATAGGAAATTTGACTTTCAAACACAAGAATCAAGAGAAACATGAAAAGGTAAACAGGAAAGAGAAATCATAAGGGACTTACTAAAATTGAACTGTTTACATTCCTACATGAAAAGACTATATTTGTAACTCTCGAGACTTTTCCCAGTATTTGGCTAGTTAGAGGGATTATATACGTAATATACATGACATATATAAGAGAGAGGGCACAGGGTGAGTTGAATAGGAAGAGATGATATCTAAAAAAATAAAATTAAGCAGTGAGAGAGGAATATATTGGGATGAGAAATGGAGAAATGGAATGGGATAAATTTTCTCTCATAAAATAGACAAGAAAAAGCTTTTCCAAGGAGGGACATGAGAGAGAAAAAGGGAAGCTTACATCACATTTGGCTTAAGGAAGAAATAACATGCGCATTCAATTTGGAATGAAAAATGTATCTTACACTATAGCAAAGTAGGAGAGAAGGGGATAATTGAGGTGTAGGGGAGATGGTAGAAGGGAGGGAAAATGGGAGGAGGGAGTAATTAGAAGTAAACATTTGGGGGAGAAACAAGGTCAAAAGAGAGAATAGAATAAATGGGGGACAGGATAGGATGAAGGAAAATATATTTAGTCTTTCACAACATGACTATTATGGAGGTCTTTTGCATAACTACACATGTATAGCCTATATTGAATTGCTTGCCTTCTCAGTGGGGATGGATGGAGAGAGAGGAAGGGAGAGAAGTTGGAACTCAAAGTTTTAGGAACAAATGTTGAGAATTGTTTTTGCATGCAACTGGGAAGTAAGAAATACAGGTAATATAGTATAGAAATCTATCTTGCCTTTTAAGAAAGAGAGAAGATGGGAATAAGGGAAGGGTGGGGTGTGATAGAAGGGGTGGCAGATTGGATTAGGGGTAATCAGAATGCAAGCCATTGTGGGAGGAGAGGGGAGAGATGGGGAGAAAATTTGGGACTCAAAAGCTTGTGGAACTGAATGTTGAAAAAAAATAAATTTTAAAAAATAAAATATTCAGCTGAAAAAAAAAGAAACTAATAGATTTTGTAGGAGAGTTGAAACACTAATTCATTGTTGGTGAAGCTGTGAACTAATCCAGCCATTCTGGAGAGCAATTTGAAACTATGATCAAAGGGCTATAAAAATGTGCATGCCCTTTTACCCATCAATATTGCTTCTAGGGCTGTATCCCAAAGAGATCATAAAAATAAGAAAAGGACCCACATGTACAAAAATGTTTATGGCAACTCTTTTTTTGGTGGCCAAGAACTGGAAATTGAGGGAATGTGCATCAACTGGGGAATGACTGAACAAGTTGTGGTATATGAATGTGATGGAATACTTTCATGTTATAAGAAATGACAAACAGGAGAGCTTCAGAAAAACCTGGAAAGACTTATATGAACAGATGCTGAGTGAAATGAGCAGAACCAGGAGAACATTACATACAGTAACAGCCTCAGTGTACAAGGACTGTTTTTGACAGACTTAGCCCTTCACAGCAATACAAGGACCTAAAATTTCCAAAGGACTCAATGCAAAATTCCATCCACATCCAGGGAAAGAATTATGGGGTCAGAATGCAGAATTAAACAGATTATTTTTTCTTTTGTTATGTTTTGATTTGGTTTTGTTTTTCTCATGGTTTTTCCCATTCGTTTTAATTCATCTATGCAACATGACTAATGTGAAAATATGTTTAGTAAGAATGTAAGTGTAGAATCCATATAAGATTGCATGCCGTCTTGGGGAAGGAGGGGGAGAAAATTTAAAACTAGTGAAAGTGATTATTGAAAACTGAAAACAAATAAATTAATTAAAAAAGAAATATCTATTGTCATTCTCTTTAATGAAATTATTGGTTGATTCTTTGATTTGTTCTTGAATCTCTTCATTCTTTAAGATTATGTTGTTTAATCTCCAATTTTCTTCAATAATTTCTTATTGTATCAAGGATACTTTTTCTGATCGTGGCTTTTAGGTAGTCCAACAATCCTTATATTGTCTCGTCGTGATCTGATGTTCAGAGAAAACACATTTTGTTGCAATTGTTCTTGCTATGACTAATTGAAGTTATTTTTTTTGTAGCAGGTTTTAAGTACAGAAAAATTTCTCTGTGAACATACTCCAGAATTCTCACAATAGTGTGTATATTTACATTCAAGTAATACACGAACAAAAGATGAGTGAAAGACTTTTTGATAATCAACAGCGATAGGAACAATACTGTAGGCTGTTAGGGAGCTTTTTCAATAATTATTGAATGAGATAGTTTATTATAGTTTTTGTTGCTATCATGATTGATATTGTTGTTAGCATTCTCCAGGGTGATAATTCATGTCGTCCTATCTATTCTCAGAGCAGAGATGCCCACTCTCTTATGTAGAAAAATGCTAACCTCAGGCTTTGGAATTTATATTTCTGGTTTCTTTCCTACTCTGAGACTCTTATGAAAAACCTGGGACAAATGGACCCTCTTTTGTTATTTTTCTATGTTTAGCATTCTGTGGTAGTTGCTGTGTGACAATGAAAAGCTCACTTGCCTTTTCTGAACTTCAATTTCCTCATTTGGAAAACAAGGATAATAATCCTTGCAGTGCTTATGTGCCTCATAGGATTGTCCTGACACCAGAATTAGCTAATACAAGTAAAAATCAGCAAGCTTTAAAGTTCTAAAAGCAAAATGTCCCAAAATCTTAGTGCAATTTTAAACTATTGTCTTTTGGAACACCCTGAAAATGTCAGCAATTATTATTTTCTATAAACCATAGCATCTCTATCTATATATACATACACATATATAAAGACATATACAGACACTATATGTTATGTATATATACATACATATACACATACCCACATATCTATACATACATATGCGTGTATGTATACACACACTTTATGTTAGGTGTTGCCATAGTGGAACATCAACTGATGCTGATTTGGATAAGACTAACTTCTACCTCATTATAAGGAAGATGTTAGTCTTAATGCTTCAAAAGAATGGAGATTTCACTGATGTGAACATGTGGGCTCCTTGTGGCCAGGAATGGTTTTAATTCTTTATATCTCCAGTACCTCCTGCCGTAGCTGCTGCTGCTGCTACTGCTACTACTATGATGATGACGACGACCACTGCTACTACTACTAGCATTTATATAGTGCCCATTATGTGCCAGGCACTATGTGAAACACTTCACAAATGTTATCTCATTCTATCCTCACAACAACCTGGGGAGGTAGGTGCAATTCTTGCCTCCATTTTATGGTTGAGGAAATTGAGGCAAACAGAGGGTTACTGACTTGGCCAAAGTCGCATATGTTACCAGTATCTGAAATCAAACCTTTCTGACTCCAGGCTGAGTGTTCTATTCATTATGTCGTGTAGATATCTTTATGGTTGATCAATATTTGTTCATTGCTTGCTTGGGCATTTCCTGAACTGACAGAATTTGGAAACCTACCCAGACTTGAGCAGATGTTCTTTGTGAACTGCTATTGTCAAAAAAAATATGTATATATTTTTTTGTATGTGTCCAATCTTCCAGTGAGGAGACTGTCTCCAAACTTAGTTCTCAGAAGACAGACAGACAAATTTCCATCGTTGTACATGCAGCCTTTCCAGCTCGACAGGGCTCATCAGAGTTTGTGTTCTACACCTTTGGCCTCTGAATACCCAGTCATCTCAAGGTAACCATGAGAAATCAGAATAGGAGGGTTCCGATTGTGGTTTATTCAGCTTGTTCCACCTGAAATTGTCTAGTTTCAAGGGAACAGGATTAGAATGATCTTAACATCCCAATCTCCTGAAACAATGAACTCTTAAAATAGGGTCTGTACGATAAATTCTGTTTTACCAACATTTATTTCTGGCTACCGTCTTCAGTTCTTTCAAAAGGAGATTTCCAGATAAAATTCCAATAATTGCTTCAACAGGAAGCTGGGCGGCTTGTCCTTCACCTATCTTTAACTTTCTCATTCTCTAGACTTTTACAGAGGTTGTAGTGGTGGGGGCTGGTGAGCAGGATTGCTCAGCCATTCCTACTTATCATCTCCATACCTCTATGCAACTAACTCACTGCTCACATTAGTTTCCTGGCATAAATACTCCTCTGCCCTAAAAAGTTATATCGAAAGTGTTAATTCTCTCTCTGTTTCACTGTCTATCTCTCTGTGCGTGTGTCTCTATCTCTCCATCTCTGTCTCCCCTCCAGTCCTCCAGACCCCCAACTCCAACAAACACCTCAGTGTTTGATCTCTCTCTTTTCCCCCTTCCTCTGTCACTTTCTAACTATGCTTCCAATAAGTACACAGTCTAGCAAATGCCTGTAATAAATAATTGTTTATAAAGTTAAGAAAGTATATAACAACAAAGAAAGGCAAGTAGATTAATCCCCTCCCCACAAGTTTCTGGCTTGCAGGAAAGAGCCTAAAATGAGAAAGGAGATGCACAGTTCCTCAAAGTCTTAGTGTGTGGGTATAGGGTAGGTAGTTAGAAATAGAAGATTAATCTGGCTAGTGCTCTTTGCTCCAAGAAGTCCTTTCCTGACCTTTGTAGGAGCTACCACCTCCCTGGCTTCAATCTTCCATCAAGACATTTCTTCTTCTAGACTCCCCTTCTCCATCACCGTATATATCTTCATCCTCTTCAAGGGCTGGCTTCCTCTTTAAGCCTGAGGTCTACGCAGAATCACATAACTGACTTTTGAAGGTCACTTGAGGCATGACCAAACCTTGTTTATCCTTTAATTATCTGTGCCTCATAAAAACATCACCCGGCATTGAAGGGTTGTTTTTTTTTTTAACATCTCTCCATAGGCCTCTTTTCTCTGAATTACTATAGGTCCTGTACTTTCAAACTAACTCCCTTTTACTGATGTGTAAACAATATGGCGCCAAATAAGACAAAGTTTTTGATGCCCTCAAAGCAGTATATTTGGAAACTTTTTCCAGGGAACTATATGTATATACCTATTTTTTCACCAAACTATTTGGCTCAAATCTGCCTTATCATCTTCAGATGGTAGAGTAATCATTCTAGAATTGCGACTGGAGAAAACGTAGATATGTACTCCAGAGGGATTGCATCACAGATTCTCTCTCTCTCTCTGAATGCAAAGGTTTTGAAGGTTAATGATAGCCCAAAGTTTTATCTGTAGGTTGAAAGGTTATTTTGGTTTCTTCGGTAATTCAATCCATTTCTTGTTGCCTTGCTGGTATTCTGCTGAAGATGATAAAATGTAAAATCTGTTAATAAAAAATCCTTATAATACACAACGATGATATGTATCATCTATGGATTTATAGGTTTTATTTTGTCTCCTCTGATTGGGAATTTAAAAATGAGACTCAGTCATTTAACGTAACTCAAATAGGGCCATGTTTTGATTTGATTTATGTTGGCAATCAAGGATTTTCATCTGGAGGCTAGTTATTTTTGTCATGATGTAATTGATCAACCTAATTCTATCCTACAGAAACTCATCAAATTCACAGTCTTTACCTCAGACTAGAAGTTGAAGTTTATAGACTATACATTTGTGTGAATAATTGCAGACATAATTTACCGAGCTCTGAAATTTGTAAGTAAGCTCAGAGTTTTGTGATGGCTTTTTCTTTGAGTTTTAATTTTAGTTTCTTAATTAATTTCATGCCATTTCCCATTTGATCTGGCTCAGTAGCTGCAAGAAACTGTATCACAATACTTTCTTTGGCTCAACTTATTTTGTCTTTCTCCAGCTCAAATCTTCTATGCTGGTTTCTCTATAATATAGCTGTTAGTTTCACTCGCTCACAACCAAAGGATGTGGCAGCTACAGATTTCCCTTTAGCCAGGCCTTCAAATTGCTGACCATTGATCCCATAGCGTGCGCTGGCTTGAGAATGAAAGTAATTTCCTCCTTTGGATGTCCCAGTAACTTGTGGAGATGGGCAGTCTGTAACCATGTATTAGATTTCTCAACTTATTATCATTCCATTTGGAAAAACATGTCACATGAGGCCAAAGAGATCCAGTTATGCAATGAGTTCTGCTTAAATGAATACCTGATGAAGTGATAAACCTGTTATGGAACGAATTTGCTGCTCTCACCAATTCATTGAGACTTGGTTGCAGGCCTGAAAAATATATCAAATAATGAAATGTGATAATCTGGCCCTGCTAAAGGGCAGCTAAGCTTCGAGTGATGTCTCAGGCTGCATATGGAGAAAGTCTTATTCATTTAATTCCTGATGGAAAAAATAAAGAATTTGCTTCACAGAGGACTATTTTTGCCATATCTCAAGTAATGTGTTTATGGTTTTTTCCTCCATGTGAGAAGATTCAGACAAATCATATTTAGTTATTTGGACAAACATGGAATCAATCTACATTAAATATGAAATACAGCACAAGTAAGGCTTTTGGGGCAGTGAAGCATGGGCTCCCAGTGGGAGCAGAGAGCTCCTAGTTTCCATTGACTTCGCCAGTGTTTGGCCTCATAGCAAGAGCAGCCTGATCTGAGTTTGAGTGCCCCCAGACACTTACCAACTATACAATGCTACCAACCTTTAGCTTCAGCTTAGTTTTTTATCTATAGTTCTAACTCACAGAGTTTTTGTGAAGATCAAATGAGTTAATGTATGCAAGCATTTTCCCTATCTTGAAATACTATCTAGGATTATAGATTTAGAACTGAAAGGGACTTTAGAGGTCACCTAGCCCAACCCCTTCATTTTACAGATGGAGTAACTGAAGTCTGGAGAGATCAGACTTAGGGACTTGATCAAGTTAAAAGTGGCAGAGACTATATCTGAGTTATTATTAGAGCTGAACATTCTAACACCTTCCATTCTATCAACCCCAGGGACTAATCGATAAGGGGAGGGAAGGCTGTGGTGTTCAGAAATACATACCTCACAAAGTGCTTCCTTGTACTCTGATGAGGGAATCGCATGTCTCATAGGAGCTATGTATGCAATTGTTTAATTAATTAATTAACATTATAGAACCTGCTATCCCCTTGAATGGAGAAGGCCATGACCAAGATAATATGCAATATTGTTCTAAGAAATTTATTGTAATAAAATAATTAGCTGAGATGATTAGTTAGCATTTAATCTCTAGACCTTTGGAGAGAAATTGGGACAGTGTGTGATTAGAATGGAATGAATGACTGTCCAATCTTCCTGGCAGCCTTGGGACTCTCTCATCTTTCCACAGCAAATGCCTTCAATTCTGTGATGTCAGTGGTGGGTGCAATCATTTTATTTCATAGATGGTGATTTGAAACAACAGGAACCTAAGGGACTCTGGTGAGGTTGTAACGATATGACTGTCTATATGAAAATGTAATATTGACCCAACAACAGTAGGGAATAGTCTTTGGAGCTCTTGTTCCAAATGTAATGATCCATCTACCCTTTCATGACCAATGACATGCATTTGTGAAATTGGGTCGGTCAAAGTCAGCAGATTTATGGTGGATCTGAAGCTGTATGTACACACAGATATATGTACACCATCCTGTGTTAATCCATGTATTAAGTGCTTACTATGTGCCAATTGTTCAGTTGTTTTAGTCATACCTTTGTGATCTCATTTGGGTCTTTTTATTTTTTTCCAAAGACACTTGAGTGATTTGTCATTTCCTTCCCTGCTCATTTTGCAGATGAGGAAACTGAGGGAAACAGAGTCAAGTGACTTGCCTAGGGTCCAATAGGGTAGATTTGAACTGAGGTCTTCATGACTGCAGTCCTGGCACTCTAACTGCTGCACCACCTTACTGCCTTACGATGTGCCCAGCAACATGCTAAACTCTGGGAATGCAAATACAAAATACAAATACAGAAGAAAAATGGTCCCTCATCTCAAGGAACTTACATTTTAATAGAAGGAGACTACATAAGCAGAAGAATGGTGGCTAGGGAAGAGAATTTAGATCTACAGGGTCACAGGGATGAGGTCCACAGATCAGATCTACACTCTTTCTAGAAGTAATGGTGATATTGATTTGATTCCTAGACCCAGAACATGAGGTGGAAAGGGTTTACTTGAGTTCACTTTTGGGATCTAGGCAGTTGGCAAGGTGGCCTAGGTGTAACAGCTGAATGGGATAGGGATAGTTGGACATATGGCATTAAACATGAAAAAAGGATATGTGACTCAATATTGTGACACTGAATTCAGTATCATATTAGAAATGTCCACAGAAATAATTGACCACTAACTGTGATAAATTCTATAGTAGCTCAGAGATACCAGGAGAAAGCAGCTTGACTTTATGAGAATTCAGTTAATACTCTCTAGTACTCTCCATTCTGTACCTAGGTAGGAAAGAAAACCACTAGGGCAAGAGACAGAAAGAATGAGGCATAATAAAGTTTCTGTTATCTTTAAAACTATTATTTCTACTCTGTCTTTAAAAATTTATTTCTTTTCTAAAGTACCAAATGTTGCTTTGCACCATATAATTTCCCATTCCTCCCCCTTTTTTTTTGAGGAGGCATGTTACTCAGTCAATCATTAAGCATTTATTAAGTGTCTACAATATGCTAAGCATTGAGGATATAAAAGGAAAGATGAAATTATTTCCAGTTAGACTGTTAATTTTGTACACACACACATACACGCACACACACACAAACACACCTGTTTTCATATGAATGAACATTTTATTGAGAGTGAAAAGAAGCTATGCTCTAGGAGAGACCTGATGCTAACTAGAAGTTTGGATCTTTGAGACATCTGAGGTGAGAGGTTGGTTGTCTCTTGCTGTTTTTGTCTTACAGGTAAGTCAATTATTTTGTTCTGTTAAGACTATACACTCACGTGGTTGGTCAGACCTGGGAGAGTATGCAGGTGGCTCTCCGAGCTTAGAGAGCTGCTGTCTCCTGCTGCCTTTTGACTGCTTGTCTCTTAGATAGATCCTGGGTCTCAGAAACCAAAGTTCTGTCTTCTTTAGGTCCAGAAAGCAGTGGATCAGCAGGTGGCAGCTAGGGGTTGGCTATGTCAGGGTGAGAGGGAAACTAATTAGCCCTTATGGGGATCAAGCATACAAACCCTGGCCTCATTAGCTCTAGACTCTAACCAAGTGAACTAGCTGACCATATAGTTAGTCAATGGTAGAAGTGGAGTGATTCAGAACTTGATATATCCAACCTTTGTTTCATTCCAAAGTCCTACAAAGATAGACAGATTGCCATATTGCATTTGAGTCAGAGAACAGAGGTCAATATCTACACATAATCACTACTGCGGTATTGCCCCTGAATCTTAATCCCTACCCAATGAGGCTCTAGCTCCAATGCTCATATGTCAGGATGTAGTAACAACCGTAAAACTAAAGGCATTTTTTCTAGGAGAAAAAAGTATCTGATAAATAACAAATAAACTCGTGATGCTGACATTCAAGGCTTTAGCTTCTTCACAATGTCCCCTGACTGTTAGGACAGGGAAAACCATTTTTCCATGGTGGTACGCTTCACTCAGTTCAATTCAATAAACATTTAATGAGTGACTCTTAAGTGCCAGGTACTATGTTAAGTGCTAGGGATAGAAATAGGAAAAAGAAAGATAATTGCTGTCCCCAAGAAGCTTATAATCCAATGGAAGAAAACACACAAAAGGAAGCTGGAGAGGGAGAGCGCTGCAAGGGGTATCTGGGAGGGGACACCTTCAGACCAAGCAGAGCTGTAGATGCAAAGTGAAAGGAGCTGCAAAGTCCAGGCTCTGCTCCCTTGAAAGTAGGTGGGAAGGGGTTGGGTGTATCTATGGCAGAGTTAAGCAGTTGGATGAGGAGATTTCTGGTGATCTGATTATCCTGGGAGGGGCATCGTGTTCCATGGAGTTTAGACCAAGCTGAGCCACAGATCAAAAGACAAAGGTGCAACTAAATGATTTGCTATTTGCCATCAGAGGGACAGGATGTTTTGGTGAAAAGAACACCATGTCCTAGGCCTGACTCTGCCATTTATTAGAGCCATGAACTTAGATAAATCAGGGAACCTCTCAGAGCCTCAGTTTCCTTATCTATAAAATGGGAATGGGATGAGACTAGACATGTAATTTCATCAGTGTAGGGAGCTCTTGGTCAGGAACTTTCTCTGACAACATGAGTTAGCAATTGTTCTACAAACAAAAGACTTAGAGAGAGATACTTGGGGCCCTACCAAGTTAAATGGATTACCCATGGTCACATGCAGCAGAGGCCTTTCTACAAATTGTAAAATAGAGACAATAATACTTGGCCTTCCTGTTGCATAGGATTGTTGTAAGGGTCATAGTATTTAGGGATACGAAGGACTCTTCCTTCCATCCTTAAATCCTCTGACTTTATACCCTTAGAAGTCATCTAACAGTTTCACTTTACAGTTGAGGAAACTGAGGCCAGGGCAGGGAAATGACAGAAAGGGGCAAAGCTGGGATTCAATTCCATTCGATTCAATAAATATTTGTTAAAGTTCTACTTTGTAAAATTATTTGCTATATGGGATCACTCTTTGTGAGTGGGTAAGGGGAGGAATATAGGAAAATATATAGGTGATATAAAAATGTGTGAATAAAATAGTTTTTATTAAGTTTTATGTTGTGCACAATAATAGATATGCTTTGTTCTAGAGACCACAATGAAAAATACTCTCTGACTTTTAGGAAACAATGTTCCACTGGAAAGAATACCAGAATGAATGGATGAAAAAACATTTGTTAAGTGTCTGCTATGGGTAGCTAGGTGGTGAAGTGCATAGAATACCAGTCCTGGAGTTAGGAGGACCTGAGTTGAAATCTGGCCTCAGATACTACCTAGCTGTGTGATCCCAGGCAAGTCACTTAACCTTGTTTTCCTCAGTTTTCTCATCTGTAAAGTGAACTGGAAAAGGAAATGACAAACCACTCCAGTATCTCTGCCAAGAAAACTCCAGATGGGATCATAGAGAGTTGGACATGACTGAAATGAGTGAGCAGACACAGCACTTGGTGATGGAGAGGAAAATGCAAAAGTTAGACTTTTCATTTCCTATAGGAGCTTACATCCTGATAGAAAAAGACAATATAGATCAAAGAGGGTTGACTAGAGAAGGAAATTTGGGTTTGAGGAGTTGTGGGGATCCTGAATAGGGTCCTAGGACAATCTATTGTCATACTTTTCTAACAATTATGGTTATATACATATTTTTTCCAGTAAGATGTGGAAGAAGTGAGATATCCATACATTATCAAGGGGACTGCAGGAGGATTCACTGTAGGATGTCTGGATGGGATAGAAAGCATGGTCTTGGGCTGGGTATATAGACGTACACACAGAAAGAAACAGAATGTAAACAAAATCACATTTAAGTAATTTCAAGAGCTAGAGCAGACCAACACTTGGGTGGAACAATATCCTAGGCAACTGTCTTGCAAATGTATGCCATTGGTCACAAGAGGGCCCAGACCAAACAGTGTAGATAGTTCCATTCAAATCTATTCCATTCAAAACATCATCACCACTATAGAAACAACTCAGGTGCCTACTGAGAATGCAGTGGCATCATTTTGCATGTTGAGAGCAGCAATTTTCCTAGGAAACACACAGGGATTGTTTGGGAAGTGTTTGCCATTCTAGTACACAACTAGGATCCACTCTCAAGAGCATTCCATATTTCTTTTGATTATTCCTATACTTTTTACCCCCATTTATTGTATAAAATCATCTAAAGTCTAATAATCCAACACAGCAACCTTGAATCTTGTGAAAGTTAGGGAAAATATAAAGCCAGGAGTTACACATCTGCAATTGAAATGGGTCCCAGGGCACACTTCTTACTCTCAGATTCAGCATGTGCCAATAAAATACCAGAAGTCATGCGATACTATGGGAAATTGGTTCTTTGGGTATTGTAGCATCTTGACTTAGAAGTGCTTTAACCTTGGCCTCATGCTTCCTGTGGGGTCGTTGTCTTGGCTGCGTAAGTGCTGCAACTATCAGACAAGCACATGGAATTTTTCATCTGAGTAAAATTAAAAATGAAACCTTCAAGTCCTATTGATTCTGGACATGTTCTGTATTCATTAAATTGAACTTAATGGACTGAGAAATGAGCATGTTAAGCACATATAGGTAAGAATTATTTGTATGAGAACAAATCATACACATTACCCTTTTCCCAGTAATGTATGTATTTATCTACATGGATAGGCAGGATCAAGGAAATCCGATGAATTTCTCTGAGCTCCTGGACATCCAATTTTCTTTCAAGTCATTTGAGTTTCCCCCACAAAGTCATTGTCCTTTGACATGCCTTCATTAACTTAGGTGGCGGAGCAATTCCATGGTTGAATGTAAGCTCTCTGAGGACAGAGGAGGAAGGTCCAGTGAGAGCATGCATGCATGGATATCTTAGGGAATTAGTAAGATTGGGGAGACAGTAGACAGGTGATAGATTGGAGCTCTGAGTGTGTTCTTTTCCATGGCTTCTCTCATCTGCCGGCAAACATGCTCAGGCTCCCCCAGGATTTTTCTTGATTCTCTACCCCACCCACTCACCGTCCCATTTCATTCTCACCCTTGCCTGTTATTCTTTAAATTAAATTTTTGTTGATACATTTTGGTTTACATCACAGTCATTTTGACATGTAGCCCGCGCCCAGCTGCCCTACCTAGAATTGCAGCTTTTGAAAATAAAGAGTTAAACCACAACACCTGATATAAAGATCACCTTGAATAGTGTTTTATGATTTTTCTTAAGAAATAGTCCCCTATCTTTATGCTAAGGGGCAGAGTTATGATCCATTATATATTCTGTAGGACCATTATTGGCACTGATAAACATCTTTTAAACAGTCTATATTTAATGTATTTGTTTTTTAAACCATCTAGTTTTCCCTCAATCCTTTGCAATAAGACTTCCACAGCCAACCACAGTAGCGAAATTGTTCCTCTTAGGTTACCAAGGACTTCCTAATTACCAAAACCAAGGTTCCATTTCCATTCTTCACCCTTTAATTCTCCACAGTATTTGATTCCATTGACCAGACCCTCCTACTCAGGAGTGTGCTGGTAAATGTTTAACAAGTGGAGACTCCAGGGGAAAAAAAATATATGTGCACACATTTAAGTTTAATCAGCACTATTTTTATTTTCAAAGCCAGTAACTCAACAAAATAAAAAAACAAGCCCTGAGTTGTAATGATTTCAAGGCATAAATTCCATTCATTAAACATATATTAAGTGCCTACTATGTGCCAGACACTGTGCTAAGTGCTGGGGATACAAATAGGAGAAGAAAGATGGCACCTGCCCTCAAGTTGCTTACAAGCTAATGACGGAAGATAACACACAAAAAGAAGCTGGAAAACAGAAGGGGGATTGACACCAGGGGTACCCAAGACCAATGTATCCTGTTCCCCAGAATTGAAACCAGGCAGGGCTGCAGCTGAATAATGAGGACAGTGAGTTGTAAATCCAATTTCTGCTCTGTATAAAGGAAAGCTTCGGGAGGAGTTTGTCTGCCCCCCTGCAGCCTTCCAATCATAGGGGAGAAGAAGCTGAGGGAGATGCTACCCTTGCTTTGAGGTTAGTAGCATGATAATAATATTAGAAATAATCAGCTTATCATGAAGCTTAAATGTTTACTCTAAAAATTTAAATATGGGCTCTCCTTGCTCCTACTGACCATGCGTGTGTTGCTCCTTCTCTGTCCCTTGCACTGGATTCTTATCTATTCCTTAAAGTCTTAATGTGAGTATTCTCCTTGGGTCTGTTCTTGGCCCTCTATATTTCTGTCTACCTTCTCACTACTTGTAATTCACTTCCAGGGTTTCTGCGCTTTCTTGGTTTCAATAACCTACAGTTATTGTAGTTTTCTACAGTTACTGCAGTAGTTACTGCAGTCTTCCAATAGGTTCCTGACATCTTTCTGAGTTCTAGATCCCCATCTCCAAAGGGCACATTCAATTCAATATGTCCAAATCAAGCAGATTATCTTTACTCCCAGAGAATCTCCTCTTAACTTCACTATTTTTCTCTAACATCTACCATGATCTTTATGTTAGTACTTGGGATGGAGAAAACAAGGAAACTATAAGGTTGTTCACTTCTGTATTATTTTCTGAAACTGATCACAGCTGAGTAATATTTCTATACATATAGGAGTGATATATGGAGAAGATTTAGAGGGGCGGTGAGTTTCCCCACTGGTCACTCATAGCTGAGCATGTCTATGGAGTGCTGTTGGTTTTTTGCTTGTTTTGGGAAGGCAGCTCCAATTCTTGTGGTGAACCCCTCGGACTTTGGAAGAGCAAAATCTCTCTGTAGAGTTTCCCTAGACATGTCTTGCATGGTTATGCAATTTCCTACCTCCAGGTTTTTGCTCACACTATCCTATATATTTCATATGTTTAATTTTTACCCTCCTTATATTGTAACTCAAAGATACATCCTACACAAAGCTTTTCCTAATACCCTCTATCAGTAATAATTCTCTAATGAATAAATGATGTTGCAGACTATAGTTATCTATGTTTGTATCTTATTACCCCTACTGTATAGACTTTAATTAAAATGCTCCATGAAGGTATCAGGTATTATTTTAACTTTCTATCTCACCCAGTGACTCATCTGGTGTTGTGCATACAGTGGTTACTTAAAAATTTTTTGTCGAATATTATCAAATGATGTTTCCTTCTAAACCTGAATCAGTCACTGAGTGATTCCATACTGACCTGCTTGCTATTATTACCATAGGACATCTGAATTCCCATCTCTATGCCTTTGCACCGGTTGACTCCCATGCCTAAAACATCTTTTCTTCTTGACTTCCACCAAATCCCTCGTTTTTTCAAGATTCAGTTCCAATGCCACATGACAGACACTTTTTCCTGGTCCCTCTAGCTAATAATACCTTCACTTCTAAGGTTATCTTCCATCTATTCTGAATGTATTTTGAATTACTTACTTATATATATGTTCCATCCCCTCCCCCGCTTTATGTAAGTCTCTTGAGGATAGGGAATATTTTTTGCTTTTTCTTTATATCTCCAGTGCTTAGCACAATTCCCAGCACATGTTAAGTGTTTAATAAATGATTGCCAATTGGTTATTTGATGATAAGCAAAATGAGGAGATCAGTTTGACTATATTTCCCCTACCTCCTAATCATAGGAAAAAAAACACTCAGAGAATGCCAGAATCTCAAAGGGCACAAAAAAACCTAACTGAAGTTCTGAAGGAAACGAGTTCAGTGGGAAATAAGACAAAGGTTTAACTTTACAGAGGAGATCATTTATAAATAGCAAGCAAACCTAAAAGCAAAACATAAAAAACCTTAGCTGCCTCTTTTATCTGCCAAATGTCTCAACCATAAATGGATCCTCTTAATGTGCTGATGAATTTGCAGTTACAATCCTTTTTTTAAAAATGTCCTTGGATTCCCCAACTCAAACTATTTGCCTGAGGTAGGGTAACGCATGTTTTTCCAGTCACATAGTTATGTTCTGTTGTCCTTCTGTTCCCTGAGTGGCTTGGCACCAACATTGTGATCATGCTCCACTTTCTCTAAGAAGGGTCATATGATGTTAACTTCAAAAAGGACAAAATTTGAGTGCAACTGCTCTTGGAAAAGATGAAGGACAGATGTTTGTCTCTTTGGGGACAGAACTCAAAATAGCATCAAAGTATATATTCTGTAGTTCTGTTAATTTCTTAAAATTGTTTTTATTATTCTGAACTTGACATACAACAAAAAGAAAAGAAAGAGTGGATTGTTATGATACCACAAATCCCTCTTTTATACAACTTGTATTTTTTAAAAAGCATGCATACAAGTTGTGGTATATGATTGTGATGGAATACTACTGTGCTGTAAATAACGATGAGCATAGAATAATGAAGAGCGAAATGAGAACCAAGAGAGCATTGTATACAGTAATAGAAATATTGTTTTAAGAACAACTTTGAGTGGCAAAGTCATTTTGATGATTTTAAATACCCAAATTAGCTACAAAGGACATATGAAGGAAGATGCTATCTGCATTCAGAGAAAGAACTGATAAATAGAAATATATGTGGAATGATTTTACATATATACATATTTATGTCTAATGGTAATCATCTCTAGGGTGGGGAGGGATAAAAGAAATTTACATGATAATTTTATTATCTATTTAAAAAGAATAACAAATTGTACATAATAGATTTGTGGTTTCATGTGAAATCATCTTTTTATTATGTTATGAAAATGTTTATTTTATTCATAAATTAAAAATATTTTTTAAAAAGATTATGACAAATACAACATATTAGTTTCAAAACTTTCTTAATTATTCAGCTTCCTCTGAACTTCCTTTTGGTCTTCTCTGTATATCCTTGAAAACAGCTTCAGTGACCTTCTCACCTCCACCCCTTTTTTGACATCACTGTCACTACCCCTCATCCATGCCAACTATTCCTGACCACTAAATAAAAAATAGCCTCCCTTGAATTAAATAATCATAGTCAGACAAAAGAAAGCCATGTATTTGGACACATTCAAAAAATGTTTGTTTTTGTCTCATTTTTTGTCTCTAGTCCGTCACCTTCCTCTCAAAAAGTAAGTAGCATGCTTCATCACTTCTCTTGAAGCATTATTGGTCAATGAACTGATCATACTTCTTAAGTCTTTCAAATTTGCTTTTATTTATAGACTTGTAGAAATTATATAGATTGTTCTCCTGGTCCTGTTTACTTGAGTTCAAACAGCTCTTCTCAAGTTTCTCTGAATCCATTCCCTTGATCCTTTATTGTAGTAAATATAATCTTCCATTGCATCCATATCCTAGAGTTTGCTTCGCCATTCCTCAGTTGATGAATAGCTTCTATTTTATGTTACAATGGATGTGTTGCAATGAATATTTTTGTACATGTAGGTCTTTTGTACTCTTTTTTTTGATCTCCCTGGGGATATGTACTTTGACAACAATGGGTTAAAGAGTAGGCACAATTTAACATCAAACCATCTCCACTTTGACCACCATCTTCCATCAGACCCTGATGGAGATAGCTCATTACTCTGAATTCAAGAGCCTTGGAAATGACAGTGTTCTACAAACTACCAGATCCCCTCTAGCCCATGTTCCCACAGCCATCATTAAGGGGAGAGATCATTGTAGAGCTGGGGTCCATCTTTCTTACAAATTCCAGTAACAAATGCCTACCAACTGTTACCAATAGCTAGATAAGCACAAAAAATCTCTGACTGACATAATCCTGCCCAGATCCTGGTCCTGTTTCTACCCTAGCCCTTACAGATGTAATCTGGGGAAGCTGGGGAAGATGTAATCTGGTGGAGAAGAATCCAGTCATCCCCACCAATTGCTAGCAAAATGTCATCTACAGTGGAGGAATGCCAGCCTAGCTATGCTGTGAGAGAAATGGGATATAACACTTACCAAGCAAGTCACACACAAACCCATACCACATCTTGATAACTATATTCCCTCAGACCCCAATAAAAACATGCCAGGACCCAAGGGCTTTGGAAACAGCCATACTTCTAGTCCAGTGACCACGGGTATCATCGTAGGAAGCAACCCCTATAGAGATACATGTTGGCAACTACTCCTGAAGGTACCATAGTTACAGGTACTAAATACGCAGTAAAAGAAAGATTCTTGCCACTAAAGTCCTTGGCACTTTCAAATGATTCAAGATCAGAAACTGACATGATTTTATCAGTGGAAATAACCATGGGGGTGTGGTTTGTATTGTCCTATTTTGCCCATAGGTGGACAAAATTGTTCTTCATGATGTCTTTTATTTTCTTTTCATTCTCATTTTACTTTCTCTCTTTTTTGTTTTATTTAAAAATAACACCTAGTTTTATTAACTCATTCAAGGAGATTTTTGTTTTTATCGTTGTTAATATCTTCTTTGATTTTCAGAATTTTTATTTTTGTATTTGATTGGTTTTTAAAAAGTTATTTAAAAAATTCTAGTGTTTTTTGGGTTTTACATCCAATTCATTGATCTATTCCTTCTTTTTTGTTGATGGAAGTATTTAGAGGTATAAATTTTTCCCTATGACTAGATCCCAAAAGTTTCAGTATGTCATCTCATCATTGTCATTTTCTTTAATGCAAGTATTTTCCCTATTTTTTATTCTTTGAGGCACCAATTCTTGGAACTAAACCATTTAGTCTTCATTATTTATTTTCTTCAAAGAGCCTTTATTGATTAGGCTTCTATTGTATTATAGTCAGTAAAGAATATATTTAATATTTCTGTTTTTCTTAATTTGTTTATGTCAGAAGTATCAAACTCATAGCTCTTGGTCTGCAAGTAGCCTGCAAAATTCAAAAGTTTGGCCCAAAATAGATTCAAATGTAATCAGGAAATATTTAACAAAGTAAAGAAAAATATTATACAATACAGATGATTTTAATTTGTCATTTTCTAAGTCAATGTGCAACCCACAGTCATCTATTCTATTTGAGTTTCACGCCACTGGTTTATGTGATTTTTATGCACAGGAAGATGGTCAATTTTTGTAAAGATGCTAAGCACAGTGAAAAATACGTATGCACTTTTCTATTCTCATTCATTGATCACCAGAGATCTTTCACATCCTACTTTCCTCAAATTATACTTACATCTTTAACTTTTTCTTATTTATAAATGTGTTAGTTTTGTCTAGATCTGAAAGGGTACATTTAGGTTTCAGCTGTTATTAGTTTCATTGTCTATTTCTCCCTATAATTTAATTGACTTATTCTTTTAGTACTCAGGTGCCATTTGGTGGATATATAGTAAGTTCTTAAAAATAATACTGTTTCCATATTTAATAATATGTTTCTCCAGCCTCTCGTTTTGATTCTGTGTGAATTTTTTATGTTTCATGTGTTCTTTTTGTAAGCAACACATTGTCAGATTCTGCTCTCAAATCAATTGACTATTTTATTCCATTTCATGAGAGAGTTCATCCCATTTACATTCATAGTCATGATTATTAATTGCCTATTTCCCTCCATTCTTTTATGCTTTCCCTCTCTTTGTCCCCTTCCTCCACTTTACAATGAAGGAAGTGGTGAATAAAAAAAATGTGACAAAAATACCGAGCTATAATTGAAGTGATCTGCTCCCACTGTTCTCCTCTTTTCCCCTCACTAGAACCTAATCACTGGTTTTAACCCTTCTTTCCTTTCCTTTCAATCTTCTTCATGTTCTGTCCTCTGAAGTTGAAGTTTGCTTTGTCACTATTTTTTCCTTGACTCTACTCTCCTTAAAGCTTCTCCTTTCTTCATATACCCAGTTGTTTCTCTTTTGAATTTAATATATTTCTATAACAAACTCTTGTGTGTGCATGGATGTATGTATGTTCAAATCTGCTTAGTCCTGTTCGGATAAGAATGAGATTCATATAACGCCTACTATCACTACTCTTTCCATTATAGTTTATAATATACATAACCTTTATGTATATATAAACATATATAAAACCTTTATAATACATGTATATAAAGTATATAATATATCATGATTTTACATATATTCTATATAGTTGTTGCTTTTTAGTCCATTAGTTGTGTCTGACTCTTTGTGACCTTATTTGGGGTTTTATTGTCAGAGATACTGGAATGGTTTATCATTTCCTTCTCTAGCTCATTTTACAGATGAGGAAACTGAGGCAAGCAGGGTTAAGTGATTTTCTCAGAGCTAATCTGTATCTGAAGTCAGATTTGAACTCAGGTCCTCCTGACTCTAGGGCCAGCACTCTATCCATTGTGCCATCTAGTTTCCCCATTTTATATAGTATGTAATATTATATATAACATACAATATACACTATATATAGTATGTAATATATATGTATGTACTATATGTAAGGTTAGGAATTTTGTTTTGTTTGCATGTGTGGGTGTGTCTGTGTATGTGTATCTGTTGTTTTTATTGCCTTTTATTATTTTATTATGCCTATTATTTATTATTTTATTATGCCTATTATTTATTATTTTATTATGCCTATTATTGCCTTTGCAGACACATACAAACATGTATATATTTGTAATTTAAAAGAGTAATGAGATATAGTCTGGAAATCAATTATTTATACAGATAAATGGGGAAGTGATTTTTCTTTTTCGAAAAGATAATTGTGGTTGGGTTTGCATAGCTGAAAATGAAGTAGATATCTGCCAATAATTTAGGTAATTTTTATCAATGTGGACAAACTTCAATGGTTATTAAGTCCCAATGACCCTGTTTAGTGTGGATCACTGCACAATTAGTCATCATCACTATTGTCATTATCATCACCATCATCATCATCACCATCACCATGATCACCACCACCGCCACTATCGTCCCTATCACTATCATCATCAGTCTCTAGGGTTTCTATAGCACTTTAAGGTTGGCACATTTTCTTCCATATAGTCTCACATTTGATCCTCACAATAGCCCTGTAAAATAGGTGCTTTCATTATCCCCATTTTTAGATGAAGAAACTGAGATTGAGAAAATTTAAGTGACTTGCCCAGGGTCAAACAGTTTGTTGTGTCTGTGTCAGGATTCAAACTCACTTCTCAACTCCACAGTGATTGATTTCACCTTGCTGCTAGCCTTGAAGTCAGAAAACCTGGGTTCTTGAACTGGCCTAAAGATCTACACAACTTTAGGTAAATAATTGTACTACTAAAGCCTCCTAAACCCATCTGTAAAACAGGGGATTTGAACTAGAGGCACCCTCAGGATTTGCTTCAGTTCCAAATTCTGTGATTTTCAACACATATATAATGCATTTCCAATATACTCTTTTACTTCTCTAAAAAAAATCCACTAAGATGTGTTTGTGTGCCCAGCCAGCATACTGCTGATTTATATATACTAAAATATAGATTATGTGGTAAACAAAGAGTATTTGTCTATGTTGACATCATTTCAATAGGCATGTGCCCCTGATGACTAGCCTTCCCCTTACTGCAGGAGCAAATCAATGTGATGGAATTCGTGATTAGAGATGCAGGTTCTCTCATTTCCCGTTTGCAAATGCAAAAAGGGAAATACATTATTGCATGCTACATTGATGCTGTAAAATATCATGATAGTGGAAAACCCTTGTACCCTCCCCCTCCGTGTTTTCAGATGCATCATTTAATAGTTTTTTGCTGCAGTGACTCTTGTTTCCCTGCTGATTGGGAGGAGAGCTGATCCTCTAGAAGGTCAAGAAAAATGGAACTTCAGTCATTATATTCCATTGAAACTATTACAGGCTGCTGACTCAGGGGTATTGGTGGCCAGCAGCCCAGGTGCTGATGGATACCACTGTGCTAGTGAGGGACTGGGGGAAAGTAGAAGGATTTAAAACCCCACTTTGCTCTGATCGTATTTGTGAATGGAGCTGGTGCCTCTCCGTTAGTGCTAGTCAAGTGTAAAGTGTACCTGCTTAGGCAATTATTCAAGGGTTTAAGGCTAGAAGGTAAAGGTAAATTTTCAGAGTATATGAATTAGCATTCACTATGTTATGCTAATTGTAAAATGGAAAATTAAGGACTGAAAATAGCTTGAAAAAAGTCAAGGAGATTCCTATTAAAGGGACAGACTGACACACTCCATGCATGGGGATGTCCACGAGCTCTGAGACAAATTCCTTTTAAGTGGACTGGAAAATCATCGTTATTCAATTGCACTTATGATGCAACCATATGTATGTTTCCAGAAGACTCAAGGAAATCATTCTTGTTTCAGCTTATAAAAAAAAAAAGTTATGCTTTATAAGGGATCAGACAGCCAACCTGGAATGGACATCAAAGGTAAACCCTTTTCAGCAGAAGGCATTGACATGCACATCCACACTCATGTTAATTTCTTGGTACATTTAATAAAGTCTTTTGCTTTCTCCTTATGCACATGTGTCATTGTTACTGAAATGGTGTTAAGTAACTGCATTCACTTTGATCTTTGTTTGTCTCTCAGAGCCTCTCACAGGCTGGGCTCTCTCTGAAATCAATGGATTTATTTATTTTTTTTATGAGCCAACAATGATTAGGGATGGAAAATTAAATCTATGAACCAAGAGAAGTAAAGAAACACTTCACTGGAAAGTGAATGGTGGGATAAGAATGATGGGGGCCAAACATACTCAGGATTGGTAGCTAAAATAAAAAGGATGTCCCAATTTAGGGAGAATCTCAAAAAAATGGGAGCTCGGTGTATTTCAAGCCATTGCCATTAACAAAGTCATATATGCACGCAGACACGTACATATACATACAGACATACATAGAGGTAGGCTTGAGAGATCATAGATTTAGAACTGGAAGAAACCTGAAAGAGCATCTGGTCCAGTTCCATTATTTTACCGATGAGGAAAGCTTAGGTCCAGAGAAGTTAAAAGACTTATTGAAGTTCATGCAGCTAGTAAGTGATGAAGGTAGGATATGAACCCCAATCCTCTGATTTCCATCGTTACACTACATATATATACGAATTGATCCTCGAACGTTTCCAATCTTTATCTTTATGTCTAAAGTTCTTTTATGTGTCTGACCTCTATTTCAAAGACATTGCCTAATGGTTCACTGTTATGTAATTATAAATATACAATAGAGGAAACTTCTTAAGGGCAGAAAACATGCTGCAACTTTTTTTTCAGAATTAGCTTAATCTGTAGAGGCATATCTCTTTGCTATGGTTTCACAGCCCAGGGACAGGTCTTCTGTTTGGTACAAGGGTCCTTTTATCCTTCCTCACCTGTTTATTGAGATGAGGTACTGAGGTATTAATACTTTTAAAGGGGACAAAAATTTTGTTTCAGGGCTTTACTTCTTGATTCTCATCACTTTATAATAATGATGATGATGATGATTAGAAATGATAAAGCAACTAACATTTATTGCTTCAAAATACACAATGTATTTTAATATTATTGCATTTCATCCTCAGATTGCAGATGGCAAATCTGTAAAATAAGTGATATTATTCCAATTTTACAGATGAGGAAACTGAGGCTGGAAGAGGTTAAAATGACTTGCACACAGTCAGACAGTATTTGAAGCAGGATTTGAATTCAAATCTTCCTGACTGTAAAATCAGTTCCTATTCATGGAACCATCTAATTGCCTTATGCCTTGGTTCCTATGGAGTTAAGCTTCCAGGTTATTAACATAATAATTTTTTTTTAACTTAATCTGTTTTTTGAAGAAAAAAGAAAAAAATAGCTATGTTAACTTTTACAGGATTTAGAATTTTCCATCTATAACATTCACACAATGAATTTAAAGAAGAGAAATTTAGGGTGTTCTGATGTAATAATCAAAGTCATTGGGAAGGGCTGCCTTATAGAGACTGGCTGGTGGAAGAGGGCTAGACCGTAAGGGTCAATAACAGATGTATATGATACCTTTCCCTTGAGATGGTAGCTACTAGAAGCCCAAGTCAGACCTTTCAACAAGATTAAAGAGAGGCTATTAATTGCTATTGATCACAGGTCAACAAATTAAATTGCTTCTGCAGCTGCATCTCTGAGAGGTCCAAATGAGAAATGCTGCTAATGGGTCTGGCTGACCCAATGCTGTGATTAATTAAAGAGGGAATGAAACCAAAAAAACAAACAAACCAAAAGAAAAATGTAATGGAAGCCACTCTGGGTATCCTGAGAAATCATTAAAAAGATAGGAGTCCCCAACATGCACTTGACCATTTAACCCTTCCTGTCTTGAGAACCTGAACAGAGAAAGTCACAGAACGCAATCCTTTCCTCACAACCTGGTATCCATTACAAGAGCAGCGTAAAAACAAAATTCGTCTTTCAAGCCTCCAAAGTGGCAATGACTTGGCATTCTGCTTTAGTACTAAAGAATGTTCACAAGCTGCATCATTCAATGACACAAGTGATTAGTCCCATGAATAGTCTATGAAAGACTAGTCACTCTGGCCTGAAAATTTCATTTCAAGATATGATATGATAAGAAAACAAGTATAAAAAGTAAACTGTGGTTCAGTCATTTAAATTGTGGGGTCAGTTGAGGTAAAGGAAAATGGGGTAGGTTATGGCTAAGTACCGTTGCACATCAGAAGCTTTGTCAGATATATGATACCATCCAAGCAATATTACAGATGAGAAGATGGCTTTACTGTCAGTAAGTCTTGGATGCAAGTTCACCTCTGACTCATACATGTAGTAGGGGTAACCCCCTGGTTAAGTCCCTTAACTTCTTAGTACTTTTTGGCAGCTCTGTAAAACCGTAGTTACCCATGAATTGCAGATCTGCTTTGGAAGAGGGGGGTCTCCATGCTGGATATTCTCCACATTAATGGAATCACACATGTGGTTTAAGAAAAAAAAGAAAAACCCAAACAGTCACCAACACATTATAAAATGGTACCTCTTTGAGTAAGTGTCCTTAATGTTAAAATATAGCACACAGAATGAATATTTCAAAGAAATCCAGTGAAAGAATACTGTTCCTCTCAGTCCTTACTATCCCAGTGTTTTATAATACAAGTTCTCTCAGACTCATTTACTTCAGCTAATCAAGACTACAAGAATTAGATTAATGGAAAGGTGTTTGTGGTCGGCAACTGCATATGTATGGTACCACTTAGGTGTAAGATCTATGGTGCATAAGCTCTTTTTTTTTCTTTCCTTTAGTCTATCAGTCCTGAGTCATTTGTGCTTCTGAAAGTCAGTGAAAAAAAAATTCAGCACTAGCATATGCACACAGCATATATTTTTCTAGAAACTCTTAAGCCAAATTCTTCCAGGGCCTTCACTTCTCATTTGGAAATTGTTATCACTGAAGTCATGAAGAAAATTAATCCTGAGATAAGAACTTGTTCTTACCTGGTGGGTGGCCTGAAAAGGTTAATATATCTTTCAGAAGGCTGCCATTTCTCATTTTAGTTCATCACTGGAATTATTTAATTTTGTTTATTATAAATGCTATTACTTTATCTTTCTAGAAGGTTCAAGAAAACCAAATCAGAGAACTACATATAGTAAAATTGACATATTCCAACAAGGCTGAGATCTAAACCAAGTTTGAACATTTTGTATCCCATGCTTTTTCCTTTGTAAATATGGTGGTCATTTTTCTTTTGCCCCACTCCCCTCCATGGAGCAGCTTCCAGGATAAACCCCAACAACAAGAAGTGGCCTGGGTCCGTAAGATGGGACAATTAATTTGACTGAATTCTGCTTTGTGTGGGATGAAACACTTTTTCTTGCAATCCTCTCCTCCCATCTAGAGCAAGGAGGGCTAAGAAGTAAAAGTTTAAATAATGACAGTAGTCTATTCTTGCACTGAAAAACTTCCAGGTTTATTTCACCTGCAAAATCCTACTCCGATGCTTCATCTGGGCATAGAAGTGATTCTGGGTCCTTGAAGATGATGCCAGGGAAATTCAAGGGCTGGCTGAGTGCTTTTACCATGCTGAAAAGGGCTTCAGGTCTGGTTGCTACAACAGACAGTGTCTATTTGCAGGGACCAGTTTTCTTCTTCGATAACCACCGGAATAAAAAAATACCTGTTTGAACTAAAAATACTTAAGTGTGCATACTACCTTCTCTGGCCAGGCAAGGCTATATGTCTGGGTCTGATATCTGGGTATAATGTTCCTGGAAAATGACATTATGAAGGAGTGCTTGGTGGGGAAACCATCCTCCTCATCACTATTGCATAAATACATAGAGAGAGAGAGCTAGTTCTACCACTTACTAGCAATGATCTTGAACAAAAGTATTTAATCTCACTGAGCTTTTAGGGTTTCTCACCAGTCAAATGAGAAGATCAAACCAATTTAATTCCAAAAGTCCCTCCCAGTTCCAAATCCTATGCCTAAGAGACCTCTACATGAGAGACCTTATGAAGAGAGGCCTTTTCAGTCTCTGTCATCTATGGTTCAGCAATGCCCTCAGTGCATTGGGTGGACCACCTGTGATATATTTATTGGGAGGACAAAGACAAGAGGCACACTGGGCACATAAGCATGGATGGGCTAAAACCAGCTTCATTGGAGGGGATACCTACATTAATGGGCTTGAAGTTTCTTTGAAATACTAAGTTATGATTTTCTCTTAGATATTTACTAGAAACTGCTTTGGGATCCATGAATCAGAGTGCTAGCCTAGTTTACTAAGAAAGGAAAATGAAAGCACATAAACTATTTAAAAAAAATTACCCTGAAATAATAACTAGTTCTAAGTAACTAATTGTTACCTTAGTGTCACATGCACTCTCCAAAGATAGAAACCATTCAACAGTAGGTGTTGAATAACTAACTAGAATGGAGCAGAGGGGAAGTGAGAAGACTGGGAAAGTAAAGTATACTACAAACAATGTTTGCTGGTTAACACACTTTATATTTAACAAAATAATTTTTTAATAATATATTCTTTTACACATCAAATATTGTTGCTAGAATCCCCTTTTTACAGTTTAGTGTTTAGGTTTTGTTTTGTTTTTTCTTCACTAGTTTTCAGGCACACTATTGTTCAAAGATTTTAGAAATTGGGTCCTCATTAACGAACATCAGCTGACAAGCAGGCTGTTGATCCCAAACTTCCACATTGTTGGACTGAAAGCCCAGAAACCAAAGAGGAAGGAGGAACAGGGGTAAAGAGATGGGAAAGGGAGAGGAATGTTGGGCCACAAACAAAGCCTTAAAAAGAAAATGACCAACACAACTATAAACAGTCTTATTGTTCAGGGTTTGGCAAGAAGATCTCAATGGCCTGTTGAGAAGAAAACTATAAAATGCAGTGGGTTTCTGAGAAATTATTACAGTAGAGGCTCACATCTCCCTAAAGGCTGGGAGTGGGTTTGTATGGGAAAGGGGAACCCAAGAAAACTAATCCTCTGTCAGCTCTACCAAGTCTTAAGGGAAACAACAGAAGTCCCTGGAATGGGTTGGGGTTGGGGAGACTTTTTCTGGCAGCTAACCAAGGTAAGGACAGTCCTCCTTCAGCAATATATGTAACTACTCCCCGAAGAGCTTCTTGACTGATGATATAGTAAATTTTTGCTGTGACTCTCATTCTGCCTATCCTTTGATGCAAAATGACTCTATCTCAGTTCCCAATTACATTTTTCCCTTTCTATTCCCCATAAAGGACATCGTGGCTTCTTAATAATAGATGGGGCACTCTGCTACATGGCTCTATTCATGGTGTTCTTTGTGTTTCGAACCTTATTTCTGTCATTTATTATTTTTATTTTATTTCAAAGATTGTGGATTTTTGAAGCTGGCAACAGACAACCTCCACGCAAAAGGAACAGTATCGTACATCTCTGTCTATCCGTGAGCTGACACCATGGAATGCCTTTACTTTTGAGTGGAGGGATAAATCATGCAGAATTGTTCATGAATGATTCATGACTGTCTATATGATATATTCATGGTGGCAACCGAAAGGCACTAGCTTCCCTGCAAATTGGCATCGTAAAGGATGGCGGCATTGGCTTGCTTCAGTGCAACTGAAGCGATACCATGGAGAGAATGTTGGGGGGTTAACTCCCCGATGCATTTATTTTAGGCATGACAACTCTTTTCTCTTGGTGGCATTAGGCATTTTTAGGAAGGAAAGCCTGGCAATTTAAAATGAAAAATGAGCCACAGGGATAGCAGAAATATGCATCCTGAGGCTGGGTCAGTGGCAATATGAGGGCTACCCATAGAGGAAATCTAACCCTTCAGAACAACTGAGGGATTAGGTACCAAAAGGTTTAAGGAGTGAGACAGAGGCAGCATGCACAGAAATGAAGCAAGAAGCTTTGGCGGGAGACCCTCTTTCTTTCCAGGCAGAAGACCCATGGGGTTGGTTGAATTCCAGCTTGGGGCCCTCCCATCTGAGGTCCAGATTACCATGAGAACAAGAAGAGGAAAGAAAGAAAACCTAAATTAGAGGCAATCTTAGAATTTCCCAAAGGATCAAATGGTGTTTGCTTCAACGTCCTCAGGACCAGAGAGTGGAATTAGCAACAAGTCATGTTGCCTGGTTTCGGAGTTTCTATTCTACACTTGAATCAAGATGGTCTTAGGATACCCTGTGTATTTTTTCTGTTACTGTACTAGCAGCATTGCCAGGGCAAGCTTGAGACCTTGCAAAGGTTCACTGTTTATTTCTATGTATACATGTGCATATATATATTTATACATTGTGTGTACATATGTACCCACATATATGCACATATATATACATATCTTTAAATGGTCAACTGATAAAGTTGTATTGTGCAAGTCTCACCCTAATCTCTACCCTAATTACTAATTTTAATCAGCACTTGAGGTGGAAAGAGTGTCCTGAATCTTGTCTTTTTCGACATAGGGCTGAGAGGATGTTACTGTAACATGATAAATACAGACTCAATCCAGGAAATTTATATAACCTCCCGGCTTTCAACCAAGTCTGGCCTCCAGAGCCAAGGCTGTTCAGAACAATGCGGATTCACAGTGGGACTGTTCAACTTGGCTCTCAGAGTTATATTGCCAGATGACAGTGTTATTACATTTATTTGAGTGTGTTTGGGACAATCCAAACTCAGTACAACAGTATGATGAAGTCTGGTGGCTAATGTAATCTTATTTTTTAAAAAAATCTTTCAAGTGGAACCCTGTTTCTTTGTCATAGCTGTATCTGGGTCCAGATTTTCCATCCCACCTTAGATTTGTGTTGACAGTTCCAAGGTCTTACTCTTGAAACTCAAGTGACTTTCCTCACTGTGTGAGGCACCATGAGGTGGAAAAAGCACTCAGTCCCTACCCTGCTCCTTAGTGCCTCCTTTTAGTCTCTGCTTCTCTTTCGCTATTAAAAGACATGAACATGATTGACGTGGGTGGCTTGGTTAATCTGAGTCTTGGTGTGCTCCTAGTTGTAAAGACGCTCACTATTTAGGCATTCCTTTTTCTCAGCATTTTGGCTCAGCTGAAAACTACTTCTTTTCATTCTATAGAAGGTCCTCAAGATTCTAAAAAGGGAGGGAACCCGCAATAGGAAAATGCCATGTTTGATGTACAGAAGAGTAAAAAGGAGTTAAACAGCTGAAGATAAATCGGCAGGTCAGAGGCATCACCAGCAAAGGCGTCTGTGAATGGATGGTACTTCCTTTCTGATTCAGAAATCCCGTCCTTGTGTCACTGTCAAGCATTGGGACTTACAAAAGCGGTTTAGATAGCTAGATACTGTATATATTCGGTATAGCAAGAAAGAGAAAGAAAGAAATTTCCTCTTAGTAAAATATTCACTTTTGTCAACCCTAAAAGGTTTTGCTGGTGACCCGGTTGTAGCTGGCAGGAGTTTTTGTTTTGTTTTGTTTTAAACATGTGCAGTGTAGAAGCCATAACAATTTTTTTTTTCATTTTATGGACTTGTCATTGGTTGGGATTCCGCTTTAAACAGTCAGCTTGCCTTGGCATTCACGTTTTGAACACTGAGCAGGCTTCCACCAGTCCCCGTTGTGACAGTGACAGATGTTACATTCATCCACTTTCACTTCAATGCCAGCCGGAATGATCGTAGTTCCTGCAAAGCAGTTTGGACCTGGAATACATACAGAAAGAGATTAATTAAGGAAAATGGGCAGGAGAAAAACAAAGTCATGGATAAGGAGGTCAGAGGCAAACCACTCTGTGGAGTTGCTTATCATCTGGGAAATCTCTAATTCAACTGCAGTCACTTTTTACCTAAAACCACCACTGGTTGCATATACATGCCTTTTTTGTTTCCTTTCCTTTCTTTTGTTGTTATGGGGCTGATTGCAGAGCTCTTTGGCACATAGGGTTTGCTAAATTAGAATTCTGTGGATGGCTAGCTGCTTCTGTCTTTCAGTTAGGAAGGCCACCAGAGACTTAGTTATACATGGGAGAATAGGGCTAATATGGCTATCTCTAGCAGATGACTGATACCCCGCATCTGCTGGTCTTCTCTTTCCCCAGTGTCAACAGAAGACAATGAACCCTCTCAAGCCTGCACCTCCCTCGCCTCCTGGATTAAAGCACCTTTTGGAGTCCAGTTCCTGGAAGTCCCAGTGTGTTTCATGATAACAATGAATAATTCATAGTGGATGATTTATTCATATCTCAAACAAGTGTTGTTAGTGGTTCATTTGATTTTTATAAATGGAGTTCCTTTAATCTGTTGGCTACCTTTGGGTGCATTTATTTATTTGAGTAGAACAACCACCAAAAGGATAACTTCAAAGTCAGCAGGAATTTTATATTCTTGGGTTCGTAAAAGCCTTCCTGAAAATGTCACCTAGCTCTTTGCGGATGAATCTTTTAAGATTCTCCAGTTTCATTCTCTCTCCCCTCTGCTCTGTTTCCCTCTCTTCTCTCCCTTCCTTGTTCCTATTCTCCTCTCTCTTTCACTCGGTCCCTCTCCCATCTCTCCTTTTCTTTTCCCCTTCTCTCCCTCCATTCTCTTCCTTCTTTATTTCCACTCTCCACTCTCTTCTCCTTCTGTCCTCCCTCCTTTCTCGCCCTCATTTTTCTGTTACTCCTTCCTCTCTCTTCTTCCCCCTCCCTTTTCTTTGTGCTTCATCTCCTCAATCTCCCTTCCTCCCTTCCTCTGTCCCCACTCAGTCATTCTCCCTTGCCCATCTTTCTCCTTCTCTCTTTCCCTCCTCCTTCTCTTCTCTCTTTCCCTTCTTCCCCATCTACATATCTTTCATTCTTGAATACCCCCTCACTTCTACTTTTCCCACATGCATGCACACACTCCTGCACACACAATTTAAGCTGATGAACTTCAGATCTAAATGAAACAGAAGTGTCATTGTTTCCCAAGTTTCAAGTAATGGAGTGGGAATGGGCCATAATGCTGATGCTTTGAAATATTTGGAAATATCAGAGATAAAGTTATGGGAGCATTTGGTGTGGTAGGAATACAGATGTATTATTTCATAAGCAGGCACTGCCAGTTATTTACATGACACAAGACTTTGGCAATGTGTACCAATACTTATCACCTCTCCCTCCTTGAATATTTCATCTGTTGCCATGAATTTACAAAAGGACATTTTTACCCCTACAGAACTAAGATCAGATATGCTTTGTCATCCCATTTGAAAACTGAAACTATGATTTAAAAAATACTTAATGTTACTCAAGTAACAAAACATACTTGCCATCAGTACCTTGTTAAAGCTGTAGCATCTACCAGCAATTATTTTAATTTGGGTCTGCTATGTGGAGGTGACTTACATACATGCTCTATACCTGCATTCATGTTTCTTTCCTTTACTCTGTGGGACAAGTGCCCAAAGCAGCATGGACGAGTATCTACCATTTAATCCCTGGCAAAAAGATTCATATTGGAAGCACCAACTGGAGGTGGTTGCAGAATTCAATCAGTTGTTTGATTAATATTTTGGTAAGTATATTTCTATATAATTTTTTCCTTCATAATTCTTTTTTACTTTACACATTTAAATATATTACTGTGAAAAGGGGTCCATAAGTTTTATCAGACTTCTGGAGGAGTCCATGACACAAAAAAATTAGGAATCTCACACTAAAAGCATCTCAGGCTAAATAGAGAATTGGACAAATTTGGTTCGCAAATTAAATTTTTTTCATGGCCTTTGGCACAGGAGTCTTTCTGCTGTCAATAGACAATTAGTAGCCAGAATAGTTCCATGTAGAAGTCAAAGGACCTGGTGAAAATTGAACTGAGTTCAAGAATAAAAGCTGACTTGCTGATTTTATTTTATTTTATTTTTGTAGACATCTTAGGGGAGGAAAAGTTCTTATCCAATCATCCTACATATATATACACACACACATATATATATATATATGTGTATGTATGTATGTGTATTTATATACCCATGATCTTTCTCATGGGATGAAAGATGTAAAAGGGGATAAAAACAGAACAAAATGAAACAAAACATTGTGTCTCTACAACCCACTGAATTCAATTAAAGGGTTAAATATGATCCTACAAATCCTTTCTCAGATTCATCAGAGGTTGGGGAGAATATGTCAAATAAAATTTTACAATTTTTATTTTTTCTACTATTTTTTTCAGTTTATTCTCTAGGATTCTCTAAATGTAGAGAATGCAAAAAAGTTATATAAAGAGTTTGAGAATAGTGATAGCTTTGTTTCCTTGTCGCCTCTTTTAATTTCTTCAAGTTCCTTTTTTTCTCTTATTTTTTGGAATCCTGGATTATCAAAAGGGCAATGCAGGTAGGCTAGGGTAAGGGAGTTGGCTCAGGAAAGAAAGGCTCTTTCCAATTGCTACCTGCACATTTGGGGAGATGCCTTTCTTTCCACAGTTTTCCTTTTCTCTGTATGACCAAATAGATCATAGAGGTCTGACTGTATTTGATTAACCTCTATACATCATCTTGTGAGTGCTGCTTATAGTACTCTGCACTCTCAGTGAGTGCTTAGGAAATATTAATTGATGATGGCAGTGATGTGTCAGGAAGCCCCTTTGCATGACACCAGGCCTAATGGGTCACAGTACAATTCATGAGGTAGGGAACACTCAGCTGCCCCACTCCCAGCAGAGGCATTTTTATAATAACCATAAACAACTCTTTCATGTCATTAATTTTATTAATAACATGATTTTATTTGTGCCCTTCTGAGAGCTTATTGGTCTAACTACACCCAGCTATTCTTTGGCATTTGATGGTCTTATCTCCTTAAAAGTTATTTAGATGTTTGTCCTGTAGAACAAGCAACAGGATGTGGATGCTGTCTGGCAAGGACATAACTTCATTCGCCATTACCATGATCAGTTTTGATTAGTTCCTCACTTCCCACCAACATATGATTTCAGGGCTCTAAGACGTACCTTTGCTGAATTTCAGTTGCCCATGGTCCTGGCAATGACCTCCTTTGGAATGGGAATAATTCTATTTACTTTACTCTACCCAAGCCCCTACATCAGGGGAAGTTACTTAGGAGAGTAAACTGAATTACAAAAGCAACATATTTGGATGTGGAGTCCTTGGAGAAGGCCCAAAGGGGAGCAATGAAAATGATTAAACTAAAGGCTGGCAAATAGGACCTCTGAGGAAAGGTTAAAGGGATTGAATTATTTAATCTGGAATGGGAAGACAGAGCTGTAACTCAGTAAGTCTTTTAACATGAAAGGTTATTATATGGAGAATGGTGATCCACTATTCTCCATCTCCACAGGGGCCTAGAATAAGAGGAAATGGGAATAAATCTTAACTTGAAAGAATTAGATTGAATAGCTGTATACCGTATGCTTCCATGAAGAAGTATAGGCAGCCATTCAGTCTAATAGGTGACTGTCACCAAGGAAAGCGACAAGAACATCTTGGAGATATAGCAGAGAGATGTAATGTAAAGAGATTAGCTTTAGAGTCAGAAGACTTTGGTTAAAACTCCACCACTGTCACACCATCCTTCCTGAGAGAACTTAGATAAGGTGCTTAACATGGGTGGGCCCCTGTTTCCTCATTTGTAAAAAGTGACTGACTTGAACTACACAGTCTCTGAAGTCCTACTAGATCTATGATCCTGTGATCTTTAAAAACAGAAAAAATGCTCATTTGTGGATCAGGCACAAAGTTTTGTCAAGAGAAATGGGAATAGATATACATCCATCCACACACATGCATATATATATATACATATGTACACATACATATGTATATATATATACACACATACATAATATATATATATATATGTGTGTGCGTGTGTGTGTGATAGGTAATATAGATACACAGACAGAGAAATAGGAGCTGCACTAGAACTCTAGATAGATAGAGATATACATCTCTATATGTGCATCTCTATATAGATAGGTCTATATCTATCTATATATACATATATATATGGAGAGAGAGACAGAGAGAGAGAGAAAGAGAGAGAGAGACAGAGAGAGACAGAGACAGAGAGAGACAGAGACAGAGAGAGACAGGGAGAGAGGGAGAGGGAGAGAGAGAGAGAGAGAGAAGAGTGTTCTTGTAGTATAATTGCTATCTTTAAAAAGGGAAGATCTTGAAAATGACTGGAACTGATAATTTCCTAAACTTTGCCTCTGGTATATTTCACAAGCTCTTAGCTAAAAAAAGAAAAAGTGGACATAGGAAAGGCTAAAGTTCCCATAACTGGTTTTTCCTTTCTGGGGATGGCTGCAGTATCACTTGGGTTATTACTATATCGTAATTTTTTTCATGATCAATTATTGTAGTTCTAAGGGAATGCTATTGGTCAAAATATTAAAATGGGAACTAATATGAAAATATGGCCTGTAATAAATTTCAGTAATTAAAAACAGTTTGGCAGGAGGAATAGGTATCAGGGAAGAATCTAGTAACTTTTATTCTAACCATGGTCTACTGGTTCCTCATCTGTAAAATAAAGAAGTTGGGCTAGATAATCTCAGCCACTTACTATCTGTGTAACCTTGGGTAAGTCACTTACTTATTTGGTCAAGTCACATAAGTCTCTGGGGCCTCAGTTTCCTTATCTATAAAATGAGGAGTAAGATTAGATGACTTTTGAGGTCCCTTCTAGCTCTCATTTTATGGTCACTAAAGGCTCTTTCATTCTAAATGTAAATATCCTATTCTGTTGTCATTCCACATTTCCATGTGTAACTTAGAGTAATAATGTCTGATCCTTCCCCCCACCCCACCTCAGTGTTCCACAGATTTTAATTAGAACAGGTTTTTATGATCACTCTGAATACCTTTGAGAAAAGTAATCCATAAATATCAGATACAGGGTTTTGCAAATGGCTCCAGATATTCCAGATGTCTTTATTTTTATTTTTCAGAAAATAGGGCAAGGTGTGAGTGGAATACCTCTTTAAAAGCAAGAAAGAGCAGCCAAATGTTTGAACAGCCATGTGAGAGCAGCCAGTGAATAAGTACTTCAGCTCCCTCACACAAGACCTTCTGCAAGGCTATATTTGAAATGAAAAGAGAAAGGTAATAAAAACCAGCAAAGGGGAAAGAAGAGTCTTGGGTGTTTTGTGGGCAGGTTTATACTGCTGTAAATCAAGCAGCATTTCCACAAGCCTGGGCTTGCAAGAGCAAGGGTAAAGACCAGTATATGAGCTTCTCTGTTATAATATAGTCCCTGAAAAATCTGCTACTCACAGCTCCTGCAAAAACAAAACAAGGAATTTGAATTTATTATGTCTAGCTTTACATTCTAGTGTCTGATTTGCCTGGATTTTAACTCTAAAATCTTCCTCAAAAGGGGAAATATTTAGGCACAGATCCCAAACTGTAAGTGATGAAAGACATTTAAGAGCCTAGATCTGTTTTCATGTTGCCTTTAGATGTGTAGGGAGGTTAGGGGTCAGGTGGCTCTAGAGAAGTGAGAATGTCTTCTTGCCGGTTGTTTTACCTATATGCTGACTCAACTTTCTCATCTCACCCATATCACAGGTCCCCTGTGACCTCCAGGGAACTCAGTCTTTCTAAATTGAGACAAGCCTCATATAAGGGACTTGCTGGGGGTACAGGGAGGTCCCACTGACTGACAGTGAAGTTGCTACTGATATAGTGGCATCATGGTGATGCAAGATGATAGAAACAAAGAAGAGTAGGCAGCACTGGATTGATTAACTTTGATTGGGGAAAACATTGGGAGTCAAGAGCCCTGCATTCTACATCCAATTCTGCTACAGTTATCCATTTAAATTAGGGCAAGTTAATTAACTCCTTCAAGTCTTTAGTATCCCTATCTGTTAAATGGGGTAGCTGTAGTGGATAGAGTACTAGGTCAGGAGTCATGAAGACTTGACTCCAAATCCAGTCTCAGACACGATCTGTGTGACCCTGGGCACATCACCTATTTGCTTCAGGTTCCTTACTTGTAAAATGAGCTGGAGTTGGAAATGACAAAACACTCCAGCATCTTTACCAAGAAAACCCCAGTTGGACATGACTGTAAAATGGGGCAGTTGCACTAACTGATCTCTAGGGTTCTTCTAACATTATGTAATTCTCTGAGTTACATTCTACAGGTATGGCTGAAAGTCAGCCACTTCAGTGTTTTCCCCCTCTTTTTCTTCAAAAGTCCAACCTTTGTCTGGGATAATTAAGTATGGGGGAAAGACTATGCAGGAAGTCAATAGCCTTTTCTATCAGGTGCCCTATCTTCCGCTTGGATTCAAAGTCATTGCTTATGAGACAGAATGAGGACAATTAAATAGCTCATAATGTGCAGTTTACAGGTGGCCTTAGAAGTCCTGTGTTTTCTCTTAAAAAGGAGTTTCATAAGCTAGGAACAAAAATATATCTCACTTTTTTTTAGTCATTAAATGTGTGCATCAGCACAATAGAAAACCTTCCTGCTGTGCTTTAGGTAGTATAGAACCCCCCCATCCACCCTCAATAGTGAATATCCCTGTCTAGTGCTCTTGACATGATGACTCTTGTCATTGAATTTTCCATGACAGCGTTGGGTTCAAGTCCTGATTCTGCTAATTATTAGCCATGGTCATATAAGTTACTTCTTATCTCTTAAGCTTGTTTCCTTGGTTATCAAAGGAAGGTGAGTTAGATCATTTCTAAAGTTGTTTCCAGTTATAACATTCTTTGATTCCCTTGAAAATAGCTTCTGGGTGGAATTACAGTGCAATTATCATTGGCCATTAACACCTTAGCTTTGGTTAATTTGATCAGTTTGTCTCCAGCAGAGAACAGGGGTAAGACTAATCCCAAGCGTATGTTAAACATTCACTATATGCCCGTCCAAAGACAAAATAAAGCATCACCTTTCCTCAAGAATTTTCATTGCACTGGGGAAATTCTTGGAGTCCTGCTTAGGAAGACAGGTACAATCAGAGCCCATTGGGGTTAGTGCGAAGAGACTAGGTGGCAAAGGGGCAGCCTGTTGGCAGTAGGCACCAGAAAGGAGGGAGGGTTCCAGAGGGGAGGACTATTGCAGAAAGGGAGACTGCGGGTCAGGAGGAAACTTTTTGTTTTCAATTTTGCCTGGGGTGGATTTTTATGAAAGGACTCAGAAATAGCCTTCCTTTGTTTGACTTTGGGCTTCCTCCATATTTTAGCAACAATTCTATTTTCACTCTGTCTCCCTAGGGTTTTCTTTTTGAGAACACTTTGCTGAAATCCAAATCCTGATATTTAAATCTGTCTTTTCCCCCCACACTTTTTCCTAAACCACTCTATCATGTCTCCGCTTCTTTCTTTTTTCTTCATCTCTTCCTTCCTTTCCTCTCTCTCTTTTATATTTCCCTCTCCATGTTTTTCTTTCTTTTCTTTTCTCTTTCTCCTTTGCTTCCTTTTCTACCTCAGCTTCTCCTTCTTTGTCCTTCACTCATCATTCCTCCCTATCTTTCCAGTTTTTATCTCTCCCTCTTGATAGTAACAATTACTTGACAAAAAAGGAGTCTTTAGGAGTCATTCTATGCATTAACATCTGTGGTTAGCTATCTGCTGGTGCTAAGAGATGGGGAAGAGGGAAGGGTATTGAACAGAATAGTAAGAGTTAACAATAAATGGCTGAGTGGAGCAGAGGAAAAGATGCTATTGCTGGCTCCATTCCTTTGGGAATACTGGAAAACCTTAGAGAGATCAGTATATCAGAGATGACAAGGTAGTAGCTATATCTACTGTCTAGAGACCCTTGATTCCCTGAGTCTTTGTTTCAGATCCTCTCCACTTTCTACATTTCCATTTCTCAGTGGCAAAAAGGGTTAATGACCACCACATAAAAAGGCTTCATCCTAATAAACTCATATGATGTTCCTGAAAATCCTGAATCCAACTGTGAACTAACATTGCTCAATAGGCCTCTTTTAAGTATTGCCATTTCTGGTCTTGATTTGAACATTTTATAATTGACACTGGGTGTCTTTTAGAAGTTTGTGGTAAATGATCTTCCTGCTGCATAAATGAAGCTGATTCCTATTGTGCAAAGCTATAAATGCTTCATGTTTATTTGGCAGTGCCTTTAAAACATTGTTTCAACAAATAGTTTGCTTATAGAACTCTGCCCCCCCTGGAATTAAACTGTATTATGGACATCCTCACGGCAAATTCTAATTCGTTGCTTCATGAAGTCTGATGGATGACATTGTGCTATGAAAAAGCAAACAGCCTTCCTGATCAGGTGGACTTATTTTCCATTATTGAAGTCTTGGGGCACATACTCCTAAAATGCCGGTAATAGTGGCTAACAGTATTGAAAGTTGAACTAAGAGCCCAGCCCCTCCCTAATGAGAGGCCCCCATTCCTTGCCAAGGATTATATTAATCAGATTTCAGGCACTGAAGGGTGCCTATGGAATATGCATCATTTCTTTCTCCAGCCTTCTAGCATCTCACTCATGAACTAATTCAGAATTCTATTTATTAAAGCTAAAAAACAAAGAAAACTTCATATCAAGGTGGCAAGATTCAAGAAAGATTGTTTTCTCCAAGGCCACCCTAAGGTTGCCTGTTAATCATTTTATTTGGAAACTCAATATTGCCAACCTCCTATGCAAATTTTAGACTGAGAGCTCTGGAGAATTTTCCTGGACCTTAAGTATGCAAGATTTATAGCCTGGTGCTCCAATTAACTAAGCAGAAAGGGTTAGATCTGAGAGACAAAAGACTATGATTGTACTACCCCTTCTCTTTTCCTCTCTTGCTCTCTTTACCTCCCTGTCCCTTTACCGCCACCCCTTCCCCCCTCAAAAAAAAATCTTGATTGTGTTTTGTTTTGAAATTTAGAGTAGTCTGCATTAAGGACCAAGGTCAGCACCAGCATAGCTTCAGGCACATAACAGTAGCTGAACAATTGTTCATTAGGTGATGGATTGCTTGAGTGGGTCCTCCTCAGTCCTGTCCATCCTGGAAAGGGATATTTGTAACTTCTGGCAAATGGTTGTAAGATTTTGTCTATGTATAACATTTTTAATCCTTTCTGTTTTTATTTGACAACCAGACTTGATTGATGGGTTAGTAATAATTTTTTCAAAATATTATTTGATCTTACATTTGTATGAGACCTTGCACTTTTCAAAGTGCATCCATCATCTCATTTTGTGTCTCACAATAGAATAGGAATCACATCTTTACCCAGAATGTAAGGGGATACCTTGGCACATTGTGACATGTATGTCAATGAAATTCTTAGTGCACACACACACTGAATGTTGGATGTCCACGCTATGAGCTCCAGAGTGAATTGGATTTGAGGCTTGATCTTTAAGCAAGAAATGTAGTCAGTTAACCCAGAGGAAAAAAGGCAGCTTTTGGAGGTGAAAGGATGGAGGAGGAGGAGAAGAGGAGGAGAAGGAGGAGGAGAGCTGCTAGTCACTCACACACACACACACACACACATTTTGTAGCAATGGACCAACGAGAAACAAAGTGCCCCATACCTAAAAACTAGATGATTGACTCTTCTGAAGACATAGGGGGTCACCAAATGCCCATCTGACATTATTATGACACTTGTAACAATGCAAATACATAAAAATAATATATAAGGTAAGCACACAAGCAATTTTCTAAAGCTCCAAGTTACACAACAGTTGCTGATCTGTCCTGGTGGAGGGGTTTTCCTTACTGGGAATGCCCTAGGACAGTGAAATTACAAATGTAGATCAAAAAAGACAAAAATAATAAAGTACTATTTTGTATATCATCACTGGACATAGAATAATGTTCATGAGTACTTAAAAACTGTGAGTAAGAAACAGTGGCAACAAGATTAGAACAGATGAATTATCCATGTTAGAGTCTGACATTAAGTAATTGAGTCTTTCATAGCAATGGAACATCTTGGAAATGAATGATTTAGAAATCATGGGTCTTCAAAATCATTTGATTGCCCCATGACCATTTCTGTCAGAGGTCTGAGCAACCCTTTCTATTATTATGCTCTCAGGTGATCTGGGTAAATATTGTAGTGAGTGCTCACATACAGAGCAAAGGTAGCATTAGCTGAGATGTATTCCACTAGTTCTCTCTGACTCCTTCTATCAGGGTCCATATTACTCAAGGAAATTAATGCATTTTATTCATGCTTCAGAATAGCTGCATTTGGAAACCATCCAAGTTTCAAAAGGGGAAGAGGTGTTTGGATGTATATGTGTGTGTCAGGTGGGAAATACTTCAAATTTCTGGTAGTATGGGAAATAGGAAGTCACTAAAAAAAGGAAAATATAGGAAGCAATATTAAGGAATCCCCTCAAATTAAAGGCAGTTTATTTAAAAATTGTAAATTCAAAAACTGTTTATATTCTTTTCCTGGAGGTTTGCACTGCAATTTTAAGTCTAGAAAAAAAAAAACAAAACTATCTTCTGGTCCAAGCATTAATTGCTAAAAAATAAACAACCTCCAGAACTGAACTTCCTCAAAGGTTCTCTGCATTGCTGATATGCTGAGACATTCAGGAGTGCAGGAGTATCCTGGGGAATGCATTATTATTTTCCACATGAGGCAATGGGATCCTGGTCTTTTTGAAAAGAAACTTCAATGGTTTTTAGGCAACAGCATTCATTCCCAAGTAGGGAGATAACTATGGTTTAATAAAGTAAGATTGTCACTTCAAAGGACCGAAGGACAATATGTGTTCTGAAAACAGGGGTTTGGTGGGGGTGGGGTGGGGTGGGGCAGCCTGCCTACAGTGGCAGACAAAGAAACAGAAGAGGAGGAAAGTCTAGTGGTCAAAATACAAAACGTTTATTAACTCTGACTTCTCTGATTTGTAATGTCTTCATGAATGCAGCCATTTAAAAAAAGGGATTGGGGGTGGAAGGAGGAGCGGGGAGACTATGCAGATTGGGGAATATTCTTACTTCTGACTCAATATGTGCAAAGGACACTGATTTCCCAGGGAATGTCATGAGGCAGATGTTACCATAATGACATTAATGGGCAGATGTTACAGCAGATGTCAAGCTTTCAGCACAGTAGTACTTTAGTGAGTGAGTTTCCCACTGAGTTTCTTCCACCAAGTTGGGCTTTGACTCTGGACAGAAGGTTGGTCCGGGACATTCATGATCCTCAGTTCTCCTCAATCCCTTCCTTTGCTTATGTCTGAGGCTTAATTTAAATATATTCCTGAAATGTATTTCCTTCTGTATCCTCTTCCAATTGAAGACAAATGAGGGACACTGCTATAAACTCAGCCAAAGTTGTGAAAATCAATAGGACACCCTTGGTATTACTTTGAACTCTAAGGAAAGGCCATTGAGTGGTAGGGGTTAGTAAGGTTGCTTGTTTTTTTAATATTTACACTTAGTTCTGCAGGCAGAATATGTAAACCACTTCTACCGCCAAACCTATTGTGGCTAAGGAAAACATCTGGTTGAAATTCCACTGACCTTTAGAGACCCTCAAGTCTTCCTATTATGCTAGTTTTCATTCCAAATGGCCCAGCTTAGCCCTAGGGGATGTATTTTCTGGAGCAGTTGAGCCGTAAAGAGTGTTTGTGCAGCAGTTGCATTTCCCATGCAGATATTCAAGGCAACTTGTTTAGAATCTCCTGAGCTAGGCACTTTTTTATATTTGCATATTGGGATTTATCTCCTCTTTGCATCAAAAACTGTGTACAAGATGTGAGGAAGATGCTGGGAAATGAAGTCTTTTTATCCAGGCCTCTATGTTGTACAAAGAACAGAACAGTAACAAAAACTGTTGTCACCTGCTCTGTTGGGGAAAGCTGTGTCTCCAAGGCCAGTCAACTCAGGTGTCAGGCTTTCCCCAAGCGAATTCAAGTCTGTGGTTAACTCTTCTGAAAGTGGATTTGCACAATGAAAATGGGAAAGCTAATGTCAAAGAAACATTGACGTAAAGTTGAAAGGGACCTTAGAATCCATATCGTCCACCCTCCTTACTTCATACATTTTAATACATATTATTATCATTTAATAATAATATTAATCAATAATGCCTCATATGCATTCATCCAGCACTTTAAAGTTTGCAAAGCACTTTGCCAACATTGCCTCATTTTATCCTTACAACACAACCATGGGAAGTAGGATTATGATTGTTCACATTTGTCATTGCTGTTTTGTCCTTCATGTAAAATGATATCACAATATGGGTATCAATGTACAGTGTTTCAGACTGTGGCTGATCATACCAACACAAGCTCAGAATGCTCTACTATAAGCCGGGCACACATAGTCCATATGAACATTTGGAAGAGAGAGAATATAAATGTTCATATCTCATGTTTCTTATCACTTTACATATGAGAAAACTGAGGCAGATAGGTTAAGTGACTTGCCCAGGGTCTAAGTGTCTGCAATGCCAAGCAAAGGAGGATCTTTTGCAGTTTTTGTTTTAGTATAATCAAGTGCCTCTGAATGAATAATGTGATTAAAGACGATCTTCCCCACCCATTAATGGGCCTGGGAAGATTTTGTAGGAAGGTCCACACCTTTTGTTAAGTTTCTAATGAGACACTGGTTCTCCAAGGGTTGTGATGCCCTCTGATTGTAAAAAATGTATAAATACTCTGAGAGGAGGTTTTGCCTGAGGGCTTACAGACTGGAAGTGTTCTGCTTGGCCAGACAAGACTCTGGGAAGCCACTAAGGAGCCTTCCCCTTTGAAAACCCAGATGTTGGTGCTTCCTTGTCTGGTAACTATGTAGGTATGGTCAGACAATTATCTGTCAATCTGTAAAGGATGCCAGACAGTTGGAAGCCTGTCTGCTGATTTTGATTTCTCTGTATTTTCTCTGAAGTTCAGGGTGCCGACGTTTTCCCCTGAACTAAGTGAATGATACATATGCTTGATTAAAGTGATGACGCCTCAAAAGTAGCCTTTCCTTTGAGAAAAGCAGATTAAAGAACCTGTGATAGCAGGCCCGCTGTGTACGTCAGGGTACTTACTGATGCAGTGTCTAAAGCTGAATTTGAACTTAGGCCTTCCTCACCCCTGGTCCAGCATTCTATCTATTGCACTCCCTATCTGTCTAGGATGCTGAAGCCAGAAGGAGGTTTTCAGTTGCCCAAGATAGTGCACATAGTAAAAAGGCAGAGGCAAGTTTCCAATACAGATTCTCTGACTATAGATTTGGTGTTGTTTTCCCTCTATTGGCTGTTTGGGGCTACTTTCAGTTGGTTGGCATTTGCTATTATCTTACATGCATTATATCACACCTATTGGATGTTACACTTTATGTTGCATCCCATCATCTGTTCTGCTCTTTAGTTAGTATTCATTTAACAAGAATAAAAGCTGGCATTAATTATTATTAATTAATTAATTAATTATTGATTTAATAGTAATAGCTAACATTTAGTATTTTAAGGTTTGTAAAGCATTTTACAAATATTATCTCATTAAATTGGCTACTATCCTGGGACATAGGTGCTATTAGTATCCCTACTTTCCAGATAAGGAAACTGAGGCAGACAAAAGGTTAAATGACTTCCCCCAGGAAGTCTAATGTTTGAAATTAGATTTGAACTCAAATGTAGCTAGGTGGAGTTCAAATTCTGCTTCAGACATTTACTAGTTATGTGACCCTGGGCAAGCCACTTAACCCTGCTTACCTCAGTTTTCTCATCTGTAAAATAATGTGCAGAAGGAAATAGCAAACCACTCTAGTACCTTTGCCAAGAAAACACTAAATGGGGTCCTGAGGAGTTGGACTTGTTGAAATAACTAAACAAGAGCATTCCAGCCTCCAGGTCTAGTGCTCTATCTACTGAGCTGCCTGGTTACTTCCCTAAGCTGTGTGTTGAGGAATTGAAATTAAACATTAAGTGAAATCCTGAGAATGGAGCTCATTAAGCTTAGGTAATTAATACTGATAGTGGAACCTTTGCGTCTAGTGGCCTTTAACAGGTTCTTTGCATCAGAACAGTTCAGTCCAATCTGAAGGCAGAGAATGAGATTAGTGGACAAGTTAAGATGGAAAACTGCCTGAATAACTGCCTCCAGTTGGCAGTGTTGGTCTTATTTGTGGCTTTCATGGTTACTCTTGGCAATTGTCAATGAGCTCAGAAAATCTGAGCCCTTTGGAGATACTATTAGGGTGGCCCCTCCAGAGTGAGACTTTGGCAGAATCCCAGGTCCAGATGGTCAGTGGTTCTGAAAATAGTCAGAAAGTTGCCTTCCCCCCTTCATACTTTTTGTTTAAATATTTCCTTTCTTTTCTAAATGCATTACAGAGAAGCTCAGCATCATCACAATCTGGACTCCAGCTATAAAAGCTGAAAATAAGATTTTTATTCCTAGAATTTATTAAAATATACTTCTATAAGGAAAATATCTGATGTTTCATGGAATTTATCGTAAAGAGATTTGATCTATAGTCTACGTAGATTTGCAGAAGTAGGAGATAAAATTCCTTTAGAGTCTTTAATCATTATTACCTACTTAACTAATGAACTACCATTTTAATAATAATATAACAATTGTATTGTGTTTTCATTTTTGCTAAGTGTTTTACATACATTCACAACAAACCTGGGAGGTAGGTCCTATTATCATATCCATTTCATAGATGGGGAAACTGATGACATGATTTGCACTTGACTTTGTTTTGAGTGAGGGAGGGCTGTGCAGGTCACCAGCATCACTTCTCCTTCAGAGCCATCTGAATCTAGTGACCAGATATTCATCAGGATGACTGGAGATGACCCAGGATGATTGGGGTTAAGTGACTTGCCCAAGGTTACACAGCTAGTGAGTGTCAAGTGTCTGAGGTGAGATGTGAACTCAGGTCCTCCTGACTCCTGCACTGGTGCTTTATCCACTGCACCACCTAACTACCCCTATTAGCTACTAAACTAGATGAGAAAGATACAAATTAAAAATAGGAGTTGCTGTGCTTGTCCTTCATTTTCAAAGAGGACCATGATATCAGGGAGATGATGACTTGACTTGTAGTTGTCTTGGATTTGAGTGAAGGAGAGCTGTGCAAAGTCACCAGCCTCACTTTCTCTTCCAGAGCCATCGGAGTCCAGCGGCCAGATATTCATGAGGACTACAGATGACTCAGGATACAATGGGAAACCCTGGCCCTTTTCAGCTAAGGTATTTTCAGGTTCTCAGTTTGAGTGAGGTAATGGCCATTCAGTGAATAGACCTCTTTAAGAAGTGAGTCAAGGGATGGCCTCTTTAATTTACCACCCCCCCAAAAAAATCAAACTAGGAGAGGAAGACCCTCAGGGTTGCTAGCCAAAAGAGAAATAGTTACTATTTACATTCACTGTGAGTCTAGAGGGCCCAAAATATAGCCATTACGTGGCGCTTGGGCAGGGACCTATTATCCAATCTATGAGCTCCAGAGTGAACTGGATTTGTTTGGTCTTTGAGGAAAGACAGAAAGACAGGAAGGAAGGAAGAAATCTAATAAATCACAAGTTAACTGGGCAGTTTTTGGCCGTCAAAATTTACTTTCCTTTGGAAAGGAGGAGAGAAACAGGGAGGGGGAGGAGGAGGGAGTGGGAGAGGGAGAGGGAAAGCTGGCATTCAGGATGCTCAGACTATTCACAGATTGCGTTTGTCCTTTGTTTTCGACAGTTGGGGAGTTATTGCCCTCAAGGAGCATATATTCTCCTTGAGGTACACAACATGTTTACAGATAACTACAAGATATGTACAAAATAAATATGAGGCAAGTGGAGGGGAACATATCTGTGGAGCATTTGGTGGAATCAGGAAGGGCATCCTGACAGAGGTATCTCTTGATAATGTCTAAGTTCCATGCCAATCCTAAAATTCTATTATATTATGAATTACATAGACAGAATTTCAGAATATGTGTGTTCTAAAGAAAAGACATGGCTACATATTTAGGAATTAATTGTAAGTCTTGCTTGTGCATCTGATTTACAGAAATCAAAAGCCTACCTTTTCTACCAATCTGTGGTTGAAAAATACCACTGAAAATATTGGCTCAGGATAAAAGATTTATGTATTGATATTTTAAGCCTGTGAAATGCACTCCACATATCGTCAGGTAATGACAGAGAGCCTTAATATCAAAGAGAGAGGGCAAATCCTGTGGCACTGCAGATTCAAGGAGAGAGAAAGAGTGAAGTCTGACTAATTGATATAGCTAGCATACTGCTGGCAAGCAAACAGGAAGAGCGAAACATCAAAGGGTCATGTTTTTGCAGATTCTATGACAGCGCTAGAATCACTTTGACATCACCTTCAGATTGGGAATACATTTTAAGAATCTAAGCATTTTATCTGACTTTATGTGAAACCTAGATTGGTGAAAGGATCTGGAAAAACTGAGAATTCTAATAAAGAGTGAAAGGGAAAAATCACTTATTTGGTGCCCTCAGAACTGTGCTGGATGCTTGTCCAGAGATAGAAGATGAGTTCGCAGCCATGATGATGGAAGAAAATTTATGCTAATGAGATTTCAATGCAAGTAAGCTCATATTTGCTAGACTTTATATTTTTAAACTACAACTCAAGGTCCTGACAAATAAGCTTTTACTCTTAAGCTTCTCTCTGAAATCTCTCTGGAACCTAGGTTTCTATGTACTTCCATATGGCCAGAATTTTCTTTCTTTTTTTAAATCAAGACTTGTTATGTGAGGAGAAAGACCATATATAAGATCCTTAGTATTTTTTACCCAGAATTCTTCTGATGTGCTAATGATCCTTCATGATTCTCCCATTTCTCAATGCCTTGAGGTCTGAGAAGGCTGAACAGTGATGCAATTGGCATTTGGAATGTATTGGGAGTAAATTTCATCCTATCTCCAAGCTTTGGATGCTTGTCTGACATTAGCTCTGTTATGAGTGTGGGGATCTGGATGAAACCAGTTTATTTTAATCTGACCTTACAGGTTCAGAGCTTGATCCACAGGTTCCCCTTTATGGTGGGCTCAAGGGTCTAATTGGAGCTGAGATTGTTCAGTCAAACCAGTCTACCGAGAATTTACCTGAATGGCTCTTTAATGGAGTCATAGAAATACCATGGCATCATAGCAGACATTATGGTCGTTGATGACCAAAGACTAGGCTGACTTGAACACATAGCCCTGTAACTGTGCTGTCCCGGAATTACATTCCTAAAAAAAGGGATATATATGGCCTGGTTTGGGGGTTAAAAGGATAGTCACCATTTACTTAGGCTTTCACTGCATGATATCAAGTGCTTTGTCAAAAGGAGATAGGGGATTTAAATTCTTTTATTTTATCTAGTCTTGTAGAAATACCATGCCATTATTGTTGCCATGATAATTCATTTCATCCCAAGGTGAAGTTGATGACAAAAATAAAGGAATCATATACACTAAACTATTTATAGTATCCTTTTTTTTGTAGGACCACAGTAAATGCCCGCTGATGAGAAAATGGCTACACAAGTTGTGGTATAAAAATGTAATGTCGTATTACTGTGCTGTAAGAAACGATGAATCTGATAAGCCTAGAGAAGCTTAGGAAGATTGACATGAAATGAAACAGAGTGAAGTGAACAGTAGTAGAACAATATACACAATAACTTTAAAGTATAATGGAAAGGAAGATAAAACCACTGAAACTGAAGGCTATCAAATTATAGTGACCAAATTTACCCCAAAGAAGAGTTATGATGACATTCACCCCACCCCCGCTCCACCTCCTTTATATAGAAGTAAGGGAACACTGCTGTGAGATGCTACACATAACAATTTTCTTGATATATTATTTAGCTTTATGGGGAACTTTTTTCCTTGCATAGTTATTGCAAAGAATATATCTCTTAGGATGGGAGTAGGGGAAGAAATATATAGAGAAATACAGGATGCAAAAACAAAAAGATAGAAGGAATATTTTAAAATAAAAACTTCATGCCAAGTTCTTTAATAAAAACATTTTTCTTCACGCATGTTCAGTATTTCTCAACATTCAGTGACCTTGGTGTCGACATTAAAGATAGTTAAAAAGTAGTGCTGCGGTGAAACAAGCAAACAAAAAGATGAATAATTTTTTCCAGCCTCTAAGTTTCACAATAAAAATCATGACAAAATGACATTTCTGGGAGCCTGAACAATGAGTTTTCATCACTAGATGTTTGGTATTTAGAAGACTTGCTATGCCTGGATATGAACATTAGATTTTGAAAAAAATTAAGCTAATTATCATTGGCAATGACAACTGCTACACAGTACAAAATCACTCCTACTGTGACCATTTTTAGAATAAAATAGTGCTTTTATGTACTCATCACTAGAACATTATTGAGGAAGAAAGGAATATATTAAGATTCAGGAGACTTGGAGGAGCTAAGAAGAGTGAGAAGAAACAAGGGATAAGATCATTTGGCTGACAGGCAATGAACGCAATGAGCATATGGTCATCCAACTGAAGTTGCCTGGGTATTGGCATCTCTGTGCCAAATGCCATGTTCATTCCTACATGCTGCCTAGTAAAGATGCCTGGCCAGAAGACGAAATCAAAGATAAAACATTGAGAGAAGAAAAAAAATCATTTTGGTTGATCTTAACAGACTTATTTTCAGAGATTGGTCATCCCTTACTAGAAGAATAGACTTTTCCCCCTTCGTTGGTATTGCCAAGTTTTCCTTGCCGAACTCTGGTGAAGCTAACACATAGACTGTTTCCAAAACAAATTATATTGCTAGTTGAAACTGGTACAAAACCTTTGTTTGCATATTGGTGGGGACAGGAACTGTCTTTCCTTAATCTTGGGGCTTGTGATACTCCTTAAGACTCTAACATACACAATGAGAATTAGAACATTAGCATCATAGCTAGCCATTTTTGCACTTGTGACAAGAAGCACAAACTATACAAGGGCAATAACTAATGGGGATTTGAGTCCATTGAGATGGGAAATTGTAAAGATTCTGGAACAACAGAAGTCACTCCCACCTTTTGGGGAGACTCCGGGAGAAAAGGAACAGAGGAAAGGCTGAAGAGAAGGGGAACGGATCTCTAGGCACATGGGTAAATGCGGTGAGAGGCTGATAGTTTCGGTTTTTAGCTAACATATTCTTACTCAAGGTGTCAAACTCAGCTCGTTCTATGCTCCTGAAGGACTGACAGTGTTGTCACTGTTCCTCAAAATTTTGGTCCCTCCAGACAAAGCTGGAGTGACTCCACCCTATTTGTATCTATGCAGAAAACTCTGATGATGGGACACTGTTTTCTCTTTTTGATGGCAGCTATAAAAATGAATCTTTGATCAAACATTTAACTAGTTCACTTTTATAAGAACAGAAATAATAGCTATCATCACATGCATGTGATATATTCACTAGTGGAATTATGTGAAATACCTTGATTTTGTTCACTTTTTTTTTAAATGAAGAACAAATATTTTAATTTGACTAATACAGATTAAGGTTTTTTTTTAATTTTACAAAATTGCCAAAAATGATTATATATTCTGGGGGAAAAAATAACATCTATGGACCCTCCATTCTTTTTCATAAATGTTTTACTACTTTGGAAAGCTGTTTGGTATTTCTTATATTAGACCTGGAATCAATGATGCAAGTTATCTTTTGTCTTTAGCAAAAACATGATCCTCCCTTGAAACAGACTGTGTGCTACTTTCCTGTGTCACTGAGATGACAATTGTAAAAATAATTTATATTACCTGATCAACAGCCAGCAGCCATGTCTAAGTCAACATTTCCGATAGACACACATGCTTGGTATTCAGGGAATAATGGCCATAGTCATTATTAAAAGATGGGCATTAATAACAATAGAAGGTAATAGGGTGACGGGGCCTTTATATTGCACCTGGCCTTGGTCTCAAAGCCTTTGCAGGTATTTTCCAATCTAATTAATCTTTACAAAATGCCTCTGAGATAGGTAAGTGCACTTCCAAAATTGACTCTAATGGATATATTAACATTTTGCCTTTCCATTCTACTTTATAGGTCTTCAAAGTACTGAATATTACAACACTCACTTCTGAATGGGTGCCCTGTACATGTCATAGGAGGTGCTCCAGTGAATTCTTGACTGATACAGGTGATTAACCACCCTACTAGGGACACTGTTGAGGCTAAGGGGAAAATTTTGAGTTACAGTATCCTAGAAATCAAGTTATTTCCCAGAATCCTAGAGCCATTCCAAATGTGTATGTATGAAACATGATTGCTAGATTTGTAGTAAAAGAGGCTGGATTAAAATTTCAGCTCTGTCCTTTACTACCTATGGGGTACTCGGGCAACTCACTGAAAGTCTCTGGGTTTTACATTCTTCATATGTAAAATAGGATGAGGACTGGAGTAAGTCTGGGCTTCTTAAACTTTGTGTACATGGGCCATAGACCCTTTTGATAGTCTGGTGAAGCCTAGGAATTCTTTCTCAGAATGACAGTTTTGAAATGCACAAAATAAAACATATGGGATTGCAGAGAAAATCAATTATATTGAAATAATTTTTGGAATATATATTTTTTAAAACCAAGTTTATGAACTTGATGTTAAGAATTCTTGCATTGGATGAGCTCTCAGCTGTAAATATTCCTTCCAGTTATAAATCTATAATCCTATAGATCCTATGACTGGAATGAATCTGGAGTAACCCAAAATATGACCTAGCTTCCCGATCTTCCTTTGGAACAACTAAAGGTTTGTTCAGTCATATGGTTTTTACTGTCTGGATCATGACATAGTGGATTAAATGATGGACCTGGATTCAGGAAGACCTGAATTCAAATCTTGCCTCAGATACTTTTTATCTGTAAAGAGTAGAAGTGAATCTCAACTGAGATAATATTTGTAAAAGCACTTAGCACGGTAGTCATTATTTAAATGCTTAATCTCTTCATTTTTCTAGGAAAGTGACTTTATATCTCATTGTATCAGTTTCTTTCTCTGAAAAATGGGGATAATAATGCTTATCCTGCTTAGAAGTATTATTGTTACTAATAAAATTATTATTTCTGAATTAGATCTGGCCCTCCTGATGCCTTAGTTCAAACCCACTATCTTAAGATGACCCTGGAATTCTTCTGGATTTTAGAGGTATACATAGAAACTGCTTCCTGTACAATGAATCATTCCTTCTCTGCTTGGCACTTTTCACTCCTGCGTTTGCTAGAATTTCCAATAGTCAAGTAGGGAGTGGACCTCGAGCAAAACCTCAAAAACCCTCCTTACCATCCAGTAAGCTGAAAGGTGATGTAATTGGGCAGAACTGGTCCCAGCAACCCAGTAAGAGTCCTTAGCTTCTCCATACACACTAAATTAGGTTTTATTCTTAAAAATTGCCAAATGAACAGTCTACTTTTATAATTATTTATAAATAAATATTATTTATTCTATTTAGATAGTATATATGTTCATATATATATTTCTATATTATAAATATATATAAATAAACAAGTATTTTTTTTTTTACTCCTGTGTCTGGTATGACTAGCCACCTTTTTCTCCATAGCCTTAATTTTCTTTTGTTCTTTTGGGAAATTACAAAGAAGTAGATTAATGATTTTAATTAAAGAAATGAGGCAGTGAAAAAGAAGTTAGACTGGTCATAAGAACACAGGATAACCAACTGATGGGTTGCTAAAGTGCTCCTCTGTTATCTTCATAATGTCAAGAGAAAGAAAAGAATTTTCCCCACTCTATGACACTGAGTGTGTCATATGAGTTATGACACATAACTTTTGTGACAAAGTTATGGGAAGGTATGGATTAGGGTCATGAGTCATGACAGCCATGTGTAGACATGGCTAGGTTACCATCTGTATTATTGGATGGGGAAGAAGAGAATATGAATTTATATAGTGCCTACTGTGTGCTAGGCACTATGCTAAATGCTTTGTAAGTGTTATCTTATTTGGTCCATACAACAACCTTGACAGTGGTTGCTATTATGATCCTTGTTTTACAGTTGAGGCAGCTGGGACAAAGAAAGGTTAAGTGACTTGCCTAGGGTCACACAGCTAGTAAGTATCTGAGGTCATAATCATAAAACTGCCATGTTTGTGCCTCCATTTAAACTTCTGTTTACTCCTATGCATTTAAAAATGTTTTATTGATTCTCTTTTCTTTTTAATTTTTCTTATTTTTCTCTCTCTAAATTTTTTTGCTCCCTAGAATTGCCAAGGTTAAAGGTTAATTCTTGCTGGGAGAAGGAGAACCCTCTTCAAATGCCCCAAATTGTGCTGGGATGAAAGCAGTGCTTGAATCCATGCAGATGTACTTCCCAAACCCAAAGCAACTGACATTTCATAATATTTCCAGCCAGCAGAGATCCAGAAAGACTTTCCCTCACCCTAATACAAAGAATACCTTTTAATACTGAGCTAGAAAAGAATTTGCCAGCATGTGTACCATTAATCAGTGCTGCTGAAAATTTCTAGTATTCAAGTTAAATGTTAGGGCTCAGATTCCTCCCAGTCAGATTTACTAGAGTCATTGTTATGACTCTGAGGAAACGTGTATTGGCTATCTAGAATTTGCTCGAAAAATACACAAAATTTATACATTTGATATATTTTTAACCTCTAGGACAAATATAAACTCCTCTGTTTGTCAAGTAATCCCCAACCCACCTTTCTATTCTTAATACACATCTCCTTGCTGGGCACTCCAATCAAACGAGTCTTCTAAATGGGGATGGAATCTGAACCCCTGAAAGGAAAAGCCCCTGGACTTTCCCATGTGGCCCAGGTCCCCAGGATCGTCTGGGCTACCCACTCTTTCCAGTTAATCCTTCATTGTGGCCTTCATTGTCTGCACCTGGCCCATCTTACCCCACCATTCTGTTCTCAGATTACCTGGCCACTCCTAGATCATACCCAGATCTTCCCCACAGCTTTCTGTATAAAAAGGTCCATTTACCTCCATTAAAGTGTTTAGATTCCTTAAGTCTGGCCTGGTTGTCAATTATTTTGTCCTTCATTTTCTAAGATGACCATGATATCAGGAAAATGATATATGACTTACAGTTGACTTTGATTTGTGTGAGGGAGGGCTGTGCAAGGTCACCTTCTCCTCCAGAGTCATCTGGATCCAGTGACCTGATATTCATCACTATGACTACAGATGGTCCAGGATGCAATGGGAGACCCTGGACCTTTTAGGCTAAGGCCTTTTCAGGTACTCACTTAGAGTGAGGTAATGCCCATTCAGTGAATAGACCTTTAAGAAGTAGTCAAGGAATGACCCCTTTAATTAGAAAAAGACAAAAAATAATGTCAAGCTGGGAGGGCAAGGTCCTCAGGGTTGCTGTTCCAAAGAGAAATATTTACCACTGAGAGACACTCTAAGCCAGGAGGGTCCAAAACACAGCCATTAAGTGGAGCTTGGGCAGGGAACTATTGTGGTCCAATCTATGGACTTCAGAGTGAACTGGGTTTGAGGTCTTAGGAAAGAAAGAAATGAAGGAAATCTAGCCAGTAAACCCCAAGTTAACTGGGCAGCTTTTGGCCACCAAAATTTACCTTCCTTTGGAGAGGAGAAGGAAAGGGAGAGGGAGAGGATGAGGATGAGCTGAGTTACACAGCTAGCTGGGTTCCCATTCAGGCAGCTCAGTTTACTCCTAGGTTGGGTTTGTCCTTTGTTTTTGAAGAGTACCATGACATCAGGAAAATGATCCAAGTGTCACAAATGTATTAAAATCTTGCCCACTCCCAAATACTGTTTTAATAAACCTTGTTTCTGACTGAAAGAAGGCTTAGGTTGAATTCATTCAAGGCAGGACCCATGTGGTTTGCCTTTGAATTTGAGGGTCTCAGCACCTCTAGACCTCAACATTTTGACTGTTACTCACATAAGACATCCCATTTTTGGTCTCTGTCTCTTTGCACTTGCTGTGGCCCCCATGCCTGCACCTCTTCCTCAATTCTACATCTTAGATCCCCTGGTTTTCTTGTAGACTCATGTCAAGAGCTGCCTTTTTTATGGGGCCAGCTGCTGGCCAGGTTCCCTCATACCTGTTTTGAGTATGCCTATGTAAATGCATATCCTTTCATCTGCTGTTCCTTGAGGACAGAGAATGTTTCCCTAGATAATGCCTGGCACACTGGAGGTGCTTAATAAATACACAATGATCAATTAGAAAAGGCCAAGGAATACAGACCATCAATGAACATATCCTCATATTGGACCATGGTCAGCATTTGATGTACCTATTTCTTAAAGAGAAGGGTGAAGAAAATTTTCCCGAAGATGGGGAGGGCTATATTGGAGACAAACTTCTGAGATAATAAGTAAGTTGATTGTGAGGAAATTAAAATCATTCTGTATCATTTAATAGTGATCCTATTCTATAATTTACCAAATTCTGTATTACTGTCCCATTTTGTTTGATTGCTCAAGACACATTTCTCTATCCTTGAGTTAAGCTCAGGAATACAGTTTTCCCTTTGAGTTAGTTTAAAGATATAACTAAAAGGGAATGTTTTTATCACTCATACTGCTGGCCCCTAGGAGTCTTCTTGTTGTCTCACCAACCACCCTTAATCTGGTACCAAAGACCTGTCATCTATTCCTATCCTTGTACAGTTAGGAGGGATTTGATCTCCTCCAAGGGGACAACAAGCCTGGAAGTACTGATCTCCTAACAAAGATTGCAAGAGGCAGATGAGTCCCATAAAACAATTAACTCCTTAATTGTCAGAGAGGGACTTGATTACCTTCCCCTGAATGCCAACCCACTTTTCTTGTTATAACCAATTGTAGTGTTCCTAGACCCTCTACTTTCCTGCAGGTCAATAAAGAGGGTCTTCCCCTTCTCACTGGGGGCACTGGCCTTATTGAGATGGCCAGTCTGACCTACTTTGTTAATAGTTATATCACTTTTAATAAACTAATTTGCTCAGAGTATGTGCCTCAGTTTACCTTTATTGAATTTACTCATGACAGTTGTACCTAGAACCTGTAGCACTATCTATATGCCTGGGATGCTCCTATCCCCACAGCATAGTGGACAAAACAGAGAAATAGATCTTCTTATTAAGCATAATAGCTGAGCAGAAAAAGCCCACATCTGGCCTTCATTGAATATTTCAGAATGATGCTATTGTCAACACCAACTAAGTTGGAGCAGCAGCAGAAGTTTTGAGCCACTTCAACTTTGCTCTCACCTGTGCCATCAGAACCATCCCCATATTGCCAGAGATAATAATTACTCACTGATGCAGAAGACGAAGAGGCCAAAATGGTTATGCAGGTACCCAGATGGGACAGCAGCTGGCATTGGGCCCCTGTGAAGGACTGGAGTCCTAGTAGGACTCGGAGGTAATTACGCAATTTTTTCTAAGTTTGCCTATAAACTTGGCAGGTTTTGCCCTAATGGTGAAGCATCCCTGGAGATTACGGTCTGTTTTTTTTCCCAAAATTGTACCACATTGCAGATCAAGACTAACTGGAGTGACTTCAGTTGCTCTCTCCCAGCAGGGGCCACCAAATGTGAGGTGAAAGCAGCAAACCCAGGTAGCAGCCTGGAATCAGCAAGACATTCCCCAAGGAAGTCATCATCACCCCCATAATGAATGACCTTTCCCACCTGAGCAGAATCACAATTTCTCCTTGGTAGCAGAGCCCTTCCTTTTACTGAATTATTCTGTACTAGATTCAGATTTTTCTGTCTGGGAGAGAAAGAGTAAAGAGTGAGATAATGCATACAAAATACATTATAAATTTGAAATCACTACGTAAGCTTAAGATGATGATGATGGTGATGACTGTGTATGGAAATTGAAGCTTATCTTGTGCTATTTATTTGAAGACTGTGAGATTGAACATAAGTTCAGAGCTGGGACCTTTTAGATCACCTAGACCAGCTCTCACAGTCTACTTCCCACCTGGAAAATATGCAGCTATCCTATCTGTGAAGCCGGAGTCTAAAATTTATGCTACCTGTGAATTTGATATTTTTGTAAGATAGTCTTGCTGTAGGAAGGCAAAGGTGTAATAATGAAGTTGGCAAGACAGATAATTGATTTATCTGGAAAGGAAATATTGAAATTCAGAAATGACTAGGTGGAAGTTGGAGGCATGCAGTCACTGAGCAGAAAAGGGTCTGATCAGGCAGCAGTTCTCAGTGGCTGATGGTTATGTGCAAAGATGGTAGAGACCGAATTGGAAACCACTGGGGATTCTCACTGCAAAGGACAGGATCAGGTAGTAAACATAAGCAGGCTGGTGTTAGGGGAAGAATCAGGGCCAGGGAAAAGAAAAGAACAAGGAAGGGCAAAGTCCTAGCTCAGGAACCCAAGTGCCTTGATGAATGACAGGACAATATAATTCAAGCTGCCCACCTACTCAGATGAGTCAGATGCTTTGTTCAATCCTGCCAAGTCTTTGTGTAAAAACATTACTGCTGTGGGTGTAAACAAAACTCCCTAATGCCACAAGCTAAAATGCCAAACAGATCATGATCTCTGCTTAAAAGTGCTATCCATTTCTGTCTGTTTCAGCAATAAAGATGTGCTGCCCAACAGAGAGGAGGCATAGCAATGAGCAGAATCCCAATTTTAGAATCAGTAATTCCTAGGTTCAAATCCCCCTTTATATACTGATGGTTGACTCTGAGAAAGTCACTTTGAGCCTCAATTTCCTCATTTGTAAAATGGGAATAAAAACATATTTAGCATTCACTTCACAGGGCTGATACGACAGTCTAATAAAATAATGTAGACAATACATTTTGTTGAATCTAGAGAGCTCTATAAGTTACTATTATTTTTTTATGAGCAGAGGAAGAGTTTGGAAAGAAGGAGGTTAAAGGAATTGAGAAAAGCATTAGGAAATCATATCAGGGAATGGAAACTGGAGGGGCTGGTTCATTTGTGAGTTATGTGAGAGAATAAGGAAGTGGGGGGAAAAAATCTGACCTGGTCCACCAACTATTCCATGAATAATAGAACATTTTTACGTTGCTGAGAGCTTCTATTAAACCATCATAAATCCTTCCAGTTTTCCCCTAGAGATGCTATTCAGTGTGTTACTTATTGATAAAAGAAATTCAAGAAAAGGAGATGGCTGCCATATAACACTCATTTCTCAAGGAGCAAATTAATTTCCTTAGGCCTTTACTCACTGTTCTAAAAAATTACGGCAGATGATAGTTCCCACCCCTCTCTTGGAAACCTTAGCTTAATTTATTTGTAGTGAGAATTGAATGTTCATTAGAATTGATAGGCCTAAAGCTATGGGACAGGAAGCCTTCTATTCAGATAGAAAATAGGTTGGGTGTACTTAGGAGATAACTCAATAATTCTAATATTTGACTTTAATATCCTGTGGGAGGATTATCTTCTGCTGTGAGAGACAAGTTCTAGTTTAAGTTTCCTTGAGTGTTTTATCTTTATTTTTCCTGTAACTTTTTCAACAAGTTTTCCAATATACGTTAGTGTGTATGTGGTAGACTTATGCAATGTATGACCATTCCAGGAAACATTGGCAAGAGACAACTAACATTTGACATAAATTCCTAATCATAGCCTAATGAGATTTTAGTCAGAACTAATGAGGTTGATGCTAGAACACCTATTTGATTAGGATCTCCAGTTTTCCAAGAGGAAAGGGGAGAATTCATTACACTGGAAGACCTTCTGCCACTTATTCCCAATTTCTAGGTAACTTGTCTATGAACCAGTAACTTGTCTATAACTTGTCAACTTCATTTGTGGATTTCATTAGAAAAATAAAACACATAACAATTAAGTTTCATAAACTTTTATGTGGTGTACTGTATGTAGAAGTCCCTATGCTAGTCAGTAAAAGAGTTTGAAAAACAGGGTTTCATATATGGTAGGGTGATATTAAAAAATGGGCTTTTTCCATTTCTAACGTATTTCAGGTAGGAAACTATTCTAAATATCATCATTATTTCTTTTCCCTTTATTATTCCCACCAGTAAGACAATATCTTCATGTTACAATGAGAAACACTCAATCTTCAGAAGCCTTTGAGGTCTAGTGTTGGTGCTTGACCTGGAAGGAAGACTGAGTAGCCTGTTTTAGGAGTACCAGTCTCAGGGATCCAGAATTACCCATGCTATTTTTGGTTTATGCAATTCCAAGTTTTCTGCTTCAAAGAAGCAAATTATTTAAAAGAAAACTACATTAAGTATGCAAAGTTGCTGTTCAATTTTTCTAAAGGCAAAAAAGCAAGCCAAAGCCCTGTAGTTTGGGATTGCTGATAAAGAGGCTAGAGGCAGGTCTCTAGCAGACTGTGGTAATTATTGGTTTTTTTGTACAGCACGATGATCTGGAATAATAATAGGTGTTCATTAGCCAAAATGAATGCTGCTTTTTCCTCCCATTTCCATCGATCTCTTTCCCTAATGAGTGTTAGGCACATGTAAGAACTTTAGCCAACCACTTATGGATGGTGTTCCAATTAAGCTGCTTATTTAGCCTTTTTCTTTTGATTGGGGTCTAGTTTTGAAATAGAAATTAAATTTTTACTGTTTAGTATCAAGGTGATTTCACAGATTTTGCTCCATTTGAGCTCAATAAATTTTGGGAATAAGCTTGATTTTGTAAATGATGAGGTTGTTTCCTCTGATACCAATTGAGTTAAGCTTTGTCACCCTTCACGTTGATTTACATCCAGTTTGCAACATTACCAAGTGTCTGTTATCATTCTTAGTCAAGCCCACTGGTCCCCAAACAAACCAGAAACAGTATGGCATCCAAAGGGAACACCATCCCATTACTTCTTTTTATTGATTGTGTAGTTGCTTAATTTTATGAGAAGGCTTAGCTGCAGGCACCACTAGATATGAAGCCAGAAATCTGTTCATGCAAGGAAGATCTATAGATGCAATTTAAAAGCACTCAGTTTAGAAATTATGGGTGTGTTTTTCCCCCAATGGAGATTCTGTTGGGAGATGTACAGACATCTTATTCCTCCATGAAGTCATTGAGTGTGGATTGTGGGTTTTGACAGCCAAAGGAAATATTCTGATTCACTTTCTTTGCTATTGTCCTGCCGATACTTTGTTTTTAATTGAAAGAGATGGAAGAGTAATATCCCCCAGATCTAGATCAAAGATGCATCCAGCTTAGTGCCCTGCAAGCCTGCTTGTAGGAGGAGGGAGAGCCTTTTCCATTATTGTAGCCTCACTGAAAAATACAGACCAAATCCAAGGACAGTGAACTTCAGTGGACCATCCACATTTTAAAGCTGAGTTTGAATTCTGTGGTTAGGCATAATATTAAATATTTGCTTGAGCAAGAAAAATTTTTCTAAGGGCTATGCCTTTGGCATCTTTTGTATCTCCCACGGTACCTGGTGGAATGCTTGACACAATAGGGGATACTCCATAAATCCTTGCTGATAGATTAATTGATCTGCTAGCTTTGGTTATAACAGTATTTATTAAAGGATTTGACCTATACTGGGTAGGTGAAGCTTCCTATTTCTCTCAGTCCTCACAAGTAGCCAAAAGTAATCACCTTTAATCAAGAGATTGTCCGCAGGTAAGAAGTAGAAAGATAACCAGGTGAACAAGGCTTCTAAAGTTGTGAGCAGATTAATAACTGACCAAGACCTCCTCTGAAACATCAGTGAAGAGAGAAGGTATAAATGTATAGATCCCTAAAAGCATTGCAGCATGGTAGAGGCAGTGAGCCTTAGAGAGCTCTTTGGCAACATTGATTTCTTAAGGGTGAAGAGAGGTTCAAATTATTTTCTTTATTGGAAGAAACAGGGAAAGTAAACAATTTAGTTTTTCTATGCAAGGAGTACCCATCCATTTGTTGTTTCTTCTTTTAGGCTAATTGGATATTCTTACCATGGAAAGGTGAATGATTAAGCCTTTTTCTCACTTGTCTGGTTAGTAACTATTGAAACTGGGATTCTCTTTTATGGAATAAGTAGGGTACTGGCTTTGAGAGAAGCAACTTTTCTCTATCTGAGAAAGAACGCTTATAGAAAAGGAAAGTTTGTAAAAAGTTTTAAAAGAGCCTGGGAGAGTTAATAATGTGAACAGTAGAAGCCCAACATGTTACTTTTAGGCTGAGAAGTGACAGAGAGAGTTCATCTAGACAGTTCCAACTGAATCCTAAGACGGGGAAGACCTTTAAATTGAAAGTAGAAAGGGGTATGTCTCACCCTTACAATCAAGGAAGGTCAGTACCTGGAAACAGTGTGATAGAATGGAGGAAAAATACTGGATTTGGAGTCAAAGCACTTGGGTTTAAACCAAGGCTAGGTGACTTAGTAGCTATGGGATGTTTTTTTTTTTAGGCTAGCTCACTTTATCATGGTTTCTTTCTGCAAAATGTGAGATTTAGACTAGCTGATTTGGAACTCATGGAACTCTTAACTTTCTAAAGATATATGGGTACTGGAAACCCCTAATATGGCAAACTTGCAATGACTGTGCAAAACCTGGATTTAGAGGCAAAATTTACACTAGGGAGAGGAGCAGATCCAGAAAGTGACTGAGTCAGAAAATCCTAGGTCTGACTGTACTTACAGGGCCTGAAAGTGATAAAAATAGACTTCTTTCTCAAAGAAAACATTGATTTCTGATGGCTTTCTAGAGCTGGTTTATACTGTCATACTCTGCTGATTTCCAACCTGCTAGTCTTGTAAACTTGTTTGCTTCTAATTAGCATCACTGATTGTATCCTCCAAAGTACTGTACTCATAAATGTAAATTTCTGATTGATGTTGTCTCCATTAGAGGCTTAGTTCTGACAACTGCATTCTGCTGGATTACTGATTTTGAAAAAAGAATGAAAAGCGGTGACCCCCAAACCCCATTTGTACTGTAATTTTAGACGTATTCTTGTTCAGGGCATAATTTTGACAGTGGCTTACTTGGGATGGCTGGCTCAGAAGTCCCACCCCCATGGGGGAGTTACTTAACCTGTCTAAGCCTCAGTTCCCTCATGTGTAAAATGAGGGCTTAGCACTAGAAAGTCTTTAAGGTCTCTTCCAGTATTAAGACTATGATTTTATGATTCCTTCCTTAATTATATTTTTATGCAAATACTCTTTTTTTGAAAGAAGTATTTGAACCAGTTTGAAAGCTAGAAGTGTAATTGTTGTGTAGTCATTTTCCATGTTATCTGACTCTGTGACTCCTTTTTGGGCTTTTCTTGGCAAAGATACAGGAGTGAATTGGCATTTCATTCTCTAACTCATTTGACAGATGAGGAAACTGAGGCAAACAAGATTAAGAGACTTGCCCAAGGTCACACAGATAATAAATTTCTGAGACTGAATTTGAACTCAGATTTCCTTGACTCCAGGCTCAGCACTCTGCCATTTAGCTGTCTTAGATATAGAGTTAGGAAGACATCCTGCCTTAGATATTTACTAGCTGTGTAACTCTAGATAAATCATCTAACATCTTTCAATCTCAATTGAAAGCCCTATCTGTAAAACGGGGATAATATATAGTACCTGCCTCCCAGAGTTATTGTAAAGATCACACAAGATAACATAAAATGCTTTGCACTTTACACTTAGCTATGGAAATGCTAGCTATTATTATTATTTTAGAAGTAACATGGCATAGTGTATAAAGAACTAACTTCAAAGTCAAGATGACCTAGCTTCCACTTCTTACCTCTAACATATGCTGATAATGTGATGCTGGGAAAGTCATTTAACTTCATAGTAGTTTAGACAACTGTCTCTGTCTCTGTCTCTCCCTTTTTCTCTTTCCTTCACTCTCTCTTTTTCTTCCCTCTTTCTCTTTCTTTTTCTCCCTTCCTCTCATAACTTTAAATTATTTGTCAACGACAAAATACTTTCTTTTTAAATTAATTTTTACTTTTATTTTAAACTTAGAAAATGCCAAACATAATAGGACTTTACATATAGACAGTAGATCAGGAAAAGATGATAAACAATTCTGTAAGACTATAAATTTTAGAGAAGGTGCTAGCCTGCATTGGTAGAGGGAGTTTCCTAATTGAGGAGTTCCCTATATCAGTGAAATAATAGATCTAATCCCTATCCCTATTATTATTATTCTGTTACCTGAAAGACATAATGTAATATTTGATTAGGAATGAATAGCAGCTAAACCATGATGGCATGACCAATTCATCCTCCATTGAAATGTTTTTTTCTTCATACAGCCAAATACTTTTGCGGGGTGGGGTTAAAAATTTAAGTTTTCATTTTTATCTATCCTGAGTTTATGGAGAATTATTTTATTCCATTAAAAGTTCCTAACTTGTCTCTACCATACAATATTTCAAAATTTGTTCAACTGCAGACCAAACACCTACAACTTGAAACAGAAAATTCAGTCAGAGATTTAAGAATTATTCTTCTGTATACATTTCTAATGACTGGTTCTGCTTAGATCATAGGTTGAATGCCCAAGGAATTTGGATTTCCCAGGTCTGTTTGAAATTCACACATACACACACACACACACACATACACACACACATACACACACACCCCTCTTATTTCACACCTTAACATTTCCTAAATCACATAGCTAGTAAAAGCTTAAGACTTTAAGTAACTAAAACCTTCTAATTATTCAGCACATCTAGTAGAGGAAAATATCTCCTAAAATCTCTTTAAAAGCATGACACTATATTGTTACAAAGCAAACCACTCTTATGATTTGTTTTTTACCTTTGCTTTTTCTCTTTTTTTATACAGTATTTTCATTGTTTTAGTTGAATAAGATGAATTGGACCAATGGTACTAGGGACCAGTTTCCTCCTGAAGTGTCACTCCAGCTGGGCTAGTATCCACTTTGATTTTCTTCCTATCTGTTTATCTATCTATCCATTCACATATGTATTATAAATGTGCATATACACAGATTAGATCAGTGACATATCTCTGGCCATAAGAATGCTATTTGAAAATCCCTAATGGATAAAATTGGCAATGTCAATTAATATTTTTAATTGTTCTATGATCTTAATACATTGTAGTAGAAAGAACACTGGATTGGGAGCCAAGAAATCTGGCTTCTTGCCTTGGATTGGGAATATCTAGTTGTATAACCTTGGATAAGACACCACTTCCCTGAGATGTCAATTTCCTTATGAACGCAATAATTAGACGCTAGATTAGATATTCTCTAAGGTGCCTTCCAGCTCTGGAATACCATGAATAACAGAACTGAAGTCCACTGAGGTAAAACACTTTTGCCCATGGTCACATGGCTGATTAGTGTAACAGCTATTATTAGAACCCTTTCCTTCTTTTACTGTAGAGTCAATTTTTCTTGTACAAGGTAATTCTCTGGTCTACAACATATGGTTTATCTACCACTGCCCTGCCATTAATGGGGGTCCTCCATGGAAGAGGATAATGAGATTCTCACATGCTCTATTAGAAGAGAGTCATTGAGAGGGTTAAAGGTAGTCCACTTAGTCTTTGAATGTAATTGTTCAAAGGAGAGTGGAGGTACTACAGGCATGACTTGGAAAAGCAAAAACTGATAGGGCTTTTCAATCCTACATTTTAATTGCAGCATTTGCAATTAAAGGATGGTGATACAATTGACCAATACAGATAATCCTCTAGTTGGTGGCCAGGGAGGGTGCTGCATGGTGTCTCAGTACAGTGACGACCCCACCCTAGCTACAGCATTATCAGCACCTTGGACACTTACCACACATTTCAGAGATACACGGTGGGTCCAATTTGGCCCTATGTATGTTCCCTCTGGGAAATTTTTCTGGGGCCTGGCCCATGCTTTCAGCCACCAGTATCTGCAACTGAAGGAAATCAAGCAGCGCTAGAATTCTGAAGCTATGACCAGGAAAGAAAAAGAGACAATTGAAAGAGTTCCATCCATTCTAATGGCAAAGATTCAAGGAAAACACTTTAGAAATATTTTTCTAGAAGTGGACTCCTTAGGTCACAATTATTTGCAAGACCTTCTAATACCCAGCAGATGACTCTCATTGACTCCACTGATGGAAGCCACATGCACAATAGTGCTGGTACTCTTAGGAATGCCTAGTCTGCATTTTCTTTACCAGTAAAACTAAGATCTGACAATGAATATCAGCAGGCAAATGCTGAAAGTTAGAGAATTCCACAAGGATTCATGGGACAAATCCTACACTCTGGTGTACACTGGGTTCAAATTCCCATGAATAGGAACTACCTCTGGGAAACCTAAAAGCTCAGCTCTGCCTTTATTATTATATTTAAATTGCCTTTGGTAAATGGCTCAAAGCCACTTATTAGTTTTCCACTAAGCTTTGTAAAGGAGCTCATCCGCTTTGTATGCTTTCCAGATAAGCTCTGCAGTCCAAAGAATCTACTGGGAAGAGTACACAGAAAGTCTGTGACTGAGCTCCAGGATTTAGCCTCCTATTTTCTAGTACTTTGCTCCTACTACTGTTAGTTTTGTCTTTTTTTAAATATTACTATGCTCACTGCAGATAGCAAACCCATTAAAGCTGAAGGTTTATTTACTTGGACTGACCTCATAATTAAGAGTTGCTTTAGCACTCTTTGATAAAGTGTTTTAAAATATACATATACGTATATATTATACACACATATATGTGGACACATATATATCAACATAAGCATATATTTATATATATATATATACAAACATGCACACATATATATGTATGTATATATACATACATATGTATACACACGTGTGCCTATATATGTAATTACTGTTCACATCAGTCCCATGAGGGAGGCAGCTTAGCACAGACTTGCTATTGTTTCTGTCTTACATGTATAATGGAAGTATAGAAAGCCTGAATACCTTGTCATTGCAAATAGTGAGTCAGCTCTGGCTCTAGAGACAGCAGTATTTTTGTCCTCTCGGCATTTAGAGGCCGTGCATTTCCCCAGGTTTTATTATATAAAGGTTGCTGTGACCCTGGAATTTGGCTATGTAAAGAAGAAGTTTGGGGGAGGCTGGACCCGGTGCCAGAAATTAGCCCAGCAGGGCTGGGCCATCTGACTTGCCATCCTTGTCCCCTGCTATTCTGACATTTCAACCCTGGCACCCTCATGCCCTCTCCTTTAAATTTCTTTTTATTTGCAGCTCTCCTGGGCTTATTGCCACTGCCTTTGCTTACATTGCTCCAATTGATAAAAGCATGACTGGGAGAATGTTCTAGGTGTGAGCTGCAGCAACCTGGCATGCACCCTCCTCACCTCTCCTCTGTTCCCTATTGGACTGGCACCCCAAGATGAAAAGCTTGCTGTTGCCAGAGGTAGTATGCTTTAAAAAAAGAAAAGAATGAAAAGAAAAAGAACGTAGCTTTGAAGCTGCTAAAGTCCCATCAGAGTGAGGATGTCAGTCTTTTTTGCTTTCCTATCCTCGCCCCTTCAATTTTTTTCCCCATCTAATTTTGGTATCAAAGCAAAACTGAATCCATTTGAAAAAATAGTTTTTAAGCAAGGTCATGGAGACTAATTGCAATTTTTGAAAGTCAGGAAATCAAGAATCGAGTGACTTGCTGTGCCAAGTTGCACACAGAGTATTTCTGGCATTAGATTCTCAATGTGGTGTATCTGAAGGGGAGGAGAGTTATTGCTTCTGTGTAGGACTTTTAACCAGAGAGCTCAAAGCTCATTTCTGTATACCTCCACAACATTCATATAAAGCAGGCAAAAGATCAGGTTTTATTATTAGCATTGGACTGGTGAGGAAGCTAAAGTTGGAAAGGATTTGGTGGCTGCCCCCGGTTACATGGCATGCTCATGCCAAGGATAGAACTCTGGTCACTTGTCCCTAGTCTTATGTCTGGTTCACATGGGATTCTACGTATTAGTGAGCTCATGAAACCTGAATTTTTTTTCAATCTCTGGCATTCAATCATATTCAGTTTCAATTACAAGGTAAGATCTTTGTGGGTTCCTTTGAAGAATCATGACTTTATATGAGCTGTTCAGGACTTAACTCCCTAGTTGGCCCATTAGGAAACTATAATAGTGAGTTTGATCCTGCAGGCTCAAGCTATATATTGCTTGGGATGAAACAGGCCATTGTTTCACATGAGCCAAACTACCTCTTCCTTCATTCTACTTAGTAAATAAATGACTTTTCCTGGTGGCTAACAATTGAACAGTTAATTCACTTCACAAAGCAAAATGCTCCTTGATGAAGATGGGGTTGGACAGAGGTTCATTTACTGGAGAAACTGCTTAAATAATATAATATAGAATGCAAAAAATTTTCTCTATTTTAATATCTTTTCATTATTGCAAAATAATTAGCAGGTTATTTACACAACTGGAAGGAATATATCCACACTGGCAAGAAATCATTCTTGATCTAAAGACTATTGGTTATTTCCAAGCAATATACATGTTTGACAATGATTCTTTCCATACTCATCAGAAAATTATCCTGATTGAAACAGCACACATCATGCACAGGATGTTTCCATATTGAAACCCCTCCAAAATATCTCAGCCAGTTAGAAATTCCTAGTTGATTTATCTCTCATCCCTCCCCTTCCCTTCCCTCCCCTTCCCTTCCCTTCCCTTCCCTTCCCTTCCCTTCCCTTCCCTTCCCTTCCCTTCCCTTCCCTTCCCTTCCCTTCCCTTCCCTTCCCTTCCCTTCCCTTCCCTTCCCTTCCCTTCCCTTCCTTTTTTCTGCTGCTCTTTCTGCCTAAATTTCTTTCTCCCTTTCTATCTCCCTCCCTTCTTTTACTTTTCATTCTCTCTATCTTCCTTTCTTAGAGAAGTACTTATGTTTTTCATGCATTTTTGTGACCCTAACACATCTCCAGACTTGCAGCAGCATCTTTTGGAAATTCTCAAAAGAGTCGTTATTTTCTTTTCAATCTTATTGCTTCTTTAGCGTAAAAAGAAAAGTAGGATCAATGCCACAATTTGGGGGTAAAGTTATCATAAGAATGAAAATAAAAACACTCTAGATTCGGGAAATGTTAAAAATAGCAATGCTGGTGGCAATGTTAAAACTAATACATTGAGGCGGTTCTCCATTTTCATTTTTACTGATTCTCTAAAATAATATACCCAAAGTGGACACAGTACCCATAAGTGAACACTGCCGTCTGAGCTCTGGTTTGTAAACTATCGGACTTTCACTTTAAAAAGGGGGGGGTGGGGTTCTGTCTAAATGATCCTTTATTGCCAATTTTATTGCTATTTACAGATATATAGACCCTTGGGGGGCAATAGTATTGAAATAATTCTCGAAGACTGTGAGTTTAACTAACAGTACATTTAGATCTATACCGGAACTTGGTAAAACCTATTCATTGCGTTGTCGGTGCCCTCCATCCTCTCTTACTTCTACCCCAGGGGTTTGGTTCATGGAGGCAGGCTCATAGAACCTCTCAATAGGAAGAGACCTTTCAGATCATCCGGTCTGAACAAGGGATACTCTCTGCCCCATCCCTGATAATGGCTGAAGCTTGAAGACCTCTGAGGATAATGAGTGACCCCCTGCTTTCTGAGGCAACACATTGCACTTTTGTATAGCTCTGCTGTTGGGAAATTTTTCCTTATTCAGGTTGAAATGTTTCTCTGTGCCATTTTCCTGCATTGCTCCTAGTAATACTGTCTTCTTAGGCCAAGCTGAACAAGGCTAATCCCTCTTTCATATGACAGTCTTTCAAATACTGTACGACAGCTGCCATTTCTGTACTTAAAATCTTCTCATCTCCAAGTTAAACGTTCCTGGGTGCTCATTCCATCCTGGTTTTTCTTTTCTGGATATGGTCCAGTTTGTCAATATCTTTCCTAAACTGGACACAATATACCATCACTCAGGTATACTGGAAAAGGTTTGTGATTGCACTATGTAGACTCTTCACCTAGTTAAATTCATATGTCATAGTTAGCATATCACATTGCAAATTTGTAAATGGAAAAAAAAACCCTTTAAGGGTCATCAGTTCCAACCTCCTCATTTTACAGATGAGGAAACACACATAGTGAGGTTGTGACTGGCTCAGTGTCATAGAGAGAACAGGAGTATAGCAGCAAGAGAGACCTGGGATTTAAGCCTCTGACTCTAAATTCAGTACTTTTCCCACTGTACCATACCACAGACCATATCATGTTATTTGGGATTCTAATGAGTGGTACCTAATATAAAATGAAAAAATATACTGTGATAGAGATTATGGTTAGGAAGTGTAAAAATTCACATTTCCTAACTCTTTAATTGTGCCTCCATGAGTTCCTCTACTTCTGGCACTCATTTTCCCTTCCATGAAATAAATTACTGGTGGTTGTTTTTTTTTAAAAGGATATGCCAAAATCCCATTGAAAACATTACACCTGTACAATTTCTATATTTTGACTGAGGAAAAATGAGCTGTGAAGGAGACAGGGCTTGCAGCTATCCTCAATTGGCAGAAATTTATTTCCAAAGTACTTTGAAAAGGAAATAAACGCCTAAGCACAAAATAATTTGATTTTTTTTCCACCTGGCAAGTCGTTCGCTCAATGACAGTCATTCTCATGACTTACACACTGTTATTGCTCTCCCAAACAGCTGCACAAAGACACTAGAATGTCTCACAAACAGGGGTGGGGGGAGAGTACTTCTTTTTTCTAGACCGCTGGATGGGGTTGAATCTACTGAACTGTACTGTCAGTATGATGGATCCACTCATGGGGCTGCAGGAGCCTCATCTGATGGAAGATAAGGTATGACACTCCCAGATATCTGAGGCCTCACACTGAATCATATTAACAGATAGCTATAAGAGATTTGATCACACTATTGATCTGAGGTATAAATTAGAGAAACTAGAGTGACTGTTTAAATTCCTCAAACAGTATGTATAGCGATGCCCTTGGGTAGGGCCAATACTCTAATGAAAATGAGTCAGCAGTTTTTCTGCAGACTTAATTGACAGAAGAGTTTTATAATACAGAGGCTGTAAAACTGCTATGGGACAGAATCTGGGTCTATCAGAGGTCTCACTGTGGGATAAAAAGGGATGCATTCTACCTCCTAAGCCTTTCTAAATTGGGTTCAGAGGCTTTTGTCGCTTAAAACGTGTAAATCAAAGTGCTTGGTTTTGTTTTCTTAAAGAAATAAAGGCATTTCCCCATCTAAAACAGGGAAAGAAAACATTTTGTCACTAATGTCTTTTTAAGATTAAAACTCATTCCAGAAAGCTCTGACACTGTCTGGCTGACCAGGAGAAAGTCATACCCTCATCTATAAAAGGAGAGGGTTTATTTCAATTTCTTATCTCATAAGACTGTCAGAAGGAGAGCACATTACAAGTACGATGTAAATATGATGTTCCCAAGGAAATCCTTTCTTAAGTGTTCAAGGTAATGACAATAACAACAGACATAATAAAAAACCCTATTTACACAGTAAAGTTTACAAAGAGCTCAATAGCAAAAGCTGAAAATGAACTAGTTAAACTGTCGTCTTCCCACCTAGTTCCAGCTAAGGAAAACAACATATTGTTTGTTTTTTCAAATATGAAACACTTCACTAATTTACATGTCATCGTTGTGCAGGAGCCATGCTAATCTTTTCAGAATCTTTCCAATTTAAAGATATGGACTGCCAAAAAGAGTATGGAAGCTATATTCTTAACAGAACAATAGATTAGAAGAGTTGGCATAATTCAGTGCAATGACTAAGAACCTTCAAAGGGGATTTGGGTGCGGGGGAGGATTTGGCCTCAGAGGACCTGGGTTTGAATTCCATTCCTGCCTCTTAGTCATTTGTATGACTTCTGTTAAATTGCTTAACCTTGCTGGACTTCAACGTTCTCATCTGTAAAATGAGGGAGGACCTCAGAGATTTCCTTCCAGCTCCAAAATCTCCAATTCTATTTTCCTTGAGACCTGAATCATAGCTAAAAGGTAAGTAAGGAAAGAGACATGTAATGATTGCATACTATGCATAAAGCAGTTCAGAAATGGCGGCGCTCACTTTGTTTGTGAACAAATATGGTAGGAAAAGCAGAAGATGAAGAGTTAACTTTGGGGTTGAGAGGTCTGTCATCTCATTTGTGAATTCTGACTTGTTCTATCACACAGTAGGGGAAAAAAGTGTGTAAAATCTCACCCAATCTGAGATGAAATATAACCCAGTTTTCATCACCCATGTAGAAATATCTCCTTTTTTTTTACCCCTGAGAAATTTTGAGGGCTGTACCAAAGAAGAGACCTTATACTATCAGTCATTTTGGAAAAATGTATTTATTACAGGTTTAAACTAAGCATTGGGGGACATAGTGAAGCTGTATCATACAGTGCATGGAAGGGAGTAAAGTGTGAGCAAACTGGAAAGGTAGCAAGGGGCAAAGTTATGGAAGGCTTTGAATGTCCAACATAAAGTGACTTGGTAGATTGATCTTGGAGGTGATAAAGAGTGGTGTGTGTGTGTGTGTGTGTGTGTGTGTGTGATATCAGTTTTTCCCTTTAGGAAAATCACTTTGACAGTGTTGAGGGATACAAAGACAACCAGATTGTGAGTTGGAAGACCCAAGTTCTGTCAAGAATTCTTACTTGCAGTGTGACTTTGTGCAAGTGATAAGGGGGAAGGAAACCTCAGTTTCTTCATTTTTGAAATAGAGATAATAAAACTTTTCCTTCATAGGATTGCTGGGAGGATGAAATGAGATAATAGTGTAGGAACTATGATGATAGTGATAAATCTTTACAAAGGCCCCTTCTGATTCCTCATTATCATATGGAGGTGAATCTGGGTTCTGAAAGAGCATACCACCATAGTATAGGCTTTGACAACTTAGTTTCTACCATGCTAGAAAGGCCTTGAGGGCCATTCCAATGATAGACAGTTTCTGCTTACCAAGAATCAGTCTTATTAAGTTTGGAGAAGTTCACTATTGATGAGTTGGGTATTTGGTGATGAATTCTTTGGTCATGTCAACTCATAAAAACAAAAAACAAAAAAACATAAAAAATGCCCCTTCATCCTGAAGGCCCCTTCCACTTCTATAGTGACAGTTAATAAAAAAAAGTTAATAAAAGTCACAATTTTTAGATCATTTAGAAACAGTAACTTGACTTTTACCAATCTAAATGTGAGATTCTTGTCAAATACACATTAAATTGGCCTGCTACCAGAGGAACTGACTCATCTCAGTCTTGACATTCTTGCTATGAAAGAAAAGCGAAGACAAAAGGTTTCAGATAAATGGAAAGCTAATTGATGATTTTTCCTTTAAGAGGTAAATAAGGGAACTGGCAGAGTTGGTTTTATCATGCAACCAAAGGCAACAAGAAACATCATCTCAGGGGATGTCTCATCATCTTTTATTACAGCTGTCATGATAAGTATTTGCAGAAAGATTACCATCAAAATAATTGCAGTACTTTATAAGTATGAACTTCTGCTGCACAGGATGAGGAAATGGAGAAAATGTCCTGGGCTGGGCTTGACCCAGACTAGTCCCCTGGTAGGTTGTGTCTGATATTGAGACAAAATGAGATGCTTGAACATGACGTCATTCAATAGCTGACAAAGGAAGATTTGCCTAGTTTTAGCCTGGAGAAGGATTTTCAACAAGGTAGACATTGAAGATATCATGAATTGACTAAACTGAATGAAATTCCTTGCCTGTGTAGCACATCATGGTCCACCAGCTAAGCATCAGAGAATGCCTAGAGCTCCTTGTAGCAGCTGTTTTGTATTCAGACATCCAGAAAGTGACGCCAAGAGCCTGAGCCTTTAGTCCTCTTAGTCAGAAAATACTTAAGGATGGTTTCAATGTCTTTTTAGGCAAAACTAGCCTAACTTGCATAAACTTCATCCTCCTCCTCCTCATCATCATCATGATAGCAAACATTTACATAATCCTTACTATGTACTAAACACAGTGCTAAGTGCTTTACAGTTATTGTCTCATTTTATTCTCACCCTCCTGAGGTGCTATTATTATTCTAATTTTACAGATGAGGAAACTGAGGCAGAGGTTAAAGATTCAAGGTATTGCTCCCACCACAGAAATCATGTCAAATATTTGATAGGATATTATAAATAAAATTAAAATACACAAACAATGAAAGGAAAAAAAATGAGGTGAGAGAAATCTTGATAAGAGACCCAATTAAACAATCATGTGACAGAACATAGAATCCTTTAAAGGAGAGAGCAGTTTGGTCTTTGTACCCCTAGTCCCTAGTACAGTACCTGGTACAGAGTAGGTGCCTAATAATGCTTTCTGATTGATTGCTACTAGGGAAATTTGAGGATCAGACTGGACAGAGAAGAACAACTTGATGAAATATGGAAAAGATCAGTCAAAATTTTAAAAATAAACTGTTTTCACCATTATATACAACTGAGCCATATTTGTACTCTACCATCAGAATCCTGAATATGCCTCTGGAAGGAGTAGATATTGATCCAAGAATAAAAATATGGCAAAATCCTTTGGATTAGATCAAGTATGTGTAGAGAAGGCTCATGTTGGGAGTGACCAAATTGTGAGGACATTGAGAGATGAGTTTTCATGGAATGTGAAGGAAAGGAGAATGCCAATATTGTGCTAAAAAAATCTTGTTATTAACACAAAAATTCAATGGAAAGAATATAGATAGCTACTGACCAATACACCTATCTTTTTATGTCTATTAATTTCTTAGGAGACTAAAATACACACACACATGCACACACACACGCACACACACACACACACATATATATATATATACATATATGTAGAGAGAATCTTTGATGAAAATGTGAAAGGGAAATAGGCAGGCACACAGGCAATATTCTACTTTAGACAAAATCTTTACAACAATACAAATGATCAAAAACTGTCTGGAACACAAGATCATGCAATATTGATTGTTGACAAAAAAAAGCATTTGATGTGTACCTATCACAGTGTGTGAAGAATGATTATTTTCCACACTATTTGTGTGTATGCAGTTGGATGAATGACACAGAAGCTCACGTATTTTGGAAAGGCAGTACAGATGGATAATTAGCTGTTTATACAATGGATTAAGATGAGACCAGACTACGTTACTTTTAGAAAATCTCCTCTTCTTTTAATGATTTCAAGCTTCACCTTTGAAAAGAAAAACACATTTTTTAAAACACTATCGTTCTTCCAGTCATGTGATATTATCACAAGTCATAGGATGCTATAATCTTTGAAAAACTCGAGATGAGGATAGCCCAAAGTGCAGTGAAAAGACACACAGAGAGTTGAGAACAAGCTATAATGCATTACAGAGGAGGACGCATGTAGGAGAAAGAGTGAAAAAGGATATCATGAAAGAAATTTGTGACTAGGAAAAAAAAAGATGTGTTGACCATATAGTGAGAGTGCAAGATAGCTAATAGATAGATGGCCCATGTGCTCTACATACATGCTTGCAGAAGAATGATAGAAAAGTCTCCAATACATAGAGTGGAATCTTTGTGGTAGGATTATGGGAAGAGATAGATAAGAGATGAACACTGGGGAGAGATGGAATCTAATCTGCATCACTTTAGGGAGTACCCATTTCATGATATTGCAGAACCATTGGGAGAGTAAAATATGCCTTAAAATTTGTTGACCACAGTAAAAAACTGGCATGAAAGAAGATGAAAAAATATGCTGGAATACATAGTTCAAGAATAATAAATAAAAAGATCAAAGTCTAACATATATAGCTTCAAGTTAATATTATATATCATGATTATTTTCTTCGAGAGAATGAAGAATTGTACTTGGAACTATCCAATAACATCATAAACAATGCAACTGATTATATTTTATTGGAAGAAATTGCATTTTTGTCAAATAACAAGTTATTAATATAAGAATCATTTCTTGATCTACTGAAAAGTAGCAAAATCAATAACATTTGAAGATAATTATAGTAAGAAGATGCATCATTTATCTGAGGTAATTCCAACCTCTTGTATCTAAACAAGCTATTGACACCAAATAAAAAGTAAATGAAAGAGTGAACATCTCCCAAATTATCACCTTTTTTCCCAAGGGTAATTTCACATGTATAAATCAAGCACAATAACGAGGAGGCCAAATAAAGCTTAGAAACTGCCTCAGTCAGCAAATTTAATGTGGCAGTCAAGGTGAATACCAAACTTTTCTGAAATTTTATAGAGGATGAATGTAGAAGATCAGGAGCAATATCACCCAATAAAACAACAAAGCAGTAGAAGGAAAAACAAATTTGTAAAAAACTTGGCAAGAGATACAATTAAGCCAATTCATTCTGAAAGCATTCAAGTATGAAACTGGAAAGACAACAAAGAGATGAAAAATGGAAAAGAACTGTCAAGATTTCTATAACAAACTATTTTCTCCTTGAATGACTGTGGGGCCAACACATTTAGTCTTGAATATCGCACTCCCAACGTGCTGCCTGAGAAAATGGATGTGTCACAAAAGAAAACAAAAATAGGAAGAGAACTTGGACCGGACTGAGTATCGGCATTAGAGGTCAGTATTGAAGATGACACTGTTTTAAAGGCACTGCATGATGTATTCTTAGAATACCTGCAGAATGAGAAGATATCAAATGTTTGAAAAAATATGCTAACTTTATTATTGCAAAGTAATAATAATAAAAACTATTATATACAGAACTGAGAAAATATCAGCTGCCAACACACATGCCTGTTTTCTACAAAATTTTTGTGAGATTAATTTACATTTCAGTCAAGGACATCCTTGGCAAAGGAATGGGAAGGGAACATGTAGGCTTTCACAAATGATATTCTATAGCAGATCACATATTTAGAATCATGCAATTGACTGAGACAGGGAAATCTCACTGTGTTTGTTTCTGGACTATAAAAAGACATTTGAGTGGACAGAGGAAACTGACACTCTGATGACTCTTCTTCAACAAGATATGTCTTTTCTATATGTTAAAATCATAAGAGATTCTTTCAAAGTTGGAACAGAGATAATTACGTGCTGAATAATTTCCCAAAGACAATCCAACCTTGATTTCCACCCATGCAGTTCTAATCCCACTTCCTAATTCATCTAAGTTACATACATTGATGAAACAGTTTTTATGTTGCCTACAAGAAGCTTATAATATGTATAATAGGCATTTCTCATCCACTTAGAGAGATAATTAATGGACAGCACACATGCTTCATTGTTATCAATGCGATTTCAAGAGATTTAGAAAGAGGCAACTTGGGGTATCTTAAGAGTGAGCATGATACAAGAATCACAAAACATGGGAAGAAATGGTTTGATTACAAGTTGTACATTGTTCAGATCCTGCATTCACCAAATTATCAAAGAATTTTCTTCTGAATTCAGAGATTCTTGTTTAATTGTAATTTATAAGGAAGACCCATAATAACTCCTATTCACATCTCTAGCCAAAATGGACATCTTTTCCATATGTGATGTTACCTTTCTCATCTCTGTACTTTTTTGTTTATGAAGTTCAATAGACTTGCAATTTCCTTCTTTGCATTTTACTTCTTTAAAGTCAAACTCAAATGCCAACTCTTTCAGGAAGCTTCCCTTGATCCTTTAGACCGTTATTAAAATACTTTATTTAAATTTTGTATGTAATAAAGGGATCTGTTTTGGTTTTATCCCACTGTTATCTCTATGAGGGTAGGAGTCATGTCCAATCTAACTTTGTGTCCACCTCAGTGCTTAGTACTATACTCTACATGCAGTAGGGGCTTAATACATGTTTGTTGGATTTAGTGTATTTGAAGAATTCTTTTCATAGAATGTATTGGCCAACTAAGGCATTCTAGTCGCATTCTAGCACTATTATTCCATGTAGACTCCCATTCTAAAAATTTAAGGATAGTTCAGATTACTTTTAGGTCAAATCTGTATGCCTCTCACCAAGGTGGCAAATGCCAATAGTGCGTTTCTTCAATAGTTTTGTCCAATGGCATCTCTGATACTGTCATTCACTGTCTCTTATGTTCCCATTAAGCAATATTATTAAGACTAGGCAACACTGACTATGGAAGGCATAGGGGGAGAACCAGTCTTCTTTAACCTCAGTGTTTGACTGTAAATTTGTGGTGCCAAAACATCTGAGTAAAAACAATGAAAATTCAGACAATTATTATATATTGGGTCTATGTATTATCTGATGCCCAGATAGTTAGAAAATTATCCCTTTTCCTTTAAATATGCTGATGTCAATCAGTTAATAAACATTTATTGAGCACCTACTATGTTTCAATCATTGTAGAGTGTTGGGGATACAAAAAGGAAACATAAGACAGGCCCTGCCCTCAAGGAATTCACAATCTAATGGAAGAGACAATAGACAAATAAATAGATAGAAACAAACTATATGATGAAAAAAGCAGGAAATAATTAAAGAGGGAAGACACTAGAATTAAGGAGAGTTAGGAAAGACTTCTTGTAGAAGACTGGCCTGCAGTTGGGATTTGAAGAGTTAGGAAAGACTTCTTGTAGAAGACTGGCCTGTAGTTGGGATTTGAAAGAAGCCAGGGAAGTTAATTTGTAGAAATGAGGAGGGAGAGCATTACAGGTATAGCGGTAGCCAGAGAAAATGGCCAGAGTTGAGGAAGAGCAAGGCCATTGCCATTCATTGTCCCTACATTGAAGGGAAGAATAAGAAGACTGGAAAAGTGGGAGAGCACTATGTTATGGGGGGTTTTGACCATCAGAGGACTTTCTATTTGATCCTAGAAGTAATGGGGAGCCATTGGAATTTATTGAGCTGGGGGAGCGACTGGTTGTACTTATTGCTTTGGGAGAATCATGGTGCCAGAATGGAGGACAGACTGAAATAGAGACATACTTGAGACAGACAGATCCACCAACAGACTATTACAATAGCCCAGGTATGAAGTTATGGAAGGCTGCATCAGAGTTGTGACAGTGTAAGAGGAGAGAAGGGGGCATATTTGAGAGACGTTGCAAAGGTGAAATCAACAGACTTTGGTGACAGATTGGATATGGGAAGTGAGAGACAGTGATGAGTTGAGGATGATAAGTTATGGGTCTGAGGGACTGATGCTATAGCCTCAACCATAATGGAAGAAATAGGGAAGTTAGGGGGAGTAGGGAAATATAGGGGGAAAGATAATGAATTCAGTTTTGGAGATGTTGAGTTTAAGATGTTTACTGGAATCCAGTTCAAAATGTTTAAAATGCAGTTGGAGTTGTGAAACTGGAGGTCAGACAATCATTACAGTGTTTAAAAGATTAATTTAGTATTAGCTAAGTGGCAGAGAGGACAGAGCATTGCACCTGGAGTTAGGAACATGAGTTCAAATCCAGCTTCAGACACTTGCTAAGTTAACTCTGGGCAAGACACTTAACCTCTGTTTGCCTCCATTTCTCCAACTGTTAAATGGGGATAATAACAACAGAGTTGTTATGAGGATCAAATGAGATAACATTTATAATATTTGCTGGCACATAGTAGGCACTTAATGAATGTTTGCTCCTTTCCCCCTTTAGTATTAGCCTAGGTCAGTGGTGTCAAATTCAAGAAGAAATGGGGGCCACTAGACCATACATAAGGAACCCTGAAGGCCATACACATACATACACACACATTAAAATATCAACACATTATAAGAACCACATTTTAAGTTCACAGGAATGTGATGGGTCACTTTTTTGACATCTTTGACCTAGGTTATGCCTGAGGATGGCTAAAAAATGAAAACTAGTTAAACTAGTTAAGTCATGGGTTGTTTTAATGTCCACAACAAATCTACCTTTCACTATTACACTATTACTATTATTGACTGAATTAAGCACTTTTTCCTCCAAAATTTGATGCTTTTTTTCTTACCTGGACCCTTGCATATATGTTCTTGATCTCCCTATGGGCATATGTACAGTGCATATACACTTGTAGGTTTTCTTCTGTGAAGTTACTTTCTCTATTTTTGGATGGCTTTCCTTTGATTTTAGCTTATATGTAGAAGCTATCTCATCACAGATTTTCCCAAATTGGGGTCTCTGATTTCAGCTCTGTGAGGGGTAATTAGCGGTACATGTTTGTTTGGGATATCATCAGTCCACTTACTTAGGCGATGCTTCCACAGCAGTATGTGAAGCCTCAACCTACATTACTCCTTCCAAGAAGGGTGGAGGGCTATATCATTCCTTTGGCTGCGGAAAAAAGAGAGAGAGGCTAGGGATAAGATCCAGGTGGAACTTGGGTAAGGGGCATTGTGCTCTTCTGTCCTCCAAATAGTTTTATCCAGATGAAACTACCAGGTAAAATATATCTGTATGTGTTTCGGTGTGTATGTATTTATGTCAAAGGCAACTTTGAAGTCACAGAAGAGGCTGATTGTAGCTTGAAGGATGTGTGTAGAAACAGGGAAGAAAGGAAGAGCTCTGGAATCAGAGTATTTGGGTTCAAACTCAGAGCCTGTTACTTTATACCTGTCTGACCCTGGGCAAGTCACTTAATCTCCTTGGGTCTCAGTTTTCTTGTCTGTAAAATAGATGTATTGGATCTATGACCCTGTACTATTAATTCTGCCTTGGGGAAGCTGGGGAGGTCACTAATTCTTGTATATATGACTTCATACCTCCTTGGCCAGAAGATACTACTTGTAAAAGTATTCAAAGAACTTGCAGCTATAACTTCTGAATTACCATGTCTTGAGAAGAATTGTGGAGAAATGGGAAAAGTGCTAGAAGGGTGGAGTAGGAAATTGTCGACACTTTCAAAAAGAATCAGAAGGTAGTTTACATAAATAATAGAGACCTGAAAACATGATATCTATCATGGGACATGATTTAGAATAAATTATCAAAATAATTTTTAAATGGGACCAATGACCATCTATGTGATTCAGTGCATGTTCGTGCAAAAGAAAAAGTCGTTTCTCCTTTGGACAGGGTCAGAAAAAAATATAAAGATTGAATATACTGTCAATTCTGGTACAGTATTTGTCAATCTCTCTCAAGGTATCCTTAGCACAAGATACACAGATATGGAGTGGATCATAGGACAATGTGGTGGATTTGGAATTTGTTGAATTGCTATATCCAAAATCTATCATTGATAAAAGATTCAGAGACAACTTGGAAGAGATTTCTAGTGGGATACCACAAAGTTCTGTCCTTGCTCCTGCTTCATTCAACATTCTTATGAATAATTTGCGTGAGGGTACAAATGGCATGCTGATCAGATTTGAAATAAAACATATAATATGATAAAAGAGTGTAAAAGAGTTGGAGCTAGAAGATCTGAGTTCAAATCCTGACTACCTTTAGATTCAAATAATCAGTAACACATCATTCAGGATAGGAGACGTGGTTAGACATCAAATCATGAAAAAAAATTCTCTGTGACTGCAGCTATTATGAATAAGGTACAGGATCAGCTGTGGCGTGGCAGGCAAGAAAGTTAATGTTTGTAGACGTCATCAATAGGAGAGTAGTGTCCTAAACAAAGAAGGTGGTGTTTCTGCTGGAGTTGGTACTGGTCACAACACGTTGGTAAAATTTGGGGTAATACAGTTGAAAGGGAAAATTATTCAACTATAGCCTGCCCCTAGAAGGGCAGCCAAGCGAAAGGGATTCCAAATCTAGTTATCTCTTCCCCATTGTGACTTTTTCCATCATAGTTTTTGGTAAGTGGCAGGTTGGCATATAAAGTTGAATGGGATTTTTTTTTTGGAGTTTTGCAGAAGTCACAGACAACATGTGAAGGCTAGAAGATGCAGAAAAAGTTTAGAAACTCAGAAATGCATAAAATGTAAGTATAATATTATATAATATTAACATATTTTATCTTTTAATATCATAATGATTCAGACTTCTCTGGTACAAAGGGAGGGCCAAAAAATTTCACATCGATTTTCCAGATCATAGTGTGCGGAGTGTGTGTGTCTGTGTGTGTGTGTGTGTGTGTGTGTGTGTGTGTGTGTGTGTGTGTAGAGGGGTGGTGTACCCCTAACCCCTTGATATGGAAGGAATAACTGAAATGTTGTTTGAAGAATGGCTGGATTTACTGGGCATGTTTAACTTGGGGAGATTTAGGTGGAACATAACAGCTGTCATCAAATATTTGAAGGGCTGCTATGTGTAATGAGATAAGACTTACTCTATGTAGCTCCAGATGGCAGAATGAGGAGACAAAGAGTTGGAAGATATAAGGACGCAGATTTGGGTTCAAGACAAGGAAGGGATTGATAACAGAAGAACTGCCTTACAATTCCCCATCCCTGGGAGCATCCTCACCGAACCTGAGTGACCACTTGTTGGTCGTAATGAAGTCAGATGACCAAGGTTAGATTGACTAACTGACCTTTAAATTCTCTTGCAATTCTAGAATTCTCTGTGCTTCTGATCTATTTTTAATGACGTTTTCTTCTCCCTGAGTCACTTCCCGAGCAGCAGTGTCTACAAGCACTAAAGGTGTGGGCTGAGGAGTGGAGGTGCAGGAGGCCAAGTCTGAGTTGTCCATGCCTTTTTCTATACCCAGCTAAAACTTCAATAAACAAAAATGCCTTTTTCATTTTGGGTAAGTGACTTTGTGGAATTGGAGTTCTTTTTCAACTACAAAGGATTTAATGAATTAATGAGAAGCTAATGAGCTGATAATTCACTTTAAGTCAAAGAGATATGCATCCTCACAGAGATAACATCCCTTTTTAAAACACAGATTGTCTCCATCCTTAGGTGTACCCAAAGGAAGAGGCCCCAAATAGACAGAGACACCATACTTGAGGAGCTGTCAAAGAAGTAACAGTGAAGAAATTTGTTGTCCTCAAGTTAATCTCTGAATACTCCTTGTTTATTCGATAGATTAACTTTACTTAACTATCTTTGGTTTTACGGTAAAAATGGTTTAATGTTTCCCATCTGTATGACCTGAGATGAGAAGCAACATGGTGGTAACATGAATAGAAGACTGGACATACCTTAGAACTAAGAACGAGGTTTCAATCTCGCCCCTGATACCTACTGGCTCTGTGACTCTGTGGAAGCGTCTTAACCTCTTATTCTCTAAGTTGTAGTAGTGATACGGATCTGCATTAGAGGGGGAGGTTCCTCACTCTAGACTTCCTTGTTCTAATGAAATCACAACTGCAGTCCCTATATCCATTCTCTGACCTTGGGAACTTAGTTTCCTCCTCTGTAAAACAAATGAGTTTGACTCGATGGCCTTTGAGATCCCTTCCATTCCTATGTGTATGATCCTATGACCTATGATATTATGATAAAGCTCCTTTTGATATCAACATTCATCCATACACCTATCACAAAAACAGTCATTTACAAGAAGATACATGGGCTGGTGTGAGAAATCAGAAATGGCTTGGAGAGACAGAGACCATCCCTGTCCAATATCATTGCAGTGCAGACACTCATACTATGGATAGAGCATGGAATCAGAAAGACACTTCTTCATGAGTTCAAATCTGGCCTCAGACACTTAAGCTGTGCAACTCTGGGCAAAGCACTTAACCCTGCTTCAGTTTTCTCATCTGTAAGATGAGCTGGAGAAGGAAATGTTTTACTTAAAATCTAATCAGCATGACATTTATACCCTTACCCAATGGTAAACTGCTCCAATATCTTTGCCAAAAAATTTCCCCAAAATCAGGTCACAAAGAGTCACATGACTGAGTAACAAGAACCAAGAGCTAGGCATGAGGGGCAGTAGAGATGAGATCTAAGACCTAGCTCTTAAGGAAACTGAAGGCTTTTGTTTCTAGTAAGAAGGCATTTATCTATGTTCCATTGAGTAATCACTTTTTACACTAAGTAATGACCAAGGATAAGGCTTAACGGGGCCAGACTCACAGAAAAATCCTGGTCGAATTGTGGCTCAGAATAGACTTGAGAAAGCAGGTGTTAGAGATTTGAGGTTTGTCACAGCTGAGTAGCAAAAATTGTAGTTATTTTCCAACAGCTCTTTGTCCTACAAAGCTGGTCCATGTGTGAAAGACTGATGGGATCATGGAAGACTAGAAAAGCTTCTTACGTATAGTTTGTGCCTTGATATTTAAATAATAAATAAGTTTTTCTCCTACTGTAAACAGTTTTGTTTCTTTATGAAGATAGGAAGAAATAAATTCTATTCTCATACCCAAAGGAAGCCTGACTCTTTGTCACATCCCTACCATACCATGCCATCCTATCCCATCACATGCCATACTATAATGATACTATGCATCAAATAATTGATAAAATATATATTAATATTTTAATTAACTTAATATGATTTACTAATATATTATTAACTTACTAATAGATTACTAATGTACTAATATATTACTAATATAATATTATTTACTATTTTCCAGGTAGTGTGCTAAGTTCTGGAGTTCCTCTAATGATCTGGTAGCTGTTACCAGAGATAAAGGCATAACCAAAAGGAATCAGGCTGACTCTCTAGGATAAACCCTAAAGTTTCAACTGTTTAACTATAACAGATTACTGACTGTTTTATCCCAAGCCATCCTCCGAAGGTTTCAGATGACAAAAGGACCTTTAAGCTTTCTTAGTCATCAGCCTTTGGTTATTGTTTTTCTGGAGGGGTTTGCTGTTTCCTTCTCCAGCTCATTTGACAGATGAGGAAACTGAGGCAAAAAGGGTTAAATGACTTGCCTGAGGTCACACAGTAGTAAGTGTCTGAGGTCATATTTTAACTCAGCGAGATAAGTATTCCTGACTTCAGGCATAGTATTCAATCCAATGTATCACCTAGGTTTCCTAGACCACAAAGAAGGACAAATCAGCCTCTGACTTCTTAAAGCTATTGAAAACTGCAAGACAGCATGGGGGTTCTGTTTTTCATTCATTCTCATTTGAGAGGAGGAGGGGTTGGGGAGAGAGAAAGAGAGAAGATTTTTGCCTATTAAAATATATATAATTTTTAAAAAGAAAATGCAAAAAACAAATGATAGCTAGGTGGTACATACAGTAGGAGAGCCAAACCTAGATGAAGAACTTGAATTTAAACTGATGTTTATTAGCTATGTGACCTTGGGCAAGTTATTTAATGTCTCTCTGTCTCAGTTTCCTCATCTACAAAAATGGGGATAATAATAGTACCTACCTCCCAGGGTTGTGAGAACCAAATGAGATAATAATTATCTTATTATTTATTATGTATTATAAAATTGGCATGTAATTATTTTTGATAATATAATTATACAATTATTATATAGTAGTACATAAAATAATTATATAAAATTATGTAATAAAATAGTTATATAATAAAACCATTTAACATAGTACTTGGCATATAATAAGAGCTATATAAATGTTAACTATTATTAATATTATCTATAAAATGAGGGTTATAATATTGACTTATACCTCCCAGGGCTTTTGTGAGGATCCAATGAGATAATATTTGTAAAGGGTTTTGCAGAATTTAAAGTGTTATATGGATGTTAAAAATGGTGGGGAGCCATTTGGCAGTCTGAGGCATTTTTGAAATATGAAAAAATCTACCTAACTAATCTCCCTGATTACCCCAATACCAAGAAGTCATTTTTCCAAAGCAAAAAATACTCTTAGATTTCTACAGTGGCAGATGTTGGAAATAGTGAGCCTTTGGCAAGAAGGTAAAATGCTGATTAGTCAAATCCTAAGTTCATCCATCAATATAAAACTGGAAAAGGCCATCTTGTCAAGGCTCCTTATTTTACAGATGAGGAAACCAAGGTCCAGGGAAGTTGAGTGACTTTTTTATGGTCCATCAATCATAAGTAGGGCATCTGAGATTTGAACTTAGTTCTCTTGAGTCCAGAATACAACACAAAGTAGGTAGGTGGCACAGTGGATAAAGAGCCCTGGACCTGAGTTCAAATCTAGTCTGAAACACTTACTAACTATATGACTCTGGGCAAGTCATTTAATCTCTGTTTCAATTTTCTTATCTGTAAAACAAGGATAATGACAGCACCTCCCTCCCAGGGTTGTTGTGAGAACAAAATGAGATAATATTTGTAGATAATTTTACAAACCTTCAAGCATCATATAAATAACTAGCTACTATTATTGTTCCAATTACATCATTGCTATTACGTTGTATGATCACGTACATGCTCCTATGTATGCTTGCATATATCATATAGTTTCTATAATCAATAGCAATCATAATATTCAATCATCACCACTGTATCATATGTCAAAAGTTGAATAGCTTAATGGAAGAAGAGGTCCTTGAATTATAGAATTATAGATTTTCAGACATGAAAGGGACATTAGAATCATTTAATCCAACTTCTCTCTCCTATTAGGAGTTTCTCTATAGTTAGCCTGCAAGGTATTCCCCCAGTGTTCCTCCGTTTCTTTTCTTGCTCTTCCCATGACCAGCCCTAATTTTGTTAGCTAAAGTTGAAGGTGCAACCGTAGGAATGACCTCAGTGGATCAACCGGAGTAGGGTATACATGGGACCATTATAACCCCTCAGAATGATGATGCGCAACAGCTAACAGCAACAAAACTTCAATTCTATTCCATTTGATTTAGGGTAGACATTGCTTAAAATGTAACTCTTCTATGGAAATCACCACAGGTTATTAAAATGGACTCAGCTGCTTTAGCAAGTTGTTGGATTCTTGGGGGAATATTACTGATGATAAAAGACAACTTGGCATCTAGTATCACATGATCCCTCTTCACTATAAATGTGACTAACTGGTTTTATGGAAGCTTCTCTATTGATGCAAATGCGCATCTGTGTCTAAATTTATAAAGGTCTGAGGCCTTCTGTACAATCTTTGAATTAAGGAAAAATAGCTTTGGCCTTGGTAGGTTATTTTTTTCCCTTGCCAGAATGGGGAGCTCTTAAGTTCTTCTAATGATTCTGATTTACAACCATCTTCCTCCACATGTATGTTCATTAAAAGGAATATTTAATATTTCAGGATTTAATAGCCCCAATGCAAGAAGAAAACATTTTTAAAATAGCATCTTATCCCATAGAAGAGCTATTTTTCATTGTGTTTTAACCACGCATACCCAAACTACACATGGAGATGGGCTATAATGACTCTAAAGCAGCCTTTACAATGTATTCATTAAGTAATATGCTTTGCAAAATTTGTCTTAATGTGTTTTTAAAAGACACATTGTACTGACATCTTTGCAGTCGTTGTAGGATTCCAGGTGAATAATCTATACTGAAAAGGACTGTATGCGCATTTTTAGAGTAGCACTGATTTAAAAAATGTCTAGGTATTTTCCTAGCACACCGTAATGACAGGAAAGGCAAATTTGTTTAATGCACCAAATGTTACCATGAGAACATGCCATACTCACTCCATCTCTTTCTATTGGCTAACCTCCTGAGAAGAGTAAAACCAGCACCAAAAGGACACAGAAATGATAAATGTCCAATAAATGATATGAAGGTGATAGCCTAGATTCTGACTTGGCATATGTATCTGATACAGGCGGAGAATGTGTTCAGACTGTGTTATATGTTTGTCTACAAGTTCCTCACCTTCTTGGGGAAGCATAACCTGGGTTGGATTTATCCATCTATGGACTTGGCAGCTACATGCACTTTTAGACTTCAGGAGTCATAGTGTAGTAGCCATTCCATCAAGCCTTGGATTGTCTTGCAAAGTCACTAAAGACCAAGACAGAGTTTCATTTCTTCCCAGTTCCAGAAGAGAGGAAACTATTATGTGATCAGAACTGGAGGGCAGAGATTTTGTCTGCTTTAAGTGGGGAGGATACAGCAGGAGTTTTAAATCTCTCTTTAGAGAAAAGTAGAAGATGAGAGAAAGAGAGAGAGACAAAGAGACAGAGACAGAGAGACAGAGAGAAAATGAGAGAGAGAGAGAGAGAGAGGATGAAGGAAAGTGGATACTGAGTCAGAGAGAGTTGATGGTATAGGGACAACAAGTCATGCAGAGAAAAACATGTAGGGCTGAGTTGTGGCAGATAAGGGAGAGATCAAAGGAGGGTCATCAGCTATTCAGGTATCTTGGAATAGAAGGCTCAAGATAAACCATTCGTTGTACCCATCACTTCAAAGACTGAGGGAAATTCCAAGAGAAGATCTACTCTTTTCCCCAGCTTTCCCTCCCAATACAACATACTCTACTTTCTCTTTTACCCAAATGTTTCCAGAAACCTGAATTTTGCCTCAATCAAAAAGAGGTCAAGAATTAGCAAGAGATAGATATCAATTAAAATTAAAGCCACGAGCCAAATCTTTGCCTAAATGTTAGGAATTTCCCCAACTGAGCTTCCTTTGTGATTCCGATTGAATGGACTTTACGTATTAGAAACTTCATAAAGCAGTAGAAGAAACCAGAAGGACCTGAGGGCCATTTATATTGACCCAAAGCCAAAACAAAAAAATAAAAAATAAGCACCAACCAACCAAACATACATCAACAACAAAGTAAAATGTCGTAACAGAGTACAGCTGAATAAAACCCCAGAGACAAAGAAAGAAGGGAGGAAAGGTTGGTGTTGACTGAAGGTCAATGTCCATTGACTAGGTCTTGCTTTCTGTTTGTCCTTCATTCTCAAAAAGAATGGAGGTGATGCCATGATAGGCAAATGAATTGGATTTAAGTGAGAGAGAGCTGTGCAAAATCATCAGCCTCACTTTCTCCTCCTGAGCGTCATGAGTCCTGTGACCAGATTTGGATGAGGACGACTACAGATGGCCCACGACGAAGTGAACGACAGTGGCTTTTTCAAGCTAAGGTCTTTAATAGATCTTAGTTTGATTGAGGCAGAACTCATTCAGTGATTAAGCCTAGGTCTAGTTCAACTAGCAGATCAATTGTTCTCTCCCAATAATAGTCACGGAGCTGAAAAGGATGCCCGAGGCTATCTATTCCATTCCCACCTCTCAAATTTTATAGATGAATAAATCAAGGCTTAGAAACTTTAAGTGGTTTGACCAAGGTCACACAGGTAATAAATGCTAGAGATGGTATTTGAACTGATCCTATAGTCACTCTACTGCAAAATGTTGCCAAGGATTCCCTTTATTCCCCAAATACTACTATGTCTGCTTGCTTCAACTTGGAATTTCTTTGTTGTTTTTTATGTTGTCTAGATGGATTTTTTAAAATATTCTTTGTGATATTATTAGTTTATTACATAAATTTTTTTAAAAATGAATATTAAATTTCACGTAGTAGACCAACATTGCTCTTACTTGTTTGTACTGACTTTTGAACATCTTTCTGTTTTGTTCTGTGATTATTTTAAAGGCACATCAATTTTTTTCTTTTATTTTTCATCATTATCTCTAGCCAGTCCCTCTGCCCCTTGGTCCCTTTTCCTCAAGTAAAAGGCTTTTCTTATAACAATTATAGTCTAAATAAAGCAAATTTGTGTTGTTTTGGTGCTGTCCAAAAACTGTATGAATCATTCTGTGATTATAGGCTGGAATTCCCTTAACAAAAGACAAGAGTTTTCATCACACATTTAGGGATCTTGCTTACTCCTGGGAGGGTTAACGTCTTGATTTAAATTCTCATTTAGGTGTAACTGACAGTAAATGAGTAATTTTTGATTGGGGCAAATAATAAGGTCCTGGCAGATGGAGAATGAGGATACCACAGAATAATAAAAGGGAAAAAGAAGGCTGGGCTTCTTTAGAAGAAGAGTTTGGCTAACTTTCCAATTTTGTTGAAGACTGACCATGGTTATGAAAAGTCCACAGCAAGACAGCCCTATAAGTTCCTTTCAAATCGGTGGTTGAAACTCTGGGTTATCTTTTCACTTAACTCCATTAAGTTTAAAGGCCAGTATATGAGAACACTGAATTTTTATTAGCAATGCCACTTGAACATTTCAGACCACAGAAGGCATGGTCCCACAAAACCCTAGTTTTTACATCTTATAATATCATCTTAAGTCTTTTCAATGCAACAGAAAGCCTACTCTTTGCCAGTCTTTCCCAAATCTTCCCTTACTTAAGTCCTAGATGCACTGTGTGTTTTGTGGAAGATAAACTCTGAGAAATTTTGTCTCTAGAGCAGGGATTCTGAACCTGGATTCCATGGAACCCCATAGATTTCAGGGGGGTTCAAGAGCATGGATGGGAAAAAGTTACATCTATAATTTCACTGACCTCTTAATGAAATTTAGCATTTCTTTAAATTATTTATAATTATCTTTCTGAGATGGGATCCATACTCTTCATTAGATCGCCATGACACAATAAAAGGTTAAGAACTCTTCCTGTCTAGAGGTTTCCCACAAGCTATAGATGGCTTTTGTGTACCAGTAATAACAAAATTGTTTATCACATTTTCTGTTAGTTCTTACTTTTTCAATAGATATTTTGTAAATATTAGGCACTTACTGTGTACAAACTATGTGCTATGCACTAAGGGAAATTCAGTGATAAAATTTCCTGCCCTCAGAGAGCTTATAGTCCAGTAGTTTAGGATTTTCAGTCAGCCTTTCCTATAAGCAACTGCTGGCCCTACATTCCTCTAATATCCAACGATTCTATCCTTTGCAATTGTGTAGAGGTCCAAAGCAGACTTGAACTTGGGATGAGGGTGGTTTAGGGAAATGAGGTAGTGCAGTGGATAAAACCCAGGACCTGGAGTCAAGAAGACAAATTCAAACTGGCTATGTGACTCTGGACAAGTCACTTAACTGTCTTAGTTTCCTCATCTATAAAATGAGGTGGAGAAAGAAATGGCAAACCACTCTAGTATCTTTGCCAAGAAAACACCAAATGGGGTCACAAAGAGTTGAACACAAAAGCAGTAGTTTATAGAATTAGTTTTCTACCCAGGCTAACTCTATAGTCCAGCTAAACTAGTTTTCTTGTTTTTTTTCACACATGACATTCCATTTTTCTGTCTTGGCAACTTTGAAAAGCTATGCCTTATTTTTGGAATGTGCTCTCTTTTCTTACAATCCCAGAGTTTCCATCAAAGGTCAACTCAATCACCTCTTTTTACATAATAATAACAATAGCTAGCATTTATATACCACTTTAAGGTTTGCAAATTGCTTTACCAGTTATTCCATTTGATTCTTACAGTATCTTCAAGAGGTAGGTGCTGTTATTATCCACATTTTATAGATGAGGAAATAGGCTGAGTTAAATGACTTGCCTAGTATCACATTGCTAATGAAGTGTCTGAGGCAAGGTTCGTATTCAGGTCTTCTGGCTCCAAGTCCAACATTCTAATCTGAACCACCTTCGGAATTCCTCAACTGCTATTCCATGTGGAAACTCCCTTGTATAGGTAGCTCATGCCCTAAAGCTACTCTCCAAACAACACAAGCTGGCAGGTATGGTACCCACCAGGCAGGTATTACTTGTGTCCTCAGGATTCTAGGGTAGCCCATGGAGGAGTAGGTATGGCTGATTGATTGGGTTATTGACTATTCAATCACTCACTCAATCAATCTATTGTAAATAGATATAGGTATGTTCTATTTATAAACATATATACACATATATGTGTGTGAGGGTATATACATGTTTTTGTTGGTGTTCAGTCATTTTTCAGTTGTATCTGACTTTTCATGACTCCATTTGGAGTTTTATTGGCAGATATTGGAGTGGTTTGCCATTTCCCTCTCTAGCTCTTTTTAGAGATAAGGAAACTGAGGCAAACAGGATTAACTGACTTGCTCAAAGTCACACAACTATTGTCTGTTGTTGTAGTAGTTTGTTCCTTTTTCTCGAAGAAGACCATGACATCAGGGAGGTGATGCCATCACTTGCAAGTGAATTGGATTGAACTGAGGCAGGGTTGTGCGAAATCACCAGCCTCACCTCCTCTTTCAGAGTCATCTGGGACCAGTAGTGAGATAAAGGTCGAGATGACTGGAGATGGCCCTCAGTAAGTGCCACATTTCAATTCAAGTCTTCCTGACTCTAGGTCTGGTACTCTATCCACTGCACCATCTAGCTTCTATGCACACATACATCCCAGACCTTCATGTAATACACACATGTGTGTATGTATACATGTATGTATAAAAATTCTGGCATGTATGTGTCTGTATAGACACACATCATACAAACCAGACCTTTATCACTAGTGGTTATACTTACAGGCAGCTAAGTGGCACATTGGATAGAGTACTGACCCTGGATTCAGGAAGAATGAGTTCAAATTAGCCCTCAGACACTAGTTGTATGACCCTGGCTAAGTCACTTAATTTTGTCTGCCTTAGGGTTGCTGTGAAGATCCAATCAGATAACATTTTATCGTTATCATTATACATATATATTTTGTCTCATCCCATTCTCCCCAGTGAAATTTAATCTCCATAAAATTAGGGGGTGTTTCAGCTTTGTCTTCCCCTATGCCTAGCACAGAGTCTGGGACAAACTATGCACTTAATAAATGACTATGGGCTGATAGATTAGTTGATTTATGTACACCTTGGTACAGCTCTAGCAGAGGCAGGAAGTGAGGTTGCTTCTCACTCATGGTGAGCTAGGTTTGGAATAGTGCATACTCTCCCTAGGGTAGCATAAGTACATTCTGGGACACTGTCGACAGTATATTCTAAGCACTGGTATCAGAAGGACCTGGGCTTGAGTCCCACCTCTGTTACCAACATGACTCTAGACAAGTAATTTGACTTTTCTGAGTGTATCAATTTCTTTAAAATGAGTGGTCTGTGCTGCATGCTCTCAAAAATTCACTTTACCTTTTGGGTTCAATAAATACGATGCCACAGAACAAAGACTGTAAGAAGTTGGCAGACCTCCCTATAGGGATGGAGGGCACTTTGAAGACAGCAAACAACATTTATGCCTTTTTAGAGTTCCAGGTGAGAAAGCTGACTTCTTTCAGTCACTCATCTGTACTGGTTTGTGCCACTCCAGCCAAGGAGAGCTCTCAGTGGAACCATAAGGAAATTTCCATTCCTGCACATATAATATTCCCAATGAAGCTCTGCTTAATTCTTTTTTAAGCACAGGATTGAGACAGGCCACATTTTTGAATCTTAACAAAATGGATGAATAAGGACAGAGTTTTGGGTTTAACCTTTAGTTTTATGACTTTTCCATCTTTTGCTAACCCTTTAACATTACATTAACAAAAGAGGGGGGTGGGGTGGAACAGGGAGGAACTTAATGCTTTTTATGGTCTGTTTTAACATTTTTATATCTCTTTTAAAAAAATAAATTTGCCATAGGAATTAAAACTGTATTTTATCTTTTAAAATGTAGTCCTCGATGATGTATGTTATGGCACTGGCAGCAAGTCAAGTCTGCATAAAGCCCAAATTGAATCTTCCTTCTGACTACAGCTGTGCATGATATTTTATGCAATTTTTTATGTTGGTCATAAATGAGGTGGAAACTGTGATTATGCCAATTTTGGAAGAACCCATCTCAACCAAAAACCACTGCCAGGATTCCAATGTGTGCATGCATTTACCTGACCAATATTGTAGTTTCCTCTTCCCTCCTCCTTCCCCATCCCACCATGGTCAGCTCCCAAGTCAGTGATTCAGTAAGGTTTAGAGGTAATCATGCTACACATACTTAAGGTCTTTGTACTGTAGTGTCCAGAAATAGGAGCAGAGGAATTGACTCTCCTTGGTGCCTTCACACCAAACTTTCTCCTTGGTGCCTTCACACCAAAGCCTGTGTGCATGTACTGTTAAGGAAAGATCCCAAGTCTGGCAAATTCAGGATAGCTGTCTTAAAGGAGGGATTTTAATTCCAAATAGGACTTTGTAATTCAGTTGTACCCAGCGTCACCTGTTAATTCCTTAGATCCAGGCTTTAGACCTGGAAGAACCACAGAGGCTCTCTGGGCAAATAGTGCTTTTATAGATCGGGTTAAGTCATTAAATCTCTCATACAGAGACTGGCAATGCTGAGCAGGAGTTTTTATTGATAGAGAGGTGGGTGGGGGAGGCAGTTACATTAGAGCACCAGGCTTGGAGTGAGGAACACTCTTGTTCCAGAGTTCAAATCTGGCCCCAGATGCTTACTAGTTGTGTGGCCCTGGGCAAGTGATTTAACTTCTTTGCCTCATTTTCCTCATCTGTAAAATGATCTGGAGAAGTAAATGATAAACCATTCCAGCATATCTGCCAAGAAAACTCCAAATTGAGTCATGAATAGCTGGACATGACTGAAATGACTGAGGAACACAGGTTGGGGAGGAGCTATTTATACCAAAGAAATCACAGGTTCCAACATCTATTGCCCCCTCTACTTTTTCATAACCACTCTAAGCACTATAAAGATAAGAAGTCCAAATAGGAAAGGCAAATACTGTGGGTATATTTAAAATTAAATGGCTTGCTTGGGGTTACACCATCAGTAGGCATCAGAGATAGAACTTGAATAGCCAACTCTCCATTCTAATTCCTCTCTGTTAGAGAAATAGAAGAACAAAATTGGAGATAAGGAAAAAAAAATAAGAGAAACCAATAGTGGAGTTGGACTGGGTTCCTGTTACACCTGGCATATTATCAAAATCTTCTGTCCTTGCCACCAACTATGTATTTTATCTTTAAATAGCATCCTTGAAAACCTAAGAAGGCAAAATTAAATTTTTAAATGAATGACTGAAGGGAAAAGGGCTTTTGGGGAAGGGGTTCAATTTATCCAAATTAGGTTAACATGCCTAAACTAAACACATTCTTTCCCTCCAAAGGCTCCCTGCTTTTAAATTTCCTTATGGTCAAGGCACCACCATCTTCTCAATCATCCAGATTCATAACCTGGGTGTCATTCTCAACTCCTTTCTTCCTCTCATCCTTCCTTCCTTCTTTGCCCCACCCCTCCTCACTCAAAACAAAGTTAAGTGCAAGTCATGTCATCATTTCTCTGATGTCATGGTCTTCTTTGAAAACAAAGCACAAACACAGTCTGTAGCCAAGGCTTATCAATTTTATCTTTCAACATCTTTCACTGCCAGCAACCTGGTACATACTCTCATCACCTTACAATTTAACCATTGCAATAGCCTGGTGGTTGGATTGACTGCCACAAGTCTCTCTCCACTCCAATCCATCCTGCATGCATCTGTCAAAGCAATCTTCCCAGAGCACAGATAGTAGTCACTTAACTACTCGATAAACTTCAGTGGCTCCCCATCCCCTCCCGGATCAAATATAATATCCTGTTTGGCTTACAAAGCCTTTCCTCATCTGCCCAACCCTACCTTTCTAGTCTGCTTATACCTTGCTCCCCACCACATGCTCTGTGAACTAGTGACACAAGCCACTTTGTTGTTCCTCAAATAAGACATTACGACTCCGGATTCTGGACATTTTCTCTGACTGTTCCCCAGGCCTGGAATATTCTTCCTCCTCATCTCTGTTTCCTGGTTTCCTTCAAATTCCAGCTAAAATCATGTCTTCAATGAGAAGGTTCTCTGATTCTATTTAATGCTGGTACTTTCCCTTTATTGATCATTTCAAAGTTATCTGTATCCAGCTTGTTTGTACATAATTGTTTGCTTATTAGATTGTGAGCTCCTTGGGGACAAGGATAATCTTTCACTTTCTTTGTATCTTCAGCACTTAGTACAATACCTATCACATAGACATTTAATAAATGTTTATTGACTGACTGTCAAGGAAACTGAAGACAGCAATAATTTCAAGCTTCTCCCTGATATAAAAATACTAAATTTTAAATCAATGTTCCTAGGGGATGAATAGTTTTACTTTTCTCTATGTCCTCTGCACATAATTTGTTGTTCAGGCGTTTTTGGTCATAGACGACTCTTCATGACCCCATTTGGGAATTTTCTTGGCAAAGATAGTGGAGTGGTTTGCCATTTCCTTCATTCCATCGCTCATTTTACAGATGAGGAAACTGAGGCAAACAGAGTTAAGTGACTTGCCCAGGGTCACCCAGCTAGTAAGTGTCTGAGGTCAGATTCGAACTCAGGAAGGTGAGTCTTTCTCACTCCAGGCTCAGTACATTCTATCCATTGAACTACCTAGCTTCACACACATAGCAGATAAAAATAAAATCTTGATAAAAATTCATCAGATTGAACAGAATATGAATGTGAATGATGGAATTCAATAAACTGAAAACTCAGAAGTGTAGATGACTCAAGGGACAGTGGAGAAACAGTTGTTGGGTGGGGGTGGGCAGTAGCATATTATGGTTTCTATGCAGAAAGAGACAGAAATGAGATATCTTAGAAAAATCAACTATCAGAAAAGAAGTTGGGTTGTTCACACAGTGACAAATTTGCAAATGGCAATTTGAGTGTTGTACTGGTACACAAGCATTGTTTAAATAAAATAAAACAAACAAGCAAAGAAAAAAATAGAGTAAGGCTCTGAATAAATCCTGGAGGGAAGAGTTCCAAAAAGAGGGGATTTGGTGAATTGTCAGAATGATTGCCAGATTTGGAGAAAGAAGACTGGCTCACAACCTAGCTCTACCATTTATTCCCGGTGTCACTTTGGTTATCCCTCTGGGCCTCAGTTTCCCCTTCTGTAAAATGAAAGGGTTAGACTATTTGACTTCTAAGCCCTTCCAGTTCTAAATATATGATCTTATGACAGTCTGGAATTCTCTCTAGCCATTAATTTAACCACAACTGCACTAGGTCTAAGCGTCAGTGATACAATAACGTTCACCTCTGAGCCCCAACACTTTGATTCTCAATATACTTCAATCAATAAACATTTATTAAGTGTGTACTATATGTCAGGCACTCTGTTAACAGTCCCTGTCCTCAAGTTGCTTACAATCTAAGGCTGGAGATAGCAAGCAAATATATATGAAGCAAAGGATAAAAAGGAAATAATTAACAGAGGGAAGGCACAAGAATTAAGAGGGGATGGGGAAGGTTTTTACTTCACCAAGAAATAGAAATATCATCTTCAGAGACAAAGTTAGGAACAACATCTGGACCAGATCAAACATAAACTCCTGAAATTCATGCTTGAGGTAGTATTAATGCCACTAAAAGGCAATTGAGAAACATGACCTGTCTGTATTCGTAAGACTTCTCATCTTTGTAAAATCTTTGTGAGGTAGAGTTTATATGAGGATCAAAGGCATCACTTATGAACATATGAGAAGGTAACAAAAACCATAATTCTAATAGTATTTATACAATACCTACTATATGCCAGTATGCTCTTTCCAAATACCATTTGATCCTCAGAACAACTTTGGGAGACAGTTGGCGTTATTTTCCTCATTTTACACATGAAACAGGTTCAGCAACTTACCCAAGGTTACAAGGTAGTGACTGAGACTGGATTTAAACTTAGGTCTTCCTGACTTAAGGCCCTAGGCTCTGTCTCCTGTGCCACCTAGCTGCCTGTAGCTGCCTTGTAATTTTGCCGATAATTTTCTACAATAGACCATGGCAGATGATGGAAAGGCTCAGAAAATACATTATCCCACATTATTTATTACAAAATGAATCTCATAAACCACAAAGAAAGCTTTGTTTGACCATCCTCTGATTATAATATCAAGTGAGGCATAAAACAAAGGTGTGGAAGTTCACCAAAATGATTTCCATTGTCATCCAGGGGTGGGGAATCTGCAGCCTCAAGGCTACATGTGGTTTTCTAGGTCCTCAAGTGTGGCCATTTGACCCAATCCATTCTGTGACTATTCTGTGAAGTTTGATTGGGTCACAGGGCTACACTTGAAGACCTAGAGGGCCACATCTGGCCTCAAGGCTGCAGGTTCTCCATCTCTGTGACACAGACTATGTCTTCCATCAGATCCAAATGAAAAACTGCTTCTCTATTGATGGTGATAACCTCAAATGCTTCTGTTTGTGGATTCTGTTGTTTGGCCTGCACCAACTCCCACAATATTACAGAAGTTCATCCCATAATATTATAGATACATGAATACTGAAAGAGTTGAGCCTAACAATCCATAAAGGGATAACTAACTAAATAAAAATATCTTATTCAGAATTTGATATATATTTGTGATACCAATTCATTATGTTGGAACATGAGCAGATTTACATATTTGTAGATGAAAGAGCTGCTTCCAGAATTGAATGGAATGAAGAGAATGGGGGAGAATAATGGTAGTGTTTCTACAGTACTTTAAGGTTTGCCAAGTACTTTATATGTTAATTTATTTGATCCTCCTAGGAACTTTGAGTGGTAGGTGCTATTATTAACTTCATTTTACAAAAGAAGACATTGAAAGAGCTTTAATGACTTGCTCAGGGTCACACAGCTATCAACTGAGCAATATTCAAACTCAGGTCTTTCTGCCTCCCAGTCCTCCATTCCATCCATGGTGCCTCCTAGCTGATTTTGTGAAATTGCACAAGGATTTCAATGACTCCACCCACTTCCTGGAAGCAAAGATCCATCCTTTTAACACTTGTATTTTTTCCGGCAAAGCTATAGATGTACTCATGAGTCTTGGAATACAATGATCTCAAAAATCATAGTCATGGTTGACCCGAAGGTTAATGAAGAAACTCTTTACAGGTACAAGTAGACTGAAACGTATTTCTAGTAATGAGCTATATTTAAAAAGTGGTACAAGGGATATTATTGAGGAAATATAAGATCAGAAAAGGAGTTGGGTTGGTGATATGGCAAGATCAAGGGAGAAGACAAGTGGTTGATTTCAGTATACCACTGCCACCCACAACACATGACAAAAAAAACCTAGACAAAAGTCTGCCATATTGTTGATATCTTCTATGGAATATATAAGGAAGAATGTGGATAAGTACCACATAAAGTGAAGGCGTATGTTTGAGTTGCAACTTGTGCATTTGGAGGGAATACCCACATTGGGGAAGATCACATCTATTGAATTGTTATGACAGTATATTTATATCACTAATGACAAATCAGTTAGAATCCTTTCTTTATGCTCCCATCTCTGACTCTGAAATCCTACCTATCCTTCTAGGCTTGGCTTGAATCCCACTTCCTCCATTTTCACTCTGAGCCAGGAGTATTTCTTTTCCTTCATATTTGTTCATACCTCTTCTAGGATAGTTTATACATTCAAATTTATATTATATTTGTCTTATCTGTCTCATAAGATTAGAAACTCCTTGAGGGAAAGTATCCATTTTTCTTCTGTCAAAATCCCTAGATCAGAGACTTCAATGATGAATGAATGAATGGGTAGATGGATGAGTGAATGAGCCACACACTGGATCCTCTATCTCTTTTGAACAATGAGTCAGGAATTACAAAATCATGGGTATAGATTAAGCAGATGGTGCCATGTTACAACACATGCTTCTTGGGGGTCTCATTCAGAGATGTATAGGATGCTTTTCAAGTACACAGACCACCCTGAGGCCTGTCATATAGCAGGCAGAACATGTCATTACTACCAGTTCTCCTATTTGATGACAGGTGCCATATGCTGTTACACTTGCCTTTAGAGAATCTCGACATGACTCAAGATGACAGACAGCAGGACCCTTTGCATCACAGAGCTGACCTGATGAGTTGGCTTTCAGATTTTTGCACCCTTTGTTTCTATGATGTGACCCTGCTGACACCAGGATGGTCTCTCTTCATGCAGATGCCACATTTCTGAGGTACTACAGTATTTAAAATCATCCCTTGCCATATGGTGAATGTGCTTGGACAGGTGGCACATGAGGAATTAGACAAATTTTGTACAAGTGGATGGTACCTAGTTCTTCTCTTACAGATATATAGCTGAGGGATGGACATCTTTTTTTCTCTTTTAATAGTATGCAAATATGTAAAGTATCCGTGATTTCCTCAGAAATCCTGTATAGATCAGAAACTTCCTCTGTCAATACAGATGGAACCCTAGGAACCTATAGGTAAATAAATCAGTCACTTAATAGATAAATCCTGGTAGTACAGTGGATAGAGAATCAGTGCAGGGGTCAGGAGGAGCTGAATTCAAATCTCACTTCAGACACTTGACACTCACTAGCTGTGTGACCTTGGGCAAGTCACTTAACTCCAATTGCCTCATCCTGGGTTATCTCCAGTCATTTTGATGAATATCTGGTCACTGGATTGAGATGGCTCTGGAGGAGAAGTGAGGCTGGTGACCTGCACAGCCCACTCTCACTCAAAACAAAGTCAAGTGCAAGTCATGTCACTATTTCTCTGATGACATGGTCTTCTTTGGAAACAAAGGACAAACACAAATCCTGGAGAGCTGCCTAAGGTGCATAGAAATTAATTATCTAGTAGATTGGTAGATACCAGAGGCCAGATCTGAACCCAGTTCCTGGCTCCTAACCCAGTACTCCATCCGCTATGACCTAGCTGCTCCAGTAGCAGGCAAAAAGCAAAATAACTATTGCTCTTCCATACTTTTAGAATATCCTGCTTAACTTCTGGCTTCCTTCAAAACTCAGCTCAAGCACCATCTTGGCAGGGATGTTCTGGTAAATAGTTAGCAGCTAGTTTTTATCCCAAATATACCTATTTAAGTTTGAGATGCATCATTAACATTTTGTCCATCATATTTGGTGCATAGGCAATCAACAAAACCCTAAATTAAGTCCTGATTTGTAGCTGTCACTGATCTCTGAGGCATAAACGCTTATTCTGAGATCCACAGGCTCCTGCACACCTCTAACTGAGCGCTGTCCTAATCTCCCCAGCTGTCCCTCACATCAAGTCAACAAGCCTGGACTGGGGCTACTGAAGGAAGCAAACAACGAGACAAAGACTGGTCCTCATGGACCTTACATTCCAATGAGTGAAGGAGGTAATAAATAAAAGAAAATGGAAAAGCTGGAGGTGGAGGGAGATGGGTGGCACCCTCATGGAGCATAGCAGAGAAAGAAGTCCAGACACTTAAGAGCAAGCAGCGAAGGGGCAAACACAGCTGGTATGGGGGTCCTTCCTTAAAATGGAGATACTGGGAAGAAGAGGACAGAGGGATGTGCCAGGGTGAAAGCATGATAGAAGAAGAGATCTCAGGAGTCAAGAGATAGAGCCAGAAAAAAAATGGAGAGAGGAATGAAAGAGAGCTAGTGTTCCCTTCTCCCCCCCACCCCATTGCCTTATATGCATACATTTCTCCCTAATAGAATATAATCTCTTTGAAGGAAAGAACTGTTTCACTTTTGTCTTTGTTTCTATCAGTAGGATCTGGCGCTAGTATCTTACCTGGCACACGGTAGGTGCTTAGTGAATGCTTAGTAATGATTGATTCATTAGTTCTCATACATACACACGCTAGAGTAATTTAGACAATATATTGTTGTTTAGTCATTTTCATTTGTGTCCAAATCTTCGTGACCCCATTTGGAGTTTTCTTGGCCAAGATACTGGAGTGGTTTGCCATATCCTTCTCCAGCTCATTTTACAGATGAGGAAACTGAGGCAAACAGGGTGAAGTGACTTGCCCAGGGTCACACAGCTTAGTAATTGCATGTGGCCAGATTTGAACTCAGGAAGAGGAGTCTTCCTGACTAGGGCTGGCACCCAATCCACTGTATCACCTAGCTGCCCAGTAGGCAGTGAGTTAGACAGTCCTAAAGAGTAGGGATTTACTGAAAAACAAAGTTCCATATAGAGAAATCTTGGGGAGAAAGAAAAAGCATTCAAGAGTAAAGGAATCTCTTGGCCTTAATACCGGAGATCACAGTTTAGGAATGCTAACTAATCAATGATTGTGGTTTTCTGTCTAATCAATGTGGGTCTATAGTACTTACAGTCAGTGAAACTGGGAACATGTTGGCCTCTCCTTTTCAATAAAGCTTTTGCTTTGTAGTTTCCACTATATTATGGTTTCTTCTATGTAAAATTAGCCTTTAAAAATCCTAAAGTTTCATTGGGAACCATCTGGACCATATTTCATTTAGGATCCATAGTTTATACTATCATTTTACCTTCAGCTGTAATTCAAGGGGCTGGCCATGATGCATAAAACCATAATTAATATCAGCTCTGATTTACCTCAGAGTTATTCTCTCTCTCTCTCTCTCTCTCTTTCCATGGTTTATCCCTATTCCTTCAAGAAACTCCTTCTTTCAAAACTCCTAGGTGCTTGTTTCTTAGGTTGCTGTGGATCCCGAATATTCCTGGGAATCAGAGCCTCTAGATGGCAATTTCTATTCTGATAGCTGTAGCCTTTCGTTCTTATTGTAAACCACAATGATTAATTGCCATCCTTGCTGTATTAAGTAAATAGTTAAGATAAATACTTAATTAAAGACTTGATGCCCAAGGCCCCAAGCAAGAATTAAGAGGTTTTTTCCATGGAGACTACCAAGCCCCAAACCGGAGAATTACTAAGATTCTAAGTACCAAAGGGGCTAGGTTTGTATTGCTAGCCCCAGAGAGCAGAGTTAGAAGTGATGGGTAAAACGTGGAAGGCACATCTAGCTTGATGTTATGGAAAAGAAATTTCAGACAATTTAGTCATAACTATCCAAAAGAAGAAAGAAAGGCAGACTGGCATAATGGATAAAGTGTTGGACTTGGAGTCTGATAGAACTGGGTTCAAAACCTGTCTTAGGTATTTAATTCTGCACAAATCACATTTCTGTGTCTCTGTTTCCTCCTCATAAGTAGAATGGGGATAATAATGGCACCTGCTTCACAGACTTATAGTGAGAAACAAATGAAATGATGCATGGAAAGCCTGTTGCAAACCTTAATTCTTTCTGTCTCTGTCTCTGACTCTGTCTTTGTCTCTCTGTCTCTCTCTGTCTCTCTTTCTCTCTCTCTGTACATTTCAACTCTTATTAGAAAATGGGCTCTTTCCTTATCGGAGGTCTTCAGGTAAATGTTGGATGGCTAGTTTATCACGAAGATTGTAGAATGTTCAGGCACAGGTTGAATCTCATGGCCTCTGATGTCCCCACCCTGTAATTCTGTGTTGCCAATGTACCTTTGGAACCCCAGGAACCCCAGGCTCCAGCATCATAATGAATACATGGAGCGCACCAGACTGTGAAGTCAGGATCCAGTTAAGATCATGATTAATCTAAGACATATCAGAAGAGATTTAAATAATATAGAAATAGAACAAAATGAATCTAGATACTGTGTTATTTTATAGCACTGAGTCAATGATATCTTTTGATATTTGAAACCTGACAACTCATATAACTACTAACTATATTGCTAAGAAATTGTCAGTTTATTTAACACACGTCTGAATTCCCTGAATGCCATTCACCAGTAGAAAAATAGGTTGTGAATCTATGCCATTAAGGACATCAGACCGTAATCTAGTGATTTAAGGAAATTGCCTGTGCAAGAACCTTACTGAGAGGCAATTTGGATATCAGTCGGCTCAGAAACTGGTCCTTGATTCAAGTCTTAATTCTGATACGTACTGATCATGTGATCCAGGGCAAGTAAATTAACTTCTTAACGTTTAGTACTAGAGGGGTCAAATATATGGTCAAAAGGCTGTATGTAACTCATAGCATTCCTGAGTGGGCCTGCAAAGATTAAAACATAATTCCTATCTGATTTTAATAATAATAAAAAAGAAATGTACAAAAATGTCATCTTCTAAGCCCTTGGGGATCTTACATATAGTTTAGTGGCCCTCATTTCTATTTGAGTTTGACACCACTACTCTAGACAGCGCTCTAAAACTATGAATTGTAAAGAAGATAATGACCATCATCAATACAGGGGATTTCCTTTTCAAGGAGTTCTCTGTGGCAATGAAATCACAGGTCCAGTTCCTATTTTTATGTCTATGAGCCTTCAAGCTTCTAGGGGGAAGAAAGCTCAAAGCTCCATTCATATTGGTTTTGGCTGACATGGCTCATATGCAATGAGAAATAGCATCATATTTAAGCTTTTTAAGCTCTAGGTTTTTTTCTTTTAAAGAAAAGCTGCTTGATCAGCAAGGGGACAAAGCAGATTTAGCCCATTGTGAAGTAAATAATGCTGACCCAAGAAACCAAGATTTGAGGTTTTAGTGGTTTGTATTCTAGTTCTGATTCTGCAGCTAACATTGGGTAATCTTTGGTATGCTATTTAACTTATATGAACCAATTTTCCTCTTCTATTGGAGGTAGTGGGGAGAAGATAGTAATAATGCCAGTATTGAACACTTCTGAGGGTAGTCGTGCAGGTGAAATGAAGTATTTACCTCAATGGACTTTGATGGATCTGCAGTATCATGAATGAATGAATGAATAATCATTTAATAAATGCTTGCCATATGCAAAACTCCATAAACATAAAAATAATCCCTGTCTCAAGGAACTAATACTCTAATAAAAAATACAGCATCTGAACACTTGATGTGAAAATTCCTATCAATGGTACAGAACATAACCCAACAAAATTTGGTCATCTTGTATAACTCTTGACCATGTCCTGATATGAATCCTCCTCTCAGAGTTTATCTAACCTGGTGAGAGTCTTTCTTTATGTTTCTTGCCGTTATGTGTGTAACAATGGAGTTTTCTATTAATCCTGCTCTCAAACTCACCCACTTCCTTTCCCAATCATATATCTCCTTAATGACACTTTTAGACTGTTTTGTGTGTGTGTGTGTGTGTGTGTGTATAAATTTTCATATCCATAGTCACACTTAAGTTGTGCTTCTAGTGTTTTTCCAAAAGCACAATCTCAAATGAAATAATCAATATGAAACATTTTGAAAAGTAGGAAATATTTTATGAATACAAGGGACTATTTCTGTCATGGATATCGCTGATAAGGATCAATTTGATTTTAGCTAATGGAGCTCAGAAAGGTCATCATAGGCTGAAAAACTCCAACTAAGGTCACAACATTAACATCTAATCTCTTAGGTAATTTAAGCGGATATTACCATCTTTTTCTTGAAAAGTTAATAGGCTCCATTTACAATGTGAAAAGGAAAAAAAAAACACCCATGATAAAAAGATTTAGTCATTAGAGCATTTAGATTTACAAATCAAGCAATATGAATACTATCTTTTGCATTAAATTCTGAGAAAAGTCAATCTGTGCTGATGAATACATTTTTGCTCAAGTACCTTCTACTACAGAGAAACACATTGATTCGAGCACTATTTTCTTTGTCCAAATTACAGTCACTACATCTCATTCAAATCTGAAGGATGAAGTTAAATGAACCCCACAAATAATACCTTTGTGAGAAACTATGGAGGGATATGTGATGTAACCCTTTGTGTATCTTCTATTAAGCCATCCTTGATGATTCCTCGTTATTGTACTTTGACTTGATCATATGTATAACATTTCCATATGTTTTATTAAGCAACACAGTCAGATTGCTAGGAATGAAAAGAAGCGTGTCTCTTTTTTCTCCCTCAAGAGTAGTTGCATTTAATAAAAACCTGCTACAGCAAACGGATACAGTTTGGTGAATCGATGACTTCAAGCAACATTGCTGTGCTTTGGGGCTAGATGACAATTGTTTTCTTTCCTCTCTGTTTTAAAGTTCTGGCTTTTTTTCTTGTTGATGGGGAATAGAATTTGAATTTGATGACAACAGAAAGCAATCTGACAGAAATGAATAATTTTATTAGATGGCCAAAAATTCCTCCCTGACATGCATTATTGTAACTTACAATGCCAATTAATTGCTAATTCACTAGCAGTGTAACACAAGAAAAGACTTTCAAAACACTATGCTCTGTGTAGATGTCTTTTAATTATGGCTAATTAAATGCTGTGGAAGGACCTGATTATACCTTTGAGCATTTCCTAGCTTGGAAAAAAAACAAGCTCGTATAATCGTGAATAAATTCAACAAAAGCTTGAATCCAACAACTTCTTGGCTATATCAAAAGGAAAAAAAGGAACAAATTATAGAGCTACACTGGGGGAGTGTTCTCTAAATATGTGTGCACATTCTTGATGGAGGCTTCTGTACCACTGTTTGTTTTGGTTATTAGGAAGAATCTAGAATAAACCAAAGTAGGAATTATACAGCTACTGAGAAAAGGACCAGCAGTGCCAATGAGTAAACAGCCTTGAAGAGAATGGATGCAATGCCCACTCACTAAAGTTAGGATCACATTTTTCCCCAGATGACCTCAGTACCCATGAAAAGAGGTATTAAGATAGTCAAAACAATTCATGAGAAGGATATTATTTCAAATGAAACTCTTTAGATGGTGAGAGAAAAAACATTGGCCAGGATCACCAGAAATCTACCGTATGCCCATGTTTAGTTTTTTAACCTGTAGATATTTCCGTTGAAACATGAGAAAAAGTTCTGGTGTTGTGCCACATGGTACCATATTGTACCATGGGCTGAATCCCTGTGATGAGGTTGGGTCACCCAATGTCTCTGAGCCTTAATTTCTCATCATGTAAAATGAAATAGGTCTTACCCAGTTTTAAATTTTTTATCCTATGAATTGGTGAAAGTAGAGGGGGATTCTACAGGAAAAAAACATGGATACCAATCAAAAAATTGAGGGTTTGACTTTGAGGGTTTTAAATTATTGTGTTATTATTACTATTATTTTTAATTAGATAGCAAGACTGAGATGAGTGATACACTGGGAGTCCTAAAAATAAATAGCATGAAAAAGGTGATGCTCTTGCTGTATCCTATTCTGATTGTATTCTCTCTGGAATATTTAGTTCAATTCTGGGTAGCATGTTTTAAATTGGAAAGCATAGAGAGGAGCTAGTCAGGATGGTGAAAGACCTGTATGTTCATGCCTTTTTAGGAACACTTGAGAGAAATGAGGATGATTAGCACTGAGAAGAAAAAGCTTAGGTGGGGCATATGTGTAGATTTGATGTGAATAAAAACTTCCTGACAATTGGCGGTCCTCCCCTCACTGGACATCTTTATCCAAAGATTAGAAAACCACTTTTGAGAATTTCAGAGCAAGGATTCTTGTTCATATCAGTCAGAGTAGAGGGCCACTTAGCTCCCTTTTCTCTCTGAAGTTCTGTGATTTTGTGAAAATTCTGTCATTCTGCAGCATTAGATAAATTCCTTAATTTCTCCATGATGGTTTCCTCCTGTGTTAAATGATATTAACTTAGGCCATGCTGCCCAAAAAGCTTGTTGTAAAGATGAAATAATGAACATTAGGAAACATTTTGCAGACATGAGGTGGGAGACTCTTCTTTCCAGGATTCTTTGGGAATAACCAATAATGCCATTTCATGCTGTGGAACAAGATATGATCCCTTCCAGGGAAAATATTTCCATTTAGAATATGGAATGATGCCTAGTTTTGGTCATCTCCCTATCCCCAGACAATTCTGTTGGCAGTCATTGGATTCAAAGGAATTAAAGAATGACTGACTGGCCCTGCTGACATGTGATCTGCTTGAACTTCTGTAACAAATGTCAGTTTATCAAACTATTAATCACATAATTTATAGGAAGTGAGAAATTGGGCAGTGAGACTAAATGTTTATAGATGGATATTCCATGCTGTTCCATCTGATTCATCCTCATGGGTATGTGGCTTGAACAGGCTGGTTATACTACTGGGCACTCCAATGCCCATGACTTGTGATTTTACCTGCTCTGTCTCTGTATCTCAAGTCTCTTCTAATTCTATTAAAAATCAATAAGAAATACTTTCTATACCTCAGTTCACTGACCTTATCTACATAGTATTAAATATTTTTTAATTAGATAGATATTTTAAATAGATATTTAAAAAATCTTAACCATTATAGTAGATAGAAATCACAAGAAATGGTTGTAGAAAGTGTGGTGGACTTGAAGTCAGATGACATGGGTTTGAATGGTGGTTTATTACACTTGCTACATGTGACACTTTCTGGGTTTTTATTTCATCATCTATAAAATAAGGAATAGGACTAAGCCCTTTCTAAGGCCCCTCTTGGCTCTGAATCTGTAAGCTACAAAATCTTAAGCTATTTGGTATATAGACAGAGCTAGGCCTGTTCAGAGGGCTGAAATCTGCTTTTTTCACATATGGTGGAATACATGTATTTGCTAAATAACTTAGAGTGCTAAAGGGTGACAAAGGTTATTGAGGAATAACTTGCTCAGTGTCATATTGACTGTATTAGAGTCAGGGCTTGACCTCGAGTCTTCCTGACTCCCGGACTAGTTGCTCCCATGAGTAACTCTCTAAGATTCTCTAAAATTTCAGAAAACAGGCTGATCTGTGTTGGTGGAAAGGGTTTGTTCTTTAGGGAGTCCCTGCACCAATAAATTTACAGGTGTAGATTCCAAGGAAACCACAACAACTTAGATCTGTGTGATATTTCAAGACGTACAAAACAACTCCATGAGTTGGGGTACATGGATAATTATTTCTGCTTTAAAAGTCAAGTTTAAGGAACTTGCCCAAGGTCTCCAAGTTAGTAAGTAGAAAAGATATGATCAGGGTTCAGGTTCTCTCACCCCAAATCCAGTAATCTTTTCCATTCCACCATGCCTCTCCAAAAAGCCATGTGTCCCTCTGACTCAGTCAGGAACAAACTCTGTGATTTCAAGTGACTCATTTGTCCCCTTTGAGTCTCAGTGTCCCCTTCAGTAAAATGAAGTAATTGGACTAGAGGACATTTAAGGTTCTTTGTGGCTTTCTAGTAGTTAGTGGCTGAGGACTCAATGTATCTGTGGGGAGTTATCACAGAAGGAGGAGGCTTAGCCCATACCCTCTGGGAGGTAATAATTTAATAAATAGATACAAGTATGAATAACACAATGATTCGAATTTTAAATGACATTTTTATGTGCTTTGGAGTTTGCAAAGTACCTTACAATCTATTGCAAAGTACCTAGCAATCTTGTAAGATAGGTATTACAGGTACTATTATCCCCATTTTACAGATAAAGAAACTAAGGTTCTCAGAGATTAAATGACTACTCATGTTTATCTAGCTAGTGAAGGGAGTATGGTACAGTGTGAAAAGCCCTTCCTCTGAAGAGAGAGGACATGTCTCCAAATACCACCTTTCAGGTTTGCTACTTCTATGACCTTGGACAAGTCACAATCTCTGTGGATCTTGGTTTCTTCATTTGTAAAATTAGAGGGTTGGATTCCAGCTCTAGATCTGTGACCCTATAAGGGTTTGGGGTGGCATTTGAGCCAGGTCTTCCTGATTCTAAGTCTATTGTGCCATACAAAACCCCTGCCCCTGGTACCAAAAAGATTGTGCAGACTGCAGATAGACTAAATCTTGCTGGTGTGCAAGAACTGTTAGTTGGCGGACCGGTTCTATGCAGGCAGTTCATATTCTTGGAACTTTAAACTTAGAGACATTGACTACTAGCTCTCAGAATTGAACTCCTCTGTGTTAGTGGGTCCCAGGCTTGGAAAGGTACCCATCTTTACTTCACTAGGTTCTACCATTCTTCTTGTGTGAATATAGAGTTGAATGTAGTGAATATAAAGGCATGGTGTAAGGGAAAAGAATACAGGATTTGGAATTAGAGAACCTGGACTCTGATCTTATCTCTTATACTTGCTAACTGGGAGACCTTGGGCAAGTTACTTAACCCTGATTTTTAAAGTACTATGTGGAGGGATGAGAATGCTAGACGATATCCTATCTGTATTGCTGTACTGTTGTAACTATGACCTGGACTTCCACAGGTCCATTGATGGTACAGAATTACAGAGTGGGAAAGTATAACAGAAGCCATGGGGTCCAATTTGTACCTGAACAAGAATTCGTTCTATAACCTTATTGTTCTGGGATCAGATGAGTTATTTTTTAAAGGAGTGTCCATTTTAATGCATGCTTCTTCGAAGAAAACTAACACAATTTACAAGGAAGATTTTTAGCTGCTGTCACTTTTGGGAGTTTCCACTGAGCATGTGCTATATGTCCTTCATATGATGGACAAATTCACACAAGATACTGAAAATAATCTGGGAAAATATCAAAGAACAAAAAGCTAAAGTTGAGGATGTGTGAATCTATTGCAAGGATAAAGTTAGGGCTCATAACTTTTAATATACTGTACATCACCAGGACAGCTCCATGCCTGTTAAAATAACATGTCAATTTCAGTTCTTCAGTGCGGCTACTGGAGTTCAAGGTAGATACCAACTTTTCATACTTTCCCTTTTCAATTACATGCAGAGGATAGAAAGGTGAGTTGTAGGCCTCAAAAGGTACATCAAAGTATTACATAAATCAACTCTGAATGGATTCTGCAAAGCTTGTTGAAGTTTATTTTTTCTTTTTTTTCTTTGAGTTGTATTGTCTCATGTATCCTTAAAGGATAAAGTTAATAAGAGCATTGAATTAAAGTCGAAAGAATTCAGAAATCTGATCCTTCCTTGTCATTGATACCGTTAGAAAACCCAAACTCTGTTGAAGATATTTCATTTTTGTCTTTGCATACCCAGAACTCATAATAAATGCTTGTTGGATTGAATTGGTCATATTCATAGCTATAGATGTAGAGATGGAAGGAATAGAAGCCGTTGAGTTTTTCCCTATCATTTAATAGGTGAGTAAACTGAAATATAAAATGGTCAAGTGACTAGTCCAGGGTTCATTTAACTAGTGAGTATCTGAGAAAGGATATAAGCTCAGGTCTTCATGACTCCCAATGCAGGGTTCTATCTGATCACAATGCAACCACTCAAATAGAATGGGCCAGAATAAATACACTAAAAGAACTTAACCACTAATGCATAGATTTGCATTTATTTGGGATTTATCATTAGAAAGCAATTTTATTACCATGATCTCATTTGAGTCTCACATTAATCCTTTGAGGTAAGCAATTCAAACCTCTTTATCCCCATTTGTCAATGAGGAAATAAGCTAAGATAGGTTATGACTTGCCTACAACTACACAGGAAATGATGGAGAATATGAATTTTAGTATCACAAAGTTGGAAAACACTCCAGAGTTTCCAAGTTCCAGCCAAACCATGAATCCCTTTAACAAACTCCTTCATAGTTAAAAACCTCTTGTGATGCGATACCAAGGTTCTTAGAGAAGTCTATTTCTAATTTCATTTTAAATTCTAAGGAAGTTTTACCTCATCTCAAGCCACAATTTGTATTCCTATAACTTCTATTATTTTTAGTTATGCTCTATAGGGATGAATCTGCTTTTCACATGATTATCCTTCAACTACTGGAAAACAGTAATCATGGAAAGGTGATAAAACTTTCAAAATTAAGCAAGGTATTGTGATACTCAGTTTCCTATTGCTCTGAATCTCTAATTTCATCTTTTTAGGAAATTCCCCATATTACTGCAGATCAACGTAAATTCTCCTAAGCCTTTTAGTCTTAGAAAATTGCCAGTGGTCACTGGGAGGTTGGATGACTCATATTCATGGACATAGAGGTAATATGTGTCTAAGGCAGTACTTGAACCCAAGACTTAAGGTGTTTCTCACTCCAAGGCAGGCTGTTGTTATAGAAAAAACATCTTCTTTCTGAGTTCAAATAATAGGTAACTGCTGGCAAAATATATTTACCACAATGCAGAAACTATAGAGATAAAAAGAAACCTAAGTTTTATTATGATTAAGTATAGGTTCAAGCCTCAGAGAATAACAGTAAACTTTAATGAAGATTAGGATTCTAACAAAACTTTTTAGAGACAAAATAATATCAGAATGATAGAGAAATAATTCTCACACAAATTAAAATCTTATTCCTCTTAGACCACAAAAGTTCAAGACACATTCATAATTCCATGCTTCCTTCAATGTCATAAATGCTGAACAAGCTTAGTTAAGTAGAGTCTTGACCTCAAACATAAATAGATCTAGTCAAACAGATTTTATAGGTAAGCTAAGTCAGGTAGTTACAGTACTCACAAATAGGCTGATTGAGGGGGTAGATTTACATGTCACCAGAGTTAACGTTCTTCCTCTAGCTTCTTATGCAAGAAATATTTAAGGCCGTAAGTATATTTTCACATTCTCCTGGGACAAGTTTTGGTTAGGTGAGATTAATATTAACAGAAGACAGGTTTTTAGTTAACAAAAAATGGAAGAAGGAATTATCCTGAATAATAAAAACTAATAAAAGGAAATCAAGAATCAAAAATACTTGTTACTCTATATATGTACTCCACCAAGGTATCTATTACTTTGTACGATTTAAAGAAAAGAAAAGGGATTAAGAGATAATGTTTAACAACCAGCCTTTGGGGGGAATAATGTAAGCCCAGCACACTTTTGAGGTTAATCGGAATTATTAACATTTCCCCTATTACTTTCTTAAGTCTAGACAACCAATAAAGCAATAATTCAAGCCCATATTTGTAGTGTTTGCTGATTTCTGTGGTAAAAATGCTAAAAATGAAAACTTAATCTATTGGCTCTAACACATCGCTGGATTAGGAGAATAAGAAGGGTCACTGAGTTGGGGAAACAAGTAGCTAAAAATGGGAAAGGCAAAAGAGGATAAGGAAAGGCACAACTGCAATGAAAATGTCTGCCAAAAGGCCCTCTTGTCATTTCAGGGTAGGTGTGTAACTGAGGTCAACGTGACTATCAACATACATTTGACTATTTCAGTAGAACAAAATAATGAGTAGCAAAGGGCTTAAGTTGAATTAGAATTTTTCCAATTCATCATCAAATAAAAATATTATGGGCCTAATGCCAGAACCTATTCTTGGATTGGATTTTTTCCAGCATTCTAAATTTAACAGCTGGAATCCTTTAAGTGCCAGCATATTCAACCTTTTGAAATGCAGATTTTGCCTTTTAATGTGAAATCAGAATTTCATCTGAGGGCTAGAATACAATATCTCTTTTCTCCAAAGAAATAGTCTCTTTTCGTATGAAAAAATTAACCAAAGGTAAAAAAAAAAAAAAAAAGATTGCAGAGAACTTCTGTCAACCAAGTGAGATCTACAGGCTTAAACATGAAACTTGAATAATACCCCTTGAAGACCTCCCTCCCCTTCCTCCAGTTGGCATCCCAGTCAAATTCATGGAAGCTTGTAGGTCTGCATGAATAAGGAGCCTTCCTCTCTACTTCAAAGATTTCTTAACAATGTTTTTTGTCCACCATGATGACTCAGAGAGTTATGTGGTGACAAAGTGTTTTAATTAACTGCTGAGTCAGAATTCCATAGACATACTAATGGAACAATCTGTATACCCTGGAGTTTTTTGGTCACCAGCAGAAAAGTGCAAGAAAGACTCTTTTAACTGGCCCAAAGGGCCCAAACTGGCCCCAACTACTCTTTTTTGTATGGTCTGCAAGTTGAGTGGTATTCATATTTTTAAATATAATATACAAAAATAGGTAGCATTTTCCTGCCCCTGGATTAGAGGATTAGGTAGGGGTATACTTTTCCCCAAATCATGAGCTTATGGACTGGTTTATGTCATCTTTCTTGCATCAGAGCTTTGTGAGTTTTCAAAAAGCAACTAATGTCTTTCCCCTTCTCAGGCACTAGAGCACCAGAGTAACTGTGAACACAGAGGCTGAATTGGCAATGGGAGCAGAAAAGGACAGGCCGAAAGAGGAACAATTTGTGGAGAAAAATAATCAGACCAGAGGAAAGAAAGAACCTATTCGGTGTTAAGTTGTACTTGGTGGAGATGAAACACGAAATGGCTAATTAATAGCCACTGTAAAGAAACTGTTTACAAATGTTTCACTGAGGTCTCTCAGCTGAACATATAAGAAATCATGTTACCCAATTCTATTCTAACCATTCTAGGAATCTTTACTGCTTACTCTTCATACCTGTTTCCAGCTACGAATACGACTCTCTTTTCAGTTGGGAGCAGGGGAAAGACCCGTAGATTCAGACTCCATAATCATTTCTATAATTTAGCAACTCTATAAGTAACAACTTTACTAGAGTAGCCAGGAGAGGACATGAAATGATTATCTCAGAAAATTGCAGAAGCCCAGTCTGTGAAGGACCAGTCTGGTATCTGAGGTGAATTTATACAATCCCCAAGGGCAGGTAGAATACAAGGCTGTGCACACAAGTTCCCAGTCCCTTTGCCACTGTGCTAGAATTGTACCCACCCATCTTAGTTTACAATGAATCCTAGCACAAATGACGTTGTTCCAAATTTAGGTGACTGTGCTGAAAAAAGCCAAGAGGCTAAGTGAAGTTTTAAAGCAAGTGATTATAGTTGGGTGGATCTTCTATGTCTATGGAGAATTTATCTAAAGAGTTGGACAAGCGTCACCTAGGATGGGACAGGTAGAGGGATTGATATTATGCACATTGATTATGTGGATTAAGCACTCTAGATTGCTCCCTATGATTGGATGACTGCCCCCAGAATCTCCTTTTAAACAGGGGACCCAGGCCAGTCATGTTTTATTCCATTATAGGCTACACACGGAATTTTTTCTACCATGACTACTTGCACTGTACCTTTGTCTCCTCCCACCTTCCTTGGTTTGCTTTCTATGTATAGTCTTCTACCCTTAGACTAAACTCCTCATGAGCAGGGACCGTTTCCTTTCTATTCACATTTTTACTTCCAGTACTTAGCAGCACAGTGCTTGGCACACAATAAGTATTTAAAAACCATTAGTTGCCTGACTGGCTAGATATACTTTTTTGATTTAAAAAATGATCCTAGAATTAAAGGGTACATTAGTCAGCAAGATTTTTAGTGATAATGGACTTTGTCTCAGGAACTCTCTTGAATTCTTGTTTACTTTAAGAAAGCAGAATACACTCTCGAAAGCATATCTTTGTACTGTAATAACCAAGCAAATAAAGTAGAGGACGCATAACAGTGAGCATGTTCTTGGAAATAGGTTAATTAAGAAGTCTGTTAGCACTACAAAATCTAGTGCAGTTTGAGATTGACACTGCTGAAGACATAGGCATAATTGGTGTTTGTTTAATAATAGAGTACAGGACTGAGATGTCACAGTCCATGAGAGAGGGCCTAACATCTTGTGCAAGCTTGGAGCCAAGTATTAAAGGGAAAAAAATGTTCCACATGATTGCAGATGTTCATATTCAGATCAATTAAGTTTTTTTTGAAAAGCTGATGTGACAATCAACTTGAGGGGGAAGTTCATAAGATCTGATTAAAAATATTGTCTTGCCAAGTTTATATGTCATTTACATGTTTTAAATCTGCTCACATGAGGAAAGAGAATATATGAGAGAGGTTACATTAGTCTTCAGATTAAAAATCTCCAGTGCTACATCTTAAGGAAAATCCCATAGAATGATGGCATATTAATATAAATGCTGTAAGGCCTTTCATTCAGGAGGGAAAGGTATGACTTTGGAAAAAATGGGTATTTGCACAAAATGATATCTTAAAGGTTCTATGCCAACAAGGTTCCATGCATTTCTGTTGATCAGTTGTTTCAATCACATAGGACTCTCCATGATCTGATTTTGGATTTTCTTGGCAGAGATACTGGAGTGCCATTTCCTTCTCATCTTCATTTGACAGATGAGGAAACTGAGGTAAACAGGGTTAAGTGACTTGCCCAGAATCACACAACTAGTAAATGTCTGAGGTCAGATTTGAACTCAGGAAGATGAGTCTTCCTAACTTGAGAAGAGCACATTATTCACTGTTGCCACCTACCTGCCCCATGCATAGATTAAAATATTAAAAGATTCCTTAAAAGATTTTTTAAAAATTGTAGACCCTCTGATTATTTTCAAGAGACTTACAAATCCTCTCTTGAGATGTACTGTACTCCCAAGGTCCAAATGGAAGAGGGAGGAATTCTCTATTATTGATGAGGTCCTCTGGATGTAACTATATGGCTACAAATCATAGAATATTCCAGTTTCTGAAGAATTAGTTACTTATCACCCAAAAGGGCAAAGGAGAAATTCATAGAGACTAGACTTGTGATTTCAAGTGATAAAAGGAACTCCCAGATGAAGATGCCCCTCCTCCTAATAATTAACACTTGAGCTGTAATTTGGAGTCTTTGAAGAGGATTGCGAGATCACATATCTTGCCCAGAGTCATAAAGCCTATATGTGTTGGAGGTGGGAACTGGGGCCCTGGGCCAGCTTTTTAGCCCTCAGCATGATGATCACAAATAAACTACAGTATGTCATTACCAGTCTAGAATGTTGCCCTTGGAGTAACAAGTAAAAAATATAACCAAAGAGTGTGTCACTAGAAAAGGAGAAGGATTATGCAAGCACTGAGAATGAGGAATAAGATGGAAAGGGTAGATATGCTTCACCAATTCCCTTGTAATGACATGAAATGTACAAGAAAGATCCCGGAATGCTGGATAGATTCACCTGGAGAGGATTTCTGGGAGGACATGGATGAAGATCGCATAGGATGAAAAGTCATGAATGGGTCCAGTTTATATTACCAGAAGGATGCTTGCTTTGATCAAATGACCAGTTCATCCAAAGATTAAAGTAATTCATTTATTATTGATGACAATATTGAGACCTTGGACAGAATGTTTCCCCAAATAGAAGATTTGGGTTCTGTGTTCAGAAACAGAACCCTGAGGCAGCTAATGACAATTTCTGCCATGTTTGGCAGTTCATGCAAAGTTTTATAGGAGCCACATCACTTTCAAAAGCAGAAAATAATAGCTGTAGCACATCAGAGGCCCAGAGAAACATCTACGCAAAACCCTTGATTTATTCTGAAAGGAATTTTTCCTTTTCTTTTTTTCTTACATGGACAAAGGAAGGACATCAATGTCTGTCCCAATTTCTTACCTGTGGTAATTTCATTTAAGAAAAAAAAAAGGATGGAGAAAACTCTGGACCTTAAATGACAAGTCTGAGGGTATGGGAAATGCCTCTGGCATTGTCATAGATATCTCTTAGCAACATCTCAAAGATGAATTTGAAATACATTTACATCTTAAGGCAGATGACACCTGACTCACATAGTTTTTGACTTTGTTTCAAACTGTATCACTATATTTCTTCAAACTAAGTAGATCCTGTGGGATTACATCTCAGAATAAGCTAGACAACTTTTCCTAGAAACTGAATAGAAAGGTAAAGATTAAGGAGACTAAATTAGGTGATGAAGAAAACTAGGGACACTAAAGAACCACTCCTCACATCTGTGGTCTAAACATCTGAACTGAATACTATCAGTGTCACAGCTATAGGCATTGCAATATTTTCCTGTCCAGCACTGGTTTGACATTGTCTTACAATTAGGTTGCCTGTGAAAGTAGCATTTTTCCTTTAAAAAAATCCCAAATCAAAGGAGCAGTTTATTTCATGCTTACGTGAATAAATTGCAGTATTTTATTACACCTAGGACTTGGATGAAATTATTGAAGGCACTGTAGCAAGAAGTAAAACCTTGGATAAGCAGCTCACAGTTAGTATTTCCTGCTCGTGTGGGAATGCTATCTACTTACTGATGAGAATATAATAGATGGATTTAATATGAAATATAAGCATTGCAGCAGAGTGGGTTGGGATTCTCGACTGGATTTCCCTTGAACTTCCTCAAGCAAAACACAGATGTTTGGGTCTTTCACAAAGAATGTATATTATTCCAGAGTAGCATTTCATACTAGTTCATCAGGATGATCAGCATGATAAACTGCAGATACCCTGGGGAAATGAAAGAAGGGAGGCAAGAAAAAGAGGTAGCAGTTCAAAGGGAGAAGGAAGAGATGTCTCAATTAACACATTGCTAAATGATTAAGTTCAGGGGATGAGGAGGGAATAAATGTCTTGTCCCAAAGCAGATGTAAATTTGGGTTTTATATATAAGAATAGGTAATTTCTAAGCCCAGCTTTCCATGAGTCCTATTCCTGGAAGTCTAATCTTAAATTGTTCCACCCTATAGAGAGTTTTGTAAATTTTGTCCAATCTTTTTGGAGACGATAGTCTAATCTTACACATAGGTGGTAGAACTTTCCGCATTCAAAATAGCATATGGTATAAACGATACAGGTGTGCTCTACTTTAAGAAAGCCAGACATCCACAAATTGTACCTTAAACAGATAAATTAGGGGGTGATTATTCACATCATGAAAGGATTCAAGGCAGGGTTTAGCTGGAAAGAGAAAGCTCCCTAGGTGCACTTTAAGTGCTTAATTTATAAGTTCATTTTTTACTCACAATTTCTTTGGAATACACTTAATGCATAAAACAAAGAACTCTTAGAACTGTGATGCATTAAAGATGGAAGGAACACTTTTGGATCATTTTACAGCTGAGGAAACTCAGGCATGGGGAAATGGGATTGCTTTCCTAAGGTCACATCGCTAGTGCTATAGCTGCCTCTCCAAACCAGATCTTCTTGGGCAAGTGCTCCAGCCACTACATCACACAAGCCTCCCAGGCAAGAGAATTACAGATTCATTACAGAGAGGACCAGTGTCCAGTAGGTTCATGCCTAACAAAGCTGCATTTATCTGAGGAAGCACTCACCTATTCAATTGACTTGGGCTATGGAATTCCTCTCTATTTCCTTTCTTTTCTCCTGCTATACCTGTCCCACCTCCTACTCCCCCAATTTCATTTTTCAGGTTATCATGTGATAGTCTTACTATCCTGAACTGACCCAGGAATAATATACATGGACTGAACTGTTGCTTGTTTTTTCTGGTGATCCGTGGAATCCTTCTAACAACCTATCTCTATTGCTTTATATCATGTCCTAAATGGAATACATCCTTGTAACCATTTTCTATCTAAGGCCCCTTTGCACTTAAAACATGCTCATAGACTCATAGGATTCCAGAAGGGATCTTGAGAGGTCATCAATTCACTGCTGTCATTTCACAGATGAGAAAACTAAGGCCCATGGAGTTTAGTGATTTGCAAGGTCACAGTTTGCCAAGGAAGATGGCAGAACAGGTCATAGAAAATTCCTTTTAGGAGGCTAACATCTTTTTGTTGTTCAACAAGAATATCCAGCTGCAAAGTGCTGTCCTCATCCGGGTCCTAATGCGCTTCGTGTCTTGTCTGGTTACCTCCTGTGTGTCATCTTGGGCAGACAGGACAAGTGGAACGATAACAGAGCAACGCCAAACTGCGGAGTCTGGCAATTTTGTCAAAATTTGGCATTTGGGGGGCATCTATACCCCAAACTGAAGAAGTGCTTCTGTTTCTTCTCACTTATGCAGATTTTGTTTCTCTATCATAATTACTTCAAATAAAGTAATTTGTAGCACGATTCAGGAATGTAGGTGGAAGGAGGTCAAGGTAATTTTTCTGATGGATTCTTGGACTTAGCTGCTACTTTCCCTGTTTTAACTCACAATTGAGTTCCATCCCTTGCCCTCTCTGTTCAGAGGGAAGGGGGAGGCCATGTAACTAGCCCCTAGATTTCCTTGCACTGCTGTGATTGATTTCCCCAAATACTCTGTCCAGATTTCTTTCATTTCTCCCCTATACCTTTCCTAAAGGATGATTTGAGATCTTCCCATGTACCCTCCAATAAAGATTATAATTCACATTGTCTTTTCCTCTCACTTAACTCTAGGGTGCCTGAGGGATAATGTTTGACATCTCATCTAAACTTTGTATATACTTGCTACCCTTACCATGGTGTTTTACCTTACTCAGTGTATGGTTCATATACATTTGATGGATTATTTCAACCTGAAGTTAGAAGCCAAAGCTCTATGTCAATATGTTTATCTTGTCTTTCTTTTTTTTCTCTTTCCCCTTTCCTCTTCTGAAAGCTGAAAAATCCTTCTGGTTCCTGAACTTGTGTGATAAAAGGCAAAGTAGATTCGAAATCAGGATGTGGATTCAAAGCCCAACCCTGACAGATAAGTGTGTGAACTCAGCTAAGTTAAGTCACAACTTCTCTGGGTATCTGTTTCCACCTCTATAAAATTGTGGGGTTGGACTAGGCCTCAAACTCCCTTCCTATGCCAAATCTATGATACTCTGATTCAGACGCTAGCTTATAGATACCAGCAATTAAAAATACACATCTCATTTTTTCTATACCACAACACTAGGAGATAGGTGTCATTGCTGTCTTCATTATGTAGATAAAAAAAATGGAGAGACAGTTGAAGTGATTTACCTAACATTATCCAACTAGTGAGTTTCTGAGACAGGTTTTGAACTCATGTTTTCCTGATTCTAGGTCCAACCCTGTATCCAGTGTGCATCTCAGCTACTGACCCCCACCTACCCCATCTCCAGTGAATTTTTCCAGGCTTCTAGTGGCTCTTAGTATCTAATTTTCAAACATCTGGCAGTCCTATCTATTCAGAACAGATTCACAAACTTGTGAGTGTGAAACGGATCTGGTCACAAAAGAACAGAGTTGTTTCAAAGTTTGGTAATCAGGTTTCCTCCGAAGTTTTTAGTTCTTATGATAGACAGATAGCACAATAATGGAAGGTAGGAGTTACTTACATCTGACCCTGTCACAGCTATGAAAAGGGACAATTTAGAGAGAGGGATGAGACAGAAGGCACATTAACTCGGAAAGCATAGTCACATAGGGCCATGGGGAGCAAAGAGCTCCTCACCAAAAGCATAGCGGAGAATAATAATTCGTATGCTAATGATCACACTGAGGTAAGAAAAAGGCTAAATTCTGTTCTGCAAATGCTCACAACGCTATGTAACGATGAATTTTGGAATATAGCAATCTCAGAAGAACTAAGATTACAAATTGCTTAAAGGGCAATGGAACAACATGTGGTGAGTATAATAGGCTGCAGTGACTGATGACTCCCATTCAAGAAGTGGCATAAGAGATATTACTGAAGATAAGCATCCCTGGGAAAGGAACCGGACCAGTCACAGTGTGCGGATGAGAGACAATGGAACATTTCTTTTTGTTGCTAAAAATTCCTTTCTATTCCTGTTCTGACCCAAACTGGCACATTTTACAGATGAAGAAACTAAGGACCAAGGAGTCTAAACGATTTGGAATATTAAGAGAACCAGAAGAATCTGTGGGCCTGGGATATAATTCTTCCTCTGGCACTAATTAGCTGAATGAACTAGAGTGAATTACTTAAATTCTTTGAGCCTCAGTTTCTTACCCATAATTTTTCATAAGTTCCTTTGGGGGAAAGTATCCTCCCTTATTATGAACTCAATCACCAGAAAACACAAACATTTCAATATACATAAAAGAAGGAACAAGAGATTTAGATTTAAAACTGTGATCTACCATTATGTGCCTTATTTTTCAAAGGTATATATTAAATTTAAGAAGGTAGTAACAAAATCGCTCTGTGGCCCCTTTTGAAATTTCTTTTGTGCCCTGTGTATTTTAAAAAGGTTTTATTGATACTATTTTTTGTACTGTTATCAAAACCCACTTAACTTATTACCCTTTCTCTAACAAATAAATATGTATATATGTATATTTTAATATATAATTTATTAATTTTTCAGTTCTCAACATTCACTTCCACAAGAGCTTGAATTAAAAATTTTCTTCCCATCTCTCCCCACCCTACCCCAGGACAGCATGCACCCCTTCCTCCAGTTTGTCCTCCTTTCTATTAATTGCACCCCCTTTCTTCTGTCTCCTTCCCCTCTATTTTCCTGGAGGGCAAAATAGATTTCTGTACCCCATTGCTTGTATATCTTATTTTCCAGTTGCATGCTAAAACAATTTTTAACATTCATTATTAAAGCTTTGAGTTACCTATTCTCTTCTTTCCTCCCCCTATCCTCATGGAGCAATTCAATATAGATCATAAATGTGTAAATATGCAAAACACTTTCATAATAGTTATGTTGTAAAAGACTAACCACAGTTTTCGCTGTCCTATCTTGCCTTCCATTTATTCCATTCTCCCCCTTAACCTGTCCTTTGATCATAGTTTGCTTCTGATTATCCTTTTTCCCAATTTACTGTTCCTTCTATTATCTTCCCTCTCCTATCCCCTTTCCCCTGCCTTCCTGCAGGGTAAAATAAATTTCTATATCTGATTGAGTGTATATTATTCCTTCCTTAAGCCAAATTCCATGAGAATAAGGCTCACTTACTTCCTTTCTTCTCCCCTCTCTTCCCATCCATTGTAAAAGCTCTTTCTTGCTTCTTTTACGTGAGATGATTTGCTACATTCTACCTCTAGCTTTCTCTTACACAAAAAAACCAACATTGGCCTGGTATAAAAATATATGTCTAATTTGGTATTTCTAACCTATCAGCTCTTTACTAGGAGGTAGGAGACATTTCATCAACAAACTTCTGAAGTCATGTTTGACTGCTGCATTGATTCAAGACCTGCAGTCCTTCAAAATTGTTTTCCCTTATATTATCATGTTCATCATGTAAACTGTTTTTCTGGTTCTGCTTGTTTATTTTGCATCACCATAAACAAATTTCCCCAAAGTTTCACTTAATTCTTAATATTTGTAGTTTCTTATGGTGCAATAATATTTCATTACATCCATATGCTACCATCTGTCAGCCATTCCTGAATTGCTAGGCACCCCCATAGTAATTAGTTCTTTGCTATAATAAAGAGATGCAATAAATGTTTGTACATATGAGAATTTTTCTTCTATCTATGAACATTTTAGGGTATTTGAATATCCTCTTTGTGGAGATATGAATCAGTTCAACCATTCTGGAAAGCAATTTGGAACTCTGCTGAGAGCAGTGATTAAAATGAACCTTTTAATTCATAGGGACCTTTGACTCTGAGATTCCACTGCTATGCATATTATCTCAAAGAGATCAATGACCAAAGGAAAGGTCCCATATTTACCAAAATACTTAGACTGGTACTTTTTATAGTGACAAAAAAGTGGAAATATAGAAACTCATCAATTGGGGACATCAATTGAGGACACATCAATTGGGCACATGACTATAATGAACTATTACAATGCTATAAGAAATTCTAAATATTAAGAATATGGAGTGTGGGAAGATTTGGATGAACTGATGCAAAATGAAGCAAGCAGGACCAGGAAAATAATACACATAGCTACAAAACAATGTACATGAAAATCACAGTGAAGGATGAGGAAGTTAATCTATTCAGAATCTATTAAGTCTTCCAGAAACCTCTGTATCTAGGTTCTAAAGACATTTTCTACTGGATCTCCAAAAGACTCTTCCATGTAACAATAGTTATATAAGTTTGTATTTTACATCATCCCATTTCATCTTCCCTTGTTGAAAGATGGAAAGATGTTAAGTTATGTGACCAAGACCACACATTCTAAGTGTTACAGACAATGACAGACACTTTTAGTGTCTGAAGTAGAATTGAAACTCAGGTCCCTCCAACTTCAGCACTCAAATCCCTGAGCCACCTGGCTATCTCTGACGCTTTATAAGCTTAATAAAGCACAAATTAAATGGGAGAAGTAGTAACACAGCAAAGGAGTAAGAATCTGAGCCATTGGAGTAAGAATCTACAAGATTATTAAAACCTCATTTTAGGAGAATAGGGATAGCCAAGGAAGGAAAGGTGGTTAACCTGCAGATCACTTTATTTTTCACAGTCTCTTACAGTTTTGTGTTTGAAAATATTTTTACATAGACTAATATCATATAATTGAAACAGTGTCTTGGAGTGGGAAAAAGTAGATTACAGTCAAAGGATGTGAATTTGAATCTTGCCTCTTCTACTCTCTACCTGCTTGATATTAGACAAGCTCATTTTCTTTCCTAGTCCTCAGTTTCCTTCCCTGAAAAAAAAATAAGATTGGACTAGATGACCTGTAAGGGCACTTTCAGTTCTACATGTATGACAGTAGAAGACCTTATGGGTATCTAGGTGGATTAGTGAATAGGGCAATGGACGTGGCATCAGGAAGACCTGAGTTCAAATCCAGCCTCAGACTCTTATTTGTGTGACTCTGACCCTTAACCTCTGTTTCAGAGGTTACCTTACTTGTAAATGTACCTGTAAAATGAGCTGTAGAAAGAAATGATAAACTGTGATAGTATCTTTGACAAGAAAACCCCCAAAGCAGTCACATAAATTCAGCATGACTGAAAACAAAGAATGAACAAAACATAACTGCATATACTTTTATACGCATATAAATGCATACCTATGCATGCATTATGAAAAAGCCAAGGGTTGGATGACCTGGGAAGTTCTTGCTAATTCTGCATGTTAGTGACTCTGTGACTAATCGCAGATGTGCTTGTCAGAGGAATGACCAAGTCACATATTCATTAGTGAGGCATCAGTTTATACTTCAGTTGTATTTTCTCCATTAAAAGTATTAGTGAAAGAGAAAGGGCTTGAACTCTACCAGTAAGTATGGATTTTGCCATACTTAGTAAATGCTAAGTTCAGTCACAATTTTCATTTGATGAACACTGTAATTAAGAGTCAAATGACTGTTCATGATTCGACTACAAACTATTCCATTCAAACTATCCACTACATATGCATTAAATATCTACTATGGCAAAACAATGGGAATATCAAGCAAATTGGGAAAAAACAGGCCCTGCCTTCAAAGAATTTACAGTCTACCAGCAGACTCAGTAGGACATTAGACATTCTGAACATACAACATATCTCATTGTGTTATAAGGGTATAGAACCTTCGAAGTCAAAGCTAGTTAGAGGTGTGAGGCAGGTTTCACACCCAAGTCTTGTAATCACAAATCCATTGTTATTTCAATACTCAATTTCATTGGTGACTCACAATTCTATCTGGAGATACCATTAACATTCTCATTTTATAGATAAGGAAATCAAGTCTCAGAGAGGCTAAGCAATTTACCCAGAGTCCCACAGCTAAAGTGTGTGAGATAGGATTCATATCCAGATTTTTCCACCCCAAAAGTCTAGTCCTCTATCCATCATACCAGGGGTCCCCAATCTTTTTTTTTTTTTACATGGTCAGAATATTCAGGAATATTTCTAGTGGTTGGATGGAGGATGGATTATATTAGAGTGATATAGGGCAAGAAAACCAACTAGGAGGCTCTTGAAATAGTTTGGGACCTAGATTACAGTAGTGTGCATGGGAAGAGAGAGAAGAAAATGGGTGGGAGAAATGTGCAGGTAAAAATGACAAGATTTGGCGACTGATTGCACCTAACATCACTGTTGTGGCTCTGGAAGACCAGAAGGTTGGTGGTGTTCTCAGCCTTCTTGTTGGGGAAGTTTGGAAAAGGAAAAATAATCTAATGAGATCTGTCAAGTGTCTCTACCCATCCATATCTGCTTATTCTTGGCAGCTGACTCTCCCACTCAGAAAACAAAGAGGAGAGATGGGGCTCTTATTCCTCAGAGGTCACTTCCATGGCACCCTCAGAAAGGCACAATCACAAAGGAATCAGGGAACCAAGGAATGGATTTGTTGAAGGGCATGCGTGTGAAATTTTTCCAGAAAAATTATTTTGTTGTGGTTATCCTGGTAGTGGTTAGATTGTATCTGCCCTGAATGACTCCCTCAGAAGGGAGACTGGTCTTTTGCAGGGAGAAGAGACAGAGAAAGGGAGCGATAGGATTGGACCCATCTATCTATCTGAGTTGGTATCAAGCCACCGTCCCCTCCCAGTCACGTTTTGACCCTTACTTTGGACAACACTGCACTATATGTATTGTTTCCAACCAAATAAACCAATTAGCTAAAGATGAGTTAGCTTTTTCTTTATTTTAGGACCGCTGTTATATACTAATCCTCAGACTTGTTGTCTGTCAAATCTATACTATTATTGTCTGAATTTCTCAAGTCCATATCTAACAATGGTCCTCCTTGCCTCCCTCCCACCCCATTGTAGCTATTAATAATAAACAACATTTATGTACAGTAATCTAAGATTTACAAAGAACTTTATGTATATTATCTCATTTCATCCTCAGAATAGCCCTGTAAGGTAGGTGCTGTGACTGTGCCCATTTTACAGAAGAATAACTGGATTTGAAGGAGGCCTTTCTTGTTCCCAGTTCGATGCTCTCTCCACTATGTCACCTACCAGAACACGCAGCCCTCTGGGGGGGGGGGGGGTAAATAGTATCTTCAAACTGAAAGATGACATTAGTCTGATCCTTCTAGAAGTCAAACAGTTCCCCACTTGCACCTGACAAACATGTTTACAGCTGATGTTTCCAATTAGCTTAAAGTCACCTTTAATCTTATCAAGGGAAATGCTAATCTATTTAAAATCAGCCTGAAGCATTGTTGCTTGATTTTCTTATAGTGCTAGGAGAGAGGACAAAAAATTTCCTAGATTGTAAATATCTCAAAATGTAGGCTTGTTCAAGTGGTATTCACAAAGACAGACTGGTGCATCCCATTGTGACTGAATGATGATATTTGGGTAGCAAAATCCTCAAGGAACATCACTGGGATTATATAATTTTCCACGTGTACCTTGAAGAAAGAGCATTGTGATTTTAACAATGAGATCTGAAGCCAAGCTCTTGAGGGGTAGGGGAAAGATGGGCTGGGGAAAGAAATTCTTATAATCAACTTGCAGGATTGCATTGTGGTTATCTGAGAGGAATCTTGTTTCAGTACTTAATCTGCTTACCTCTTTTGACACTATCTCTATCTCTGGTTTCTCATACTATACTCACAGACTGTGTCCCAGCAGGAGTTTAGGAGACCTGTGCTCAGATTCTGTAGCCAGAAAATGTCTTTTAAACCAAAGCAGGTTTTGTTTACATGACATACAAACAACCAATCAATTCAGGGAAAAACAAGTTAGGTCTATTGATTTTAAGCCCTCCTCTTCCCCTCCCCACCCTCCATCCCCCTTCACATTCTGGAGAGACTCTGAGAGAAGGAGTGTGTCCCTTTCTAGCTAGCCTGTTGTTTGTCTTTAAAGAAGAGGCAGCCAGTTAGCTCGTCTGTCACTTTGGGTGCTAATATGCCTTTGGCACTTAGATCTTCATCAGAGAAGAGAGACTCAGATTCAGGGCTGAGGACAATAGAGGTGATTATTGAGAAGAAACACTTCTTCACTCAGAAATTATGCAAACTGGCTTCTGGGTAATATCAGCCCAGCCCAAAGAGGGCTCCTGGAGCCTGTGCCAATCAAAAGAGAGATTGTCTGGATCATCAGGAAAGGGAAGGACACTGACTTGGTTTCAGAAGTCTAGCTTTTAATTCACACTTCACTATTTACTGGCTGCCCCACCATGAGCAAGGTACTACTCTCTCAAAATTTCATCTCCCAAATGGGAAAAACAATATTGGCACAATCTCCCTGGTGGAGTGCCTGTGAAAAAAATGACATGTGCAATAATGATGGCATGCATATAGAACTTTAATATTTACAAAGTACTACATACACACACACAATCTCATTTGATTCTCATATCAATGGTGCGAGGCAAGTGCTAAGCCCAACGGCAATTAATAATAAAAATAGGAGTGGAAGCAGCTAACTTTTATATAGCACTTACTGTGTGCTGGGAACTATGCTAAGTGCTTTACAAATACTCTATGCCTTGAACCTCACAACAGTATGGAGAGGTAGGTGATAATTCACCCTTATTTTAAAGATGAGGAAACTGAGATGGACAAAGGTTGAGTGACTTGGCCAGCATAGCATAACTATTAAGTGTTTAAGACAGAATTTGAATTCAAGTGTTCCAGACTTCAAGCCCAGTGACCTATCTATTGTGCTACCTATCTGCCTCCTGTATACCAGGGGCATTCAGGTAAATGTTTAACAAAGGGCTCTCCAAAATGAAAACATATTTCAGACACATTTTTTGGGGGGGTCTTTTTTTTCTTATGACAATATGGGTTAAGTGATTTATCTAGAGTAATATAGGCAGTAAATATCCGAGGTGAATTTGAACTCAGGTCCTCCTGACTCCAGGGTCACCTCTGTCTGCTGTGCCACCTACATAGCCCCATGCACATTTTTAAAGCTTAATCTGCAAGAGTAATGCTTTCTTCCTTTTTTTCTTAAGTCTAGAAAATGAAAAAAAATTAATATATCAAGTCCTTAAAAATAGCATGTGTTGAATGCTGAAGTGTAAATGCTCACATTGAAAACTTAACAATTAGCTCTCAGGAGGTGGTATGAGCTGGTGCCAGCATAAAGAATTAGAAAAATGTTGAGTTGCTGTTATCATTCAACAATCATAATTTATTAAAGGATTGCTCTGTGCCAAGTCCTATGCTGGGGAATACAAAGTCAAAATCTAGGTAACCCCTGATTCCAAGGAACATCTTATGGGGGGAAAAGAACACATTCAATAACTAAGTAAATACAAACCTTTTTTTTTAATGTAGACAAATGATTTCTACCAAGCAAGATGGGCAAATGCAATTTATAGGTTTACAGAGTTATCTGGGGGCACTATTACTTGCCCCCATCACACAGTCAGGATGAATTAAAGACAAGAGGTTTTCCTGACTTTCACCCACTTTTTATTCATTATTCTAAGCTGTCTTCAGATGTAAAATATATTAAAAATACCTGTTTATATAACATAAAACCTGTGCAATGTAAATGCAAAGCAATTTGGGACTAGGGGAGAGAACAATACTAATGACTGGGGACCCCAGAAAGGTCTCATATAGAAACGGGCACTTGCATTGATTTTTAAAGAAGATATGGATTGTGAGAGACAAAAGTAAGGAGAAGAGAGCGTTTCTGACATGGTGGTCAGCCTCTGCACAGGCGGAATGTTGTACGGTGTGCTGGTGTGCTGGAGTTGGCTCCATTGCTCACGAAAACCAATTGCTAAATTTTCATTTCAAGCCTTGGCAATTGGCAGAGCAATAAATCAGGGCTTGATATTTTGGGTTATTGATTTTTAGACTTAAGAAAGTGATGAAGATTAGGAGCCAAGATGGCACAGTAGAAAGATGTACATACACTAGCTCTTCCCCCACAGCCCATAAAATACCTGTGAAGAAAGACTCTCAACAAATTCTAGAGCAGTAGAAGCCACAGAACAATGAAGTGCAGGAGATTTCTAGCTAAAGGTGACCTGAAAGGGAAAAATCTATTGCACCAGAAGCCCAGTCCAGCCTTGGTAGTGCACCATAGCATGAGGAGGAGGACCTGAGCAGGCCTGGGGGCAGAATCCCCAGAAGTAGTAGTGGCAATTTGCAGATCCCTCAACCCATAGGTACCAAAGCTCAGTGACAGGTTTTTTTTCAGCTGGCCTAGAAGGGAGCTAAAGGAGACTCAAAAAAATACTGAAGAAAATAACACCTTGAAAAATAGTCTAGCTCAACTGGCAAAAGAAGTTCAAAAAGCCAGTGAGGAGAAGAATGCTTTAAAAAGCAGAATTAGCCAAATGGAAAGGGAGGTTCTAAAGCTCACTAAAGAAAATATTCTTTAAAAATTAGAATAGAACAGATGGAGTCTAATGACTTTATGAGAAACCAAGAAATCACAAAACAAAACCAAAAGAATGAAAAAAATGGAAGATAATGTAAAATATCTCCTTGGAAAAACAACTGACCTGGAAAATAGATCCAGGAGAGACAATTTAAAAATTATGGGACTACCTGAAAGCTATGACCAAAAAAAGAGCCTAGACATCATCTTTCATGAAGTTATCAAGGAAAACTGCCTCGATATTGTAGAACCAGAGAATAAAATAGACATTGAAAGAATCCACCAATCGCCTCCTGGAAGAGAACCCAAAAGAAAAACTCCTAGGAATATTGTAGCCAAATTTCAGAGTTCTCAGGTCAAGGACAAAATATTGCAAGCAGCTGGAAAGAAACAATTTGAGTATTGTGGAAATGCAACCAGGATAAACACAAGATCTAGCAGCTTCTACTTTAAGGGACTGAAGGGTGTGGAATAAGATATTCCAGAAGTCAAAGCAACTAGAACTAAAACCAAGAGTTACCTATCCAGCAAAACTGAGTATAATACTTAAGGGGAAAAAGTGATCTTTCAATGAAATAAAAGACTTTCCATTCTTGATGAAAAGACCAGAGCTGAAAAGAAAATTTAACTTTCAAATACAAGAATCAAGAGAAGTATGAAAAGGTAAACAGGAAAGAGAAATCATAAGGGACTTACTAAAGTTGAACTGTTTACATTCCTACATGGAAAGACAATATTTATACCTCTTGGAACTTTTTTCAGTATCTGGGTAGTTGGTGGAATTATTCACACAGAGATACACACACAAACACAAACACACAGACACACATATATACATATATATATGTATATGTATATGTATATATATATATATATATATATATATAGAGAGAGAGAGAGAGAGAGAGAGAGAGAAATAGTGCACATGGTGAGTTGAATAGGAAGGGATCATATCTAAAAAAATGAAATTAAGCGGTGAGAGGAATATATTGGGAGGATAAAGGGAGATATGCAATAAGGCAAATTATCTCTCATAAAAGAGGCAAGAAAAAGACTTTTCAATGGGGGGAAAGGGGGTAGGTAAGAGAGAAAACGTGAGTCTTACTCTCATCACATTTGACTCAAGGAAGGAATAAAATACAAACTCATTTTGGTATGAAAGCCTATCTTACAATACAGGAAAGTGTGGGAGAAAGGAATAAACAGGGTGGGGGCAATGATAAAAGGGAGGGCAATGGGAAGAGGGAGCAATTAGAAGTCAACACTTTTGGACAAGGTCAAAATAGAGAATAGAAGAAATGGGGGACAGAATAGGATGGAGGGAGATATAGTTAGTTTTATACAACATGACTATTATGAAATCCATTTGCAAAACTGCACATTATAGCTTATATTGAATTCTCAGTGTGCACAGATGGGGAGGGATGAAGGGACAGGAGTTCTAACTCAAAATTTTAGGAACAACCGTTGAGTATTTTGACTATAACTGTGAAATACAAAATACACATAATGGGGTATAGAAATTTATTTTGCCCTACAAGGTGAAAGAGAGGATGAGGATGGGAGTGATGTAAGAAGAGAGGGCAGATTGGTGGTAGGGGTAATTAGAATGCTCAGCATTTGGGGGAGGAGGGAGGAGAGAGACGGGAAATAAATTTGGAACTCAAAATTTTGTGGAAATGAATGTTGAAAACTTAAAATAAATAAATCAATTTTTATAAAAGAAAGTGATGGAGAAAATAAAAATTGTGCATGCCTACTTTTTTTTTCTCCTGGAAAGTTGGTTTTTAAATATTTTCTAGCATAATCCTGCTAATATGGGGAATAGTAAGTAGTCCAGTTTGTCTACAATGTAGAATTTCTGAAGGGGAATCCTGTGAGATTAGTCTGAATAAGATAGATTGGAGTTCTATTGTGAAGGACTTTTAAGACCAAAGTCAAATCTAGCTTTAAATAGATGTGCATTACGTATACTGAAAATACTCAAACTTGGGGGTTGACCTCCCAAATTCTAAACTCTTTTATTCTTTATCAATCAAACCAGAATTAACTCTTGGAAAATTTGAAAATATCACTAATATATTCCAGCCTTCACAGATGTGGGTAAAATGCCCCCCTGGACCCCATACAATCAAGGTAACAGTGCACATATCAGGCATAGGACAGCCTTTATTCTATCCCAACAACAATAGTAAGTAGAATTTATATTGCGCTTTAAGTATGGCAAAGCATTGTCTAAATATTATCTAATTATATCCTCCCAATAGTGCTGCTAAGAGGTAGGTGCTATTGTCATTCCCATTTTACAGAGAAAGAAACCGAGGTAGACAGAAGTTAAGTGACTGAGCCAATATTACAAAGCTAGCTAGTAAGTGTCTGAGGCTGGATTTCAACTCAAATCTTGATTTCAAGTCCAGCACCCTGAACCACCCCACTGCCACAGAAAATGACTGCCCTCTAAGATACAGAATATAGTCAATATCATTCTCCATCTTCATCATCACCATCAATATGACTATAGACATTATATAATAGAAGACCATTGGAAAAGAAGTAAGAAGGACCTGGCTTCTAATCTTAGCTTTGATTCTCACAAGTTGTGTGACCATGATTTCTACCATCTGTAAAATGAAGATAATGACTTCATAGGCTTCTGAGATCCAAATGACATAATTTGTGAAAATGTACTCACTGTAAGGCACCATTTTGGGAATGACATACACACAGTATTTGTTCCCTCTCTACCCTTGGGGAAGATGTTATCCAGATAGTAGAATTAGAAAAAACAAACTTAACTACTTATTTCATGGAAAAAAGGGATCCTAGTAGGAGACATGGCTAGAATTGGAGCTGAAATCAAGAAGACATGAGCTTAAGTCTGGTCTTAGATGTCACTTATTAGTTGTGTGACCCTGAAAAGAGGGTTTTATTATTGTTATTTTAGGTTTAGAGAGACTGGGCAATACATTTGGGAAGGAGAAGGAATCAATAAATGGCTAGTTGTAGAATACAAGGATGAACTATGAGATGATTGATGGATCAAGGTCCTGAGGAGACAGAAAGATAAAGAGTTGTTGGTCTTTGCAAGAATGAAGGTCACTTCATTCTTTGAGACAACAGTTAGCAACTGCATAGGTTTTAAGGTTTGAAAAGTGCTTTACATAATGTCATCTCAAAACCTTAAAGAGGACACAGAGAGATTTTTGAAAAGTAGAAGGGAGAGGAGAGATAAAGAATTTATATAAGCTTATTTCTATTTTTTATTTTACTACTACCGAGACTACAACTGTGACTATTAGCCAATCTGATAATGTTGGCAAACTGCTTTACAAATCTTTTCTCATTTTATCCTCACAACAACTCCGGGAGGTGGTCACTATTATCATATCTAATTTATAGGTGAGGAAACTGAGGCAAAAAAGTCTAAAGTGAATTACTCAAGGTCACACAACCAGTAAGTGTCTGAGGTAGCATTTGACCTCAGGTCTTCCTAATTCCAAGCTCTACAATGTATCCTCTCTGGTAATTAATTTATTTTCATGAAAATTAGAAAGAAAAATCATCCATTGAGAAAGAGGATTATGGGGTAGATTTGGGAATATAAGGAGAGGGGAGGATGTTTACTGCTACTTCTGAGGAGGAATATGCTAGTATTTCAATTAGAAATAAATAAAATGATTGCATTAAGTGCTCAGTTGAGTAAGATTAGCTAGCATGATTCTGAAATGGCCCCAAGTCAATACAATTTCGTTTTTTATTATAGAGGCACTCAACAGTTCAGGAGCAGGAAAATTGAGGATTAGAAAGGTGGAACTAGAGGAAGACCAGGGGGGATGAAGGAATAAAGCATAGAGAAAATGACTGACCATCATTAAGACTGAGGGAACGGAAATGCAGCAGGAACTAGAGAAATAGAGTAGAAATACAGGCAACCTCGTGAGGGAAGGACAGATTCGGGAGGATTAGGGTAGAAGAGAGAAGGAAAGGCAAACTGGTGACTTTGAGTGTTTGAGATATTGCAAATTTCAAGTGGAAAGTGGGAAAGCATCTTGGAAATTGGTAGATGGCAGAGACAAGTTCTAGGAGCAGGTAGTATAACTAACTGACTCATAGAGGAGAGGTGGATGAATGCCACTGGCAGATATGGAAATGACAGTGAAAAGCAAGGAATGCATTGATTTCTTTTGGTCCTCTAAGTCAGGGAGAATCCTATGTGGATTGGTTTTGCTTAACTGTTTTTCTTTTTTACCAGGGAAGACTCAACTTGGGAAGTGGATGGGGTAGAATCAATTGATCAGTCTATAAACTGGCATTTATTAAGCACCTACTGTGTGCCGATGGGCACTATGGTAAGAACTAGGGAAAGAAAATTGGGTGAAAAAGGAGGAGAACCCAGTCTAAAAAAGGCGGGGGGAACCCAGGGACTCACAATCTAGAGGAGGAGAAAGCAATCCAGCAATAATTGGCACATAGTATGTATACAGGATAAATTGAGGGTAGTCTAAGAAGGATGGTGGTAAGATTAAGGAGGGGAATACATAAAGTGTATAGGATACGTAAGGAAGAGATATATAGACATGACGTAAAATCAAGAGAAAGTAAACAAATCCTATAAATATTCATCCTGCTGGGAACAATGTTAAGAAATGGGCTTCTAGTATTCGTTGTACATTGAGGTTATTAATTAATTTATAAAGTGTCATTTCAATGTTATTAAAGCATTATGCTAGTGAGAAAGAGTCTTGGTTGCTGCCACTAACCCACAGCCAAAACCAACGTTGGAATCTTAGCGGTATCTACTTCATTGCCAAGTTATTACTAAGCACATAGTATATCTCCAAAGAGAGAATTAGTGTCAGAAAATGTGGCTTCTCCTCCCACTCAGATGGAGCAAACAAATCTACTTCCCAAATTGCCCGGTCAGCTTCAGATTTCAATCACTGCTTCTCCACTCCCTGAGAAGTCTCTATTCAACATTTACACTGGTCCTGGGTGATGGGAGTTCACCAGGGAGCCACTAATAGCCCTTTGACTTGGAAAGTTGTGTGTAAGTGGATGATGGTAAGAAGGCAGGCAGGCTTGATGCAGTACGTCTCCAATTCTTTCATTAGTATCTGGCATTTGAGGGCCTGATCTGTAACCTGATGAGTATACTGCAATTACTATTCTGTACTGCAAGCAGGATTTTGACCAGAATGTCAATGTGCATTCTCTGGCTGTCATGCTGGGCATTAAAAACAATGAGGTCTATCAGCTGGAACATGCACAGTTCAGTTTCAAATATGTATCCTTGAAAATATTGATTTGAACAATACAATATGTGTTTCTCGTATTAAGCCCTTCTGCATATTGACTGCATTACAGTTCTTTGAAGCTACAAAGACATCAGGTATCAAATAGAAGATTGCTTTCTACTAGTGTGAGAAATATAATGCTTAGGTGAGAGGAAGAGGGTCTTATATTTGGGAGAGTACATAAAAAATGGAGAAGTGTCTTGAGATGCCAAAGTCTGGCAGATTACAGGAAACAGATTTTTAAAATATTCTAGCCTATTTTGTCCCGATGTTCCATCTGCAGTACTTGAATTCTGCCAGTTCCATAGGTTGGCTGATCTTGGGTAAGAGGACAGTGCAAACTGGAAGGAGAGTCAAAAGGCTTGGTTGGTTTTGCCACTAACTAGCTATGCCACCTTGGGCAGTTAGTACTGCTAGTCTGGGTCATGAATTTTCCCTAAACCCTCTTCTAGCTCTAGCCTATTTTTTCATCTCTGTTTCATGTTAGTTCCTTCTGGTTCTCTCTATTTTAGTTAAACTGGTTTAGCTGTTACCCATGTGATAATTTATCTTCACCTTCATCTCTTAGAATCCCTTTTCCTTCAGATCACAGTTCATTTGTGTCTCTTCTTATAGAAAATTTTGGAATAGCCAGGTGGGGCAATGGACAGAGCACCAAGTCTAGAGTCAGGAAGACTCATCTTCTTGAGTTCAAATCTGACCTCATACATTTATTAGTTGTGTGGCTCTGGGCAAGTCACTTAACCTTGTTTGCCTCAGTTTCTTTATCTGTAAAATGAGCTGGAGAAGGAAATGCCAAACCACTTCAGTACCTTTGCCAAGAAAACCCCAAATGAGGTCACAAAAAATTAGATATGACAGAAATGACTGAACAACAGCAATCTTTCTTTTACATAATAGTAGTCAAATTCTTTTGAAGTACTTAGTATCACAGTGTATATACTGTATATTTACTTATTTGTGCACATATTGTATCCCCCCAGTAGAATCCATGCTTTTTGAGAGTAGGGAATGCTTTGTTGCATCCTGGGCCATCTCCAGTTGTCCTGATGAGTATCAGGCCACTGGACCTAGATGACTCAGGAGAAGAAAGTGAGGTTGGTGACCTTGCACAGCTCTCCCTCACTCAAATCAAAGTCAACTGCAAGTCATGTCATCATCTTGACATCACGGTCCTCTTTGAAAATGAAGGACAAACACAATATCCTTAGGACTTTGTACATAGCAGGTAATAGATGTTTGTCAAGTTGAATATCCAGTAATTGACTTTATGGAGTAAATATTTAAAAAATATCTTTCATGTTCCATTGATGCCTAGCAAAAGGGTTCCCCAGGGAAATGAAATACTTAAATACATATTTAATTTTAAAGCCCTTGAAAAATGAGAAAAGATTTGGGGTTTTGGTTTAGTTGTCCTGCTGAGTAATTATAGATCATTTCAATCAACTCAGGAATCCTGTTGAAAATCATTATTATAAATAAACAGCTTTCTCATATTGTGCACCAGTTTTTCTCTGCATGGTTTTATTTCCACAAGGGAGAAGGGTGCCCTTCTACAGGAATTTAGATAAGTCACTGAACTTCTTTGACCACTGGAATCCCCATTTGAAAAATAAAGCTAATAATAATTTCATTACTAGATTCATAGGGTTCTTGTATTGTAGAGGATGGGTCAAAAGAGATCCTTGATCATCTTATGAGCTAAAGGGCGGAGATCCTTTGTTCAGAGATTCCTATCACACCACACTGTAGAGCAGCGATTTTTAACCAGGAGTCTTTTAAAGATATATATACACATGAATATACATACATAGATAGATATCTCTCTATATAGATACAATATATCATCATCATGTTTCAATATAATTGATTTCCTTTTTAATCCTACACATTTTATTTTGTGCATAAAAATCTTGTTCTGAGAAAGGGTCTATAGATTTTTATGACTACCAAATAATCCATGGTACACACAATGAAGTTTGGGAGCCTCTCCTACAGAGGATAGGCATGTCCATTTACATTTAGAAGATTATATTAAATATTATTAATTCTCACCAACTCAGGTTGTTCCCAAGATTAACAGGTTGGTTCCTGTGGGAAGAGTCACAACTTTATGCTGGCCCATAAAAGGCCAGTACCTCACCTTCATGTCCTGTTTGACCATCTGCTTCTTTTGCCATCTACCCCAGCCATCTTACCATCTATCTACTGCCTAGCTCTTAACATAATCTACTCACTTTCCTACTTTTCGCTTTAGGCACAACTATTGTTTCTAGAAAGGGTGTGCTGATTGCCTTACCCATAATGCAATTCACCATTCCTGTGACTTCCAACCCACCCTCTTTGCCTTGGGCATCACTCCCCTATTTGTATTGTTTCCTCCTATTAGAACCTAAGTACCTTGATTTTTGTTTTTGTCCTTATATTACCACTGTTCAGCATAATACATGGACCATATTAGATGCTTAATAAATGCATACGATAGATTGATTGAAGCACAATCAGTCAACTCTGTTGACTTGAGTACCATGCTGATAAATCCGAGGCAAGTCACATAGATGAACTCTATTCCATGTCCAGAGAGTGAACTCCTAAATCCAACTAATTGTCTTGCATGTTGTTGATCTTAAAAGAGTTCAAATGAGAGGTTGTGTTCAGAGCAATATGAATTTGTTAATTCTTAGTACTCCAATGGATTTGTCATCACGTAGATTTGAGTATCCACCCATGATGCATATTCCAACCCATAAATGCTGCCCATTCCATGAGAATTGTCTATATTTGAACGAAAAGCATCTGTGGAGCTGTATCTACAAAGCATCAAAAAATCCAAAAAACATAACCTATTGGTTATGTTATGTTATTGGTTATAGGGATCCATTATAGATATATGTGTATATGTATGTGAATGTAAGAACCCTATGAATCTAGTAATGACAGTATTATTAGCTTCATTTTTCAAATAGGGATATCAGTGGTCTTTTATGGGCCAGTATAATGTCACAACCCTTCACAAATGCACACACATACACACACACACATGCTTACATACTGAATGTGTGTCTATATTTCTGAATTTATGAGAACTGAGAGACGGTCAAGTATAGTGAATAGTCAGTCAATAAACATTTATTAAGCACCTATTATATATCAAGTATTGGAGGTACAAGAAGAGACAGAAGATGGTCCCTGCCCTCAAGGAACTCACAACCTAATGGGGTAGAAAAACAAACCACATATAGGATAAATAGAAAATAATAAAAAGATGAAAGGCACTAGAACTAAGAGGAGTTGGGAAAGTTTTTCTGGAGAAGATGGGATTTTAGTTGAAACTCAGAGGAAGTCAGATCTAGGAGGTGGAACTGAGGAAGTACTATTTCAAGCATGGAGCATGGACAAAGAAAATACCTAGAGGCCAGGATGTCTTATTTAAGGACCAGCAAGGAGGCCAGCATGTAAGAAGACTGAAAAAGAGTACAAGATTTGGAATTACAAAGATCTGGGTTCAAATCTTCCATCCTATACTTACTCATCTAAGATATTGCTTATCACTTAATCTTTGGATTAAGCTATTAGCTGCCTTGGTGAGTAGTAGAAATTCCCTAATTCCCTGTGGGAATCACAGATATTTTAGTATGAAAAGACTTGTTTATAAAACTCTGCTTAGGCTATGTTATAAATAATTTCCATAGTTCCAGATGTTCTTAAAACCATTCCCTAATTTTCATTTAAAATGTGGTGTTGTTTGCATGCTTTTTACTATTGGGTGGTAGTGTGTTAGCTTAAATTGTTTATGCAAAGACATTTTAAACAGAAGGATTTTTGAAAAGTGATTTCCAAATCTGTTTGATTGTTGGAAATAGAGGACAAAATATTACCAAGTGCCTTTAAAAAATGATGATTATGCATGCAGATACACCACTGAATTTTAAGTGCCCAATTAGGTGCTTAATTATGGAGTGTTAAATATGTACTTACATGCTTAAATAGCTAGCCACGCCCTCAAGCCTGCCTGGCTATTTCTGTGTTCACAGACTTTCAGTAGGGGCATCCTTGCCTTTCTAAGTTCAGAATGCATTTCCCTGAAAGGTCTCCTGCGGATCATCCTTTTCCTCAACCAGCAGCTATCCTAACTTCCCCTCATCATCATTCTGGTGATGTGGAGGATCCGACAACAGAAGAGAAGGTTTGTTGCTCTCCAGGCCTTTGGCCTTTGTATTGATGCTGCTCTAAATCATTACCCCCAGTGTTCAAAGATGATAGGGTTGCTGCTGATGGTTTGCATGTGTGGGCCACAAGACAGATGCCTAACCACAATCCTTTCTGCTCAGCAGATGTGTAGTCTTTATTTATCTGGTTTGCAGGGTTCTGCTTCTCTATTCCCCTCCCCTCCTCCTCCCCATGCTGCTTAACACATTGGCTCAAAAGGAGACATCTGAATTTTGTCTGCTTCATGAGTTGTCTGCTCTGCTCTTCTACTAATGCCACAGATCTCTGTCTCATATTTACTTGCACAGCTATCATGCCGCTCTAGTAGAATGTAAGCTCCTTCAACCCAAGGACAGTGTAATTTTTTTTTTTTTTTACCCACTAGCATCTAGGTTAATGACTGTATGGAATAGTATTTAATGAATTGAATTTGTTGCATTGCAAAATAATGACATGTAACTTGCAAATGGGCATTAACAGATCATTGGTAGCTAGATGGTTCAGTGGATAGAGCACAGGCCCTGAAGTCAGGAAGACTCATCTCTGTGAATTCAAATCTGGCTTCAAACACTTACTAGCTGTGTAATACTAGGCAAGTTATTTAATCCTGTTTGCCTCAGTTCATCTATAAAATGAGCTGGAGAAATGGTAAACCACTCCAGTATCTTTGCCAAGGAAACCCCAAATGGAGTCACAAAGCATCTGACATCACTGAAAGGCCTGAAGAATAGCAGTTAATATCTTCAGTACCTATCCTTTATTGTGATGCAGCAAGGAGTTAGGGGTCCATTGATTCAGTCATATATCCTACCTATTCAGCCAACTACTACTTAGATGTAATTTTCTTGAGGGTAAGACTACTCTCTTCTCTAGTCATGCACTGGGTTTTATGCACGATCTTCTTGACTATGGTATGTCAAAGAAATAAAAAACTAAAAAGTTTTAATCTGACCTGGAATTTGGTTTTGATTCCACTTCCTGGTTTGGTAGGCAATCAGCTAGTAGTTTATATGTTCCAATCAGGAAAGATATTTGGGAAAGACTTTTGGTTTTCCTTGCCTTGTGCTTTGCCAATATGTTCAGCCCATAGTAAAGCTGTCCATATTTCACTTTTTGATGCCTTAATTTGGATATACATCAGTCTATTGCTGATTCATCATTTTCTGGAGACCCTTCAAGTGAATTCAGTTGGTTCTTCACTTTGTCATCAAGGAATATATAGAAGTGAAAAGAAATGCCTCTAGATCTAGTAGACAAGAATCTGTTTTCCTTAGTTCTGTGCTAGTGTGGATAGTCATGGTAGCCAGGAAAGCACTGGAGTGGATAGGAGGAATTTCCGGGATTGTAAAACAAAGTGCCTTCTACATGATGTTGTGAAAATCATTGGTAACCAATGAGATAATATTGAAAAATCATCTGAAGCTAGTTGGAAGAGAGTCACAGTGCCAGAGCAGAATGGATAATTATTAAATGGTAATCTTTGACTTCATATGACTTCAATATCAATTTGATGAAATTACACAATTAATTATAATTTTCCACTTAGATACCATCAGTCCTATAGATAAGAGATTATATTATTCTTAATCAGGGGTAGATAAGCAAACAGTTTTTCTTTCTCGGTGAAACCTTTAGACCTCTGACAAGGAGGACTTTACCTGTACAAGGGAAGTTCAGTCCTTCCAAACTCAGTAATAAAATAAACTATTTAGATACCCGTATTTGGAGTCATTTGTCTGCTTTTTACCATAGGGTTAGATGTGTCATATAGGAAACTGACATTATTAGGAAGCAAATTGGAACCAAGTGGTCTAAGGGAGACGAAAAAAACCAACTATCAATTCTCGAGGATGAATTCAACTGCCTTTTACTTTCTATATCTTCTTTAATTTACTTGGCTCTAATCATGTGTGAGCGTGTGTGTGTGTGTGTGTGTGTGCGTAGATAGAAATTTTTTATATTTATATATACGTACATGTATATGTACAAACACATACATATATATGTATATATAGGCCTACACACATGCATATACATATGGTTGTATATAGATACATGAATAAATGTTTATTAAATTATATTCCTTAACCCCCCCCCTCTTGCCTCATACTGCCCATTCTATCAAAGCTCTTTTTTTTTTTGTTTGGGATGGGAATAATGGTGTTACTTTGAAATCAGCCATTTGCCATACTAATTTTTCCCACAAATTGTCGATTGACCATATGGATAGATACCAATGAAAAAAGCATTAAATAATTCCTTAAATTATAAATATCCCAAGTCAATCTTTGTAGCTCTGTTCATAGCAGTAGACTAAATACTGATTTGCTCCGTAGAAGGCAAAGCAAGTCCTCATTTTTATATCTTCTGATAGAGACATTAGCAAGCCATTGACTTCCCCTATTACCTCCTCATGATGCAATCTCTCTAACATAATCTTAAGTGAGTCTGTCCCACATGCTGGGAATGTACTCCTTCCTCATCTTTTTCAATCCTTACCTTCTTTCAAGATTTATCCCGGAGGCCTTTCCAGGTCTTCCCAATTTTTAAGGCTTATTCTCATCTGAAATGACTTTGCATTTACTCATCTGTGTGAGCAATGCAATTTTCCACCCTCTCCCCATCCCCCAGTAGAAGGTAAGGTCCTTGAAGATAGAGAATGTTTTGTTTTTGTCTTTGTATTCTCAATGATACTTCAGATACATTCAAGGTTAAGAGATAATATCACTGTATCTTGAACATGTCATTTTTGTTAAATTGAATTTTCCATTTGAAATAAGATAGAAGTGTTTAGATAATGTGAACAGTATTAGGGGTGGGGAAAGGAGGCAGACATGTAGTTCATTTTTGAAAAAGATCTGGAACTGCGAATATTGTCCAACACTCTCCTCTCTTCCAGTGCCAAGCTCTTTGGAAAAGATATTGACTCTCATTGCTTCCACTTTTTCCTCTGACTTCCAAAGCCACCTTCACTGAAAAGGTTTTCTCCAAGGTTACTAACAGTTTCTTAACTGCTGAAGTTAGGGGTCCCTTCTTAACCTCTCTGTGACATTCACCACTCATTCCTGCTGTATGAGTTCTCCTCCCTGGGTTTTGGAAAACCATGCCCTTCTCTTTCTCCTATGTCTGACTACTCTCTCTCAGTTTCTTTTGCTAGATCATCATTTGCATCCTTCCCCATTGTGTATTTGAATGAATGGTTAGAGTATTTGTTAGGTGCTTACAGTGTGCAAAGCGTATGTTATGCTCTAGGAGCACTCACAGAAAACTAAGACTTCCCCTGCACTCAAGGAGCTCACATGCTAAGGGGAGAGATGATATATCAAGAAGGTTTCAGGTTTAGGGTGAACACCTAAGGTCCTGGATCCTTTTTGCTTCTTTCTATACACTCACCTCAGTGATCCTACCAGGTCCCATGGATTCAATTATCATCCATGTGCAAATGCCATTATAACCAGTCTTTAGTTTCTCCCGATCCTCACTCCAACATTATCAGTTACCTGTAGTACATCTGCCCTTGAACATTCAATAGACATCTCAAACTCAGTGTGTCCAAAACAAAGTTCATTCTTTCCCCTCAATCCACCTGTCTTCATTTCTCCATTTTTAGTGAATACCAGGTTGACAGACAGAAACATTCTTAGCTTTGCACTCTTCTTCATCCCAATTCAATCAGCTCCCAAGTTTTCTTGTTTCTACCTCTGTAACAACTCTCAAATTCGTTCCCTCCTCTCCATGAACATTTTACCACTTTCTATCAGTCTCTCATTGTTTCATTCCCTCCAGTTCTTTTTTCTCAACTCCACCCCACACATTGCCACCAAATTCATATTTTGAAAGCACAGGTCTGACCATGTCACTATCCTGCTTGAAAAATTTAGTTGGTTTCTACTGACTCTAGCATTAAAATACAGATTCCTCTGTTTGGCATTTAAAGCCTTCACAATCTTGTTCTAGCAGATCCTTCCAGGCTGAATATACATTATTCACCCTTACATATATGATGCTCCAGCCAAAATGGACTACTCATCTCTTGAACATGAATAGATTTCTTAAGCATGACATTACTCAACAAAGGCTGCCTCCATACCTGGAATGCTCACCTTTGCATCCTAGAATCCCTTGGCTTCCTTCAAGGCTCAGCTCAGGTGTTACGTCTTTCCTAAAACCTTTCTTGATTTCTCCAACTATTTGTATTTACTTTTCATATATTTTGGATTTATCTCTGTATATATCTCTATACTTATCTCTGGATGGTAAAATATAAGACCCATGAGGTTGTAGCCTTTAAAAACCTTTTCGTTTTCCATCATATTATTAGTGTCTCACATATAATAGATAAAATTGGAGATCAGCTGATAGGAGTCCCATTCTTTAGGGTTTTGCCTTTTATAATCAAGCATGCAAACTTCACAATGTATGCAGGTATCTATGACTGTTTCTGATCTACTTCCTGACTATTATGTTGGTGTGTGTGTGTGTGTGTGTGTGTGTGTGTGTGTAAGACTCCCATGGGGATAATTCAGTTTCTTTTCTGCTCAGCTGCTTTTGAGTGAGGAAGGTTCCATGCTGTGGGCTTCTGGGTGGCTGAGGAACCTCAGACATGAAGCCATGAAGCCACATGGTCCTGTCGTTACTGAGAGAAGTAGTGCCAGAGACCTATTATCCTTTACCTTTCTGCCAGGAAGCTACTGTAAGAACACAGCCTTGTTTCTATCCCTGGATGCAGGTTTGCAAGCCTCTGTTGAAGGTGGATGAGTTTGCATGTCTGTTCTTGCTGTATCTACTCAATAAACATCCTTTGGTAAAAGCTAATTGATCAAATGATTCTGGGGTGCTAATCACTGGGTCAATTGATGACATAAGCGAGATATTAACTATAATTGACAATGGGAAGAGCACACAGGAATTGGATCTTGAGTGGGTGCAATTAGAATGACATTTCCTCAGGGAATTAGAATGTCTGCTAGAAGCACTTATCTCTCAGGAATACCCTTTGAACCCCACTGGAAGAGATGTAACTAGTCTTACTCTGGAGGACCTGATGTGTCAGTGTGAAAGGAAGCTGGGATAAGAATCCTCAGAGCCTATAAAAGTGTTTAATACAGGCTTATTGGATTAAACTGGCAGATCAATATGAATCAATAGTGTGATATTGCAGTGAAAAAAAGCTAATAAGATTTTAGACTGCATTAAGGGAGGTATAGCACCTAGAACTGAGATGATTAAAACACAAAATCTCATTGTGCCCTGTCCTGGGGCTATATAGGACACATAGAAACAAATAGAAATGCACTGCTCCACAGAACTCTACTATTTAGTTAGTTATGTGGTTGCCCCATGATCTCTTGTTCTCTCTCCTTCCCTTCTTCCACAGTATTGATAGAGGAACTCCACGATATAATACGGAAGCCTAAATACCACCCCAAAGGTCTGAGAAATCCCTATTCTTATTTGCTTTGTATATGAAAGAGGCTGAATATTGGGAATATTGATGGCCAATGCTACTTTCCCATTCCTGTCCTATGTTGCGATCAATTGCCCTGTGTTCTTGACTTAAGTAACATCTCCTGTGCCTCTCTCTTCCTCATGGAGCTTAGAAGCAGCACCTCACATGTTGGAGGGACTCAGTTACTATTTCAAACTCAAATAAATGAGTTTCTATCAGTCCTTTATTCTCTACTGTCTTGTATTGCTCAACATAGCATAAAGGAAAGACTTGGAATTGAAGTCAGAGAAATCCTGACTCTGCAACTTGCCACCTATGTTTCCCTGGAAGAATCACTTAATTCTTTTAGACCTTAATTTCCTCGTCTGAAAAATGGGGGTGTTGGGATGAATGGATGAAAGAATGAAAAAAAAAGCATACAGTAAGTACTTACCATGTCCTAGCCACTGAGCTAAATGCTGAGTATACTCTCTCTCACTCTCTCTCTCTCTCTCTCTCTCTCTCTCTCTCTCTCTCTCTCTCTCTCTCTCTCTCTATCTATCTATCTATTTATCTATCTACCTTAAATAGAGTGAAATAGTCCTTGCCTTTAAGGAACTGAACATTCTAATAAAAGTTCTTTATCCTAACAAAACAACACATTTAATCAAGTGGTGGCAAAGGAAGGGAATTTTGTTGTGGAGAAATGGAAAGGAGGGGAGAGGTCCATGTGATGAGGAGCAGGTCAATAGTGGTGGGCAGATGGTCAGCTGGACTCTAAAGTCTCTTTATCTAAATGTGTCTTTCCATGTGTAGAAATCCTATTTATTCCAAGACTGAGAGTATTCTTTTGATAAGTGAGCCTATATCCTACCCCACCTGTTCGTTCGTTTGTTTGTTTTCATTTGGAGCCCTCCACAGAGCCTAGCCAAGTTTGAGGGACATATAGTGGAGGAACTGAATGACTACATATTGAATTGAATTGAAAGTGTTAATTTTGCTGTTTTAATTTAGCCTGTTCTGCAATATATTCATTCTGGCAATGACAACCTGTTCTTAAGCCAATTAAAAACAAAACATATCACAGGGGAGTCATAGGAGCTGAAAGAGCCCTCCCATCCATCAGTTTCCCACATTTTGTACAATAGTTTCAAATGCCCATTTTTTCCCCAAGAAGTCTTTTTACATATAATTTTTTATTTCACATGAGGGCATTGGGTGTGGTGTTTTAAAGTATCCTAACTATTAACTGGGGATATTCCTAATCCTCCTTAATAAAGGTTTATATTGTGATTCTAACTTCACATTTGTACTCACTGGCATGTGTGTATTTGTCCTTTGTTGCTGAAGACCACGCCATCAGAGAAATGATGACATGACTTTGCACTTGACTTTGTTTTGAGCGAGGGAGGGCTGTGCAGGTCACCAGCCTCACTTCTCCTCCAGAGCCATCTGGATCCAGTGACCAGAGCCCACTTAAAGGGATTTCCCACTTAAATGATTCATATCCAAGCTAGGCATCCCAGGCTCCTTGAGACTCAAAGCTTCTTGGTTACATTTCTCAGAAATTAGTACTGACAGTAATCACAAGAAGGATCTTTTATTGATGCTTAGCTCTAAGTTGGTCAGGAATATAAGCTGGAATTTCCCAGAAAGAATTTACTAAGGCTATGAAAAACACAGGAACCAGCCCTCCTGGAGAGGGAAACAAAGGTATGAAAAACAAAATGAGTGCATTGAGAAGAAAGAGATTAAAATCATGGAGTTTTTAAAAGAAAATAAAGTGGAAACTGGTTTATCCAACATTCTGTTAAGTAGTCCTTCCAAGAGTCCCAGTTTGTGTTTGATATTCATGAGGATGACTCCTGAGGCACTGGAAAATCTTGAAATGCTCTCTGAATCATCACAAAAAGCATATAATTATGTCTAGTATTGTTCAGAGCTATATTTTCGTATATTCTAATGTTTTTAAAGTTGGAAACCCATGTGACTAATCAGGACATCCTGTGTCTTGTAGGGAATCACAAAATTGCTGCATCACCGAGTAGAAGGGTCCTTAGAGGCCACTGAGTCAAACCTATATCTGAATACGAATCCCTTTGACCGTATCCTCAACAGGTATATAGCTGGTGAGAAATAGATCCCTATCTCCTGAGGTGACACATCCTCTCTTTGGAAGGCTCTAATTATTAAGAAGTTTTTCCTTACATCAAACTAAAACCTATTTCTCTGTAAGTTCCACCTGTTTTCTCTAACTTGGATCATTTGGGCTCAAATGGAAGAAGCCCAGTCCCTCTGCTATAGCACCACCATTCAAATACTGGAAGACAGCCATCATGTCCTTTGAGAGTCTTCTCCAGGCTAAACCTACCCATTTCCTTCAATTGATCCTCATGACAGTCTCAAGTGCTTCAACTTCCTTGTCTCTGTCTCACTCTCTTCTGGATGCAGTCCATTTTTTCTATAACATTCCTAAGTATGGTATTTACTCCAAATAAGCCAATCAGGGCAGACTAGAGTATTTCTCTTAATGTGACCTATGAATCTAACATTTTTTTCTTACCATATACCACTGTTTATTTACATAAAGCTTTCAATCCACAGATACTTTAAATAGTCACACTTCCAATATCTTATATTTACTTTGTGTGAAATTTACTTTTTACTTATCTTATGTTTACATTTATTTTTTATGAAATTATCTTTTTCCTTGCCATTAGACTTGGGCTGAAACTAAGTCCACTTATTCATTTCTCTAAGAAGAATGCTTGAAATAGCCTTTCATTTAGCTCTAACTTCTTTATGTCTTCTGCTTTAATTTCTATAAAAATTTCAATAAATATGTTTCGTTTTCTCTAAGAATATGTAAACTTGTTTGTCATTAGACAAAGATCAGAGTTAGAGTACCAGATGTTCAACTGATGTTAATAGATAATCTAAAAATTACTGTGATTACTGAAATGACCGTGATTCTAATTGCCCTTTCTCTTACTTTCCACTTGTTGTTCTTGCTTGTCCTTCATTCTTGATAAGTACCATGACTTCAGGAAGGTGATGTCATGACTTGCAATTGAATTGGATTTAAATGAGGCAGGGTTGTGCTACGTCCTCAGCCTCACTGTGTCCTCCAGAGCCATCTGAGTCCAGTGGCGAGATATAGATCAGTATGACTGGAGACGGCCAGGGATGCAATGGAAGACTTTGGTCTTTTTAAGCTAAAGTCTTTCCCAGGTCTCAGTTTGTCTGAGGCAATGCCCATTCGGTGATTAAGACTAGGCAAGAATAAATGAGGCAAAGAATAACCTTTTTTACCTAGTTAAAAAAATAATCTGGGAGAGGAAGACCTTCAGGATTTCTGGCCAAAAGAGAAACAATTGCTATTTACACTCACTCTGAGCCATGAGAGCCTAAACAACGACCAAATGAGGCTTGGGCTGAGACTTATTGTTCTCAAATCAATGAGAGCTAGATTAATCTGGGTTTAAGGTTAGTCCTTAACTAGGCTATAAACTCCAAGGTATCTTTCTAGGTTTCAGTGGTCAGAATTTACATTGCTTTGGGCAGAGCACCCTTAGGTAAGGATATGATATCCTATATGGACAGAGGGAAAGAAGAGAGAGAGAGGGGGAGGGAGGGAAGAAAGGAATTAGGGAGGGAAGGAAGGAGGGAAGGATAAAAGGAGTTTCTCTACTACAGTAAAAATGAAAGATGGCTGCACTAGTTTAATGGTCATTTTGTCTATTTCATGCTCAAACAAATTTATCAGGGAACACCTTACTAGTGATGAGCATTTTTGAAATGATTAAATCTGGTGCTTTGATAGCAGACACATGGTCCATTGCAAGAACCATAATTGGATCTTTTCAGCTTGATACATTTAGCCAGAGCATACACTGTACTCCATAGTCTTTGAGAACACAGTGTTACTTCCAAACTATAATGAGTCACGGAGGTGATACTTTTGTATACCTTAGAGAAAAAATGCCTCAGTGTTTTGGGCCTCAAGTTTTCTCATCTACAAAAAACCAGGTTTGGACTAAACAACCTCTAGAATGTCTTTCCAAGTCTGAAATCTCACAAGAGTCTATGACATCAAATTTCATAATGGAAGTCAATGTTGATTTATGAAAATTTGCTTTATAGACATCTTTTCAGTAATAATTCTTCTGTTAGGTGAGTCACACTTGTACCCAAAACAGTGCCATGCATTCATTATGTGTTTTCCTTATTCATCTGCTGATTTCCTAATTTTCTTCTCAGCTACGTTTTTTTTTTAAAGAAGACATTTAAAGAGCAATCAAGGATTCTTCTATTTCGATCAGCAGTTGACTCCAAACTCCTTGGATGCTTGAAACATGTAGGAAAAAAGGTAATTCTAGCTATCTAGTTCTTTATAATTTTGCTGTAAAGAACAACCATCACATCATGAATATCCTTTCTTCTGATCAAGTTCTGTCTTGGACTTTCATTTGTATCAAGCTCAAGTTTAAAGTGACATTTTAGTTAAATGTGGTAGAATTTTAGAAATAAAGTGCATGAAAGAAAGGAATTCTGGAAACATTTTGCCTAGAATGCTGTACAGTGAATTTTTCTTGCATTTACCTTAAGTACATGTTAAACTCAAATACTATATAGATATAACATCTAAATTCTCAACTTTTCTTACACTGAGTATACAATACTATTTCAGATGAGGAAAAAAACTGTTCTTTTTAAGGTGAATTACTCCAGCTTATATGCTCATTTTGCTGATCTCACAAATGCACCCTCTTGAGAGGATTCTTCCCGTGGGCATCCACATATAGGAGTATACTGATAAATGTTTAACAACCAGCTCTCTTTTTTTTTTCCAAAAAGGAAGCAATGACATATTTAGTTTCATCTACATTATTACTATTTTCCTCTATCACTTTTTTAACTGTAGACAGTTAATAGGACAATACATCATGATGTGTAATGTTTGCCAATTTCTGAGGTATAAATGTTTGCACTGGAAATTTAACAATTGATTTTCTTGAGTTTGCATAGACTGGTTCAAGCACATCCCTGCCAACATACCTCTGTGTCCCTAGACTTTTGTCTAGGGTACGGTGTGGTCAGGTATTCAGAGCTGGGCATCATACTGGATGAGAAAGGTAATTGCTTCAACTTTTCTTCATTTATCTCTTTCATTCTTAAACTATGAAATGTCTTCCTTTTAAAAATTTTTGGAAAATCTCCGTTAAAGTGCCTGTCAGATAATGTTTTAAGGTGGCAAAATTTGTATTCTTCCAGAAAGTTTCTTATTATATGTACTAATGTCTGTAGCAGGAAAGAACTGCTAACAAATCCGTGAATTAATTTCCTATTTTTTATTAGTATAGTAGATATAGAAAGATAGTGGGGATGGGACATAGAGCACCGGACTTGAAAGCAAAAAGACTTGGGTTGAAATCCTGCCTCAGACACTGACTGGCTGTGTGATCCTGAGCAAGTCAATTAACCACTGTGTGCCTCACTTTCCTCAACGGTAAAATGGGGCTAATAATAGTATCTAAATTGCAGAGTTGTTGTACAGAGCAAATCAGAATGTACATAAATGGCAAATATAAAGGTGACATATATTTATACATACATACATACACATATATGTATATAAAATGATGATGATGATGGTAGTGGTGGTGGCAGTGGTGCCAATGCAACTTTTATAAGTAAGGAGAAAAAAGATGATTTCACAAAGTTATTGAAAGATGTGTGAACTGATGTGAAGGGAAGTAAGCCAGATCAATTATTAATATTATAATATTAATATCAAAACAAAGACCTTTGAAGCCTTGTATAATCTGATAAAGAATGACATGAGCAGACCAGGAGAACAATGTATACAATTATAACATTGTACATACAAACAACTTTGAAAGTTGTAAGAACTATGATCAATGGCAATGACCATCCATGAATACAGATGACCCGTAATGAAGGATACTATTGACCTTCTGCCTGGGAGGTGATGAATCCAGGGCAGAGAATGAGACATGTAGTTTTTGTACATGGCCAGTGAAGGACTATGCTTTGCTAGACTATGGATATTTGTTATAAAGAATTTGTTTCCCTTTTTTTTTAAATGGGGTAGGTGATAGGCAGGAGAGAAAATAGATTTCTGTTCAAAAATAAAACTTTAACCAAAATATAATTAAAAGTCTAAAGGAGATACAGTTTTGTCAATGGAAACAATGGGGATGAGGATATATTATCATCTGCCTCACTGTCATAATCTAAAGACTAGTGGTTCTTTCCATTTGCCCCATAATACTTAACACACTGTTTGACACATAGTAAATGTTCAATAAATGGTGTTTTGTTTATTCATTCAAATGCTCAAATAGATCTCTGATTTCATCAACTTTGGAGTTCCCTTTAACAATGAACACAATCATGCTTGCTCATTACATGTAATCAATCCATGTTCTTCCAAAACTTCATTACAGGAAGTCTACTCAATGTGCTAGAAGCCTTCCTAGTCATCTCCCAATATCGCAACGGTGCCAGTGCAGCACTCAAACTGTCCATCTTGCTCTTGCCACATGACCAAACCATCTTTCCTTTCTGTTATAAAATTCTTGCTGGTATTCTTTTCTCACTCTTTTTCCGTATTTCTCTCTTTCCATATACATATACATACATATACATATATATGCATACTCAGCTACAAATCCATTTACTATGTGCTCTTTTCAATGCTCATCGTTAGTTCTTCAGAAACAGTGGTGTTTCAAGGTCTCCTTGTCATCTAGCAACACCAGTGAAAGTTTGCATTGAAAGAGAGACCTTTGCTATTATGGGAAGCTTAGGGTCAATAAAAGTGTTTTATAATTCCCTAGAAGCAATGCAGCACACTTTTCTTCTTTTCAATTCTGGGCCCAGCTCATTATCCATTTGTATTGCCAGTACCAGATATAAGTCCTATTGCATAAGCTCTATAAGGTAGACATCCATTCAAATGCATAGACAGTCTTTATCCATTTGGTTTCCTGTGTGGAAGGACATACCAAACTCATATGTTACCAATCTCTTCCAGGAGGTTTTGCATTTTCACAAAACTTCTCCAATTCTTCATCTTTATGTAGAGATGACCCTGGTCTCTCCCAGTCTATGCCAGCCAATCTCAAGCTCTGGCAAGTTCTCCCATGCTAGAAAGTCTTTGACTATAGCTCTGGGATCATACTGAGTCTATTTTCTGAGGACTAGCCTGGCTAATCACAAAGAAGTCTATGACCAGGAGACTGACCGTCTGGTGAGAAAATGCTTTTTGGCCAAGGAAAGCCATGTGGTCATTTACTATTATTAATATAGTAAAGAGTACTCATTTGTGAAAAATCAGTCCAACATTTTGTTTCTCTCTAATTCCTCTTACATATGACACCTAGTCAAATATATGAAGATAGCTCTCCTATCCCACCTATGTTCCTTTTCTCCAGGATAACCATTTTCAGATCTATGAACAAGTCATTATATGGCGTGATCTCAAGACCTTTCCCTAATCCTATTGCCTTCTGCTGAACACTCTCCAGTTGATCAATTTCCTTCCTAAAATGTGACATCTGGACACAGTGTTCCAGATGGGTTCTGATTATGGCAGAATATAATGGGATGCATAATTCTATTTAGATTTAACTCTTCTGACTGCCATGCCATATTGTTGACTCATATTGAGGCCCCTAAAAACCTCTGAGAACCCAAATATTTATCCCCAACATAATGTGAATAACTGCCAGTAACAGGCTGTGTCTTAACGTCAAGGTCAACTTTGGTCTGGTACCTTGTTCTGCTATGCCGTCTTTGATCAATGGTTGAATCTTGGCTTCTATCACCTGCTCCTGACTACTGGCTGGCTTCAACTACTGCTCTATCTTGACTTTGACCTCATTGTACTCTAAGCCTAGATTCTTGCAATTTGCTTCTGCCCTTCCTGCCATACTTTGCCTTACTTTTCCATGCTTGGTGCCCTCCATATGAAGTTCAAATGTAATATTGCTTAACTCAGACTGTTAGGTTCACTCAGTCTTTTTCTTTCTTTCTTTCCTCCCTTCCTCCCTCCATTCCTTCCTTCCTTCTTTCCTTCCTTCCTTCTTTCCTTCCTTCCTTCCTTCCTTCCTTCCTTCCTTCCTTCCTTCCTTCCTTCCTTCCTTCCTTCCTTCTTTCCTTCCTTCCTTCCTTCCTCCCTCCCCCCCTCCCTCTCCCCTTCTTTCCTTCCTTTTAAATTAGTACCAGAAACAATAATGGCAACAAAATAAAATATTCTTGCAGCACAAATGCATAATGATTTTGGTTTTCAGGGCTAAACCTACCAAAATTGTAAAACAAACAAATTCTGCCTTTAATCCCCTCTTCCTCCTCCTTGCTATTCCTACCTTCTATATTGAGATTTATTCAAAGTCTATATAAAGTCTTTTCTCCTCTGGTTGAGAATCCCTTCTCCCCTTTCCCATTATCCCTCACCTTTCCCCATAGGCATCCATCTCAGCTGTTCCTTAGCCCAAGGACCTGATTCCTTTGGTCTAGCATCCTTACAATATACTCTTGCTATCCAGAACTTGTTCTTTTCCATGTTAAATGTACTTGTTATGGATCTCAACAGCTCAGGTCTGGCCCTCTGTGCTTCTGGCACATCACCTGGTTCAGCAGATAAACAAATCCATGCCACTGTGCTCTTGGGAGAGAATTGCTCCCAGGTAAAATATTTGTACTGTAAATGCACAAATTAAAATGTGTATTTTAACAATGGCCTTCTGAGGGTAATGCCCTCCCAAGCCCAGTGGTCTCAAATTCAAATTTCTAACAAAAAAACTTGATATGAATCATGTATTAGATTAATTTGGTTCAATCAAAAAAATCCATGAAATATCAATTGTATATAAGGCATATCATTAGCCACTGGGAATGCAAACATAGAAAATGAAATAGTTCCTGCCCTTAAGGAGGCTTATTCTACTGGGGGATATAACACACATACTTAGTATGTATACAACAGTACAAAACAATTTCAAGAGGGAGATAGCATTAATAACTGGGATGGGGAGGGGGTATCTGAAAAGGTCCTGCATAGGAGAGCCTGAATACTTCTTGGAAGGAAGTTGGGTATCCTGATAAGGAAGGAATACCTATGGGAGGACCACCTATACAAATGGGATGTTTTACAGGGAGTCACTAATTGACCAGAGCCAGTTTGGTGAAAACAGAGAATCAGAAAAATGGGATTAGTATTGTCTTTCTTTCTCATTACAAAGACTTGGCAATAGGGTTTTACATTTTCTGAACAAATGGCAGCACTAAATTCCTCATAGGTGCTTTGTGTCTTATAGACTTCTTTTGACCCCTGAATCTATTATGGATATTAAACTGGTGAATTTCTAGCCTAGTTGGATGACTATGTTTGACATTAATAACATGCTGCAAAGTTCACAAAGTAATTTATATTCAATTTATATTATCTCATGTGAGTCTCATAATAAATGTGTGAAATGGTTACTGTAGATATTATCATTCCCATTTCACAGATGAGAAAATGAAGAGAAATTAAGTGAATTGTAAATGATCATACAGCTGACCCGTGCTCTATGCAGAATTCGAATCCAGGCCTCTCCTTAGTCCCAGACCTTTGCTCTATCCATTAGGCTGGGTTCTTTACATTTTGGGGGGTCATGGACTCCTTTGGCAATCTGACAAAGCCAATGGATCCTTAGAATAATGTTTTCAAATGCATAAAATAAAATACATAACATTGCTATGAAATAAAACTAATTATATTGAAATAATAACCAAAATATTAAAAAAATGAAATCAGTTTATAGACCTTAAAAACCCTGAATTAAGTGGCCTGGCAGGCCAGTGCAGGAGACATTTCTAGAAGGATGCACACAATTCAGTGTTCTCTAGATCATACTGCATGGGAGATGGGGACTCAGGCACTTAGTTCAGTGATGACTGACTTTTTCTCCTATTAATATGCAATCTATCTTTGGCCACAGATGGCAGAGAGTCTAAAGGCACCACTTCTACCCGAGGTCTGCTTGCCTGCACTCTAGCCCTCATCTCTAGGCTTTGATAGGTAAATAAACCAGGCTTCTATGCCATGTCTTTGACCTTTTGAAACCATGCCATAGCTTTCTGCCTTTACAGCTTCCCTTGATGTTTTGTCTTTCTTAGATGGTAAGCTCCTTGAAGTCAGGGAGTGATCTTGTGTGTCTTGGTGTCACTATCCTGCCACATATTTTATGAATCTTTTATCCTCTCTCTCTCTCTCTCTCTCTCTCTCTCTCTCTCTCTCTCTCTCTCTCTCTCTCTCCCCTCCTCCTCCTCCTCTCTCATCTTCTTTCTCTGTCTCTGTCTTTGTCTCTCTGTGTGTCTCTGTCTGTCTCTCCCTCTCTCATAGAACCAGGATGAGAGGATTTACCAGAAACCTGAAGGAATCCTGACTTCAAAGACTTGCATCCAGTCCCTTCAATTCTGCTCTCTCCACCTCTCACACCTTTCCTCCCTCCAGAAAAACTGTCCCCAAATTGAATGGCAAAGCAGGAGTCTGGTCTAGGAAGACTTGGCTCCTTTGAGCTCTGCCACTGCCATTTTGAGTGGGCCACTGCTTGGGCCTTTCTAAAGGGGAGCATGAGCTGAGAGAAAGGGTGGGTTTTTCTCACTTGCAGTTCTGTGTTACTGGCTTGGTTTCAGGATGAAGTTGGCTGCTCGCTGAGGTTAACCCTGGCAGGAGGAAGTAGGGGCCTTACAGACCTCTGCAGAATGCCACATAAATGAGATGTGTGGCAGAAAGAGAGGATTCAGTGTTGGCTGGCTGTCCACATGGAAAGGGAACAAGAATTGACAGCTGCCGTGCTCCCTGCATTTATGCAAAAGAAGCACATACTCACCAATTAAATGTCCATGCCAGGTCTCCCACACTTCCCTTTTCTCCTCTGAGGAGGAGCCTGGAAGAATGAAAGAATTGTCCTGGGTTTAGCCATGAAGAAATGGGAGCAGTTCAAGACTAGGCTGAAATGCTGAGGGAGGCAACCCATTCCAATCCCCTCATTTAACAGATGAGGAAATTGAGGCCCAGGGAGATTAAACAATTTGCTCAAGGTCACTCAAGTATTAAATGTCCTGCCATATTCCTAATTTGTTATTGTTTAATTTTTTCATTTTGTTTTAGACAGCGAGATGTCATCTATGACATCCATTATGTTTCCTTCAAGCTTTCATAAATCTTAATTTTAATGTAAAACAATGTAAGAGCAATAGTACAATCACATGCACAGAATATTTTACTCCTTGGAAATATCTTGCTACTATGAACTTTGTGACATCAGATGTACAGGTATCGTACATGTTTGGTAGATGACAAGGAAAACAAAATTCAGGAAAGGTAAATATATTTATGTTAATTTCAGGTTATGTGAAAAAGCAACAGTTTGAATGCTCATATGATCAGCATAAACTCTTTCAGTACTTGGAACAAATCCACTCATGACCATTACTTAGAAATTCTACTATCAAGATGCCCATCTTGGGCAATAGCTGAACAATAGCTTGGGGAATAGCTGAACAAATTATAGTCTATTTATGGAATGGAATACTCTTGTGCTATAAGAAATGGTAAGTAGGCATATTTCCAAAAAAACCTGGAAAGACTAACATAAACTGATGCTGAATGAAGTGAGCAGAACCAGGAGAACACACAGTAACAGCAACAATGCGTGATGATCAGCTTTGAGAGACTTAGCTCTTCTCAGCAATACTATGATCTAAGACAATTCCAAGGGACTCATCATGGAAAATGCTATGGACATCCGAAGACGGAACTATGGAGTCTGAACACAAATTGAAGCATACTATTTTCTCTTTTTTTGTTATTTTTTCTTTCATGCAGCTTTTCCATTTTGTTGTAATTTTTCTTTCACAGCATGACTAATGTGGAAATATTTTTAATATGATTGTATACATATGACATATCAGATTGCTTGTCATTTTGAGGAGGGGCAGGGAAGAGAGGGAGAAAAAAATTTGGAATTCAAAATCTTATAAAAGTAAATGTTAAAAACTATCTTTCCATGTAATTAGAGAAAAAATAAAACACTAATAGGTAGAAAACAAACATATTCAACCATCAAGACAGCAACCTATCCAGACACATCGAAAAATAGTCTATCCAACACAGAGAGATCTGTGAGTGATATATGGACAACTCTTAGTTCAACTCTGAACTGAGTTCAGAACTTTGGATGCAGGTTTCCACATGTCCACTCCCGTCAATATCTGACCATATACTCAAGAAATGCAGGTTATCTTTGCCCATTACCCTCAGACAACCACTATAAGGTAAACCCTTTTATCCCTATACCCAATGTATAATGCATTCTCAAATCTAATATATCAGATTCTGCATGCTATTTCTCCTTTCCACTAAGGAAATAGAAATCAAATGAAGGGCAAAAAAATCTAACTGTAATTTTTCATATGATGGAGTTTGGGGAGAGCTGGTTTCACTTGTGGGTGGGTATTCCCATTAAGAATTTGGGACCTGCAGATGAAAAATCCTGACTCAGGGATGGAGTCCTTGTCCCTTTGGAGGTAAGGAAGTACTTTGGTGGGCAACTTGGAACAATTGGGAAAGGTATGTTTTCTTAAATAGAAGGAGAGAAGAAAGAGAGGTTACTGAACAGAGAAGAAATAGAGAATTTAGGAACACTCCCCTCTCTTTTCCAGTCATTTTTTTAGATCCCCTTTCTTGGCCTGGAAAGGTTCTGACTGCAGGCTCTAGGACTCTACTGTGCTCCTATGTTTGGTAAAATAGGAAAGCATGGCACCACTTCAGGGAGTATGACAAGTCTTACGGGGGATACCTCATGATGATTCCGGTGGCAAGTTTCAGTTTCATTGCAGTCTTTTCTCTCCCCCACCTTCTTCACTCTTACCCTCTGTCTCTTTTCTTCCTCTCATTTATTTTCACCTTTGACCATTTAGCTCCATCAAAGTATCATCCTCTTTCCTTTCTTCTCTGTCTCAGTGCTTATTTTCCGCTAAAGTAAGATCCCCAAATAGGGAGAGTAAGTGTTATTTCCTTTGGTCTATACTGGACCAGTGCTTCATTAGGAACTAGGGAGAATCATTTTACTTATTAAATATGTGATCTTACCCTCAACTACCTGTAGTAAATTCAGTCTTGAGCTCCAACCAAATAAGATTCCCAAGGCTCTGATTTGCTAGGTTTAGAAAAAAATTGCATGAAAAGCTGCATGAGTGTTCAAATAACACCATGTAAAACTAAAGTAATTTGTCTAGGGTCAATAAACAGGGAAATTGATTGTGGACATAATTAGGTTCTTGTGTGTAGGACCAGGTCCCATGTCCTTGGACTATTTAACTCATACAAAGTTCCTATGCTTTGAATGGAAAGAACATTTGACTAGAGTTACAACTCCTGGTCCTAGAGACATGAAAGGACTCACAAGGGGCTAGGAGGTTATGACTTCAAAGTCTGGCATCAGACGGCCCAATGAGAAAATCTCAATGTTTGCAACACGGCTGCTGTGTTAATATCTCCAGACCTGGCATCACTTGGAGGAAAGGAAAAGCTCCAAAGTTTCAGTCTCTAAGAGATGTGGCATGGCAAGAGTCAGGGCAACTGGATTAATCTCCTTAGGGATATAGTCATTTCCTTCCCCTTCCTTTGTTTTTCAGTTGGTATAAAGTCTCAGAATCCTTACCCATGTAACCCATAAGCTCAGCATTTCTTACTCCCATTTTTTTATCTCATGGCTTCCAATGAAATGCAGACTATGAGAACACTGGTAAGTTATCAAAAATTTGATTGTAATTCCAGGTAAGGCCTATCATTTTCAAAAGCTTATACTTTCTAGATAAACTCATGTTTTGAACTATGCCTAGAGGGTAGTGAGTCAGTAGCAAGGCATAATCCTCTAGATAAACACTCTTATTCAAGATTGCTTCAAATCTATAATAGCTGCTAAAGAGTCATGATTGTCACCTCTTTAGTATAGTCCCTTTAACATTTTGAATTACAATTTATATTAAAAAATTAAGCTACTTTAACTTAGTTTACTTTGAGCTTTTCCAGTCCTAAAAATTAGCAACAGTCTACAGAAATACCATTAGAAAGCAGCAAAACACAGGACCAGATGTGTTTAAAGCAAGATATTAAATCCATTGTCAGTTCTGGGAAATACAGAAAGAACAGTATCTGTTAGAATTATGATGGATAAATAGTTATTATTTTGAACCGAGTTATTAAGAATAGCTTTCCTTGAGTGTTAGGTAGGAATTCATTGCTTTAGATCACTAAAGTATAAATTGAAGTAACTTTCCCAAATGCCTGTTTCGAAGGAAGTAGATTTCCTTTATAAGCAAGACAGGGTGATGGAATGGCTGGAGGGCTGGCTTTAGAGTCAGGAAAAGGTTGATTGAAGTTCTGCCCCTGATACATACTAGCTGTAAGCTACCTAGCCTCTCAGTATCCAAGGGAACTCTTACGACTAAATTATAAACTGTATAGGAAAGACAACTTTGAGACACAAGAATTCTGAGTAACACAATGGTCAATCACAATTCTAGAGGACTCATGATAAAGCTGCTACCCTCCTTCTGACAGAGGTAATGGACTCAGAGTTCAGATTGAGACATATATACATACATACATAAACAGATATGTATGACTTGGTCAATGTGACCCTACATGTTTGTAACAGTGTCTTTATTTTTCTTGCATTCTCAATAAAGATGGGGGAGATGGGAGGGAGTGTAGAGAGAATATTAACTTGAAGAAAAATAAAGTTGAATTTTAAAAAAAAAAATCTCTCTATTACAGAGGAATTGCTGATCTCATTTAATGAATGGGGCTTTTACACTGAGAGTTCCCTAACCTGATGAAATCATAGCTCTTTATTTTTAGAAGTGCACTACGAATTGGAGAAAACTGGCTCAACATTTCAAAAATCAATGAAAACAACCCTAAATTGTCAAATGAAGAAGGAAGTTGAAACTTTAATATCCATCTATACCACCAGGTGTGCCTTCCTCATCACCTACTTTTAAGGGAAATTTGGACTTGGTAATTACTCCCTAGTTTGATTAGCAAGTAACATATCTTTGTTAAATTAGCAACATAAAACTAATGTGTTTGAAGTTGAGAATGTAGACAAATTAAGAAAGAAGTGTGGGGATTCAAGCAAACAGAAGCACAACTATTCCCTTTGATGTTTGAGACTTTTAAAAAAAGATAGGAGATTGTCGTTTGTGATTCATTAATAAAATTATTTATAGTTACTTTATGTTGACATCAATTTTATATCCTCCAAGATCACTCTGACCCCCATTTATGGAATCAATGAGATGTCTTTGAAATTGTCTTTCATAGTACATTCTTTCATCATGAGCTATTCTTGGCATCTACAAAGCAACTGGGTATGGAGAGTTGCCAGTAAACATTTAATTTTAAGTAGGTACCGCCATATCACTAGCTACCTGCCCAAGAGTAACTGGGAACAAAATTAAATTAAAATCAAAGACAGGAACCCAAATCTGAAACTTACAAGGCTGTTTTTTTCACTCAAATAGCCTCATGAAAATGCAAATGGCCAAATACAAGTGAATATTTTAGCAATTGAATTAATGTGAGTGGAAAATGGGTGATAATACTTCTTGAATGTGCTAAGAAGAATTTCACAGTTGGGGAGGAGTTGCATTTATAGTGGTGTGTTTATTAGATTTTTAATTAATTGAGAGGGCACAAAAGTATAATACAAAATTTTAGCACCAATTGGAAGTATTTAGTGTGTCCTGCAACTGATTATTTAAATGTTGGAAGGTAAAAAAATCTCAGTGAGAAGTTTGCACACAAACTCTTTGTTGTAATCTATCCTGATTTTCATTCATTTCTTCCCTTTCAGTCAGCTTGATTGTTTAGGAGAGTTGCAACCCTTTTGTAAACATGGAAGTTTAACAAAGGTTTTTTTTTTCCTTTTTATGATGTTTTCCCTAAGTTGTAGGGAGTAGATAGAGGAAAGAAACAAAACAACAAACCATAGGCCCAAATATATCTTCCACATCATATCAGGGGTAAGAATTTTGATGAAAAGAGATATTTTTGTTGTAGTTTTTATGTTTTGAGGGTAAGGGTATAATATTTAGGGAGATACCAGCTATAGAGGCAATTGTGGCATAGTGGGTAGAGTAGTATGTTCATAGACAGTTGGAAAGAGATGGTTTTAGATTCTTCCTCTGATGTTTAACCATGTTGACAAATCACTTTATCATTGTGTGCCTTAATCATTGTGTACCTCATCTAGGACTTGTCCACTAAGTTATACTCAAATGATGTACTTGGTAGAAGAAACTTGCGTTCATGGATCCCTAAAGGGAGACAGTCAAGTGGATTATGGTACAAACTTAACAATCAATCATACTTAGAAAACATTGGATGCCTATATAGCTAAATACTCAATTATTAGGGACCAGTTCTAATATCAGAATTATCTAGGCTTTTTTTAAATTTTGTTCCTCCTCACCAATCCAGTGACTAGTTTTCTTCTAATTAAAAGATCCATCAGAGGGTGGTAGAGATAAGAGATATAAGACAAGCTCTAATTTAAAGGAAACTTTTGTTTGGGAAAAAGGCAAATGTTGGTTAAATGTACTTTGTGTTTTCTGTGCTTTCCATTTATCCAAGGAGTCATTTTTCTTCAACCACCACAAAAAATGAGCAGTTGACAATAGACACCATCGATAAGGACCAGCTTAAATGCCTTGACAACTCCTGCCCTGATCTGCCAAGATGGAAGTAACTTCTCATCAAAGTCCTTCATGCCCCTCTCAGGAACTTGGTACATTCTAATTTGTGCTATATTAAGATACATATGTTATGACCCCTTACTATATTATAATTTATGATGGATGGGGCTAATGTATTTATTTCTCATCTTTGTATTTCCCCCAGCATGAAATGGAACAGATTTAGAACTGGGAAGACCTGTAGTCATCCCACCTCTGACACATCCTGGCTTCGTGACCACTGGAAAGTGACTGAATTGTGCTGAGACTTAGACAATTTTCTAAACTCTAAATTACAGATGGTGTATAATATGGATTGGGGAAAGATCTTCCCAAACCACACAACCAAAATCACAGGTAGTGATGCATTGATTTCTTTAAATACAATATAACTTTTAAGTGCTAAGATGAAGGGTAAAATAGAACTAGGAAATGCAAAAAGCAAACAACAAAAATGGGGGTTGGGAAGGTCATTTGTAAAAAAGAAAAAAAGGGATAAAAATCTATAGTTCTTTAAGAGAATGCAAGAATAATGAATAGGAGTCAGATGATACTTTTAAAGTGAGATGTCCATTCCCCCTCAAACTCTATCTAGGTATATACCTACCTTTACCCTCCATGAATGCATGCCTTATGCATAGGGTGTTCCAAAAGTCCTAGTGCAATTTTAAGACAGTAAAGTTTAAATTTTCACTAAGACTTTTGGGACACCCTGTAGAATTTAAATTCTTCCCAGACCCTAGGCCTAGGGTTAATGTTTTTATTCTACTTAGAATAACCTAGGTTCGTATAGCTTATTGTGGGGTCAAAGTATCTTTTACTGGAGTGGGATATATGGTAATGGTTGGGATATATGTGAATTTTGGTAGACAAATTTAAGAGCACAAAAGAAAAGAGTTTAGAATAAAATTTTATTTAAAGAAGAGGTCCCAAAGACTAAATGTCATCTGATTTCAGTTTTATTACAACCAGAGAAATTTTAATTTTTGACCTAATCCTAGAAAGAAACGCTAGAGTGTCTGACTTTCTCTTTCTGTCTCTCTCCCCCTCCCCCACAGACGATATATATATATATATATATATATATATATATATAAACATACATACATATATATATAAATGTCTGTGCATATGTGTATATAGAATGGTTTGATTTGTGATCTTATTAGCATAAGATTCTCTTGGTATAGAAATTCTACCACTGAATATTGGCACCTACATTACAAAATTTAGAATATGTAAGAGTTGATTGGAGCAGACAGAGGTTAAATGACTTGCCCATGATAACACAACCACTGTTTATCAGAATCAGATTTTCCTGTCTCCCAAGTGGTCTATCTATACACTACAGAAGAGATGACAAATTTAACAGCAGCTTGCAACACCTCCTCCCCCATCCCTGAAAACAGAACCAGATTAAAGTACAATTTGGAAATGTTTATCAAAATCAGTAGAAATACAATACAACCTAGATAATGCTAACTTGTAGTTATCTAAGTCAAGATGGCTTCCTGCAAGGATCTGTTCCTGACTGAGTTTGATACCATTGGACTATACTATGCTGCCCTTCATTAAAATTGATCATAGCAAAGATTAATGAATGAAATAATTTCTTAATTCTTAATTTCACATGAGCTTCCTTCCACTTTATATACAAGTAGATTGTTTCATATTGTAATATAAGAATAAGGCATAGTACGAGTCAGCAGTTTTTAAAAGCATAGGTGATCCACTGTTTCTTGGACAATCCTGAGTCAACTTTGGGGCTTTTTTGTTGAGTATGCTCTTAAATTCCTCCAAAGGCAGAAAATTGAGCATGGCATGTTAAGAGTCCTGAGGTTTGTTATGGTAGAAAGGACAGATTTATGCAGTTACTTCATATCTGCACTGCTCTGGGCCCTAAGCAAGTCATAATTAAGAAAGTCAGTAAAATCAATCTCTATATATTAAAAGGAAATTATTTTCCAGCAAAGATGATCAACAGTTATGTAAACAGATAAGCTATAAAGTTTAAAAGAAATATAGCAAACATTGCTATTTCTCAACTAATATACTAAAATCAGTTGTTTCTGTCCTGAGTTAAGAGATAGAACTTTTTTCTTTTTTTGTGGTTGAAGAAAGTGTTTTCCTATCTGACCCAGGCAATTCTTTGAGCTGCTTATGGGCCTAGTCCTACTACAGACTGGCTCAGGATCTTTTTTGGGCTGGTTCCCCTTCTTAGGCATCCTGGTAGCCCAATGGCTCACCATTTTAATGCAGAACTTAGTGCAGATGCTCAGTTGGCAAAGCATAGCTTAGCACAGAACTCTTGGGCTTAAGAGATTCACCCTCCTCTGCCCCCCTGGTAACTGGAATTATAGCCATGCACCATCATGATGGCATGGTAGAACTCAAAACTGGAATTTTCATTCATGAGATGATCACCTTTCCTTTTGCTTTTTGCATTTTTTGTACGTCTTCCTGTCGAGCTGTTTTCTTCTCGATCTATCAGATCAAGAATGAATATCTGCCCTGGAGTCTTTTGGTGGTTCATAAGAATATTCCTGAGACACCCACTTGTTTATAACATGATAATTTTATCCTCTAAAAAAAATCTGGCCTAAATTAATTATTCCTGATATTTAAGAAAAGCCGGACATTATCCACTTCATAGTATCATAGTGTGTTTTCCCATAAATTCTGGCAATTTCTTTTCTTTCTCTTTAGTAGCAAGAGGAACTACATATCTCGGATGGCCTGCAGATTCTCTCTGCTCTGTCCAAGTGATTTGTTGTCCAAAAAGTTTTGGGAACTACCACTTGAGAGAGTGCACAGCTCATCATCGACATTTAGGGGGAGTTTGTCAGGGATAAGAAATGGCTAATTAAATCAAGTTGAAAACCCAGTTCTAACCTTGCAAATAAAAAAAGTCTACTAAGTTGGTTTAATTGAACTTGAAGTATCTGCTCTGACAAGTACGACTATCAAATGGAATAATTCAAATGATTTGGAATGCAGTGTGACCCCTTTGTAATTGTAGGGGAACAGAGCTAATTCTGTTAACAAACCTGGGCTTTTTCTGTCTGGAGTAATGTTCAGCATGATTTCATTGTATGTACAGCTATGCGCTAGTGTATTATATTCTAACAGGACCCTTGGGTGCCTCATTCTTTTCCTGAGTATGTTTATTCTTTATGGATTCATACTGTGATCCAGAAGGATCGGTATGTTATCCTTGAAAATGAGGCAAACAACTGTGAGAATCCTAGGGGAGGATAGGCCCTTTTGGGGGCCTGCTCACACAGCTGCTTCCAGGAAAGGCTGGCTCTCAGTTAGATAGTTCTCAATCCTATTTTTAAAGCTCACCTATGTGGCTGATTATTTACTTCTTCTATCCTCATAGGTAATGAAAAATAACAGGTCCCCCTTCCCCTTAGAGTAACCCTTCATATACTTGAAGACACTAAAATCTCTCTTGAGTCTGTACTTCTTCAGACAAAATCATTCTAACTGCTCCAGCCAGTCCTCGTAGGTCCCATTTTTCAATCCTGAACTAATGTGACTTGTTCTCTTCTGGACCCTTTCCAGTTGTTCCACATTCCTCTTAAAATATAGTCTCAAATTAAATATCTTAGCATATGCTGGATGGATTAAAACTATAAGCCGATACAAATTTATTTCCCTAGCCAACTCATAAAGCGAAGGTCCCTATTACATTACAGGTGAATTATATTAGTGAAAGGAGAAAAACCAGGTGAGTAATTTATTATTCAGCTCAACCGACTACTTTATCTTGATTCGATGGTCTTGCCAATAAAGAAGGAACACTACTGAAATAAGCAAGTTTCCCCTGGCTAAAAATGCCTTCCAAAGTGGTCTGGGAAGATAATAGGTCGCAAAAAATAATTGTAAGGAACGGCCATAGCTGTTTTTGTTTTAGCCCTAATTAAATAGCTTTACTCCTCTTTGATCATGGCTCTGCAAAAGAAAAGATTGATCATGGAGCTATTGTGACCCACTCCCTTGAGATGGAAAAGATGCAAATTTTGAAAATTAAATCAGGAATATCAAGTGGGGAAGATGCACACCCTTATGCTGGACATTGGGCATCACAAAGGTAATTTTATGGTGTTTCAGGGAGAGATTAGTACCAAAGGAATGAAAACCTTAAAAAAACAAGGTTTATAGCACTATTTATTTGTTTGGTTGGTTTTTGGTTTTGTAGCAAAGTAGTAAGATGAAGACAAATTCTTGCATATAGAGAGGCCACTAATGGGAAATTCTGCATGGATATTATTAGGATGGAGTGACTGAGATTTTTAAATTACTAACATGGAATATGTGGAAGGGAGGGACATGCCCTTGGCTTTTTCCCTTCTGGACCTAGTCCTGGGCTGCCATCCTCAGGAGTATGTCCCATTGAGATCTTTTTCCCAGTGCCATTTCTTGCTGTCATGAATGGTTTTAAAGAAAGCCACCCAGGGGCCTCCAAGGTGAAGATTAACAGGTATTGGTGCAAGTAGAATCCTCAGATCTTCCTGCATGGCTGGTGAATTTTCCCTGACCAGGTTCCACTCTGTTTCCTCTCTTGCCAGTAGCCTCTCCTTCTCACATGGCATCTCTGTTTCCCCACCACAGAGGGCAAGTCAAGGTCTTTCTCTTCCCATGGATTCTAATATCCCAGCATGTAAGGTATCTCCCTCGATCTATTTGGCCCCTCTTTCCCTCAAATAAATCTGCCCCAGGTGCCAAAATTCCATTTACAGTGTTGGATCAATGCTCTGATACATTATTGTAATGCTGACCTAGGTCCATTCTATGGTACTACCTTACAGGCATCATTGCTTTATGTTAAGGTGTTGGGGGAAGGGTTGTGGTGGTGGTATTTTAATAGCTAGTTCCTTTGAACAAGATCCAAAATTATGTGTCAAAATTTATGCTGTAGTTGTCAGAGAGGGGTCCATTTTATTCAAATGAAGACCTTAATAGCATGAAACACTTCCTATTCTCCTTTAATTATGAATGCCCTTTAGCAGAAGTGATTTTAATATTTCTCTCAAGACTTAACTTTTGACCTAAAGCTTTTTTCAAATGCCTGAAACAAAGTACCCTAACCTTTATGCCATGCCTTGTCCTGTGTTATATTATGGATCACTCTGAAAGAACATGAACAGTGTTGCTTCATGGCATCCATCAAAGAGACAGAAATGCAACCAGCAAGCACACAGGAGGAATAGAACCCAGGGGCTGGATCTGTAATTTCACCAGCTTAGGGAATTCCCTGGTGAGAGAATTTCCTCCAGCAATGGAGGTCATCACCTTCCCTTCAACTTAAGTTTTGAAGAGTTGCCTAGCCTAAAGTTCTGAAGAAGTAACTTGCTCAGGGCCACACAGTCCGAATCAGAGCCAGGACTGGAATACAGATATTCTTAGGAGGTAGGTTATAGGAGGATATTATATCAGTGCAAGCCTTCCCCATAACCCCACCAACAACTGATATGGGAGACCACAACATGGAAAACTATCAATTCTCCTTTGCTCCCCCAGGTGGAAAGAATCATTTCACCCCTTTGCTGATTTTGATTTTTGGGTGGGATGCAAAGATGAGCCAGCCACATCTCCATAGAAAAGCAACCAGTGGAACTCAAGGCTCTAGTCTGGATAGGCGTGCATGGTGGGAAGGCATTGACAGTGCTTTGCTCTAACCCCTTGGTAAAAACTAGTATAGGATGGTCTTACCATTTTTGCAGACAGGACAACATTGTTCTGGTTCATAGACTGGGTTGACACACTCAGGAACTGCGCAGTCTGCTACAACACAGTGCACTTCGTTGCTGGGCTCACAGCGACACCATTCACATGGAGAGGGCTAGGAACAAATCTAAAATTAGCCCCTTTTCTCCTGTAGCTGAAACATTTGCACATTCACATCTTGTCAAAAAGACAAAACATCAGGGTTTGTATTGACTTGACAACATTCATTCATTTCACCCTTTCCACCACCATTCACTGTGCTTGGACAGTCCTTTGCTGGCCAAACCTCAACCTGGTCTCATCAAAGGCAGCATGGTATAATGGATAGAGTGCGAGACATGGAGTCAGGAGAGATCTGGTTTCAAATCCTGTTAGTTATGTGGCCCTAAGCAATCCACCTATACTTTCTTGACCTCAGTATCTCATTTGTGAAAATGAGAGGACTGGACTCAATCATCTCTAAAGTTTCTTTAGGATCTGATCTTTGCCTTTGACTGCTCTTGTGTTCATTTTCCTTCTTTTACAAGATGACTATCAGGGCACCTTGTCTGGATTCCACTGGCAGAAGAGTTGTTTACCTTGTTCTTACCACCCACCTTGTTCTACTAAGTAGGCAGGGTATGCCAGTGTAACTTCAATCCAAACCGATCTAACAGCCATTTATTAATGTGTAAACTCACTATGTGTAAAGCACTGGGCTAGGCTCTTGGGATCTGAAGATAGAATTAATACCAGTTCCTGCTCATGAGTTTATGTTCTGCAATTTGGGATTCAACCTGTCAACCAACAAGTAAATGTGTGATAATCTGAGGAGGATGAGAACCCTAAAAAACTAGAAAGAGCAAAAGTTTCCCATAAGAGGAGACACATGAACCAGGCCTTGGAGAAAATCAGGTGTATTTACAGGCCCAGGTGAGGAAGGAGGGCATTTCCGGAAAAGCTTACTTTTGAGGAGGATTCTCCTCATTTTATACCTAGAGAAAGAGTAGATAGATTACAAAGAAACAAGATGGTTTTATTAAGGAGATAGACTTGTCTTCACACACAGAAATTTTAGCAGATTGCTACACACTAAAGAACGTTTTCCCCCACGTGAATTTTAGAGCAGATTGAATTTTGAATTTGAATATCTTACTATAACTTCTTTAAAGATTTAGTGAATTTCTTTCATCTTGCCTTCTTGCCTTTATGAAGGAACTAAAATGTATTGATTAAAAAGAGTACTGGTCAAGAGCCAAGAAATGTAAAATATATCATGACAAACTTGAGAAGTTATGAATTCAAATAAAAAAAAAGATTACCTAGGAATCATTGTTCTTTTTACAAACCTTTGAATAGCTGACTTCAGAATTTGGAGTTTTCCTCCTAGAACTTTCAATACTACTGATATGTAAAGTAGTGCCCAAACTGGGTCCTTATCTTCCTGCTGTATGTCTTGGCATTATTATTTGGGGGCTACCATACCCACAGGGAATTGTGACTACAGCCCTTGGTAGTGTCAGAGCTTTTGAGTTCACCTTTAAGAAGAAGCTGTATATTTCTCAAATCAGGACATTCAGTCTGTAGGAAATTTATTCCCACTCTCCACTACGTTAATTAAAACCCTCTCTCTTTGTCTCAGGGGCTACTGTCTGTAAGCGATCCCCATCACCTCTCGTTTACCTGTGGCTCAGCCAATTTAGATAACATGGGCTCTGCCTCTCCTTAAGTGAGAGATGGCTAGGTGGGAGGGAAAGAGAGGGAAGAATCTTTCCATTTAATTATCTTCCTTTATTCGTTGCAACTTTGATTTCTGTTTGAAGTGTTATAGCCTACATTTCATTTGTGGGCTTTATTTTATTAAAAACATGAGAGAACAAAACAGCAGTATCACAGCAAACAGAGAGGATTAGACACAGAATCAGTGGGAGAAAATATAGCTTTCCCTCCCCCCCATTTGATCAATAAGTTTATTGAACAGTACTGGTAAGCCCTATGATGTATGTTGATTTTTATCTACATGCCTCAGAGGAGTCTACTTCATTTCTCTGATGGATTTGGATTTTCTGATGCACCACTAATGTATAATTTACAAACAACATACAGGCTTAAGGACTCTAGATCATCAACCACAGGGGGAAAACAACTCCAAAAGAAAAAATAAAAGGAGGCATCCCGGAGTGTTCTGCCTTACTTCTAATAATTGGCATAAGGAAAAATCCTGACCCTTCCCCATCCCTCCCAACAATTCAGAAAGGTTTCACTTTTCCTTTTTCTTTTTCTTTAAATAAAAAATAAGCTCATCTCTATTCCCTCTTCCACCCCTTGGAATGACACCTTAATCTGCCCTGCCTACAGTGAGAGTGAAAAAATGTACCAGAATCACTGAATTATAGAATTTTAGAGCTAGAAGAGACCTTAATATCCATCTAACCCAAGAAGAACAAATCCTTCTAACATATAGAGCGTCTCAAATGTCTTTGTGCTATGGTTTTGGGGATGCCTTGTATACCTGACAAAGCATTATCCAATCCCCTCTAATAATGGCAAGCCCATTACCTCTCAAACTGGCCCATTCCACCTTTTGACAGCTCTAAGAGGAAGTTACCTCCAGTCAAGTTTGCCTCTTTCTAACTCCCATATGACTCTTTCCTGTTTCCAAATAGAACATGTCAAATTGGTTTTCCTTATGATAACCTTACAAATATTAATATATATATATACTGTGTATATATGTATACATATACATATATATGTGTGTACATGTATATATGTATATACATATATGTGTGTATATATAGCATATATATACATATACATATATATACATATACATACATACATACATATATATATATATATTCTACTCACTCCCTTGAATTTTTTCCTCAAGCTAAACATCACAAGTTCCTTCAACCATGTACTCAAGTGTGTATGGCATGGACTCAAGAGTACTCAACACCCTTATCCATACTAGTTGCCTTTTTCTGGACAATTTCCTACTTATCAATACACATGCTAAAATGTGCTAACTAGAATTGAATATTATGGTCCAGATGTTAACCAGGGCAGGGCACAGAAGAATCATTACCTTCTAGAGCCTATACCACTTGATGTCATCACAGTCTTGCTTCCCATTAAAGCCTCTGGATCCTTTTCAGCAGGACTGCTGTCTAACCACATCTCTCCCATTTTGGTCTTGTGAGGCCAATTTTTTTGAATTGTAACTGTAATTCATCCCCTTCCTTTTTCTTAAACTGGCTCTTTGGTTTGTTCTCTGGCTATGCACAAGATTCTCCCTTTTACAGCGTTACTGAAGGACATGCAGCTCTGTATAGACTGAACTAGGAGTGAAATTTGGAGACCTTTGAACTTTCAGCTGTGGGCTTTTCAATCTTCAAAGAGCCTTTGAGCTGCAAAATTTACAAGAAGGAGCAGTGGTGCTGAATGAATTCTGTTAGCGGAATTCATCATTTTAGTGTCTATTTATAATCCATTTATGTAGGGAATTATTCAAAATTATACCAATGCAATATTTATATTACCCAGGATACTGCGATACTAAGGGATGGAACTCTGGTGACAACTAAATGAGTTGGGATTTAGAGTATCTCAGAACTGAGTTTGGAGTCCAAGGCTGTTGTTCATATTTGGGGTTTTCTTGGCAAAGATACTGGAGTAGTTTGTCATTTCATTCTCCAGCTCATTTTACAGATGATGAAACTGAGGCAAACGGGGTGAAGTGATTTGCCTGAAGTCACATAATAAGTGTGTGAGTCTGGATTTAAACTTCCTGACTCTTGGCCTGGCAATCTATCCATTGTGCCACCTAATCAGAGGATCTGGGTTCAAATACCATCTCTGCTCTTCACTACCAGCATGTTTGGGGGGGATTCAGTTTTGTCACCTGCCAAATGAGAGGGCTAGACCAGAGGTCTACTAAAGTCCTTTCTGGCTTTAAATATGTGATCTTATAATGCTATGACTTGCCCAGGATCACAGAGTTAATATATGTGAGACAAGATTTCTATCCATATCTTCTGGACTCCAAGGCTATTGGGTTCTCGACCTCACCTCTTAATTAATGCAAGTGATTTGGCACAGTGGTCCATTGTTGTGTTCATTCTTCTGTCTCTGGGGGAGGAACCAAAGGGAGAAGGAGAAAAACAAATCCGATTGAACTGGAAGGGGCTATCACTCTAGCTACCTCTAGTTTTAGTTTTTCACTGCCCATCATACTTTCCATATGCATATCACAGCATCATGAGCACTGACTGTCAGCAAGCTGAAAAATTTCTCTATAACAAATGGATATATCCAGCAAATTAAGAGGACTTAGCTAGAGCCAATACTGTATGCACAGGCAGGCTTAAGTGACATGTTATCTCTGCAAATATCCCTACTGGAATTCATAGAACTTTGGACCACTTTGAGGTTTACTATGATTGCCAAGTTTTTCTCTTGGGGCCGCTGGATCCTTAAGTTCGACAAGGATTATTTGGGCAATAGCTTCCCTTCTGGTCATTTGAGAAACCCAAACACAGAGTAGGCCTGAATCTTTCCTAGCATGGAGAAATTGGTGGAAGATGGAATACGTGCAGGAGGTCAGAATGGGGATCTGAAGAAATATCTTGAAGAAAGGGTATGTTCAAAGTGTTCAGTGATTAATACTATAGCTGGTTTTCTTTTTAAGGAACAATTTCCCAGAATGCCATAATTTGTACTATATGCCTCAGATAACTCAGCAGACAAATGTTGAAAAAGTGTTCATTTTTGCCTGTAGTCTCTTCTAATCTCAGCCTAGGAATGATTGGGTTTATTCACTTAACACTCTCTTCTCTAAGACCCTTTTTTTGGCCCCTGGCCCTCTGATCTTAGCCTCTCCTTTTCTCTTGCTTTCATCTTATTTCTCTAAGTTATTTCTCTGTCTTTCAGAGGACCTCTCTCCACCTCAAAGCTCTCTCTCTAACTCAGGCACAAAATCCTGGGGTTTTTTAATCTCGTTTCTCTCTTCTCTTTCCTGGTCATGTCTTCTTTCAGCATTCTGGTGGTGCTCTCTTCACTGTTCCCATGCCCTGACTTCTCTCCCCTGGCTGTTCTGGTCTCCAGCTGCATTTCTAAGTAGCTATCACTCAGATGGTGAAAGGAGCCTCAAAGATATCAGTGAGCTACCTTGCCAATTTCCAGAGGTATTAAGTTCAAACTTTAAAAGCCCCTCTACCTTGGAGTGTAAAACTCTGAAATAGTTTGTGTTCTTAGTAAGTCTATAGCCTCTAAGCTCTTCAGCTGGTTACATTTTTTTTTCCTTTCTTTTTGCTTTTTAAAAAAATGTACTCTCTGACATAAAAGCCATATATTAGACCTGAAAACATCCCAGAAAACCCAAAGGTTTTTTTTTTTTTTAAGTTCTCTTCACAGGATTCAGAGAATATAACATACGAATTGGTACTTAGAAAACTATTCTTACTGTTCTAAAAAAAAGGAATATAAAGTTATGGCTTGCACACATCCTGGCAAAATACAGATGGGATAAGTAAGATTATTAAATGAAGGCATTCTGAAAATTTATGCAGAAATCATCTCTTTCCAAGAACTTTTGCAGAACATTTTTCTTTCTGAGCTAAGATAACCAAAACAAAAATATCCCCCCAAACTTAACTTTGTAATGCCTCATGATAAATCTTGCCTTTATTGAAATTTTGGTTGATTTTTAAAAATCAAATTTAAGTGCTTAACCTATGCAGGGAAACTTTAGATATATCTGTATCATTATAATTTTAACATGGTGATAAAATTATAATTAAAATGTTTCATGAAGTAGTCACTGATACAGAAGGAGGATGTCTGTCTATTATTCTAAGAACATATAACCTGTAAGTGGAGCCTAGGTCAAAATGGCCAAAAGGAACCTCTGGGTTGGTGGTGGACATTGGGGGACATTCTTCTGAAATGTTTTATTTGTTACTCTGGTGAGGGTTAGAGGGATTTTTTTCTGTGGTTTTGGCCTATAGTCTTCAAGTCTTGGTTTATATCATTGATTGGGAGAATGAGAAAACTCTATAAAATCATGGAGGAATTCATAGATGCAATCTCACAGTCACTATGTAGAACTTTGAGAACTAATAGAGGGGACAAACACCAAAGACTTCTCAAAATGGGCAAATGGTAGGGGGGATATGGGGGATATAGGGGATAAGGAACTAGTTAATTTGATGGCAATCCCTGGCAACATTTGGAGAAAATCTCATTTGATTCGTAAGTTATGAACACAGACAAGAATCAAAAGAACAAAATCAAAAGAACCAGGGTTAATTCACTAAGAATGTTTTGCTAAACTATGTACCCAACATTTATGTGTCTGTGAGTGTGTGTGTGTGTGTGTGTGTGTGTGTGTGTGTGTGTGTGGTATGGACCCCTTCCCAGAATGAACAAATATTAATTAATTAATTAATAGGGATATTTGCAGAGATAATGCACCAATTAATTAATTGAAAATAATAATAAACAAAATACACAAGATCACAAAGGAAACCACTTATATTGAATAAAGGAGAACTAATTTTAGCAATATAAATGAAAAAGGCATGAGAATTTTAGGGAGCACAATTTATAATGAGCAATAATTTGAGATATTTATTAAAAAACTAATTATGACCTTAGACAATTGTAAAGTATCCAAGGCACAGGAAATATATCTCTATTTTTTTGTTGTGATACAAATGAAAAGCCTGAGAAACAGAGTTTCTGGGTTATTAATAATCAATTTCTTAATTAGGCTAGCGAATAATCAATACATGGACAGTCAGTGGTTTCTCTCAGTAGCCAAAGACCAAAGCAAAACAACAAAACCATGGAGATTCCTAAATGCTTGAATACCTTTAGAGAAGGAGGTGCCCCTGACAGGTGAAAATCATCCCCGATCTTTGAACAGTTAGTGAAGGGATAGACTTATTAATGAGGAAGAGGCTGAAAGACTTCAGCTCCTCCAGTTCAGAAAGTGGCTTGATCATGAGATTCAGCCACCTCCGGTAATTTGGACAAAGGAACCCATCTCTGCTCGGATTGCTCTGGTTGATTTTCTCCTTCATTAAGCTAGGTCACTCTAAATTCTAATGGAGAGTTTTAAGAAGGAGGCTCATGTCCTAAGGGCAAGAATTCACCCACAGTAGATTCTATTTGTAAGATCTTCTAGTTGGGTGGTGTCACACCCAAAAATTTCTGAGCATGTACCGGAGGATTTGTGCAATCTCAACTATCAACAGTGTCTTTCAGTGATTGACTGATTGACCCGCAAGGGTTGAATCCCTGCAAGCGAAATGGAAAGAAAAAAATCTCAAAAACCTAATTTAATAATTGGTTATTAATATGATAGAAAATAATAATTTCTCTCAGTTGGTTAGATTTCATTTTGATAAATGGGGTTCCTCTCAGATCAAGATGGCCAGGTATCTGAAAATTGTTTTGTGTTAACATGCAACAAGAATAGTTAACAAAATTGAGCCAGTTTGTTCTAAAAAAGAAGATACTATAGGAAAATGATAACCATCTTCAAATATCTGAAAGCAGTCATGAGGAAATGGGGGAAAATGCTAGAGTCTATGCTAAGTAGACACATCTGGGAGCTTCCTAAACATACACTAGTATTTGTGCCTTTGGACTCCATTGTAAACTCTTAATATCAGGGACTACTTTTTCTATGTATCCTCAGTTCTAAGTGCTGAGCACAGTGCTTGGCATATAGAAAGGTCTTTCTTTTCTTCCTTCTTTCTTTCTTTCCTTCCTTTTTTCCTTAGTTTCTCATTAATTCATACATTCTCTTTCACTAGGGTATTATGCAATAAGTGCTTAGCATTAACCTTCAAAGAAATGCCCATATTTAATCTTGAACCAAATGACTTTACTCTCCAAGTTGGGACCTACTTGAAATGAACTGGGAATATTGGGCTTAATATCTACCAGTGAGAGTCTAGGAAAATTAATTACCTTTTATGAAAAAGAAAAACCAAACCTTTTCTCCCAAACATACAGATGTTTGTTCCAGATTGTAGGGATGTTTCATTTTATAGGTGTCAGAGGTAAGATTTTTATGGTGACTTGTTTATTAGGGGTTCTCTATGGCACAAATAAAAAGGAAAAATTCAGATATGAGGAATGGGGGACGGTGGATAGAAATATGAATGATTAGCGGTCCCAAGGTAATATAACAGGCCTAAGTGGTAAATAGGATTAGTGTAAATCACTTCGATCACCAAGAAAAAGATCAATAAACTCTTGAATTCCTGATACTCTAAGAACAATTGCTGATTATGTATATACAGCATCAATAATTACAATTTCCTCTAATTCCATAAACCACATATCAAGATATCTCTAGATGTGTTCAAGGCCCTTGGAGAGATTCTGATCCAATGAGATATAGCCTTTTCTTTCATTTTTATAAATGGCTGTGTAAAGGAAGAACAAAAAACATCTAGGCTGTGATGATGGCAGAAAATGAAATAACTTTCAAAAGGTCATTTATAATGTATATGTGAGTTCTTTAGGGTTCATAGATTAAATGGAAATTCAAACATTTAAGTGACCTGAATATCCAGAAAACAAGTGATTATAGCTCTATATTAAATTGAATTAAAGAAAATTAACTCATCCACTTAATTTAGAGGAAATCCAGACATGGCAAGAAAATTAAATATCTTGGGGGGATTACCGGAGAAAATGTTTTACTTTCTCACATTGGCAAATTTTTATAAGAACGCTGGAGTTTTTGCCAGAAAACTGTATAACCCTAACCAAGCCCCTTAACTCTTCTTTTCACGATCTGTAAAATGGAGATGATAATAATACTTGCATTGTTTACTTCATGAGAGGAAGAATGACATATTGTATAAGGTCCAGCCTTAGATTCCCCTAGGCTACTCTGTAAGACAGAAAATTACTTGGGAGTTTTCTGCAGGAATGATTTGTTAGGTCCAAAGAGAAAGAAACAACAACATATAAATCACATTGTTGTGGTGAGGCTCAAATGAGTTATTTACATGAGATGCTTTTTAAAACACTGCTATATAAATCGAAATGTTCATTGTTACCACAGCCATCAAGATTTGGATAAATTACATACCACATATGATGCAAAGACATCGGTTCTAAACTTGTTCAGTTTTTCCCCCAAAAAAGGGATATAGAACTTGGCCCCATGAAACATATCATGAAAATCCTGGATGGGTTTCATCTCTAATGTTCAAGTTTTATAGATACATTTTCCTATGATGTTTGTAAATTTCCCTCAGGTCTAGAGATTAGCACACTTATTCAGACATATTTTTTAAAAAGACCAAAGCTCATAATTGAGAAAAACATTAGGTTTTTCACCCTGGTAGTTCACTAGTTCATATGATCATTAATAATACTCAAAATTTATACAAGGTTTTAATGTTTAAAATGGTTTCCTTGCAATTAGAATCACTACATAATTTAATAGAAAGTATATTGCATCTTGGTTTGGGGAAGACCTAGATTTCAAGCCTCCCTCTGAAACTTACTAGCTGTTTGACTATGGAAAAGCCATTTAATCTCTCTGTGCCTCAGTTTTCCTATCTATAAAATGGGTATAATAAGACCTAGACTATTTATCTCAGAGTCATAAGGTCCATATGAGTCAAAATAGTTAAAACCCTTTGGTAAACAATGAACAGTGTAAATATAAGCCATTATTATGAACAACCCTGTGGATCAGATAGTGCAAATGTTGTTATATCAATTTACAGAGGAAGCAATGGAAGTAAAGAGAAGTTAATTGATTTGCCCAGTCAGTAAGTGGCAGAGCCAAGGTTTGAAAGAGGTCTTCTAAATCCAGGAAACCAATAATAGATGAGGAAACATGTTTCAGAAAGTTAAAAAATATCTATGAAGAAGAAGATAGTGTCAGACAAAAGGGATACCTAACTACCAAATTTCTCTTGGAGCTAAAGGCATGGAATGTGTCTATGGTGAGTCTCCAAATTTTCTCCAGCAAGTCTCATTACTTTCAAATGCAGAGGGAAGGTTTGGAGCACTGTAGTCCAAAGGTTCTGATGCCAGTAAGTCTCCATTTGGGAAACTCCCATGTGTACCTCTTCTTAGCATAGACCTAAATATTTTGCAGAATTCCTAGACTTTCATATAGTCAGCTTGTCCACATAATGGACTGCCAACTCTTCATGTAGGAAATTGGTCTAATTCTTTTGTTTTAAGGGCATTTAAAATTCAGTTAATGGGTCATTTGCTATCTCATTGATTAAAACTACTCTGTTTGTGGCAACTTCTTGGTTGGAGACCTTGAGATCAGACCATGTATCATCTTTGATTCCTCATTCAAATCCAGCCTTATGTCCAATCAGTTGTCAAGGCTTATCTCTACTTTCCTCTCTCTTGTATATGCCCTCTTCTCTCCTCTGACTCTATCACAGTCCTGGTTTGTGCCCTTATCACTTCATCCCTAGATTATTGCCATAGCTTTTTTGTTGGCTTTTCTGCTTAAAGTCTGTTTCGGTCTATCCCCCACTCAGCCACAAAAGTAATTTTTCTAAAATGAAAGTTTGGCCCCAGCACTCCTATACTCAGTAGACTCCAGTGGCTCCCTGTCACCTCCAGATTCAAATATAAAATGCTTTGTCATTTAAAGGCTTTGTAATCAAGCCCTTTCAGGTCTTTCTAGTCTTCTTAAACCTTACTTGCCTCTACATACTCTATAATATAGATATATTGACTAACTTGTCATTCCTTATATTCTGATACACCATCTTCCAACTCCATGCAATACTTCCTCATTTCTACCTCTTATCTTTCCTGGTCTCAACTTAATACTCAGCTTAAATCCTATCTTCTAAAAAAGTCTTTCCCACTAATGCCTACCATTACTAGTGATTTTTTTAATATTACTTTCCATTTAGACTGACACTTCATGGAGATGCTTAAGGATAGACTAAGATACTTGATGTTATTTTGTGACTAGGAATTATTAGATATGTGAGATGATCTTCCACTCACACTGTATAAATCATGTATGTATAGAGATGAACGTTGTTTTCTCCAATAGAAAGTGACCTCCATGAAGACTAGAATCATGTTTTCAACTTCCTTTGTGTTCCCAGCACCTAGCATGATGCTTGGCGTATAGAAAGCACTTAATCAATTCCTGCTGAATGACTGATTGACTAACATAAATGACTTCCTGAGGGGATCATATTGTGAGTCTGGAGATGGAACAATAAATGTTTTCACCAATGTAGAATCTTTGGAATACAGATTTTGAATAAGAAGAATTGGTCATTAAATTTATATTGCCAAATGGAAGAGATAAATGCCCATATAGTGCTGATTAAGATAATTTCTACAAGGGCAAAGTGAAATATAGAAACTGCATTAACTGTGGCATTTAGTACTTTGGGATAACAAAGTCCAGTATACTCTTTCCTAAGTATTTGCCAGAAACTCACCACACATGTAGAAGATACTTGCATATAAATGATTGGAAAGAGTGTCCTTGAACTTTGCCTGTGTAGAGACTGTGGATGTTTCAGGGTTATAGGCTGGAGCTAGAATATATTATGGACCAAATGCAAGAGGAGCTTGATGAGATCATCTGAGTTTACTTGAGAGTATGGAAAACAGAGCCAAGGAGAGCCTTCTCTGATTGTTTACCTCTGCCTCTGAGCTAAGGCAGAATAGTGGAAGATCTATTAGCAAACACAAAAAAGAGCTAAATATTGAAAATTAGTCATCAGGAATGAAACACAAGGATGGTGATCTTATCTGTAGATGATATTTTTTCTTGAAGTCATATCCTGAAGCACTTAAGAGGCTTTGAAAAGAACAGACAAAATTCTACATTCATTGCTTTTGATCTCTCTTCCCCTGTGTGAGTAGACAGAGGGACTGGCATTTGTATGAACATCTTCAAGGAGTCCTGAGGAAATCTGGAAAGGAAAGATTCTCTGGAGATCTCAAAAGTAGCCCACAGAAATATTATAGCGCATATCAGGACAGAAAGTAATTTCCATTTAGCTGAAGAGACAGAGACCCTTCTAGTTGCTGTTTTGATAGGCAAGTGACAAAGGGTTTACCAGGAAATAGTTGTCTATTGTGAGGAAGAAATGTGTTTCTTTTTCTTCTGAGTGAAATCTTTGAAGGAGAACACAAAGGCATACAGGCAAAGGCCATTGGGTACAAGATAAAGTCAAGCCAGCAACAGAGCATCACCCAATATCCTAAAAAAGACTTGAACAGGCAAATATTAGTCCTTCATTGTTAAGCTGGATTGACAGTCAGCTCTGGTGTAGGAAAGAACCCTTAAAGTGTTACTAAGTGGTTTTGAGTAGTCTCTATATGTCTCTATGTGGAAGATTTCTCACTTACCATCCTGTGTAATTTGGAAAAAGGGAGAAACTGCATGGCTTTGAAAATTTTCACATGACACTGAGAAGAAGAGATTACTGATATCAGAGAAGTGCCAGTCATTCACAACAGCCTGAAACAAGACTGAGTGAGGGGGTGGGAGTGAGGAGAGGAATGAAGCATTTTGTCACTGCAATTCCGCAGGAAGAGAGAACTATTAATGAGGCAAAAGACATATACAGCATTGGGGGAACAATAAGAGGAAAACATCATAAGGAATCCTAGTGAACTATAACTCAGCAAAATAGTTTTGATTGAAAAGGATAGAATTCAGTGTTCTTCAAACTCTGGGAGTCTGGGAAATAAAGCCCTGAAAAAAATCAAACCTATTTGCTTGGTGAAAGCATACAGACTATATGTTAAAAAATTTGACATTTTAGCCAGATACATCACTTTTTCACTGATGATGAAGAACCCAGCTAAATTTTCTTTAAGAGAAAGCAGTCATCTTATTGTGCAAAAAGCACTGGACTTGGGGTCAGCAGAAATGTGTTCTACTCCTTCACAGCTTTTGTGACCTTGGACAAGTCTAAGGCTGGTACCAGAGTTGATACACTTCATGGAAATGCTATAAGGATGGATTAAGATGCTGGAGTCGTTTCCAACTCTTTGTGACCACATTCAGAGTTTTCTTACCAAAAATATTGGAGTGATTTACCATTTCCTTCTCCAGCTCATTTTACAGATGAGGAAACTGAGGCAAACAGGGCTAAGTGACTTGCCCAGAGTCACATAACTAGTGCCTGAGGTTAGGCCTTCCTGATTACAAACCTTAAATGCATGCTCTGTGCACTGTAGCACCTAGCTTAGCTGCCTGTATCTTAGATTATTTATGTGCGTACATGAGGGATCTGTGATTTTCTTAGTGCAGGAGCTCCCGCATTCAACACCAGAGAAATTATAGGATTTGTCTAGGGTCACATTGCTAGTTTGGGGCAGTTGAGAACAGGGAGTCTGTACCTGTGATTAAGAAAAAAAGACTTTTACCAACTCAGGTTTCCAACTATTCTTCAAGGTATAACATCAGTGAGTTACCTGAGGCACCATTTTCAGTGACCTGCTCAGGGGACTCAAGTCAGAATGTCAGAGGAACATTTGAACTCAGACCTGCCTGACTGTGACAAGTTCTCTTACCCACTAAACCTCTCCTTTTACATTGTGGGGAAGAATTGCTTATTCCTCCACACAGAAAATCCTTAGGATTTCAGTCTTTATTTAGAATTCAGCTTGATAACCTATCTGTGGCTCGTTAGATAAGTAGCTGCCCCAGGCACATAGACTGTAAGTAATTTGCCTAAAGTCACACTGTTGCTTGTGTTTCATGCTAAAAGAGGACTGAATGACATGAGCACATTGGGGTCAAGGTACAGTGTGCTCAAAGGTGGCTGATCAGTCCATATAAGTTTGGAAACCTTTACCACAGGCAAATAGTCTGTTTGAACATTTGGGAGGGAAATGTCTCTAAATCTGTGCATCTCATTCCTTTATGCTACTGTGACTCTGCTGTGCTCATAAAGCGCATAGCCTTGTCATATTGGGCAATCCCAAGTCTCACTATTGATACCAAACATTTTTCAGTATCAGACAAAAGATTTGAACCTGGGTGCTCTTGACTTGGGGGAGCTAGATGTCGCAATAGATAGAGCATTGGGCCTGGAGTCAGACCTAATTCACATCTGGCCTCAGACACTTTGCTGGCTGTGTGACTCTGGGCAAGTCACTTGACCCTGTTTGCCTCAGTTTCCTCATCTGTAAAATGAACTAGAGGGAGAAAAAGCAAAGTACCCCAGTATCTCTGCCAAGAAAAACCCAAATGGGATCTCAAAAAATTGGACATGACTGACAAATGACTGAGCAATGACAGCAGCATTGTTGACTACTTGCTGTCTCAGGGAGATTCTAAATGAAGTGTTATATAAAGAATGATAATCAGAAAACATAGGCTATAGATTCAGTTATTGGTAAAGCAGCACCTTTTCACTTAATTCTAGCTCAGGATTTGACAGACCTCTGTAGTATTTCATATACTCTTTTGTGAGACTCTGACAGAGATATACTAATATCAGACTCCGCGGCTTTGTCAGTAAAATTGGACAGTAGTAGCTGATAAATCATACTTTCCTTTGATGTTTAGTTTTTTATCTTTCTCTGATTTCAGTGGCTGGGTAGCTCAAAAACTAATATGGTGATTTTTTTTATTACGGTATGATTCAGCAATTTTTTCTCTATTGTGAAACCTTTGAAATGTGAAAGGTTTTTTGGTTTTTTTTTTAAGACAAATTTACCTTATTCAGGATGGAAAACAAGTTTTGAAATATAACCATGCTCGTCCTCAGACTGTGGTTGAGTTGTGGGTGAAATGCTAGCTGTGGTTAAGTAATTAGCTTCTTATTTAGAAACAAGTCATTTCAATCTCCTGTCGGATCCTTGCCAAAATGATTTTAACAATGTGAATTTTGCTCAGAATTTCTGGTGTCTTGACTGGAGTGTCTTGAAGCTTTACTGTGAAAGTTTAGCTTCTCATTAAGAAAAGGGAAATTTTAGATACATGTTCTTTGTCTTCCCTAATGAAGCTTTCTAATTTTCAGTAGTCATATGTCTGTTATTTTAAGATGCTCTTTTAAAAAGTTGAAAAAAAATGAAAGCATCAGCAACTTTAATCTTTCTTCAGAAATAGGAGCAAAGTCCTTTCTGCAAGAGGAAAGAAATGAGATTTCTGAAAGTTATGGTGGTCTGCTCAGCATCCTCAGAACTAGGGTAGATTTAGGTTCTCTAGAGGCAGCTTTCTCCTAAGCCTTGCATGGGATATAGTATGAGGAAGCAATGACTTTGGTGCTGGAGGAGTGATTTCCTCTTTGGTTTTTTGTAAAGGATACTTGTCACATGAGGGTAGATTGTGGCTTTAAGACAAGTCATTTCATCTCTCAAGGAGAGGATTCTTCACCTGAATTCTTCATCTATAAAATAAAGCAGGTGTAATAGATGACTCCAAGGTCCCTTTGCAGGACTAATATTTTGTGATACCAGTTAGTTTTCAGGGGGCATATCTATTCTACTCATAGTACATCTGGCATGGGGCTTTGAATGATGCATGGCCTATGAGTCCTGGGTGTGGACTTATGAGAGTTACATACTTAGAACTAGCTCAAGGACATACATCAGAGATATTACGTCCCGTGGAGGAGAAAAGTAATTGTGCCTAAAGCATATGCATTGATTTTTATATAGAACGTCTTGCAATTCTGTCTGGAGACCAGAGGCTAGGCTATTTCCATGCATTACTCCTGCTTGAACACCTGTTTGAGAATATTGATTCATGAAATGTTTTATATATATGTATATATATATATATATATATATATATATAAAGTTCAAGAATCTGAGAAATGTTACATATATGTAATATGAGTTACATTTTAGGAATTGAGCTATACACGTATCATATATGCATACATTGAAAAAATAAGCATCTTCATGTTTTTCATTGAAATGATAGTATATACATCATGATTCTCCTCCCCATCATCTCCAGCACCAAATATAAAATTTACTGTTTGGCATCCAAAGCCCTACACAACCTAGCCCCCTCCTACCTTTCCAGCCTTCTTACGCCCTTAATACAGTCTGTGATTCAGTGACACTGAGCTCCTGCTGCTCCTCATGCAATATTCTGCATCTACAGACTGTGGGAATTTCACTGGCTTTTCCTCATGCCTCCTCATCTCTCCCTCTTGGTTGCTTTTAAGTCCTGGCTAAAATCTCATCTTCTTTGAGAAGGCTTTCTCAGTGTTTAATACTAGTGCCTTCCCTTTGAGATTATCCTTCAATTTATTCTGTTTAAATCTTGCTTTTACATAGTTGCTGGCATGTTGTTTCATGCATTAGACTGTGGGGTCCTTGAAAGCAGGGTCTGTCTTTTTCCTGTTGTTTTCCAGAGAGTAGCACACAGTAGGCCCTTAACAAATCTTTACTGACTGATTGACAGACCGATACGTTTAAATTCAGATCATGCTTTAGGCTGTACGCTTTAAAACCTGGACAAGGTTTAACTAGCAAATGATTCAGCAAACAAACCTTATCTGTACCTGCTTTTCATTTATCAAATCATTAACAGTATTTCCTGTAATGTCGAATTAAATTCAAAATGCATACTTGCTTCTTTGTGTGATAAAATATATGACATGAAGTATTTTACAAAGCTGGAAAGTTGCAATCTGTGCTCATCTTTGTCATCTGTGAATCCTCAGTAAGTGGGAATATAATAAGATCTCATACATCTGTGCAGGGTAAAGGTCTCCATATTTTTAGAATAAAAAGCATCATTATAATCAGAAAATGTACAGAGAATTGAATTAACATGAATGCTATATGATAAATAATAAATGTTGATATAAAATATTTATCATATAATGTATGTACACATGCACACATTCACAATATACAGATATGGATCTTTCACTTATGAAAAACAGCTTTGCATACTGCTAAGGTGAAGTGTATGTGTGTATATGTGTATGTGTGTGAGGGTGGGGAGTATGGGTAAAAATAAAGGGAAAATACATTAGTGCACAATGAATGAACACTACCACTGAAACCAATAGGGAACTATAACCTGTAAACCTAACGGGAGTAGAAGGCTTCCTCAAATAGGTTGAGAGAGGTTAAATAATCTGAGTCCCACAAAACATGGGCATATTATTAGTGTTGATATTAATTAATATTTCTTTTACTGGTAATGAGTTGAATGCCTGCTTGGATACTTTTATGAGACCTCAATTGTCTGAGTACAATAAGGAGACTCCTGATTGAATCAGGTGGAATTAGTAGAATGTTATCACCAATTGTTGACATTTCCCAAAGATAGATATGAATGGATACTGTGCTTTCTCCCTCTGGCCTAATCATACCCAACTGGAAGAGGAGATGATGATACTCTTAGCCTTTCTCTATCCTCGCCAAACAATGAAGTTTGGAAGCTGATGGAACAGGAAGAATGAAGCCAGGAAACTAGTCCTTGGCTTGACAAAGATGGATGGACAAATGAAGTCCAAAGTGATCCCTCAGCTACCTTCTAGGGTAAAGTTTTTCTTGGTAAAAATGACATTATTGATCCCAAGTTCTGTAATGGAAGCCTGTGCTGTTTATAACCAAACAATCAGACTCATGGTCTCTGAGTGAAGATATTTATTTAGTTCAAGGTCTGATTTCACTTGGTTTGAAAACCAGTGTTCTTTGGAGGTACTGTCTATACAAACTTAAACTCTATATTACTACCACTATAATTCAAGTCAACATTTAATTTCAATAGGAGCTGCCCATGTGTCAATATTTTATTATGGTTAATTACTTGTAACTGGAGTAAGGGATGGAGAGTGTCTTGGTGACACTTTCCAAATTTAGTCAGTTCATTTACATATCTCTTGTCCAAGCTTTAATGCAGAAAATGGGTAGCCTAAAGCATGATATTGGAAGAAATGAACTTTTCCTACTGCATTTGTATATACCAGTTAGCTTCTTTGACTATCCTATTGACTTATTTATATATCTCAATGTAGCTATTTCTCCATGAATTTATGTATAGATATATGTATATACATATAATGTATATATGCATACAATATAATGTGTGTATGTACATACACACACTTTAATACATGCATACACACATACATACATATATACATACACACATATATACCTATATGTGTGTGTATATGTGTGTGTGTGTGTGTGTATGTATGGAGAGTGTTCTTTCTTCCTCTCTCCCTCCCCCACTTCCACCCCCTATAGAAGCGCCTTAATTCAGCGACAAAAACAACAATGAACTAGGAGTTTGGAAATCTGGAGCATCGTTTTTAGTGTTACTACTTAGCTATTTGGCTTGAGACAAATCATCAAGTTTGTCTGCTCTTCAGTTTGAAGTAGATCTGTAAGATCTTTCACCTCTATACTCCCTGGCTCAGTTCTCAAAAGTAGGAGAAACCTGGAGTCTGACATTTCTACATATAGGAGGATTCTACATTGCCTCAGATACTTTGTCATTATACAAAATACAACACAAACTGCCACAGTGGAAAGCAGGTATAGAAAATGATTTCTGAATCCCAGTTAATGGTCTACTTATTCCCCTCAATATTTGACATCACACACGCACACACACACTCGCACACACACACAGACACAGGAATTAAGCAGAACTTTGAAATTTAACTGATAGTTTTAACACTGAAGTTCCTTGTAACATTTATTCTTTACTGGAACCATGTGTTCATTCTGTTAAATTGGCCCTATAGATAGAGGGACTAAAGCCCTGTTAGTCTCAATGAATTTTACTATTCCCTGGAAAAGTTAATAGGAGAATGAGGATTGGTATTAGGGGATCTGTTCAAGTCAGAGCCTTGCATGGCTTTCTTTGCATCCTTAGTGAAATGCTGGGTCAACTTCTGAAGATTTCTTAAGGTCAGAAAGGGCTATTGCTAGAACACCTCCCCACAAGGCTAATTGTATTTTGTTTTGCTTCTTGTGCCAGCCATCATTCACTCATTGATGGGCCATTAACATATTTCCAAAATGACTTTACAGTGAATCAACAAGGGAGACAACTAGAAAGAGGTTACAATTGACTTAGGTTACTGACGCAAAACTTGAACACTGAAAAGTATAAACCATCTTCTGATTAACTATAGGATAAGGATTGCCTAAAGAATTTAAATCTACAACTTTAAAGTCTCATTTTAGGGATTGACTTCAGACTTCTATCCTCTAAACCTTTTCAATAAGAGTTGTTAAATTCAAATTGGAGGCTTTAATTTTACCCTCACTGGCTAATTTTGAAGTCAGGAAGACCTGGGTTTTAATCTCACCTCATCAGAAACTTATCTTAAATAAATTGCTTAATCTCTCCCAGTCATAATTTCCTTAATTGTAAAATGTGGGCAGTAATATTTGCCATACCTGCCTCTTAGGGTTGTTGTGAGGCTCAGATGAAATAACGTGCTTTACAAACTTTAAAGAGCTATTCAAATATCAACCACCCAGTTGCTAAACCTTGTTTCTTTCTCTCTTTCATCTCTCCAATCCTGTTCTCTGCACACTACCATTTTTTTTTTGCATAGATGATTGAAATAGCTTCCTTTTTTGAACTCCCAACCCCAAACTTCATTCCTTCTTAATCCACTCTCCTTACAACCACTGAAGTAATTTTCCTAAAGTGCGGGTCTGACTTTGTCAGCCACCCACTTAATAAACACAAGTGGCTTCTTATTCTTTCTGGAATCAAGTATCAAATCTGTCTTTGGCATCTGAGACTCCTCACTATCTTGTTCCAGCCTACCTCTCTAGTCTTTTTACATATTACTCTCCTCCATGAACTCCATGGTCCAGCAAAATTGGCATACTTGCTGAAATGCAACATGATGCTCCCTCTCTCAGGGTCTTTCTTTGGCTCTTCCTCATAGTTGGAATGCACCCCTTTTCATTTGCAACTCTGGGAATCTCGGGTTTCCTCTGAGATTCAGATCAAGGACCACCTTCTACTGAAACCTTCTCCTAATCTTCCTCGGTACTGCTGCCCTTCCTGCCAAAATTATCTTGAATTCATTTTGTGTATATTCCCTATATTCTTATGTGTGTACACATTCTCTCTCTCTGATTAAAAATGTAAATTCTTTGAAGGCAGGACATCATCAGCTTCTGTCTTTGTATGCCCAGTCCTTTACACAGTGCCAGAAAGCCAGTAGGTACTTAATAAATTCATGTTGATTAGTTGACTATAATGCAGCATGGTCAAAAGTTGATACTTATTATATTTGCCCAATATTGTGCCATTAATACAGATGTGAACAGAAATCTGTAAAGATTTAGAAAAATAGCAGGAAGAAAAAATAGAAGCAAAGGGTCCAGCAAATTAATGACCAGGCCTTTAGTCACTGCTAGGTAACATAGGGGATGTTCCTAGGAATAAGAAAAGTGTCTCTCTACCCTATTTACATAAGAAATTGAAGGTATAGGATAGAAGCTTTGAATACGTCTTGACTCTTGCCCTAATAAATGTTTCTCTCTCAAACCATTCTGAGAAAAGGAATAAATGTGTCCCATAAGAAATGAGCAAAGCTGAGTCATGAAACAAGCCATAGAAAACAGTGAAGCTCATGCTGCCATGATCCCACCATCAACCAAATATATGAACTAGTGGGAAAAAAAGAGGTACCAAGTCTGGAAATAGTCAAACTTTGGTGATGATCCTATGAAGGAAAAGCAATATGGTCCAATGGAAAGACCACTAGACTTTCTGAAGATCTGGGTTTGAGTTGTAGCATTTATTTAACTCTGTGTTTTTGAGTAAAGGAGACAATCTCTCTGAGTCTCACTTTTCTCATCTAGAGGATGGTACTTCTTATCTCACATGGTTGTTTTGAGGAAGCACCAATCACAGTGATAAATTAAAACACAACCTTCCCAAATATATGATGTTAAAAAGATTGGACTGCTGTCTTGCCACTCACAGTCATGTCTTGCTAAACACAGAAGAAGCATCAGCAACAGTAGCATCTTCAGTGGGAAAGACAGCAATGCATATTGGGGAGTACATCCACAAACACCTACTCGTTACCAGTTAACTATGGAAGAGTTAACCAAATGGGCTCTTAGGAATCAAAATGAGTGGCTAATTTTGAGCAGAGTCCATTGAAGTAGCAACTCCACACTTTCACAAGGATCCCAAGAGTTACTTGAAATTCCATCCTATGAGAAGTAGGTCAACTGATTTTCATTCAATTCAACCAGCATTTATGGAGAGCCCAGAATGCTGAGGATGCAAAGGTGGAAAAAATGGTAGCTCCTGCCCTCAAAGTTATTACATTCTACTGGGGAAACCAACATGTACATGAATAAGTACATTATATGTTGATATGTATATATACCCAAAACAACTTTGGGGGTGGGAGAGAGAAACACTATCAAGCAAGTAGATCAGGAAAGGTCTTCTGTAGGAATTGACATATTAACTGTTCTTAGAAGAGAACTAGTACTTGTACAAAGGCACAAAGCTGAGGGATGAAGTGTCCTGTTGAGGAAAAGGCAATCAGGCAAGCTTAGCAGGGATACAGAGTGCATGGCTAGGACTAGTGTGGTCAATTTGGAAAAAATATGGTGGAACCAGGGCTTTAAATGTCAGACATAAGAGTCTGTATTTTATCCTGGAGCAAAAAAGAACTTTGAAAGTTTCTGGGTCAGGGAAGTGGCAAGTCATACAAGCAACTGAAGAACTGAAAATTTGCAAATGGGAATTCACAAAGTTAAAAATGTATTTAAGACCTTTAACAAAGTTTTGACCTACTGTTAAGCTTATGGACATACTTTTTCTGTGTTTTTGAAAATAAAAAAGGAACCCAACATAAAAATTAACCCACAGCATTTAATTTTAATTAACATTGAACCCCATGTATTAAACTACCCACAAGGTAACAAATCAAAATAAAGGAGCCTAAAAATTCTTGGGGATTACTCTTTTTAAAATTGCTGTGCATGAAATGCTGAAGTTATCTCATTACTTTGACAGCTATGCTAAGATAGGGCACTCAGTGACATAGACCCTAAGCTAAGGATGTTTATTTATGGCTCCTTATGGGACACCTGAGCTTTAGAGGGGCAAGCGTTAGAACTCAATCTCAATTATTTTGAAGTAAAATAAAGGATGATGCCATTCTTGAAATGAAGTAAGGACGATCTAAACGTCAAATCACAGAGGAGAGAAACAAAACTCGCTCTGACATAAATGGTCAGCCATAGCTAGTTTGTGGCTCAACTAGCTCAATACCTCAGATCAATAAATATTTATTAAGCACCTACTGTTATCCAGGCAAAAAGAAAAGCAAAATATAGCCCCTGCCTTCAAGGAACTCACATTCTAAAGTGGGGAAATAACAACTGAAAGGAATGGGGGTGAGCAAATTGAAGATTTCTTTTTCAGAAATCCACTTTGTCAAACAAGTGCTTTTTGCTCCATGGAACTTCCTAAGTTGTTTCCATTGGCTGGAATGAATCAACGAATAAGTGAAAAAGCATTTATCAAGTGCCTACTTTGTGCCAGACACTCTTTTGGACCAACTGTAACAACCATTTGCTGTATAACTTCTAGATTTCAATTCAACAAGTTTATATTTTTCATTGACTTCTTGTAAAGCTGAGCTCTGCTTCATGGTCTCACATCCAAAACACTCTAGTCCTAACTCTATGATAAAAATTCTTTTTGTTACTGTTACCTATTGGTAGAAGTTAGAAGGATGGTGGTTTGTATATAGGGAGTGGTGAAACTGTCCTTTTAGTCCATCAGTCAATAAGCATTTATAAAGACTATGCCCTAGGCACTGTTCCAGTAACTTTCTTTCCCTCAAAGTCTTCAAATCCATAGATGTTGTAGGAGACTTGTGTCTCAAAAGATGATATGGCAGGGTAGAAAGTGGTGAACTTAGACTTAGGGGAGATCCAGGTTCAGAACTTCCTAACTGTATGAGCATAGGTGATTTCACTTCATGCTTCTGAATTCTGATTTCCTCATGTAAAATAGAGATACTTAATATTAGTCTCTTTATAACAGTTATGGTGATTCATTGAGGAAGGGTATACAAAGCACTATGTAAACCTTTAAGACCTATATATATTTTAGTTATTGTTTCCAAACATATTGTTTCCATATTGTTTCCAACATATTGTTTATATGTATAGTTATATACATATTTAGTTATTGTTTCCAAAAGGTATTGAGTCACTGATCCTCAAATTAATATATATCTTGGCTCTTAATTAATTTAATTTATAATTTATATATATATAATATATATTAAATTATATATAATTATATATATAATATATATATAAATTATATATAATTTATAATTTAATTAATTTAATTAAATTAAGTTTTAGAGTTTGAAAGGACCTTGTCTAGTCCCCATATGTCTGTTATAGATAAGGTACCTAAGACTCTAAGAAGTTAAGTGACTTGCTCAAGGTGACATAGCTAGTTATTAGAAGAATTGGGATGGAAACCTACATTTCTCAGTTCCTGTGGTAATACTTGTTCCATTTCCTTTTGTATCCCCAAAACTTAGCACAGTGCCTGATACATAGTGCATGTTTAATAAATATTGATTAATTAATTATTCTATATTACTTCATTGATAGTTTCTATTTCTCTGGGTTCTAGTATGTCTCTTCCTCCTTTTGTCAAAGCTTCTGAGAAATCTGCTCCAATACTAAAGATTAGAGAAACATTGTCATGAATTTAGAGGTAGGAGGGACCTTTAAGACTATCCAGTCCACCTCTCTCATTTTACATTTGAGAAAAATACAAGCAAAACCTAGAAAGATTAAATATTTTATCTAAGATCATACAGATGAAAAGTGGGTCCTCTGACTCTAAAGTCAGGGTCTTGACATTGAGCACACTTCCTCCTCAGTCTAAATAAAAATATATCACTACCTGCTGCATTTTCCTCATCCTCCAATTTCTATATCCTTTCTAGTACCTGTATTTTATTTCAGCATTCAAGAAACATGTTTTGAGTACCTACTATGTACAAAGAAGAGAGCTATTAACATAAATGAAACTATTCATGCTTACAAGAATCTCATAGGCTAGATACAGAGATATATACAAATAACTCTATTATAGAAAATACTGTGATTAAGGCACCAGAGAAACATAAAAACTTATGAAAATATAGAGGCATGAGAAATAACTTCTGCCTAGGGAGCAACAGGAAATATTTCTTGGGCAAAGTGGCATTGAAGTTTGGCCTTGGAGTCTTGATAGATTTCAAGGGGTGGAAATGAGGAAGCAGGTTTTTCTGGTGTTTGCAAAGGTAGAGGCATGTAAGGGGAAAAGGGAAAGGTGGAGTTAGCAATGATAAGTAGCCCGACTGGGTTGAAGCATAAACTATGTAAAAGCTAGTAAGAGTGAGATAAAGCTGAAATGGTATACTGGTGCTGGATTATGGAGGGTCTTGAATGACAAGCTAAAGAGTTTGAATTTTATTCATAGGCAACAGGGAGTCATTGAAGGTTTACAGGCAGGGGAGTGATATGGTCAGGTCTGTGCATTAGGAAGATTAATCTGGCAACCACTGGTGTGCAAGATGGATTAAAGGGGTGATGACTGGAGTTAGAGAGCTGAGTTAGGAAGCTATTGGAACTGTCAATGTGAGAGATAATGAGGTCCTGAACTAGAATGATGGCAATGAAGATGGAAGCAGGGACGGGAGAAAGAGGGAAGAGGAAGATTGGAGAGTGTGTAGGTAGAATTAACAAGATTGAAGACACTGGGGAAAAAGAAGAAATCCTCATCCTGTCCCATACACAAACCACCATACCAGTCACTTCCAAATGCCAATTTTACAACACAGGCTAAAATAAAGACAACATACAGCTATTGTTTTGGAGGGTGAGTGGGAAGCAAGGGATGTCTATATGTAGGGATTGAAAAAAAGTGACTAGACAGGACTAAGGTTTTAAATCTGAATGACTATGAGTATAGTAGTGTAGTTAATTGAAATATGGGAATTAAGAGGAAGGATGTGTTTTAGATCAGAAGAAAGGTTCATTTTGGATATGTTAAAATAGAAGTACCCTGTTAGGAGATGAAAACTGATGCATGCAAGGCTGTCTAGTAAGTAGCTAGGGAAATATACAAATAACTAAGCCATCATCATTGGACTTTTTGGATGTAATAATTTGGTGAAATAAAACCAGTGGGTACTTTTCTTCCAATATACTTTACCACTCCATCCCATTTTCTTCAAACACGCAAGTCAAAATTTAAGAAAAAAGTATGATTTCAACACAACACAAAGTGTGTGTGTGTATGTATGTATGTATGTGAAGAATGTTTATTTATGTAACCACAAACTCAAAATGCATGCAAAGGGAAAGCAAAGGGGAAATGTTTAGTAATACAAAAATTATAAATCTTGCAACACTATAAGCTGCATGCAGATCTCTTTCCTTGACCCACAGTGGAATGAAGCAACTAAAATCAATGTACCTTGAGGAAAACAATATCTGATCCAAAAAGTACTTCTGAAGCAAAACAAAGCCTATAAGCAGATGGATTGGGAGAGACAGTCTTCGACCATCGATAACCTGTGGGAGCCAATGTAGAAAGTCACTTTCAAAAGAAGACTGACTCTGCAACTTGGCAGAAATGGAAATAGGAAAGCCAGACACAGCTCCATTTACAAAGACTGATAATGTGTGGCACTCAGATTTATCAAGAAAGACATGAGAATATAGGGGAATGTTGAAAAGGACTAAACTTTGGCAAAACAATATTCTGAAAAATATCCCCACCCCCATCTCCATTATATATTTCCTTGTAAATGAAGCTCAGGTTTAGATAGGCCATGAGTGTATGAATTTCATATTTCCAAAATTTTAAAAAATAAGTTGTAATTTATGCATATTTTATTTTTTAAAAGTGTTACTCTCTTACCTTTCCTAGCCATGCTTCAAAGAAGGATGATAAGATGTGCTAGACATTGACCTTTATCTTAATATGACATTACCAGAACACAGAAGAAGTTGGAATTTTCAAAAAGGTAGAGCTATTTATCATTTTTTCCAGGCTCCTACTAGTAAGCTGTGGGAAAAGATTTTTTATTGTAAGTTTAAAAAACAGTATATCATCTTCTTCATAAGGCCAATTTTCATTTGACTGCTTGTGGTGACCAAAAATTGAAAATAGGTGGGTTTATTTATTTATTTTTTGCAACATTATAGTTAGAGATTTTTTTTTTGTGCTGTTGATTAATCATTGTATTTTAGGGCTCTCCAAGGGACTGGAATGGAGAGAGAGGGTCAGAGTTGAAAGGGTTATTGTGGATCTAAGAGCTCCAGTACTATGCCTTGTAAATCACAGGAGTAGATGCCCTTTTGTACCCTACTTCAAGTGCTTCTGGGATTTCTTCACATGAAGAAATTAACAAATGACAATGGAATATAAGCTATTTCAAGGCAAACCATTTGGAAGTCTAATAAAAGCATTCTTACAACATTATCCATTCTATGGCCTCAGTTACAATGCAGGCACACATCTCATGCTTACCTTACTTGCAGTAGCTCCTACCTATTATCTCTAATATTCCCATCCCCATTTATTGCCCCTGATCCTCTTCGAATCAGGCTGGAACAAAGCCACCATGATAATTTTCTCAAACATTTTCATCATGTCTCTTTCCTGACCAAAACCCACACTGGCTCCCTATTACTCTTCTAGTCAAAGCTTAGCCTCTCAGTATGTCTTGGTCTTTTGTCAAATTTTCTTTTTTTCTGTCCCTCTGTCACCTGATCACACTCAATTTATCCAGACACTATTCTAGCAACCCTTTTGTGTTGGCCAGGCTGGTCATCTTACTGTTTCTCACACTGTACTCATATTCCCCAAACATTATTTGCTCCAATTCCTGTGCTTTTGCTCAAGTTGTTTAAGGTACCATCCTCTTTTCTCTTCAGCAATCTATTTCCACAATTTATTCAAGACCAGAACCGACTCACTTCTTTACAAAAATCTTCCCTACTTACCATGCTGTAGAGTTATCACATTGATGACCTTCCTCCTCCTCTCCACTTCACTAGCACTTGCTTCAGTATTAAGTTACAATACACTTATTTTTGTCAGTTGTTGTGTCACATGTATACCTTTCCAGTTCCCTATTGGATTGCTAGTTTGTAAAAAGTTAAATGTATGTCTTTTATTTATGATTGTAAGCTCCTTCAAGGCAAGGACTACATCTTTGCACCTCTGTTAGTGACTAGCACAGTGCATTGCACATTGATATATATTTTTTAAATTAATGTAAAAAAATGAAACAGATAATACAATGCTTCAAATGGAGTAGGAATAAATACTTACTGGATGAATAAATGGCACATAATTCTCTCATTATAACCTGAAATGTGATATTTCCCCCTTTTTTCCCTCAAAAGCAAGGTAGCAGAATTCAGAATAATTATATTCATCATATATATCACAAATAGTAAACTACTTTCCACTATTAGAAAAATACTTTTAACTAATCTTATGGTTTCTATGATAGAGAACAAAATTGTGTATAATGAGGAATTGTGGTGGAATGATTGAAACTTTCAGATGATATTAAGAAATATTAAGTGCTACAAAAGTTCAAAATCAAGATTTATATTAACCAGTAGTGGACCCTTAAGAGTCAGGGGCTCCTTCAATCTGAGTAATTTTTATTATTAAGAAATTTGATCAAAACCACTTGGTATTGGCTAAGAAACAGAGGGGTAGACAATTGGAATAGACTTGGCACTCAAGACATAGTAGGCAAGGAATAGAGCAACCTCCTGTTTGATAAACCCAAAGATCCCAGCTTCTGGGATAAGAACTCACTGTTTGACAAAAATTGCTGGGAAACTGGTTAACTGTGTGGTGGAAATTAGGCATAGACCCATGCCTGACACCATACATAAGAATAATGTCCAAATGGGTACATGATTTAGGTATAAAGATTGATACCATGAATAAGCTGGAGAAGCAAGGAATAGTGTATTTATCAGATTTATGGAGAGGGGAAGAATTTTTTTCTAAAGAAATGATAGAAAGCATTATGAAATGCAAGATGGATAATTTTGATTACTTTAAACTGAAAAGTTTTTGCACAACCATACCCAATGCAACGAAAATTCAGAGGGATGTAGTAAATTGGGAAAAAATTTTTATGGCTAAGCTCGGGGATAAAGGCCTCATATCTAGAATATATAGAGAACTGACTCAAATATATAACCACACAAGTCATTCCCCAATTGATAAATGGTCAAAGGATATGAACAGGCAATCTTCAGGGGAAGAAATCAAAGATATCTATAATCATATGAAAAAGTGCTCTAAATCACTATTGATTAGAGAGATGCAAATCAAAACAACTCTGAGGTACCACATCACACCTATAAGATTGGCAAACATGACAGAACAAGAAAATGATAAATGCTGGAGAGGATGTAGGAGAGTTGGAAGACTAATTCATTGTTGTGGAGCTGTGAGATCATCCAACCCTTCTGGAGAATGGTTTGGAACTATGCCCAAAGGGCTACAAAAATGTGCATACCCTTTGACCCAGAAATAGCGCTACTAGGACTGTCTCCCCAAGAGATTATAAAAACGGGAAAGGGTCCCACGTGTACAAAAATATTTATAGCAGCACTCTTTGTGGTAGCCAAAAACTGGAAGTCAAGGGGATGCCCATCAATTGGGGAATGGCTGAATAAATTATGGTATATGAATGTAATGGAGTACTATTGTGCCATAAGAAATGATGAACAAGAAGACTTCAGGGAGGCCTGGAAGGACTTATATGATCTGATGCTGAGCGAAAGGAGCAGAACCAGGAGAACTTTGTGCACAGCAACGACCACAGTGTGCGAGAGTTTTTTCTGGTAGACTTGGAATTTTGTAATAACACAAGAACTTACTGAGAAAAAAAAAATCCTAATGTCAGTCTTCTAAGGCAAAATGCCTTCCACACTCAGAGAAAGAAATATGGAAGTCATTCACAGAATGTAGCAGATCATGTTTGTGTGTGTGTGGGTTTCAGTGTATTATGTTTTGATTTGTTATATGATTTCTTCCATTTATTTTAGTTCCACTATATAGCATAACTATAGTGAAAATGTGCTCAATAGGAAAGTATATGTAGAACCTATACAAAATTGTATGCTGTCACGGGGAGGGAGGGGCGTAGTAGGGGAAAGGTGGCAGGGGATAAAATCTTAACTTTAAGGAAATGATTGTAAAACATTAAAAATAATTTTAAAAAATAATTAAAAAAAGAAAAAAAGAAAAAAAAATTTGGTATGGAGTTTGAACATAGAGGAATTTAGGGTTGATTAAAAGATTGTAGAAACCCACTGAGTATTGAAGAAAATGATACTTTTTATTTGTAGAATTGCTTGTAGTGCAATATTTTAGAGTCTACAAGCTTTGTAAATTTGAGCCTCTAAGATCACATCTCTGGGCTTAATCATCTATAAACCAAGGGTTTGGACAATGTGATCTCTAAAGTCTCTTCAGATTCAAGATTAAGGGACTTTATTATTTCAGTTGTAAGAATGGTTTCTGGTCACTTATCCCATTCCCTATCCCCTCACAATTTTATAACAGCTTCATAGTATTAAGGACTTTTGACATCCAAATCAACATCTACTCTTCCATATGTTGTGTAGTATGGTGTAGAGGACAAACCATTGGGACTTGGAGTTAGAAATCACTGGGTTCAAATCCTGCTTTAAACATTGATTATGGGCACTTAATCTCTCTGCACCTCTGGTCCCTTATATATAAAGTGAGAGGGCTGAACTCAAAAGCTTCTAAGACTGAACTATCTTGACATACTATATTATGATCTAAATATATTGTGAATTAAATATATTAGAAATATTGTTTGTGTGTGTTTTGGGCAGGACTAATATGAGATAAAGGTGGTCTCTCCAATGCTATATAATGTTGCTATGAAAATAGCTACCCTGAGAGTAGATGCTGGCCTGCAAAGGTGATGTGACCCAACAATTATGCCTAGAATCATATTATGGTTTTAGTACTTTTACTTCATTCCCACAAACTTAAAAAAGTGAGTATTTGATGGCAACATGTGCTTATAGTTTGTAAATATCTTAGTACTTAGGTGGTGGATAAGTAGAAAGATGTGATTAACTAAAGTTTAATAGCAACAGGCATATTTGTATTATTATTTTCGCTGAAATTATATTATAGAGAGACCAATTTTGGTGAAATCTTACTTCTATTAAAAGTTATCATTATTTTTATGCATTTTCATAATGATAGTTTGCATTCTATTCAATCAAGGGAATAGGATGGTCACAAAGCACTATACAAGTGACCAGATCATCAGTTTGAATTCATATGGTGGCTTATGGAAAACAGTATTCATGCACTGAAATGGACTGAGAGAAATGAATGCATGGCTAATGCAGAAGTGGCATGCCCCTTTCCCCTTGCCTATGGGCAAGGTAATTTTATTATTTGGGTGATGGCTTTGGGCATCAGTTGACACTTGAAATCTTTTTTCTTTAGTGTAAAGCACAGAACATTCTTCCTTCCAATATTGAAAGAAAAGTCCTGCAATAGCAAGCTACTTTTCTTCTAGCTACTGGCAAAATTCTGAGAGTCTTGTAACAGAATTTGTATGTTCAATGGAAGCTGGCCCTTTGGTAGCAAACCATCAGAATCTCAAACACTCTTGGGTACACACTGCCATTATATTTATGAAGGACATCTTTTTGATGCTCTCAGTTAAGTATTTAAATCTTAGACTTGGCTTGTAGGACCTCCTTATTACAACTTGCTATGGGAGAAGAGGCATTTCAAGGCAAGGAATGGCAATGTTCTTTGTAACTCCTGACAATAGGGATTAGGAATTAAGAAAACAATAGGTTAATGGGATTTATCAAGAAAAAATTTACAATCTGGATTTTAGGTGTTTTTATGCCTGAAAAGGATCATCTTATATTCAAGACATTCTTTAGTGGGCCAATGCATGAGAAAATGTGGTGTACTTGCCATAAGGACTAATGCTTATGATTTAAAATAAACTAACTTTTGTTTTATGATTTCAGGACTGCACATCTGTTCGTAGAACTTACCTTTACACACTAACTATGGAGACTAAGTAGAAAGTACTTCATATATTGGTTGAGTAGTACAAAGCTTTTTTTAAAGGTAGACACACAGAATATTTTTATGCTAATCTAATAAAGATGTGTTCTGTAAACAAAGTTTCTTCTTTTTTCATTAAATTGTTATGTAAATATGCCTTAATGCATATTTAAACCCTTTGTAGAAATAATCTGGTTGTTACCACATTCCAGCTATTAAATAAGCCTATCTGAAACCTTTACAGATCAACAGATGAGTTCACTGTCATTTGAATCATAAATAGCTGCATGCTAAATGGAATTACATTTCTTGATCTAATAGAGAATATTTTGGCATAACAATAACTTTCATGTACCAATATGGAAAATAACTGGAGTGGCATGTTAGTATTGAATAAATATGGAGGGTAGCTCATACCTTAAATTCCTCCAAGATTTTGTAACTTTTCCCATGATATTCACAAAAGTTTTTCACTTCTTTGCACTCAGGACAGCATCCATTGTGTTCCACTTTAGTACATTTTGGGTGAATTTTAGGGCATTCTGGTTGGTCACAAACAGGTCCATCCAGAGCACAGACACATGGACAGTTGGAATGCCCTGGGAAAAAACGTTCTCCCAATTTGTATACAAAGCCGCTGTCATCCACACACCCTTTCCCTCGATAGTCATCAAAGATCAGATTGTCATTACTCGAGGCCTGGTCACCTTCATCAGCAGGGTAGTCTTCATGATTGATGGCAGCTGGGGTGACCAAACCAGAGATTACCAAGAGAAGTATGCAGGCTTCATGAATAGGAAGAGCCATCCCCCTCCTCAAAGACTTCTGCATATGGTCCTAATATTAAATATACCCAGCTGCTTCCATGGGAATACCGGAGGGGTAGGCTGAAAACAAATATTTAAAGAGAATAATTTGACATATTAAAAGATAATATAGTCAATTAAGGCCATGTTCTCAACCTGTTCATTGGGATTGATATAATAGCTTTAAAATCCCAAATAAAAGGAGTTCAAATAAGTACCTACTCTTCAGTTTGAGGTACAGAGAGTAAATCTTTGGCAACATATTAACTAAAATTGATCCCTTCAGGAATTATTTTACCCAGGAAATTTCAGTTCAGGTTTAGCACCTGGATTTCACACATTACTTTGACTAAGATAGACAGATTTGTTTCCTAAGCCATGAAGAGATGAAATGACTTGCCTCTGATTAGTTACAAGTAGTTCTAAAGAATTTCAATGCACAATCTCTATTATCTTTAAACTTTGGCTCTTTCCACTGATGGAATTCAGATATTAAATAATTCAGTGTACTACAATTGAGATACTGGTATGAGAACCTTCAACTGAAAAGTAATGGAGTACAACCAATAGTTGGATGTAAGCATTAATTGTGTTTGAGGTTGTAGAAAAGGCCACTGAACATTCTTTCTTTAAGATTTTATAGTATTCTGAGAACAGGTTTATAGCAATAGACATGTGTATGGGTTGTAAAAAGTAATCAGCAGTGAAACTCATACCTCTATTCCACATAAGAAAAGGAAAAAAAAGGGAAATTAGGGGACACGTGCCTTAAAAAGACTCGGTAAAATGCATTATGCATTTTGATGACTATGTCTTTCCTTCAGAAGCTAAGCTTCTTGAGGGCAGGGGAGATACCTCTCTGAATATTATACATAGTATCTAGAACATGATTTGCATTTAGTAAGTTTATTATTAAAAACAATGCAAATGGATAGATCTGGATACATGGCTTTTCCCAAATAGATTTTAAAATCTTGGGTTTGTGTCATTTATATAAATGAGCACACAAATTGATTTTATTCAAGTTTTTGAAAACTGCAATGGAATAATTCTCATCAAAATAAAAATACCTTATCAAATTCATGATATTGACCTTTCAGACATAAAGTGATATTGATATTAACTAGTGTCTGGGGTACTGAGGATAGCTCATACCTTAACGTTCATATTGAGTAAGTCACAAAAAGTCATAGGGACATGGGGAAAACCTTACCCTCCATCTAGGAAGTAATAGGCAAGGAAGAGACTTGTCATATAATGCATTTGCCAGTTTTGTTGTATGTGCAGATGGTATGAAAAATATAAATAGTATATATTAGTCCCTTTGTGTCATTCATATTCAAATTTACTTTCCAAATCATAACCAAAAATTGATAATCCACTTTCTTTCAGCTTAAAATGTGCAAAGGATACTTAAAAATAAAAATGCATTTTCATGAAACTTTGAATAGGTATTATATTAAAGTTATGCATTTTTAGTGAGGTCTGCAGATTCTTGCAATAGTAAAATGGAAGGTAATATATTTACTCCCTCTTCCTGAAGGGGGAATGTTCTCTAATATTAGAATTCTTTGTGAATAATGATAAAGGAGGTGAATCTCCTTTAAAATATGTAAAAAAATAATGAGTCATGACAGAACAGGAAGATGCAAACCTATAATCTTACTAGAGGAGCTTTAAGAGCCTATTGACAAAGCATTTTCCCCCTAAATGATTAATAGTGGTACCAAACAGTATACAAGCCTTTGAAAAACATAAACCTATTTTACTAACTGCAGGATGAATTGACAGATCCACCACATATTTAGAAAGTTTAACTTTGAGAAAAAGGAGCTATTGTGCTTCCCTGTAGCATTCCTCTAGTATCTCTAGCAACATGCATGATAAGCCATGTCAAATTCACATAGAATTCTGCTATAAAAAGACATAGACATTATGTCTTTTCATAGTCTGTTCATTTACAAGCTACAGGTAGGCAGCAATTTACCATACTATTATCAATGCAAACTTAAATAGAAACGAAGGATACAATTCACATTTAGAATAAAATCATAAATATGCTTCTATCCATGAAATCTGTTTTGTAAACCCTTATTTCCCAACATAGGCATTCAAAACATAACAAAGTTCTAAGGCTGCCTAATAAAATAAAATTTAAAAAACATAGCAGTCATCTTGATAGCTTGGGTGCTCTATGACAGTTTAAGGCTCCATTTATTTAACTGAAAGAAACCTTTATCTAAATAAAATGTTTATGTAAAGATTCTAATAAGTAAGCAAGCACTGGTGCACTGAGATCACGGTCATAGCTGAACTTTGAAAAAACCACATCCGATAAAAAATGACTGCATCTAATCCTTTGAGAAAACAAATATAACTTGTTCTAATAATGAATACTTACCTAATCAGTATGGAGGTTAATGGTGATGGTAGGGTCACAGGCCAATATGAACTAAAAGGTTAGATATGTTTTAGTAAAGCAGTTCCTCTTTAATTACCCGAAGAATACATTTTTTTCAGGGATGAGTTATAGGCAATCCCTTTTCTCTGCCTCCCATTTCAAAACACAGTAAAGAGGCAGTCTCCCGCCCTTCCAGAGAGAAACACAGCAGACACACATAAGAATTAAGCTTTGGACCAGTGTTCAGAATTCAAAGCAAGAAGCAATGCTGTCTCGTCGAAATCCAGACTCCCGTAGTAGAATCATGTTGAACTTAATTTTAGGATTTTCTCAGCTGCTTCTATGAAATTTCCCGATTGATTACGTTTCTTCCAAACACGAGATCCTTTGCACAGTGTTTGTAACGGCAGTCGAGAAAGGTGGTTTGGTTAGGCTTTCAATACCACAAACAGCAACAGTAGGCTATAGCTTAGAACCAGCTCCTCCTGAAATACCCTCCGCACCATCATAATATGCGGCTTCAATCACCTCTTACAACGACAGGAAATGCTTACAGTGGACGTGAAGCAAAGGAACAACTTTAGCTTGATTTCTGCATCAAAGAAAGCAGTTTGCACAGATTGCCGCTTTGGAGCTCAATCTACCGGCAGCCGGGATTTCTTCAGTACCACGGACAGCGCCAACAGCTGGATTCAGCGCGCCGCACCGCACAGTACCAATTTCCAGCAGCTCTTTCTAGCCAGCCTCCAGAAAAGACCAGAATAGAGAGTTTCTCTCTTCCTAGTCGCACTTTTTCCTAAACCAGAGATGGATACACTATTAAGGGGAAGGGTTTCCTACATATGCATGTTACCTATTTGCATCAAACCCTCCTAAGCCCCCCCAAATCAATGTCATTATATATAATGCATTCTTGCACCCGCTGCATAGATGTGTTCCACTCGGTAAGTTCCGGAAGTGCCTTGTATCTAGATTTAAGCCATCTGCAGTCCCTGATTATTATTAGGAGATGAGGCATGATCACTGCCAAGGCATCTTTGAAAATGAAACCTCATTGCTGGTATTTGAACCTCTGACTGCAGAAAGACTCCCAATGCTGCATGATTGAACTTCGCATCTTCCTCCATAGCCTAGATTTAGCGAAAAGTAGGAGAGTTCTTGTGGCGCTTGTTCAGTTACATTAAAAACCCATCTCTTGCAATTCATCTAGTCTGTCATTAGGCGTCATTGTAAAGCTATCTCTCTCCAACCCCTAAGCAAGGCAGCATCTTCTCTAAATTCTTATTAAAATGGGAGTGGGAGGGGGTGGGGGACGGGGATAAGAGGAAATGACCCATTCTCAAATAAATAAGCAGAAAGTTTTAATTTTTATTGTTGACAATATACACACCGGAGTGTATCCGTTGCATGTTATCAGGCAAACCGCAAACATTACCTTCTAACATATTTAACTAGTCGTTTACTAGCTCGGAGCTCTAAAAGACATTCCCGGCATAAAAGTGAATGCCCTCTGCAGTGTGAGACGCTGATTTTCAGGACCACGTTCGAACAGTTCCGTCAGATCCCCCAGAAAACAGGCTCTCTCCGTCGTGAGAGAACACTACGCTGTGCGCTTCACTCTCATGGCCCATCAGTTTGCGGATCTGACCTGATTTGAGATCTAGCAAATGGATAACCCCGTTGCCGCTTGCCTGAGCTAAAACTCGACCTGAAACAGAGAGAGAAAGCAAAGTTTCATTAGAACGGATATAGTTTGCAAGTAAGGGAACGTCACGATTCTGTTTCCAGGGCGATGCACCAAACTCTCCTTTTATGTTGCCAACTACCATGACATGTGAAATGAGAATTGTTTTATAGGAAGTGATTTGAGTTCAGTGTAATATAAATCAATAATCAAAGCATTAGATTTGAATGACTAAAATAAACCTAAGGATTTTTACTTACTACCCACAACAGAGGATTTCTGCAACTTTTATTCTCACCAGATTTATACAATCATTTTATTAAGATGGACTTTTTGAACAACAAAGATCACAACAATTTATCACAGGATATACAAAATTCACAATATGTATAGTATATAAGGAGAAATTTAAGAGAGTTTAGGATTACAAGTTTAGCCAAAGAACAAGATGCTGCTATTTATGTGTACTTTATATTAAAAAACATTGTTATTCCACTTTAATTTTAGTTGCTTGCAAACAATGTACCTCAATCTTCATTTTAAAAACAATAAGTAATTTATGATTAAAAATACTAGTAATGTTCATGAGCTTCAGTTTCATAAGAAAAACCAATAACTTCATCACAAAATTGTTTACTCCTCAACTAGGTTTACAAGTCATGCCCCTAGTTATGTAATATAGCTACATATGGGATAAGATATTCTAAAAATTACTACAGCATCTTTTCCTGCAAGTATTTTCCTGCAAGAGACATCAAGTCACCAGTGAAACCTGAATTAGTGTGGTCACCAAGAAGTCAATGAAGCATTTAAACCATGGATTTTGAGTTTAGAAACAGTGGAACATTCTTATTTTAACCTCAGATTCTGGAGAAGTAAGAAAGATACCAGGTTTTCTACTTGACAGTCTGATATTCACTTGGGAATCATTGCCATCACCTCACTCTGATAGATTCCAATAATGTCTTCTTGTCAAAATTTGAACAGAAAATGACTTCAGGTGATATAATGGGGAAAACAAAAGCAATTTGTTCTTGTAAAAAATGATTTATGCAAAATCATTTTAAAAGCACTTAAACATTTAATCGCAGGCTGTGTCTCAAGTGGTCATGGATATCTGTAAAGGAGGGACCACTGTGGAAGTACTGTTAACCATGATAAACATGACCTATTTTCAAACCTTTATAAGTACTGGGCTTCTTCATCTAGAACAAAGCCTGACACAGCAAAGATTCATAGGATGGATTAGGGTGTCCAAAGCAGCAGATGTGAATATTTATTATAAATTCTCCTCCAGTAAGTCTTTGCTGACAGAAGCATTACATATGGATTTCACTTTCAGCTAAACTCTGTAGGCAATTGCTGTTGTGACTTTCCTAAAAGCCAAATAAGTAACTTATTTCTTAGATTCTTAACAGCCATGACTGGGGAAGGGGTAAATATTATTTCCAGACTTTTAAATCAAGGAAAACAAATCAAGAACTCATAGAGAGAGGAAAGGGTTTAGTTCAAAGCCATTATCTTCATGAAGCAAAATTCATCAAATGAGCACCTGAAATATTTCACTGGCTTAATTTATCAGACCTCTTGGGAACTTTTTAAAAGTTTGCTCAACAAGATACAGAAGATTAACAAATTAGGGCATGACTTAAAACTTCATGAATAATCTGACAACACTCACAGCTATCCCTAAATATCTGTGTTAATAAATATTTTCATTATTGTGTGGATGCTGATGTAATTATGTTAATTTTTGCTCACCTTTGGAAGATATTATCAGGGATCTCTGTGTTCTATGTTATTAACTGATTGATACAAAAGCATCATAAATATAATATTGTTCCCTCCTTTTTTATAGTTTACATTGAAGCAATAGGTACCACACCATGGTTCAAGTACAAAACTATTTCTATTAGAGATAAGGCCGGTGAAAGTGGCGTGGGTCAGCAAATTTGGGGGAACCATTCATTAGACTTTATAAAACACAACTCTAATATTTAGTTTATATATATGAGACTGATGGGAAATGAAAACTAAATGGCATTTTTTTCCCAGTAAAACAATCTAATACCTAAGAGTTGATATCATTTCTGGGAAAGTTAAGTATTTGTAAATGCACATATATAGATGTTTCTGAATATCTGTATTTCATGTTTGTACATTCACATATGTGTGTCAATTTGTCATTCTGAAGAAACATGATGTAGATAGAGCATTAGATTTGATTCGCAGAACCTGGGTTCAAATTATGGCCTTGTTATTTACTGCCTTTGTGACTCTGAGTAAGTTTCCTCATTTATGAGGCCCTTTTCATCTCTTAGAGACAGAGCTAACAGGAACACAAAGATTTTCAGATAACGCATTATATCAGGCCATTTCTAAGCCAAATCTACATTGCTTTTGTTTTCACTTTTCTTTAACAGAAAATACTAATGTAAAAGGAGAGAAAATGAAGGCCTCAGAATGGAAATTTTAAATGTTACCTTGTTATTAGCATTTATGGAAAATTTGCACTAATAATAATGCTTATTGTAATGTAAATGTATCTCTTTACAAAACAGGAAATTCCATCTTATGAAGAGGGGAGAGGAAATAAGCTATTTCATTGCTGGCTAAAATATCTTTATTACAATATTAAGCAAAACAAAGGATAAATACAAGTGTCCTGAAAAACACAATTATCATTGAAATATACTCTTGGAAACCTTATTTGCCTAGCAACTTGAATACTAGAGGAATAACATATTAGAAATACTAAAGGAATAACAAACACTACAATAAAACCATACAAATCAAAGGCATATGATGAAAAAATAACTCATATAAAATTTAAAAGTATAAATATAGTACTACAGAAACATTTAAACAGGAAATTAGTTAAATTGATTTATAAAATTACATTTTTACAAGTTTGACAACTTTCCTAATTCCAGTCATTATACATATATTTTGAGCTTCTACTGTACACAAGACATTGGTAAACATTTAGCTAGCAGATAGATTTAACACCTTTTATAGAATGGTCAGATGACAGGAATATATTATCTCATAAGTGGCATAATGGAAAGAGAATACTGGAGTTGGAGTCGGAAGACTTGCTACCTGTTAGATGTATGACTGTGGACAAGACAGTTCACCTGTTTAGATCCCAGCTTCCTCATTTGTAATATGAAGAGAGTTATGCAAGATGAGATTTTTTTTAAAGGTCTTTTCTAGTCAGACTGTAACTAACTAGTAACATCTGCCAGTAGGCAAGTACCCTAAACTCAATTGTTGGGTTGCTAGTATTCAGTCTGGAAGTCACGTATTTATGGGGGTTGAAACAGGAGAGGGAGGATGAACTTAGCACTGTACTTTTATGTATGTGGGGCTTGGCAGATGACTGAAAGGGTCTTAAAACCACCTCTTATTCACCATTACACTCTAAAAATAAAATATTAAAACTGGAAAGTACCCTTAGGAATCATCTAGTCCAAATTTTATTTTTCAGAAAAGGAAATTAAAATCCTATAGAGGGAAGTGACTTGACCAAGGTTACAGAGGAATACTCATTTAGCATTTATTGAAATTGAAGTTGAGCTGATGGGAAATAAAATGTAGCACTCAAGAGACTTAGAGAATGTTGGAACTAGAAGAATGTGAGAAACCACTTTGTCCAATCTCCTATTTTGAAGAACATGAGGTTCAGAGTTAGTGACAGGACAGAAACTTTCTAGATCCCTTAATTTCCAAATTTCAGTCAGGATGTTGAAATTTGATCTTTCTCAGGGGAATCTCTCCTTCCAGAGCTTTGGCCCTTGCTTTTGTGACCCAAGGTCAATAATTGTACAGGTAGAAGGAAACAAATGTTCTCTTTCTTTCCAGGCATATCTTGGACTCAAGATATACCCAAAAAAGTTTGAGGGAAAGAGCAAAACTCTAAATAAAAGGTCCTGGGAAATGGAGGAGGCAGAGACAATCCCAGAAAGATATTTGTCCTCTGAGATGGGCTCAGGGGCCATATCTTCTTCAGCCTTGTCCCACTTAATGGGCATCCTACTCTTACTGTGGGTATCTGGGACTCAGTATGCTATCTCTGATTGTCTGGAATGTGTCACAAAGGGCTATGTGAAGGTCCACTACCAAGGGTACCAGTGTCAAATAGGAATCCACCAAGGAACCTAGGTGCTTACCTGGCCTAAAGATTAGCTTATTTCTATCTCTACCCCATATTCAGGTGGAGTTCAGCCTGCTTAGAGTTCAGCCATTGATAGTGTTCACTTGTCTCTTAGGTCAGTGGATTCCTTCTTCCTTAGAGGAATACAAGAAGTGATGGAAGCCATTGACACATCTCTCCCTTGGGCAAAGCTCCACTCAGGTTGAGGTTAAGTTTTCAGTTCTTAACATTTTAAAAGTCTATTTATATGTCTTTATATAATATAGATAGGTTGAATAGTGGTAGATTGTTGGGATTTGGAATCAGGAAGACGAGTTCAATCCTGCCTTGTACACTCACTAACTGTGTGACCCTGGGCAAGCCATTTAACCTTTCCCTGCTTCAGTTTCCTCCTCTGTAAAATGGAGATAATGATGGCACCAGTCTCTCAGAATTGCTGTAAAGATCAAACATTTTGTAAACTTTTGTAGAGCACTATATAAATGCTAGCTATTATAATGCTTTACACTCTACCATGTGCTGTAGAGAAAAATGTCAATGAGTTATCTAAACATGATAGGAAACTCAGATTTTCTTTAGCCCTATGGTAGTTAAAAAACCCATACATAACTTGTTTTTTTTCTGTAAAAGTCTTTCAAATATCTCCTTCCTCTCCTCACTCAATCAACACTACCCAGTGTTGACCAATGGGAATTAAACTAGAGAAACATATGATATTCTTCCTCTTCCCCTACTTGCCATGCTACAGCTTTTTTTTGGATGGAGAATAGGAGTGAACCTTGGCCTAAACTGCAGCTCTTTGAATGCATTACCGTCAGATGAATCAACTTTTGGAAACTTAAAAACCGAAAAAGTGTAAGAAAACTCTCAAATTTTGCTCAAAAAATGATTTTATAAATAATAAATTTCTAAAAATGATGATGCTTCTTTATTATGAACTTTTTTGCTACATGTGAAAATTAGTCAAGGATATCATTGCCAAAGTACTCTCAGTTGGGTTTGCAGAGATACATTGAGAAGTGAACAATATTTAGTATCTTGATTTTATAGGAAAAATAAGCTGATGTTAGTGACATACTATGATTTAACAATAAAGTGATTGAGAAAACCCTTAAGAATTTCCAATTTAAAGTTCTGAATTAGACAAGATAGTGACTTTATTCATTTTGGGCTCTATTTAGTATCAATTTAAGCTAGGCAATTTATGACTAAAATAGTAACCAAAATTTCAAATGTAGTGTCTAGGAAGCTGATTACTTAAGAATTAGGGCTATTTTCTCTCCTTCATATTGTTTTTCCTATACACTTTATTAATTTAATCTCACAGATATGTATGAAAAATAAACCTGCTTCCTAAGGTGGTTTTCTTAATGAAGGAGAAAAAAGGAAAATAAGACAAATGCCTATTAATTAAAGAGTCAAATACTTTAGCCCTTTTTATCTGCAGAATTCTTAACTTGAGCATCCCTAATACAGTTGTCCTGAACCCAATGGTCCATAAACCATGTGCTCTCAATTCAGGGATCATTAACAATAGAAGTCTTTGATGAAACATATCTTGTTTACTAGCTTCTGATAGCTAAGTAATACATTTTCAATTAAGCATGTTCTAAACTTTTTTTGGGGAGGAGTTAAACTAACATAGCTTAGGAAATCTTTGAATGTATAAATGTAAAAGGATGTAATTTTGACTTATTTCAGGATAATTTTTGTTTGTATTGTCAATTATTGAAGCATAAAAACTATGCAAAATGATTTGAAGAAAGCACTGCTCTAGAATCACTAGAGTTTTCTTAATTTTCCAAAATTATTTTGGCAACATATCCCACAGAATAACAGGATAATGAGCTGAAATAGACCTCAGTGGCCATAGAATCCATTCCATGCATGCTAGGTATTTCCACCATAATATATTCAACAAGTGGTCATCTAGTCTCTGCTTCAAGCCCTCCAAGGAGGGGAATCTACTATCCCTCAAAGCCGATCATTCCAGTCCTGGGACTAGTGGCTAGGAAGTTGTTCCTGACATGGAACCTAACGTTGCCTCTTTGCAACTGCCCCCCATTTCTCCTGGTTTTGGCTTCTGGGTTCAAATGAGATAACAACAATGACAAATAGCAACAGTGAGGCTTTATATAGCATTTTTAAGTTTGTTGAGCAAACGCGTAGCAGGTAGGTGTTATACAATGATAATAATAACAATATATTATCTGCATTTTACAGGTAAGGAAACTGGAGCACAAGGCAGTTAAGTGATCTTGGGCCTTCATGACTCCAATACCAATACTCTGTACAATGGATCACTTAGCTGCCTATTTCCTCCTTCAAATGACAATCCTTCAAATATTTGAACTTAGCTATCACATTTATTGAGTCTTCTCCAAGCTAGAGATGCCTAGCTCCTTCAATGGGTTCTCCTATAACATGGACTTAATCCTTTTTCATTCATTCATCATTCATTCATCATTCTTTATGATCCCAATCATCTTCCTCTGGACACTCTCCATCTTAACAATATTTTTGTTCCTTTAAAAGTGAACATAAATTCTTCAGATGAGGTCTGATGAACAAAGAGTGCCATCAGCAAATCACCTTCCTCTTGTTGGTATTGAGGATCTAGTTAATACAGTCCATCACTGCATTTACTTTTTTATTTTTGGCTGTCACATTGCACTATTGATTCATGTTGAGCTTGTAGTCCACAAAGACACTTAGGACTTTTAAAGAACCATTGCTATCTATACATGTGTCCCTTCTCTCACATTTGTGAAGTTGAGTTTTTGTACTTTTACTTTGGTGAATGTATGCCTAGTGTATTAGATTCAGTCCAATTCTCTATCCTGTCAAGAATCTTTTGGAAGCTATACCTCCTAATGTTGTTCCATCTGAAAATCTGATAGCATATCATCTATGTCAGTATTCTAGTAATTTAACAGTTGTTTCTGATAAATTTTCATCTAGAACTAGGAGAGATGAGTCATATTAAAAGCAGATACTCTATTTTTTATATGGGAAAGTGGTCTTGGGAGTCATGATAAGGATGTAGGTACCATATTGACTTTGGGGGTTCTAGTTGGTGAAGACCAGAAGACAGCAACAAAATTTTCTATTTATGCTGTAGAGCAAAATCACTCAAAGGCCACAAGGAAATTGTCTATTCTTTATGGAGATTTACATGAATAAGTTTATTATTATCTCTGACTATATCAGATAGGAGCAACTCACCTAGCAGCAACTGTGGTTTTAAAGTCCTGTCCCAGAAGAGCAAGAATTCCAGAGACTTCAGATTCTAAGGGATAGTTTGTATTATAATAAAAACTCTTGTTTTTGTTGTATAGGATTGGTAACTATACTGGAGGACAGATGACCAACTTGTACCTAGAAGTTTTATTTCTTTTTAAACTTTGCTATTGAATGTTTTATTTGCTTCTCTTATGGAAAAAAGTATTAATACATTTTCTTTTAATGAAGTATTTTTTAAAGCATTAGTTGATTAGACCCTGTATGAAATATTTAAAAATCTAGAGGAAACTGCTCTCCCTCCCACCTCCCACCCCCAACCACTCTAACATTCAAACCATCAGTGCCATCTGTTGATAGCTATCCAAAGTGCAGGTGAAAGATCTCTGGAGAATATGACTGGTGTCTGGAATGTATGCTTTGCTTTGTCAATTCAAACCTATTTTAGCTGTGACACGTTAGATTAACAAATAAGATTTTGGAAAACAATACAAATGGGAGCAACTAATATTGCTATTACAATTTTTGAAAAGCTCTAACTCTACAACATGAGTCTAAGATTTAAGTTACTATCACTTGGAGAGCAGTGGAGAAGTATAAGGAGAGTATGAACAAACTGCAATATGTTACAGATAAAGAGATCTGATGGATTGCAGTAAAAAAAGTCATTAAAGAAATAAATGATCAAAGAAAGATGCACATGTCCCATCGGGAAAGTAAAGGACCAAACTGTATGCTTGCTTTCTTGCTCTTTCTGTGATGTTGGTAGACCACAAAGAAAGGCTTTAGTACATTGTGTGGAGCATGTGTGTCAAATCTATGGGAGGTCATAGACAAGAGTAGCAGCACAGATTGGGCAGAGATGGATGGTTTGCAGGAAACATCCACGATGATAAGATCTCAGATCCATTTAAGTATTTGAGAATGTCTTAGGAACTGTGCTAGGTATACATTTCACATTCAATCTAAAGGTGGTGATTGATGACTGATTGTTTCTAGCTGATGAAGGTACCAGGACTATTATCTTCTAATTTGATTGACTTACTCAATCACCTCATGCTTATAGATTTCTTTTTGTGTCCAGACCTGTGATTTCATGACACAGAGAATGCCTGGTGAGGCAGTTCTCTCTACTAATGCAGATCAGCATCTATGTTGGAACATATAGTTTTAGAGAGTTGCATGGTAACATCTGGAGCTTGTAAGTGCTTCTCCAAGCGTTGTACAACCAGTATGTGTTACAGGCAAGATTTAAGCCTGGGTGACTTTTTATCCACTACATGATACTGCCCTTGGGAATAGATTATATGAATTAAACAGAAGAGTTGATGGGGATGAGGGGAGTATTTGACGCAATGACTGTTGACTAGAGGCAACTATGTGGTAAATATGAATCTTTTAGAATCAGATATGAATGTGTGAAATGTTAAGGGGGATAAGATATTATCTATGAGAGATAAAAGTTTTAGTGGATATTTGGAGCTCAGTATAATTTAGCAGTATGAGATTGCAGTTGAAAAGCTAAATCAATCTTAAGCTACCTTAAGAGAGTCACAATGGCTACAAGAAAGGAAACTGTATGGAGAGGTTGGAATAGATTCCTTTCAAGGTTCCTTCAGGCTCCGTGTCTGAGGTCTAGAACTATGATAGACTTATTGCATTCTGCCCTAACTAGACCACCTTTTGTGTATTGTGTTCCATTTTTGATAGCAACTATTTTGGAAGGACAGTGACAAATTTTATCTTACCCAGAGGAGGGTGACAGGATGATGAAGAAACTATGCTATACTAACAACAGCTGAAGTAATTATGGATGTTTAGCCTGGAGAAGAGGCCTGGGGGGACATCCTTCAAATATTGGAAGGGTTATTGTAGAAGAAGGAATAGATTGTTTTATTTGGTCACAGAAGACAGAAGTAGAAATAATTGGTAGAAAATACAGTGAAGTAGATATTAGTTGAACATAAGGAAATGCTTCCCAATAGAGCTGGCTCAAACTGTATTGGGCTTCTTGAGGCGATAGGGATAGACAGGGATTTCAATATCCCTGGAGGGTCTATGATTTGTCAGATACTTTCCTGAAAGTATTCTTATTTACATAGAGTTTATAATAGATCATCTCTAAAGTTCCTTCTAACTTTCAAATTTTATGATTCCATGAGCAGGAGTTCAACCTTTGTGTCAGCTGTGTGGGCAAAATGAAGATTACAATGGTGGATCTTTTATTTTTTCAGTCCTTTATCCTCCATTGCTCCTGTTCTCTTCAGTGATTTAGATTTTTTCCCATTGCTCTTCTCCAAATGTGGTCAAGTATTGGGTGACTACTGGACTATATGTCGATGGAGTACCTTAAAGTTCTGTAAACCCATATTTGGTTTCTTACGGGGTCCAAAATGCTCACTAACAAAGTTAGCCAAGGTATAAGGGGTTATGCATTAAGTTGTTAAGACCCACTAACACATTCACATGGGATAGAATATCAGGTTAACAAGATCTCTCCTTAGAAAATAAAAACAAAAGCAAAAACAGGGCACCAAGGGAATGGTACACAGCTTGGTAAATTTTATTGGAGAGAAGGTAAGACTTGGATCATGGGGTAAATTGTGATGGAAAGAAAGTAAAACTTGGGTTATGGGGCACCTCTAAGTAGGTAATGTTTTGGGATTTCCATAAAGGGCATAGCTACAGAAAAAAGAGAAAAGTATAAGGAAAAAGAGAGTGGGAGATGAATGAGTAATCTTGAACAATTCGACAACAGTCCAACAATATATTAAGCAGCTACCATGTGAAAGGGCCAAAAGCTCATTTAGAGCTCTATCTGTTATAGTTTTCGTTGTTATTGGAAGGCCTGGGGCAGGGGTGGGGAATCTGAGGGCTCAACGCCACATGTGGCCTCCTAGGTCCTTGGGTGCAGCCTTTTGACTAAGTTCAAGTTTTACAGAACAAATCTTTTTATTAAGGGGATTTGTTCTGTAAAAGTTTGGATTCAAAGGGCAGCACTTGAGGTCCTAGAGAATTACATATGGCCTTGAGGTCACAGGTTTCCCACCCCTGAACTATATGACCATCCTCAAATTTTGTCATTTGATATTTCTACATGTATTACACATTTTAGATATTTGTGAAACCTAATACCTTATTGTTCTTAACATGGAGCATATTAAATACAAAATGTGCCACTAAAATATAACCCATTTGAAAGAAAAATAATTATTTCCACTCCCTCCAAATAATCACACAATATTTTTTAAAGCAGATCATTTTATGAAAAAACCTATTCTTTTAAAAGTAAATAATGACACTTCTAGCAAACAAACATATGTCATTGTACAGAAAGTTGAAGGGAATTCTTAAAAATGGAGAAATTTTAAAAACAAGCAGTTCTATGTTTGCTATTTACATGGGGCAATTGGTACTGAATCTCAGAACAAAGTGTTTGTAAGCTTGTGGGGCTCCCCACCCTCAAGATCAAGTACTAAAATGCTTCAAGGCACAAGGGGAAAGGTAAATTTATGGGCTTCCTAGTGAATTCCTTCTAGCTATTGAGATGTAGACAGGAGGGATTGGTCTCTCAATCCTTGGTACACCAGCAGTAGAAGCATCAGGCTCAGCCTTGTGAGCCTGGGGTTACATGGATGATATTGCTTTTTCTACTTCTGCAGCTGCTGCTGGAGAGACCAGTGAAAATGTGGTCCTATTGAGAGAACTTGAAGTGTGATTATAGACCCCATTCAGGTTTTACCTATGCCAGAAATGGGGAAAAAGTGTAGCCTATATTCAGACCAATATGATAGATTTATGTGGAAAAGAACATTGGGATATAAAAGATGGGCAAACTCTAGTCTTGGTTGTATCAGTAACTATGTGTCCTGGGACAAGCAACATAGCCTCTCTGACTCTCAAATTCTTTACTTATAAAATGAAGGGTTAGTACTCAGTTGCTAAGAGCTCTTTGTAGGTTGTCTGAACCGAAAAAAAAAATTATACATGACTTAGAGGTATGTATATATATGCCAAGGTATAAGGGGTCTTTAGGAATCAAATTGGCAAATTATTCATTTTCATTTTAGTCTCATTTCAGTTGTAATTAAAGTTGATATGATTTAATTTTATAATGAATCACCGTGATCCAACAAACAGTTTCAATCTAGATCAGTTCAGAGTACTTAGAATGTATCACAACAGATAATTGAAATAAAAAACTTAAAAGGGTCATTGGGTCATAGATTTAGAAGAGGAAGATATGAAAGAATTCATCTAGTCCAGCACTTTCATTTTACAGATGAAGATATTGAAAGCTAGAAGGCTTAAGGGATTTGCCTAAGATCACAAAGAGAAATCAGTGGCTGAGGATAGGAATCAAAGATCCTCCGACTCCAAATCCAGGATGAGGCTGGCTCTCGATCTTCTATGCCAGTCTGCCTCCGATATCCTTATAATGTTTGTATATTATAATGGCTGCTTCATTTTTGTCTATCTCATTTTCCCTTAGCTATTTGCAGCTATTTAAGGATCTAGACCTCGTCTTCCATTTCTTTTGTAGCTTGTAAGTTATCTCACATAATGATGAATAATAAATGCTCGTTGAATGAAAAACATATTCTACCTGTGTCCGTGTGCTACATTTGAAGAAGATAGAGCTGATATTTTAATATTTCTTTTCAAAATGAAGAAACGAGCATGATTTGTCGAGCAAGGAACTCAGGATCCCAGAAAATCTAGATTGCAATCACAGGTTGTTAGGATGTGTCAAACAAACTCAATCCTTATGATATATGAACCCCTTACTCTGATAGAATGAAACAGAGAAACCTCATGGGATGACACACCTCTGCAGAGATTTGAAAGATCAGCCCTTTAGACCCTAAAGGCAGTGGTTCATGTTGAAAGTGTGCCAAACCAAGAGCCAGAAGCAAAGGAAGAATCAGCCTTGGTCAGGGATAGGGGTGGGGTGATAGCTCTGGGTAGAAGGGAAGGAGCAGGAGCAATTTCTTTCTGGTCATCCCTCTTTCCTACACCCTTACCACTCATGTCATTTGGAAGAGTTGCTATTCAACTAGCAGGAAACACTACGTCGAACAGGGACCAGAGGTACTCCAAATAGGCTTGGACACAAAGAAACTCTCGAGGAAGGGTCAAAGGGCCCCTTATAGCAGAGAATAGCTATGTAGAGGAACAGATCCTGGGAACTCAGTTGAATCCACCACCCAGCAGAAACACTGCACAGTACATAGCAGGCACTTGATCAATGTTTATTGATTAATTCATTGAGTGCACCCAGGGGAGCTGTGAGAGGCAGTGTATAAATATTGGAAGTTGCTTTTTCCTTACTACCATTGTACTCTAAGTTGGAACCCACTCTTCTTGCAGATGCTAATTGTATTTGTGAGAGAGTGCACCCAAGGATTATGGATGGACATACTTTGTAGTTATTGCATTGACTACGCCATCTTAGCAAATGCCTTTCCTAAGAGCTAACTTCTACTGTCTGAACAATGATTGAAAGCACACTGGCATTACACAGGTAGAGATCTGTGAACTACTGCTTCAGGAGTGGAGATCCAGTGGATACGAACCCTAGAAAACCAAGAGTACTAGTTGCCCCTGGAGAAGTAGCGCAGAGGGGATAGTCCAATATTCTTCCTAAAGTTTTGCTTTATCATGTTACTCTTCTCAAAGTTTGCTTCCAGTGTCTACTAACACTTCCTTTCTAATTCTATTGACCATTACTCCTCCATATGAATCACATCCTTTAGCTAATCAACCATTAAACATTTATTAAGCATGATTATGTGCCAGAAATGCTATGGACTGGAGATATTCAAATAGACCTGTGATCTCACTGATTTAGGAATTTCCTCCAATGATGACCACTGCAATCTGTTTTTGGTTTCTCCTGATATTGGTAGAGTACCAGTGGAACACTCTTTCTACTTGATATCCCTTTCCCTAACTAGCTTTTCTTCTCTTCCCATCATAAAGTTTCTTAATGATATCACCTGAAACTCTTATTTTTTATCCCAGAGGTCTTCATTCATTATATTGCAGCTTGTCTGCACCTGTCGTGGGCTTCTTTACTTTTCTTTCTGTGATAATTATTTTTAATTCCTAAGACGTAATTGTAGCCTACATCATCTTTCATACAGGAATGCAAGTGGAATTTTAGTTTTAAAACTATGGGCCTTTGCTTTCATAGGAAGCTTATAGGAGAAATTAAAAGAGTCTTGCAATTTACCAAAGCAATCTAATCCACATTACTCTTCCTGTTCCACTCTGGGCATAATTCCTTTTCCACTTAGGTTATCTTTCCAAGATATATGTTACTAATGGACAAATTCTATAGAGACTGCATCCAAATGCATGTTGAAATATAGACAACAGGCATTCATCATCCACTTGGTTTTTCCTGTGAGGATAACAGGTTGAATCCTTTGAATGACTAAAGATTTCTTTTGTAAGGCTCGGTAATGTTTTGGGGTCTGATGCAATCAGCAAGATGATATTCACAGCCAGAAACAGCTAGAATCACTCACTATTCACAGAAGTCCCTTTTTGACATGTACTAAAAATGGAACAACTCAAGCACCGTGTTGAATACTATTGGCAATTATCCAGTTATTGCCTATGGCAGTTATTCATGCTTCACCTGATGTTTATGCTTTGGACCTTGGCAACTGACCTGTCCACTAAGATTCAAAGAGATCACCAGCATCAATCAGTGAATTCAATCATCAAGTATTTATCAAGCTACTGCTATGTGTCAAGCATTGTTCTAGGCACTAGGGATACAAAAAAAATACTAGTTGCCTCAAGAAGTTTACATTTTAATGAGGAAATCAGTCTATTCATAGAAACATATATATAAAATGTGTGTGTGTGTGTAATGTAATACAAGGCCATTTTGGTTTGGAGACAATAGCAACTGCTCATCTTGAGCAAGATTTTGGTTTTAAAAATGGCAGTCATGTCTTACACAGCATGTATAAAGCACTCTTCCATATTAGTCCTATCTTGCTTTCCTTTGCCCAAGATTCTGTGCAGCTTCCCAGTCCCATATCCTTTTCCCAGTCCCATATCCTTGTTCCTCTGGGACTGAAGCCTTGATTCATTATTGCTAATTCTCCCAGATGGAAATCCTGTCCCAGACAGGAATCCTGTCCTGAACCTGTGGTTGAGTTCTGGCTATCCACTGCCAAATCTCACTGATCCCCTTGCCAGTACCCCATGAACTGTTTCCTATCAGATTCTGGTGACTCTATATACTGCCTAGATACTGGCACACATGCTGTGCTTTCCTCAGGCTGATGTAGAGCAACTGAAGGGTTTATCTTCAGGTCAGAAAGACCTGATTCAAATTCTGCCTCAGGCACGTTCTAGCGAGTCATCTCTGGGAAAGTCATTTAATCTTTCCTAGCTTCAGTTTCCTTTTTATTAAAGAGGGTCTTGGTTTCAACATCTTCTAAAGTCCTTTCTGGGCAGTGAGATGGTACAGTGAATAGAGTGTCTAGCCTGCAGTCAAGAAGACTCATCTTTGTGAGTTCAAATCTGGTCTCAGACACTTATTAGCTGTATGACTCTGTGCAAACCACTTAACCCTGTTTGCCTCGCTCATCTGTTAAAAAGAGCTGAAGAAGGAAATGGTAAACCACTCCAGTACCTTTGCCAAGAAAACCCCAAATGGGGTCACAGAAAGTCAGATGTGACTGAATAACAACAATAAAAGGTCCCCTCTAGATTTACGTCTATGGTTTTCTGATCCAGTAATCACTAGACCATTTGGACATTTGATTCTTGCCTGACATGAAATTCCAGCACTTAAAAATGATAGCGTTATAAGGGATCTTACAGCAATCTAGTCCAATCCTGACCTGAAAATGAATTTTCATTATGATGTACCCAATTAATTTTCCAATGAGAAAGAATAAAATACCTCCCACAGGCTAGTCATTCCTCCTAAAAATACTTCTAATTGTTTGGAAGCTTTTCCTGGCATCAAGTCTAACTTACCTCTTAGAACTTTCATTCATTTTCCCAGACTCTGCTTTCATTCATTCATTCATTCATTCATTCATTCATTCATTCATTCATCAAGCATAGACCTCATTTCATTCTGGGTCATCTGCAGTTGTCCTGATGAATATCTGGCCACTGGACCCAGAAGGCTCAGGAGAAGGAAGTGAGGTTGGTGACCTTGCACAGCCCTCCCCCACCCAAGTCAAAGTCAACTGCAAGTCATGTCATCATCTTGATGTCACGGTCCTCTTCAAAAACGAAACACAGACACAACATCTGAGCACTTATTTTGTGTCAGGCCCTGGGGATATGAAGCTGAAAAACTAAAAAACTAAAAACTGAAAAACTCCCTCATGGAGTTTGCCTTTTATTGGAGGAAAGGGCATGAAGTTCCCAAGAACAAATTAGCAAATAAAAAATGTATATAAAGTCAATACAAAGTCATTTCCAAGGAGGGAGACTTAAGCTGGGAGATCAAGATAGGCTTCCCATAGGATGAGGTACGTGACCTGAGTTCTGAAGGAAGTTAGGAACTCTAAGAAGCAGAGGGGAGAGAGGGCTTTCCAGGCTGTGCAAAGACATGAAATCAAGAGAAGGAATGTCGTGTATTGGGACCAGTAAGAAGGCTAGTTTGGCTGAAATGTAGAGTGCTAGAGCCCCATGGCAAAGGAATTAAACCGCCAAACAAAGAGGGATTGGGCCCTTTAGCAGTGAACAGAAGTGCCATATCCCTTCTTTCTCACCTCTTCCATTATTCTCTATTGCTAATCTATCTTCCCACCCATGGTCTCTCCAGGTGCTCCCTATTGAAATTGTCTCTAGATTGCTTGCCTTGCCCAGATAGGTCTGCCTAGTCTGTGGGTCTGAACTGCTCTGATACATTCCATTCCACTGTCCACAAAATGCAGCCATTGACTACGGTCCTTTGAGCACTTTCAAGTACTATAAGATGGCAGTGGTTATCGCTGTTGTTCATATTATTCACGCGGCACTTTTCACCTGCAAAATTGCATTGCTCTTATACATGAGTATATCTAAGAGGTGACGTTATTTAGGAGAAAGAGCACTGGACTTGGTCCTGGGCATAAGTTCTTTTCTCTGATGTTAACTGTGTAATTCGGGGAAAATTCCTTTGTCTTTCCAAGCCTCACTGTCCTCATTTATAAAATGGGCCTACTGCACCTCCTCCCACATAGGAATGGTGGAGAAAATGGTTTTGTGAACTGTAGTTTTGTTTATAAATATGATTTATTATTATCTCCATAATCAGAGTATAAGATCCTTGAGGGCCAGGGCCACATTCATACTTCCCTTTTGTCTCCCCCAATCTTCCCTGCTGTGCTTTGCACTTGGCAGATGCTTGATATATTTTTGTGACTGAGTGGATGTTGAAAAGAGCAATGGTTAGAGGTCCCTTCCAAAATGCCTACCCTTTAGTATCTCAGATACCTGGGTCAAGTTTTTGTTGTCCTATTTATCTATACCAGTAGCTAGAAACACTTGATTTATTTCTCCTAAGTGTTAAAAAAAACACTTAAATCATTATTATCAAGGGCATTATACTGGCCCTTATGGAGCTCTTTTCTATTGATAGGCTTCCTGGGGGGCAAATGAAGGACTTAGGAGAATAGCTTTTAACAATTTCAGAATTTTCATTTTTCTTGGAGTGAATGAATCCCTGTGGGGCATTAAATTGAAACAATGTTCAAAAAGAGATCAAGTAACTCCCCAAAGGGCTTCATTCCCAACATATATTTTAAACTATGCAACAAGAATATACAGTACATAGTTTCATTTCTTTCCTATCTGCAGGAAAATGGATTTCAAAGAAAAAATCGATCAGTATTCCAATATATTCATAAGAACATTTCCAAACACAACTCTATATTTGTATGTGGTATGTTTCTGAGCATGTGAAACATACAACATTATCTGATTTCTTCTACTACAAGTTGTTCATGAAACTGAAATAGTTCTGGTTTGTTGAAGCAATTTACTGTAATTTTTTTATGACATGATAGATGACCAGATTAAAAGTACAAGATTAATTCTCTGGGTTGAGATAAACCAAATTACATAATATAGAGGAACAGGACCTCAATTTATCAAAGAATATGGAATTGACAATTTATATTCCATGAATTTCTAAATAGAAATCAAAGAGATATTTGAGAGTTGCTGTAAAGTAGATCCAAAGCCAAGGTTTAGGCAACACTTTATTGTCTGCATGTTCATTGGCCAAAGATGATGCCATCTTTGTAATGTACTACATTGACAAGTGGAGAAGTTAGTTGGTATTTGGCTATGACATTCAATAAATCATGTTGACAGGAACCTTTGATATTTTTTTTTGTTATTAGAGGAAGAAGGCAGAACATTAGAGGCTGTTTAGCAGTTAATGTATCAAAAGAGTTAGGACTTAAATCCTCCTTAGAGAACTCCTCAATAGATCTAATTTAATTTACTCTCTATGATCCTATTTACCAACTACTATCAGCTAAGGTAATTGTAGATACATTTGTCAAGTTTGAGACAAATGCAATACTAGTTAAGAAGAACCAATGGAAGCTTTTTGTATTGAAGTATCAAATGTTTCTTGTTTTAGAAAATTAATTTAGAAGGCATACAACTTTTTCAGTAATGTAATACTCTCAACATTAAAGGCTAGAGTTTTCATGAAAAGGCTATTAAATTTTATTTGGACTAAAGAAAAATGTAGCAAGAAGAAAACATCAGCATTGTACTGAGGACCAAACATAAAAATTATCCTATTTCTTTATTGTTTTACCTTACATGGACACAAGAATTTTAATATTCTACATAAGTATTAAAAATTCCATTTAATGCAGTACCCTAAGGCAGCCTGTACCGTATTGGGTGGGTCTAATTATTCAGAAATTTGTCCTTACATTCAGCCTAAATCTGCTTTTCTGAAATATCCAACTTCTTGAGGATATTTGTAGGGAAAAAGTAACATTTTGCAAGTAATATTAAAAATGAATCATATACTTACTATTTTTAAATTGATTGGAAGACCTGAGAGTATAATATTGTTTGTCAGCTATAGGGAAAAACATTCATTTCAGTGTAACATAACACAGCCTTACAGGTTCCTTTTCAACAATATGTCTCCCATCCATTCATTTAAAATCATTCAAAATTTTTTTAAAGATATAAAAGCAGACATAATCTTGTTTGCTGTTCTTGCTGAGTCATTTTTCAAGTATGCCCAACTGATGATGTGACTGCATCAGGGGTTCTCTTGGTAAAGACATTGGAGTGGTTTGCCATTTCCTTCTCCAACTCATTTTTACTGATAAGGAACTTAAGCAAACAGGGTTAAGTGGCTTGCCCAAGGTAACAAAGCCAGTCAGTCTCTGAGGTCAGTTTTACCTTATTCTAGGCCCAGCATTCTATCCATTGTGCCACCTCACTGTCCTTATTTGATAACCCTCTAATCAAAAACACAAGATAAAGCATAAAATATGAAATTGTTTGCTAACCCAAAGTGTTCACCTGTATGATTATGGATATCCAGCATAGAGTCCAAGTTGAAAATGGTTTGGATGCTAAAGTCTTCTAGATAATTCCTTTATGGATGATATTATGGTGTCTGCATCAAACACCATAACAGTGCAGAATTTGGCCTAACTATTCATATAGGAAAGACCAAGTTGATGATATATGTCTAATGCCCAGATTATATAACATGCATTTGAATGAACAACCTTGTCCAGTAGTATTCCTATCTCTCCCTGGTGTGCTTCTGACTCCCTGGATGTCACTGCTAAGAATCAGTGGCCTTTTCACCCTGGAATTTCCCTTAAGCCCTCTCACCTTGTACTATTTCTTTGCCACACTGGTCACCTTATTCCTTTGATGAGTTCCTCCATTTTGTGTATGGACCAGACTAGCCATGCTTCATTCCCTACTGTGTTTCTGTTGACTTTGTCACTATGCTTTATACAAGTCTCTTCTCATCCCAACCTCTCCCCCCTACATTTCTGCTCCCTTTTATGAATTGTTTTCTCCCATTGGAATATAAGCTCCTTTAGGGCAGTGATTGTGTCTTTTTTGCTTGTATGTATATCTCCAGCACTTAGCATGAAATGTGGCACATGCTAAGTGCTTGATAAATGCATGTTGGCTGACAGTTCAGAAAATATATATGGATTTAGAATTGGGCTCATAGTTGAACAAGAGGAGAAAAGTTAACTAGATTGCTTTAGGAAAATCACAAAACTCATTTAATGACTTCAAGATTGCTCTAGCTTAAGGTAGCCAGAGTTCATCATTTAAGGCCAGAATTCTATCAGTGTTGTTGTATGGCAGTAAAACATGGAAGGATTGAAAGTGAGTATTACATGAAAGGCAATGGAAAGTGGGTATGATATGACTAGACTGAAACATATGCCTAATGAGCTACTTCAAAAAAGAAAAAGAGTTAAAGATATCGCTATCGAGAATTGTATGATATGTAGATAAGAAAGGCTGGTCATGTGGTAAGGGCAAAGGTTGACAACTGGACACATGGAACTCCACTGTTAAACTGCAGAAGGTAAGGTAGACATGTTGACTCTTGGGGGTCAGGAAGACTTGGGTTCAAAGTCCTCTTTGGGTACTTATTAGATGTGATCCTGGACAAGTCACTTAAGCTCTTTGTGCCTTAGTTTCCTCACCTGTAAAATGCAAGGGTTAGACTCAATGGTCCCTGAATCTATCTAGCTCTAAATCTATGGTTCTATGAGTTTCACTCATATTCTTCTTCCCACGTCATACGTTTTTCTGCGGTATCTGACTTGGCTACAATCCAATGAAGGACAGACTCTCTTTATCTTTGTTTCTGTCTGTTTCTGTCCATTTGATGACATATGTCCAAAGCTCAGATTATAGCATGCATTTGAATGCCTCATAATTAGATCCACACCTTCCCTGGAAGTTTTTTTTTCTTGGTCTGCTTGAGGTTTACTCTATCTCAGGCTAAAACCTTTTCATTTCTATATCTTGAGTCATAGTTCAGAAATCCAAATCTCATCAAATGTCACCTTCTGCCTGCCCCACCCTAGATTTCACTTTCCAAATCTGCTTCTGATTTTCTGAAACATCTTGTCATTCAGCATCAGTGAAGAAAACAGTATGTCAGTTTCCAGTTTTTTTTTAAATCCATGACTTCACAAATTTAATTAATGCTTTTTATGTTATTTTTGATAATATTAAAGAATCTCAAAGCTGGAAAGGACCTGACACCATTGAGCCAACCTGTAGATGACCAATTATCTCTTCGTGTAATATCAATGATAAATGATCATCCAGCCTTTTTGGGCAAATCTCCAGGAAGGGGAAACCCAGTATACTCTCATTGCCACTTTTGAGTACTTTTAATTCTTAGGAACATGTTGTTTCCACATGAATCAGTAAAAGTGAGAAGATGTTAGGTATAGTAAGTTTTGGGATTCTATCCCACTAATCTTCAGTGCAACAACATAATGAAATAGACTATCCGGTCATGTCACGTACTCCTCAGCAGGGGAACCAAGATGATCAGTCGTTGCAACTCATCTCATCTCTCTCTGTGGCCAGCTATGTGAATAATACTTGCAGATTTACATCTCACCATTCCTGGGACAACAAGAAACTATTTTCTTTTAATAGAGTCAAAGTATACCCTCAGTGGGAAGAATCTTATACCTATTCCATAATGCGAAAGGTTTAGTGAGCCCTTCCCTTTTGGTGTAACTGAAATGGCACTGACATTATGATGCATCTGCAGGCATAAAATGAAACATAGCTTTAATCTCATGTAGGGAAACAAAAGAGATAGCAAAACTTTTGAACCTATTACAAGTAATGAAAGTGAGAATGAAATATTGTGTTTTTCATTAAAATTAACTCAGAATAACATAATGATTATTCATTTACAACACTAATTTTGATTAAATTGCAGGAAATACATTCCCCCAAAGAACACAAAATAGTCATTTGACATTTCATTCAAATTAGTCTCATACACAAATCTTAGGAATTTTGTTTATCACAGCTACACAAAGATGATGTCTGAAACAATAGTGTGCTGGAGATGAAAACATATCAGAGAAAGGAAGAAAAGCTTTGATCAATAAGGAAATGATTTTTATACACATCAGAACCAATTTAAAGTAATTCTGTAGATCAATATAGATAGACAGAAATGCTTCTCAGCATTTATTACCTGTGGAGAGCAGTATTGATTAATTTCATTGATTTTTCAAAAGCATATGGAGAGGAATCTGTTGTTCTTCAAAAAGATGCCTCAAAATGAAAAGTATCAAGAAATGACTTAAGTTTTAAGGATTTGCATTAATGGCTCAATCTGGATCGTTACTCAGAATTTCAAAAACATGATTGAAGGAGATGTGAAATGTGATTTAGCTTATTTTTTGCACACCTTTACTGATCAATGCAATGTATTTCAAAAGAAGTCACCATGGAATTGAACTTGCCTAAGGGCCAGTAATATCTTATAATATACTTTGACTGTATTTCCTGCTATTTACACCTTTGATAAAATGCCCGAGAGTCACCAATACAGTTGAAAGTAAAAGTAGTTTGTGCAAAAGTATATATTTAGTATAAAATTAGATGTAAGTTTTATATTTTCTTCTTGGAAACCCACCCCAGGAACAAGGATAACACGGAGAATGAAGAGTACAGGTATCTTAATTTAAGACTTTTTTTGTCAAATGTATGTATGTTTGCTTTACTAAGAGCAGATAAAATGCTTAACAGCTCCTGGAAACTGTGATTGGAGTGGTTGCAGATAAAATCCTTCATTACAAGTGCACAGTACAGAATGTTATTTATTAAGCAACTGATTTCTCCTCCACAGAAGACAGTTTATATTTTTGTTCTATATAAACAGCTTTAAACAAATATAGTAATTATTTTGTGTCTTTCAAATATAAGCTATGCTTTGCTTGAGATGGCAATTCTTTTGCATAGCAATAAGTCTTAATTCTAGCAGGTGAATATATTTTGTAAAGGGTTGATCCCTGCTAATGACAGTAGCTTTGCTTGTTAGAGCAAAGGCCGAAGTAAATACTGATAGCAGAAAAAAGCATAATGGTGAAAAGAAGACACTAGGGCAGATGCTTACAATAACTTCAATCCTAGTTGCCAACACTGAAAAATGAGGAATAGACATAAGTAAAAACATTGGCTATAGCACTATTTCTCAGAGAAGCCTACAAATTTGGAAAGAGTTTCAGATATCACGTTTTCACCCATATATAGTTTGACCCACTATTTTGTTGATTTTCTCAGTTTCATTTCCAAGGAACAAGATAGATGTCCCTCCTAGGATAAGCTCAGCCACTATTCTGCTAACTCAAGTCTTGACTGACACTACCTCCCTCAGCATCCTCTCTCCTCTGATTTCAGGACTAGAAGGTGAAGTACCAAACTCCTCCCAATGCCTTCCTTTATAGAAAGAAGAAACTGGACTCTCAGCTCTTTCCACTTTGCATTTACAGCTCTACATGGTTTCAACCATTCCTCCACCCCACCCTACCCTCACTGCCTCTTTTTGTGTGTTGCCTCATTATCTTCCCCTTTAGAGTATTAGCTCCTTGAGGGAAGGGAGTGTATTTTTATTGTCTCATTGTATCTCCACCACTAAGGACAGTTCCTGGCACATTAAAGTAGGTGCTTAATAAATTCTAATTGGATTGGATTGGAAATGGGAACAAGAATTTTCTCTATATTATATCTAACAGATGGTTATCCAACCCTTTCTTGAAAACCTCTAGTGAAGAAAAACACACAAAATATTTTCTATAAAGTACTGAAAATATCCAGAAACTGTGTCTGCTAGCATATATAGACCCTCCTTGCCAAGCAGAGTTACTTGGCAAGGAAGGACAATACCACAAATTCATTACAAAATATTTCCAAAGAATGTGAAAGAAAACTATGAGTAGTAATATCACTTCAAAACAGAGCAACTTGTTGAGGAGAAATGAGTATTCAAAGAGCTGGGAAAGGTGTTAATCTAAGTCAGTGGTATCACACAAATAGAAATAGGGCCATTAACTCATAAGGAACCCTGAAGGATGCATATTGATTTAGAAAACCATATATTAACATTATATTTTATTGTGTTTTTATTGATATCTGCCTCTGGGAGTGTTGTGGACCACAAGTGGGCAGCATATAATCAGCATATGTTTGATTCCTCTGATCTAAGTCATATCAAACTGAAAGCTTTTGAGGTTGAAGTTAATGAATGAATTAAAACAGTATTTGTGAGCATCAACCATCTGCCATGCACTGCACTAAGGATTGAGAATATACATAGAAAATTGAGACATTCCCTGCTTTCAAAGAACTCATACTCTAATTGGGGAAGTCAACATGCTGAAGAATGTTCAGCTGCAGGGTAGATGGAAGGACCCAGAAATTCCAAAGAGTGTGTGTGTGTGTGTGTGTGTGTGTGTGTGTGTGTGTGTGAAGCAGTAACTCAGAAGGAAAGATCCAGACAACTTAAGAACATAATAAAAGGGCAGATGATAAGACCTGGTAGTCCCCTATTTTCCTGGAAGGATTAGAGTTGGTAACCCCTGCTCATCCAAATGAAGTAAGTAGCCATGTGAGCAGGTAACCTTGAGAGGCCCATTCTATGACCACTAAGAGAGAGCTGGCTAAAGATCCTAATCAAGCAGAAATTCTGTGTTCCTTCCCATAGTGGGTAATCAGTATCCAACTAGGTTTGGGGGGGAAGAGGTGAAGAGATTATTATCAGGAAGTTTGCAAAATAAGCACACTCAGTAACACTTGCTCTGCAAAGTTCTATGGCAATTAGATGCATTGTGGGTGGCAAGAGGAATGAAAAAAGTGTCTTTCCCCATCCATCAGCCCCACTGGAAGGAAGACAACAAAAAGAATTGAAATGGAATAGGTAGGCATTAACGTAATGGTGTCATTTTATGACTTGATGAGGAATCACCACATTTGAACTCAATAGTCAATGTATTATTTGAAAAATGCATTGGTGGCATTTAAGAAAATGAATTCTAGGAGAGTGAATGAATGTAACATATTCATAAAAAAAATCTAAACTAGAAATGATGATTTTAATGGCAATTTGAAAGCAAGTCAAGATATCAAGATAAGATTCCAAAACAGAATGGAAAATTGCATAGACAATGATTTTATCAAAAACAAAAGTAACAGCACACACATTATCTTGACAAGTCTTTGAAACTGTCTTAGGTGTATATATAAATGTGGCTTATGCAGCAGGCCACATTTTTATTCAACTGCAAAACTATGAGAAGTGGAGAATATAAGATCACAATAGTGTCACAATTGTTTATTGATAATTTTTTAAGTGCTTGACTTAGTAGAACAAAATGCAGCCTTGAAGGCTCTCCACAAACAAGGTATCTCCCACACATATTTGAAAATTATGTAAGATTATGACAGATATGACTATGGTGACAGCTCTATTCAATGATCTTTTCATTATTGGCACAAAGTGATGGGCTCACATAAGGTTTCACCAGTGTAAGGGAAAATACCATGTATGGTACCCAAACAAAAGAGTTCCTTCTTGATAGGGAGATTCTCTAAAGGCTCTTTGCAGAAAATCTTGTACTAAGTGTATTAAGTCCCAGCTGGATGCAAAACTTTCTCAAGAGAATTCAGAAGGAAAAAAAACTTCTCTAGCTGTATTAGAATAATATGAATATAAAACATAGTGTTCAGAATATGATATGTGGCTGAATGGCAGCTGGTTGAGTTGGTTATTGGATGCATATGTATAAGTATACATTAGACAAGGGAAGCTGATGAATAATGAAATGGGCCCAGAATTGAGGGGGAGTGAAAATCAAGTAGGGTAACATTTGGGAGATAATACAATGCTTTTAATGATTTTGAACTCCGTGATGTTATCAAGGCCTATCTCTTTAAAATCAATATACTTCTTATGAGGGGATGCTATCAATTGGGAAATGGCTAAGCAAGTTGTGATATAGATTGTGACGGAATTTTATGGTGCCATAAGAAATGACAAGCTTTCAGAAAAACCTGAAAAGATTTACATGAACAGATGCAAAGTGAAGTAAGTGAACCAAGAGAACAGCGTACTCAGTAAAAGCAATATAGTACCATGATTAAGTATGAATGACTTAGCTATTCTCAGCAATGCAGTGATCCAAGACAATTCTAAAGGACGGATGGAGTATGAATGCAAATTGAAGCATATTTTTATACTCTTTCTATTGTTTTTCTTTTGGTCTGTGATTTCTTTCACAACATGACTAATACAGAAATATATTTTGTATGACTGCATCAAATTGCTTGCCTTCTCAATGAAAGGGGAGGGACTAAGAGAAGGAGAAATAAAATTTGAAACAATTTTTTTTTAAAAAATTAGCATTTGTTTTTACATATAATTAGAAAATTGAAATATTTCATTAAAATAGTCTTTGGATGATGCTGTGGCTGTGGATAATGGAACATCATACTCTTTGAAGAAACCAAATTACTGATAACCCAAATGATAATGGGAAAAAAGATGGGTGTAAGTAGGTTATAGCATAATACCAATGAAGACTTTCATGCAAGAAATAACATAAAAGACATGATAAGTATACAATAATATCAATGAGATCATGAAAGACCAGAAATGAGAAGGTGGGCCAATTGGATGGTGAACCAATAGGTGGTCAACCTGAGTATGCCAATAATGCCTTTATCATACTGAAAGAATGAGAGGAAAGGTTCTAGGAAACTGGGTTTTTCCATTATGGGAGAATTATGGAAAGATACAAACAAATACACAAAATGAGAAAGCATAGAAGAGTTGTCAAAATGCAAAGGCAAAAAGAAAAGTGGAGGTTTCTTTCAGTTTTCTATGAAGAGGACATTCTTGAATACTTGGAATACTTTTTCCATGCAAGCCATTTTCCTGAGTATTACAGAGATTTCCTGTGAGATATTCCTAAAGTTCTAATTAATAAGAGAATGTATTCAGATTATCAATAACCACTTGCTTCCTTTGAGAACTCATTATGGACTCAGACTTATATTTCATGTGTCCAAATGACCAAAATCATTGGGGGATGGTCTCAATGAAAATGGGCATTGAACTCCCATTATGGGAGGAAACTCCTATGGTAGTATAGTTTTATGGCTCATAACAGATTTGTGGAAAAGAAAGTCAAAGCAATTCTTTTTTATGCTATTTTTTCTATTGATGCTTAAGTTTAAGACTCCCAGGTATACATTATATTGTAAATCTATTTTAACAGATTTTATTTGAGATATTTTAGAACTATAATGTTTACTGCAGGCTTAAAAAACTGAAGTAAAATAGATTTTAAAATAGAGAAAATCTAATCTTAAATGGTATTCAGGTCAACAATGCTATCAATGAACCCTCATGTATAAAATGAGGGGGATGAACTTGATGGTTCCCATGGTCCCCTTTCAAAGCAGACATTCTATGATGCTTTGATTCTCCAAAGAAAATGTCCACACCTGAATTGGTAGGTCGTTCTTTCTATGGGAAAAAAAAAATTGTCTATTGATGCTAATTAATATTAAAGTTTTGAAAGATTAATAATTGTGTATTTTTTAAAACTTGATCTGTTTTAATGCCAGTGACTGTTTCCTACATCCAGTAAAATGATATATCAATGCTTATAGTTTATCAATAACTATTGTCAGAAGAGTAGACAAGCAAATATTAGCAATTATGTAGTGAAGTTGATTTCCCTAAAGACAAGATTTGCCATCATGGTGTATATTCAGAAAGAATGTGCTGCTGACTCTGAAGCCCATTAGAAAAAATATATTTTGATCAAGGGCAACATTATTCAAATAAGAGTATAGATTCTCAAGGTGATGAAAGGGGACAGGAAATACTTGAATGGGTAAGTTCTAGCATGTTTGTTTTAAAAAGAACCAAAAACAATCATATTGGTTTTAGTCAATCAACACTTCTATTTATTCTTAAAGATACCTTGGAATTTTGTTAATCATGAAACTAAGGCATTTAAGCCACCAGAATTAATTGAAATTGTTGAATCTCAATGAGTGATCAGGACATCTTTTAAGTATCAAAGTGGGTAAAGTTATCAGCCTGATGCCAGGCTTTGAAAAAGCATGTACCCCTGCACATCTGATATCAAATAATCCCAATAATGGCATAAATCTTCTTTCCTGTAAGGGCTCACTACAGTTTTACTCATTTAAACCTGTATAATTACTTATACCTTGGATTTTCTCTTTGTTTATTTGTCTAGTTTTGTAGAATGAGTACTCCACTCCAACCTGTAATCCAATTGAATATGCCATACCTTGTGGTCTAGGCCCTCTTGGGTGGGGATGAGGGTTGAAAGTGGTGGCAGTATGGTCTGCATTTCTCCTCATATAGTTCGAACTGGTCAGGCCACCAGATGGATGATCTCAGGCATCTGGCAACTAAACTCTTCTGGCTCTACTGGTGACTAAACCCAATTAAACCTTATAACTAATTTTTGCCTAGATTTGGTTAACTTCATCAGTTACAGAGATCCAAAAAAGTCTGCCAACACTATTAGTTCTACCATTTGAAGATTCTGAATTTATTTTCCATAGAAAGGTTTACTAGAAGCCAAGATAAGTCTATTAGCTCTTTTGAAATTGTGGCACCATGTTTTTCTCAGGAAAAAGAGGTGCATTAAACTTCTGTTTAAACAATGTGACTTTTGCAAATGGTAAATGAAGGCATTTGATATGTTTGACTATGCATATTTGTTACAATGTTTGTCTTTTTACTATTTCATTTTCCAGTGCGGAAGGGAGGTATGAGAGAAAAAAGATAATGCTTATTAATTAAAAAAAAGTTATATATATATATATATATATGTATATATATATATATATATGTATATGTATGTATGTATGTATTTAAAAACACCCTTTCTTGGATGGTACTCCTGGAGAGTAAGAAGTGTTTTGCACTTGTATTCTTATATGCCATGTAATAGTGACTCAACAAATGTTTATTGACTGATGGATTGGTTGATTTGTGCTATGAGTCAGGATTAAAATATACCACAAGTGTTACAGAACTTCTGAATTATTAACAATTGTGTGAACCTTTACACGATATATTCGTTTTAATGTCATGATAATCTAAACTACTGACAAGTTTGGAGAAGATATGAACTCCATGTGCATTAATGATTAATATTCAAAAATGTAATCAAAATTTAAATTTAGGACTCTTGCAATAAAGCTGAATAGCTCCTATTTTAAATTCTTAAAAAAAAATGACCCATCATGTCAAAATTTAAGATTTCTATGGACTGAAATAATATAAAGTGGTTTTTTTTAAAAACTTAACTGGCCATTATAGCCAAAAGCAGATTGAAAACACACAGAATCCGAATGAATTTCTTGGCCTCCACTCTCTGGATTGGCTGGCCATGCTGCCCCAATTCGCCAGATAGTTGATCCACCATCTGCTTCCTGTTGGCTACATGGTTATGGTGGTATATTCTCTGTGGCTGGGGAGAGATTCCTTATAAAACAGCCAGTTAGTAGGCAGGTTTTTGAGAGCTTTCTAAAATAGCAAGGTTTTGAATGGATCTGATTCATTAAGACTACAGTTTCGGTGAATTTATCTCTCAAAGAATCAATTGAATTTCCTAGTCTTAAATGTTTTCAGCTTGTAGCATTTTTTCTCTTGCTGGTTCCTTCATGTCATAAATATTGTGAAAGGTAAGGGTTATGATATTTTTGTATGTCAATCACATATAAACGTGCCTCTGAAAATACAAAGATCTAGGATCTATTTTTCACATATTAAAGGTTGATTTCTTTACCTGAAAGACCTCTGTTAGTTACATTATACCTGTTGCTGGATTTCTACATTCAACAGGATCATAAAATTGTAGGGGACTTCGTTTTACTCTAATCTTCTGTACTTCCTGACAAGTTATCATCATGTACTCCTTGAACACTCAAGTGATGGCGAATTCTATACCTACACAAAACAACGCATTTCCTTTGTGCAGATTTCTAATATTTAGAAAATGGTTCTTTATGTTGATCTGCACACTGTAATTCCATCCTTTGTTTCCTAATGTAGGCCTCTGGAATAACAGAGAATGAGTCTAACCCCTCTTAAATGATAACCCTTTAAATATGTGAAGCTACTTGTCATAGTCTTTCCCATTTCATGTTATATATTACTGGTTCCTTCAATAAATCTTCAAATGCTATGGATTCAAGATGCTTCCTCATATTGGTTACCATCCTTTTTAAATATTTTATTAAAGTGTATGGTCCACAACTAAACAAAATACTTCTTTTGTGGGCTTAATAGTTTGTAGTCAGAAGATTACCTTACTTTTCCTTAACATAATACTTCTATAAAAGTAAACCAAAATTGAATCAAATTTTTTTTTGTAGTAGTCAACTGTTGGCTTAAAACTGAGTATTCAATATAAATCCCCGAGTCTTTATTTGTCTTGTTGCTAAGTCAGATCTCCTTTATTGTGTACTAGCACAATTGATTTTTAGAACCTAGGAGAAGAACATGACATTTGTCATTATTTAATTCTGTCTTGTAGGCTTTGTCATTGTTCCAGAGATCTTTTGGGATACTGACTCTGTTATCTAAAATATTTGCTACAAAATGTCTCCCTGTTTTGTCTTATCTGCAAATATCATAATTATGATTCTATATCTTCTTTTCAATCATTGTTAAAAATGTTGAACAGATCAGATTGAAGACAAGACTCTATAGCATGCCTCCAGAGAACTAAATCCAGTTTGCCAGTCATTAACTAATCAACACTTCACTAAATGTGAATCAATTTATATGGAATCCATCCTGTGTCTTTTTCATCTTCTGAGACATACGTTGTCAAATGCCTTGCTAAAATTCAAGTGCATAGGTTTAGAGCCTTTCCTCTGAACTACAAGTCTAGGAAATCTGTCAAAGACAGTCTGAATCACTTGTTCATAGTGAACCCACCTTGACTCAGGGTGATCACTGCTTCTTATTTTAGTAGCTCTGTGCCCTCAAAAATTTTTCATAAATTGTCCTAGAATTTTAACAGAGAAACATACAGTACAGTCATTGATCGACAGCTTCAATAATCTCTCTTTGCTTTTTGGAAGATTGGGAGGTTTATCTATTTCCAATATTCAATTACTTCTCTTGTTCTCCATGCTTTCCTAAAATCAGCCACATGGAAAATTAGCATGAGATTATTTCTTTGCCATTTAGTTTATGGAGATATGATGTGTAATTTATTCATTACTTCTGTGACTTTGAAAATAAGAAATCTTTTTATGAAACTACATCTTAAGTGCTATTCAGTTTCTTGCTTAAATGCTTTAACATTTAATTAAATTGTATTTTTGTCCCAAACTTGAGACAGCACTGGGGCACTGAGGCATACAATAGATAGTAATGTGGCAACACAAAACAGGTCATTCCAACCAATGGTTTTTGGTTGGTTTTACCTTTCAAAGGAGGTGCTGAATGAAACTCTTTATATAAGGTGTGAGATTTTATAATAGCCAATGAATTGTTCATCTACATTTCTAACAGTGTGGCACGAGACCACTCTTTCAAATACGTGACCCTCTTTGAAATAGGTTTTAACAGTGCCTGAATCTAGCAATTTGAATATTTCTACTTTTAACTAATTTATGGTCAAAGTTATTTTCAGAGGAAATGGAAACTGGGTAGTTTGGAGGAGGAACAGTCATTTGTTTTGCTATCTAGGAAGCCAAGTTTAATTTTAGCCTGGAGAGAATTTAAAATCATTATAATTAGATGAGTATTAGACATCACAAGTGAAAAGAATTTTTAAAAAATCACACCCATTCATTTGGCACCATTTCACAATTGGCAGTCCATTCTCTCAAGTGCTCCACCACTGAGCATGCATACAGAGTTAGAATAAACTATTTTTGGATGATTTCAAGGAACTATGAAGTGGCCTCTTGTTAGAGAGGTCAGATTTAGACATTTTTACTACTCTCTATTTTTGTAGCAACAAATTAACAGAAACAAAAATGTAGAGAAAAGGAAGATAGACTAAAATGTATTATGTATTTTTTAAAACCACAAATAATTTTTAAAATCCAAACTAATAAGTAGTGCCAATGCTAGGTTTTGATGATATAAAGAAAAAAGAAGCAACAGTCTCTTCCCTCAAGGAGCTTACACACATTAACAGTGGAAAATATAGAGGAATATTAAGGAATACATAGAGAATATAGAAAATAGTCTGAGAAAGGAGAGAAAACTCACTAGGGGGATCATAAAAAGCCATAGAGAATTTGATCAGAAATGTTAAGAATATGCTTTCTTCCAGTCTTATTTTTAATTCATCAGGATATTGGTTGTAAGAAGAACCTTTATTTCACAATCACTACCAAGTCAGGGAGATAGTATACAAGTATTTATTAAGCACTTATTGATGGGGTTCAGACTCTGGGAACTTCCTTGAGCTCCCTTGGAATCTCGTCACTTAAACTGGCTTTTCATACTCAAATTGAGCTCTCCTTGTATCCCCTCACAGAATCTGGCCCTTCATACTCAAATCTGTGACCATTGTCGGTTATTTCGATTGCCCTACCTGCTCCCCACCTAGGCGCCCCCTTGTCTGACGTTTGTTGATTACGTCCAGTTGTTTTCAGCCTTTGATCCTCCTTGGAGGCCCTTCCTGAACTTCCTCCCCCATCACTCTAGACTACCAGACCACCCCCACCCCCCACCCCCATCCCTCCTATACTCTTTTCTGTATTTAAGTCCCACCTTGCCTCCATGAAGGCGCTCAGATCCAGTCCAGCTCAGACCCTGTCTAGCTGGATTCTATCTGGCCCGCTTGTGGATACAAGCATTACAAATACTTAGGTTCCTTAAGAGGCAGCCCAGTTTGGCAAATCTCTAATAAACTTTGCTTTCTTTGGCTTTAAGAAGGCTTGAGTTGAATTCATTCGAGCATGACCCGGACTGTCAGTATTTTGGGGTCCTGATCCCCCTGAGCATCTTGGAACCTCATCACTTATCATGTGTCAACAGCGGTACCAGGCACTGGGGAAACAAAGAAAAGCAAAGAGAGTTCCTGCTCTTGAGGAGCTTCCAATCTAATGAAGTAGACAATACATAAATCAATGTGTACAAACAAGATATACACAAGGTAAATGCAGCTAATTAACAGGGAGTAGGTGCTAGCATTAAGGGGACTTGATAAAGGCTTCCTGTAGACATGGGATTTTAGTTGGGACCTGAAGGAAGCCAGGGAGGCCAAGAGGTGGAGATGAGGAGGAAGAGTTGTCCGGGAACAGGAGAGAACCAGTGAAAATGCCTAGTCAGGAGACAAAATGTCTTGTCCAAAGAATAGTAATGAACCATGTGTCACTGGATCATACTAAGTTCTGTGGGATCATGGGGAGGGAATAAAGAGTACAAAGACTGACAAGGTAGGAAGAGAAAAATGCATTAACCCAAGAATATCCATATTGTATGTTGGCCTGAGCTATCTTGAAACACAGATAGGATATTATAATAGGCAATTTTCTAGCCCTTACTCCACCCCTCCAAAATATTTCCTAAAAATTGTTTTGATAAGACTGGGGAAAACAGATTTAGCAAATGGGCCTGGGAATTTCTAGTAGCAAGTGAAAGCAAGGACTCTTCTCTTAACATAAGCATGTTCTTGTCAACAGTGGCATCTCTATTAAGAGTGTTCTCTTACCTAAACACCCCTATTACTGTCATCTCTCAGGTTTGTCATATCCACCACCTTGACAGTACAAACAGTGCACAGCAAAACCTGTCAAAGAGGCTAGTGGATTTCTTATGTCTTCTGACACTTGCAGCTCTTTAATATCAGCCTGTCAGAACACCTAAGAAAAGGAGGCTGCTTTCATGTTTGGGGCTGTTACTGTTACCACCATCACACATACTTTAATCATTAGCCTTCTACTGTTAGGAAATTTTTCCTTTTAGACCCTTAGAATCTCATGCTAGAAGAATGTTGCCAGAGTAAATCTCTATCAAGTGAAATAGTTCTTATACATTTGGGAGAGTGATTGCTTTAAAATGGGGTGGGTTTTTGATAGTTATTTAAAAAAAAGACCAAACCTTTTGAAATGAATATTTAATTTTCTTTCATCATGTTCAGTTTATTTAGCAGTATCTACATGGGAATCAGGTCTTTCCTAGTTTTGATTTTATACTGGCAGAGTACATGTATTGGTGACCATCTTGTATCTTCTTTTAGAAAACAACAAAATTATATACATATATATATGTTATCTATAGACATATATACACACATATGCACACATATCATATACATTTACATATACATCTATGTACATAAAGCCAAGACCAAAGTGGAGGGAGTGTTGGTGCATGATTTTCTGTTTGCAGATGATTATACACTCAATGCAGTCTCTGAAGCTGAGATGAAACAGAGCATGGGTCAATTCTCTGCTGCCTGTGCTCATTTTGGCCTAACAATTAACACCAAGAAAACACAGATGCTCCATTAACCACCACCACGCCATCCATACGTGGAACCATCAGTTACAACAAATGGAGAAGTTTTGAATGCTGTGAATAAGTTCACTTACCTTTGCAGTGTACTTTCCAGGGGATGTACACATTGACAATGAGGTTGATGAGTCAGAGTTGGCTCAGTGTTTGGGAGGCTCCAAAGAAAAGTTTGGGAAAGAAGAGGTATTAGACTGAGTACCAGAGTGAAGTTCTACAGAGCCATTGTGCTGACCTCATTGTAGTGTACTTGCAAAACATGGAGAGTCTACAAGTGCCATGCCTGGAAACTGAATCACTTCCATTTGAACTGTCTTAGGAAGATTCTGAGGATCACCTGGCAGGACAAGGTACCAGATACTGAGGTCGTTGTTTGAACTAAACTGCCAAGCATTAAAACTATGCTTCAGAAAGTACAACTCCTGATGGGCTGGCCACATTGTTCAAATGCAAAATGTATGCTTGTCAAAAAGACTATTTTATGGAGAATTCGCATGGGGCAGGAGATCCTTTTGTGGTCAGAAGAAACAATACAAGGACACTTTCAAGGTCTCTCTCAAGAGCTTTGGATTTGATTGTGGGAGATGGGAGATACTGGCACAGGACCACCCAGCATGGCGTGCCCAAATCAGAAAAGGTGCTGACTCTATGAGCAAAGCAGAATTGAAAGAACACAAAGGAAACAGGATGCGCAAATTTGGAGTAACTACTCCAGATGTTCACATGGACTATCTGTGCCCAACCTGTGGTAGAGCATTCCGAGCTTGTATTGGTCTGATCAGCCACAGTCGGACACATCGAAACTTCACTTTATCATGGTAATGTCATTTTGGTCCTCTTCAAGAAAAAAGGACAACTAGCCAACATATGTACATATCCTTCTTACATGTACATATACTTAGACATCTATTATTAAACTCATATAGAGAGATATACTTTCATATGAATCAATGCAACACTGGACTGTCTTTGTGCTCTGTTTATCTGAGGGCGAATCACCTCTTCTTTCATAAGTCTGAGTCTTTCCATATTTTTCCCAAGTCCACCATCTACTCATTTGCTACACTACAGCAATATCCCCAATCTTCTACTGTCTAGTTATTTTAAGTAGTCCAGAATAACATTAATGAATATGGCTGACACACAATACAGTTTCCCTATTTTTCTCTTGATCTAAATCGATTTCAGCCTTCACCTTGTCCAAGATTATGATTATCACTCCTGTTCCTCTTCCCCTAACAAATTCTACTCCTGCTCTTTATTTGATGTTTGTGCATTACTCTTCTTTCCCACCCTTTCTGATTCCTCTACTTTACTTTCACTCACTACCTTGCCCTCCTATTACTTACCCTATCCCACCCCCCACTCCAAGGATCTCTCCCTTGTCCTCTCATTCCCATTAATCTAAACACTCTTCTGTTGTGCTCCTTATCCTATTTCCTCGTGTTCCCCTCCCTTATCCTCTCCCCCTTTCTGTCTCCATAGCCTTTTATTTCCTTCTGAATTTAGAAGACTTTTATGCCCTTTTAGATATGCCTATTATTCTCTCTTAAACATATTCCCTATAAAAGTAGAGTTCCAGAACACCAGCCCTATTCTGTCATCTAATTCCTCTGAGTCAGTTCTTATTCTCACTTCTCAATTATATAAGATAATTAATATTTTGCCTGTTCCTAAATAGTTTTACTTTTCAAAATCATATCATATCGGGTCTAACCTAATCCTTCTTATGAACTACCCAATTACTAAAAATACTCTGAGACATATGTTTTCCATTTCCCCATATAAAAGGTAAAAAACCTGTCCTTATTGAGTCCCTTGTGTTTAGTCTTTGATAGGTACCTCATATTTCTCTTGGCTCTGTTATGTCAAATCTTCAATAAAGTTCATGTTTTTTATTTTTAACAAAGTCCTGAAAATCCTGACAATTCATTAACTGACCTTTTTTTCATTCAGGATTATGTTTAGCTTTGCTGAATATGATATTTTTAGCCTGAACCTCAGTTCTTTTGCTCTGATTCTACTTGGAATTTTCTGACCTACTCCACCATATCACTATGTTTTCAAAATTAAAAAAAAAAGAATCCCATTGAAACTATAGATTTATTTCTCTGTATTATGGGAAATTTCTGTCCCACCAGGCTTATCTTACTGATTTTGTAACTTTTAGGTCAAGGGAAAAGAACAGATGCAACTTTGACTTCAAAAGGGTTTTGATTCTTTCCTGACATTCAGCAATAAACAAAGGAATATAGTTTAGACCTTATAGTTTCAAGATGAGCACCCAAGTGCTTAGAATGTCATATCTATAGAGTTACTGATGGGCCTGTATCCATCAGTGGTGGCATAACATGGAGGGCTTCTCAAGGGCAGGTGACAGGGCTACTGTCTTGTATGATTTGATATGACAGCAATTTGATGGGGAAAAGGAACTCACTGGCACTCAAGGAGTTAGCTTCTCTGTATTATCTTATCAGCTACGTGCAACCATTGAGCCACATTAGAGTTTGAAACGTCCCTGGTAAATTGGAGAACTGTCAGAAACCAACTGAATGAAGTTCAAAATAGACAAAGTACCAGGCATTTCACAGACGGAGGAAAAGCAAATTGAACAAAACAAAACGAGGATTAAATGTGCAATTGAAAAAGATTTAGAGGACATAACACATTTCCGCAGGGAATGACAAAGGAGGGAATGGTTTTAAATCAGAATATGAAGAATGTAAATGGAGCCTAAGGATAACTTATCTAAGGATAAGTTTCCTGATTGGGAGAGGTATCGGATACCAGAATAGTTTTGGGAGAGAGTTCTTAATACATAGTCTAAAGTGGACTACATTTTCAGGTGTATATGATTCAGTTCAAGCACAGTACTTCTTGAGAATCTACTCTATGGCTAGTTCTAGGCTGCAAGCTTTCTAGGATGTGGAGAAGTGCAGACTCTCTCCCAAACCCCAAAGAGCTAATGGAATGATGCACACATGTAACAGATAAGCAACACTAGAAGACTGTTAATTATAATAGGTAGAATTTACATGGCTCTGTAAGGGTTGTAAAATGTAAAATCCTCATTTACAGATGAAGAAATAGATGCACAGGAATAGATGACTTGCCCAGGGTCACAGCTAGTGTGAGGACAGTGCTGAATTCAGTTCTTTCTGAGTCTAGGTTCTGTGCTCTATCCACTGCACCACCTATCTGTGTTCTAGTTGATCAGGAAATCACTGAGGACTAGTGTGGCTTGGGTAGGTTTTGTAAAGAAGCAAGTTTCTGAATGAAATGACAGATAGGATCTGAACAGGTAAAAAGAGTATTCTAAGTCTGAATAAAGATTAAGAAGTAGAATGGGTATGCAACCACCAGTGTATTTTGGGCTGTGTTGTTGAACTGCTTATATGCCCCAGGATGGAATAGTGGGTAATTCACTATTGTGGAGAGGAGTAGAGGAGGACCTTGTGAGTTTCAAAGGGTCCAGGAGATTGTGAATGACTCCAGAACAGCTGATGGCAGTGTTTGCAATGGGAGCCAAAGACAGTCTGGATACTGTGAGGACAGGCAGTTTTAGAACACTTCAAGAAAGCCAGCATGATACAGCAAAGGTGGAACTTCCTGAGAGTTCCATGAATGTTAGAAAAGGCTCTAGGAAAAAGATTCCAGGAGCTGTGAATTACCCCATATGATCTAAACTTGAGATCACTTTCCCTTGGACTCTGTATATACTTGTGGGAGAATATGTCACCATTTGTTTTGTTTTGTTTTTAGTGTGTATGGACATGATGGTGGAGAGGGAAAATTTTGTACCAATCATTCTTCCTATACCAGCTTAGTAAGTATCCCTTTCCACAAGCTAATTAAGACTGACTAAATGATAACAACTGATAGTCATAAAGGGTGAGCACATCAGGATGCCAAGTCAACCACCCCACCCCTCAGACCCAAGAGCCTCCCAGAATTCTGAGGGGAGAGGTAGCAGTGGATCTTTGGAGACCTGATATTCAATTGGCAATTGAATGGTAGCTCCATACTAGTATCATTCAAGCCTGGAGAAATTTTGATCATATTCAACAAACACTTTTGCAGAGAAAAGCACATGCTGTAAGTTTTCGAGGGCTTTATTGCAATAATGCCAACTTGACTGGAAAGAACTCAACATAAATCAAAATTTGGGACCAAAAGCATAATAATATTTTATTTAGATGTCTTTATATATTTTTGTTATTCTGAATTTGAAGAGTTCCAATAAATGCAAATATTTCCATATACAAAGTATAGAAAAAGAGAATTGTAGAAGAAACAACAAATTCCTACAGAATTTATTTAAAAATATATATGTATATACATATACACATATAAAAAACAAACATCCATACACACATATAGTATATATATATATATATATATATATGTATATATGTACATATACCCATAGTACATATATATATATATATATATATACTATGTTTGTATATATATGTATGTACAGTAAGTTCACATTTCTTTCAAAGTTATTCTGGTTGCTCGTGCCTTCCTCTGAATCTCCTGTTTTCTTCTAAAAAAAGCCTCTAAAAATGCTTCAAAGATTCTCTTTTTGTGCCATCATTATTGTTAACTCTCATCCCTTTAGGTTAGCCCCTTAACATTAAAAAAAATCTTCCTTATAACAAATAAGCAAAGTCTTGCAAAACAAACAAACCCATACATTGATCACACCTGAAAATGTATTCCTCATTCTGCATCTGTAGTCATCATCTCTCTGTCAGAAGGTGTGCAGAATATTTTATAACCAATCTTCTGGAGTCATGGTTATCACATTAATCAATTTTTTTAAGTCTTTCAAAGTTGTATTTCTTAACAGTATTACAATCATATGAATTGTTCTCCTGAGTCTTCTCATTTCAACCTCTATCAGTTCATAAAAATCTTTCCAGGCTTCTCTGAAACCATCTTTTCTGTCATTTCTTATAGATAACAATATTCCTTTATATTTATAAGCCATAATTTGTTCAACCATTATTACCTTTCTGATGGGCATGACTAAGGCTCACCTTTACTTTCCAGTTCTTTGCTACAAGAAAAAGTACTACTATACACGCTTTTGACACCTTTCAATGTTTATTTGACCTCTTTGAGGTATCATTAGGTCAAAGGGTATGAAAAATTTATCAACTTTGTGCCTACTTACAAAATGTTCTCCAGAATGGTAAACAGTATAGTAATGGATCATTCCTCACTCATTCCTTTTAACAATGATTACTTTCCATTTTTTTATCTTGTCCAAGCTGATAGATGTGAGGTTGTTTTAATTTACATTTATCTTATCATTAAACTGAAGAATTTTTTTCTATGGTCTTTTCATATTCTTTGACTATATATTGGAGAGGGAATCTCATTTCCATAAATTTGAATCAGTATATCTTAGAATGAGACCTTTAGCAGAGAAAATTGTTACGAAGATTTTTTTCCTATTAACTGCTTTCCTTCTAATGTTGACCACATTGATTTTGTTTGCAGAGGTATTTAAACTTTGTATAGTGAAGTTTGTATTTTCCTTCTTTATCTCTTTCGGCCATATCCATTTTTACTGTTGTCCAAGCTCATGATTACCTCTTCCTTTTTTTGAGGTCACTTAAAGCATAACAAATTCTACTCCAGCCTCTATCTTATTTGTATGTGAATCTTCTTCTTTTAAGTGTTTTTTTGTCAACAACCTACTGTAGGATTCCTTGTCTATGTTATATGTGTATGTGTGTGCGTGTGTATATATAAGCATTTGTCTCTATGGCCTAAACAAAGTGATTAGAGCCTGATCAGAGTGGTTATAGAGCATTGTAGGTTTTCAAAAACCACAGGCCTTGCTTGTAGGAGCACTCTATTTTTTCTGCCCTTAAAGCATTGTTCCATGCTGCCCAAGGCCTTATAAGTCTCACGTTTTCTGTTGATACATCTTGTTTATATAATTGCCTTTAAATACTAGTTTTTTGTAACAGGTTCTCCTTTCCCACTCTGCAGGTTTCTGGCTATCTTTCTGTGCAGTCCTAGGGTGGGAGAAGGTGCTTACTCTAGCTTCTCTTTGGATTTTTTGACTATTATTAAATAATTGCTAGAAGGCATGTGTGAAAGCTGGGCTTTTTTGTGACCATCCATATAACCAACCACAAGAGGTACTTTATTCTCAAAGCAGTACTGTATCCAGTTAAATATGTTTCAGGTCAGTTGTATTATTTTTTTTCAGAGCAAAAGCAAGTAATATTAATAAAAGTCTTTTTTCTTCACTTCTGCAATGGAATTTTATTACTAGTAAAAATATAGGGACTTACAAGTTCCTCTATTATTCAGATATAACAAAATGAAATTCTCAAAGGATGCGGCCTTTTCACTTGCTGGCATCATTTGCATGGCTGGGCCCTAAATGTTTGCATAATTTTCTTTTCCCTATACTACACTGACTCTGGGGAAAGAAAAGACATTTAACTGCAATATTGCTTAAAAATTTGGCAAACAAGTCACTATGGTTATTTACATTCCCCTCCCCCCTAAAAAAAAACAACCTTAGGAGAATTAGTTTGTGGATCATTTAATCTGTCCAGGGAAAAATCCAAATCAATTCTGAATTAATATTGCTTTGAAGATGCAAACTGAGGCCAGGTTTCTAAATCAAAGCAGAGGGTTTAAGGCACCTGTCCAGATAACAAGCTCAAACCCAGGCTCTCACCTGAATTAAGTTGCTGCTCCAGTCTATTGTACATTTGCACAGAAATCTAATAGATTGCTTTTTGCTTGGATGCATTGGATAATTGCTTCAGGCTTCCACTTTGGCTATGGGCTCTAGGCCCAGGAGGAGGATATGATGTTCGAGGCTATTACTACAGGTGCACAGCTGGAGGAGGCACAATCCTGAGACACTGTTGCTGATGCATTTTTTCTCCCTGGGGTTTAGATTGGGCCTCCTGTATAGCATCTGGGCATGCACACTGCTGTAGTAGGTAAAACTTTTTCCTTGTCTCTGGATCCTTACATAGGGAAGCAAAGATGAGATATGACATGGTCCTTGACCTTAATGAGAATCTTAACTGGGGGATGAAGGGGAGTGAGAGAGAGGATAGATACTCTCAAATAAGTATAACATAAAGGAGATTGGCATGGGAGCAAAAAGAAAGATCAAGGCAAAAGGCTCTAGGAAAATTTAAAAATGAAGGGAACCTTTCTAGTGGGGAGTGGGGGGAGAGCCATGAAAACTTCATGCAAAATTGGGCACCCAAACTCAAAGGCATTGTTCCAATACTCACAAAAGCTACCACAATATATATGAAAGATCAGATGCAAACAAAGCCCAATTCTGCATAGCTGAAAAGCCAATAAAGGTCCTGGATAACAAGATAATGAAACATATGTCATTCCTCTCAGCAGAGAGGTAGGGAGACTACGAATGAAAGCCCAATCTTGTCTGATGAAGTCACTAGGTAAATTGTTTTCACTTAACTGTTTTTATTTGTTATGAGGAATTCTGAGGTTCAGTGAGCTGTGGAGGGAGGGGGACAGGTGGGATCTATCTAGGAAATGACAGCAATGTCAAAGCAAAAGGCACCAACAAAACATTTTTAAAAATAAATAAAAGACACTATCCCTTGTTTCCTAGGCGGCAACATCTCAGAAAGCCCTTGATCAGGTCACCAAGTCTATGTCTTGATATGGCTACTGTAGGAAGCTTTGCTTTTTCACGCATTTCATGCAAAAATAGAAATTTTAAACCTTATAAAAATGCCAAATACCTTGCACATACTTTGGAACCCCTCTGATTATTCTGCCAAACACATAATAAGCCACACAGAGAAAGGCATTCGAACTGCCGCCATTAAAACCTCTCAATTTTCATGAAAATAAAAATGAGTCATTTTTTATTTCTCTGTCTTCTTCCTGGGAAAATGCATAATACAAATGAGTATTATACGTACTGTAGTTCTATGAAAAATTTTGGCTATGGAGGTAGAACGGAGTGATTACCAGTGCCCAGTAGATGCAACCAACAGCAAATTGGGGCTCCTTTCTGCTTATTTACAGAAATTGCCTTAATAAATTCTCCTCTGGAGGACAAAAACCAATTACGCTAATGCAGAAGTGAGGGTAATAATTGACTTCACATAGTAGAAAACATCCATTGGAAAAGGTGAGGCGAACAATGACTACTGCCTGAGTTATGCTGTCACATTTATAATTTCCATTTTGGGATTTCTATTCATAAGTGTTGGGGAAAATGATGCCCAAATAAAATGAAGTCCCCTAAACACATCTAATTTTGCTCAGCTTCAATTTCTTTAACTGATTTATCTCTAAATTGGAAATAAATTAAACCACCTATGTAGCAGTTAGTTACCTTTGGTCAGTGGTTGCGCAACTTGTTTTTGCTCAAAAAAAAAAAAAACTCAAACAAACCCTAAATTCCACTTTGATTTTTGTTTTCTACATATTATAAACTCTTACTCATTATTAACAGCTCTTGAACAATAAAAGAGAGGCAGTCATATAGCCCAGCATAAAATGTAATTTCAAGGACTGTTCAATAGAACAATTTTGGAAAATTATTTTAGGCATTTCTTTAAGATTGCTAGTATTTGGAAATGCCTTTCAAACACTAACATTTAGCCAGGACCCAGAGTGAACTGGGATTGCTTGGGAGCTTTGATGGGTTAAAAAAAAAGACAATGGTTTCTATTCTAGGAAACTAGTGGTACTTACATGACTCCATCTGTAGATCAGAAATTGTCTTAATGATTATAAATGGTCAAAAGGATCTACTCTTAGTCATTTTCTCTTTCTCTCCCACTCTCTCTCTTCCTTTCCATTCTGTTTACCCATTTTCTCTTTTTTCCTCCCTTCCTTCCTCTTCCTGTGTCTATTTCTATGACTGTCTGTCTCTACATGTATATCTCTCTGTCTCTCCCTTAGATACCATAACACTCCATCACTTTTCTTTCCCCTAGGGGGCATAGTACAGCAAAATCCATGAGTTATCTTAATTTGGCCTATTTCTGTGAAATGGGACAAATTCTAATCTGTGGAAAGAGGGGTCCATCTAAGTCTTATGATGGTGCTAGTACAGAGGGTTGTCCTCTCCAGATTTAACCATTCTTCTCAAATTCCCTTTAGAGCAGGGATTCTACACCTTTTTTGGGTATTGTGAACCCCTTTGGTAGGTTGTGAAGCCTATGAAGTTCTCAGAATAAGTTTTTAAATACATATAACAAAACATATTGTATTATAAAAGGAACCTTGAAATATATATATATGTTTTTAAAAAACATACATGGACCCTAGGTTAAAACCTGTTCAGATGTAACTGTGGCCAGTCTTGGACTAGATTATCTCTCACAGTGATTCATTTAGAAGAAAGGAGTTTTCCTAGGTCTCATCTGGTCTAGATCTCCATCACTGTGATTGCTTGCTTCTAGGGAAAAAACAGGGTTCTTGAACTCATGTAGCAGAATTTTTATCTTAGTAGAAAATTTTCAGTGCCATGCTATAAGATCGAACATAAAAAATGTTTTAAAAGTAGATATAAATCAGAAGACTGTACAATAATGTATCCATTGAAAAGCATGTCTTCTTACAGTTGTCAAGGGAAATACTATTTTTTTAGCTATTATTTGTCACAGACTATCTGGTGTCAGGCTAGTGTAGAGGTCAGCAACACTCAGCATGTATGCCAGACGGTGATATGAAAAGTCAGGCTATTTGGCACATGGCCAGACTCCTGTGGAAAAAGTTACAGACTGACTGCCAGCCACAGCTTTGGGAATGAATCCTAGATTTTTATTAACTGCAGTAGCTGGCCCTAATGAACAGCTGTACCTGTAAAGGACGGCAGCACCTAATAAAAACCTGGAATTTGTTCCCTGAGCATGAGATCCCACAGCAATGGTGAATTCAGGAGTTGGTTCACTTGTCCAGCATTGAGGGTACTACCACCCCCTTCTACCCCAAACTCCACACCTTATGACTTGCCTAATGAGCTAACTGCCTGGCAGTGTCATTTTTTGGGCTTCTGCATATCTAGTTTTTAGTCTGGGTTTTGAACTATGGTATTTACTACTGTTATCCTTTAATGCGACCATTAAAATCATAGAACTGAAGAGACAGAAGGATGTTATATAGGAAATATGGAGGAGTTAAAGCACTTTCCACAGTATCTGGCACATAGTAGGTGCTCGATAAAGGTTTGTTCCATTTATTTTCCCTTTCTTCTACAGTTACTGAATTCCCATTTTGGAAATTATTTAAATTTAAAATATCTACAGGTCATGTTTACTCAGCTAAAGTCAAGTGCAGGGTTAGGCAATTATCAAGGGAATTTGGACAGCCTAGAGTATAATACAGATGATTCGACTCAATATATTTACAACCCAATTTACCAGAAAATTGCTTAGCCATCTGTTTTGCTTTGGTTGTACAGGTTTTTCTGGGCCTTTTCAGTCTATGTTAAACTTGTGAACTTGGGCCATTCAGACACACCAGTAGTGAAGTAGGGATGGTGCCCATTACTTACCCATAAGCACCTATTTATCTAATATACACACATATGTATGCCTACATGCACACATATATGTTATAAACACACATATGCAATCTATCATCTGTGACTATGTATATTACAAAGAGCATATATGTATCAGTGCATACTTATAACCATACCTACTATGTCTATTGGGCTCTAAATCTCTTTCTATATATCTAAAGCTTTGGCTGTATCTACCCTAAAACCTCAAAGCTCTAAGTGTACTCCCTCCTCTCCTACTCTCTCAGCTAAGGAATTTACCTCATGCTTCACCAGACAAAAAAAAAGAAAAGCAAAACTGAGTTCATTCCCACTTTTCCCCTCCTCTTCATCTTACATCTATTTTATCTTCCACTCCCATTTCGGATGAAGAGGTGGTCTTTCTCCATTCCAAGGCAAAACTCTCTTACAAGCATCCTTAACCAATCTTTTCCTGTCTTCACAAGCATATTGCCTTTCTCCATTATCGTCCCCTTTCTCCCTTATTTTCAATTTCTCTGTATCTACTGGTTCCTTCTTTGCTGTCTACAAAGACATTCATGTCTCTCCCACATCTTTAAAAAATCCTTACATACATGGCTAATCTAGATATATATTTTTAATGACTGCACATGTATAATCTATGTCAAATTGCTTGCCTTCCCAATGAGGGAGGACAGTCAAAGAAAAGAGAGAATTTGGAAATCAAAATAAAAAAAAGATGTTAGAGATTATTTTTTACATCTAATTACAAAAATATATAAAATAAAACAAAAAAATAAACAAAATCCTTGCATGATCCAAATATGTTCAATAGCTATTTTTCCTTCTCTCCTTGACTGAATACTTCTCTACGTTTTTGCCTCTCATTTCTAAATGGCAACCTGGTTTCATACATCATCAGTCTACTGAAAGTGCCCTCTCCAGTGCAACAGATGATCTTCTAATTGCCAAATCTAATGACCTTTCCTCAATTTTCATCTTTCTGGTAGATCCATGCAATTCTTTCTCTGTAAACTTTGATACTATTGAGTATCGTCTCCCCATAGATACTCTCTCCTTTATAGACTCCCCTCCCCATCCCCTTTCCACACATCACTAATTGCCTTTTGGACATCTCAAACTAGATCTCCTGAAGGTATCTCAAACTCAAATATTCAAAATACAACTCATTTGCTTTATCCCAAAGCCGTGCCCTCTTCTCACTTTCCAAATTACTGTTGAAGGTATCACCAATCTCCCAATCACCCAGGCTCAGAACCTTGGTATCATTCTCAATTTGATAGTCTGACATATTCCATAAATCAAATCTGGTATCAAATAAATATTGTCTTTTTAATTTTTACAACTATAAAGCTATAGATACAGATATCTAGTTTTATACACATATATGTATATACACGCATATATCCTTCTTTCTACTCACACAGCCATGACTTAGCTATGATTTTAACACTTCTTGCCTGAATTATTGAAATAGCCTTGTAATTGGTCTTCTTACTTCAAGTCTCTCCCCATTATGACCCATCCTCTCTTCAAATTTCTAAGTGATTTTCCTAAAGCACATACTAGGGACTCTCTTTTACTTCCAGGATCTAATATAAAGTCCTCTGTCATTTAAAGCCAATTCTTAACCTTCCAGTTTTATATTTTACTCCCTTCCACATAGCCTACAATAAAATTACATGAACCCACTTGTTTTCTATACACAAGACACCCCATCTCTCAATTCTATGATATTTCACTGGAATGCTCTCCCTTCTCAAATGTACTTCAGATCAAACCCCACTTTCTGCAAGAAGCCTTTCCTGATATCCCTTCACCACCCTAGTGCTTTTCTTCCAAGATTTCATTTTATTCAGTATATACCTTGTATGTACACAGCGATCTATACAAAATTTCTCCATTAGAATATAAGCTCCTTGAGGTCTAGGGGAATGTTTTTGACTTTTTGTATCTACAGTACTTAGTACAGTGACTGACACATAGCAATTAATTAATAAATGCATGTCGGACTAACAATGCTACAACCGTAGAACAGTATCACACCATGCAATGGTGTACTGGTAAATATATAACTATTGGTCCTCTTAAAAAACACACTGTAAAGTTTAATCTGCATGAGTAACATTTTCTCCTTCACTTTCAATCTAGAAAGTCAACAAAACAATAGATAGCAGCATTTGCCCATTTCAGGGGTATATATGCTCATGCTGAAAACTTAACAGTCGGGCTCTTGGTGAGCCATTTTGAGCTGACTCCAGGAGACCCCTAGCCCCATTATAATACAAAGAAAAGAGTCTGAAGGAACCTTGGGATCCGACTCTGCTAAATGAGAGCTCCCCAAGTACATTCACAAATGACAACTGAAAGAGGATAACAAACCACTAAAAATGAAGATCTATCATTATCTCTTTAACAAACTATTATCATTACTGAAGGGATTAGAGGGATAACCTTGGATTCTAACACCCTGATTCCTGAAAAAACATGAGGAAGTATAAATGGCACTAAAAAAGGTAAAAATGAGAAAAGCTGCTGCACCAGGCCATATATTCATAAATTAGGGTAAGAAATTACATTTTTGAAAGTACTGAAGAATCAATTTTTAAGATAACTCAAAGAGGATATAACATCTGTTGGTTTTTTACACATAAATATTTTCTTAGGAAAATCAAGATATTACTGATAAAAAGGTGATCAAGAATATTCCATTAACACACTGCTAATATGTGATATCTTATCTCTACTTTCTCATTTCCCAAAAATATATGAGAATATTTGTCATGCCCTTTCTTATGGTACTGCCCCAAGGTTGCACTCTCAGGTTAAAGTACTTAGAGGGCAGCTGACCACTAGTATTCAAGGGGTAACCCTGAGTTGCTCCTGAGCCCCTAGTAGTATAATCCTTGTCAACAATAAGCTACTAGCTTTAATTGGTTCTTAGTAAAGATATTTACTTGAATGCTATATTAAGAACAATTGGTATTATCATTCCTGCCGAAGATTGGGGGCACACTCTCACAAAACCTCTGGGAACAAGAGACAATGGCAACAAATTTAGAGTATAGTTGTAGTAGGGCACATATGTAGAAAACACATATGTGTGGCAAAGGAGTAACTCACATCTTCTGGCACTGAAAATTCCTTTTCTTTTAATACAGTCCCTATGTAGCTCCTCTTAGGTGTACATCCCTGATGGACTCTGAAGGTCTTTGCCTTTCTAGAGTCTATAGCTAGTACTTCTCTCTGTCATAAGGGGAGAAGCCATCTGTCACTGGTATATCTCTTTGCTTTCAATTGAGGTGATTTCTCTGCCATCATCTACTGGTGAGCCAGTGGGTATTGTTACTGTTGTCAGAGCAATAGACCTCTAGATATTTTGAAACTCAAAACTTTGCTGCCAGAAGAGTTCCATCTTGGGATTCTCACTCACCTAATATTAGGAAAGAACAAATATAAAGAGATACGGACAGCTCATGTATTCTCAGCTGGTTAGGAGACAAGCAGATATTCTTTTACCACCTGCTCTCATGAGACATTTCAAAGTAGTCCCACTTTACTCACAACTCCAAAGGAAAAAAGTGTGACAGAAGGCTGGATCACATTCCCTATACGTCCACTGAATTTTGACTTTATAGCCTCGGAATCATAACTTCTTTTGCTTTGCCGGAGAATTAGAGAATTCTTTGACATGACATAGTACAAGCTCCTTAGTTATGCATGGCTGGAAGTAGGTCCTCACAGTTTCACATGATGGACTGGTACCAGGTAGGGAATTCTTGCTTATACTCTATATAACCTTCTAGGAAGGGAAGAATGGAGCATGTACCATATCTTTTTTATGTATGCATGAACAAATATGGTAAATGAAATTACAAAAAGGAAGCAGGGAGGCTTTAAGAATTTTTTTTTATAATAAACCACATTTTCATAGTCATTTAATTCAGGAGATAATATAAAATCCTTTTTTATTATTTGAACATAAAGCATTAATTGTTAACTATTAAAATTGCTTCAATAAATCAAAGTGCAGAAAAAGCTCTCTTCCAATAGGATATCTCCCATAGATATGTTAGCTTTATATAAAAGTCTTTAATAGATGCAATCACAGAAATAATTTTTTTAAATGATCTTCTAATTACCATTAGTAAGCATAAGTTAAGCATAGAACAGAGAAATCATATCCATCAAATGTTCTTGTCACTGTCTAGAAAATGTTTGGTGTAGAATCCAAATCGAAGAAGAATTCTTAATAGATGCTGAATTCTTTTAGATGCTCCTGTTAGCAGATGACATTGTACTGACTGCATTAAATCCCAGAACACTACTGATTTCCCTGGATTATACCCATAAAGATTCAAAAGAGATTAACTCAACAATCTACACAGGAAAAAATGGAATGAATGAAAAATGCTTATTGAACATAATATGACATATAGTTGATAGGAAGACATTGAGTTAGTTCATATATGTGTATATGTACATATATATGTACATATACACATATATATTTAAGGGGCACTAAAGATGGAAAATAGCTGGGTTCAGAATTGAAAAGGAGGGAGAGAACAGAGTAGAAAGCATTTGAGAAGTTATGCAACAATTGCAAATATTCCATGTGGCTTCCTGATACACATAAAAACATCTTTTTTAAACACAAAAAATTTCACAGTGATGTTATAGGGTGCATTGAATTAAAGAATCTCTGAAGAATTAAAATAATGTATTCTCCCAAGCAAAGGAAAGATGCATGATGCATCTTGATGATTTATTTAGTAAAAGAAACAGATCATTTGGGTGAAAGAATTTTGTCAGGAAATGTTAGATTAAAAAAGCATTTAGGCTAGTAATGTTTTAAGATCAAAGGATAATACTGTACCACACTGGTATCCACACAATCTCAAGAGGTCAAAGGAAAATCCCTAGCATGTGGTATAAGGCACCTTTGGAAGACTGATAGGGAGAAGTTACTAATGAATTGCTATTTGTATCAGGGTAGAGCGTATTCACTCAAATGATATCTCATTTCCAATGATGTTTCAAAAATGTAAATTTGGATTGCCAAAAGTTGCCCAGTTGACCTGGGTTTTACTACCTCCTTTCCTTTCTCTTCTCCTCTCCTCTTCTCCCCTACCTTCCCCTCCCCTCTCATTTCCCCTGTCCCGTCCCCTGTCCTCTCCCAAAACCTTAAACCTACTACACTCTGAAACTGGGACTCCAAGGGGCCCCTGCCAAGGGCTCCTGGACCCCCCTAGATTTAAAGTGATTATCAATAGTAACTGTTGCTGTTTCCCATCCAACCTGATGTCTTTGTTTTTCTTGACCTCATTGAAAGGGCCATGCCCTTACTACTTCTTAAACAGGCTTATTCAATGAATGGGTGTTGCCTCACCCTAAGTGAGTACCTGCAAAGACCTTGGCCTAAAGAGCCCAAGGTCTCCCAGTGCATCCTGGGCCATCTCCAGTCATCCTGAGGAATATCAGGTCACTAGATTCAGATGGCTCTGGAGGAGAAGTGAACCTGGTGACCTACACAGACTGCCTTCACTCAAAACAAAGTCAAGTGCAAGTTATGTCATCATTTCTCTGATGGTATGGCCTTCTTCAGCAACAAAGGACAAACACGACTTAACATCATATCTTTATGATCTAGTCATCTTGATATTTTTATATGTCAGTCACTCTTTTAAATACATTTTTCATTTACCCACTTTTGATTCTATCTTTTGTATGTCTTTTAAAAATCTAGTTTGATTCACAAGTTTCCTTCATAGTTACCTCTACCACTTTAGACTTCTCCCTTTCTTCTTGCTCTGAATCATCAATATTCTGTTAAAACGTTCTTCTTGAGACAATCCTACATCTCTTGAACCAACTTCCCCTGTAGAATCTTGGGTCATGGAACCTTATCTATCCTTTATCTAGGTTCTTTGAAATCTGTTTTCCCTAAAACCTGGATGCATATAAGGTTTGCCTCTTTTTTAATTTATTATGAGTCATAATACAAAGTGAGAAATTTCCTTCCAAAACGCTTTATTTTTATTTTAATATTCAGGTCCTCTTTATTGTTCAGAACCAGGTCCAAAATAGACCTTCCTCCTTCTTCCTTTTTTGACTTGTGGAAGAATAAATTCAAACACTTGTAGAATCTCATAGCAGTTGGGGTAATCACATACTTGGACAAGATTTCCTGCTACAAATGCCTGAGAAATTATCACACATCCTTCACTTGATTACTCTTTAGGGAGTTTTTCTTTTCTTTTCTTTTTAACATAGCAGCCATGCTTTAATCTTATTCATTGCAAAAAATATTGATTTTTTGCTTTCAGTAGACACTATATTATCAAGTTTAAAAATATGGTATCTATTCCTATTCTTTTTTTTCTTTTTTATATAAATTTATTTATTTAACTTTTTACATTCTTTTTCACAAAATTTTGGGTTCCAAATTTTCTCCCCATTTGTCCCTTCCCCCCACCCCAATACACCATGCATTCTAATTTCCTCTATTACCAATCTGCCCTCTCTCTTCTATCATCCCTCCCTTCTCTTGTCCCCATCTTCTCTTTTGTCCTGTAGGGCCACATGACTTTCTATTCCCCATTAACTGTATTTCTTATTTCCTAATAGCAAGAACAATACTCGACAGTTATTCCTAAAACTTTGAGTTCCGAATTCTCCCCATCCCTCCCTCCCTACCCATTCCCTTTGGGAAGGCAGGCAATTCAATATAGGCCATATCTGTGTGGTTTTGCAAATGACTTCCATAATAGTGGTGTTGTGTAAGACTAACTATATTTCCCTCCATCCTATCCTGCCCCCCATTGTTTCTATTCTGTCTTTTGATCCTGTCCCTCCCTAAGTGTTGACTTCAAATTGCTCCCTCCTCCCATTGCCCTCCCCTTCCATCATCCCCCCCCACCCTGCTTATCTCCTTCTCCCCCACTTTCCTGTATTGTAAGATAGGTTTTCATACCAAAATGAGTGTGCATTTTATTCCTTCCTTTTGGTTGAATGTGATGAGCATAAACTTCATGTTTTTTTCTCAGCTCTCCTCTTTTTCCCTCCACTAAAAAGTCTCCTGCTTGCCTCTTGTATGAGAGATAATTTACCCCATCCATTTCACCCTCTCTCCTCCCACTACATTTCTCTCTCACTGTTTACCTTAATTTCTTTTAAGATATGATCCCATCCTATTCAATTCACTCTGTGCTCTCTGCCTCTGTGTGTGCGTGCATGTGTGTATGTGTGTGTGCGTGCACACATCTACCCAGATACTGAAAAGTTTTAAGAGTTACAAATATTGTCTTGCCATGTAGGAATGTAAACAGTTCACCTTTGGTAAGTCCCTTATGACTTCTCTTTGCTGTTTACTTTTTCATGCTTCTTCTCATTCTTGTGTTTGAAAGTCAAATTTTCTTTTCAGCTCTGGTCTTTACATCAAGAATGCTTGAAAGTCCTCTGTTTTCATTGAAAGACCATATTTTCCCCTGAAGTATTATACTCAGTTTTGCTGGGTAGGTGATCTTGGTTTTAGTCCTAGTTCCTTTGACTTCTGGAATATCCTATTCCATGCCCTTTGATCCCTTAATGTAGAAGCTGCTAGATCTTGTGTTATCCTGATTGTATTTCCACAATACTGGAATTGTTTCTTTCTAGCTGCTTGTAATATTTTCTCCTTGACCTGGGAATTCTGGAATTTGGCCACAATGTTCCTAGAAGTTTCTCTTTTTGGATCTCTTTCAGGTGGTGATCAATGGATTCCTTCAATACTTATTTTGCCCTCTGGTTGTAGAATCTCAGGGCAGTTTTCCTTGATAATTTCATGAAAGATCATGTCTTGCCTCTTTTTTTCATCATGGCTTTCAGATAGTCCCATAATTTTTAAATTGTCTCTCCTGGATCTATTTTCCAGGTCAGTTGTTTTTCCAATGAGATATTTCACATTCTCATCCATTTTTTCATTCTTTTGGTTTTGTTTGGTGATTTCTTTGTTTCTCAGAAAGTCATTAGCCTCCATCTGTTCCATTCTAATTTTGAGAGAACTATTAAATTCAGTGAGCTTTTGAACCTCTTTTTCCATTTGGCCAATTCTGCTTTTGAAAGCATTCTTCTCCTCATTGGCTTTTTGAACCTCTTTTGCCAATTGAGTTAGCCTATTTTTCAAGGTGTTATTTTCTTCAGCATTTTTTTGGGTTTCCTTTAGCAAGGTACTGACCCGTTTTTCATGCTTTTCTTGCATCTCTCTCATTTCTCTTCCCAGTTTTTCCTCCACCTCTCTCACTTGATTTTCAAAAATCCTTTTGAGCTCTTCCATGGCCTGAGCCCATTGGATATCTATTTCTGATGTTTGGGATACAGAAGCTTTGACTTCTATGTCTTTCCCTGATGGTAAGCATTGTTCTTCCTCATCAGAAAGGAAAGGAGGAAACATTTGTTCACCAAGAAAGTAACCTTCAATGGTCTTATTTTCTCCCTTTTCTGGGCATTTTCCCAGCCAGTTACTTGACTTCTGAGATTCCTCTTCACCCCCACCTAGTGCTTGGGTTCTGAGATTCAAATGCTGCTCCCCAGCCTCAGGGCTTTCAGTGGTGGGTGGGGCTGCTATTCAGGGTAAGATTAAATTCAGGTTCTCAGGTGGGGGCAGGGCCGCCTCCCAGGCTCAGTTCCCTAAGGGGTTTACATGGAGATCTTCAGTAATGGATCTGAGGTCCTGCTTGCTCCGGGAGCTCCTGGCCACAGCTGCCTCTGCCACTGCCTCCCGAGGGGGCTTGAGTTATGGAGACACCCTGCTCCCCTCTTGGCCAGCCCAGAAGTCTCTCTCAGTGACCTGTAGCGCCTGTGGGTGGAAGGACCTTTGTGGCTGCCAGAGGTTCCGTCCCTGAAGCCTGCTCAGATCTGCTCCTCTCGGGGCCTTGCAGCCAGGGCAGGGCTGGCCTCTGCTGTGCAGTGCACGACAGACCTTTGTGGCAGTCTTTCAGGGCTCTCTGGAACAGAAATCTCCTCCACTCCATTCCTGCGTGGCTTGCACTGCTCCAGAATTTGTGGGGAGTTCTTTTTACAGGAAATTTATGGGCTGTGGGTTCCGGAGCTAGCATACATGACAGTATGGCAATGTGATATTGGTTCTATATGTGTAATCATGTAAAACATTTCCATATTAGTCAGGTTGTGAAAAAAGAAATAGATCAAAATGAAAAAAAACACAAAAAAGTGAAAAGAATATCCTTTGATCTGCATTCAGACTCCATTAGTTCTTTCTCTTGAGGTGGATAGTGTTTTTCTTCATGAGTACTTTGGAATTATCTTAGATAACTGTATTGCTAAGAATAGAACAGCTAAATCATTCATAGTTGATCATCATACGATGTTGCTCTTACTGTATACAATGTTCTCCTGGTTCTACTCACTTCTCTTTGCTTCAGGACATGGCGGGGAGGGGGAGAGAGATAATTTGGAACTCAAATTTTTTAAAAGATGAATTACATTTTGTTTTGTATATAATTAGAAAAGAAAGACAAATACTACTAAATAGACACTAATGTTTCTAGAAGTAAAAAGATTACTAGAAGTAAAAAGTTGGCTTTGGTTATGAACTCATTGTGTTTCAACATGTGAAGCTATAAGTATTATTGCCACCCTCATTTTGGATATTACTCATCTCCTCAAATCAGACTTGCTACTCTTTGTAGTATCTAGATTAGCAGACATATAGTGTATCCTGTTTTTTCATCTTGTTCAGTAATTTTTCAGTTGTGTCTGACTCTTTGTGACTGGCTGGCACATGGTAGATGCCCAATCAATGCTTAATGATTGACTATTACTCAGTTCACATACATACACACACTAGAACAGTTTAAACAACGTATTGTTATTCAGTCATTTTTAGTTGTGTCCAACTCTTTGTTGACTCCATTTGGGATTATATTGGCAAAATACTGGAGTGGTTTTCCATTTCCTTCTCCAGTACATTTTTCAGATGAGGAAACTGAGCAAACAGGGTTAAGTGACTTGCCCAGGGTCACACAATGTAAAAGGGTCTGAGACCATATTTGAACTCAAGAAGATGAATCTTCCTGATTCCAAGATTGGGACTCTATCCACTGTGCTACCTATCTGCTCCCCTTTTTTCCTTATTTCCCCCTCTATTTTTACTCTAAAAGTCCCTGTAGAAGACCTGCAAATTTCTATGAAAAGTAATCTTCCTGTTCCATATTAGATGTACTCTTTCCCCAGGCAAGATCCCTACATTTCTATATTTTTAATCCTAATCCAGAAATCTAAACTATATTTTCCAACATCAAGCATGGAGAACATTCTATGAGGGCCAGGTCTTGTTAAAGGAGAAAGAATAGGAACAAACAAAAAGGATGAATTAGACTAAAAGCAAAAAGACAGGTGAATTTCTGGCTTGGCATAAGTCATTTGATAATGAGTTTCTGATAAATGTGTCTGAAGGTACCTTATTTTTAGGGTCACTTGTTTCTACGTTTAGTAACTACTCCATGCCATGTTCCACTAGTCCAAATGCTCTTTAAACCACAAAAGTCTCTAACTACTTATTGTTTATTAAGTTGGTTGAGGTCTGGGAGGACAAGTATGTGTTAGAAAAAGGGAGAGAGTTTCTTGTTGGATGTCTTCTTATCCTACATAGACTTCAGTAAAACTAAGTAGCTAGAGATCTATTAATTTTGTGACTGCTAAATAGCAAAGAAACCTTCTGACATTTCTGCTTGAGGGCTCAATGTTTAGCCTTTTAGCCCTGAGATGGCATAGATTAAAACTAACAGCTTCATTCACAGTGCACCAAGGAGACATTTATGATGCTTGCACCAGTTGGGAAACTTTATGGGTAACAGACCTTGCCTCAGTGTGCTAGGCAGGATACCAAGCATATAAAAGACCCAGTGTCTTTTCTAATGGAGAATGCATCCATTTTAATGCAAAGAACACATGCTTCTTTGATACAGAAACTGGGCGTTCTTTTTCATCTAATGATTAACCAAGGGAATGAGTCCAGTTCAGTTTGGTGGGGCAGGCTATATTACAGAGAGTTTGCATTCAGGACTGCAGGTGCATGACGCCTCTTCCTGGCTCTGTCCACATTGACTAAGTTCCAGTTTCTGCTGTTCTGCCTAGCTTTAGCTGACATGGTAAAAGGAATTAACACTAGCATATACTTTAGCAGGAGATATTTATTGAACACCAGGTGCTGGAGAAGCCTGCGAGCTGGTAGGGAGTTAAATGCAGACAGTGATGGTGTATTTTTACGGTATGAAAAACCCTGGGTGATTAATGTTCTTGGGTCAGTCCCTTATATTTCTTGTTGCACTTAATGTGAAACCAATGATAATTCCTTGTTGGATTTATTTCAGTGTCATCCAAATAGAACTGGTGCATGTTTCGGTTATTTGGGAGCATAATCTGAACAAAATGATTTTATATGATTCCAGGTTAATTACCAAGTTCCCCTCACATAGATATATTGCCATAGCATTGGGTCAAAGAGAAAGCACTTAATTTTGTACACATTATATAATGAAATAAATGTGGAGACAAGAGACTTTGGGCCAACACTGCTGTTATAACAGGCTATCTGACCTGAAACAAGTCACTTCACTTCTGGATCTCAGTTTCTTCTCCTGTAAAATGAAGGGATAGGATGCATCTCCCCTATACCTGCATTTCTGCATAAAAGAAGCCCTTTTTGCACCCCAAGATCAATGACAAGAGCATAAAATGAGTAGTTAGATAAAACATTTATTAGGTGATTACTATGTGCTGGGCACCATGCTAAATGCTGGAGATATAAATAAAGGCAAGCAAACAGCCCTTGTTCTCCAAAGATCTTCTATTCTGAAGAAGAAAGACAACACAGGAAAGCAATGTTTCTCAGAGCTGAAGATGAGGAGGGGGTGCATTCTAAGTGAATGGTCAGTGCAAATGTCAAAGGTGAGACATTCAATGCCAAGATAAGAAAGTCCAACCTGGCTGAAAGGTAGCACTTTTTGGAAATCAATGTTATGAAATAAACCTGGGTTGGGGACAGGTTAGAAGGCTTTCAATACCAAGGTGAGTGGTTTATATCTTATAAACTCCTGTGTTTAGCTTTTAAAGTCCTTTTCAGTCTGGTTCAATCTATCTTTCCAGGCTTTTTGGACATTACTCCTCCCTTTCCCATACTCTCAATCTAGCCAAACTGCTTTTAAAAGCACTTTGCATACACTATTTCAACTACATTTTGGACTTTTTGATTGGAAAAGACCTCTAGGTAGATGTGTTCGGTAGACAATTGATAACAGTACTGGGACTCACAGGAGAGATTAGGGCTGGAACTTTGTGGCAACAAAAATTTGGAAAGAAAGTGAGTGCCCATCACTTGGCAAATGGCTGAACAAACTTATGTACGAGTGTAATGGGATATAATTAAACAAGAAACAATGAATATGAGGAATTCAACCAAGCCAATGAAGACATGCACGGACCTCTGCAGAGGGAAATAAACAGAACTAGCAGAACATAAAATGCTACTGTAATAATGAAAATGAATACAGCACTAAAAATTCTGATTAAATATAATGCCCAATCCTGATCCAGCAGAGAATGAAATCTATTCTTCTTTGCAGAGAAATGGAGGACTATGCTGTTCAGAATGTTGCTTTACCCAGAGGTTTCACCTTTTCTTTTTTGCAAAATAGAGATAAATAGGGAGGGGTGGATCATAAAGTGACTGTAGTATAAAACAAAAGACCAGTAATTTTTCATAGTTACATCATTTGGATATATAGATCTGGGAGTCATTTGTGTAGAAGTGATCATGGGATCTATGACAGTCAATAATAGTAGCAAAGGAGATTATTTAGAGAAAGAAGAGAGCCCAGGATAGAGTTTTGGGGAAAGTAGATATATGGTCATTCTTTTTAAGAGTTTGATGATGAAAAGGAATAGAGATACAGCCTGATAGCAAGAATAGATGACAGGGTCAAATAAAGGTATTTGTTTGTTTTTTGTGGAAGGGGGAGAGGACTGGGCATGTGATTAAGCAGAAGAGATTGAAGAGAAGGGAGAAGAAATGACTGATGGCTTAGCTCCCAAAGGAAATGGAAGAGAGGGGATGGAGGACATAAGTAGAGACTGGAAGGAAGGTCTTCCTCTTTTTTCAGATATTAGAGAGAAGGAAGAGAGTATAGATAGAGGAGTTTTGAAGTTGGGGAGATGATGGGACGCATGACTCAAAGTCTAGTTTTTTTACTAAACTAGAAAGTGAAACCATATGCTAATAAATAGTAGATTGGATTGTGATTCATAGAAGTATTGAAAAGAAAAGAGAAACTTTGAAGCAACCCACTGAGTGGTGTTGATTGTGTGTTCTTCCTTGTTTTTGAAGAAGACCATGACATCAGGGAAATGATGACATGACTTGCATTTCACTTTGTTTTGAGTGAGGAGAAAGTGAGGCTGGAGTTTGATAGAGAATCAAATAAGAAAGAATCAAACATGATCACCACTGAGCTGGAGACCCAGCTGAGATTAGATAAAGATCAGCATGGTAAGGAGGGTAATAGACAAATGTGAAAGGGATGGAAAGGCTAGCAATAGCAGATGGAACTGGTTAGCTGTAGGTTGAAGACCATGAATGAAAGGGAAGTGTCCCCACTGTAGAGATAAAGAACGATAATGGTGAAGAAGAGTTTTAGGAAAAGGAGAGGTAAAAATACAACAAACTATGATTAGAGAGAAGAAATTGCTATATTTGGGCAGCCTTATCATTTTTCTGAGACAATTCAATTCAACAGATGTTTATCAATTGAATCCTATGAGAAAAATATTGTATTCTGAATTGTATTCTGAAAAATATTGTATTCTGAATTTAAAAATAATTTGAATAAAGAAATTAAATTCATTAGGACTTAAAAGACTTTGAACTGGTGGGTCCTTACATATCACTTAATCCATTCTCTGCTATTATGGACAAAAAAAACTAAAGTCCATAGATGTGAAGTGACTTGTCCAAGGTTTCAGAGCCAGGATTGTAAGCCTAAATTCCTTGACTCCAAATCTAGCATGTTTTCATTTTGACCACCGCTTCCCTCAGTCTTCCCTCCCTTCTTTCAGCCCTGCTCCCTTTTAATCCTCTTGTCCCTTACTACTTTATCCCTCCCTTTTAGATTCCCCACCTTTGCTTTCCCCCTTCCACTCCTATTGCCTATAGAGCTAGTTGTATTTCTATACTTGACCGAGTTTGTTGTACCCTCTTTGAATCCAATCAGATGAGAGAACTTCTCAAACAATACTCACCTCCCTCCCCTCTTTCCCTTTACTGTAATATATTTTTTGTGCCTGTGATGGAATTTATTTTTTTTCTGCCTCCACCTTTTCACATCTCCCATTGTAATCCCTCTGCACTCTTAAATCACATTCATTATCATCACATCATTTAATTTATACCCACTCCCTCTATTGATGCATATCCCTTTTAAATTTCATAATAAATATATAATTCTCAAGATTAACAAATATCATCTTCCCTTATAGGCATGTAAACAGTTTGCACATATTGTATAACAAGTTTGTTTTTTTTTTCCCCCTGTTTACCTTTTTATTCCTCTCTTGAGACCTGGGTTTGAAGATCAGATTTTCTATTTAGCTCTGGTCTTTTCATCAGGAAGTTCTGGAAATCCCTTATTTCACTGACTGTCCATCTCCTTGCCTGAAACATTATGCTCAGCCTTGCTGAGTAATTAATCCTTGGTTGTAGCCCCAGCTCCTTTGCCTTACAGAATACTGTATTCCAATTTCTTCAATCTTTTAATGTAGAAACTGCAAGGTCTTGTGTGATCCAGACTATAGCTCCTCAATATTTGAATTGTTTCTTTCTGGCTACCTGCAGTATTTTCTCCTCCACTTGATAGTTCTGGAATTTGGCCGTGATATTCCTTAGTATTTTTAGTTTGGGGTTCCTTTCAGGAGGTGAATAGTGAATTCTTTCAATGACTATTTTGCCTCTGGATATAGGACTTCTGGGAAATTTTCCTTGATGATTTCCTGGATGATATTGTCTAGGCTATTTTTTTTATCATGACTTTCTGGTAGACCAGATTTAGATTTATCTTCTGGATCTATTTTCCAGGTCAGTTGTTTTTCCAGTTAAATATTTTACATTTTCTTCTGTCTTTTCATTCTTTAGATTCTGTTTTGACTGATTCTTGATGTCTCATAGATTCATTAGCTTCTACTTGCCTGATTCTATTTTTTATCAAATTGTTTTCTTCAATTAACTTTTGTATTTCCTTTTTCATCCATCCAATTGTTCCTTTTAAGGAGTTATTTTCACCAATTAGGTTTTGTACTTCCTTTTCCATTTGTCCAATTTTCATTTTTAAGGAGCTGTTCTTGTCAGTGAATTCTTTTTCCATATTTTTAAAATCCTTGGTCAATTTTTCTTCTATTTCTCTAATTTGGATTTTAAAATCCTTCCAGAGTTCTTCCAAGAAGGCCCTTTGTGCTTCCCACCAGTTCATATTCTCTTCTGAAGTTTCAGATGGGAGTACAGTCAAAATGCTGACCTCTTTGGTATTTGTGTTTTGGTCCTTGTCCCCATAGAAAGATTCTATGGTCTTTTTTTTTCTGATTTGCTTTTTACTCATGATAATAACCCTTTTCCTGGCTTTTAAAGTAGATCTCTGTGTCTGTGGCACAGGGATCTCTGTCCCATTGTTTTTATGCCGAAAACTTGAGGTTTTGTGTGTTGTGGTCTCTGGTTCTTTTAGCTAGAAATTAAATGCTGCAGCTTACCTGGCACTGAGCTTCTTGGTGTTTGAAAGGAGAGGCCAGGTGAGGTCTTTTTGGGTTTCTCTGCAGTTACCCTGGAGGTAGCTCCTCAAGTGTGGGGGAGGGGTGGCCTTGACCCTGGAGGCTCCTCTGCTGAGCTAGAGCATAGGCAAGCTCAGCTTTGTGCACTAGTGTCTTCCCGACTCCACTGGGGTGTTGAGGCATGCCTGTGGTCCTGGTGTTGGCAGTTGCTAGCTTCACCCCCCTGGGGTTCAGATCTTCTCCCCATTTGCTGAGATGGGGCTATCTGGGACAGCTCTGATCCTGCACTGGTCCCCTTTAGTCACAGCAAGAGGGACCCTCCTTAGAGATCTTCCTAGCCTCATGTGCTAAGAGTCTGTTTACCCCTTCTGCTTCTCTCACTGTTCCAGGGTTTTTTCTGGAGAGATAATCTCTGGGCTAATCAAGGTCAACAAGGGGAGGGAGACAGCAGTTATTGATCACCTTGGCTCCCCAAATCTAGCATATTCCACCATGACTTGACAGCATTCTTTGAGGATATTTAAATAGAGGCCTTATTTCCATGTGTAAAGAGAGTGAGGTGATTCACAGACTCTCAGGTACGTTTTTTTTTGGTTTTATTGTATTCTGCTATTTCATTATTATTGTTTGTTTTTAATCTGAATGTGGAAACATATTTCTTGATTGGTTGACAGAAAGCACCTTCATCCCCGTGGCCCTTCTACCTTTATGAAACCTTGAGTGATGTTAGTACAGAACAATATAAACTCAAGGCTTTCTTGGTACTTAGACTTTGGATGATATGTGATCTTCCCAGTTTTGATGTTTGGCTAGCACAAAGATTGTGTTACTGAATGTCAAGCTGGATATAGATCGTGAGGAGTCAGTTTGAAAGAATTGCCTCCATTGTTTGAGACGTTTACCGAGAAAGAGCCGCTTCTCACTGAAAGTGCACACCCCAGGTTTGTGGCAGGCGATCTTAATTAGGATATGGCTTTATCCTTTGCTTCAGTTCTCTGTGATTTGCATATTATTTGTTCTGTCCTGTTAGAGATGAAACTTTTCCTTGTTTAATTCTGTTGTTTAAATGTTAAAGACTAGTTTAGCTGCTCTATTAAGGATGCTAGCAAAAAAGTTATGGTTACAAAAGGCTTTTGTTATTTAAGTATTTTATTCAGGACAGAAAGAAAATGGGCCACACTGGGGGACTTAGGCAATCTTTTCTAGATAAAGAACACAAAAGACTGAGTTAAGGGACAATTTCATAACTTCATAAATTAAAACTTTGTTTGAGGTATCAAGGAATGTAGGAATACTACTGGTGAAACTACATCTCCAGCAGACATGATAGATAGCATTTGCATAGTGTTTTAAGATTTATAAAGCACTTTATAGGGATTATTTCATTTGATGTCCCCTAACTATTGATGTTAGGTACCATTATTTTCCTTATTTTATAAATGATGAGATTGAAGTTCAGAGAGGGTAAATGACATGTTCAGGTCAAAGAGTCATTTGAATCCAGGTTTTTCGGGCTCTTAATCCAGCACTCTATCCACCATCCCACATTCCTTCTCAAAGTTATAATGACCATAGTTTCCAAACAAAAGCCTAGAACAAATGGCCAGTAGGCTTTGCCAACTGGCATGATGGTGTGGGCCTTTATATCAGTATATGTACCATGATGTTATAGGCTTTACATCAAGAAACAGCTTTCCATAAATATACTGCCATTGTGAATTTTTTTGCATCATGTAGCATATGTATATATGTATGTATATATACATGTGCATACATACATATACATACATCCATACAGACACACAGATATTTAACACCTGGAGCACTCCTCACCAGAAAAAACTTCAGCAGATTTGAAGCCCCCACTGGAGCATATTTGTATTTATTAGCCAACAAGAGGACAACTTTGTTTAAAACCAAAGATGTTTAATCCAACCACATTATAAATGAGGAGACAAGAAAAAAAATCTTTCCTCTCCATTCCATACATAAATGGGATATGCTATCCCACAAATTACCATATCATCAGTGGAAAAAGTCACATGTGAACAGATCCCATGTGACCAAAGAATATGAATGGGCCATACACATATAGAGAACACATGCACATGTGTACCTACATGATCAGGGAACATATGTGAAAGGGTACATGTCAGGAAGCCACATGACTAGGGTACTTGTGTGAAGAATATGCATTTAGAAACACATATGGCCTAGAAATGCACACTTTTATTTCTGCAGTGTTGCTGATATGCTCCAGTGATATTATCATGCTGCTCTCTCCTTTTCTTTCCTGTACATCAATCTCCACTTTCTGTGGCTGGACAAGATCTCTTATGGTTGTCATTTCTTCTGTTAGTCTCATGGCTACTACTGGGCATCTGTATTTACTTTATGTTCACTAAGCTTCTGATACTAGCTTTTGAACTTCATCTCTCTAGCACAACCTATTGGATATTATAGATGCTATGTAGTTTCTAGAAAGCTTGTCCCTAATAAGGGTACGTGGACAATTCTTTAATCCCTAAGCCAATACTATTAGCCCTGAAACCTAGTTAAGGGCAGTCAAATAAAAGCTAGAGTATAGAATGTGTAGCATTATTTTTAGCAGCAGGTATAGAATGTATATTTGTAGTAGGAGGTATAGAATGTGCATATTATTTTTGACTGTGTTTAGTTCTTATTTAAAGTCCATTGTCCCAGACAATTATGGGATTCAGGGTCAGAAAATTTCTCATAACTCACATTGACCATTTGTGGGGACTCTGTGCCTTCCCACAAATGCCTTTTAGGGTCTCTGTCCAAGAGAACTACATACTCCAAATAATTTAGGAGACTGAAACCTAATTCACTCCCAAGATCATCCCAAGACCAATATGCAAATGAACATAAGGATGAACAAATATGTTGGTGAGACAACATGAAAATAACTATATACAAACAAGATTTATTAGGGATAAATTGGACATAATCAATAGACAGAAGACATGAAGGGAGATTGAGAAAGTCTTCTTATAGAAGAGATCTTTAGTTGGGATATGATGAAACAAAATATAGTTCCTGTCCTCAAGAAACTTGATAGGTGAGATGACACATATATACAAATAAGATGCAAAGAAGAATGGGATGAGGAAAATAAGAGACAAGTCTTCTGAAAAAATTGAAAGGGAAAGAGAACACTTTTAGCTAAGGAGGTGAGAAAAAAAACCTGATGTGGTAAGTGATAATCAAGCTAGGCTTTGAAAAATGAAAAAGAATTTCAAGAGAAAGAGCTCAAGAAGTTATTATTCCATGTAGTGGATGGACTGGACAAATGCATGGAAGTAGCAGACAAGAGAATGGCTGGAGAAATAGCAAGGAGGCTTGTTTGGCTGGAACCTGGAGTATATGAAAGGGAGCTACATGAACTAAGACAGAAAAAGTAAGTTGGAGCAAGACAGTATAGGGCCTTCAATCAATCAATCCATCAATCAGCAAACATCTATTAAGTACCTACTATTCATGAGACAACATTCTAGGTGCTAGAGACGCCAACACAAAAAAGTGTCTATCCTTAAACATAAGATATTCTGTTGGGAGAGAAAACCATACATATGTACATTGGTACATAATTTTCTCTCCCCATAATGTCTGGCTAGGCAGTTAAGTAGGGTGTGTCAAAGACACCGATCTGGGGGTGGAGGCTGTGGAGTACAATTTAATTCAATCCAACAAGCATTTAATAAACATCTTCATGATCTTAACAAGTGCACACACACATATGCATGATGTGTGTTTGTATTCATGTAGCTCTCTATCTACATATATAAACAGAAATGAAAATGATGCCATCCTATCTTCAAGGAACTTAGAGTCTACTAAAGGGAAGCAATACATACATAGGTAAATAAATACAAAATAATTAGGGGGTGGACCTTAAAAACTGAGGGCCAGTAAAGGCCTCCTAGAGGAAGTACACCTGAGCTTAGCCTGAAAGGAAGATAGAGATTTTATGAGGCAGCAGTGAGGAGAGAGAGCATTCCAAGTCTTACCCTGCCCATGCTATAGTCCCCAATTTGCCAGCTTAGAAGAGCAACTTTCCAAGAAAAGACTTAGCCAACCTTGTAAATATGCTGTGTATCATATAGCACTTAACATATTTTTATAGCACCATTCAGAGGGATTGAAAACATTAAATAAAAGGTCTTTTTTTGAGACTAGGTCTCCATTTATCATCAATATGAATTTTCCAATCATATATGCATTTGTCAATGTCTTACAGGCCATTTTTTTGCTTAGAATTCATCATTGGTAATGTACTGCAGCTCATTTGGTGCCACCATGGATCTCTTTGTTGCTTTTTAGCTGACCTGAAATTTTTATTCTCTAGAGTTTGTGATATTCCATGATTATCAGTCATATAACAAGTTCTAGCAGAAAAACAGTGATGTTACAAAGATGTTTTTGTTTCAGGGAGAAGTTTGGGTTTATTTGAAAGCATTAAACAACTTTTGAAATTCAGTTTTGGACCTACTTAGATATCTGCCTACATTATCTAAGATTTATGTACTGATGGAATAGTTCTATGAAATGTCTAATCATAGTTTGGATAACAGGAATTCTTCATTCACTTTTATTTTCCTATGTGGACTTTTAAGCTGAACTCTTCTGAGTGACTCCATGGATCTCACCTACAAGGTTCAGAAATATTCTGGGGCTTATTACAATCAGCATCGTGTCATTCATCAATAGAAACATCTCTGATACTACCATCTGTAGAGAATCCCTGCTCCATGGAGACTCTGCACATGGCATCTTCTATGACAGTGGCAATTACCATTGGTCAGTATACAACTCCCTATTTAATGATTTGCTTAATGTAAAAAAAATCAGAGGAAAATAAAACAGTTAACTTTGTAGGTCAATTTATTAAGTAATCACTTAAGAAATGATCATAACACGTTCATGGGAGGCAATTTGATGAATGAATCTATCATTCAATGAATGAATGAATGAATCATAATACATTTTCTATAGTTAAAAAAAACAGCCTTAGTAGGACTTCGTATCTTTTTACCTTCTATTCAAATGCATGATTGTAAAGATATGGCCTGTAGTGGAAAATTTATTAAGACTTTTCCTTTCCCATTTTTCCTCAAAGGATGTCTTAAATATATTTATACATTTTTCTCATAAATATTTTATCATTTTAAGAAAGAGTGCATAGGGCCTACTAGTTGTGGATGTCTTCACAATCACCTCTTCAGTAGCATTAATATCTGTGATTTTAAAAAATCATTTGCATCTCTCCAATTTATAGCCATCCTGGGGATCAGTCTCTCGTTGAGTTTAATATTGTTTCTCTTCTAGCTGGAACTCTTCTTCTTATATTTGACCTGTTCCAAATGATCCTTCCATTTTTTTGTTTTCTTTAATTTCACCTTATTTACACTAAATTTGATGGCACAGTTATATGGGCTCATAGAGCACCATGATGTTAGAATCCAAATAACCATCGGTGGCACCACTGTTTTAATGGAGAAGATAGCTTATTAAGGAAATTCCAACAGATCTTTCCATTTTTCATCTATTTGTTGTCCCCCCTTCCTGTGTCATCCTTAAATGCTCTAGGGAAGATTTGGCTTAATTGGGTCTCACTGCCAATTAAACTTTCTGTAAACTAATTTCTCTCTCCATTGCTTCTTGCTGTTTTATGAGGTGAAACTGCTCATAATCCTTTCCCATCCTCCTCTGTGGAAAATTGCCTATATGAAAACAACCCCACAGCACTAGCTAGTCACATCCTCTCTGTTAAGTGATAGACAATTTCATTTTTGTGGTTTCGTTATTATACTCATTTTATATTATACTCAGACCAGGAAATTAAGGCTCAGAGGTGGTTTGCTCATGGTGGCACAAATCTCCTGCCTAATCCTAGGAGTCTTTCAATATGCCATACTATTGCTCTTGTGTTGTTTGTGTTGGTTTTGTTTTGCCAAGTAAAAGACAAAATTCTTTGGGATGGAGTTCTTGCCTTATAATACTCAATCACATCGACAGTTAATAAGTGTTTAGTAAGCACCCACTATGTGTCAGGCACTGGATTAAGGCTTGAAAATGCAAAGGAAGTACAAAGGTAGTCCATGATTCCAAGGGGCTCGCAGTCTAAGAGGGGAGATAACATGCAAACAAGTATATATAAACAATAAGTATATGTATGTGCATATAATAACAAACATTATAAAGATATGTGACAAATTAAAAGTAATAAACAGAAAGAAGTCACTAGCATCACAAGTCAGGATTTTAGTAGGAAGCTGAAGGAAGTCAGGGAAATCAGTAGGAGGAGATGAGGAGGGAGATCATTCCAGACAGAGTGAAAAGTCCATCTGGCTGGATGTTTCAGGAGATGAGTGTCTTATCTGAGAACTGGCAAGAATACCAGTGTCACTAGATTGCAGAGCAAAGAGAGTGAGCTAGGTAGAAGACTGAAAACATGGAAGGAATCCTGATTATGAAGGGCTTCGAATGAAAAATAGATTTTGTATTTGATCTTGGAGGTGATAAGGATATAGTGTTTATAGAATGTGGGTATGTGTATGTCTATGTATGTATTTATAAATATATATATATATATACACACACATTTATGTACGCACATACACACATAGTGAATAGGGGGAATGACATGGTCAGATCTGTTTTAGGAAGAACAATTTGATAACTAAGTGAAGGAATGAGGTGGAGAGAGACTAGAGGAAGGGACACCAGTCAGCAGGTTATTGTAATAGTTCAGATATGGAGTGATGGAGGCCTTGAACCAGCATAGTAGCATTATTAGAGAAGAGAAGGGAGTATATGTGAGAGATGTTACAAAAGTAAAATCAGTAGGCATTGGCAATAGATGGGATATGAGGAGTCCAATATGACACCCAGATTTTGTGCCTGGGCAACTGGGATGACTGTTATACCCACAACAGTAAGAATGAAGTAAGAAAGAGGAGAGGTTTTGGGGGAAAAGATGAGTTCAGTTTTGATCAAGTTGAGTTTAGGATATCTATGGGACCATGGGGTAACCAGTGAAGATGTTCAAAGGGCAGATTGAGATTCTATTGACTGGAGGTCAGGAGAGAAGTTGGAACTAGATAAGTAGATCTGATAATCACTAGCATAGAGATGCTCTTGGAATCCATCGGGGCTGATGAGACCATCAAATAAAATAGTATGGAGGGAGAAGATAAGAGGACCCAGGACAGAATACTGGGGGACATCTATGGTTAGAAGGCTGACTAGGACTAAGACTCAGCAAAGCAGATTGGGAAGGGGATGGTTAGATAGGCAGAAGACAATCAGAATAGTGTCAGAGAAGAGAAGAGAGTGCCAAGGAGAACATGGGGATTGACAGTGTCAAAGGCTGAAGAGAGCAAGAAAAATTAGAACTGAGAAAAACCATTAGATTTGGCAACGAAGATAGATCACTGGGAACTTTGGGGAGAATGGTTTTGGACAAATAATGAGGTCAGAAGCCGAACTGTGAAGAGTTAAGAAGAATGAGAGGAAAGTAAGTGCCAGCATACACAGACCTCTGAAGGAGGTTAGCCACCAAAGAGGAGGGGGTAATCTGCAGGGAAAGAGAGGATGGAATGGGACAGAGTGGGATGCTTATCCACATAAAAACATTTGACTTGGCAAGAAGGGCCAATTCTTCACATGAGATAGGGGGGAAGAAGGACATAGTGTCAAAAAGCATTGAGGTGATATAAGAAAAAGTGGGGAGAAGTAGAGCAAATTTTGCATACATATATATGTATATAGATATGTATATATCTATATACATATACATCTATATACGTACATCTATACATATGTATATATATACATATATATATGTATGTATATATGTATATATATGATAAGGTAAGGTTCTTACCTGAGAAGGTGGAGAAGAAAGAAGTATAGGAGGCTGGAGGAGGGATAAAAATGTTTTGAAGGGCTCTAGTGGTAGGTTGAATAGTGATTCAATTAGAGAGTTATAAAAGGATTTCCTTGCTACAATAAGGACTGGTTGAAATCATGTGACATAAATTTGTAGTGGATTCAGTTAGCACAGTTTTGTGATTTTTCTCTAGCTTAGTTTAACAGGATGTAAGTAGGTATGAAGGCAGCAGACAGTGTAATCTAAAAAGGAATTAAGGGAGCAATCTAAGAGTGAGGCTTGAGAGAGCAAGCTTGATGATAGGACAAGGGGGCAAGGAACTCAAAAGAGGACAGTGTAGATTTGAACTGGTTCATTAAGTGATCAAGTTGAGGAAGGGAGCAGACTATAGCTAATACAGGGGCAGTGATCTGGGAAAGAACTGGGGGTTTGAGGGATTGGAGGCCCTGTCTTTGAGGACAGAGAATAGAGTTCACGTTTTTAAAACAGAGGGAGAGGTGAAATGATAGTAGATTATAGTTAAGTAAGAGGAGTTCAGAATTCATGAACATAGAAATGATGCATTTATTAGTGGCTGTCAAGATTCTGGCTATAGTGTTTTCTGTGTGTAGCTGAGATGGATTGGTGGAGTAGGTCATGGGAAATGAGTAAGTTGAGGAACCAGAAGGATAAAATGCTTGAAGGAGTATAAAATTATGCATGTTGAAGTCCCCTAACATGATGACAGCTATTGGGTAGGGGAGAAGAATTATGAACCAGGTACTGAACTCATTGAGGGAAGAAAGGCAGTATCCAGGGGTTGGTAGACAGTGGCTAACAGAAGTTTGATTGGGTAGTAAATATGAATTGAATGACTCTCAAAGAAGGAGAGATTACTAAGTGATAGTGGCAGAGGGTGAACTTGGAAGTGGTAATGGGCAACAAGAAATATTCCAGCTGTATTCATCCAGTGAATCAGGAAAATGAGTGAAAATGCCACTTGTAATGGAATGGGAAGCCAGCAGAACTTTGTCATCTGGAGGAAGTCAGTTTCAATGAGACAGAAAGGATGGATGGAGTAGGTAAGGAAAAAAATTAAGATGAAAGCAAGTTTATTACATATGGAGCAAGCATTCCAGAGAGCACAGTGGAAGGTGTTGGTAACTTTAGAATAGGACAGTGGTGTTGGTGTTGTTGCTGGTGGAGGTGGAGGTGGGCTTGAGGGGCATGGAAATCAGGGCATTGATATCAGGGACGGAGAACTGGTTTTGAATAATAAGGAGCAGTTTAGAACTCCTGGTATGTGGAGGGACTAAGGGTGGGAAGAGTTTGTTAATCTTTGACTCCAGGTGAGTTATCAATGTCCTTGGGGTTTTGCCTCAGTGTAGAGTCCTCTCAGTTTGTTATTTAGCTCAGACCAGGAAATCAGTAGGAGCAATAAGGTGTATTCTGTTTTCCTTGAAGGCAAGTCAGGCCTGCAAGATGCAATGGTATTTGGAACGGAGGTTGTCTCAGGTTAAGCAGGCACTTTCAGAATACATTTTTATGAAAATGATCAGTTTGTACTGGTGCATCCACTTAATTAGATTGCACCTAACTTCAGATACATGGAATGTACAGACTTGACCAAAGCATTAAATCAGATGAAATAACAACAAAAAACCCCAATGGCCTCTGTGGCAGCATTTAAAAAACCCACACTTTTTAAATAACACTGAAAATATTATGAAATTATATTTCTCTGGTCTAAGAATCCATTCCAAATTTCCCTCTTTAGAGGCAGGTTAGGTGAAGGTAGAAAGGTCTTTCTTAGGCATTTGGATTAAGAATGAAAATCTAGACTTTGAACAAATAATAACCCTTGTCTTGTTTAGATCTTTGCCTTTCCCATCTATGAAGTATTTGGGCTACAGACCTATCTGAAGTCAGTTTCTTTCTGTCCTTCTTAGAAGAGACTGGTTCAATTACCTACCCTTCTTTATTGAGAAAGGATTAAGCTATTGTTCCCAGGGAGAAATTTCCTTTGTTTCTGATAGACATGTCTGTAACAGAGAGTACTGTATTGATATTTTTTCTTCAACACATCTATTGCTTGCTATTGAGGATCAGATGTTATGTAGATTTGCTGTTTGCATCCTTAATTCATTCATCCTTTCATCCATTCATTCAGTGAATGATTATTAAGAATCCACCATGTATGATATACTGATAGACAATGAATCAGAACCATCAGATAATTACCTACTTTTACATTGGATTCTCTATAAAATCCCAGCCTTTTCAAGAAGGCTTTCTCAGTCCTCCACATTCTTAACACATTCCCTCTGTTCATAATCTTTAATTTTTACAATATTCGGACATAGTTGTTTCCCATATTAGACTGCATTCCTTGAGAACAGGAGCTGTCTTAATTGCCTTTCTTTGTATTCTTAGTGTTTAGCATTAAAAATTGGGTCTATAAGAGGAAATTTAGATATACTGGGAAAATAGAAGGGAAGGTACATTTAAAAGGAATGATTGAGAGGGGCTGCTCAGTGAGTTATCATTGATGCTGGATAGAATGACTGGAAATGATGTTACAGATGTGCCTGGCTGGGAAAAGTGGAAGGATAATAGCAGACTAGGATAGCGGATAAAAGGATGAGAGAGTGTTCAAAAAGAAAAAAAAAAGGTTTAAAAGTTGTCTAAATAGATTTTCTACTAGAAGTCAAGAAGGGAAGAATTAATAAAGAATAAATACATGATGGGTTTGCATAATCTAAGAGGAAAGTCAGTATGTTTTAAATATCCGAGATGTAGTTTAGTTATTTTCAGGCATGTCCTGCTCTTTGTGACCCATTCTGGAGTTTGTATGTATCTTGGCACAGATACTGGAGTGGTTTGCCTGTTAGTTCTCTAGTTCATCTTACAGATGTGGAAATTGAGGTAAACAAGGTTAAGTAACTTGCTCAGGATCACACAACTAGTAAATGTCTGAGGACAGATTTGACCTCAGAAGATTACTCTTCTCCACTTCAGACATGCAGTTGTCTCCATTACAACATCTAGCAAATACAATTAACCTAATTTTCCTTTTCCAATTACTCAGAATATAATTACCCAGGAAACTAGGTGATGCAATGGGAAGAGTGCTGGATCTGGAGTCAAGAAAATATGAGTTCAAATCTCCCTTCAGACAATTACTAGGTGTGTGAACTGGGCAAGTCACTTAACCCAGTCTGCCTCAGTTTTCTCATAAGCAAAATGAGCTAGAGAAGGAAATGACAACCCATTCTAGTATTTTGCCAAGGAAATTTCAATTGGGGTCATGAAGAGTTGGACACGACCAAAATATCTGAACACAAACATAGTGGCCCATCCTCTTAATTTGAATCAAAACAAGAAAACCACCTATTTACTGCATCTTTAAGGCAATTGTATATGTAGGGTTTGGACAGATTCTTCATTTTCTTCATTTTCATGAGATTCTCATTAGGTTTCCATCACTCCAGTCTTGAAATTATGTTGATAATTTGAATATTGCAAAGATAAATTAAAGGGGGAAAAAAGTGGACCAGATTTACAAAGTTTGAGGGAAGAAGTCTTCACAGAGGCCATGAAGGGAATGCTACTACAGGGGTGTCTTCAAATGCGAAAACTTTTAAAGTTACTGGCACATCTGATTATAGATTTTTGAAACCCAGTCTATTGCTTTATTTAGTAGATCATATAGCCCGTTGTAAACCTTATACACATTTATATTCAGAGAGATCTCATCATTTTCTCCACAGTATTGTTACTTTCATGTATATATCACAGAAGACCTTGAGTTCTTTTTTAATTTCACATATTCTTTACTAATAGAAAGGCATAAGCAGCATAAAAAGTCATTACTCCATTAGGCAAAACTGTTTCTATTAAATTTGATGCAAAGTTTCTTTAATTTTATGGAATAATTTCCCTTCTGTCTGCTCACATAAGTGGCTTCAAAAGTACAAGAAGGATATCAAAATCATGTTGTTTACTGAGAACAGGTCGATATAAGTGCAGTTAAATATGAATTATTTACCTTAAAGTAATTGGAATGAAGTTCCTTTGCTATATGGATTATTTAGGCAAATTCCTTAATGTTACAGAACATTTTTCATCTTTGAAAGTGTTATGCTGTTTAATCCATTATTTTTTAAATGAATTGGTGACACTTAGAACTTAACCCCTTGAATTTCATTCAAAAAAATTTTTGTAAGTAATATTTTATTTTTCTAATTACATGTAAAGATAGTTTTCAATATTCATTTTTTTTAAGACTTTGAGTTCAAATTTTTCTCTTCCTCCCATCCCCAAGATGGCAAGAAATCTGAGAGGTTATACATGTGCAATTATGGAAACATATTTCCACCTTACCAGGTTGTGAGAGAATAAACAAAACAAAAGGATAAAGGCACAACCCCACCCCCCCACCCAAAAAAAACCCAAATAAAAATAATATGCTTCAATCTTCATTCAGACTCCGTAGTTCTTTTTCTGGATGTGGATAGCATTTTCTATTATGAGTCTTTTGAATTGTCTTAAATCACTGTATTGCTGAGAAGACCTAAGTCAACCATAGTTGATCATTGCACAGTATTACTATTAATGTGTACAATGCGCTCCTGGTTCTGCTCATTTGCATTAGCATCAATTCATGTAAGTCTTTCCAGGTTTTCCTGAAATTTACCTGTTCATCATGTCTTATAGCACAATAGTATTTTATTACATTCATATACCAAAACTTCTTCAGCCATTCCCCAATAGATAGAAATCCCTTCAATTTTCAAGTCTTTGCCACCACAAGTAGGAGCTGCTATAATTTTTTTTTTGTATGTGTAGGTCCTTTCCTCATTTTTATGATATCTTTAGCACACAGACCTAGAAGTGTTATTGCTGTATCAAAGGGTATGCACAGTTTGATGGCCCTTTGGGCATAGATCCAAATTGTTCTCCAGAATGACTGTATCAGTTCACAACTCCACCAACAATGCATCAGTACCCCCATTTTCCCACATCTTCATCAACATTTATCATTTTCCTTTTGTCATATTAGCCAATTTGACAGGTGTGAAATGTTACCTCAGAATTGCTTTGATTTGCATTTCACTAATCAATAGTGATTTAGAACTTTTTTTATATGACTATAGATAGTTTTGATTTCTTTATCTGAAGACTACCTATTCATATTATCAGTTGGGGAATGACTTATTTTCTTAGAAATTTGACTCAATTCTTTATATATTTGACAAATGAGACCTTTATCAGAAATGCTTGCTGTAAAAATTGTTTCCCATCTTTCTACTTTCTTTCTAATCTGGGTTGCATTGTTTTGTTTGTGTAAAAACTTTAAAAATTTTAATGTAATCAAAATTATCTATTTTGTATTTCATAATGTTCTCTTTCTCTCTTGTTTGGTCATAAATTCTTCCCCTCTCCATAGATCTGACAGGCAAATTATTCCTTGCTCTCCTAACTTGCTTATGGTATCACCCTTTGGTTCTAAATCATGTACCTCTTTTGAGCTTATTGATTTATCTAATTCTGAGAGGGAGAGGTTGAGGTCTGTCCACTAGTATATTTTTGCTCTCTATTTCTTCCTGTAGCTCACTTCTCTTCTAAGAATTTGGATGCTATACCACAAAGGTGATATATGCTTTGTACTAATATTACTTCCTTGTATATAGTACCTTTTAGCAAGATGTAGTTTCCTTCCTTGTCTCTTTTAGTTAGATCTATTTTTGTTTTTGCTTTATCTGAGTTCAGGCTTGCTATCCCTGCTTCTTTTACTTAAGCTGAAGCATAACATTTAATTCTTCAGCCTTTTGTCTTTACTCTGTGTGTGTCTCTGCTTCAAAAGTATTTCTTGTAAACCACATATTGTAGGATTCAGTTTTTTAATCCGCTCTGCTATCTACTTCTGTTTTATAGGAGAGATTATTCCATTCACAATCACAGTTATAATAACTTACTGTGTATTTCCCTTCATCCCATTTCCCCACTGTTCATGCTTTTCTCTCTCTCCTTTTACCTCATCCCTTCTCACCGGTGTTTTGCTTTTGACCACTACTTCCCTTAATCTGTGCCCCCTCTTCTATTAGCCCCCTCACCCTTCTCTTTTCCTCTTCCCCTCCTATTTGTCTCTGGGTAAGATAGATTTCTTTACCCAACTGAGTGCATATGTTATTCCCTCCAAGAGCAAAAGCCAATGTGAGTAAGGTTTAAACAATGCTTACCCTTTCTCTTCTTTCCCTCTACTGTAATAGGTCTTTCATGCCTTTTCATGTGATATAATTTACTCCATTCTATTTCTCCCTTTCCTATTTTCCCAGTATAATCCTTTTTCCACCCCTTACCTATATATTTTTTTATCATCACATCAAAGACAACTTAAATCCATATCCTCTCAGTATACTCCTTCTAACTTCCCCAATAGAGATACAGTTCTTAAGAGTTAGTTATTATCTTCCCATGTAGGTATGTAAACAGTTTAATCTTACTGAATACTATTTTTTTCTTTTCTATTTACCTTTTTATACTTCTCTTGAGTTATATATAAAGACCAAATTTTCTGTTCAGCTCTGGTCTTTTCATCAGGAAATTTTGGAAGTCCCCCATTTCACAGAATGTTCATCTTTTCCCCAGGAAGATTAAGCTCAGTTTTGCTGGGTAGTTTATTCTTGGTTGTAATCTAAGCTCCTTTGCCTTCTGGAATATCATATTCTAAGCCCCTCTGATCCTTTAATGTAGAAGCTGCTAGGGCCTGTGCAATCCTGACTGTGGTTCCTTACTATTTCAATTGTTTCTTTCTGACTACTTGAAATATTTTCTCCTTGGCCTAATAGTTTTGAAATTTGACTACAATATTGCTTGGAGTTTTCATTTTGGGATATCTTTCAGGAGATGATCAGTGTATTCTTTCAGTGACGATTTTTTGCCCTCTGGTTCTAGGATATCAGGGCAGTTTTCTTAATAACTTCTTAAAAGTTGCTGTCCAGGATCTATTTTTCTGATCATGGATTTTTGGTAGTCCAATAATTCTTAAATTTTCTCTCCTGAACCTATTTTCTAAGTCAGTTGTTTTTCCAATAAGGTATTTTGTATTTTCTTCTTTTTTTCTTCTTTTGATTTTGACTGATTCTTGATGTCTCATAGGATCATTAGCTTCCTCTTTTCTAATCCTCATTTCTAAGGAATTATTTTCTTCAATTAGCTTTTTTACCTTCTTTTCCATTTGGCCAATTCTGCTTTTCAAGGTATTGTTTTCTTCAGTTATTTTTTTTGTGCATATTTTTCCAAGCTGTTGAGTCTTTTTTCACAAGTCTCATACATAACTCTCATTTCTTTTCCCAATTTTTCTTTTGCCTCTATTACTTGATTTTCAAACTTTTTTTGAGCTCTTCCAAGGGGACCTTTTGGACTTGAGACCAATTTATAGTCTGCTTCAAGGCTTTACATGTAGGCATTTTGACATTTTTGGTCTCCTTCTGAGTTTGTGTTTTGATGTTCCATAGCCTTTATTTTTCTTAGGGCTCTTTTTTCTTTTTTACTCATTTTTTAAAGTTGAGTTGTGCTCCTGAGCTACAGGGGGCACTGTACCATGGGGATCAGGGGATGTGGTCATTGGCTTTCTGTGCTGGGGCTGGCAGCTTGTCCACTGTACTAGGGTGATCTAGCCTAGTAGCACCTATTGTGCTCTAGGTTCTGGAGCTGGCAGTTTGCCTGTTGCACTGGGGTTGGAGACCTCATAGATGTCTTGCTGTGCCACTGGCAAGCTGAGTCTGGACCTTGAGGCCTTGGCTGCAAATCTGTGGTGTGGCTAAGAGCCTCCCTGGGTTTGCCTGGACACTGCCTGTGCTAGACTGCACTCTGCCTTTACTCAAGTGAGACAGACCTTTCCTGAAGTCCTACTAAGTTATCTTGGGCTGGAAAATTATTTCATTTTGTCTTTTTGTGGATTCTGTCATTCCAGAATTCTTTTAGAGACTTGATTTAACATTGCTTCTGGGGGAAACTAGGGAGAGCTCAGGCAACTTTCTGGCTTCTTTCAACCATCTTGGCTCTATCCCAACCCTTGTGCTTCAAAAGTACTTTAAATTATGGTATCACAAGGTCAGATTCTTTAGCATGGAACTGAAGATACTTCTAAATCTTGCCTCAACTTATTATCTCAAACTTTTCCTCCAAAACTGCCTAGAAGGAACCCTCAGCTTTAACCAGAATGGCTCTTTTTATCCTTCTTCCTTCTCTGATACATATTTTATATGTATTTACTCCCTCATGCCTTTCCCAGACTCTTCCCTCCTGCTTGAAATGAAAACCTGATCTTCTCTGGATAATTACTCTTACTGCACACAGTTTATCTCCCTATTGTGTATAACATCCCATATCAACCACAGCCTATAGTGATTTCTCTCTTCTCTGATTTATAGCATTTATTTGCACTGAGCAGTGGATAGAGTTCTGGGCCTAGAGTCAGAAAGACTCATTTTTGTGAGTTCAAATCTGACTTCAGACACCAGCTATGTGACTCTGGGAAAGTCACTTAACCCTGTCTGTCTCAGTTTCTTATTTGCAAAATGAGCTGGACAAGGAAATGGCAAACCACTCCAGGATCTTTTCCAAGAAAAACCCAAATGAGGTCATGAAGAGCGGAATGTACCAGGAACTGTCCAAGGTTCTAGAGTTGCAAAAAACAAAAATGAAACAACTGTTTGCCCTCAAGGAACTTGTATTCTACTAGAAGCAGGGAAAGAAGAAACACCATAAAAACTGAAAAGAATATACAAAAGGAAGCAAAAACAAAAAATAGAGTAGGTACAAATTTATTTAGTATGCATGTCCTACCTCTGTCTTTTTATGTGTACAAACTTTGAATTTCACATAATGGACAATGCAGTGGGTAGGGGGAAAACAAACAACAACAGTTTTATTGATTTATTGAGCATGGCTAATTGGTTAATTATGAGAGAAACTTTGTCTAAACATTTTCTATTTTTACAGCTTGTAGAGGGTAAGCTCCTTAAGAGCAAAGTTGGTTTTGTTTTTGTCTTTGTAGACTCAGGATGTAACAGTGCCTGGTATATCATAGCTGCTTTAAAAAATGCTTGTTAAGTGAATGAAAATCATTAAAATCCAAATTCTTTATGTTGGCCATAGTGTATTCCAGAATTTTCAGTTTTCATTTAGCTCCTTGTGCCAAATTTCCCTTGCTCTAATACATGATTTCATTAGTATGGGTGCTTCATCCACTAAAGCAGGATTCCCACCTTTCCAATGCCCAAACAGACAACTTCATGAATTTCTATGATGATAAATCATTCACTCCCTAGCAGTGAATAGCCTCTCTACATTTAATGAGATTGTTTTTTGGATAACAAATACCTAATCAGTTGCCAGGTCTAGTGTCAGCATTTTTTAAGTACCCAGAATTTGTACTACATTGGCATAGCCTTTGGGAACTCTGAGTCATTATATATCAGCATGAGGTATCAGAGTAGGACTTTGTTGGTGGTACATATGATATACTGATAAACATAAATGAACTTATTTCATACTGTATTGGGTCACAGTAAACTTGAAGCACTGTGGTTACATCTAAGTTGTGTACAGTTAGGAAAATCTATTACAATCTTTTTTGCCAATGCTTATAACACCAGTAAATTTGTCTGGATAACTGGGTAGCTAAAAGCAATTAAATCTTATGATAGAAAGATGTGTACCCATTGTCTGACCAATATCCACTACTTTCCTAATGCATAAGGATCCCCTTGTTTGATGCTTTAAAAGGGCATGACAAATGTAGTTTTCCTGACTTTAACAGGACATTTTAGACATTTTAATAGGTGTACAGAAATAGAATTTCTTTTAACTTATAAAGAGAAATTGCTTGGTGTGTTATTGAGGCTACTTAGAATTTCATAGTATAACATATTAGTCTGTCACATCTTGAGAGACACAGACCCCAAAGAATCTTGAAGAACTAGTTTTTATATGACAGAATAATAAAGATGTCATCTTCCCCTGCTGCCCTGTTTCAGAATGTCATTTTTCACAGCAGGGAAAATTAATGCATTTCAAAATATATAAAATAGAGGAAACATACATCAGCTACCATTGTATTTTTAATGGAAACACTGTGCAAATCATAATTTTAATCAAATTCTGTGAATGAGCTTTTCTCTTTTTATTTACTTTATTCTCTAGAGTACTCAGTATTACATTAAGTTCCTTTCAAAGGCATAAGATATTTTTCATTCCTTTAAAAAACGTAGAGCCCCATTTCATATGGCTTACCTCAATTTTACTACTCACAGTAATGACAAGGAAACTTCAAGTTAGAACCATGATATGTGTCACATTTGAATGATAACTTCAGATCGGTTAAAATGGCAGCCATTTGTCATGGGTTACTGTTAGCAAGCAAATATGTTATCAAGAGCTTCCCAAATGACAGTTGTCTGTGTCATTTAATGGGAAAGAGGACCCCATCTCTGACCGATGAACTGTTAAATATTGAAAATTTAGGTTTAAACAAGTTTTATCATCTGGCTAAGTAGGAGGGAGGCATGGAAACCTGAAGCCAAAACTAACCGGAGAGAACAGGAAAGCATTAAAGAAAAGACCAAGGGATGGGACAAAAAGTTCCTTCATTAATGCTATGCATATTTATTACATAACCACAATATTATATTTCTATTTGAACTATTTTAAAATGTCTATGAACTTTTAAATAATAATAATAGCTAGTATTTACAGTTTTTAAGGTTTGCAAAAATTACTTCATTTTATCCTCACAACAATTCTGGGAGGGAGGTGCTATGATTAATCCCATTTTATTTTTAAAGAAACTGAGGCAGATGGGGTAAAGTAACTTGCCCAGGGTCACACAGCTAACAAGTATCTGACACAATATTTGAACTCAAGTCTTTCAGAATCTAACCCCAGTGCTCTATCCACATCAAGGTTACTTTCAGTTCTAGAATTTTAATTTTATGACTACATTTGCACACACATAGCTAAAGAGAACTACAGCAGAGCCCCACCTCCTGCTGGTGATTGTCATGTGACAGGCTCATGGGAAGGAAGTGACAAAAATGGTATAGGGTGAGAAGAATGGATGGGCTGTGATTTGCACCACTGCAAGTAGCCCTTACAATGGTAAGATTACCAATGCACTGAATGAAGTGCTGAAGTCAAATCTAAGATGTATCTGGAGAAAGCAAGCTTCTCGATAGACTTTACATTGAGAATCATCTTAGTGAAATGTCCTAAAATTATTCTAACTTGTTCACATCTCTCACTAAAAAAACAAAACAAACAAACATGCATCACAATTTTAGAGCACAGAAGCACAGCTGTCTTAGGCAAGAAGCTATCATTAACTACAATATCCACTCTAGGGAGTGCAAACTCCAAGTGGGCATTTTTTAGTAAATCCACTCTCTACTCTTCAGAGAGCAAAGAAACAAGTGTGATGTTAATTGTGTTAATGCGAGTTAAAGATCTTCCTCACCTATTAATGGGCCTGATGGTTAAGGGAAGTTTGATTAGGGGAGATTTGTTTTGTAGGAAGGCCCACACCTTTTGTAAATTTCTAAAGAGCCACTGATTCTCAAGGGTTGTAATGCCCTCGGGCTCTGAAAGGTGTATATATATATATATATATATATATATATATATATATTCTGAGGTAAGGTTTTGTTTTGGAGCTTACTCATTGGAAGTGTCTGGCCACATGACACTTTGGGTAGCCCCTAAGGAGCCCTTCCACTTTGAAAATACAAATAGTGGTACTTCTCTCTCTGGTTACTATGTATGTATAGTTGGACAGTTGATTTGTCTGTTGATCAGTGGTGTATATATATTGCTTATGGTCAGAGAGTTAGAAGCCCTGTCTGTTGGTCTTTATTTCTCTGTATTTTCTCTGAAGTTCAGGGTGCTGACTTTTCCCCTTGAACTAAGTGAATGATATATGTGCTTGATTAAAGTAGCTTGTTGACCTCTCAAAAGTTGCCTTTCCTTTTAGAAAAGCAGATTAAAGAACCTGTATAGCAAACCTTCCTATGACAGGTTGAGAATGAGGGGAGGGATTGAAGAAGTTACCAAGGTATTGAATAGAGGACAGAATGACTAAACAAGAAACAAGAAATATTAGCACCTAAAAAATGACAATAAAGGATGTCAAATTTAACCCAGGAGGACAGAGGTAAGAAATAATTATAGGAAATAAAAATTAATAATAGGCAGCTAAATGGTACAGTATATGAATTACTGGACTTCGAATCAGAAAGACTTGAGTTCAAATCCAGCCTCAGACACTTAATAAGTTTGTAACCCTGGGCAAATAGCTTAACCTCTCTCAGCCTCAGTTTCTTCATCTGTAAAATGGGGATAAATAATAGCACCTACCTTATATTCTTATTGTGAGGAATAAATGAGATAACATGTAAAGCACTTTGTAAACCTTAAATTGATATATAAATGCTAGCTGTAATCAATGTTTTCTTTATATTTTCCATGCTCATTCAGTACAGAATAATTTCTTGAACCACCTCTGAGTGTTGAGCAGTTGGGATATTAGGGGGATGGGGGCTACAGCACTAGACCCAACATTACAGTATGAAATAATAAAGAATTAAAGAAAAGAGTCTATCCATAAGACAGTGAAAAAATTGAATTCCTAAACATTGGGTAAAAACGTGCTTATGGTCAGATAGGGGTTCATGGGAAACTTTTGCTGCACAAGAGAATGAGGTAAGTTTATGAGTCTGGTTTTGAAGGTGAAGGGCATGAACTGAAGGGTAGAATGAAGTGGTTATTTCAGAGGGAAACCACATGTGCAGAAGCTGTGGAGCTATCTACTCTTTTCAAAGAAGTAAAACACAACCTGAAAGGAAAATTACCCTCCAAAAACAGTGCCTCAAATTACCTGTCTGCTTAAAAACAAATCAACCTGGCTGACACTGTTGTGTTGACCTTCTTAAAGATATTTGCATGGAGAATGAAGATGAGATGGAAAAGGGCAGTCTGAGAGATGGGCCAAGCTGCCTCTTCCCCCAAGGTGACTCCACATTGATAGGATTGCACAGCAGCAAATTGTGAACACAAATTCTGATATTCCCTTCCTATTTTCACCTAGGAATTTTACTTAGCTGGAAGCTGTCACATTCCTCAGCATTGTAATGTGCTGACTCACAACACAAACAATGGGAAGGTATTTATAACAAGCAGGCATGTATCAGAGAGGAATGGTTTTAATTCACTGATCAATATGAACTGTTGGCAGCTTGAGAGTAGCACGGAGAATAACACAACTGTTCTATTGTGACAGTTGTGGTGTGTTGAAGGAACTTTATTGACTGGGAAAGTTTGAGACTCCCTAGGATATTCAGTGCAATTATATCTACTGCCACAGGGAGACTGACTTTTAGGATAAATGTATTTGCATCAACTCCAGGATATGTTTTTGTGGACAATAGAAATTCTGCTTTTGGAATACAAAAAAGAGGTTAGCTAATCAATTGGTTTCCATGAAAACCTTAGAGTTTAAGATTATTTCAAATTGCCCCAGAATGCATTTATAAAGATGAAGTTGGTGCAAAACTTACCAAAAACCCAGATATTTTTATTTTTAGTCATGGTTACAATTGACAATGTCAGTACCAGAATGGGATTTTACATTTAAAGACTTCTTTCTATGAGTTTGGGAGAAGTTAAGAAATAAACTTGAATGAAAATTACGTATTCTTCTTGCCCTGAAGAATAGATTTAAGGAGGTAGGAGTGGGAGAAACAGATGTATTTCCAACCAACTGTGATTTGCAGTTAGATTGCTGAGTTTTGCTATCTATGATTCATTTCACATTTAGTTCAGAATGCCACTGAGAGACCCTTACTTATGCTATGTATGGCTGCATACTATCTAGTACAGTAGATATTATTTTTATACTTCTTTGTCAATTATACTATTATATTCTTTGGATAGAAGTTAATTAGGTGAACTTGCTCAGGTCCTTCCCACAAAGTTTTCTTCTGAGAGAAACTTCCTCAGTCCTTTCAGAACAGAGTACCAGAGACTAGTCTACTGTTTGACAGTGCTCATTAGCAAGTCGATGGAACACTAAATATTCCCCCTCACCAGGCTTGAAACAAAATCAGAGCTTATTAGCAACTAATCTTCAGTAGCTACAGAAGCATCCTCCAGAACACCTAGTCCAGGCCTTCTCTCTTTAAAGACTACTTTTAATAATTTTCTCAGCAGTTAAATTTTTTTTTCAATTAAAGTAAATTGACTCAATACATTTAATTAATTCCCTTTTATAATTTTTCATTTTTAACACAGTTCATATCACATAAAACAATTCCAACTTTTGATCAGGTGATACTTCTCTTAATGTGTTTACAATATAGACCACAAACGATTTTTTTTTTTAATTAACCAACTGAGATGCAAATAATAAGTATGTGTGCTAACTTCATAAATCCTTGACCTAATTGTCTCCACACTACTACTAAGAATTAAAGGACCCTAACTTATTACTGCTGGCCTTAAGTCCTAAGCCTAATAGCTTAATTTTAGACTTAACCTCGGATGTTCCCTTACCAACAATCTATAATTTAACAGATCTGGTATTAAGCTTACAAACCTTTTGACTATAGGAAATTGTCACTAAGAGTAGGGATATTGCAGGGAAACAATATCTCCCTAAATTCATGTCAATTCCAGGCAGGATTAGATTGTCCACTTGCATTCAGTCAGACTTAAAGTCTGCCAGGTGTCAGTGGGGAAATTGGGTCAGGAGAATCCTACTTCAGCCCATGCTGAACACCCGCTCTTCCACCCTTCCTATGAGATCACCTTTTTCAGTTCATACCAGCATCTCACAGGCTTACTGGCATCACGGATTGGAGTCTCAGACCACCTTTCTTGCTCTCCATACCTGGAGTTAGACTCAGAAGAACAGTCAGTTAATAGTCCCATAGCATCTAAAAATAGCAAGTTCCAATAACCAGGTTTCAGATATGACTATAATTTCACTTTGGCTAAGGAACATCTTTTGAGGGAAGTCTTAAGTGGCTTGTATGCCTTTCTACACATATTCTAGTTCCTGCTTAAACAATCATAAAATCAAATTTACCATTAAAACCTTAACTTTTCCATCAACGCCAAATTTAACCCAAAGTTACCTGCCTCTGGGAAATTTTGACTAAAATTCTTTCCCCCAAACTAAAGATGTCTCTGATTTAGTCTCAGTAATTAATTCAGTCAATTGTTTTAATACTAGTTGCTTTTATATCACTTTGTAACATGTCCAGTTTTTCTCCCCATCTCTCCCCTCCTCCCACACCCTGATACCTTGCATTCTGATCACCCCTTCCCTCAATGAACCATCCCTTCTATCATATCACACCCTTCCCTTATCCCTATCTCTCTTTTCTTGTAGGGCAAGATAAATTTCTATAACCCATTAAATGTGTTTCTTATTTCCCACTTATATGCAGTGATAATTCTAAACCTTCGTTTCTAATACTTTGAATTCCAACTTCTCTCCCTCCCTCCTTCCCTACCATCCCCATTGAGAAGGCAAGCAGTTCAATACAGACTAAATATGTGTTGTTTTGCAAAAGATTGCCATAGTAATCATGTTGTGTAATACTAACTATATTGTCCTCTATCCTACTCTATCCCCCCTTTTATTCCTTCATTTGACCTGGTCCCTTCCCAAAAGTGTTTATTTCTAGTTACTCCCTTCTCACATTTGCCCTCCCTTCTATCATTCCCTTCAACCCACTTGTCACCTCCTCTCCTACTTTCCTGTAGTATAAGACAGATTTTCATACCAAATTCAGTGAGCATGTTATTCCCTCCTTAAGCCATATGTGGAGAGAGTAGCTTCACTTTTCCCCTCTCCCCTCCTCCATTGAACAAGATGTTTCCTTATCTCTCTTATGAGTTATGACCTGCCTCATTCCATTTCTTCCTTTCTCCTCCCAGTATTTTCCTCCCCCCACCCCTTAATTTTTATTTTATTTTATTTTTTTGTAGATATTATCTCTTCTGATTCAACATAGCCTGTAATCTCTATGTGTGTGTGTCTGTGTGTGTGTGTGTATGTGTGTGTATGTACAATACCTCCACCAACCAAATACTGAGAAAAATCTCAAGAGTTATAAATACTTTCTTTCCATGTAGGAATGTAAACAGTTCAGCTTTAGAAAGTCTTTTATAATTTCTCTTTTCTGTTTACCTTTTTATGCTTCTCTTGATTTGAAAGTCAAATTTTCTCTTCAGTTCTGACCTTTTCATCATGAATGCTTTAAAGTCCTCTATATCATGAAATGAGCATTTATTCCCTTGAAGTATTATACTCATTTTTGCTGGGAAGGTGATTCTTGGTTTTAATTCCAATTCCTTTGACTTCTGGAATATCCTATTCCAAGCCCTTTGATCCCTTAATGTTGAGGTTGCCAGATCCTGTGTTTTCCTGATTGTATTTCTACCATACTCAAATTGTTTCTTTCTAACTGCTTGCAGTATTTTTTCCTTGATCTAGGAACTCTGAAATTTGGTCACAATATTCTTAGGAGTTTCTCTTTTCAGGTCTCTTTCAGAAGGAGATCTGTGGATTCTTTCAATATTGATTTCACCCTCTGGTTCTAGAATATCAGGACAGTTTTCTTTGATAATTTCATGGAAGATAATGTCTAGGCTCTTTTTTTGATCATGGCTCTCAGGTGGTCCCATAATTTTTAAATTGTCTCTCCTGGATCTATTTTCCAGGTCAGTTGTTTTTCCATTGAGATATTTAACATTATCTTCTATTTTTTCAAACTTTTGGTTTTGTTTTTTAACTGCTTGGTTTATCTCACAGTCATTCATTTCCCTAAACCCAATTCTCTCTTTCAAAGAACTATTTTGTTTAGTGAGTTTTTGAACCTTCTCCTTCATTTGGCTAATTCTGCTTTTTAATGCCTCCTCCCTCTCATTGGCTTTTTGGACTTCTTTTTCCAATTGAGCTAGCCTCTTTTTAAAGGTGTTATCTTCCTCAGCATTTTTTTTTGGTTCTCCTTTGGCAAGCTGCTAACTCACTTTTCAAGCTCTTTCTTGCCTGAGCCCAATTTAAATTCACTTTGGAGGCCCTGGGGGTAGAGATCTTAATTTCCTGTGACAGTAAGCCTTGTTCTTGCTCATCCAAAAGGATAGGAGACACCTGTTCCCCAAGAAAGTAACCCTCTATGATCTTATTTTTTTTTCAGTTTTTTTGGCATTTTCCCAGCCAGTTACTTGACTTCTAAATCCTTTGTCAAGACAATAGACCTGGCTGCTCTGTTCCCCTGAGCTTTGGGTGGGGGGCGGAGCTGTCACTTAGAGCTGAAGTTTAGATCAACTGCTCCCTACCACCAGAGGGTTTAAGCTGAGCTGTCTGGACAATGGACCCAGGTTGCTTCCCAGCCACTGAAGCTGTCTGCAGTCTGCTGTCACCTCCTCTGCCATTGCCTGTGACTATTGCTGGAGGAACCCCTTCCCCTTTCACCTAGCTGGGAAAGCCCTCCCCCACTGATCTTTGGAGTTTTCTTTGTCTCTTGTGGGTTGAGGTATCTGGGATCCTCCCTGCTGATGATTCTACCCTGCAGGCCTGTTCTGGTCCTGTTCCTCCCAGTGCAGCATGGCTAGGGCTGGCTTCATTTCACGCAGTGTCCCCTGAGATAGACAGTTCCTGTTGACCTTCCAGGTTACCTTTAACTGGAAACCTCTTTAGCTCTATTGTTTTTGTGGCTTCTGCTGCTCAAGACTTTGTTGAGAGTCATTTTTTACAGGTATTTTGTGGGCTGTGGGGGAATCACTAGAGTATATGCATCTTTCTATCCTGCTATCTTGGCTCACCCCCATTTAATTAATTCTTTAGCAGCATGCAGGATAAGGAGATACATGCCATTTCTCTGATAATTTATTTTCTTTCAAAGCAATTATGTTGAATTTAACCTATTTGAGCCATGTCTTTTTCTCCCATTTTTCCTCATGCTTAAAAGAAAAAAGCAAGCAGAATTGTAAAGGAACATAATAAATACTGTCAATTGCAAAGGTAATGAAAAGTATCTGTGTGATAGGGAAATTCAGAAATAGCATAGTCCTGGAAAGGAACCATTTTGAGAAAACATTGGACAAGAGGTTTTCAGGTATAAAATCTCTTCTCAAGGGTGTTGTTTGTAACTGTATATGTACATCACATATCACATATATGTGGAGGAGAGGAGGGGAAGGGGGAGAGGAGGGGAGGAGAGAAAGTGGAGGGGAGGGGGGGGGGAAGGGGAGGGGAGGAGGGAGAGGAGAGGAGAAGCATTTACTTTTCCAAAGGTGTTTAAACATTCTAATGCTCTCCATGGTCTTTTGTCTCTGGTTACCAAGATACCACTGACCATCAATTTATTGATTATTTGTTAGTCCAATTAATAAATTGATTATTAATTACCAAGAAACTTTGTCTCTTGGGCTTTTTATTTCTTTTAGAGATTTTCAAGAAATGTATGGCTGACCACTTGATTGGAGGCTGGAGATGTGATTCATGGACTTTCACAATAGATTCCTTTTAAGAAAATATTTTTAAAAACCTCTTTTCCTCTACTTTTGAAGTTGGTTGTTAAGGAATCAGTTTTCAAGCTGTCTAAAATAGAAAAACAACAAAGAATATATATATATATATGTATATGTATATGTATATATATACGTATATATATATATATATATATATATATATATATATATATACTATATATATATGTCGAGAGAGAAAGAGAGAGAGAGAGAGCGAGCACAGGGTTATTTGAATAGGAAGGGATCATATCCAAAAAAATAAAATTAAGGGGTAAGAGAGGAATATATTGGGAAGAGAAAGGCAGAAATGGAATGCAGCAAATTATGTCTCATAAAAGAGTCAAGAAAAAACCTTTTCAATGGAAGGAAAAAGTGGGAAGGTGAGAGGAAAAAGTGAAGCTTCCCCTCATCACATTTGGCTCAAGGAAGGAATAACATGCACACTCAATTTGGTATGAAAACCTATCTTACAATACAGGAAAGTAGGGGAGAAAGGGATAAGCAATGAGGGGGGAATGATGGAAGGGAGGGCAAATGTGAGGAGGGAGCAATTAGAAGTAACCACTCTTGAGGAGGGACAAGGTCAAAAAAGACAACAGAAGAAATGCAGGGCAGGATAGGATGGAGGGAAATATAGTTAGTCTTACACAACATGACTATTACAGAAGTCATTTGCAAAACTACATACACATAGCCTGCATTGAATTGCTTGCCTTCTCAGTGTGGATGGGTGGGGAGGGAGGAAGGAAGAGAAGTTGGAACTCAAAGTTTTAGGAACAAATGTTGAGTATTGTTCCTGCATACAACTGAGAAATAAGAAATACAGGTAATGGGGTATAGAAATTTATCTTGCCCTACAGGACAAAAGAAAAGATGGGGATAAGGGAAGGGAAGGATGTTAGAAAGTAGGGCAGATTGGTGGAAGGGATAATTGGAATACTCAGCATTTTGGGGTGAAGGAGGGGAGAGATGGGGAGAAAATTTGGAACTCAAAATTTTGTGGAAATAAATGTTGAAAACTTAAAATTAATTAATTAATTAATAATTTTTAAAAAAGTATTACTCCTATTTTCATGCCATCTGCAATTTTGATAAGCCAACTGTGCCTTTTTTTTTTCAGGAATTTGATAAAAATGTTTAAGCGTATATGGCCAAACAGAAATCCCTCAGGTACTATGCTAGAAATTTCTTCCAAAGCTGACATCATTCCACTAATCATATTTGGATTCTGACATTCACTCAGTTTCAAGTCTATACTTTATGTTACCATCTAGTCCATATCTCTCCTTTTTACAGGAAATATAGCATAAGAAACTTTGTCAAATACATTGCTAAAATTTAGATGAAATGTTAAGAATAACATTGGCCTTATCTACCAGTTTAACAACCCTCTGAAAAAAGATTATTTCTTTAAAACTATTTTTATTTCATTAAATATTTCCCAATTATATGTAAAAAAGTTAATTATTTTTTAAAAGATTTTGAGTACTCAATTCCCTTCCCTCCTGCCCCTCTCTTCTCTTGAGAAGGCAAGCAATTTGATTTTGATTATACATGTGATGTCATAGCATGATTTGTTCTTAATGGAACCATGTTGGTCTCCTCCTCTAGATCTTCACTAAACACGCCTTTCCTAATATATTTTAGAATGTTGTTAGGAATCAGAACTAAACTCATAGGCCTACAGTGTTAGGACTTCATTCAATTCTTTTGAAAATTGGTCATTGCAATGCAAAATCTTACAAAAATCCCCAATGGGGGGTGGAGCCAAGATGGCGGAGTAGAAAGACTCATGTATGCTAGCTCCAAAACCACAGCCCATATATTTCCTGCAAGAAGAACTCCCCACAAATTCTGGATCACTGCAAGGCACACAGAAACACAGTGGAAAAGATTTCCATTCCAGAGAGCCCTGGAGAGCCGTCCCCAGGGTCCATCGCACTCCAGAAAGCGGAGTCCACCCCTGTGCTGCCCTGGCCGGGCAGTCCCAGAGAAGCTGATCCGAGCAGGCTTCAGGGGTGGAACCTTTGGTGGCCGCAAAGGTCCCTCTGCCCACAGACGCTACAGGTCAGTGAAAGAGATGTCTAGGCTGGCCGAGAGGAGAGCGGGGTGTCTCCGTGGCTTGGGCTCCCTAGGGAAGAAGTGGCGGGGGCAGAGGCAGGGGTAGGAAGTGGCAGAGGCAGAGGCAGCGGCAGAGGCAGCGGGGGCGGCCCAGAACTCCCTGAGCAGCAGGCAGAAGCTCAGGTCTCTGCATAAAGCCCCTGAGGGAACTGAGCCTAGGAGACAGCCCTGCCCCCACCCAAGCACCAGAACTTAAGCTCACATTGAATAGCAGCCGCGCCTGCCATGGAAAGTCCTGAGGCTGGGGAGCAGCTTTTGAATCTCAGACCCCAAGCACTAGCTGGGTGGATCTAGGCAGGGGTGGACAGGAATCTCAGAAGTCAAGTAACTGGCTGGGAAAATGCCCAGAAAAGGGAAGAAAAATAAGACTATAGAGAGCTACTCTGGGGGGTGCAAATGTTTCTGCCTTTCAATTCTGATGACGAGAAAATATTCTTACCATCAGGGAAAGACATGGAGGTCGGGGCCTCTGTATCCCAGACATCCCAGGTGGATGTCTGGTGGGCTCAGGCCTTGGAAGAGCTCAAAAAGGATTTTGAAAATCAAGTTAGACAGGTGGAAGAAAAACTGGGAAGAGAAATGAGAGAGATGCAAGAAAAGCATGAAAAACAGGTCAATACCTTGCTAAAGGAGACCCAAAAAAATGCTGAAGAAAATAACACCTTGAAAAATAGGCTCACTCAATTGGCAAAAGAGCTTCAAAAAGCCAATGAGGAGAAGAATGCTTTCAAAAGCAGAATTAGCCAAATGGAAAAAGGTTCAAAAGCTCACTGAAGAGAATAGTTCTCTCAAAATTAGAATGGAACAGATGGAGGCTAATGACTTTATGAGAAGCCAAGAAATCACAAAACAAAACCAAAAGAATGAAAAAATGGAAGAGAATGTGAAATATCTCATTGGAAAAACAACTGACCTGGAAAATAGATCCAGGAGAAACAATTTAAAAATTATGGGACTACCTGAAAGCCATGATCAAAAAAAGAGCCTAGACATCATCTTTCATGAAATTATCCAGGAAAACTGCCCTGATATTCTACAACCAGAGGGCAAAATAAGTATTGAAAGAATCCATTGATCACCGCCTGAAAGAGATCCAAAAAGAGAAACTCCTAGGAACATTGTGGCCAAATTCCAGAATTCCCAGGTCAAGGAGAAAATATTGCAAGCAGCTAGAAAGAAACAATTCCAGTATTGTGGAAATACAATCAGGATAACACAAGATCTAGCAGCTTCTACATTAAGGGATCGAAGGGCGTGGAATAGGATATTCTAGAAGTCAAAGGAACTAGGACTCAAACCAAGAATCACCTACCCAGCTAAACTGAGTATAATACTTCAGGGGAAAATATGGTCTTTCAATGAAACAGAGGACTTTCAAGCATTCTTGATGAAAAGACCAGAGCTGAAAAGAAAATTTGACTTTCAAACACAAGAATGAGAAGAAGCATGAAAAAGTAAACAGGAAAGAGAAGTCATAAGGGACTTACCAAAAGTGAACTGTTCACATTCCTACATGGAAAGACAATATTTGTAACTCTTAAAACTTTTCAGTATCTGGGTAGTTGGTGGGATCACACACATACATACACACACATGTACACATGTGCATGCACACACACATACACATACAGAGAGAGAGAGCACAGAGTGAATTGAATAGGATGGGACCATATCTTAAAAGAAATTAAGGTAAATGGTGAGAGAGAAATCTAGGGGGAGGAAAGAGGGTGAAATGGAACGGGGTAAATTATCTCTCATTCAAGAGACAAACAGGAGACTTTTTGGTGGAGGGAAAAAGAGGAGAGCTGAGAAAAAAAACAAGAAGTTTACCCTCATTACATTTGACTAAAGGAAGGAATAAAATGCACACTCATTTTGGTATGAAAACCTATCTTACAATACAGGAAAGTGGGGGAGAAGGAGATTAGCAAGGGGGGGGGATGATGAAAGGGAGGGCAATGGGAGGAGGGAGCAATTTGAAGTTAACACTCAGGGAGGGACAGGATCAAAAGACAGAATAGAAACAATGGGGGGCAGGATAGGATGGAGGGAAATACAGTTAGTCTTATACAACACGACTATTATGGAAGTCATTTGCAAAACTACACACATAGGGCCTATATTGAATTGCCTGGCTTCCCAAAGGGAATGGGTGGGGAGGGAGGGATGGGGAGAATTTGGAACTCAAAGTTTTAGGAACAACTGTTGAGTATTGTTCTTGCTAGGAAATAAGACATACAGTTAATGGGGAATAGAAAGTCATCTGGCCCTACAGGACAAAAGAGAAGATGGGGACAAGAGAAGGGAGGGATGATAGAAGAGAGGGCAGATTGGTGATAGGGAAAATTAGAATGCTCGGGTTATTGGGGTGGGGGGAGGGGATAAAAGGGGAGAAAATTTGGAACCCAAAATTTTGTGAAAATGAATGTAAAAAGTTAAATAAATAAATTTTTGTTAAAAAAAAAAATCCCCAATGGTCTTTTAAGGCAAAATGCCTTCCACATCCAGAGAAAGAACTATGGAATTCAATTGCAGAATGTAGCAGATCATTTATGTTTTGGTCTGTTATTTGATTTCTCCCATTCATTTTAATTCTTCCACACAGCATGGCTATAGTGAAAATATATTTAATAGGAAAGTATGTGTAGAATCTATATAAAATTGTATGCTATCTCGATGAGGGCTGGGGGAAGAGAGGGGGAATGGAAGGGGGAAAAAAATCTAAGTTATATGGTAGTGCTTGTAGAACATTGAAAATAAATAAAATTAATAAAAAAAAAGAAAACTGGGAGATTTGCTCTTTTCTAATCCTGAGGTTCCTTCCAACATGTTGCAGGCTACTTGGTATTTCCCCAGATGCCTAGACATTAGTTCACAGTTCTAGAGATTCAGCCTTCTTATATCTTCAGAGAAAAGTAGGAGAACAAATGACTGAATAAGTGTTCAAATGTCCTTGGTAGAAGCCCCAACCTCTTTTGCAAGAAAAGCACAAAAATGTACTTTGAACTTCCAGCTTGTTAGGAACTGGACACACAATATCAAAACAAACCTTGTCATTTTCCTAATTTCCTTATTACCATCAAGACGACTACCATGCTCCTAGTAATTCAGGTTTACAACCTAGGATAGTCTCAAGAATTTCAGCTTGCAGCTACCAGTTCCAAAATGCAGAGTAGCCCTTGTTAAGACCCTGCTGTGAATGAAGACTGCCTAGGCTCTCCCTGATGTACGTTAGTGCTGTCCTGAGCAGCGGTGGGGATGGCTTCCTGTTCACAGTCAATGATAGCTTTGCCAGCGACAGGTCCAGTGGTTTTAGGGGCAAAGGTTTCATCACTGACTCCAATTGTTTTATATATAGGGTCTCCGGTGAAAGTTCTTGTGGCTTCCAAAAGTACTCACTTTACTGGTAGCACAGTTAGGAGTAGAAAGTCTGACAGTAAGTGGCCTAAGTGGTAAGTGTTACTAGCAGCTTCTACAAGATTCACCTTTGAGTTTGTAAGTAGCTTCAGCAAAGGAGCTTCAGAGAAATCTAACTTGCTAGAGCATGGTGAAAGGATACCTTCTTGTATCCTGAATTGAATTTGAAATCTCCCATCTCCCTCTCCCACCTTTTCCCTCTTAAAGTCATTGTGGTGTTTGGAAGAAAAACTGGTCTAGCCAGGAAAACTTGGATTTGAAGTCTCACCTCTCACACATATTGACTGTGTCACCCTGGGCTTCTTTAAGATGCCAGTGTGCATGGAGGAAGTTTCCTCAGCCGGGATCTCCCTACACCAGTGAAATCACACATCCAATTCCTTCCCCATCTGCTTTTCCTTAGAAACAAAGTAGCCTCAGTTGAGCTATTAGTGTGTTACAAATAGATCAGCTACCTACAGGACAAATAGGATTTTATGACCTGGCCTGAGGACCCAGACACTTGGACTAGCATTGGTGTATGAGGGAAAATGTATTTAGAGTTCCAAACAATTGACTTTCAAATGGAATTTTGGAAAACAACTTGCTTGTAAATTGGGAACTGCCTGTACCTATCTTTATACAACAGCTGGCAGTGTTTCAAAATTAGATAAAAGTTGGCGTATTCTGGAACAGTGGGCATGGTGCCTTGCAAGATGCAGGAGCCCAACAAGTGTTTATTGAATGAATAGTGACATCTTTCACATCCTCGATGTATTTATACCCCTCTGTAGGTACTGTACTTCTGAGTAAGTTACCAAGAATGTATGGCAACATTTCTCTCAGTGTCCTTATAATACATCTCCAAGTCTGTCTCCCATGCCTGTCTCCTTTGCAGGCTGTCTCCCATGCCTGGGATATACTGCTCCCCACCCAACCTTTGCTTCACCTCAACTTCACAAAGTCCCTCTCCCTTCAAGGTACACCTTTGGCACCATCATCTCTATGAAGCCTTTTCTGATCCCACCAACTCTTTTATTTCTCCCTCTTGAAAATCTTGTATTAAACCATCTTATATACATTTGTATTAACTTTATACTCTACATGTATGTATCCCCCCATTAGAATGTGGTAAGCTCCTTGTGAGTGGGATTGTTTCATTCTTGGTCAGTTTCTAGCATCATGCCTGGTATATAGTCAGGACTTATTTAATACTTGATTGATTAATAGAGGAAAACATTAAAAATAAGTATAGGTATATGCTTGAGAGGTCTCATGGCATAGACAGTTGACCTCAGAGCCAAGAAAGTTTGGGTTTAACCCAGGGTCAGCCACTTAACTTCTCAGTGCTCTAGGCAACTTTCGAAGATACCTTTTTCCCTGAGAAAGTCACAAAAGAGGAGTCACAGGGAATGTAGCAACCTTCATTGGTAGAGGAAGTTAGTTTCCTTGCCTAGCATTCCTTATACCAATGACATCACAGGTCTAAAAATACTATTTGTATCTATGTTGTACTTTCTAATGCACATTAAGTGACTTTTCCATGGGGGTCTAATTAGCAACTAAGAGAACCCCAACATCTGTGTGTAAGGGAATATCCTGATACTATACAAACAGAATGTGAAATTTCTTCGCATAGAACTGTCCATGTGAGGTAGTCATTTTCTCATGACAAAATAGATTTGGCCCTGCCTAACAAAGTCAAGTTATGGATGTCTCTGGTTGCTATTTGACTAGAAACTTCAAGAATGCAGTGACATTATCTATATAGCTTACTTCCTAGAGTACAAATAGAAAGTCAAGATTTTTTTATGATTATGAGATTAACATTTAAAGATTCACTCTTTTAAAAAGGATTATTGTCTACAATTTCCAAAACAGATCCCTTCCCTTAAGGGTTTACAACCCAATGGAGAACAGACCCAGTAGGTAATACTATAGTCTAATCAAATAGATAATAATAAAGGTTTTCTCTGGTACCACAGTACTCAGATATCTATTTCTTTTTATGTTAATGAACTTATACAAGACTCAGACATTACCCATGCAGAAGAATGAATATAAGAAAAGCAGGATGGGAAAAAAAAGCAGGTTGGAAAATTACTAGTAGAGATATACTTTAGACTATAATAAGAGCAATCACAATGTTACTATTAACCATATAAGTGACATGGAAATTTTAATGTGATTATAGGGTAATTTTTCTTCAAAAAGACAGCATTAGAATTCTGAGATCACTTTCGAGTTACATCTTTCAAACATGGCAGATTCTGCTGTAGCCATCATCATTTTAGTATATACTGACTGGACTTCATACTGTCTACTAGATATATATAGGACTACATTTGCCCATTGAAGTTCTAAGCTGTTGATTCTCATGAAACAAAAATGTGGAGACCCATGTAAGTGATACACCTTGCACCTTTTGCAAAATGATCGTGGATTTTGTAATTTCCTGTGAGACAAATCATACTTTAGATATCATCTTAGCATGATTATCCCATATGCATATAAGTTAGAAATTATATAGATATCTCTAATGCACAGTATTATCATGGGATTTAGAAAATGAAATCAGAGTCAAACTATATTTTCCTTCTGTAATTTCATATACAATTAGTAGCACATTTACAAGAATCTTATTTTAATCAGATTGATTTTCAGCCTTTCTGAAAACTTCTTGGTTTCTTGCTTGCTTATAGATCTCTGTGAATTAATGGGAAGTTCATGTGATGATGAACTCACAGTGCAAATCAATATTTGCATCAGGGATTCTTAATTTGTGGATTGTGACTTTGTATTTCCTTAAAAAACAATATTCTGATTAATGTACTTTAATGTAAATTATTTCCTTTGTAAGCCTACGTATTTTATTTTGTACAGTTAAAATCATTCTTCTGAGGAGTCCATGGGGTTCACCATACTGCCAAAGGGGCCCATGATGAAAAGATAAAAAATTAAGAATTCTTTACTTAGAAGATTTTATTCCACTTGCTATATGACTAAGGAAATATCAAAAATTTGCTTTAATGAAAGCTAGGAGAAGATAAAAACAGAACAGGGTAACAGGCTATATATTATATTCTATTAAATCATTTATGAAAAAAAAAAGAAGGGAGCAGAAGGCAGGAAAATATCCCCACTGTACTTTAATCTAAAACAGAGAGTGAGTCCTTTATGGGCAACAATAGAAGTAATTTTATGTATGTAAAACATGTAAAAAAAACCCAACAACACAGGAGCAATTTTTTTTTTCTTTTTACCAAAGCGAATCTATAACTACGGCAGGTTCGCCTCATGTAAAAGAAATAGTATTGATAGAAAGTAGAGTAGAGGTGTATTTATGTAAGGCGATCCAGGAAGTGGAAGGGGAAGCATTGTTTGAAGATGAACAGAGGAGGAAAGAAGAGCTGCATTGTCCCAGATATTGAGCAGGAAGGGACCAACTGACTGGTCTAACAATATTTTGTAGATAAGGAAATTGAAGCTCATATAAATATTTACTAAGCACTTACCAGGTATGCTGGGAAATTACTACAAAATGTTAATGAGAAAAAGAAGACAGGGAAGGCATGATGTAGAGACATGTTGGAGATGCCAACAGAAAATCCAGGTGAATATGTCCAAAAGACAGTAAGTTGATGATACAGCATTGAAGGTTTGGAGATTCAGTAAGAGTGGATATGGAGATTTAGATAGAATTCTGCATAGAGATAACTAAACCCACAAGATCTGATGAGATCACTAAGATAGAGAGAGAGAAAAGAAAGCCCAGGATAGAGCTTTGTGGAAACAAAATGCTTAGCAGGCAGAGTACACTCAGCACAATGCATAGAACATTACAATTGCTTAATAAGTATTCATTGTTTGACTGATTGATGGGTGATCTGGTAAAAATAGATGGAAGAGTGCCCACACAAGTAGGAAAAGAATCAAAGCAATGTCACAAAAGCCCAAGATGGAGAGAGTATCCAGTGGGAAGGAACTTTCAGTAGTATAAGATGCCACAGTATCAGGAGTAGGTCACAGGATGTATGAGTTAAGAGATTGTGGATAAACTTGAAGGAAGCAGTTTCAGTTGAGGAAGAAGGGGGAGGGTAGCCCAGGATAGGTGTTAGGCAAGGTATGAACAGTAATAAGACAAAGAGACGAGAGCTATAAGCACTGACCAAAAAAAGGGAAGTTCAACTATTTCAATAAAGGGTCAATTACAGGAAAAGTGGGCCAGAAGAGGAGAGAAGGCCTGGTAGATCAAGGAGGACTAAGGCAGAGTGAATGGTGCTCCAATGATCAACAATAGATTTAGCAGGGATGAGGGATAGGAAGAGAATATAGGGAGTGGTGGTCATATAGGGAGATTTCACAGTTCTGTATCATGGAAGTAGAATGTTTGTGGGAGATGAAGAGATCAAAGGTCTGACCACCCTTCTCTATGATTGAAATGAATAAATTCAAGGCATGGGAATTTAGAATATTATTGAATTGAAAAACCAGGAGTTTTGAGAGTATACCAACATATAAATTAGAATTCTTATGAATAAGGTCAAGGACTTTGATAGAGAGGAAGACTATGACTCATTTAATAAATTCCTTGAGAAAGGAAGGTAAATGACCTGGGGCTAGTAAGTAACTGCCTCCAAGACTTGGATGCAGTGATCTATATAGGTGGAATGAACCTTGCTGATGGCAGCAGAGGAGGCAAAAGTCTGGCAGTAATAAAGAGGGAAAAGGAAAATGCCTACTCCTTTTAATTGACTCATGGGCTGGGGATGTGGATGAAAGTACATGCAGTACTGGAGACAGGAGATGGAAAAGCAGAGTAGCCACATTTTGTTGATTGCAAGAATATGGGAAAAGGAAAAAAAAAGTTTTGGTAATGATAGAATGGGAGTAACAGAAAGCACAATGGTAAAGGTAGGGATGTAATAAAAGGAGAAGGATTTTTTACCTAGCATCCTGAAAAGTTTAGATTAAGAGAGAAAGAGGTAGAAACTTGCTAGCCCTACCAACTGATTGGAACCTCCATCCTCAAAGGTCTAGTGGGGGTGGAAGATGATAAAGAAGAATGAATGGATAGATGAATTATAATGGGGGGGGGAGCAAGGCAATTAGCATAGTCCCGATGGGTATGCTCAGTTCCATTAATTCAATTCCCCATATGGAAGATGTAGCCAACTTTTCTCTGGGAAATGACACCAAAAAGTATTTTCTACAAATGAATGAAAAAAAAGAATTGTTAAGCATCAATAATGTGTCAGGTTCTGTGATAAACTCTGGGAATTAACTCCTTTTAATGTCACTGAGTGGGTAGTTCTTCCTGGCTTAGTGGCCAATCTACTCTGATTCCCCGTTGATGTAGACTCCCCCTCCCTGTTTTCTATCATGGGTATCAATGAATTGCTGCTTCATTCTGAAACAAGTCTTCCAGCACTGAAATTGAATAAATGACCCACTTGAAAGGACCAGGAAAAATGTGTTTTTAGAAGGGGTCTTCTCTAGGTATGTGGCATGCTGTGTAATCTAGTGAGAAATAGTGGGACAGAAGGCAGATTCCCCTGATTAAACTCATGATAGAGAGCTGGAAGTGAGTTGCAATGTATAGTCAGAGTATCTGTAGCCACCAGGATAGTAGACAGGAGGGAGGAGAAGACTAGAGCCTCTACTGGAGGCAAAGAGCTAGTAATTCACAGTAAGTGAGAACTCTACTCAAACTCCCCCATGTTGCCCCTTGCCAGTCTTGAAGTTCTTAATTTTGCCAATATTCTTTCTGTTCACTACTATTGGGAAACTTCATAAGAGGCTTGTCAGTGCAATTAGTGCTGCCTCAAACCTACTGATCCATTCTTATGAACTCTACCCCTTAGTTCCACATGATTTTGGATATCTGGGCTAATAGAAAACTCTGGATCTGGTGCCCAGCATGACAACAGATATATATTAAACTTTGAAAGAAACACTTATTGTGTTCAAGAAAAAGGATTTGTCGGGAGAGAATATGCAGTAACAAATCTATGAGACTTTATGTCTTGGGAAGGGCCTAGGAGAACAGGAGCAACATATTAAGGGTAACCTGTTATACAAAGACCTGCCTAGCTAGGAACTATCAGGTTTAGAAGCCAAAGCGTTAGTGAGAAGGAGCTTCTCAATGTATGATTTCCTGCCAGGATTCATTATGTTCAATATTAAGAGTCTGATAGCAAGCTATTCAAGCTGGTGCTTGACTTAGCAGGAGTCATGAAGTCATGAACCACATCATGTCATCTTCAAGCTGACCTCCAACTAGAGTCTTTAAAAATTATTCATTCATGAATTGTTTTTTTTTTATTACTTTCACTTCCCAGTAATTGCCTCTTTCCTGCCCTATGCCCTCTGTTACAACAACAAAAGATAGATAAGCAGAATAAAACATCAAAAGATGAAGGAATTTGACAGAACAGGCAGCAATATGAATATATAGTCTACCATTGCTCATATGAAGGAAGGAAAGTATTTCATGATTTGTTGATGGTTGGATTAGACATTATTTGATTGTCTTTCCTTAGTATCACCTTATATGTCATTCCACAATTCTTTGAATTCCTCTTATTTTTCATTTCCTACAATAAAATGCCATGCAATTACATTCACATACCAGAGTTTGTTTAGTCATTCCCCCAATTAATGAGCACTTGGGTGATTTAATTGCACCCTATTGGACGTGCCAGGGACAGAAAACTCAGCGGAGTCAGAATGTGACCTTTCATGTTTATCTATAATGCCACCAGGAATGATGAGTTTATATGATTTTGTTTTTTAATCTTAAAAGGATACATTTTAAAGTTAAGAGAAAATGACTAAAATTAAATTGGACAAAGTAAAAAGTATCTTCAACATCAAAGGAATTGCCTGAAATTGTTTGAAAACTGTAGGGGTGTAAATAGTTGATGCAGCAAAGGGACACCAAATCTTAGTGAGTTAGCAGAAACAGCATGTACAAACATTCATGCATTTGCCAAGGTTCTTGAGGAAAACCCTTCAGAATGGCAAGAGGCCCTGAGACAAAAGCTCTAAAGCATTAAAAAGAATTAATACAAAGATGGGAAAATAAGAGGGAAAATGGTAGACAAATGAAAACTAAATCAAATTCTTATACCATTCATTGCTGTGGCAGGTGTAAGAGTACAGTCTAATAACAGACAAGGTGACTTTTCAATTCTCCTTTTCCTTTTACCCTCACCTCATTCCATGGGGAATTAGAGGATGACTAAAACTTAAAGAAAGGTTAAAGACTTGAAGAAGAAAGTTAGAAAACCAAATGAGATCCTCAAGTGAAACAATTCATCAAGGGAACAGAACTATGATTATCCTTCCCAAACTGTCCCCTGAAGTACCTTGTCTTCCTAAAGTTTAAAAGACCCAAGACTAAAGTGTCAAAAACAAGTGGTAACAGTGAAGTCTCAATATGAGCTGATGTATAAATGAATTCTCAGGGATTATTTTAAATGGTTGAATTTTGTGTGTGTATATGTGTATGGGTGTGTTTATATGTCGTTTAATTACTGATATACGTTCATATTCCAATATAACTATGTATATTATAGGATATAATAGTCATATTTCACACACACATGTATAGTTTAATCCAAGTATGTATAGATTTATGTTTATCTATCTAGTATGTGTAATCAATGTGTGTGTTTATACACACACACAAATATACAGGTACAGATAGAGGCAGATATAGAGAGATAGAATTTAATCCAGGTGTGTGGATAGATATAGATAGATAGACAGATAGATAGATAGATGTATAGATAGAGATATGGAGATATCTTTATATATTCCAAACTCAGTGAGAATTTCATTGAACTATGCTTTCATATTCACTGTGTATGTATGTAGGTATGTATGTATGTATGTATGTATCTTTCGTTCTCTCAGCAGCTAGTTGGTGGTGCAGTGGATAGAGTGCTGGGCCTGAAGTTAGGAAGTCTCATCTTCTTGAGTTCAAATCTAACCTCAGATATGAACTATATGACCCTGGGCAAGTCATTTAACTCTGCCTTAGTTAAATGATCTGGAGAAGGAAATGGCACTCCTCTATCTTTACCAAGAAAATCCCAAACAGGGTCATGAATTTGGCACGACTGAAATGACGGAACAACTATATCACATATACCTGAATGAAAAGAAATAATACTATTTAATATAATATAATATGCTAATTATATTATCACTCATAATATATCAAACTATATCTACAAAGATATATGTTCATACAGTGCCCAATTCATTGAATTATGCTCTCTCATTCATTGTATATGTATACAAATAATATATACGCACAAATATACCTTCATTAAATGATGGAAATAATACTTATAAAATATTAGATATATAATTATTTCTTATATGCCAGCATATAATATACTATAATATTTATAGTATAATATGTTAAACTATACAATCAATTTTCAACATTTGTGTTTAACTTTTGCAACTCAAGAAATTGTGTGATTTGAGTGATTACTCATTGTATGTTTGTATGTGTCACACACATATGAACTCTGTATGAGCACATTAATTATGTATCTATATGTATAGATGTACACAACGAATGAGAGATCATAATTGAATGAAATGGGGACTGAGCTTAAAATATATACATACATGTACTTAAATGTGTATGCATATATACATATATAAAAATCTGTGTGTATATATTTGTACACACATATATGCAAATATATACACATATACATGCACACAATATACTTGGATTAAATTACATATAATATTAATTAATTAAATATTAATATTATTGACTTTATCTTATATAATACCACACTAATTATATTATCATATATAACATATTAAATCTTATATATTTATGTATATTTATGCACACATATATGTGGATATGTATCTGTATGCTGTAATGGTAATTTAAATGGTAAAATCGTTCCCATTCATTAATAGGACCATGTGGCCTGCTTGGGTCACATGGAAGTCTGAGGCTCATGGAGCCTGTGGTGGGAGGAGTTTGCTTAATTGGTGGAGCAGGAAGGATTGAGCAGAGCTGAGAGGATATTTGGTCATGAGAGCAGTGAAAGCTAGGAAGGATGGAAGCAGGCAGACAGGCAGGCAGCTGGCTAGCGTGAGTGGCAGAGCTTGTTTGTGATTTTGTTTAAGGGAGCTGGTTTGTGGGAAGTCCAGCAGGGGGAACGTTTGGGGCTTGTAGTGCCCCCCGCATTGTTAATGTGTATAGATTTTTGTTACTCTGATGGATTTGGCTTTCTGGTGTCTGAATACATGTTTTGGTTCTCTCTTCTATGTGCAGAGTCTGCTGTATTTTGCTATTCATAATTGTGCTGGAATATGCATGGCCACTGTGGGTGCTGTGAATACTGTGCTGGCACTACATGTGTATGTACATGTCAGTTAGTCAACAAACATTTATTAACTCCTTTGTTTCAAGAATTATACTTAGAACAAATATGAAAGAATAGTCTCTGCCCTCAAATTAAACTTTATTTCAGTTTCAGGTCTTAATTCTTTCCCTCTCTCACTCCTTACCTCACCTATTGAGAAGGAAAGAAATACAAAATCCTTTGCAAATATAAAGTCATGCAAAATAAATTTCCTCACTGGAGAAAAAAAGCAAGGGAGAGGAAAAAGAAAAGATAAAACAACATGGTTCAGTCTTCATTCCGAGTCTATCAGCTCTCTCTCTGGAGAATCTGAGGCAGGTCTTCCAGACTGCAGCCTAGTATCCTTCCCACTGCCATCTAGCTGCCTGAACTAGATTGATGACTGTGTTAATTGCAAGGTACAATGAAGTCACAAAATATGTTGGAGGCAAAAAAAATAAGGTTTAAAAGCTGATTGGACGTAGAGGCAAGATATGAAAGGGAAAAGAATAAAACACGACTCCACATTTCAGGCTTAATATCTGGGAGAATGAAGATGGTGTTGTTAGAAATGGGAAGTGAGGAAGAGGAATGAATTTTGAGGGAAAGTTGATGAGTTTCATTTTGAACATGTTGATTTTGAGATGACAGAGGGACATCCAGCTGGATATAGCCAGGAAATAACTATAAACTGGACATCCAGACTAAGGACAGGAGTAGAGGCAAGAGATGAAGATGGGAGAATCACTTGCATAGAGGTGATAATTGAAGTTATGGTAATGGGTAATAATTCCAAAAGAGAAAATAACAGAGAACTAAGAACAGAAGTTGAGGGATAACTGAGGAAGTTGGAATAGCAAGAGGAGTCAGTGAAGGAGTCAAAAAGAGAGTAGCTAAAGGGAATGAGGAAAGGACTGAATTATAGGAATCAAAGGAGGAGAGAATTTGAAGGGAGGATGATGAAAAAACCCAGAGTTCTATAGTTATATCAATAGACATATGAAAGATCTTTAGTAAGAACCAATACATTTTTAAAAATTAAAATAATTTGAAAAATAGGAATAGAAAGATATTGAGTTATGTACTGGAAACCAGGAGCCATTATCATATGTGATATGACGCTGAAATGATCTGAAGCATCCTCTTGCTGATGGAATCCTAATAAAGCCCCAATATTCCAACTCCCTTATGGGTCCCACTGAATAGCAGACGTAATCTGATTTAACCACACAGTCTGGCTTTAACCATACCACAGGACCCCAGACTCAATACAGATGCTGCCCCTAGCTAGCCACTGCCCCTAGACCCAATTCACATATTTGAACAGGTGTGTTGTATTCAACCACAATCACATCATCTATCTAAGATATGACTACAATACTTAACTATCCATCTTGACAAGACAAAACCACAATAGCTAGCCAATCAGAGGGCAGCATGACCAGGATGTTTGATCTCCAAACCGTAGAAGGAATCACTTACCATTACCTAATCCCTTAATAAATCTCTCCTATTTTGTAATGTTCAAATTTCTCTGGTATAATCAGCCTTATTACATAATGAATTTGCCTGTGTTATCTTACTAAGTTGCTGGTTCATCTTGGAACCTGGCCCACTTCAAGAGATGTGGCAGTCTCAATACATGCCTATACTTGGATTAGAGGTATAATCTGAATTCTTTGAGATGGTGCTGCCACAACACATCATGTAGCCACAACATCACTACAGACAACTACAAAACAAGGGGGCTTACTTTCACTGACATTTTTCCATCTGACATTTTTGGATATATTAAGTATAACAAGGAAGCTGGAACAATAAATTAAAAGGATTAACATGAAATTAAGAAATAGAAATGTGATTAGTTATGGATACCATGACTGTTTACTTTTATGCATTACCAACAAGGCTGAAGAACAGGAGACAAGCCCATAGAAGTCATATATTCCATCAATCAATTCACTATTTGACAAGAAAGCATTTATTGACCTTTATGTGTCAGGAACTAAGTGAGGTCCAGTGATACAAACACAAAATTGAGAGATCCCCTGCTCTCAAGATTGTATTCTCTTGTGGCAATACATATTCATGGACAAGTAGATGAAATGTATTTACAAAATAACTACAAAGCAATGTATATACAAAGTAGTCATATGGGGCACTAACAGCTCGGGGAACCAGAAAAGTCCCTTGAAGGAAGTGGCACTCAAGCTGAGCCTTGAAAGATACTAGGAATTTGACCAGGAGAACATTGCACACAGTAGCAGCAATCACCAGCTGTGAATGATGGCTATTTTCACCAGTACAATGATCCCAGACAACTCTGAAGGGTTCATGATGAAAAATGCTATCCATTCTTAGAGAAAGTACTAAAGAAGTCTGAATATAGATCAAAATGTACTTTTTTGTTACCTTTTTCCTTTTTCTTGGTTTTTTATTTTGGAATATGTTTTCTTTTGCAACATGACTGTTTTGGAAATATATTTTGCATGATTACACATGTGTAACATATCAAATTGCTTGCCTTCTCAGTTACAGGTGGGGTGGGGAGGAAGAGAGAGAATTTGAAACTCAAAATTTTGAAAGCAAAGTTTAAAATTGTTTTTTATGTCTAATCGGGGAAAAATAAAATATTAAAAAATAATTTTTCTTTAAATTAAAGAAAGAATCCAGAAATTCTAAAGGAAAGTAAAGAAAGTAAGCCACTCTGGCAGGGAAAGTGTGAAGGGAAGTGATATTCAATCAGGTTGGAATATTAGAGTGGATTCAGACTGAAAAAGGCATTCAATGTTGGACTGAGACATTTGTATTTTATCCTAGAGGTCTGGAGTTTTTTTCTTTTTTTTAAGCAGGACAGTGACATAGTCAGATCTGTGGTTAATGAGTATTAGTTTTTCAGCTGTCTGATGGATGGATTACAGTTTCCTATTTTATCGATAAACTAAGGTAGCAGTTAAAAATAAAAAAAGTTAAATTAATTAAAAAACAAAATAACAATGTGCAAGAACAACACAAACCATTAAGCATTTAGGAATTAATTTACCTAAATATATTTATAAATAAAGTTTGTACATTTAAAATATATTTATACAGCTAAGGATAACTAAAGTTTTTTTTACAAGAATGATGGAAATTCTAAATAGCTGAAGAGACATTCAATACTCATAGATGGATTGGATCAACACAGTGATACTGTCCAAATTAAACTTAATATAAGCAAGATGCCCTTATAGTAGAATTCAATAAAATCATAATAAAATTTGTATGGAAAAACACGCATGTAAGAGCATCAAGGGCATGCTGGGGGAGAAAAGGCTGAGAAGATAGATTTGTCCTCCTGTACTTTAAAAGCAATTGCTTAGTTTATTGTCAAAATTATCTGGTAGTAGGCAAAAAACCAAAACCAAAAACCCAACCACAATGAAATAGAATAAAAATACCAGATCTAAAACCAAGCATAACCAAGACATTATTCTTTGCTAAACATATGTATAATTAAAACTATAAAAGCATTCTTTATTTCATAAATATTGCCAAGAAAACTATATGGCAATAACATAGAAAATAAACATAGATCTCTATTTGTCAGCGTATACCATAATAAATTCCAGTTCTATCATAGGCTTAAAACTGAAAATGAAACTATTTGTAAAAAGTCAGAAAAAAAGAATAATATATTTATCTGAACCATGGAAAGGAGATAAATTTTGATTTATTAAAAACTGAAGAAATTATATGGAACAAAATATATTTGATTAGATAAATAAATATCTATAACCAAAAATAATATGAAAGTTGAAAAGAAAAAATAATGGATTGAATTCAATTCAATAAACCTTTATTAAGTGTCTACTATGTGCCAGGCATTTTCTCCTAGGCCTTAAGAATACAAACACAAAAATAAAAACAAATAAAAAAAAATGTGGTCATTAAGTCATTTGCCCTTCCCATACCCTTGTGATATAGGAAGCAGAAGTCATTTCAGTTTTAAAGATGGGGAAATAAGGCCTGAAGACTGAGTAACGTGCCATTGTGTGAGGTACAAGTGTAATGAAAAACGATGCCAGTTCTGACTCTTGTATTCAACCCTAAACAATATTAACTTTTGAAAGCACTATGAATAAGATACTTGTAACTTGATACCATATACAGGTCAAAGCCTCTGTTTTAAAAATGAAAAGTAGATGACATATGACAACGACAAAATGAATATTCTGAAAAAAGGAATTTTTGTAAAGATGTTAGTCAAGGTCTGACCCAACAAGTAATAGTTATTTTAGGGGATACTCCTTTTATATCCCCCAAGGATGAGTTATCAAGGCCTCAAGGAAGGGAGGGTAAAATACTAAGTTGAGTTAAAAATAATACCTTCTCCCTTGGAGCACCTCCAAATGGAATCTGAATTGTTCTTTGGTGACATTGGAGAGGGAAATTTTGGTACAGTTGTAAAGCAAGAACCAAATAGGGGCATTGGGAGGGTACAGAATTGCTCTTTTGTTAAGAATGGTGGTGACAGGAAGAGAAAACGGTATTTTTGAGTTTGGAAACAGAGCCCAGGAATGCTTTTTAAAATTTTTTTTAAAGAACACAGAGACCTGAGCATTTTTATTTATAAAGACACGGTAGTTTATAGGGAAGGAGTGAATATGTCAGAAAGACCTCAAAGACAGAGCAAAGTTCTAAGAGGAAGAAAAATGTAATCAGAGGTGAAACCGCAAAGGGAAGTTTTATATGTGAAGTTTTGTCTCCCCAACAAGGTAAACTCCTTGAGAGCAGGGAATCTTTCTCATACTATTTTTTTCCTGCTCTCCTCTCCATCTTTCCACTCCAATTTAGCTAGCCTAGTATTGGGTGCATAACAGGCACCCAGTGGATATTGGTTGATTAAATGATACGTGCATGTTAATTTTGTAGCCTTTCTTCCCCTTCCCATAAACATGAAAGTAATAACAATAATATCAATAGTAAGTATTTATAATGCTTTAAGATTTGCAAAGTGCTTTGCATGTATTAAGGCAGGTGCTTTTATTATCCATTTTACAGATGAGGAAACTGAGGCTGGGAGAGGCTAAGTGACTGCCCAAGGTCACACAGCAAGTGAGCTTCTGAAGCTAGATTCAAACACAGGTCTTCCTGACTCCCAAGCTCAGTACTTTGCTGCCTAGATGTTCATATCAAAAGATAATACAATGCCCTGCAATATTTTGCACCTCTAAGACAATGAACCAACTACTACAGAAAGATTTAGAATTTAGGCTGGGGTTAGGATGCTTCTGCCTGTATTTAGAGGGTCATTTTTTTGCCCCAGCTCATCTTCCCCGCCCTTTTCCCTTTTCTTCCTCTCCCTCTCCCCCTCTCTCTTTTCCTTTTCTTCCTCTCCCTCTTCCCCTCCTTTCCCTTTTCTTCCTCTCCCTCTCCCCCCCTCTCTCTTTTCCTTTTCTTCCTCTCCCTCTTCCCCTCCTTTCCCTTTTCTTTCCTCTCCCTCTCCCCCTCTCTCTCTTTTCCTTTTCTTCCTCTCTCTCTCCCCCTCTCTCTCTTTTCCTTTTCTTCCTCTCCCTCTTCCCCTCCTTTCTCTTTTCTTCCTTTCCCTCTCCTTTCTTCTTTTTTTATCCTTCTCCTTCTCCTCTTTCTCCTTTATCCTCTTCTTCTTCCTCTTCCTCTTCTTCTTCCTCTTCCTCCTCCTCCTCTTTCCCTCCTTCTCCTTCTCCTCCTCCTCCTTCTAGTCCTCTTCCTCCTTCTTCATTGTTCCCAACTTAACGATGTTTTCTCAAAGTAAGAGGAACATAGACTCAGAGCTATAACTCTAACCTCATAATGAATTCACTGATACCAATGAATTTTATATATTATGTAATCCAACTTCTTTGCTACTTTTATCTAATGAATCCCTACTTTCTTGTTATCAGAAACAATATGTGCCTTTTGATGTCTTGCCACCATGCTTACAAATGCTTACTTGGGGGAAACAGAGAAGAAACCATTAAAGAGAGATCAGGGTGAATACAAACTATTGTTTGTCTCTTCTTAAGTGAGAGTGACAGGACCCTGCAGAGTTGCATGAAGCCTTCTTCACTGCCAACATTCATTGGAAACCCACTTGGAATATATGAAGGAAAGGTTAAGTATCAGAAATTTCCTACCTCAAATCTTGAATTCTTCCTAGACCATGTTGGCTCCCATTTTCTGTGCCAACTTTGAAGACTCATTTTATGCATAAGCCAGGATCATTCGCAGACTGAGAAATTCTTCCCCAGGGCAAGTATCTCCCTTATACACAAATTAAAAATGCACATGGTCTCTCCCCATTCTCACAGAAACAGACCAACAAAAGGCAACAGGAAGCTCCACATGAAAAATATTATATTTAATACCTTGTAGAACAATCTCTAATTCATTTCACACAACACAAATTAATGCTTCATGTAGTAATTTGTACCAGATGCTCTGCTTCCTATTAAAACTTTGAATTTCTGTGACTCAACATAGATAAACACAACTAGTTTTTATAAATCAAAGGTTTTATTCCAGTAGTAATGATCACAGAAAAAACTGCCAGGATGGATGGCGTGCACACATGAGTTAGAGATAACTCCAGCATAGGTGCTACACACAAGAGAGATGATACAAGGCCCTTTAATTGCCTGTCATTCTAGATTTATAATAATAATAGCTTATGCTTATAGAAGACTTTAAGGTTTAGAAAGGACTTGGCTGACACTATGCCTACAAAGTAAGCAATGCAAGTATTTTGATGTCCTTTTAAAGGTAAGAATGCTTAAGGAAGTTAAATGACTTTTCTATGCCATACACCTAGCAAGCAGTGGATAGATAAACACAGGATTTTGGTCTACTATATGACATAGCTTCTCAAATTCAAATAGTGTTTGAAACCTTGTGCTCTCCTCATTGCAGCCCTATGAGGTAAGGAATGTGAGTATTATTACTAGTATTTTACAGATTGAATTTCTTCACTAACCATTTTCTACTTATAGGCTTTGTACTTGCTAGAGCTAGAACTCTGTTGATGGTAGGCCAGGGTATTTTGGAGAATGATTTAGGGCAAACAGACTAGAAAAGATGCATAGAAACAAGATAGATAGTAAAGGGAACTCCCAGTGGTAGACAATAGGATAAAGTCTAAGTCAACCGGGTATCTGGGAAATGTGGTAGCAAAAGCAGGGACTCAGATATAGTAAGTCGGGGTTTGTGAGGGGAATTCCAGTCCCCGAAAGGAATGAGAGGGAAGAGAAAATTCTTTTAGTTCAGGAAGAAACAGATTATTAAATAGGGATCCAAGTCAAGAAATAAGACATAATGGAATAAGACGAGGACCCAGTAATTAAACTGGGAGTACAAAGTTCAAGCAGAACCAGAATTAACTTAATGTTGAGCCTTTGAAGCATTGTCTAATAGCATTGGGCAGCTAGGCTGTGCAGTAGGTAAAGTACCAGGGCTGGAGTCAGGAAAGATTGAGTTCAAATGTGGTCTCAAACACTTACCAGCTGTGCGATCATTGGGGAGAAAGTAATTTATCCTCTGTCTGCTTCAGTTCATCAAATGTAAAATAGGGGTGATAATAGCACCTACCTCCCTGGGTTGTTGTGAGCATCAAACAAGATAATATTTGCAAAGTACTTAGCACAGGGCCTACAACACAATGAGCACTTAATGGGTTTCCTTCTTTCCTTCCTTCCTTCCTTCCTTCCTTCCTTCCTTCCTTCCTTCCTTCCTTCCTTCCTTCCTTCCTTCCTTCCTTCCTTCCTTCCTTCCTTCCTTCCTTCCTTCCTTCCTTCCTTCCTTCCTTCCTTCCTTCCTTCCTTCCTTCCTTCCTTCCTTCCTTCCTTCTTCCTTCCTTCCTTCCTTCCTTCCTTCCTTCCTTCCTTCCTTCCTTCATCTGTTAAGCCTTGTGTATAAGAATAGGATGGGTTTCAGCACGTGGGCCAAGGTATTATTAGGGTTACTATCACCAGCTTGGTGGATGAGAAGAATGGAGGGGCAAGGAGCCAAGTGAATCATTACTTTATTGGTTTGTCAATGGCTTGCCATACTTAGAAAAAAAACAATAAATGGCTGTTTGGATGACAATTTAGATAAGATTTTATGAGACAATGTCAAGGTTAATTATCTTGATTGCAAATGCATTCTTTATTTCAAATATAATATATTAATATTATTATTATTTATTACAAATGAATCTAATATTAAAATTATAAAACATTACTCATCTTTCTAGAGAATGTTAACATATGGCATAGACCCATATTCATCCATCAGATTTCCAAGAAAATCTCTCAAAAATTCATATTATAGAGGTAAAAATGAAAATTTCTCTAAGAAACTCATTTCTCAAAGGGAATAGAATTCTATAGCAAAGCTAAGAACTCTTGATTTTAAATCTGTAAAAGCAGAGTCAAGTTTAAGCTGTTACAATAATAGATCTGGTTTTATTTCATATAATTCAAAGCTTATGACATTGTGATTTTTAAAAAGTTAAACAATTGATGAGGCTTTGACTTTATTATGTGTTATCTGTTTTATACAAAAAAAGCATGATTTTTGAAAGGTCATTCAAATGCATAGCATCTACACACATCTACTTTCCTTAAAATACACTGATGCTCTCTTGAATATAGAGTAGGATTTTCAATAAGTGGTATATGGTGATGAAAATGCTTTTATAAAGTGTATGGATTGAAAGCAAAAAAAAAATGCCATCAGTGGAAATAGCAGCTGAGTAGTAGTTGCTAAGGTACAGGACAAAGAAGCAATTTGTTCTCCTAGTACTGATTTGCACAGGGTTAGGGTTTAAGTTCCTAGAACTTAATTCTTTGATATTCATGCTCACCTATACTGGATCTTCTGTCACTAGTTTGGTAAGTCAGATATTTTTATCAAACTTTTATTGCAACTATATTTATAATATTTGACTGATAGAAGTTTCAGTATTTCCAAATATCCATTATTTCAGTCTAGTGGGCATATAGATCAGAAATGTTCCATGCCTCTGGTCGTTAGGGATAGTTCTATTATGATTTTTCAAATATACACAGATAATATATTCATATCGATTTCCTAACCCGAGTAAAAGTTGAAAATACTGACTTTCCAACTTTCTAACAAGCCTACATACTGCTAATGAAATAGCATTAGATGGTCACCAAATGAGACATGGCAATGATGACATCAGTACAGATTCAGATCTAGACAGGTAAGTGGTACAGTGGATGGAGTGCTGGACTAGGAGTCAGAAAGACATGTTCAAATGCTGTCTCAGATACATACTAGCCACAGGACTCTGGGCAAGTCACTTAACCACTGTCTGACTAATTTTATTCGTCTGTAAAAAATGGAGATAGTCACAACTTTCCTTCCAGTGTTGTTGGGGGGATAAAATGAGGTCATATTTGGAAGGTACTTTGATAACCTTAAAACACCATATAAATGCCAGTTATTATTAGCTTTTGTCGAACTAGGTAGGGTCAACATAATCTAAAGTAATCTATATTTCCCCTGTTAAAAGATGTAAGATCACAGATATTGAATGTTAAGGGTAGAAGGTAAAGGCTTTAAATGACAATTCTATTTCACAGGTTAAAAAATAGTTCTTTTTTAAATAGATGAATTTGGCATGTGTTCTTAAGTCAGAAAAATATCAACAGGATTGAGGAAGCCAAGTTTTCGTATTTGTGAGGAAACTGTACAATTTTGGATTGACTAGTTGCTATGCTTTCTTTTGTTTGGTTTTCTTAGAATTATATTAAATGGTTCATAAGTTAAGAAAACAAACAAAATAGAAATGTTGGCAGATCCAAGAATAACGTGTCCAGTTGCAAGATTAGAACAATAGGTATTAGAAGAGACAAGGAGCAGGGAAAAGAGGAATTATAGAAAGAAGGGAGAGCTAGGAGATAAAAAAAGACACTTCAGGTTTGACTTGAATGTAAATAACCATGGATTTGACTAAAGACAGTCAGAAATTAATGGCAAGCAGAATTTTCTATTTAATTGTTATGTTATAGAATTGTGAGAGATGACCTCTGAGGATCTCTCTCAGGAGTGAAGCCTCTCCAAGGGCTTAACCATCTCTTGTCTTGTTGAAACGTTTGCAGCAGGTTGACCTTGTAGAAGAAATGTTTCAACATATTCTGTGCTTTCCCAGACTACTCCCTATATTTTCCCAAGACTACCCCCTTTACTTCCCCAGACTGCCCTCTGTATTTTCCCAGCCTTCCCCTGCAACCCCTTGCTTTTAGGCACATAGCAGGGAGGAATAATACACCCCACCCCCTCCTTTTACTTTAGGGCTAATGTGTGAAAACTGTCTTTGTTCTCTGTTGTGGGGTAGATTGCCATGAATGGATTATACCCTCAGGGCTTGCACCAATGAAGGGGGCTAGGGAGCAGGGATTGGGTTAGGGCCTATATAATCTGCTGAGCTAAACAGTTCCACTCTCTTCAGTTGGTGCCATCTTTGGAGCACTCTGAAGGAGCCCTTTCTCAAAAAAGCAAATAAATGAACTATTCTTTTTGCTAATATCTCTGAGTCTCTGATTCATTGATAAAGATCTCTGTACCCCACACAGAATCATACATTTTGACTTGAAAAGGTCCTTAGAGAACATCTAGTCTGACTATATAATTTTACAGATAGGAAACTGAAGTGTATAGAGGCAAAGTGATTTGTCCAAGGGTACCCAGTTGTAAAGTCACAGAGATAGGATTTGAATCTGAGTTTTCTAGCTGCAAATCCAACCCTCATTCTATTGTGTAGCATGACTTAGTGGAAAGAAAGTTTGCTTGGGAACCAGGAAGACCAGGGTTCAAGGTCCCTTTCTGATACAGTAGCAGAAACACAAAACTGCAACAGGCATTTACTAAGCTTTGATGAGCATCGTTTTAGGCATTACATGGTCCTAGAGATAATCCTTAGTATTTAGAATTTCCAGTACTGTAGTCCAAGAGCCCCCAGTGGAGTATTTCCCATTGACTATTAGCCAAACAGAATTAGTCCTTAGAAAGGGTATTTATAAAAAGGCATAACAAGGATGCAAGATCCCTAAAAGTGGGGCCATATTTATAGTAAAATGACAGTGAGACACAGGGTTAGGGGATCCATGTGGCAAAATGAGGCAAAACACACAGTTCTTGATTACTGGAAGTTTTTTTTTTTTTCCCTTCATAGAGTCCTCATGAAGTTTTGCTTAGGTATTGCCCTCTTCTGACCTTTCAAGGAAGCTGCCCTTATACAGGTTTGATGCTGCTTTTCCTCACAGTATTATAGTTCCCTAGTGTGTCTGAAGATCCTGATGCAGCCATGGCCATCAGCTCTTTGATGCTGCTACTGGCTCCAATGTAGGCCCTTTACCAATGTTGATGAGACCTCCAGGTGTTCCATTAAAGTGCACAAGGCTATCACATGGTCAATTAATCAATTCCATCATTCCATCTCTGAATACTTGGTTGCCTTTTTTCAGGAAATCTTCTATTTATTCATGGTTTTTCTCTCTCTAATTCCAGCTATATTCACTGTCCCTTACAAGTCAAATTACTTCAGTTACATAGTCATTCCTTTCCTTTCCCAATGAATAGTTGCTTCAGCAGGGCCTGGAATCCAAGTTTCTGCATCTGTAATTTTCTACTGTATTTACTGGCTCTGAGTAGGGTTTCTGTTTTGTAAGTAACTGAAGAGGCATCATCAGATCTTTTTCAACCAATCTCAAGATATTTCTTATCTTTATTCAATGACCTGAAACCCCTCAAAAACTTATTCACACCTAGTTTACTTTTGATTGACTGATTCAATTGAGTTGTCTAGACTTCTGTGCTTGATTAGGAGTAGGAATAGACCTACTCTTGCCTGAGATAGAAAACAACTATTTATTGCACAATGAAGAACCAAAGGGAAACAGAAATGACATAGAGGAGCAAAGGGTTTAGATAAAATGCAAACTGAATTTTATTTATTTTATTCTGGAACTCTAATTTCGTTGGTACAGTGAGCTCTCCATATGGAAACTCCTACTACTAATGAAGATAGACAGCTCCTCCATAACTTAGAGTTTTAGAAAGTTGCTTGGGGCACTGAGGGGTCGTATGACTTCATCATTGTTACAGAGCTGGTATGGGAAATGGGACTTGAACCCAGGTCTTCCTGATTCCAAGATGAGTCTACTCATTATGAGTCTACACATTCCTACATCATGCTGTCTCCCTAACTGAATAATTATCCCCTTAATAAGTGAACCTATAAAAAGGAAATTTAATTATCTAGGAGGTTATATGACATGGCTATAATATTAAACTCAAAGAGAATGGATTCAATAATTTATATAGCGTTAATTATAACCTTTTAAGCTGTTCAGGCTGCATTGTTCTACATTAACTGCTACTTGTGCTGCATAACTGATTTTTATATAAAATTATTTGTTTAATGGAGTATCCTTAAGTTGCAAATACAGCAAGAAATATTTAGAACGAATAAGACCAGAAAACCTGAAGAATGCAGAGCCCTAATTATTTTTCATTCTTTCTGTGTCTCACACAGGACTGGATAATTATCACTGTAGCCACAGCAATATGCTAACAATGAACAGCCTTTTTCAAATTCAAAGGCCTTAACAGATACGGACTCCTTGTTTCCCCCAGCATGTGAGTTTGCAGACAGGTATGCTGAGGCTGAGGGGCTAAGTGATTTGCCTAAGGCTTCGGAGATACTGAGCTGGGAGTAGAATGGTCTCTGGGCTAGGGTTTATTCATGTGCTCAACCCCCAGCTCTAATTGTCTGCTTTTAGTCCTCCTGGGCAGAATTTTGTTCCTGGATTAACAATGCAAACTACTTTGCATACCTTGCATATGATTATCATGCAGAAACCACATGGGTAGCCAAGAGAGTTTTGTGAAAAGAATTAAGCATTACATAACTTATGATAAACAAGCATATGAGAGGGACATAGCTGGAATAAAGAGCATAATGCCCAAGAAGGATACAAATTTGTATTCATAATGAAACATTTCTAGCAACAGGACTGACTGATTTTGATATCCTTACCAATCTCATGTATTTCTTCCATAATAAATTCTTGTGGAATTGAATGGAACCTATAATTTCCTGCATAGTAGATTTAGAACATGATTAAAATATAGTAGAAAGTGAAAACAGTAATTGAGTAATTTACAAATTAGCCCTTTAATAAATGAGACTAGACTACAGAAATTTATTTATATAACAGGATGCATGGACTGGCTATTATATGGACTCTGAATAAAATGGATTTTATCTTCAGCAGCATCATGTAATAGAATGTGAACAGTAGACTTCGAGTGAGAGGAACTGGGGTCAAGCTGTGTGACTTCATGCAAGCCACTTGAGCTCTCTGAGCCCGTTCCTCACACAAACAGAGGATAATAACAATTGCAGTATAATAAATCATAGAATTGTTTGAAGATACAAAAGAAATATGTGTGTATATTACATATGGTTACAAATTTATGAAGTGCTATGTTATTGCATGGACTATTAGATGTTAGAAATTAAACTGTATACTTATTGAAATACTTTAAAAATATATTTCATTTATTTTGTTAAATATTTCTCAACTACATGTAAAAATTAACATACTCTTTTTTAAAAAATTGAATTCCAAATTCTCTCCTTCCCTCCTAAACATATTGATTATACATCTGAAGTCAGGCAAAACACATTTCCATATTAGCCATGTTGCAAAAGAAAATACACACACACACACACACACACACACACACACACACAGTATAACCCCAAGAAAATTTAAGAAAGTTAAAAAGAAAAATATGCTTTAATTTGTACTCAGAGTTCATCAGTTCTTTCTCTCTGGAGGTAGGTTTGTTTTGGTTTTGGTTTTTTTTTTTATCATGGGTCCTTCAGAACTGTCTTAGATCATTGTCTTGATCATAGTAGCTAAGTCTTTTCACAGTTGATCTTTCTTACAGTATTGCCATTCTCCTGGTTCTGCTCACATCACTTTGCATCGGTTCACTTAAGTCTTCCCAGGTTTTTCTGAAATCAAATTGCTTGTCATTTCTTACAGCATAATAGTTTTCTCTCACAATCATACACCACAATTTGTTCAACTACTCCCCAATTGATTGGCAATCCCTTAATTTACAATTCTTTGCCATCACAAAAAGAGTTGCTAAAAAATTTTGGTAAAAATAGGTTAAACGTTTTTTTTGTTGTTGTTTTTAATGAGTAAGACAATATCTTTTTTATCCAAATATCTAAAATATAGATTCAAAATGAATTTATGAGTTCATCAATATGAATAAAATCTCCAGCAACGCAGGTGGTAAACCATGCATGCCTTCCCATCTAATGTGACTAGCACCTGTTCATGTTCTCTCCTAAGTGCAACAAGGTAAGTCTTTCCAATATGCAGGAAGCTTTTCTCGCTCTCCCTTGATATCATGAGACCTATTTACCCTGGTGTAATAAATCAGGTGTCCCTTGCTCTCTTCATGTCGGTGGCTCACCTTTATTTTTGCTATGCCTTTTTTATTTGTTCCTACTCACACTCACTATGAAACTCTTCATTGTCCTTTGCATAATAATTTTAAATTATTCCAACACTGGGATGCTCTATGACTTGCAGTTATATAACACCAGAATAACTGATCTTAAAAATGTAGGCATTTGTTTGAGGAAGAAGTTTGCAATCACTCAAAGATCTTTGCAGTTTACAAAGGTTGTTCTCATTTTCTTCTTTTTGAATTTAACTTAATTTACTGTCTAATATTTTCTGCCTAAGGTAGATACATTTGCTAGGTTTTCTGTATCGCTGCCTGTCATAGCCCAGAAAACTGGCCTTCTTTATCCACCTTGTTGTCCTGTGTGATTGATATGACTAATTCTCTTGACTGATTTATGGCTACCGTCCAGCAAGTTCTTCAGCATCTCCAGATTTGATGCAATCCATACGATGTTAATTCATTCAAAGGACCTCACTATTTATAAGAAATCCCTCTTCAATAATATTTGGAGATCTTAAGGCATGGTATACACCTTGATGATTCATTTACTCAGCAAGCATTTATCAATCACTATAACTTACAAAGAACTATGTTAGATGCTGGGGACATAAAGACAAAAATGAAATAATTCTTGCACTTATGAAACATATTTCATTGGGAGCAAACAACATTTTCATAGACAATTAGCTACAAAATACATGCGAAATAATTGGTGGAAATTATGTGGATGCAACATTTTGTTTTGACAAATTTAAACAATAAGAATTATAGGGTCTTGACTTTTCTACTTTTTTAAGTCAGTTGTTGATAAAAGATAGTCAATTGCAATATGGTCAGCTATCTATATTAGAACAAATGTAAAAATTGAAACAAAACTGGAAGGGTAAAAATAAGAAAATATATTTGGTGTATAAAATTAAAACAAATCTAATGACCTATTTAAAGGAGTTATTAGTTATGTTGAAAGTAGGAATAGACAGAGCCAAGCACACTGACACTAATTATATGAATGTTTAAGTAATGTAAATCAATTGCCATAAAGAGGAGACCAAAAGGGCTTATAAACTCCCTTAGTTTGCAAACACGACAAACTTGCCAAATATTCTGGGTTCATTTATTTTCTATAGCACGACCTAATGGTTTTTTTTTAACACTACATTCAATATTATTTGTGTATCACCAAACATGACATCCTTATATTCTTTCTATAGTGAGAACTGATATTACTCCGAGAGTACCTTCTAGGAGGTGGATTTCTATACTTAGCAACATGTATGAGTTAATTGAATCTTGAATTATTATCCTCTAATTTAAAAAAAATTGCTAATTATTGCCTTCAGGAAGTCAAAACTCTTTAACCAATTTATTTGTCCACAGTTGGCTACGGTTTTTGTCCTTCACAAACCAAAGTCACATTTACTTAAATGCCATCCATGAGTAAAACCTATACCACATGCATTTTCAGAAAGAATACTAATTAAGTGTAATTTAGCAAACATTTACTAAGAACCTACTATGAGTAAGGCACAGTGTCAAAGCATATGTAGCTGAATTTAGGCTCTATGCATAGCTTAATCATACACAACTCTTAAAACACTTACACTTTATATTTTGATGGATTAATGATTTCACTATTAAGATGGGTTATTCTTTCATTAGCATGCATTATGAATGCTCTGCGACTTTTCCCCTTGTATGGCAATTGTTTCCATAAATTCTCTACAGAGGCACCCAAACATTAATGTTACTGTTGCTATCAACACTTTCAGGAACTGGGAACTAGCACAGATACTTAAACTCAGGCAAATGCTGATCTGGATCTTGTATCACACAAATGAGGTCAATCTATATTCCAGTCATTAGTGTATGCCAATTATTTATGCCATTTATTCCAAACAGTAGTACTAGGGGGTTTAGTAGCAACAGACAAGTAGCAACAGAGAGCAGAGAGCACAACCTGGGTGGCAAGAAATATACAGGAAAAAACTGGATTCTCCATTTTAATAAAAAATGATGAATTCTGCATGCCTTTGTTGTTGTCTTGGTCTCATAGTTGTTTTTTTTTAAGATAAATCATCATATTGTTAACCCTTTCAGAAGCCCATTAGCATCTCTAGATCTTTTCTCTCTGCCTACCCTGCTTACCAAAATCACCACCTTGTCTCTCTGCAGATACTGCCTTATCTCTCAGTGAGTAATCTTTTATTTCTCTCTCTTTGAGCTTCGCTGTACTTATCTGTATCACTTCCATGTGGACCAGTAATTCTGAATTTCAGTTACACTCATTATGTGAACTGAACACTTATCTAGTTTGATTTCAAAGACAAACTTAACGAGGGTACTCTAGTTAATCATTGAAAACCATTAATGAAAATATCAAAAAGTCTAAGAGTGACCCAGTAAAATCTGAAATGAAATACCCTCACAGCTCAGCACTGTACATTTATAAATACTCTTTATGGATTATCTTCCAACCAATTTACAAACTTACAAAACAATAGTGTTCCCTAACCAATATCTTTTCATTTCATTGATAAAGATGACAGGTAAAGTCAGTTTTAAAAGTTTAATGCCATTAGGATATATCACACCTACATCTCTATTTGAATTATCTACAAAAGCACACAGCTAGAGAATAAAATTTAGAAAAGACCTTTGTTACAAACTAAAATCTCATTTTTCTGATGTGGAATCAGTTTTTCAGGAACTGCTTTCCAAAGGAAGTTGAATCCATCCACCTAAAAGTCAGTTACGAGTTAAAAGACCAATCCTGTGCTGATACTGACACACTCAAAAGACCAAGGAGGCCTTTAGGATTTCAGTGATGTGGGCACTCTACACTGACATTGATTGCAGGACCTTGACGTCCTGTTATGTGGTGCTTCATGAGCAGCTATGCACCTCCCTACTCCCTCCCTGCCCAAAAATCCAAAAACCATCAGCTCGTAGTTACCTTTCTGATAATGAGCTTTTCTACTCTTAGCTGGTAGGTTCTTAGAAAATAGACAAAAAAGTTTGTTTTAGGACTCACTTGAATCCTTTCCAGCTTCTGCTCTATTGGTCTAGTCTTTTAGTGGTTTGGGCCACCTTTAGGTCACTTTTAATGGCATCTCCAAACCTAAAGGCTGTCTAAATCATTGTACATAGAATAGTACAACTTTGTTGTTTTTAAGTCATTTGAGTTGTGTCTGACTCTTTGTGATCCCATCTGGGGTTTTCTTGCAAAGGTACTATAGTAACTTGCCATGTCCTTTTCTAGCCCATTTTACAGACAAGGAAACTGAGGCAAACAGTGTTAAGTGGCTTGCCCAGAGTCACACAGTTAGTAAATGTCTGAGGCTGGATCTGAACTCAGGAAGATGAGTCTTCCCAGCATCTATACACTACACCACTGAACTGTCCTAAGTAGAATTTTACCCATAGAATAGCTTATTCCTTTGACTGAATGTAAACAGTTTCTGTTTTCTAATTTCTATTCCCCTTCTTTCTTTTACTTTTCACCTCATCCCTGCCTTTTCACTTTTTTCTAAATGTATTTCCCTGTCCCTGACCTGTCATGCTTCATTACATCCCCATGAGTCCTCTTTCTAAAGCTTTATATGTGCCTTTCCCATAAACTTTTATTTTGGCTTAAAGGCTTTTTCCCCTTTGGGTTTTTTTTCCCAGTTAGAAATATTCCTCACTCCCCTTCTCACCTCATTCACTTATCCTGCCTTTATTTCCCTCTTCAATGGGCCCCAAATACCTAGACTTTCAAGCTGGAGTTTCATTGATGATAGAGGAGGTAAAGTTCACACTTCTGCTAATATCTTTCTTTTATTCCCATGAAATATTTCACCAAGCTAGGATAACAGCACAGGGCTCTGCTGCATTGATTTATATACTGCCGGGAAGCCATTGTGGAGGATTTGAAGCAAAGTGCTAAATGAAAGCATGGATTCTGCAGAAAACAACAAAAGACCTTAAAATTGCCCAAATCTGAATTTTTCTTTTCAATCTTTCTGCTAAGCAGACTTCCTCTTTTTTCCATGTCACATTACATGTTATTCTTCTTGCCAGTGAGCCAATTTAAATTCCTTCCCCGTACCCCCAGCCCAGTGAATTTTAAACCAATCATCATGTAACTCATACAAAGTAATGACTGGAACAAACCAGCACTAACTCTAACCTGCTTCTTTTCTTTGGGTTATCACTCTTTCTTAATCACAGAAAAATTTTCTATTTGGTTCTTCATTATTTACCTATTTACTTGATTTGATCAAATGAAATAAATGTGGGATAGTGAAGGTCAAAATTATTTGACAAAAACCTAAAGGAGAAGCTAGTTATGGCAGGCTCAAGTGAGGCTCAATAAAGCAGAGTTAATTATCAAGCTTTAGAGACTTTAGAACCAAAAGGCCATGTGTGATCTCTGAAGATTAATTTTATTTTTTTTTCTGCCTGATCCCCCATCTTGTTCTGCACCCCATGGAGAAGTGAGTAACCACCAGCTTCCCAAGAAGATCTGGTCTCAGAGAAGCTCAGAACACAACTGTACAAAATCAGAAATGAGCCTTGGTTTTTGTGCCATTGATTTGCATCATTCCTTTTGCCACAAAAATTTGACATTCAACATTCAGCAGACATTTATCTATTTCTAAATATCTATGTGACCTTGGGTAATTCATGTAGCCTCTTTGGTACACAGCGATCACATTTCTAAGGTGTGGCTGCTGCACTTAAAGAAGGTTCTAACCTGGAAATCAGGAGTCCTAGCATAGAATCAATCACTAATTTGCTCTGTGATATTGGGCACAAATTACTTTATCTCCTTAAATCTCAGTTTCCTAATCTTTAAAATGGGAGGGGTTAGACCAGATGTTTCTTCCAAGGATCTTTCCCTCTATTTTTCTTTTTACTACACACTTTATAATTGGGATAATAAGAGGAAAAAGTTGTGTTTGAGGAAATATACTCATTGGAGTGGTAGCTGGGAAACCCCCTGATTTTTTCCTGATGTGTCTCTGTGTCATTTCTTGTTGAAGGATGTGGGCCAGGTTGAGATGATACAATAGTTCTTTATTGATTCCTGTGACTTGGAGTATGTATATCCAAGATGCTTGGCAATTGAGTCATAAAGAACCATTTCACTCTACAGGATACATGGGGAATACAGGAAAAAGAACTCTGGCTTTTGGCATGCATTGTACTTTATCTTGTGCTTTATTTCCCTTGAACTTCCACCAAGAAGGATAAGGAGATCTCTCTCCTCCCCACTCTACTGGCAATGGTGTCTACAAGCACATGGCAGCAGGAACAAGTACTTGCCTAGTTTAAGCCTGAGTCTCTGTTATTCTCACTTCTTCTGCCTTTCTGGTTACTATTTTATGATGTTTTTGCAAGAGTTACATTATGAATCTTTTTACTCTTAAGAATTTTCTTTGGTGAAGGAAATAAATAGCTGTCCTATATCTGATATCCATATTATATGATGATTGCATTTTCTAGAAGGGACTTAGTTAATCCCTTTTGAGGAGAAACTAAACACAAGCTATACCTAAGCTTTAACTCAGAATTTTATTTTCTGGATTTCTGCTCTGTGCTGGGGTGACAGAGAGAGAGAGATAGACAGACAGACAGACAGAGACAGACAGACAGAGATAGACAGACAGAGACAGAGAAACAGAGAAAATCCTGTCTTTCTCCTTTGAAGTTAGCCACACACCCCACTCCCAAAATGACCTCAGGTCTATGTGAGTCCAGAGCCAGAGTCCCTTGTGGAAGTTGTCCCCTTGGATTGGGCAACATACTATTTAGCAAAATGAACATAATTTATTTTAATAGTATTTTATTTTTTCCCTAATTACATGTCAGGACAATTTATAGTATTTATTTTTACAAGATTCTGAGTTCCAATTTTTTTCTCCCTTCCTCTTTTCTCTTCTGAAAATAGTATGCAGACTTACATAGGCTATACGTGTACTATTATGTAAAACATATTTCCATAACAGTCACAGTTGTGAAAGAAGAAACAAATCAAAAGGAAAAACAAACATGAAAAGAATAAAGTGACTGTGTATTTTCCTCCATCCTATTTTTTCTCCTATTTGTCCTTTCTCTCCTTTTACTTTTTTCTTCTCACCAGTATTTTGCTTCTGTCCGCTGTTTCCCCCATTCTGCCCTCTTTTCTGTCAGCCTCCCCCCCACTTTATTTAATCCTTTCCCCTTCTATTTTCTTAGCAGATGAGAAAGATTTCTATATTCAATGAATTATGCATATTATTTCCTCTTTTAGCCGATATTGACGAAGGTAATGATCAAGGGATGCCCATCACCTACCATCCCATCTTTCCTCTTCACTGTCATAGTTTTTCTGTGCCTCTTCATGTGAAATAATTCATTCAATTTTACCTCTTCCTTCTGCACCCAGTGTACTCCTCTTTCTCATCTTTTAATTACTTTTATGTCATTGCCTCAGATTTACCCTATACTCATATCCTCTTTCTATGTATATTCCTTCTAGCTATACTATTAGTGGTGCAGTTTTTAATAATTACAAGTATCATCTTCCCATATAGCAATGTAAATAGTTCAGCTGCACTGAATCCCTTATGCTTTCTTTTCCCTTTTTAGGCTTCTTCTCAGGCTTGGCAATGGAGATAATTTTGTTTTGTCCAATTCTGGCCTTCTTAAGAAAGCTTGAAACCCTTCCATTTCATCAAATGATCAGATTTTCCATCAATGTATTATACTTCATTTGGCAGGGTAGATGATTCTTGGTTGTAGTCCCAGCTCCTTTGTCTTCTGGTCATAACGTTCCATGACCTCCGATACCGTAATGTTTCAACTGCTAAGTCTTGTGTAATCCTGAGGGTAGCTTCCTGATATTTGAATTGTTTCTTCTGGGCCAGTAGCACTATTTTTTCTCTGACTCAATAGTTCTGTAACTTGGCTATGATGTTCCTTGAAGTTTTTACTTTGGGATCCCTTTCTCAGGCCATCAGTAGATTCTTTCCACCCCTATTTGGTCCTCTGGTTCCAGGATATCAGGGCAGCTTTCCATGGTAATTTCTTGAGATACGCTGTTCAGGTCTGCCTTTTGGTTATGACTTTCAGGTAGTCCAATGAGTCTGCCATTGTCTCTTCTGGATGTATTTTCTAGTTGTTTTTTCCAATGAGGTGTTTTACATTTTCTTCTTTTGAATTTGTTTGTTTGCTTCTTGATGTCTCATATAGTCATTAGCTTCCACTTGACCAATTCTAATTTTTAAGGAATTATTGTCCTCAGTTGGCTTTTGTACCTTCTTTCCCATTTGGCCAACTCTACTTTTTAACAGTTTACAAGCTGGTGGGTTTTTTTCCCATAATTTTCTTGTATCACTCTCATTTCTTTTCCCAGTTTTTCTTCTACCTCTCATATATTTTTAAGATTCTTTTTGAGCTCTTTCATGAGATTTTTCTGGACTTAAGACCATTTCTCATTCTTCTTTGCATAAAGGTGTTTTCACATTTTTGTCTTCTTCTGAGTTTGTGTCTTGATTTTCCCTGTTACCATAATAATCACTTTCTGTGGTCAGATTGTTTTTTGGTTGTGTTGCTTTTGTGTAACTTTTTTAGCCTTTTTCCTTTCTTCTAAATTTGAGCTCTGCTCCAGGGTGGAAGGAGTATTCTCAAGTTTCTTGTGCCAGGGACTGCAGGCCTTAGCTGTTTACCTGGTACTACAGTGACCTCTGCCCCACAAGGTGCATCAGAGTGTGACCATATGTATCCATATTTTATATGTATCACATACATAGATAGCTATATATACACTTAGGGGGAAAAAGGACATAATTGGCATGGCAGAGTTGATAGAAAATCGGGGTACCAAGGAGTCAGGAACATTCAAATCTTATTTCTGACCTATAGGTGGTTTTGCATATCTTGTGTGATAGTCTAGTCATTTCTATACAAATCCCCCTATTTGACTGAAAACTCTTTGAAGGCAAGGTCACTGGACTCAGATGCCTGAGGAGAAGAAAGTGAGGTCAGTGACCTTGGACAGCTCTCCGTAACTCAAATCAAAGTCAACTGCAAATCATGTCATGGTCCTCTTTGAGAACAAAGGACAAACATAACAACTGATGTTGCCCTGAGTTGCATGGAGGACCTTCCTGTCTGGGACTATGCTGAGGGAGTATGACCAGAGGGTGGCTGGTATAGGCTGGAAGCTTCTCTGGTGGTGAGCCTGGGTCTTAGTGCTGGTTCCTGGCATGTGCTGAGTCTGATGGCATGTTTCTGTACTTCCAGGGTTTTGGGGGATGCTGTTTTATGGTTGTTTGGAGGTGAATATGGAAGAGTTATGGCAATTTACTTCTTATCTGCTATCTTGGCTCCCAGAAGGGGTATCCAAATTGGATATAGTTACAAAAAGTATATTTTAATAAAATGAAACCTCCTCTGCTAATCAAGGAAAGATACTTTTGTGATAAAGTTCCCTTTCTAAAATACTTATCTTTGAACTTCCAGTATTACAAATGGGGAAAAGAGTTTTAAAAGGTAGTTTAGGGAAGGGGACTTGCATATTATTCACAAAGGACACTTCAGTTTAATACTTGCTTGAAAATTCCTGAAAGTTATCAAAAATTATATCAATATATAATTCCTTGTGGCATAAATCTATTAGTTTTGAATGTTTCACACTAGAAGTTCAGAATAAATCAAACTAAAACCTAGTCAAATGGCTTTTCATCTATTTATTTTTTATTTGTAAGATGTTTTGAAACTAGAGTCTGTGGGGATATTTCCAGAGATGTCACAGAATTAACTGGCTGTCAGATATTTCTTTTCCATGATCTACAGCTTAACCTGCTGATTCTCTTTCTGTATCAATCAAGCAAGTGACTGATAAACCAGATGGGCCCTTTACTCCATGCCCTGAAGCCTGACAACCTCAGGATTTGTCAAATCTGGAAGGAAAATCAATTCCAAAGGTATAAGCATTAGGATAAAGAGGTCTTTTCTGAAGACTTCTAGAGAAAAAAGCAATTCTTGCTATTCAAAGTATCTTTAGATGGTTAAGAATACAAGATGTAGAGAAAAAAGGAAACTCTAATGAGTATAAGGGTGCATGCCTATATGCATGGTGCTTACAAATGAAAATTTAATATTTTAGTAACCTGTTAAAATACAATAGATATGTTCACCAGGTACCGGTACTATTAGCTCAACTAAGTGACAGAACAAATAGAAACACAAGTTACTTTATGGAATAATAGAATTTGTGAAGTTGTTTTTGCTTTTCAAATTTTATTTGACTGAATTGACCAATACAGCTGAATGAACTGAATGGTCTAGCAGACTGATTAATGAAGGAATGAAGCCCCCTATGCCATTCTTAACCTTAATTGCACACACAAAAAATATTGAAGCCATCTGAAATCTGTAAGAACATATATATATATATATATATATATATATATATATAGAGAGAGAGAGAGAGAGAGAGAGAGAGAGAGAGAGAGAGAGAAAGAGAGAGAGAGAGAGTCATGGTTAACCTTATACTAAGGAAAATTAGCATAGTTCAGAATTAAACAAAAATGTATTATTTTACTTTGATATTTCATTTCTTATTGGAAGTTCATACTTGAGAAGTACCAAAATATTGATGTGAGCTTTCTGACAGTTCATAGACATTTTTCCTTTTTAATATTTTTAAAATTTCTTAACCCAAAAAACTAATTTCAGATTCTATGCTTTATATATATGTACTAGTCGTTTTAGCTAAGATATATAGATGTGTGTGTGTGTGTGTGTGTGTGTGTGTGTGTGTGTATGTGTGTGTATGGGTGGGGAGAGGGGGAGAGAGAATACAGCACAAGAGCTCACTTTAGGGTTTGCAATGCATTTTACAAATATTTCGTTTGATCCTTGTAACTCTGGGGAGGTAGGTGCTACTATTATTACCCCCATTTTTACAGATGAGGAAACTGAAAGAAATAAAGGCCAAGTGACACATCCAAGGTCACACAGCTAGTAAACGCCTGAGGTCACATTTGAATCCATACCTTCCTGATTCAAGGTCCAGCACCCCATCTCCCTAGCTGACTCTAGTGGAGTCTAGGAAGCTGATCAACAGGGAAGGTAGACCCTCTGTCCCTCATTCTTCTCATGTACAGTAAATGCAATTTACTCTATTTGGCAGGGTTTGGCTGACTGAGGCTAAGCATATTGGAAGATAAATGAAATATCTACTATGATATATGAGTAGTACCAAGATGGTACTGAGGCCTATGTGCTGTGAGCAGTCCCAGTATAACCCTCACCCAGCAGCCTTTGGGGGTACCTGCAATGCCACCAACGCAACCGAGTTCAATTCACTAAACACTCACTAAGCTTCTAGACGCTAGGCTCTGGGGATACAAACACAGAAGTTTACATCATACTGAAGGGAAAGGGCATGACATGTACACAGGTAAGTGTACACAAAATATAGGGAGAGGCAGTGTAGTGGATGGCCTCTACCCGCAGTTTGGGGGGTGGGGGAGACTTGGATTCAGGTTCTGCCTTCGATCCAGCCTAGCTATGCAGCCTAAAACACATCACTTAAACTCTCAGTGCCTTGGGCAACTCTATAAAACGAAGTCATCATAGAGAAGGCCAGAGACTGCAGTGGTTTGGGAGACTTATCCTATCTGGGGCTACCCATGCTAATAGGCTCACAGGGACAGTTTCTAAAAGGAATATATACAGAGTAAATGCCAAGTAATTTTGGACATGAGGAGAGGCCTGGCATGAGCTGGTGGGAGAAACATTCTGGATTCAAGGCAGTTTGACAGCAAGCCAGAGTGGAAAGGAGGAAAACGATGTTGGACTGGTATGGAAAGAAAGTCAGGGGCCGGCTTGTGAAGGGTTTTCAATTCTCAAGGAGTCTATGTTTTAAATCTAGAACTAACAGAGGAGCTGGAGTTTCTTGCCCAGGAAATGGCAATTACACCTGTGCTTCAGGAAGATAATTGAAATATTTAAGATTAATTCTTTTGGGGTCTTGGCATTGTTCTATTTAAATTCATGTGTCCGTGGGATGGAGAAAAACTTAAGGGTCATCAGCTTAATCCGGAGTAGTTTATTTCATGAAGTTCTTTCCAGTCAAGTTAACAAGCTAAAAGGAAGAGGTGAGGAAAAAAGAGTAGAAGAAAAGCATTTGCAGGTAATGGTGGGACCTTTGGAAGGGAAGAAAGGAGGTTAGTGTTTGCTGTCAATTTTCAGGTTTTCTTTTGGGTTAGAACATATGTGACAAAGCCTACAAAGTCAATCTGACCTATTTCCATAATTTTTCAGCAGGTGAGAGGTTGACCGATATCACATTCCGCTGCCTAGAAATGGGTCACAGTTCATTCAGTCTGATCTATGGGCTGTCCTTGGAGGAATTTTGAAGTGGGGAAGGAAAGGGGCTGGGCACAGTTGAAGAAAACCTGTAAGTTATGAACATTGTTCTAGAGGCAGAAACCTTAAAAAAAATTAATCTCATCTCAACACCAAATATTTTGTTTTTGCAAATGGTCCTGACCCTATTGCCCTTTATTTCACAGGGAAGTGCATTTTAGTTATCCTCTGTCTATTAGGGACATTGAGAAACTTTGAGATAACAGTAAAATTAAAATTCATGATGTTATTTTGAGAAATCCTCTGAAAGAAATCTCAGGGGGAGGTGAAAGGTGAGAGGGCCCTTGAAAATGAATATCACAACATCAGTGTATTCCATAAACACACGGATGACATTTAAGCTTGCCAAATTAACATTTTAATTTTTCTGAAGTACCTCGGTGTTTCTAGAGGTAAAAGCCTATGCTTCACTCCTTTACCCACAAACTCTTTTGTTCCTGATGTAAATACATACAGTGAATTCATTAATTAAAGGTTATTCTATCATGATTTCTTTTCTAATTTGCCAAAGATCATACCTTTTAATCATTAGGACAACTATGTTATTTAGTATTTTTTTTTAATGGTCATGGATCAAAGGAAAAAAAATCAAAAGTGAATTGCTTTCATGGAACTGCTCTAACTGATGGCAATGTTCTCTCTCTTATCTATAAAATAAAATTGAAAAATATGAGTAAATGAATACTTGCTCCTTTCTAGACCTTGAATCCTATAATGAATGATGTGATAGGATTTTAAATGTTAAGGAAATAATAATTTTCCATCAACAGGCTGAGAGAATTTTGTTTATTAGCTTACTGTGATTCAATTTGTGAAAATTTGCTTCATTGATCTTTGCAAAAGAACTTTAATTGGAAATGAATATCACAATCTATTTGCCACACCAACAGACCCGAGTTGTTGCAGTTCATTAAGTGCTACACACCTGCTTCTTAACTTCCCAGTGGGAGAAAAACTCTTGATTTAATGCAGGAAAGGGCAGTCAGCATAGGAACTCAGAAAACCAATTTTTTCATTGCTGGCTTCTCTGCTATATCCCAGTACTTGCAGTATGCCTTAGTTGTGGGCTGAGATAGGATACAAGCAGAATAGGATCTTAGGACTGGAGCTGTGAGGCATCTCAGAGAAGAAGAGTTAGTTACATTCTCTCTCCCTTTTTACAATGGAGGTTAACTGAAGCCCAGGGGACTTAAGTGAGGTAGTAATCAGTAGCAGCAAAATTTGAACACCCCTCTTCTGAGGACGGGATCAGTTGTCGTTTTGGCTTTGTCATGGTCCCTCCTCTATCTAACAAGAAATGAGGGTAGGGACTGGTTTGTTTTTTTGTCTTTTTACCTGCAGGGCATAGTGTGCCCAGGGACTTGGAAATCAACACATTCCTTACAATGCACAATTGAAAATGCCACTGCCTTCTCAACCCTGCGGTTTTGCAAAGGAAAAGTCAGGAATCTTTTTGAAAAAAAAAAACAAAAAAAAAACGCTGTCCCAGTTTTACCTACATCTCACCAGGATGAGAGAGTAGTCAAACAGATTATGAGAGACAAGCCAAGAAGCTGCTAGAATGAATGGAAAACACAGTCAGTGTTTAATACATGTTCGTTGCATTGAAAGGTTGGTGTGAAAGTGTTACCATGATTTATTTAAACATGTTTACTTCATTGAAAAGAAATCTACTATATGAAAATGTGATATAATCAATACACGAGGGAAGTGATTCTCTTAATGGAATTTGATACCCCCATGACCCAGCAACATTCTCAGCAGAAGTGTGGAAACATCCTTTAAGAGAAATCTTTCCTCCTTCAGTGTAGTAGAGATAGAAGGGGAATAAAAGTGAAAGAAAACAGATTTTTAATATTAGGAAAAAGCTGCATAAAGAGTTCCAAAGAGTACATACATGTGGTGCTCATTCACAAGGGCAAAATCCCTTACACTAATATTAAAGAGATATTAACGGAGAATAAACAAATAGAGCCCTAAAGTTCTGAATAACTGAGAAGTATTGGAAACCCAGCTTTTGTTCCAAGAGAACAGTTTCAGGGAAGATATTTTCAATTTCACTGCAAGTATCCACTTTAATTTAATGGGTTGCTCAGTTGTTAAGAAAAAGGCCAAACTCTAGGGTCCCTCTTTTTATATAGCCTTGCAGAGACAAACATTTCAGCCATAGTCTACATATATTACTCTAGTCTGACATTGCAAGAAGCAGACATGCTGATCTCAAGAAGAAACAAGAGAAGTATGGGTGACTTCTTATGAATTCACTAATCTCACTGGGATGGAGAAGAGAAATAATATGGGGTCAGTAATATTATTTCTGTAAATGAACTTAATTTTGGTTGGTATTTTGTGTATTTATTTTCATTGAACTGCATATTAAAATAAGTAATCTATTGATCTGCATCTTATATTTTTAATTACTATTAATATTTTATGACATTACAAGTATTGTTTCAGAATAAAGATTAGGAAGCATGCCTTCATAGTTTGAAGTAATTTCTTAGATATATTAATTAAAATAATTTATCTATTATTATTGATAGTATGGCATAGTGGATCCAGTACTGGGTTTGTAATAAGGAAGATCAGGTCAAAATTCCATCTGGACAAATATGTCAGTATCTTAACTTTTTCCATGCCTCAGGCAGTACCCTAAAACTTTTAAGTTCTAGATAGGCTAGAGTTCCTTAAACTGATGAAATTACAAACCTTTTTGCATTCCTATAATTGCTACAATAGATTGTATTACCCTATTTAGAAGTAAGAAAGTGCCTAGAATAATGCTAGCCATATTCCAATCAGAAAAACCATGTCCTTGCATGCACAGACTTTTTGAAATGATCTACTTAGATCATCAAATAAAAACCAACCAGTGAATAAATGTTTATTAAATGCCCACTACATGCCTAGTGCTATGGTAGGTACTGAGGCTGTAAGTCTAAAAAAAGAAGCAATCCCACCTCACAAAGAGCTTACATTCTAAAAAGGGACACAATAAATAAATGCATGCATGTGAAACACTGTTACAACACTTAGTTCAATTTTAAGCCTAAAAAATTACGGAAAGGATTCTTACGTCTACTTGGTTCCCTTTTCTTTGTCTTTAGAAGATGTATTTTAGATGAGAAGTTCCGAGTTCAGGCACAATTACTCATACCCTACCACCTAGACGGAATTTGAGCTCTCTTTCTAATCTTACATTTTTATCTATCACTAGTTAATGACTCTGTCTTCATGGATGAGGCAGAATTCAGTTCAGTGCAAATATTTGGGTAATGAAACAGCAGGTTATAGTGTGGTGTTTATGAATGGACAGGCATCAGGGAGGAAAGAACCATCTTTTCTTGGGACTTCCATCAGCCTGGTCCTCCTCTCCATGATGCTGTGTAATTGTGATTTTCCTCAATATCTTCATTCTCTGCCATAGCTCAGACCTCCCTTTACAATGGGTTTGTTCCAATCTCACCAGTTCAGATGCATAGAATCTCTCATTCCCTCAGATCTGACATAAAATCTCCCTTTTATACAAATAGTCTATTGCATTTTTCATTCTTTAACATGAAGACTTTGTTTCAAGGAAGTGTACAACCCCTTTTCAGTTAGATTTGATTTTTTAAATCAAGCAATGGCATAGAAATGGAAGAAGGAGGGTTCTATGTGAGAAATAGAGTGATTACTTTGACTGGATGACCAAATGTAATAAGGGGAGTAACATTCAAGAAGGCCCAAAAGATATGATAGGGACATGTTCCATAGGATTTTAAAAGCTAAACAAAGGAGTTTTTATCTTATTTTAAAAACAATTGGAGGTTGTTGGAGTTCATTGAGCAGAGGAGTCGGATCTCCATTTAAGGAAATTCACTTTGGTTATCAGTGTGTGAGATGGACAGGAGTTTTGAGAGACCTGAATCAGGAAGACCAGTTAGAAATTGTTGCAATAATCTGGGCAAGAGGGGATGAGGGTTTGAACCGAGGCAGTAGTTGTGAGAGTGGAGAGAAGGGCTCAGATGTGAGACAGGCGGTAGAGGTAGGAATGGTAATATTTGGCAACTAATTGGATAGGTGTGGTGAGAATGGGGGATTCAGGACAATGCCAGTGTTAGAAACCTGGGATGGGCGTACTTTTTGGATACACTGAATTTGAAATGTCTCCAAGTTAACAGATAATTGATGATGTAGATTGATTGAAAATCAGGGGAGAGAGACTGCTCCCCCCCCTTTCTCTCTCTCTCTGTTTAACTTAGAGGGAAGTAACTCATGCAAGAGTACACAGATAGTAAGAGGAAGAGCAAGGATTTGAACCCAGGTTGTCTGATACCAAAAAACAGCACTCTTTCCATATAGTATGTTACCTTTAAAGGAAAATGCTTCCTGGAATTCATTGGGGAGGAAAGGATGTCACTTGATTCACAACTTACTTCCTTACTCATAGCCTTCTTGCTCTGAGTTGTTTCTGTTAATTTGACAGATATGAGGACTCTTATCAACACGATGATCAACAATCATTACAGCAGACCGAAAATGAAGAATGACAGAGAGGTGAACTTGAGCTGCAGAATGAGACATTTTTACAAGGTTTTGTTTTTCTTTTTTCAATATTGGGGGATAGTGGGAGGGAGAGAAAGTTGATTGTGTTCATTGAAGATAATAAAATGTAACTTTAAAATAATGTAGTAATATATACATATATTAAAAATTGGATAGACAAGACATGAAATTTACCAGTGCTCTCCCTCTCTTGTGAAAGTCTTAACCATCTGTCATCCTATGTCCTAGGCCTTAGGAAACAGAATGATTCTTTTCCAGAAAGGAATTGAGGCAGACCAAAATGGAATCTTACTGAACCTAGAATATTGTATTAATGACCAAGAAGAGTGAACAACATATCATCTTGAGCAGAAGTAGTCTGAAACAACTGAGAAAGTACTAGAAGGAAGAGGGAAGATCGGTAATTGAAATTCTGGACTGAAGGGAAAGTAACAGAAGATTGATTTTTCACATCCCACTACTCCAGCCATCCTAATTCTTCTGCTAGTGATTAAAGAATCCATTATGTAATGTTTTTGTCTAGTCTATGGCCTATTTTGGACTCAACTCTGTCAAAATCAGATACTCAGTCCCAATAATCCCTATCCCATTTACTACCATTTTTCTACAATCCATGTAATAACATGTGATCTTCCCATTGCCAGGAGCATGTGCTACAAAGATGACTAGCTGGAACTCATAGATTGCTTGATAGGGGAAATGGATATCATATGGCTCATGCTTCCCTCATTATTCTTTTGGCCACTGGATTCTGCTCTACTCATATCTTTTTCTGTATCTGAAATACTTTGAATTCATTTTTATTCATTAAGAGCCACAGTTACTAGTTACAGCAGCAGACACTCAGATACTTTGCACTGTAGTAATGACTAGCTCAACAAAGTCTGTTGTTGATTTACAATGAGAAATTTTGGAGTCAGTTCCTGTCATAATAAGCATTTTGGAGAAATTCTTTTTAGTGTAATAAAAACATTAATAGTAATTCAAATTATAAAATGAATAATAAATCCTACTTTTATGTAGAGTTCAGACAATAAATTAATGAAATAGTAACTAAAAATCAAAGTTCATCTTTGGAGGAAAGGCTACCTACTTGCACATCCTATTAAATTTGGCAGGCACGGCTACTGAAGGGGCTTTTATCGATAAAATCAGATTCAAAATGTAACATGTAACTGATAAGGGTGCGTGAAAGTCAACAGTAAGAGAAAGTTAGCGTGGGTAATCATTATATCAGTAACACACCAAGTACTTGAGAAGTTGTAATCATTATATCAGTAACACACCAAGTACTTGAGAAGTTGCACAAAAAAAGAAACGCAGTTTACAGTTTATTCCTCACTATATTCGTGGGTGCCTGAGAAAAATGTTCAACATGGAAAAAAATATCAAAAACCATGTAAAAATGAATTTAAAAGGGCACTTAAGATCTCTGATCAGCTCAATGACCAGCCATAATTGTAGAAGTTCAGTGATAAAGTGTGCCACCCACCTTGTGACAAATTGACGATAAGCTCAAGATATAAAATGAGACTTTTTTGGACTTGGCCAGTGAAGGAATTTATTGTGTTTGACTAAACATATTTGCTAATACAAAAGTTTTGTTTTCTTCCATTTTCAGTTGGTGGGAGAGGAAATAAATGTTTGTTAACTGAGAAAAAGTTACAATAAATAAAACAAACTGTTCTACACAGTTCTCCTTTGAAAGCACAGAAGGTGATACAGGGCATCATTTTTTATACTCCCTCTTTCTTCAGACTTTAGGGTCTAGAAAGGAGAAATCATTTCAAGGCTGCAATGTCTAACTTATTCTCATAACACAGGTCTTTTGTCAAGTTCCCAAACCGTGAAGAACAACCCAGTGACAAAAACTACCGATGGTTAATAACCAGTGGTAGGAAAGATACACATAATATTCAGTAAATATTTCTTCTCAGTAGTTAATAATGGCAGATCCCCATCTTATTTGTTGAAGAATCAGCATTTTTTTCACCTGGCAGCTAAAGAATAGCAATACCTACTAAGCTGACTCACATAGAGTTTGCCATGAGTTGTCTTTGTCAGTGAAAAGCTGCCATGTTGTTCTCAGCAGCAACCTTTCAGTGTATTGCCTTTCTTTATAACAAAGCCTCACAATCATCTGCCCATGGCGGCATTGATTAAGACATTGGGACTTATATATTGTAATGGAAAGTTACCAATTACCCAGATAATTGATGTTGGAATAATTTTAGAAAAAATGACAATGTTTTAGAGAGTGGTCTATGAGTTTTATGATAAAAGAGAGGCAGGTGCAGATAAAGCAAAAGATACTCCCAAATCTCACTTGATCTATTTCATGCTTTTCCTTTCCACCGATCTTTGAAAGGTGTGTCAGCTAAAGGACATTACTATTGAATGATTTTGAGTCTTACATCAAATCCCATCCATGCCTTTTCCCTGGGCTGCTATTCCTTTAAATATATAAATGACCAGAAAGCAGGACCAGGGTGGGGGCGGGAAGAAGAGAATGGCCAAAGCCGACTCAGAAATCTCACTAAACTGTTTCTGACGGTCTCATTTCATTTATGCCAGGATGAGTATATGCAGCATATGTGGGTCAGGGTTGTACGGAGAGTGGAATGAATATTGAAATAAGAGTCTGGAAACTTGGCTTCTAGTTTCCACCCTGTCACTATCAACTTTTAGTCAAGTTACTTCCTACCTCTGATTAGCTCATACTTAAATGGCATTTTTAAGATTTACAAAGCAAATTAGCCACATTATCTGACTTGATCTCAATAAACCTGTGAGATATATGCTTGTATAATTCACATTTTATGTCTGAGGAAACTGAGGCTGAGAAGTTAGAGAACTTGCTGAGTAACATCTGGGGCAGAATATGAACCCTGGGCTTCTTGAATCCAAGTCTAGACTCCATCCAGTAGGGTCATGTTTCCTTTAACATACAGAGGAAGTTAGTTATGTAGTGGATAGAGTGCTGGACATTAAATCAGGAACAAGTCCTTGAGTTTCAATCCAGCCTCAGACACTTACTAGCTGTGTGGCCCTGGGCAAGTCATTTAACCTCTGTTTGACTCATTTTACTCATCTATAGCACCTACTTCACAGGTTCATTGTGAGGATTAAATGACGTAATAAATGAGTCACTCTATAAATCTCAAAATACTCGATGGGGATGATGACGATGATGGGATTACGTATTCCTTATATTTTGGATAAAAACACCCAGGCAATCATCAAGAGGCAACAGAAAAAATTGTGTTTTACTGTATGGGTGTCACATCTTACATTTGGATATAGTTGGTGCATAAACCAAGAACAGACAGATAAAGAAAGCAATCCTGCTTTAATAGCACTCATGTCAAGAAACAATCCTTTTTTTTTTCAGAGGACAAGACAACACCTCACTACCAGGAGCACAACTACTTACTTGCTGGAGCCCCAAGACATGAACGTTTGTACCTACAGGTAAAAGGTACAGGGACCGCATAAATGTATGAAGAACTCGAAGAGATTTCACACATACCAGGAAAGCTAGAATGTGGTTTCTTAATGAGCTGAACATATACAAATGTTCTAGAGTAACAGTATTCAAGAGAAAGAAGAGAATATAAAGATAAGATATACATATAAAAGTATACAGAATTAATTGGTTGTAGGATATTATTTTAATTATTTCCATAAATGTTACTATCTTTTTGATTCTTGGAATAGATAATGCAAATTATTATAGGCTTTTTGCTTTTGAAGTAAATTTCACATGAAATAGTAGAAAAATGTTTCACCATTTACTATATTACTCAGACTCAATAATGGTAATTCCTTCAGCTGAACCTCACAGTCTTTCCCCTTTACTACGACAATATGTCATGTCATCTTTGAGTCTAATGACAAGAGGTTTGGTATTTGAAAGGTTCTTTATAATTTGACAACCATTTCTACACATATATCATTTCATTTGATCCTTGTTAGCTCCTTTAAGATGGGTGTGACAGCTTTTATCATACATATTTTATAGTTAGGAAAAGATGAGACACAAAGAAGTTAGGTAACTAGTTAAAGGTCACAGAGCTAGTCTTAGTATATAGTTACTCTGGATCCAAATCCAGGGTACTTTGCAGTAGACCACACAGACTTGATTCATACTCTGCTATATTAAAGACTGTCCACATAACTCAAACCCAGGAGTTACAATCTATGTAGCCCATGTATATAATTTAGGCATAAAACACACAGACACGGACACAGATACAGACCCAGACACATACCAGTATGTGTGTGTGTGTGTATTTACATCTATTTCACATGAATTCCATACAATGGATTTCTAAAATATCTCAAGTTAACTGGAATACCACACAAATTTTTGCTTTGCTTTGACTATCAGCTTATAATAATTGCTAGCATTTACATATCGTTTTAAGGTGGATAAGGTGCTATAATGCTCTATATACATTATCTTAATTGATCCTCATATAACTCTTGAAATGGGCAGTACAAGTTTTATTATCCCCTTTTTACAGATGAGGAAACAGGTTCACTGAAAGAGATGGCATGGTATATAGGAAAAAGCCCTACATTTGGAGTCAGGGACCTGTGGTTTGAATCCTGGCTCCTGGTATGACACTGGGCAATTCATGTAAGCTTTCCAAGACTTAGTTTCCTCCTTTCTTAAATAATGAATTGATTGAGAGAACCACCCAGATCCCTTTTACCTCTAAGATATGAAGTGACTTATCTAAGGACACCCATCTACTAAGTGGTAGAGGTGGATTTGAATCCCTGACCCTTTTTACTCTATATCCTTACTCTATACTCTTTACCTTTATTTTATACTCATACTTCAAATGCCTTCTATGGTAGATGATGTTTCTCTACTAGGTTGTTATTACAGAAACAAATTATTACTATTTTATGTGTGAATTTAAAGATTTAAAATAATACTATGTTAGTAGAGGAAGTCCCTTCAACATCACTTTGCTGTTAAAAGTTTAATTGCCGGAAGGTGGAAATTCTGTAGAAGGCAGAGTAATATGGTAAGCTAAGAAGATCTGAGTTCAAGTCCTGCGCTGATACACAGTGGATGTGTGGCCCTGGGCAATTCTATCTGTCGTTCAGTACCTCCAGACAATTTTCTAAGCCTAAACTGTCCAGTGCAACATATGCTGATCTACAATAGTTGGAGGTTTTTGGTATTTTCTCCCCCCCTACTTGGAGTTCGACACAACAATGAAATCACAAATCTTACAAAAAAAAGTAACAAACATAGCTGAATAAATGCTGGTATTAGAAGCCTTTTAAAAGCTCAAATGTAACTTAAACTTAAAGCATGAGTTCTATCATTACCCATGGATTGACATGAATTTCAAGGCAAAATATATGGAGTACACGCCATTTTATATGTGAGATCTCTTGTTTATATCCATGTGCACAAAATACAGTATTTAAAATGGTTAAGTATGATTCAGAGCAGATAGAATATGAATTAGATAAAGGTGAAATAAAAAAATATGGACATGGAATACAAGTTACACATTTTAATTAAATACTAAGATAGCCTAGTTTATCTTGTAAAGCTTTGTGAGGTTGTCTAGTTTTTAACCTGATCAACCTAAGAGACAACTTAGACCCAGTAGAAGTAATTTTATTGCTGAAATGGTAAGTCTACTAAGTTGTCATGGATACTGGTACTACTGAAAGTTTTTACCACTTTTATTTTAAAGGAAAATCCTCATTGATGATGCAGCTAATTTGTCGGGGGAAGGGGATCCATCTGGTGGTTTCAATATGAACTAAAAACAGCCTTAATTGATCATGTTTGGGCTAGCTAAAAGAACAGGAAATCATTCCTAACATCTATAGAGTGTATAAAAAGTAAACTATTTCATTTCCATGAAACTATATTTCAAAAAAAAATGATGTAAATGCTTGTATCTGAATATTGATAAGAGAATATCAGTATCTATATTCTGAATTTTATATATATATATATACATATATATATATGCATACACACATACACACACACACTTCTCATATATACTTCATAGGAAGTATCTAGGTGGTTCAGTGGATAGAGCTCTAGGTCTAGGGTCATGAAGACCTGAATTCAAAACTGGACTCAGACATTTACTAGTGGTATAACCTTACTAGTGGGGTAGCTAGGTGGTGCAGTGGATAGAGTACCAGTGCAGGAGTCAGGAGGACCTGAGTTCAAATCTCACCCAGACACTTGACACTCACTAGCTGTGTGACCTTGGGCAAGTCACAACCCCAATTGCCTCATCCTGGGTCATCTCCAGTTATCCTGATGGATATCTGGTCACTGGATTCAGATGACTCTGGAGGAGAAGTGAGACTGGTGACCTGCATAGCCCTCCCTCACTCAAAACAGTCAAGGGCAAGTCATGTCATTATTTCTCTGATGGCGTGGTCTTCTCCAGCAACAAAGGACGAACACATGCACAAACCTTACTAGTAGCAAGTCACTTAACTTTTGTTTTCCTTAATCTACTGGAGACAGAAATAGAAAACCACTCCAGTATCTTTGGCAAGAAAACCAAAAGCTCAACATGATTGCGTTACTGAAGAACAAAGATAAGCAGACGGCAGCTGGGTGGTTCAGTGGATGGAGCACCAGGCTGGGAGCCAGGAAGACCTGAATTCTACTCCAGCCTCAGATATTTACTACGTCACTTAACACTCTTTGACTCAGTTTCCTCATCTATAAAATGATCTGCAGAAGAAAATGGCAAACCACTCCAGTATCTTTGCAAAGAAAACCACAAATGGATTCATGAAGAGCTGGACACAATTTAACAATATGCTTTACTCCCTGGCCAAATCCTTTCCAGTACACATGTAGTTCAGATCAGAAACCAGAGAGAACTTAACTCTTTGATCTCTGAAACTCCCACCTGAGAGTCCTTACTATCTTGTTTGGTGGTAGCATTCATTGTCCACTCCATTCATTTAGGCCAGCTGCAGTCACACTTCATTTCTCTCCTTTTCTATTGTCATCAAACCTTTCCCCCTCCCCTTCCAGTTTTGCAATCTTAATCAAATAAACTCTGTTATTGCTCTTGGGCAGGGTTTGTCAGTCTACTCCCTTATGGACCCACTTACTATCCCTAAAACTTTCTAAACCAGAATATCCCTCCCTTGCTGCCACTCCTTCATATAAGTTGTTTTTCCTTGTTAGAATATAACTGAAGTTAGGAACGCTCTTTAATTCTGTATTTGCATCCCTAGAAGTTGAAAGAGTGGCTTGACTCATAGGCTTTTTAAAAATATATTCGTCATTAATTTTCAAGTGAAATGCCTATCACACAGTAACAACTGTGAGCTGGTAACCAAATTGCAGAGAAAACTAGAAGAGATATAATAAGTATGAGACCCTGAATTGTTCAATTCATGATGTTAATACTGAGTCTGATTATAGATTTAATTTTTAAATTATTAGTGCACACGGATGTTTTCTGAATTAGCATGAACCTCTTAGGAAAATGATCTTGGCGTCATCGCAAGAAGTTCAATAAAGATGCTTGGTCAATGCTCAGTAGTGGGAAAGAAGAAAAAAATAATGTCCCACAACGACCTAAGTCTGATGCTGGGAGCCATTAAAACACTGAATGATACAGAAAATATTACAATGACATTGTTACACAAATTGATGTTGCTCAGCACCTTAAATCTTGCATTCAGATTTCATGAGCTCATCTTGGAAAGGTTATATTTGAAACAAAAATAAAAGGCCCAGAGAAGAGTAATACGAATAATTAAAGGCACATGGAAGTAGAGGCAATAAAGTGAAGTGAGATGAAAAAGATTAGTTACTTAATTTGAAAAAAGTATATTAAATACTGAAAGTGAGGGAGATCAGTGGGAGTCCTTAATTACTCAGTTGTATCGTATGAGAATTCAAGGGAATGAAATGAGAAAAGTTTCTGGTGGATAAAAGGAAATATTTGTGTAACATAAACTGGCCCTTGGTATTCATTGGAATAGGCTGCTGGAGATAGGACTCTCTTTTCTCTCTGTCTCTGTCTCTGTCTCTGTCTCTCTCTCTCTCTCTGTCTCTCTGTCTGTCTCTGTCTGTTTGTCTCTCTCTCTCTAGAACTGCTCCTTTGAAATAACAAGGGCCTTTCTTTCTGAAAGGCCAGTTTAACAGATGTTACCTCCTGGAAGACATTTCCCTAGAAGCATTACCTTTCACTCTTTGATGGCACCTGTACTGATTTTTGGTCCCAAGTTCTGCTCCCTTGAACCTGGAACCTATGTAGGCAAAGCATCGGCTAAATCTACATTAAAATGGTTATTCCTCCTCACTTCTTGCAAATGGTGTAGGTAATTTCTGTTTCGTAAGAAAACAAGATCATATTTAGTTAATTTCTAACCGAACTAGTTTCTCATTTTATTCCATACATTTTACGTTATGTAACTAGTTAAGTAATTGTCTTTGTTGCCTTCCTCATATTCTTCTTATTCCAATAGAGGAAAAACGATTTAATGCTTCATCACTGAGCAAATCTCTCCCCATCTTAGTAGATATCTTGGGTTGCTATGGTAAAAATACGAAATAAAAGAAAATTCTCACTGGGTGGCCAACTTTTGCCAAAATGCCTTTGTAAACTTAGCTGAGTCTGGTCAATTACTTGCCCACAATGAAACCATTTAGTTAGGTACTGAGCATATCCTCTACAGCCATAGCCTTTGAAAACTCAACAGTAACTCTACACACTGATGGGACATCAGAGAAGAACTTTGTATTTAATAATAATAGTTTAGTCTTTAATTTATAGACAAACATTTGTGTGTGAACGTGTGCATGTGTGCGTGCATGGTGTGTGTTTAATTGTTTCAATAGTGTTTGACTCTGTGACCCCATTTGGGATTTTCACAGCAAAGACACTGGAGTAGTTTGCCATTGTTTTTCTCCAGTTCATTTTATGTATGAGGAACTGAGGCAAACAGGGTCACACAGCTAATAAGTGTCCGAGGCCATATTTAAACTCATGAAGATGAATCTTCCTGACCTGAACTCAATGCTCTATCCACTGCATTACCTAGCTGTCATATGCTGTATACAAGGCAGCATGGATCCAATTTGATATAGACAGCCAGGACAGGATCCTGATGGGATAAAGTGTATATGATACTGACTTTTTTTTTAAAGATGCAGGTTCCCTGGACCATGGCTTGTAAATAGCCCCATTGCATTTGCGCATCATTATATAACCATAGAAAAATATAAACATTTGAGTTTTACCTGTAAACACCACAGTGCACCTGCTCTGCTCTAACACATTGTGATATAACCCAAGTTAACGTAAACTTATGAACTCATTGTTAGCATGTTGTCTTCTTTGTCTGCTTCTCTGAAAATCAAACAAGCATGGTCAGTAAGCGCAGATTTGCAGGGATGAGGATGCATGGCCCCACCCTGACTCCCAGCTGTAACAAAATATAAGCGAAAGATGGAATGCTGGGGGTGCTTCTCAAAGACGGATGCTTTCTAATCCCCACCCCATCTCACCCACCACCACAAGACAATAGAGAACAAAGTCATATGACCCTTCACCCCCTTATCTGTGGTCTCCCTTGTCACCCTTCAGAAGTCTGCCTGAACTCAGAGTGAACCTTCAGGGAGCTGAGGAGCAACTGTCTAACACACACACACATTTACACACACACAGACACACACACACACACATAGACGTGTGTCTCTCTGTGTGGAGATGGCGAGTGCTTAATGGTATTTTGGAATACATCATGAGTCAGGCGGCATTATTGTATGTATCTTCCAATAAGGGAAGTGAAACGTTGGGAATAATTATATGGTAGAATCAGGTCCTGAAATCACATCTAGCTCCCACAGTTTCAAGCCCCATATCTGTAAAAGATCCAAATCTACATCTTCAGCCCTCATCTCCCTCGGGCGCTCCAGCCCTGCACCTCCAAGTACGTGCTAGACATCTCTACCTGGATGTTCCCTAGGCCCCTCAAACTTAACATCATTATTTCCCCCCAAGCCTTCTTCCAATTTTTATATTTCTGTCAAGACAACCATCATTCTTCAAGTCATCCAAGCTCATAGTTACAGAGGTATCCTCATTCTTCCCTCTCACTAATCCTAGCTCCAATCCCATTCCCTAAGTCTTACTGATTTTACCTCTCATCATGTTGGCTCCAAAATTGCTATTACTAGAGCCTTGATGTGACAGTGCCACTTCTCGTCTTAATAAGGCTTGGAGCAAGAAAGACTTGAGTTCAAATTCATCCTCTAACACTTAATTTAGTTGCATGACTCTGGGTATGCTCTGCCTCAGTTTCCTCATCTGTAAAATGAGGAAAATAATGATACCTTCCCAGGGTGGTTGTGAGAAGCATATGGGATAATATTTATAAAGTGCATAGTACAGTAACTGGCACATGGCAGGCACCTTAATGATTTTTTCCCTTCTCTCATGCCAATGGGATCCACTGGCTTTTTAAGAAGCTCTTTTTTTGGCATTTAAAGCCCTTTGCAATCTGACTCCAGTTTATGCACCTTGACTAATCACCCGTTACTTCTCATCGCATACTCTACACCCCAGCTAACTTGACCTTTCTGTTGCTCCTTCCCACTTCCATGCCTTTGCACGGACTGCTCCTCCTGTCTAGGAGACTCTCCCTCCTCACCTTTTCCTCTTGAAGGTCTTAGCCTTTTTTAAATCTCAGCTCAAGTGCAGCCTCCTTTAGGGAGTCTTATTTGACTCCTGCCCCCATGTTATTCTCCCTTATCACCTTGTGGCTATTTTACCTCTCATCTGTGAATGCATTGTACTCTCTGTAGAATGTAAACTCCCTAAGGATAGGCACAGTGTCACTTTTGTGCTTGTGTCCTCAATACTTAGCAGAGTGTTTGACACATAATAGGTGCTTAACCAATGCTTGTTGATTGACTAATAGTAATATTAAGGATTGTAATAACGTTATTTCATATTTCTATTGCATACCAATATTTACAACATACTTTCTTCACAATGAGCAGCTATGTGGTACAGTGAATAGAATACTAGACCTGGAATCAGGGACGCTCATCTTCACAAGTTCAAATCTGGCCTCAGGTACTTACTAGCTATATAAGTCTGGGCAATTCACTTTATCCTGTTTGCCTCAGTTTCCTCATCTGTAAAATGAGCTGGAGAAGAAACTGGCAAACCACTCCAGTATCTTTGCCAAGAAAACCCCAAAAGGGGTCACAAAGAATTTTACGTGATTGAAAACAACTGAATAATTCTTCACAATAACCTTTAAGGTTGTTCGTGTTATAGGTAGTACTCCTGGGGAGGAAACAGTCTCAGAGAGACTGAGTATGTCAGACTTAATAAATATAAGTGTCACTATTTAATCAAACTGTCTCATGTGTTTTCACAGCTTTGCTACTGACAATCCGTGTAACTCTGGGACAGTCCTTTAACACATTCATTTTCTTCCTCTGTAAAATTAAGGGGGTGGATTAGATTATATCGAAGGCTCATTACAGCCCTAAAGCTCCAGTTCTATTATATTAAATTGTTTTCTAAGCTTGGATTTTTTTTTATCATAGGTTTATTTTTACAGTACAGTATTTAGTAATGTACAAAATCTTTTAGTCTATTGCCAACATCTGAATGGCCTCATCATTTTAAGTGTATATTTTATTATTTGGTAACACCTTTCTACTTGCATTCACTGTGAAGAGCCATAAAGTAACTTTCATGAAACATCCTCACAGGTGTGTTAGTATATACAGTTATACGATTATTGGAAGGAAAGAATTAGTAGAGCTCATTAGTTGAAATTCTCATGCTGTTTCTGCATGCATACCCAGCAACTTACTACAACCAGCCACTTTCAAACCAAATTGCTATTTAAATTTCCTGAGTTGCCCAGATCCAGGCAGCAAACCTTAATGTCTTTACTCTTTACCAATAAAATATGTATGAATATATTTGGTTGGGGGAGGAGGGAGAGAAGGAGATACAAATAACCCTCATATTTTCAAGTTACTTTCAATATCCAGCATAACCACTTCCTCATATTTAGTTTTTGCAGTGTACTTGTAACAATCTTTCTTTGTTGCTAGCATTTATGATACACTTTTTGCAACCGGAAAAATCCCCAAGTAAAGGGAAAAAAAGATTACGGTGTTAAGAGACCTAAACTATACTGTTAGCAAAGTCAGCATATCACCCTTTGTGGGGCTGATTCTCTGTTAAACTCTCACTTAGCATCTGTTTCAGGATTTCTTAACCTAGGAGTCTATGGATGGATTTCAAGGGATCAATGAACTTGAAAATACAAAGAATACATTTTAATTTTCAATAAGATTTACTTTCCTATTCATTTATTTTATATATTTATAAACATTATTCTAATAAGGGGTTTTAGATTGCCAAAAGGGTCCATGAAAGAAAAAAAAATCATTTCCAGAATCCCTGACACTGCGTGATTGAAGCAAAGGATTCATCTGTGTGGCACAAGGGTTTTTGAAGAAGGATGAGCATGGGATCCTTCTCTTTTTTACATTTTTCAAGTAAACTGCTAAATTTGATCTCTTGATCAACTTTTAAAATTAATTTCTATTTTTTAAAGCACCATTGTAAAGGGAACATGCATTGCTTGTTAATAAGTTGAGACTGAAAGTTTTACCACGGATTATTACCGCTGTATTATGTGACAATGAATTTCCTTGGCTATGACTTCAAAACTTACTCTAGTTTCTTCATCAGTCTGTGGGCTGTTTGAAGGTGAGGGTAAAATATCTCAAAGGGAATTCATTAAGTAACTTTTATTTTCCAAAATCATTGTTGGAGGTAGCTAAGATAGTTCTATCCTTTGGAAGATGGGGTGCTAGCTACTAGAATGATTTCTTCATTCATCAAACTCTCTTTCAACCTTCTGTCTTTGGGATAGAAAAGCAAATGCCACTCATTTAGGAAGTCAAGAAACAACTCTGAAATGGACTCATTTTCCAAAACCATTGCCTATAAAGATTATTCCAAATCACTCCTGTTCTTTAGCTTTCCGACTTTGGTGTCTAACATGTAGTAGAAGTTCATGTTCTGTTTTTAAAATATACTTCTTGATTCTTGTTTTATCTTGTATACAGAGCATTCAATTTCCAATCCCTTTTTCCTCTTAGAAAGCTCTTCTACTTATCAGATCTTTATTTTATAGACTTTATTATTCTTGTGACCTTGGGCAATTTACTTCATGTTTTAGGGGTCAGATTTTCCCCATGTGTGAAGCAGAGAGTTGGGATGTATTATATTTAAACCCAGAGCACTACAACAGTGTACCCCATCTCCAGGTTGCTCTATTCAAAAACAAACAAACACACCAAAACAACAAGATGTAAATTTCTATGGTAGGATTAGGATCAATCCTCATCCTTTTATTCATTTTTTTCCTTTTTCACACTCCCCAGTTCCTTCCTCTTTTGAAGGGTGGTTGTAGGGAAGAGAGGAATGATAGATAGAGGGAGGGTGATCTAAGCTCTGGTTTCTAACCTTGGTTGAGAGGATATTAACGTTACCACCCCATGCTCCAATATTACTGAAGGTAGAACTGACCCTAACCCAGGCTTCTTGCTTGAATTATAAAGATATTTGCTTACTTGCCTCAGTGCCTCACTTTTTTTAGTATCAATTACTCAGATTGGAATAGAATATGACTACCTGTAAATAACATGTCTAAGACTATGTCTTAAAAACAGCAAGAAAAGGCAGATAGAACATGCCTGAAATATGACTTATCTATTGTAGATAATAGACTTGTAAAAACTGAATGTATGCTTCTTAAGTTTTAGGCTAAAACAAATGACTTTGAGCATTAAAAACAAAACCCATTATTGCTATGGGATTCATAGAGATGTAATGTATTTTAAAAAGTCTAGAGAGAGAACATTACTGGCACAGAAGGCCAGCTTTCCAGAATCCAAAGGAGCACATCATGACAATTTGCCATACCTATTGAAAGCATACATATTGGCTCCTGACCACAGGAGGTTGCATTTATTTTGGGGCTAACCTGGGCCAAATCATGTATCCAGAACCTTGTGTAGTTTCCTACAAGTCTATCAGGCCCAGAATTATCTTGCAGATGGACAAGATTCACCCAGTGTGAAATGGATTCCTTCTATGACTATTTACATAATAATATCTAAAACTACCAAAGAATAGACTCTTTCTCTGCAATCTATCTAGCATGCGTCATGGAGCCTGGGTATACCTTGGTAATGTTCATGAATTTTGCCAAATACATCTGAAATGTGTAACTGGTAGTTAACATATCTCTAAAAATTACTGACACCCAACTTCTTTGGAAGAATTTAGCACATCATTTTAATTTGGGATTTATCAGATTTTTAATTATCAAAATTTGTGAATCACCTCATTAAATATAATTTTCCTTTCAAAGAAGATGATTCACATATTAAGGCCATGTAAAGGACTGAGTTCTCCCCTCCCCCTTTTATCTTTGTCTACTATGGAAATTATTTTAGCCTTGACAAATGTAAATGTTTTGCTTCTAAACATGTGGAGTCAGTACTACTAGCCTCACTGAATGTAGTTCCAATGTCCATTTTTCTGTTTTTGGTTAAATAATAGAATGACTGGTGATGTTTATAGGTAGGGGTAATTACCACCTTATTCAGGACTTTTGTCTAGGTGCCATTACCTTGCTTTCATACATAGTCAATCTTTCCTTCCCCAACTATTTCTATCCACTTAGTAAGATGCTTAGAAATATCTTCACAGGAGCCTTTTTGTCCATTCAGCTACCATCCCAGATTTCTCTTCTGTTCCTTCACTAAAAGTTGTCAACATGTAGACTCTACATAAGTGGTCACTGTCCCTAGTTAGATGTTCTGAATGATCTTCCTACCTAACATGTACAAAATAGAATTTCCCAAACTTTGCATCAAATTCATTATAACTAGTCTCTACCCCTCTAAAATCTCTCCCTTTCCAATGTAGCTTCTCACTGCTTTCAGATTAGTCTCTGTTATCCAGAGATCTGATTGTACAACCTTCTACTCCAGCAACTTCAGTGGTTTCCTATTGCCTACTGGAAAAGTCCCATATCCTTAACCTGGCATCTTCCTACTTTTCCAGCCATTTCTCACACTATTCCCTTTTATGTATACTTTATACTCTAGTCTGGACTAGACACTTTCCTTTGTACAAGTTTTCTGCAGCATTGCCTGTGTTCACACTTCCCCCTGTATCATGAACATCACCATGCTTACCTCAACTTTACCATGTGAAATTCTGTTATCTATTTTATTCTCTATTATAGTTAACTGTACAATATTGCATGTTATGTGTTGTATAATTCCTGCTGGAATCTGTGAAGGCAGGAACCATTACAGCTATCTTTCTTTCTCTCCCAGAACTTAGCATACAGTTTATACTTTTCACAATATAGGTGCTTAATAAATTGGATGCTGAATGAATTTACCAGTAAAACTAAGACCGCAGCTGTCTGTGTAAGGGTTACATGAGTATATGGAGGTCATCTCTCCCCCTTTGAAGAGATTGAATCAATGGATTCCTTTTAGTGGGAAACATCACTCTTTAAGAATGTATATGTGGCAAATATAATTATAAATGTGAACATTTACTAAATACACTTCATTTCATAATGTCTTCCCTCATAAGTGTCTGAAAGAGAAACTGATAGGGTCTCTTCATAGAAAACATATAGGAAATGAAATCTGAAGAATAGAATGCCTACCCTTGCATTTATTTGGGATTCATATTGATCCAGGAGTCATTCAAGGTCAAAATTCAGATTAAGGTTTCTAACAAAAACAGACTAGAAAGGTGACAGTAGACACCAAAACTTCACAAATTTATTTTCATTGGTTAATAAGCAAGAAGGGAGAGGAAAAGTGACATTCATGATCCTCCCCCTCCCCTTTTTAGTATTGCCTGGATAACAGAGAAGCTTACATCAAAGTACGTATATGATTAGGAACAGGTGGGTCTTCAAAAACAGGTGCATCCATTTAGTAATCACCATGTTCATGTACCTAACAAAGTATTTACCAGTGATTTAGAATATCAGTGGTTCTCAAATAATCAAAAATAAGCTATTTCATAGATGATTGAACTTAGAAGAAACTCATGGTATATAATTCAAGAAAGTGGTCCATAGAGGAGTCATGGTGAATTCATAAGATCCATGGTATTCCAGAGATTTGTGAATATTATTGTGTGCAGGCAATTTTCAATATCAATAATATCAATCACACTAGATATTTATTTTGTACAGCCTTGTCTTAGCAAAGGCAAAGATAAGAGAAGTAATGTTATGTGTGAAGGACAAGAAGATTAGTTTAACTGGACTGCAAAGACAGTGAAGGGGAGCTATGTTTTATATGTTTGGAAAGGTAAGTGGGAACCAGGTTGTTAAGGGCTTAAATGCTAAACAAAGGAATTTTTATTTCAACCTATAGGCAAAAGGAATCCACTAGAGCTTATCAAAAGAAGAATGACATAGTCAACACTGTATTTTAATATTAATCTGGGAGGTGTGTAAAGGATAGCCTAGAAATGAGAAAAACTTGAAGGAGGAAGGGAAGACTAGAGGCTGTTGCAATAGGTGAAGCAAGAGGTAATGAAGGCTTGAATTAGGGTGATAGTTATGGATTTTTGAGTTGAGAGAAAGGGACAAATGTGAGAGGAATTGTGAAGGTAGAATCAACAAGATGTGGTAACTGATTGGATACAGGCATATGCAGAGGAGAATAAGGAGATGAGGATGACTCCATTGCAAATCTGGGTGACTGGAAGGATTTGGCATTATTTAAAAGAAATTGAGAAATTTCTGTTACTGGAAGAAGCAGCAAGACATTTGTCTGGTTTCACATAGGCTGATATTAAAATAAGATGTTTGGTGGAAATGTATATACATGTAAGGGTCTGGACTTCATAGTAGAGACTGGATAGACATAGAGATTTGGGAGTTATTTACCTAGAGGTAATGAAATTATGGATGTAGGTAAGATCAACAAAGGAAAGAGCATAGAGAAAATACTCTATACTCCAGTCAAACTCACAGTTCTATAGATCCATCATGTGCTTCCTCCTATTTCCATTATTTTTTTTCACAACTTTCCTTATAACTAGAAAAATTTCCTTCTCTCTTCCTAGTCATTGACTTTCTATACATCCTTCAAGACCTCCAGCCCTTGATGCCACCTCTCCTATAAACTCTAGCCCCAGTCAAAATAAAATTTTCTTCCCTCTGAAATTTTATATGACTTTTTGCCTCTTCTATGTATAGTGTCCAGTAATGATAACTAGCTCATGTTTTCCATATGGATACTACAATGGCCCCTCAGATCTATGTATCTCTCTGATACTTTAGGGATTTAACATTAAATGAGAAGTTCAGAATCCCATCTTAACCACTCTGAGCTCCTGTTTGGGAAAATTCCTAACATTTGAGTAGAGGTTTGGTTCTCTGCCTTAATTTACACTTAGTTTTATCTCTTGCCAATCCCTGGCTTCTTAGTGGTTGAGGGAAAATGCAGATTACAGGAAATGTTCAGGTAAAATACATAGCAGAGTATATTACAGTATGTTTGGGAAAGAATAGATCTTCTTTTGGAACTTCCCTCAGTCCTTGAGAAGATGGGTACAATTAATGATGACAGCCTGAATCTTCTCTTTGATCCCTTCCTTAGCCACAGTCCACTCCTGCTTTCTCTTTCTTCTTTTACCAATTGTCCCTCTGCTGCCAATTCTTTCTAGTTCAGTTCTTGATGTCCAAATTCCTTCTGCTCCATCGTCAGATTCTCAAAATCTCTCTGTTCCAGAACTGAGCTGATACTTCACTAATGACCTTCAGACAGCATGACCAGGTTTTCTCAGTTAATTCAAACACTCTTCCTGGCAAAGTCACTGTAGTTTACTCAAGAAAGACTTTTTTTGCATTTAATCTAAAACCTGTGATTGGTTGAGACTTTTTCTTATCTGGTTCAGGTGCCAGAATATATCATCTTCTCATTTACTTTAGATGGGGTAGAGTGATGTAATTGATTTACTCACTGACTTTTATCTTTATATATGCACTGATTACAGTCTTAAACATATTTATATCCACATTTTCACTCACTAATAGGTTCGTATATTCCTTAGAAAGGAGTGGGAACTTGTCAACAATTCAACAGCATTTTGACAAATATTTATTATGGTTAAATCATTAACCTCTCACTTTTTTTCCTCTTTAAAAGTATTATTAAAAGCGGGTAGGGAAAAGGATCTATTTACATAAAAATATTTATAGCAGCTCTTCCTGTAAAATTGGAAATCGAGGGGATGTTCATCAATTGGAGAATGACTGAACAAGTTGGGTATATATTGTGATGGAATTTTATTGTGCTATAAGAAATGACAAACCTAGAAAGACTTACTTACATGAACAGATGCAAAGTGAAGTGCACAGAACCAAGAGAATATTGCACATAGTAATAGCAACATTGTGATGAAGAACTGTGAATGACTTAGCTATTCTTAGCAATACAAAAATCTAAGACAATCCCAAAAGACTCATGATGAAACATGCTATCCACCTGCAGAGAAAGAACTGATATTATCTGAATACAGATTGAAGCATACTATTTTCACTTTTTTCTTTCATTCTGTTGTTGTTTGGGTCTCCTTGTACAAAACGTTTTACATAATTACACATGTATATCCTATATAGGATTATTTCCTGTCTCAGGGAGGGGGGCAGAAGAGAGAGGGAGGGATAGAACTTAGAACTCAAAACTAAGAAAAACCTAAATTTTAAAAATTGATTTAACATGTAATTGGGGAAAAATAAAGTTATTTTAAAAAGTCATTTATTATTATGTATATTATCTAAGTTGCCTCTATAAAATGTAGGCCCTCAGAAAAATTGCTTCAAGTTCAAGATACTTTGTGTGTCAGCACCCACATAAAATATACAAGCTCCTTTCAAAGCACTCACTTACCAGGGAACCACTGGATAAATAAAGACATTTAATCAAACAGTAATGCTAACATGCAGAGAATCCATGTTTTCAGATCACTCAACTATGTATGGTATACATGGTATATCCTCACCCTGTTACATTTCCTACCTGTGTGACATATGGCCAGGGCTCATGTCTGGAAGGCATGTACTCATCCCATGTGCCCAGGACAACTCCTGTTCCTACAGCTGTTGAGTTGCCAGCGTTCACTGGTGATATCATAGCACCACTCCTTTCTGTCCTCTGCGAGGCATTATGTCTCTGTGCTGGGCATCACATCTCTACTACACATCATGTTGTGCTTGCTGAGTGTCTCTAATGTGCTCCTGGTTGCTAATCTGTTTTTTGCTGCAATTTGTTGGCTTTCTGTTCTTCAGGGTCATTTGCACTTATTCACTCATAAGGGTAGAGTGATAATTAATGCATTTGCTAATCACCTACTATGTGGTAGTATGGCATAGTGAAAAGAATATTGCCTTTGGCATTAGGAAGACCTACACTGAAATTCTCCTGATGGGGTGATGGGACCTGGACCCCTAAAGGAAAAGATCATATCTCTGGAAGCAATCCAGTCCCTGAATTTTCTCATACATTCCAGCACCAGTGCAGGAGTCAGGAGGACCTGAGTTCAAATTTCACCTCAGACTCTTGACACTCACTAGCTGTGTGACCTTGGGCAAGTCACTTAACCCCAAATTCCTCATTCTGGGTCATCCCCAGTCATCCTGATGAATATCTGGTCACTGGATTCAGATGGCTCTGGAGGAGATGTGAGGCTAGTGACCTGCACAGCCCTCCATCACTCAAAATAAAGTCAAGTGTAAGTCATGTCATTATTTCTCTGATGGCATGGTCTTCTTCAGCAATGAAGGACGAACACACATTTCAGCAGCCCAGATCACTGACTCCTCTGCCCAAGGTACTTGGCCCACCTCAGACTACTTACGTCTCCTTAGTCCCACCCACATCCTTTTGCTGTCTCTTTTGTACATAAACATAGATCTCATTCTTATTAGTGTGCAGGTTCCCTAAGAATCTTGCCTGCTTTACTGCCATTACAATAAACTTTGCCACTTGACTGGAAGACAGTTTGAGTGTGTGAATTCATTCTAGGTGGATGCCAACCTGTACCCTGTCACTCTCACATTTATTACCTCTGTGACCCCCAGGCTGTTTACTTATTGATCCATTGTGATTTACTTTGCCAAATCATAGACTATTAAAATCTGTGAAAGACATTGTGAACTGAGGAGGACGCACAAAAAAGATACTGAGATATAGGTTCCATGCTCTCAAGGAGAGTATAATACATGAAATATAAATACACGAAACTCTTGTTTCAACTTCATTTCCTTTAAAGTAAGTAATCTTCATGTGAATTAACTGTTTTAAGAACTTGACACATTTGTTTGCAAATTTTAAGTGGCACTTGTGAGCCTAAACCCTTACTTCCTATTTCTGTTCAGCCCCTTTCTCCTCTGTTCCCCATCCCCCCAATACTGTTGAATTCTCTTGCAGCCAGTTTCTCCCAGGCTTTTCCCATAATAATTCATTATTTTTAGCTAGAAAACATTAAGTATTGTCAACCATGCCTGAACACATGTGGCCCTCCTTGTTAGATGTTGTGAGAAGATGTGCTTTACTGAAGAGCTCTTGAGGAGATAGGCTACATTTAGATGAAGCGGCGTGTTGAACGGCTGTATCTTAATAAGTGCCTTGCTGCTCCTCTTTCACCAAATTTCATGTGATAGATAACCGATTTTCTTTTCCCCACCCTGATTCCTTATCACTGGCCACACTTTCATTTTCCACTGTTACGTTTTTATATTCATGTCGAAAGGCCACTGTTGTTATAGTCACAAATGAGAAAGAAGTTGGCCCACTGTGTCAATCCTGGTGACCCACTGGTATATGGGCACTTAAGGCACTTTGCTCTTACAATGATCGAGAGTGCAACCACGTAAAAAACTTGCCAATGATTATTGGAGTGCTTTACTTTATAATAAAAATGTTCTCCCTTAATTTTGACCAAAGTGGCTTGGAAGAATTTGAGTAACCTTAAGACGTTTTTTTCAAAAATGAACAAGAAGAAAGTCCCTGCCCTTTTGTTTATAAGAACACTATTTCATACAAATAATTATGATAATAATTCAACTAAACAAGTTATATAGGCAGGACAAGCAAATCATGTAGTCAGAAAACCAGTCAAATCAATTTGCAGGCATAAGACAGGTGTGCAAGGGAATCATTAATAACAGCACATTACCATACCGATCTATTATGCTGCCTCTGATGGGTCACATCTCTTCCCCCATACACAAAATATTTTAAGGCACTGAGTGCTGTCATCAATAAACATCAGACTGAGTCAGTTGCCGACTCAGTTGACCACTTCTATTCATTTTTCATCTGCCATGAACTTGCCATGATCATTCTGTCTTTCTCAGCTTGCCTGTCAGTCCAAGGTAAAGGCTTGTTCAATCCATCTGGAATAGCCGGCGTGCTACCATCTCATGCCGTACATCAAGTTGAAAGAACTAAATCAGTATACTGCAGGAGATCCTTGATCTAACTAAAGAAAGCTGGGGGTGTATTCAGAACACTGCTCTACAGCAACACACATAAACAGAGTTGCTTTACTTCAGGGTTCTATGGGGTATCATGATAGTGGGTGACTTTTAGTGGAAGCTCATCATGTCATTGGAGGAATGGGAGGTTCATGAACAAAAGTATAAGAGATACCTTTATACTTATTTTTTAAATAGAAGCATGTGATTTCCCAACTACATAGAAGACACACAGGAATTCTAAGAAGTCAGATGCTTTTCTCTGAATTTCAACTTCTATATTCCTCCTCAAGTCTTACCAATTGAACAAGCATAAAAGATCTTATAAAATATGTTGACATTAATCTGAGACAAAATTTATATTAAAAGATAGCATTGAGAACAGAGAGTAGTAAGTGGTCCCATTTGGGGGTATTCTTAAATTTCTTAGAAATACTAAACTATAAGCTGTTTTCCTTTTTCCTGAAAGGGACTTTTAACATCATCTAGTCTAAGGCCTCCTTTCCCCTGGCTAGTTTCCTTCTGACCAAGTTAGCACATCATTTTCCAAAGGCAAGAAATCCCCCAGGTGGTATGCAGAACATGCCAAATGACAAGTATAACTTAAATGACTGACTAGGTAATAGAACTATTTGTAACTACAATTTCCATGACAAGTAGAAATTTGGAAATTTTGCACTATTCATTATGGCCTCTTGTTTCAAAAAAAATTACTTTAGGCCAAATACGAAACAAAGAGATAAATTATATGTGTCAGATTGTGATTTGGTGATATGTGTGATTTTTTGTAAAGAAAAAGCAAATGCAACCTTCAAAGGAGCAAGTGAGTGATGATGACACAGCTCTCTGCTCCCCTTTCCAATTTCCTCTATGTTCATCAAAAAGAAAATTCTTACATTAGTATATGTGGGGTAAAAATCATATTGAGATATATAAGCCCTCATTAAAAAGTAAAGTATGCACATTGGATGATACTACTAAGTATAATTAATACTGCAACACTGAAAAGTATATTGCAGAATGCAATACAATCTATAGAATTATTCATAGTGATTCTCTTTGAAGCGGGATGGATGGTATGAGCAGAATCACATATATGGTGAAAACACTTCAAAGTTCTACCTTCAGGCTTATTAAACTCGATGAAATTCATAAGAGCCACTGATCTTTTTTGCCCCTTTTAGTCTCCTGAGATTTATTCTAATGAGGTTTCTCTATATTATTTGAAGTCATAGGGTTTTTTTTTTGTTTGTTTTGTTTCAGGCTTAAGATGGAACTATGTTTCCATAAATTTCTAAGTTCATAAATTACAGGTAAATCCAATGATTAAAACGATTCCACTGTGTCTAATATAAAGCATGAAAAAGTAAAGTTAACTATGACAACTGTACACAAAAGTTCAAAAATAATATAATTTCTTTCTTCTTTGGATAAAATTGAAGATGTTTTCAGATTTGAAAGTTTCCATGTTCTCTGTTACAACCACAGAAGCTCTCCTTGTGGCCCTCCTTGTTAGATGTTGTGAGAAGATGTGCTTTACTGAAGAGCTCTTGAAGAGATAGGCTACATTTAGATGAAGCGGCGTGTTGAACGGCTGCATCTTAATAAGTGCCTTGCTGCTCCTCTTTCACCAAATTTCATGTGACAGATTACCGATTTTCTTTTCCCCACCCTGATTCCTTATCACTGGCCACACTTTCATTTTCCAGTGTTACGTTTTTATATTCATGTCGAAAGGCCACTGTTGTTATAGTCACAAATGAGAAAGAAGTTGGCCCACTGTGTCAATCCTGGTGACCCACTGGTATATGGGCACTTAAGGCACTTTGCTCTTACAATGATCGAGAGTGCAACCATGTAAAAAACTTGCCAATGATTATTGGAGTGCTTTACTTTATAATAAAAATGTTCTCCCTTAATTTTGACCAAAGTGGCTCGGAAGAATTTGAGTAACCTTAGACGTTTTTTTCAAAAATGAACAAGAAGAAAGTCTGAGTTCTAATCCTTTCCCACCTTTGTCATGCTAAGTAGTCTTTATCTTGGTTTCTTAATTGATGAAACAGAAGTAAGAATGTTTAGTTAGTTCATAGGGATATATATGCAAATTAACTGATTATTGATTATAAAGTGAATTGACAATGCAAAGGAGCTTAAGAAGAATGGTGTCTGACTTCATATTCATTTATACAAATTACTGAATTCTGATGTTACCCATACAGAAGAGATTGGCAGTCATCTAGAAAGAGATCACATATATTCAAATTCACACTATTTGCAGTACAATTATATCAAGTATGGAAACTGGCTCCAGTCCAATGGAAATACAGAAATACATAGTGCAAATCTGAATAAAGTACTTACTCACTAGATTCATTATTCACACTAATTGAGACATAACTGTATTTAGACAGGCAGCTATCATTCTGTCTTCTACCATCTTTCAACAACCCTTTCATTCTCAATCATTTCCAGGCTCTACAAAAACAAAAGCAAAGAGACAAAAAGTTTCTAATTTTTGAATAGCAATACTAAGTGATCTTTCTTGTGCGGGAGGAGAAAAGCCCCTGATGTTGGGAAAGACTGAAGGCAAAAGGAGAAGGTGCAGCAGAGTGAGATGGCTAGATGACATCATGGAAACAACAAACATGAACTTGGACAAACTTTGGGAGAAAGCGAAGGACAGAAATTGCTTAGCAATTTACGGTCCATGGGATCATCTGTCTGTCTATGTTTGGCCTTTGCTTTCAAAGAAGACCATGGCATCAGAGAAATGATGACATGACTTGTATCTGATTTTGTTTTGAGTCTGAGAGGGCTGTGCAAGGTCACCAAACTCACTTTCTCCTCCTGATCCATCTGGGTCCAGTGACCAGATATTCATCAATGCATCAGGATGATTGGAAATGGCCCAGGATGCAATGGGAGACCTTGACCTTTTTAGGCTGGTCTTTTCAGGTACTCCTGTAGAGGGAAGCAATGCTCATACAGGGATATAAATAGTTGACCTATATTAAATAACAAGTTTTCTTTTTCTTTTCTCTTTCTGTTTAACATTTTATGCCGCTCTTGAAGAGTATCTGAATGACTCAAAGTTGAACAAGTAAAATATCATTAGGAAATATGAGTTACAATTTAGCATGTAGATAATAGTGTATATGAAATGTTGGAAGCTTGAGTCTGATGAAAAGCTTCACATTAATTTATTATGGGATTGGAATCAAATCATCAAGTTTGCTTCAAAACAAATATTTCAGAAGTTTCTCCCCTCCTCCCCTCTCTGCACTGTTAACTGAAAAATGAAAGATCACCATTAAAGAGCTGACTCCTTGTCATTCAGGAGATAACTTGACTATGTTTAGAAACTATGATTTTCAGGGAAGTGTTTTTGGGTTTGATTCTTCTCCCAGCCTTTTCCTGAGGTTCGGTTAGCTTTCCCTAGAGAATGGCCTCGTATAAAGCAACTAAGGCAGAGGGATAGAGGTTGGGTAAAGTGTGGACAGACAGCTGCCATTCTGGGTGGGAGGAATTCTTCAAATAGGATGAGCAAAGGTAAGATGCAGAACGCACGAGCTCTGTTTTATCATGGCACTGAAACTTGCATTGCTCTGAAACACTGATGGAAATGGTCTTTTATCAATACATTTCTGTACCATTCCTTTCTGCCCACTTTAAAATTAAAAAAAAAATACACTGAGGTTGTTGCCTTGAAAATGAATATTTTATTCACCAATATTCTTTCACATTAAAGAGAACATAAATTTGCCATCTATAAGAATCGTTACTACTTTCCAATTTCTTCATGAGAAATGAAAAAGGCTATTATCTGAATACCTGGTCAACTATGTGAATTCAAGTTTAAAATGGGTGCATTTAATTTTTAAAATGTTATCAGAAGATGTCTTGAAATCACAACTCTAAAGAGAATGATGATGTTTCCTATTTCTTGGCAGGTGATGGACTAGAGGCACATAATGAGACATAAATTTTCAAATGGTCAATAAGTGGATTGGTTTTATGTGATTATATGTTTTATTATAAGGTACACCATTTAATTTTGGGCAGGCATGGAAGATAGTGATAATGATACGAAAAAAGAAAGAAAAGTATAACAATGAGTCATCAAAAAACACAAGAGAGAAAAGAAAGTTCAGAAGGTTACACAGTCAAGCAGGGTAGTGATGGCATTACTGTTAAAATTTAAATATGCCTAAAAAGAAGGATAGGAGGAGAAGAAATGCTGGGTTTCATACACAGGCCTCTTTTTCTGCTATTTTGTTCATGGGGTGACTAGGCCATATAGTAGATGGACTGCTGGCCTTGGAGTTAGGAACACCTGAGTTCTAATCTTTCCTCATTTTACTATTTGGGAAAATTGCTTAACATCTCTCAGCCTCAGTTTCCTCATCTGTGAAGTGAGGCTAATCAAAGCACCTACTTCCTGAGTTTATTGTGAAGTGATACATGTAAATCAAAAATATGTAAATACATGCAAATAATATGTGCAAAATGCTTTGTAAACATTCAAAAGCATACAGAAATGTAAGCCATTTTTAAATTTGTTGATGCTTGCCTCATTGATAATGAAAAGTAAATTTAAAGTAGAAGAAATCTTGCAAAAAAGTAAAAAATCAAGAGGAAGAGATACCTTAAACATCATAAATGTGATTTTCATTAATAAAATTTTGAATAGTTTTGAATTTAGACATTTTATATAACAGTCTAGTTTCTATAACATATAAGTAAAAGCAAAATGTCTACCATATTTTGGTTCAATCATTATTATAATATCAATTTTTAAACAATCATAAGTTATTCAAAGAAATTAGTATCATTTTCTTGTAACAGTCTCAATCTTTTCTATATCAATATGTTTATGCAAAATGTTCACATTTTATCAGTGGAGGAATCTTGCTATTAATGGCTCACTCAAGCTCACATAAATACATATATACTAAAGACTCCTGAAATAAAACCTAGGATTCTTGTTGCCTTTCACCTATCATCAACACTAGAGAATATTTTCTCCTTTTCTTTTAGTACACATGCAGAAGCACTGCTCCAGGTTCTGGTGACCTTGATTATGCTTAAAGTGAGTCAGTAAAATCTAAGCCATGAAGCTTTTGTTCATGCTCCCGCTGGGTACAGCCTATCTGCCTCCTCCTCATCTACTCCATCTGCTACTTCAAGCTCTAACTAAAGTCACTCATAAATGGAAATTCCAGTCAACATGATCTTTCAACACTTCTACTTCTGGTACTATAGACTTCAAGTCTGGAATGGAGATAGTTTAGCACTTTATGCTCTTTAATACTTTCACAGCCATAAATCTCTGGGTTTAACCTTGTCTCTCCAGAAGATTTAAAGATCTGTGCGTTCAAGGAACTATTTCACATACTTCTAGCTACCATAATAAGTGAGGCAGGGCAGCTGATCTTATTGAGGTAAGAAGTCAGCAGCTGCTGACCATTCTCATCAATGTACTGCCTCATCTCCTATTCTGGGACCACATGAAGCAAACCCATGAATCTAAGCGATGTTGACCTGCCTTGCTAATATTTGAAGGTGAGCGAAATGGGCTGGTTTAGGACTCCTCAAAGGAATCAGAGCACAAAGAACAGTAGGTCCATGGGGGTCTGATGGTCGATATTGACTTTCCATGGGTGTTTTGTCTGTGCTAATTCATGTTATGTGTGCCTTCAGAAAATTATTTTGAACTGGGCCATACTTTCACATTAACCAAGGCGTTGGGTACAGAGGGCAAACATGAAAGAAACATGACAGTCAGTATCAGATCTGTGTCACAAATTGAGTAAAAGCTCTGCCATAACACCTTTTGAGTCTTTCATTTTCCTAAGGCCCTTTAAAGTCCTTACAACCTACAAAGTAACTTGTAAAATACTCAGAATACAGTAGGAACTCAATTAATACCTGTTTAATCCACTGGACTTTTCAACCATCAAAATATGATATTCTTCTCTAACACATCCATGTGTATGTAGCAGAAACGTAATGGGTAAGGGATAATCATACTAACAGAAAAGACTCTAAATTATTTGAATTTTCTTCATTCAAAGACTATGTACTATAAAGGTGGCCAGTCACATTCTAATAGGAGATAAAAGGGAAGTATGGTGTAATGGAAGAACCCTGGATGGAGTTAGGGGTTCTAGATTCAAATATTGACTTTGCTACTTAGTAACGCATGTTTCTTTAATAACATGTTTATCTGTAAAATGAAGTGCTTGATATGTACTATCTCTAAGGGACCCTCCAAACAAACCTATGATCTATGAGGGCTGGCACAACAGAGATATTAATTCACTTATGACAAATAATGTAGTTTAAATAAGCAGATCACCTCTTCTCTGTAATCAGGAAAGCTGTCTGTAAATACTTCAGATTTCAAGAAATCAGTACAGATCAGTAACTGTAAGAGATTTAATCATAGAATGTACCTTGGGCCATAGCTTGGTCTGAGGTTCAGCAGCTTTGGGTAGGATCTTAGTCTGCAGTTCTTATACCCATGATCAATATCTTGCTACAAATAAGTTGTTTTAGGTGGAAGGCCCCTTCTCCAGGTTACAAATATACATTTCTTTCCTATATTTTATCATGAATAAATACTCAAGTAATATTACTTGAAATGAATTTCTCTTTACATTAAAATAAAGGATAAAGTAAATATTTCACTTTATTCTATAAAATTTTTATATAGATTTGTTGTTGTTTTAGGTGGTTCAGTTGTATCTAACTTTTCCTGATCCCATTTGGGATTTTCTTGGCAAAGATATTGAAGTGGTTTGCTATTTCCTTCTCCAGTCATTTTACAGATGAGGAAACTGAAGCAAACAGTGTTAAGTGATTTGCCCCTGGCCACACAACTAAGAAGTCTCTGATATTAGATTTGAACTCAGGTCTTCCTGACTCCAAGTCCAATACTTTATCCACTGTACCACCTACCTGCCCCATTATATATTCTCCCCAAATAAATTATTTTAGCTGTAAGTCAGGGACTTTTCACTCTCCCATATTATATAATATCAATCATATAATTTCACTAAGGGTTGAAGTCAATTTTGTGACAGTTGAAATTTTCTTTGTTGTGATGTAGACTTTAGAAGGCTGTAGTGAAGGATATAGTCCCAACCAAAATGCCTATTCAGTTACCAAAAATACTTTTTTCTTCCTTTTCAATCCTTTTTTTCTCTACCTATGAACTTTTAATTGTTGGAACTACAGTAGCTAGCATCAATTAGGAAATATATATTAATGTGCATTATTATTCACATTTATTAAATTATTATATATAAAAATATATTAAATATATTAATGCAATAGAAGTTTGGTTTTTTTCACTAAATATCTTATTGTATGGGTTTCATTATAGGACTCATGTAGTTTACTTACACTGCATGGTACTATTCTGTGAGTCACCTTTGAAAGGAATTTTTTCATTTGTGCTTAATTTTTAAGTACAGATGAATTATAGTGATAAATTGTTTATGGAGATGAATGCTCCTATTGCTCCTTTAATTACAGCCAGAATTTCATCGATTTAAATAATCCTCAAAATGCATACAAATATGAATTAAATATATGAATCATCATTCCTTGTGTTTTATCTCCTGTACCAATTCTGCATACACAATTAAATATTCATGTTATTTTTTCCATTTTTAAGCTAATGTAATTTCTCCTTGCTCATTTTCACATTATTTTCTTTCTTATTTGCATTATAAAAGTTAAAGATCATCCAGGGATTTTGTCCTAAGGGAATTTATCCTAGAAACCCTAAATTAAATATCTTTCTATGTATGTACCGGAGAGATGTCCATATGCTGATGTTAAGCCTGAAGGATCTTGGATTACCCCTTAGTTTGTAGTTATGCATCTGTAACACAGCGTAGACACATTCCGTAGCTGTTAATAGCTCAACACACTGAGACCTTGAAGGATAACAACCAAGGTTATTTTGTAATATAATGCAATAAAATAAAACAGACTGTCCCATGTATGCTGAAACAGCCAGGAATTGTGATGCTGATTTTAAAACATATGCTTCTTTAAAGTCTACAGAACATAAATGATTTAACTGTTTTTACACACGGGTCCTCGCACATAGAACTCTATCTCTCTCTGTCTCTGTCTTTCTCTGTCTCTCTCTGTTTGTCTCTCTGTCTGTCTGTCTCTGTCTCTCTGTCACACATGCACACACACCCACACACACCCACACACACCCACCCACACACACACACACACACACACACACGTCTTATGCAGAATTTATTGGAAACCTTGCAAGCTCTAGAACACAGGTAAAAACACAAATAACCAGCAATTAAGAATTCATTGAAGAGCATACTTAGGGGAATTATGCTGAATCAGGGAAACGAAATGCAAATATATAATCTTTGCATGTCTGGGGCCACCGCACCTGTGCCCTTGCTAAAGCACTCAATCAGCAAGCATGATCCAACCATAAAACATTGAACAGGGGCTATGAAGAAGAGCAGACAAGAAGTAATCCTGGTAAAAACAGATGATTTATAAAAATAGCACACCACATCGACAAGCATTTCAACCCATTTACTGGCCTGCTATCATCTCATCAGAAGGAGTTTTTGCATAACTATATTTAGTACCTAGTTAATGCCATTTAAATTACTTTGTTTATTCACAGTCTTTTCCCTCTCTCATAGTCAAATGACCACACCGGTTCTTTAAAAGAGGAGAAGTAAGGAGATATTTGATAGGGCCTGGCTTTACTAGAACAAACATTCCCAGATGTCAATATGCATTTCCACCAGTTATATGTTTGCAGGCTAAAAACATACTCTAGCAATAAAAAGATAAGTCTCTTCTGTCTGCCCACTTGTAAAATACAGCTGAATGCATTGACAATATCGTGTAGTTAAGAGGAAATTGCACTGTGACAAAGTGGACCATCTTCTCATAAATTAAGCCAAGCAGTCATCTGTCCAGGTAAGGCTAGTTCTATCACATTTGCTTTTGAATTCCTACCTCTCAGTTATTGGTACCTTATAATCATGGAGCCCTAAGAATGGAGAGGATCTTAATGGTTTATTCCCCTGATCTCCTGCAGGATGGCATTTAGCATACAGGTTTCTATCCCATTATGAAAGAGCTTTGTTAGTGATAAATCTCGTGAAGTTCTTTGTAACTTTATCATCACCACAAAAGCTCATGTTAAGTTGTATATTGTGCCAATGGGAGGTAGCTTAGTACAGTCTATAGAGATCTATATAGCTTTAGAGTCAGAAGACCTGTATTCATATCTCACATTTGGGGGACATAGATACTGGATGTGTGACCCTGGGAAAGTCACTTGTGCTCTTAGAGTTCCAGGATAAACTCTGTAAGACGGTAAGTTGCCTATCTGCATTAGTGGAGGGAATTTCTTCACTGGAAGTACCACCACATGAAGACAATAACAGTTTTGGACCAAAATATATGATAGAGGCAGAATAGTGTAGTGGATAGGGCAGGTGGGGCAGGGGGATGTCTCAGAGTCAGGAAGACTAGAGTTAAGAACTTGTCATAACTATATAGTGGGTGCTTCATAAATGCTCATTCACCTCTCCTTCCCTTCCATTCCCCTCTATCACAACTTGACTGTGTGATCCCTGGCAAGTTACTTGCCCTCTCTGTGCCCTAGGTAACTCTTGATTACAATAAGTTCAACCATGAATCTATAAAAAGTCTCCTGATTTGAGAGTTCCCTATACCAATAAAACCATCCTATTGCCTAACCTTATAGGAAGCCAGAAAACATTTATCTACATTTTATAGTGGTAGTTGTCACTACTAACATTACCTAGAATTAAGAGAGTTTACATTAGAATCTAAATGTGAGGAGTGAATCTTTTGCATTTTTCTACTTTGCTGAGGTCATAAAAGCTAGAACAGTTACGACTGAATGATGTTACTCAGATTATGAGTTCTTAACGTTTTAATTTTTTTTCCTGTCACGGTCTCCTTTAGCAGTCTGATGAAGTCTACTGTCCCTTCACAGTAATGTTTTTGAATGTTCAAAAATACATAAAAATTACAAAGGAAAACAATAATACTGAAATATAGTTATCAAAAATATATTTTGTGAAGTTCACTGTACCAGGTTAAGAACGCCTGATTTAAATTTTACTGGGGAAATGATAACGAATACATATCAAACTAAAATAAACTATATTATCTTTTAGAAAGGAAAGCCATAGTTCAACAAGCCAATTTTTCAAGTAGTGTGACTTTAAATGTTATATTTTTCTCAGGAAATTCCTTAAGGTTTTGTGATTTAACTATTTTTTTCTCCCAGAAGTCTTTGATACATTACTATTGGTCTAGATGGTAAGGACAGTCTGGAAAATGGCTCTCTTGTCCAAAATAGAAAGGATAATGAAGTAAGTTAAGGGATAAAATTTTTATTTCATTATTATTTTTAAATGAGAGGACTACAGGAAACATGGCGAACTATACAAATAATTGAGAAAAAAAGCGGCATCAGAGTTCATAGGTGCTTTTAAAGAGTGGCAAAGTAGTTTTCAGATTTACATTTTTTTTTACTCAAAAAGTAACAGACAAAACTATTACTTGTGGTAATTTTTGACCCATAATTCAGAGTTTCATTCTGGGTTAGACAGATGATTTATGTGGCGAGCTCTTAAAAGCTGGCAATTTTTTTTACATTAAATCTATCATTTAAAAGTCTATTATGAAACAGCTTCTATAACATACATGCAATTTACAAGGAAACTTACATGAAAATCTCTGTAGATATACATACTCTTATCTGCTTATTGTGTCATATTATATATATATACATATATATGTATATATATATATAAATGTTTTGCTGGGATAATAGATACATTTTTAGTACTTATAGAGCTACTCAGTCTTAGCAATTTTTATTTTATAGTGTATGTCCCTTTCAATTCTTTAATGAATAAGAATATACTATTCATTAAGCTTATGTAAAGTCAGAAACTAAATTAAAATAATCTAAATATATGTATGTACAAATTTACATGTAAATGTGTATATGCATGTGTATCGGTAAGCACCCCAACATATAAAGGGGGACCTGCTATCACAGATTCTTAGATCTGCACTCATAAAAGGAAAAGCAACTTTTGAGGGGTTAACAATCACTTTAATCAATGCACGTATGCATAATTCCTTTAGCCAAACACATATATCATTCACCTAGTTCAGGGGCATCAACATCCCAAACTTCAAAGAAAATACAAGAAATCAAGTCAATAGGCATGCTTCCAAAATGTCTGACCATTAACATACATACATCTTTACTACAGAGGGAACATCTGGGTTTGCAAAGCCTGTGGCTCCTTAGAGACTTCCAGAGTCCTTGTTTGGCCAAACAAACATTTCCAGTCAGTAAGTCCCCAAATAAAACTGTACCTCAGAGTCTTTATACACTTTTTAGAGCCAGAGGGCATCACATCTCTTGAGAACCAGTGCCTCATGAACAAAAGATTTGGACCTTCTTACAAATCTTCCCAGGCCTAACAATGGGTGGGAAAGATCCTTTTCAGTCACATTCAAATAAAGGCATTCTATTTCTTGATTATATGAAAACAAAAACAGCAAAAGATCCTATTTTATTTGCCATTACATCATATATATACCTTTGTGTGTATATGTGTAAATGTGCATCCACACATGTATATAATCACATGCATGTATATATGCATGAATGTGTGTGCCTATGCAGGTACACATATGTGCACACGCAGTGTATGCATCTACATATGTGTATGCATGTTTGTGAGTGTGTGCATATATGCATGATTGCACACACAAACATGCACACATTATATCTATCTATATGTATAGATAGATAGATAGATAGATAGATAGATAGATAGATAGATAGATACACATGTAAGCATGCTTAATTGTACCTTCTTGGGAGTGGGTGGAGAGCAAGGGGGGAAAAAAGGAGCAAAGCAAAAAGTGTACAGCAGAGAAAAAACAAAACTTACAAGGAAGAAAAGACAGGATAGACAGCTCTGAAAACAAGTATTATTTATTATATAGACTTTCTTGAAATGGAAGTTTATTACTATATATTTTTAATCTTCTTTTAAGTTCTTCTGTGTACAGGGCAATGTTTTTTTTCTTATTTTGTATTTAAGTTTTAATACATAAGTTTACATTTCTTTTTCTTTTCTTATGTATTTAAGTTAAAAATAAATTGGTTTTTTTAAACTAGGTTTACAATGATATAAACAAGGAGAAAGACATAGAAGCAACACAATCAACTGAAGAAACATTTCTTAAACCTGTTCTGTGTGCCAGGCACTGTGCTAAAAGACAAGGAAAGGCAAAAGAGGAGCTCACAATCTAATAGGGGAGCCAATAAGTAAACAACTGCAGACAAAAAATATAACAGGATAAACGGAATACACTGGAGAATGTCTCAGAGGAAAGTCATTAACATTACAGAGGTCTATGACAGACTTTTAGAGGAAGGTGAGATTTTAGCTGAGACTTGAAGGAAGCCCAGAGATGGAGATGAGTAAAGAAGCAGATTCCAGATGTGAGGGATAACCAAGTATAAATGCACTGAGTAGCAAATCACAGTGTCTTGACTGAGGAACATCTAGGAGGCCAATGTCACCGGATTGTCAAAGATGGGGAGATAAGGAAAGTCTAAGAAGGCTAGAAAGGGAGGAAGAACAGGTTGTAAAGATGTTCAAAAGCAAAATAGTTTTCATATTTGATCCTATTTTGTTTGTTTACTGACGCTGTTTATTGACTAGAGGTGCAACTTGGTCAAATCCATGCTTTGGGAAAATCACCTTGATACTAGGGTAGAAGATGGACAAGAATGGGGAGAGAGTTGAAGCAGAGATCAACAGGCTATTGTAACAGTCTAGGTTGAAACTGATGAGGGCTTGTAAGAGTTTCAGTGGGAGTGTCAGAGCACTTATGCCAGTAGTAGGCAATGTGTGGTGCAGAGGGCTAGACTGATCATAGACTTATCCTTTCCAAGCTAAATATTCACATTCATCGAAAGTGCCACTCCCAAGGCAAAATGACTGCCAGAAGAATTAATGCCAACAAGTTAGAGCTCTTCTCTGAGTGTGAACAGTTTGTTGTTAACTTGGAGGAAAAGTTGAGCCAATACATAGTTGGCAACTATGGAGTAGAAAAGGAGTGGGCAGCTTTCAGAGATTTGGTGTACACAAATTGAGTAAAAGCTCTGTCATAGAAGATACTTTTTGAGTCTTTCGTTTTTCTAAGGCCGTTTAAAAGTCCTTACAACCTACAAAGTAACTTGGAAAATATTCAGAACACAGTAGGAACTCAATTAATACCTGTTTAATACACTAGACTTTTCAACCATCAAAACATGATATTATTTTTTAACCACATGCATGTATGTGCTCATCTGGGTCAGAACACTCGCAAACACCTTCACTGGTTTGATGAAAATGATGGGGAAATTCATAAGCTGCTAAATGAAAAATGAGAACTCTACAGGATTTACCAGCAGTATAGTTCATTCATCTCTAAGAAGGCAGCATTTAATTCCATCAAAAGTAAAGTACAAGCAAAGCTTAGAGAGATACAGGATTCCTGGCTCAGTAAGAAGGCAGATGAAATTCAGTTTCATGCTGATAGTAACAATCCAAAGTGTTTTATGATTCCCTGAAAGCTATTTATGGACCAAAAACCTATGGTGCATCACAACTACTCAGTGCTGATGCAGCCACATTGATTAGTGATAAGGACATGATCCTAGAGACATGGGCTGAACACTTCCATAGTGTTCTCAACAGACCATCATCAGTCAGTGCTGAGGCCATTGACCATTGACCTCAGGTTGAAGTTAATCTCTCCTTAGCGGAACTTCCAACTGAAGAAGAGGTTTTGAGGGCCACTAGGCTCCTTTCATGTGGCAAAGCACCTGGTGCTGATTCTATTCCAGCTGAGATTTACAAGGTAGGGGGACCATTGCTCATACAAAAACTGACTGAAATTTTCCAGGTTATATGGCAAGAGGTTATCTCTCAGGAGTTCAAGGATGCCTCCATTGTCCATCTCTCTAAAGGTAGAGGGAATAGATTGTCCTGCGACAGTCATAGAGGGTTCTCTCTTAGTCACTGCTGGCAAGAGTCTTTTTAGAGTCTTCCTTAATAGATCCTTCACCTGTAGGTCATCTACCTGAGAACCAGTGAGACTTCAGAAAGGTCCGAGGAACAGTCGATATGGTGTTTGCTGCCCAACGACTCTAGGAGAAATGCCAAGAGCAGAACAGAAGTCTGTACACAACATTTGTAGATCTGACCAAGGCCTTTGACACTGTTAGTCTTGAGGGCTTATGGAAAATTATGTCAAAATTTGGTTGGCCAGAGAAGTTCATCAGCATTGTATGTTAATTTCATGATGGCATGTTTGCTCAGATTCTGGATAGTGGTCTTGTGTCTTCCAATCACCAATGAAGTGAAACAGGGCTGTGTGCTTGCTTCCACGCTTTTTATCATGATGTTTTCAGCCATGTGGTCAAATACTTTCAATCAGGATGAACACAGCATCAAGGTCAACTACCGTACTGATGGTAAGTTCTTCAATTTGAAAAGGTTACAAGCCAAAACCAAAGTGCAGGGAGTGTTGGTGCATGATTTTTGGTTTGCAGATGATTGTGCACTCAGTGCAGCCTCTGAAGCTGAGATACAACAAAGTATGGATCAATTATCTGCTGTCTGTGCTAATTTTGGTCTAATAATTAACACCAAGAAAACACAGATGCTCCATCAGCCACCACCACACCATCCATGCATGGAAGCGTTGATTACAACAAATGGAGAAGTTTTTAATGCTGTGGATAAGTTCACTTACCTTGGTAGTGTACTTTCCAGGGATGGACACATTGACAGTGATGTTGATAGATACATTGCCAGAGCTAGCTCAGTGTTTGGGAGGCTCTGAAGAAAAGTTTGGGAGAGAAGAGGTATTAGATTGCCAAACTATAGGTCTACAGAGCTGTTGTGCTGACCTCCATTGTTGTATGCCTGTGAAACATGGACAGTCTACCAATGCCATGCCAGGAAACTGAATCACTTCCATTTGAACTGTCTTAGGAAGATTCTGATGATCACCTGGGAGGATAAGGTACCAGAGAGCACAATTCTGATGGACTGGCCATGTTGTTTGAATGCAAAATGTACACTTGCCAAAAAGAGTATTTTATGGAAAACTCACATGGTGCAGGCGATCACATGGTGGTCAGAAGAAGTGATACAAGAACACTCTCTCAATAACTTTCTGTTTGATTGTGCAGCATGGGAGACATTGGCACAGGACTGCTTAGCAAGGCGTGCCCACATCAGAAAAGGTACAGTGCTCCATGAGCAAAGCAGAATTGAAAGAGCAGAAAAAAAACATAGGATGAGCAAATTTGGAGTAACCACCCCAAATGTTCATAGGGATTATCTGTGCTCAACCTGTAGTAGAGCATTCCAAGCTCGTATTGGTCTGATCAGTCACAGTTTGATTAAAAGTTTGATTGAAACTTCACTTTATCATGGTGATATCATTTTAGTTCTCTTTGAGAATGGAAAACAAGCAAACAAAATCAATAAGACTTGCCAACATATTTAACATGGTCAAATAATTAGAGAAAGGGTTTTAGATTGAGAATTCTTTTAATTAATCTTTCAGTCTTAAAAATTAACTTTTTCTGTCATGGATCCCTTTAACAGTCTGGTAAAGTCTGTTTTCCTCTTCTCAGAATAATGTGTTTAAATACACAAAATAAAATACATAAAATTACAAAGGAAACTGAAAATCTTGAAATATAGTTATCAAAATATCAAAATACCTCTTCCTTGATTTTCTTTCATTAAAAAAGAAAGAAATTACAAAGAATATCAGCTGACCTTTGGAAATGGAACTATCCCACCCCTGTGTTGCTGAAGGATTGAATTCTGCTTGCAAACCTTGAAAAGGTGACTTTTTGTAGTTAGTGACACCAATGGGCTTGTTCCCTAGCAAAGGGATATTAGAGCCAACTACGTACTCCTTCGGGGGAGCTAAACTATACTGACTCAGATTCTTTACTATTTATGCAAATAACTTCCCCTTAACAGTTCAGAAAATTTCCTAAAAGGCAAAGCAGAGACAAATTCTTCTTTTTAATAGTACTGTTAGTTTAACTAAGTTGATTAACACATACCAGTACAACGCTTGTAACTTTGTTTGCTTGCTTGAAGATTGCATCATGGGAACTATGAGCCAGCACTGGCAACCACTGCGTTCTTTGAAACGCTTTCACGTAAAGTGTCTGTGGGTTTGTGTTTGTATGCTTTTTTTTTTAATAACAATTCTGCCAGGTAGGTTTGGCGGGAATTATTACCCCTATTTTCAAGATGAGTTGATAGGATCAGAGAGATTAAGTGAATTGTTTTCTCAAGGTCATAAAGTCTAATAAGCTGTAGAGTCTGAACTTGTGACTCCTGGTTCAGTGGGTTTTCCAGTATATTGCAATGCTTTTATGAAGTAAAGTTCTTGAATATTTATACCGAATCCCATTTCTTTTCCCATAGACTTACATTCTAAAATTTGAAATTTGTTCCTCTGAAAATACGTTGACTTCAAGAAATGGTAAGATCATGTTTAAGAATAGTAAAACTTGAATATTCAGCATATAACATCAGGATAAATAGAAAGTAAACATTAAGCTTCAGTTATAAGGGGCACAATAAGATCAAATTGTTTACTTTTTATGTGAAAATATTCTTAGTTCTTTTATGATTGTCATTTTTATTTGTGTATTCTGAAAGAAAGGCTTGGACTGAGCTGAATATAATGGGGTGAGTCTTAAAAAAATAAAATGGTGTAAGGAGAGACAAAAAGGAGCAATTACCTCACACAAATGAGGAAAACAAAGGGAAGAAACAATACAGAAAAAGCTAGTGATGGGGGAGGACAGGTAGTGCAGAAGCCCTACTCTCATAGGGAATGGATTGAAGATGGAAAAACAAACATATATATGTATACATATATACATACACACATATACACTTGTATATATATAAACATACATATACACACATATCATATATACACATATATGCACATATATAATATATACACACATACATATGTGTACATATATATTATATATACATATGTAGAGAGAGAGAAATGGAGAGAGAGAGAGAGAGGGAGAGGGGGAGAGAGAGAGAAGGGTCTAAAAATCTAAATTCAGAAAGAAACAAGAAGGTAAGGGGATAGGTTGTGGGGAGAGGAAAAGGAAGGGGTTCTTGGAGGGATCATTAGGTAAAGCAATAGGAGGGCAAAACTTTGGGTAGAAATAAAGTAGAGGAGGAAGGAAAGATAGAAACAGGGTAAGGAAATGAAGGAAAATACGAAGAAAGGAAATATATAACAAGTAATTATAGTTTAGGGGTGTGGATGGGATGAATTTACCTATAGGGTGGAAACTGATAGCAGATTCAAAAAATTAAATTCAACAATATATTATTTCAGAAACTACTCTAAAAATGAGACACACAAACATTAAAAAAGGGTCAGGAGTAGAATTTATTATGTAAAAAAAGCAGAGGTAGCAATCATGACCTCAGACAAACTGAAAGCTAAAATAGATTTAATCAAAAGAAAAAAATAGGGAAACTACACTGTACGTCAGTCTACTATTCAACATTATTTTAGACCATTTAAAAATAAGGAGACAATATAAAATACATGAAAGTACACCTACCAAAAGAGACGCAGGAATTATATGAACATGAACATAAAATACTTTTTATACAAATAAGGTAAGATCGAAATAACTGAAGTAGTATTTTCTGTTTGTATGTAGGTAAAGTCAATATTAAAATGATAATTTTACCTAACTAATCTATTTATATAATGCCATACAAATTAAATTACTAAAAATTATCTTCCTGAGTTAAAAAACAATAAAGTTTATTTGGAGGAACAAAGGGTCAGAAATTTCAAAGAGACCAGGGGAAGAAAGATGTAAAGGAAACAGATTCAGTAGTATCAGACCTTAAACCATATTATAGGGTGAATGCATTGTTGAGATAATCTCTCAGATAGAATATGATTGCACTGAAATATTACTGTGGTGCAGGAAATAAGCTGTTTGAATTAGAAAAGCATAGAAAGATTTGGATTTATGAAGGAGGATGTTGTGCACATTCAGAGAAACAGATAATAGGTGGAGATAAGCATGGTACAGACTAACATATGAGTATATGTATATGTGTATACGATTATAAATATCTGTGCAAGTGTGTATATGTACATATGTATATGTGTGTAGATATGCATGTGTATGCCGATATATGTATGTGTACATATACACATGTGTGCATATGTATATCTGTGCTTAGCTGTAGCCTTGGGGGTGGGAGGGAAAAAATAAAGTGCATGGTAGAGAACAAAAGAAAATCTTTAAGGAGGCAAAGAAAAGATAGAAAGCTTTGAATACAATGAGTAGTATTTACTATATAAACTTTCTTGAAATTTAAAATTTTGGTTTTCTGCTAAATCTTTTCGAATGCTCTTCTGTGTAATGTTAGTTCTTTACTTTTCTTATTTTGTATTTCAGTTCAAAATAAAAAAGTAAATTATATAATATAAAATACAGAAAACCTTCTAAATTTGGAAATTAAAAGAAAAATCAATGATTTTAGATAAAGCATTGTTAGTAATGTGGAAAAAAGCAGAAAATTACAAAATGAAAAATCAAAGTTATCCTTTTTTTTACATTCTCAAAGCTTAAAAATTTAAAGGAAAAGCAGAAATGAAAATGTAAATGACTGCAAGTGGATTAATAATTTACTCTTTGAAAAATAAATTTCTCTTTTTGATATTGTACATGGGCAACATGAAACTGATTGCTCAGCTCTTACTCTTTTTTTTCTTACTAATTTGTGGTGGCTTTTCAAAATAAAAGTTCTGATATTGGCTGAAAGGCAAAAAAAATAATGAAACAAATAAACAAGCAAATAAATAAATGCACAAAAGACAGTTAAAATGATTCATAATGTAACAGGAAATTAACAATGGAGGAGTACATTTGTCAGAACTCATAGCAAACACATGAAGTAATTGGATAGTGCAGTTACTGAACTACATGGCTGAGGAAATTTGACAATTCTTTATAGTAAGGCATTCATTCATTTTAAATTGCATCCAAATTCTCTAAGCCTCATCTTCTATATATGTTGAGATTTTTTTCCCCATGACATTCTATACCTAATAGACAATATTGTGCAATTAATATATATTTTGTAAGTGCTTCCTATGTTCCAGGACCTTAGTGCTAGGAATACAAAGAAAGGCAAAAGTGAATCCTTTCTCTGAATGCACATTCTAAAGCGGAAGATAACATACAAATGACTATGTGCAAAGAGGCTATAGACAGGATAAATTTTAAATAATCAACAGAAGGAAGACACTAGAAGCATTAAAAGGGATTGGAAAGGCCCCTTGTGGAAAGTGGGAGTTTTGTTTGGATGTGAAAGAAGTCAGGAGGTAAAGATGGGGAGGTAGAGCATTCCAGGCATAGGAGAAAATCGGTGAAATTGCCAGGAGTGGAATGTTTTGTTTAAGGAACATTACTGGACCGATACTGGATTGCAGAGTATGTTGTAGGAGTGAGGGGGAAGAAGTATATGTGTATATGTATAAGACAACTAGAAATAAGTGGGGGTCATGTTATGAAGGGATTTGAATGTCAAACAGACAATAGGGAACCAATTGCATTTGAGTAGAGGGGAAACCTGGTCAGACCCGCACTTTAGGAAGATCGCTGATAGTTTAGGGAGGAAATGGAGGAAACATGGTCATGTTCCCAGGTAGTAGAGACATACTTGTGGAGGGGAGAGCAACCAGCAGGCTACTGCAGTAGTCTGAGTGTCAAGTGATAAAGATTTTACATCAAGATGGTGGTTCTGTCAGAGGAGAGAAGGTAGTAAAAGTGAGAGATGGTATGAATGGAAAATTGATAGACTTTGGCAATAAATTAGATATAGAGCATGTGTAACATAGTTTAAAGATCTGAGGGTGACAACTAGGTTTCTAGAATGAGTACCTGAAAGTATGTTTGTGCTATGAACAGTAATAGAGAAGGTTAAAAGAATGGAGAGTTTTGATGAAAAAATGAGTTCAATTTTGGACATGTTGAGTTTAAGTGACTGTAAGAAACCAAATTCAAGATGTTTAAGAGGCAGTTGGAGAGGTTAGGGCAGGATAGGCATTTTTGAGAATCATCAACATAGAGATGATAATTTAATCCACACAAGCTAATGAGGTCACTAAGGGAAATAGTAGAAGAAGATGATAAGGTTCAGGACAGAGCATCGGGGGATACCCATGATTAGTGGGTATCACCTGGCTGAAGCTTCAGCAAAGGAGACTGAGGAATGGTCAGATTGGCAGGAGGACAACCAGGAGTGAATAAGACAAGAGTGAGAAGGAGAAAAAGTATTAATGAAAATGTCAAAGGTTGTAGAAGAGTCAAGAAGGATGAAGACTACAGACCAACACTGTATATCAAGATATGGTCAAAATGCATACATGATTTTGACATAAAGGGTGACATTATAAGCAAATTAGGAAAACATGAAATAGTTTACCTATCAGATCTATGGAAAAGGGAAAAATTTATGACCAAATGAGAGATAGCATTATGAAATATAAAATAGATAATGTTGTAGAATGTTTTGCAAACTTTTTTTGAAAACAAAACCAATGCAGGCTACATTAGAAGGAAAGAAGAAAGATGGGAAACCATTTTTAAAGCAAATAACTCTGATAAAGGCTTCATTTCTCAAATATATAGAGAACTGAGGCAAATTTATAAGAATATGTCATTCCCCAATTGATAAATGGTCAAAGGACATGAACAGACTGTTTTCAGATGAAAAAACTAAAGCTATCTACAGTCATATGAAAAAATGCTCCAAATCACTATTGATTAGAGAAATGGAAACTAAAACAGTCCTGAGGTACTGCTTCAAATCTATCTGGTTGGCTAATATGGCAGAAAAGGAAAATGAGAAATGTTGGAGAAGATGTGGGAAAGTTGGGACACTAATGTATTGTTGGTAGTATTGTGACCTGATCCAACCATTCTGGAGAGCAGTTTGGAACAATGCCCAAAGGGCAATCGAACTATGCATCCCTTTGATCCAGCAATGCCACTACTAGGTCTGCATCCCGAAGATAACATCAAAAAGGGTAAAGGACCTATGTGTACAAAAATACTTATAACAACATTTTGTGATGTCAAAGAATTGGAAATTGTGGATGCGTCCGTCAATCTGGGCAAGTTTTGGTATATGAATTCAATGAAAAACTATTGTGCTATATGAAATGATAAATAGGTGGATTTCAAGAAAAAAAAAAACCCAGGTGACTTAGATGAACTGATGCTAAGTGAAGTGAGAACATTGCACACAGTAACAATTACAGTGTGTGACGATCAACTATAATCGACTTAGATCTCCTCACCAGTACAGTGATCCAAGACAACTCCAAAAGGCTCATGATGGAAAATGCTATCCATATAGAAAGAAAGAATTGATGGAGTCTGAATATGTATCGAAGCATACTATTTTCACTTTGTTTTTTCATGTTTTTTTTCCCTTTTGTTTTGTTTCCTTTTTCACATGACTAATGTGGAAATATGTTTATGTGATTGAACATTTATAACCTATGTCAGATTTGCGTGCCATCTTGGGGAGGAGGTAAGAAAAGAATGGAGGGGGAAAATAGGAACTCAGAATCATAAAAATGAATGTTGAAAATTGTCTTTACATGTAAATAGAAAACATGAAATATATTTATATTTTTAAAAAGAAGGATGAAGCCTGGGAAAAGGGCATTAGATTTGGCAAATAAGGTAACATTTATAGCTTTGGAGAAAGCAGTTTTGGTTGAACGATGAAGTTGGAAGCTAGATTGTTAAATTATTCAGAAGAAAGTGAAAGGAGGGGGTGGAGTCAAAATGGTGGACTAGAAAGACACACTTACTGCAGGGTTCTCCCCACGGTCCATAAAATACCTGTAGAGAGGGACTCTCAACAAATTTTGGAGCAGCAGAAGTGGAGAACAACAGAATGAAGGAGATTCCCAGCCCATAGTGACCTGAAAAGCCCATGGAAATGTCGGTTGCACCAGATGTGGAGCTGAGTGCAGAGCCCAGCCCAGCCTTGGCTGAGCAGCAAGGCACAACGAGACTCCGAGTGGAAACTTCAGGGGTGGAATCTCCAGTCAAAGTAGCGGGTCCTCAGATCCCTTGGCCTCCAGGTGCCAAAGGTCAGTGAAGGGGGTTTTATCAGGGTGGGGGGAGGGGGGAGGAAGAGAGAAGGGCCTTCCCATAGCTTCGGCAGCAGGCAGCTCCACAGAGCCAGCACAGCAGCCCATATGGAAGCTCCATTTTTGGAGTGTAAAAACCCCTGGGGGCACTGAAGAGCTAAGTCTTACCTCAGCCCTGGGTGGAGGCCCTGGCTGAGCTGGTCTTTGTCTCAAACTGAATGGTAGTCCTGCCCATACAGCTTATCTGAAAATCAGCCCCAAGTGCTAACTTTGTGGAACTGGAGGCCAAGTGGCTGTGGAGAAGTATCAGCTAAGATTCTGGGCACAAAAATCCCTCTCTGAGTCCACACCAGTACATGCTTGATTGTGCCACCTTGGAGGAACTGAGATCTCACAGATTCCCAGAATACTGTACTCTAGACAAAGGACCCAAAAGTCAAGTAACTGGTTAGGAAAATGCCTAAAAAAGGGAAAAAAATAAGACCATAGAAGGTTACTTTCTTGGTGAACAGATATTTCTTCCCATCCTTTCAGAAGAGAAAGAACAATGCTTACCATCAGGGAAAGACATAGAAGTCAAGGCTTTTGTATCCCAAACATCCAAAATAAATATTCAATGGGCTCACGCCATGGAAGAGCTCAAAAAGGATTTCGAAAATCAAGTTAGACAGGTGGAGGAAAAATTGGGAAGAGAAATGAGAGAGATGCAAGGAAAGCATGAAAAGTGGGTCAACACCTTGCTAAAGGAGGCCCAAAAAAAATGCTGAAGAAAATGACACCTTGAAAATTAGGCTAACACAACTGGCAAAAGAGGTTCAAAAAGCCAATGAGGAGAAGAATGCTTTCAAAAGCAGAATTAGCCAAATGGAAAAGGAGGTCCAAAAGCTCACTGAAGAAAATAGTTCTTTAAAAATCAGAATGGAACAGATGGAGGCTAATAACTTTATGAGAAACCAAGAAATCACAAAACAAAACCAAAAGAATGAAAAAATGGAAGAGAATGTGAAATATCTCCTTGAAAAACAACTGATCTGGAAAATAGATCCAGGAGAGACAATTTAAAAATTATGGGACTACCTGAAAGCCATGATCAAAAAAAGAGCCTAGACATCATCTTTCATGAAATTATCAAGGAAAACTGCCCTGACATTCTAGAACCAGAGGGCAAAATAAAAATATTGAAAGAATCCACTGATCACTACCTGAAAGAGATCCAAAAAGAGAAACTCCTAGGAACATTGTGGCCAAATTCCAGAGTTCCCCAGTCAAGGAGAAAATATCGCAAGCAGCTAGAAAGAAACAATTCCAGTATTGTGGAAATACAATCAGGATAACACAAAATCTAGCAGGTTCTACAATAAGGGATTGAAGGGTGTGGAGTATGATATTCCAGAAGTCAAAGGAACTAGGACTAAAACCAAGAATTACCTGTGCAGCAAAACTGAATGTAATTGTTCAGGGGGAAAAAAAAACTGCCTTTCAATGAAATAGAGGACTTTCAAGAATTCTTGGTGAAAAGACCAGAGCTGAAAAGAAAATTTGACCTTCAAACACAAGAATGAAGAGAAGCATGAAAAGGTAAACAGCAAAGAGGTCATAAGGGACTTACTAAAGTTGAACTGTTTACATTCCTTCATGGATAGACAATATTTGTATCTCTTGAAACTTTTTAGTATCTGGGTAATTGGTGGGATCACACACACACACACAGCACAGAGTGAATTGAATAGGATGGGATCATACCTTAAAAATGAAATTAAGAGGTGAGAGAGAAATATATTGGGAGGATAAAGGGAGAAATGGAATGGGGAAAATTATCTCTCATAAAAGAGGCAAGCTAAAGACTTTTCAGTGGAGGGAAAAAGAGAGGAGGTGAGAGAAAAACATGAAGCTTATTCTCATCACATTCGACTAAAGGAAGGAATAAAATGCAGACTCATTTTGGTATGAAAACCTATCTTACAATATAGGAAAGTGGGGGAGAAGGGGATAAGCAGGGTTGGGGAGGATGATGGAAAAGAGGGCAGAGGGAGGAGGGAGCAATTTGAAGTCAACACTCTTAGGGAGAGACAGGATCCAAAGAGAGAACAGAAGTAATGGGGGGGCAGGATAGGATGGAGGGAAATACAGTTAGTCTTACACAACACGACTGTTATCTAAGTCATTTGCAAAACTACACAGATATGGCCTATATTGAATTGCTTGTTTCCCAAAGGTAATGGGTGGGGAGGGGGGATGAAGAGAAGTTGGAAGTCAAAGTTGTAGGAACAACTGTTGAGTATTGTTCTTACTACTAGGAAACAAGAAATACAGGTAATGGGGAATAGAAAGTTATCTGGCCCTACAGGACAAAAGAGAAGATGGGGATAAGGGAAGGGAGGGATGTTAGAAGAGAGGGCAGATCGCTGATAGGGTAATTAGAATGCTCAGTGTTTTGGGGGTGGGGGGAGGGGCGAAAATTTGGAACCCAAAATTTTGTGAAAATGAATGTTAAAAGTTAAATAAATTTTTTAAAAAAAAGAAAGTGAAAGGAAAAGAGGTGGAAGCATCTAGTGTAGATAGCCTTCTCCCAAAGTTTAGTCACAAAAGGGAAGAGAAATAGGAGATAATTGCTACAGAGGATGAACAGATCAGTGAGGGCTTTTGAAAATGGAGGAAACATGGGCATGTTCATAGGTAGTTCCAGTAGACAGGGAGAGATTGATGATAAGTTAAAGAATGAGGATTGTAGAGGAAGTAATCTGTGGGAAAAGATGGGTTGGATGGAATGAAGTCACTTGTACAGGGTGGAGTTATCCTTGGCAAGGAGAAAGGCAACCTCATAATGTGAGACAGGAAGAGATAGAGGCAGAAGGCATGAAAATGACATAAGAAGGAGAGGAAAGAAAAAGAGAGAGCTCTTGTCAAGTAGCCTTATTTCTTCTTCAGTAAAATGTGATATAAGGTTCTCAGATGAGAGGATCAGGACAAGGGGACTCTGGGAAGTCTGAAGCAGTTTGCAAAGATTTGGAAGAGCTCCTATGGTAAGTGTAATAGTGAGTTAATTAGGGAGGCATAAAGGGATTGCCTTGACACAGTGAGGGTCCAGTTGAGGTTATATAACAAATTTGTGGTGGGACAATCCATAAATATATATACATATATATATTTATGTATGTATATAATTTTTATATAGTATATGCTTTATATGTACATAGATACTACATGTATAAAGAGTTTTATAACCATGAAGTGTTGTATAATATCGATTATATTTTTGTATAGATGTACTGAGACAAAATTTTCATGATAAATTAGCAATTATTTTGCAGTGATTGGTACCATTTAAACCTTTCATTTTTACATTTTAAAAGGAAAATAAAGGGGAAATTGGAGAATCCTATCTCATTCTATTTGTTTTATTTTGCTACTTGTATACTCTTGAGATTTACCATAAATTCGTGTACTTGAAGGCCATTATTATGTTGTTTGTATAATGCTGCTTTCACCTTTCCCAGCTAAACTGCCCAAATTCCCTTAAGCTTTTATCACAGGAACCTCTTCTTCATTTCTATTGAGGTTTTTTTTTTTTTTTAGTTATTCTTGGGAATCTTCAAATTATCTGATTTCTACATCGTGAATTCTTCAAAGATGTTACATATCTCTCACAGATGGGATTAAACATTTTTATGGTCCTTCATTTTTTCCAGTAAATATGTTTGTTTGTTATAAAATATATTTCTATAATCAAATTTAATCGTAAAAATGCCTTGACCTATGTACAGGATATACTATAAGAGCCTCCTCTATCTTCTATTTTAAATTATGAGCTTCTTCAGTTTAGGGAATGTGCCCTTTATATTACTGTTATCTATTGAAATGAAGATGTAGCTTATCTGCTACTAATGTGTATAAGATTCAGTAGAGAGAATTGGATTTTTGTATGTATGTTTGTTTTAGGAAAGATCTCTGATTCTGTCATTGTTGGGAACTCTCTCCACTCAAGGAGTCAACTAATTTGTTCAGTATTTAGCTGATACATTTAGAGAGTAGCTGGTATACCGAGAGCCCTATATTGTAACTACCTAGCCTCCCTGCCCTGCCCCCCTCCCAATGTCCTAACTTCTTCGTACATGCCTCACTGCTCACTGGAACAACAGGTATGCCTGTTGTTCATAGTTCTCACAGAAAGGGCAGGCATGTGAACCCAGCTACTGCCTCTACCCAGTCATGCTCCCCAGATCCATTCCCACAGAAAGAGGTGTGTTATTGTAGTCAATCACAATAACATCATCCATCTATCCCAAGACAGGACCATAATACCTAACTATCTATCTTGATCAGACAGGACCACAATAGCTAGCCAATTGAAGTTTAACCACCAAACTATAGATGGGACATCTCTGCCATTACCTAATCCCTTAACAAACTCCTGCCTTTTTAATATCCATCATATTCCTATATTCTATGTAAAGTTCTGTTGTGTAATTGCATTTTTACCCTACAAAAGTCCATCTTGTTTTCTCTGAAGTTGCTGGTATCTCGGAACTTATTCTGCTTCACAAGAGGTGTCAATCTCAATAAGTGCCTATACTTGGATTAGAAGGCAATCTCTGAATTCTTTGAGACCGTTGCACCACAACACATCATGAAACCTTAAGAGTTTTTGGCACCCCTGGGTTTTAACCTCAACATATACATATACATACATATATACGTGTGTGTGTGTGTGTGTATATATATATATATATGTATGTATGTATGTATGTATCATGATTTCTACTTGCTTATTCCTATAAATCCCTGATCCTGGCATTGTTACTGCAGAGGACTGTGATTATCAATGAGAATGCATTTTTGCTTCTTAATGGGAAGATCTTTCCCATCCATTAACAGGCCCATGAGACCTGCTTAAGTCATACGGAATACTGAATCACATGAGTTTAAGCATGTGGAACAGTGAGGGTGGAGCAGGATGAGGTAGAGCTAGAGCATGGTTGAGAGGAAGTAAGTCAGAGAGCAGTCAGAGCTAGGAAGGATGCAGGCAGGCAGACAGCTGGCTAGCAGGAGTGAGAGAGTTTGTGTTTTTATTTAATGGAGCTGGTTTGTAGGAAGCCAAGCCGGGGGAAGGCTTGGGGACTCTGCATTGTTATTGTGTATAGATTTTTGTTACTACGATGGATTTGGCTTTCTGGTATCTGAATAAATGTTTTAGTTCTGTCTTCCATGTGGAGATTCTGTGGTATTTCACAATTTAGAAATGCGCCAGGATATTCATGGCTACCATAGATGCTGTGAATATTGCATTGGTGCTACAAATGGCAATGAGGAGAGTATTGCAAGATATCAGACCTTTATTTGGAGACAGAAAGGCAGAGGAGACAGAGTAAGAAATGGATATCCCAGGATGGGAGGATTTACTTTATTCCTCCCTAAGCAGAGAATGAGCTAAAGGCACAGGGCTCTGTGACAACTGGGAAACAAGGCTACAGAAGGGAGAACCAGAAACCTAGAAAGATGTTTGCAAGGAATACCAATAGAACAGGGGAAAGAACTGGCAGGGGTACGGAGAAGAAGCTAGGCCTTGCTAATAAGCTATCAAATTATGTGAAAAAGCAGAGACAAGCTGCTGGAGGACAAAGTTCAGACGAATAAGGAGTTGGCTGATTTGCAAGAGAAGCCTTCTATACTGAACTCTTTTTTAGAAAAGCAAGATAAAAAGTATCAGGTGAGGGGAAAAAAAGCTGTTGTTGGTTTGGCTCATAGAAGGGGGTGAAAAGTTAACCAAAGGAAAGCGAATACAGCTTTTGCACAAGCTGGGCTTGATTGGGGCCCAAACAAAAAAAGTGAGGAGGTTGAGCTTCCACCAGTATTAATAAGGAAACAGGACAATCAGGTGCCCCCCACAATATTTGGGGAGGTAATTGAGGATTTACTCAGCAAGAGGTCAACTAACATTTTGAGTCAGTTTACTCAAAGGATGGGAGAATCGTTGGTACCTTGGATGGTGAGAATCAGTGAAAAAGATAAATTTACTCCAGAGATAAGAGTGAATAAGCAGTGGATTCAAAGTCAGAATAGATTAACAAGAAAAGAATTGTTTACTGCTCTATTGAGAGAAAGGATACATTTTGAAAGAATAGATGGCATTCTACCTAATGAACTATATAAAATGTGTCAAGGAAAGAAACTTGATTTTAGACTGAACAGGGAAGTTGGAACTGCCGCTACAGGTCCTTCCGAAACCTTACATCCAAGTTCTTCACACCTCAGAGAGAATGGGAGATTGGCCAGTCCTCACCTCGTATCAAAGAAAGTATAGCTCTAACCAGAATGATGACCCCAAAACTGCAAATTAGAAAACAGTAAACAACACTGACTAAGGCTATGATAGTGGGTTCATGAACTCCAGAAGCACAGCTGACCCTATATCTACCCTGCTTTTGGTTTCTTTTTGATTTTTTTGTCTGTTTACCTTGTTTGTCAGATTTGTTTTCTGCAGGCTTAGTACCCGCCACCAGCAGATGTCGGATTGCTTATGCCAGACATCACCCCTGCCCACAGCTGTGATGTGTCACCTCTGGACCTGGCTTCAACCAAGCTCCAGATGCCAGCTGAGGAAATGACCCCTCAAATAGCACTTCTTGGGACAGGGACAGCTCTATGTCAAATCCTTGCAGGAAGTCACTATGGACAAAGAGACCTTCACCCTTTACCCAGAGATTTTGGGTCCCATTCATTTTAGGGGGGAATGATTGTGCTCAAGCCCCATTCTAAGATATTGTCTTATGTGCTTATTTTATGTGATCCCTGTTATATTGTAAAGTTATGTTGATACCAGTTGCCTAAGATGATGTTTTATATGTTTACTTTCTGTTATCCCTGTTAAAATTCTGTTGATACCAGTTGCCCCACTGACCTGACCAATGTAATGAATACAAAAGATCTTGGGGCCACACATAATGGCAATTTAAATGGTAAGACCTTTCCCATTCATTAATGGACTCATGTCACCTGCCTGGGTCCCATGGAAGCCTGAATCACATGAGTCTGAGTCACAAGGAGTCTGTGGTAAAATGAGCTTACTGAATAGAGTACAGTGGAGAGAAAGTGAGCCAGAAAAAAGTCAGAACTAGGAAGGATACAGGCAAGCAGGCAGCTGGCTAGTGTGAGTGAAAGATTGTGATTTGTTCAATGGAGCTGGTTAGTGGGAAGCCTAGCAGGGGGATGGCTTGAGGATGGTATTGTCCTCTGTATGGCGTATAAATTTTTGTTACTATGATGGATTTGGCCTTTTACTGTCTGAATAAATGTTTTGGTTTTGTCTTCCATGTGGAGAGTCTGTTGTATTTCATGATTCATAATTGCACCAGGATATTCATAACCACCACAGACAGTACGAATATCACATTGGTGCTACGAGGATTTAATTTATTATTAATTAATTTATTAATATATTGCTATTAATTTATAAATATACAGAAGTATAACAATATCATACAAGTCTGTAAATGTGTAACTCTGGCTTCTACGAACTTAGATCGCAAAACAAATGACAGCATCGACATACATCCACCTGGACTATATCTATGTGACTGTTAAGAAAATATATTGTTCTGGCAAAGAAAATCACAGTGCATATGGTTGTATATAACAGCATCATAATGACTGAATTGAATTGTTAAATTCATTGAAATGTGTAGTTTAAATGAGCCTGCTTTGTCATAACAAGGGCAGGTTTCAACTCAAAATGTTTGTTTTCAATTGTGTAGTCAGACCAAATGTTGTGCTGAATAAACATTATGACATCCTCCTAGTCATGCCAAGACAGAATAATGTAGTTTGTGACAAGAGGAATCTTTAATTTACCTCAAATTTGTTTATCTTGGGTATCAGATGGAGGGACTTTAAAGATTAGCAATCTCATCACACACAGGAGGACAGCAAGGCTTGAAGAGAATGTGACATGGCTAGCTAATGACATAGGCAGCACTGAAGTCCATGACTTCTCACTCATGGTATAATATATATATATATATATATATATATATATATATATATATATATATATATACATACACACATATTATATATATAATATATATAATGTACCCTTAGGTATACCATTTGGGTATATGGAGAATTCAGTCCTTGACTCTAACTTTCTTAACAATAAGGTTGATTCAGGTGAATCCTTGAGAGTTCCTAAGATCAGTGGTTTACACATTTCAAAATGGAATTGCAGGTGGAGTGTTGACCCTGATTCTGTGATATCCCTTTGTCAATTGAAGGAAATTCATTGCCCATCATCTGACTCTCATCTATGTCATTCATGGCTAAAGAAATGACCTTATCTTAGGGATATGATTACGTTAAATAAAAACACAAAGTCTAAATACATTATAGATAGGACCCTTCCCCCATTTTGTGGGACTGAAGGCTATTGCATTGGAAGGAAAAGAAAGTGTAACAATTTTAATGTAGTCAGAATAGGGACAGGAGTGCTGGGTTGAAAGAGGAAAAAGAAACAGACAGTTGTGCCCATGTGTAATTGTCAGTGATCACCAACATGAATATGAACATATGAAATATGAAAAACAATGAATCCCAAATCTATTCATCTGGAGTGTTTCTTTCCTATATAGTCAGACAATAAAACAGCTATAATCTGTGGAACAATCTGATGCAGGTGTAAGAATTTAGTGACCTGTTTGGAATTTTCGGATCCATGGGTAAATTAAATTATCCCATCAACTTCAAATAATTATCATTAGTTGCAGAGTTCTATGTAGAAAAACTGACAACTAGAAGTGCCAGGGACTTGAAAGCTTTTTAGGCTGAGGTTACATTTCAAAAAGGCTGTGGTATATGGCGTAAAATGATTGGAGAAAAATCTTCCTGCAATGAAAATAGGTAAGGAGGACAAGACTGTAAAGAAGCTGTTATTGTCAATTCTCATTTGATTTACAAAGAATGGAAATATGTTCTGAAGGGAAGAACTGATCAGAGTGCATTGACAATAATCAGAGGCATATCAATCAGCAGGGAAATCATTATGATGAACAAGGAGAATTCAATGTTATTATTAATTGAATACCAGTAGTGTACTTGGGCTTGTAGAAAGCAGGTTTCAGGTTAGAAATGGAGTTTTCAAAAAGGTAACAATTTTGAAAAATTTTATTCAAATTATTTTTTAAAAATATGTTCTAAAAGTGCATATTAAATAGATGTCTGCCTGGAGCAGTCATTTGTCCCAGCGGTCATTTTTAACTGCTTCTATGAATTTCTGCTTAGTTTATGCTCACACTCTGAGATTAGAGATGTAGAAAATATTTATCCTAATTAGTGGATATTATTTTATCAGTACCTAAAAAGCAAATCTGAAGGTATATACTTGGGTCATTTTTCATTCTATGCTTTTAGAAACTCCTATTTACTGGATTTTCAATGCCTCCAATGATGTCCTGATATCCTAGCCATTAGTTATACTCTTTTAAATAAACTTGAAACTGCAGAACCAATTGAATCCATTCGGGTATATTGGTAAGTTAATTAAGAGTAGATTAAAACTTTGATTTTTATATAGATTTTGGAAAGATACTGTGAAATTTACGTAGTATGAAATTCTTGGCACATTTTCCTATCAAAACCAACTTTCAGGCAAACTAGTGCTACTAAAATATTCACTTTGCTTTATTTCTTCATTATATTGAAGGGAGTTATATCTTTTTCTTTTTCTGAGATTCTTAAGGTATTTTCTACCACTTGCAGACAAACTTTGCTGATTAAAGGAATGACTAAAAGGAGAGCAGAAATTGATTTCTGTAGGCATTTCTGTCTTACAGCTCTCATTGTCATAAAAACTATACCCATGAAAACCACTTTATGAATGCCTATAAAGACTCTAGATTTTTCAATTCTGGTAACATTACTGGAGATCATGTTTATAACTGTGCTATGCTGTCAGATATATATCCTTGGGGCAAAACACAATGCTGGGAAGTAAATACACCATACTGTTTTTGTGTAGATCTGAGATTCTGGTTGTTTTCATTTGGACTCTTGTCCACTGACAGCATATTAGAACACTAGGCTGAGATCATGCAGCAACAACAACAAAAAAATCATGGTGAAAGAGTAAGAGAAGAAAAAGTAAAACATGCCCATCAGTTGAATTAGTTGCAACACATTTCATATGGTTTTGAAGTTTGCTCCTATGGTTTCTAAAGCTACATATTTGTAGAGCCTTTATCATTAAATATCTTAGAGATTTATTTCCCCATATGCATTCTGGGCATGATTGGTGAAATTCTGGAGATAGAGACTGAAATGAAAAAGAAAAAAATCCTCAGATTTTTCCACATAAAGGCCATATTTCAAAGCTCTTGTCTGTTATACATTACCTACTTTTAAGCAATCAACTGAAAAAAGGAGATTGACGTAGAAAAAGAATTAGCCAATGCCCTATATTGAATACCGTACTATGGGTAAGTGGCAAGAAATAAGCCTTGGCGGGAAGAGTCAAATTCACTAGTAATAACTGGGCCCTATTTTTCTCCTTTGTAAAATAAGGAATACATGATCTCCAAAGTCTCTTCTATTTCTAAATTCTATTAACTGGGTTCAAGTTCTGGTTCCACTGCTTACTATCCCCTCCAGCTATTATGCTGGACAGTATTTCTTCTTTTCACAACTAAACTCCTAGAAAAAGCTGTCTACACCTGTCGCCTTTATTTCCACTCAACCCTTTGCAATCTGGCTTCTAGCCTCTTAATTCAATTGAAACTACTCTCTCCCTGTGATTACCAATGATCTATTGAAAGCCTTTTCTCAGTTTTCATTGTTCTCATCCTCTCTGCATCATGTGACCCTATTGATTACATTCTCTTCTCTTTGAGTCTCATTACATGGCTTTCTCTCAGATCTCTTTTTATTACTTTCTTCTTTGTCTCCTTTATGTGTGTATAATCTACACTAACCCACCAGCTGTGAGTTAAGCCCACATCTCTATCCTGGGCCTTCTTATATTCTTTGCATATTCTCTCCCTCTGTGACCTCATTGATTAGATTATTCCCCAGTTCTCTCTTTAACCCTAATGTCTCTTCTGAGATTCCCTCTTGCATGTCCCTTTACCTATTAGATATTTAAAATGACATGTCTTTTCAAATTCAAACTATCTGGCTGAACTCATTAGCTTTCCCTCCAAACCCATTCCTCTTCCTAACTCCTTTCTTTCTGTTTAAAAAACTACCACCCTTAGGAATTGAGCCAAGAGGGTGGAGTAACAGCATGGACTTTCTAGAGCATTCTGCCAAGCCCAACCAAATAACTATAAAAACTGGTTCTAAACAAATTCTGGAGCTGCAGGACCCACAGAATGACAGAGTGAAGCAAATGTCTAGCCCAAGACAATCTGGAAGGGTAATGTCTAGCATGCCATGCTGGGAGCAGAGCGCAGTCTAGTGTGGGCCACAAGTGCACAGAGGGGACCTGAGCAGGCCTTGGAGAGACCAGAATTTCTCACACCTATGGTGGTTTCCAGACATCATGATCCCAACACTCTGAGGACAAATTGGAAGGTCACTGGGAAAAGTCTATGGGATCAGTGCAGGAGAGTGGAGTGGTCTGGCCTCAGCCTCAGGGTGGCATCATGAGTAAGGAGTGGAGGAACCCACAGCATCCATAGCAGCAGCAGGGGCAGCTGTAGCCACTGTTCTGGGAGTACTAGGCCCACAGATTGTGGGAGGATCAAGCAGCTGACAGTACACCTCTCATCCCCACTGGAAGCAGAGCACTGCTTTGACAAAAAGCTCAAAAGTCAAGTAAATGGCTGGGGAAATGAGCAAAAACTGGAAAAAGAATCATTCTATAAAATCTTACTTTGGTGACAAGGGAGAACAAAGTATGCAAGCAGAAGAAAACAAAGTGAAAACTCCTCCTTCCAAAACCTCCAAGAAAAATACAAACTGGTCTCAGGTCATAGAAGAATTCAAAAAGAATTTTGAAAATGAAGTAAGAGAAATAGAGCAAAAATTGGGAAGAGAAATGAGAGTGATGCAAGGAAATCATGAAAAACGAGTCAACTGCTTGCTAAAGGAGGCCCAAAAATATGCTGAAGAAAATAACGCTTTAAAAATAGACTAACCCAAATGGCAAAAGAGATGCAAAAAGCCAACGAGGAGAAGAATGCCCTAAAAAGCAGAATTAGCCAGATAGAAAAGGAGATACAAAAGCTCACTGAAGAAAATAATTCCTTAGAGATTAGAATGGAGAAGATGGAAGCTAATGGCTTTATGAAAAATCAAGAAATTATAAAAACAAAACCAAAGGAATGAAAAAATAGCAACATGAAATATCTCATTGGAAAAACGACTGATCTGGAAAATAGATCCAGGAGAGAAAATTTAAAAATTATGGGACTATCTGAAAGCCATAATCAAAAAAAGATCCTAGACATCATCTTTCAAGTAATTATTAAGGAAAACTGCCCTGATATTGTAGAACCAGAGGATAAAATAGACATTGAAAGAATCCACCAATCACCTCCTTGAAGAGATCCCAAAAGGAAAACTCCTGGGAATATTGTAGTCAAATTTCAGAGCTCCCAGATCAAGGAGAAAATATTGCAAGCAGCCAGAAAGAAACAATTTGAGTATTGTGGAAATACAATTAAGATAACACAAGGTCTAGCAGCTTCACAATTAAGATTGAAGGGCTTGGGATATGATATTCCAGAGATCAAAGGAGCTAGGATTAAAACCAAGAATCAGCTACTCAGCAAAACTGAGTATAATACTTCAGGGGAAAAAAATGACCATTTAATGAAATAGAGGACTTTCAAGCATTCTTGATGAACAGACCTGAACTGAATAGGAAATCTGACTTTCAAACACAAGAATCAAGAGAATCATGAAAAGTGAAACAGAAAAGAGAAAGCATAAGGGACTTACTAAAGTTGAACTGTTTACATTCCTACATGAAAAGATAATATTTGTAACTCTTGAGACTTTTCTCAGTATCTGGATAGCTGGAGGAATTACATACATATAGAGGGTACAGGATAAGTTGAATAGAAGGGGATGATATTCAAAAAAATAAAATTAAGGGGTGAGAGAGAAATATATTCAGAGGAGAAAGGGAGAAATGAAATGGGGCAAATTATCTCTCTTAAAAGAGTCAAGAAAAAGCTTTTTTAATGGAGGGGGAAAAGATGGAGGTGAGAGGGAAAAATTGAAGCTTACTCTCATTGCATTTGACTTAAGGAGAAAATAACATGCAAACTCAATTTGGTATGAAAATCTATCTCACACTACAGGAAAGTAGGGGAGAAGGGGATAAGTGGTGTATGGGGGGAATGATAGAAGGGAGGGCAAAAGGGAGGAGGTAATAATTAGAAGTAAACACTTTGGGGGAGGGACAAGATCAAAAGAGAGATTAGAATAAATGGGGGGAAGGATAGGATGGAGGGAAATGTAATTAATTCTCACAATATTACTGTTATGGAAGTATTTTGCATAACTACATATTGAATTGCTTGCCTTCTCAGTGGGGATGGGAAGGGAGGGAGGAAGGGAGAGAAGTTGGAATGCAAAGTTTTAAAAACAAATGTTAAAAATTGTTTTTACATGCAACTGGGAAATAAGATATACAGGTAATGAGCTATAGAAATCTATTTTACCCTACAAGAAAATAGAGGAGATGGGGATAAGGGAAGGGTAGGGTATGACAGAAGGGAAGGAAGATTGGGGGAGGGGGTAATCAGAATGCATGGTGTTGAGGTGGGAGGAGGGGAGAGATGAGTAGAAAATTTAGAATTCAAATCTTGTGGAAATGAATGTTGAAAACTAAAAGTAGATAAATTAATTAAAAAAAAAAAAACCTACCACCCTTCCAGTAACCTGGGTTTACCACCTTCATTTTATCCTTGATTTCTCACTCTACCTCAATTCACATACCTAAATAACTGCCAAATCTTCTGATTTCTACCTTTCACTTCTGTCATGTCTAAGTGAAGTCAAGTCAACAATCATCTTTCAAGAGCTTTTTATGAGCCAGGATCTGTGCTGAGCTCAGGAAATACAAGTACAAATAGTCCCTGCCACCAAGGAGCTTACAGTCCAATGGGGACACTGAGGACCAAAGAAAAGGTGGGGAGGAATTGAAGATTGGAACAGGAGATAAAGATACTCAGTGGCATTGTAGAGAAAGTGAGTTAATCTACAGAGGAATGAATAAATGGCTGGTTTGGCATGATCCTTAGAAAGGGGGTTCTAGGAGGAGCCAGCCAATCAGGGGAAGAGGGTCCACATATACAGAGGAAATGTACAAAATCCAGTGGTAGATTGGACTGTTAAAGTGACGATATTTCTGGGGACATTGTAGGACAGTTCAGTAACGTCTCCTTCTCTCTCCTTTATGCCCTCATCACCTGTCACCTTCTTGTAGTAGCTTCCCAATGGTGCTCCTTGTTTCAGTCTCCTCACTTGAATTCATCCTACACCACAATGACAGTGATTTTCCTCAACTGCAAGTCTTACCATATCAATACCTTATTCGAATGTCCCCCTCCCGCTATCTCAAAGATCAAATACACACTCCTCTGCCTGATTTTTAAAGACTGCTCCAAACCATCTTTGTAAGCTTGTTATACATTACTGCCATTTCCACACCCTACAGTCAAGCCCAATTTCCTTTCTTGCTATTATCTCTATATAGTTCTTCATTTTCCATATCTTTATCTATGCACTGACTTCATCCCATTCCTGGAATGCAGTTCTTCCTCACCTAGTCCCTCCTCCCTCTTAAAATCCCTCTTTTCCTTTAAAACTATTTAAGTAGCATCTTCTATATGAATGCTTGCATGAATTAAAAGACATTTTTAGAAGCCTACTATGTACCAGGAATTTTGTTACACATTGGTGATGAAAAAGCAAAAGGGAGACAGTCTTTCCTCTCATAATTTAAATTCTATTACAGGTAAATAATATCTATAAGGTAATAGAAGCCAGGGAAAGGAATTTTGGTTTGGAGAATCATACGACTCTCCAGAAACTTGCTATCCCCTTTCCAAAAGTAATTACAATATTGATTTTATTACTGTTCCTGGGGCAAAAGGAGGAAAGCTGATTGCTGGTGGGGCAGGATATGAAGGAATATGAAGTATGGTATGGAATTAGTTAGATATAGTCCTCGAGGGGAATTTGTACTCACAGACCAAATAAGCTCAGCCTGAGTGAAGGTCTATGCTGATTGGATTAATTCACACCAGGAATGGTTTCATGGTCTCTGATCCAGATAGAGCTGCTTCGTATGTGGAGTCAGCAGCAAGGAAGGGCAGATGGTAGGATGTCCTAAGATGTCTGCTATGTCTGAATGAGAGTCATGGTATGTGTGGGATCAGCTAGATATCAATTAGCTGCTGTCCTTCCTGATCCACTTTCCCACTCTCACTCCTTAACCTCTGCTAGTGATCTGCCCCAACCAACTAAACGACTTAATTTATTTTGCATTTATTCACTATATATTTGTGTGTATGTTGTCCATCCCCCCCACCAAGTGCAGGTTAGTTTCTTGACAATAGGGATGTTTCATTTTTGTCTTTCCCCAAACCTTAGCACAGTGCCTGGCATATAACAGGCACTTGTTGAATGATTACTAGTAGGGTGATCTTAGACAAGTCAAAACTTCAACTGTATGAGCCTCAATTTCCTCATATGAAAAATGGAGAAGTTATTTTGGATCAATAATAACTTACCTATACTAAAAGCACCAGGTTAGGTGCTGGAGATACAATGACCAAAATAACATAATTCCTGCCCTCAAAGAGCTTATATTCTACTGGAAGAATATACCATGTAGAGAAGTAGATAGAAAGTATATACAATGTAATGCAAAGTAATTTCAAGGAAAGAGAGGCTTACTTAGATCAGGAATAGCACTACATAGGAGGGGGTCCTGGAATTGTGTTTTAGAGGAAAGTATGCATTTTATGGGTCAGAAGTTGACAAAGAAATGAATAATGATCTACCTATTTCAAAGGGCTATTGTTAGGGAAGCACTTTGTAAAACTTCAAGCTATATATTAATGTACTGTCTTTATCAACTACACATTTAGGATGTTTTCAAAATAAATATATATGAACAAAGTCATTGTGTTATTGACCAAGCTTTTTTTTTTAATTTTGAGAGGAAGGGGACTTCTTGAGTTGATTTCAATGAGCATTAGAAAAATGGTAACCCCTGATGGCAAGACTCTCTTCTTTGAGCTTTGATACCATTTTAAAATAATGTCTCTTTTGGTTCTATGACTATCATTGGTTTGATTAGAACTCATTTATCACTATGACTATACTGAAATATTTCAAGTAGTTGAATCAGATTTTCATGCTTTAGCAAACATTCTACGTCTCTGGACACCTAATCACCTGACTCATAAATTTGGGTGACAGCCTCCACATTCTATAAAGGATATTACTCTGCATGTTTTCTATTAAATCTAAATATATTTATTTTTGGAAGTTTGGATTTTTATGTTCTGATCTGATACTCTCAATCATAAATCATCCATAAGATAAACTTTCTTACATTTTTTTTTAACTTAAGGGAAAGGGTCATCTTCTGGACAAATCTTTTGGCACCTGTGAAAAGACTGATAAATACTAAGTCCTTGGTCTTATAGAATGAAAGAATTTCAAGTTTTGAAGAGGCCCCATTGACATTTTAGTTTCTAGTTAATTTCACACTTGAAAAAAATAACCTTTTTTTTCTTGAAGAGACCTGACAAATAGTCATCCTTGCTTAGCTTAAAGACCTAAAATGAGATGCAGTCTACTGCTCCCTGAAGAAGCTCCCCATATTTTTGGACATCTCTAATCATTAGGGTGGTTTGGGCGTTTATTCTTATTCCAATTCTAAACTTGCCTTTTTGACACTTTTATCCAGTGCTTTTAGTTTTTCCCTTGTGACCTAGCAGAACAAGTCATTATAATCTCTCTTCCACAGGGTGTCCCTTCAAATATATGAAGGCAAGTATCATAGGTCCCTAAAAATTCTTTTCTCTAGGTTAAACATTGCTAATTCCTTCAACTCAACTTTCTATGTTATGAACTGAAGTGTCTTGGCAATCCTGTTAGTTCTTTTCTGAATAAGCTCTGTATTATCAATCAATGCCCTTGACAAAATGTGATTCACTGAAATGAGTGTAACACTCCAGTGACTTCGAGCATTTTCTAAATAGAAAATATATATGTTTTCAAGTCATGGATGCTCTCAGTGAAGGTAAGTGTTTTAAATTTATTTTACAGGAATGGTAAATTTTAAAATGCTTTGCAATGCTGACCAGTTCATATGTTACATTTTCATTTCATTAAAATGGCAACCACAAAATGAAAGAAGAGGAAAGGAATGTTTCTATCTAACATTGTATATTAAATTCTTAGTAAGTAGAATTTTGAAGTTAATTACTAGAGACAGATCATGTGGGAAGACTATTATAAATCATTCTAGTATTAAAACCAAAAGAAAATTGGACAGTAGTTTAGGAATCCTTGTTATCCAGGGATCTAGTTTGTTTTTCTGATTTTAGAAATATATCATTCATTTCCAAATAACTTCAGTGGAATGTAGTAGGATAGAAATAGCATTCCATAATTTGGAGAGGGGTCTTAGCTGAAATATCTGTGTATGTATGTACACATACTTGTGTATATACATATATATACATATGTGTATACATAAACATTACACACATATACACATCAAATTTCCCAAGATCTTGGAATTCTCCAAAAACAATACCAATTTTTTAAAAATCCAATGAAAAATTCCTTCCTCTTTGCTATAAACAAATCAACTAGCAAAGAAAAACTCTTAAGATTACTTATTATTCCTTGGTCAGGAGTAATAAATTGATAATTTTTTTTATGGCACTTCAGGTATTCTTGATATAGACATGAATTTACCCATGCTCTTCATTGTTTGTTCTCCCACTCTGCAAAGTTCTTTCCTTCTTCATGACCCTTCTCTACTTCCAAATCTACCTCAAAATTCACACATCTCATTAAACTTGTCTCAATTCTAGCATATGAGAACACTATTTATTCTTCCTTTTTCTTCCCAACAAACTAAATGAATAGGCAGTATAAATATTAACTCCATTTTAGAGATGAGGAAACTGAGATTCAGAGCATGTAAATGACTTACCTATGTGACACAGCTAGTAAATCTCTAGGGTGGAATTCAAATCCAGGTCTCATTTTATTGAAAGTTCATTGCTCTTTCCACTCTTTCCACAATGCACATCATGGTTCACAGTATTTAAATGGATTTGTTGTCCATCAATTTCCTTCCTTCTAACTCTGCAGACTGTACTTCATCTCATGCCTGTACATTCTGTGCAATCTTCATTCATGTTCCTCCAAAAGTTCACCAATGAGAGCCAACATGATGGAGGTTTGCCTCACTTTCTCCTAACACTGTTGTGAAACCCTCTGGTTATCCAGCAGGACAAGGAAAGAAAGATGAGTGTCCCTCACTCTTGCTCTGTATTTCATGTAAAGAGGTGTTTTGGTGAAGAATAAAAGTACAGATTATCCCTCAGAATTATGTTTTTGTAGATAGAACACTTAAGGGATATAAACTTTTAGGAAAAGGAAGCCCATGAAGTGAGCTCAACATAATAAAAGTTATCTAGTATTTAATTTATGCAATATTCACATTAATATCACCTAATTAATAAAGGCTATAATGTTAATTTTAAAAAAGAGAAATCTTCAGCAGTGGATTAATTTTTCTGATTAAAATGTAATTACAGTCTTACAGACCATCTCAACTTGGCTCAATTACTAATGGAAATACATTAACACTGGATAGTATAATTCTTGTGTCAAATTACAAGATATTCCTGTGATTATTTGTAATGCTCTAAAGTAATCCACAAGATGACACAGGTTATTCAAACATAATTCATAAGCACAGGAAATAGAAAGCATCATCACAACGGGTTAGAAGAATATAAAAAGGAATATATATGACTCTGGTCATTAAAGCATGCTAAATGTTAACTGGAGGAGGGATGGGAAGACTGTAAGTCTTATTGATAGTGTGATTTTGGGATTATTACTTATACCTCTTAAACTTCATATAAGTCACAGACTAGAAAAAATTACAATATATACAGATGCAAAATTCAATTCAACAATTATTTATCACATAAAGAGTCCATATACTTGGTGCTAGAGATACAAAGATAAATAAAGCATGGTCCTTTTCCTCATGGACCATATAATCTAGTGGGAGGAGATATAACAAAAAATAAAATATCTTTAAAACAGAATAGAATGAGATAAAGTACAATGAAAAAGTCCTATGCCAATTCCAAGGAAAGAAAAATTATTTCTGAATGTGTTCTCATGGAAAGATTTTATGGAGAAGATAGCTTTTCAGATGGGCCTTGAAATATGAGAAAGTTTTACAAATATGGGCAAACAAGAATATTCCAGAAGGTGGAAATAATGTTAAAAAAGTATAGTGGAAGAATAATATGTAACATGCATAAGAAACAGCAATTTTTCTGGGACACAGAGGCCATAGTCTGGGAAACCATGTTAAGACTAGAAAGCCAGGGTAACACTAGATTAAATGTTATATTTTCAAAGATAAATGTTATCTACATGAAGATAGAATCCTACTTATTCCAGTTGAGAGTCGTTATCTTTAAACAATAAATATATTCTTTCTCATATTAGAACTGTTGCTAAAGCATGAAGAAGACTCATTTTAAACAAATATCTTTCTGCAAAATAGCACTTTTTTCATAATTCTGTCAGGTTATTTTTTTAAAAATTACATGAGACGCCAGCCATGTATCTATAATATAATGCATAGATATCTACAAAGATGTAGAAATGGAAGAACAATGTCTTTGCTTTTACTTTTTGAAGCAGAAGAAAAATGACTGCTCAAAGGTTTTCTTTTGCATACACAGAACTACAAATGTTACTCTCATTTGATACATCTCTCTGTCTCTGTCTCTGTTTCTCTCCCTATTTTCTCTCTGTTACACACAAACACCTAGAAATATGCATATTCACTCTTATAACCCAGCTGGTTGTGTGTAAAGAAAATTAGATGAAATAAACATTACTAACAAGGGGATTATGAAACCACAAAACAAAATTATATTACAAATTCTGGCATTGAATTTAGTAGATGACAAGAGTTGATTCAGCAAAACATTGGTCTCCAGACTATTTCTGTATTGAAAGTAGATGAAAGAGATAAATATGCTTTGCAAATTTATTTTCCCCCCCTTTCCAGGAGGATTATACAAGTTAAACATTTAAACAAATCTCTTATTAACATTTTAAAGGAATCAAGGGCATCTTCAGAAATTTAGTAATGTGGAATGAATTCTGTAAAACATCTCATAGTTCTATTGCTGGGTTTATGGTACTAATAGAAGCCTACATAAAATATAAACAAATTACAACTTTTGCTTTTCAGAATCATGTATCAAACATCTCTCTCTCTCTCTCTCTCTCTCTCTCTCTCTCTCTCTCTCTCTCTCTCTCTCATATTTACCGATTCACTTTTTACCATGTCCCCTGCTGAAGACTTGGTGGCATTGCTCCCTGCAATGTATCTGATGAAATGCAAACATAATGTGGCTGTTTTTTTCTAGAAGTATATTCTGACATCAGGAAGAAAATCCAGGGTAACAATACAAAATCAGTCTTACTCAAAACTAATAAAATGTTTCTGCTCTGCTGCCATCCATTTAATAACCCAAGCTGACCTGTTGTGTTTTTCATCGTTCCTCAAATTACCTACTGGTTGATGAAATGGCATTACACCTGTCCCTTCACAAAATAAGCACAGAGGCGAGAAGATCTAAAATGTTAGTGACTGAAAACACTCACTCATCGCACCAGAAGAAGAGGGTACTTTATGGACACAGAAGAAAAGGGAATAGCTGGCAGAGTGATCTCCTAAAGAAAGCAGTCAGAATCACATGGCAAGTTGACGCTTTTAAGTAGCTTCATGTCACACTTAAGAAAGCAGCGACCCTTCCTGAGCTGGTCATTTCGGACTTCACAGCTGTGTACTTGGCCTCTGTGTGGCTTTTTCCTGAGCTCTGGAGAAACCAGGACAACCTGAAGATTAAAACGAGGTCAGACATGTCCCCCTCTCTCCACTCAGCCACCTCACAAAAGGACTATTACAACGGCCTTCTGGTGGATGCCTCATCTATCTCCATTCAAACCTGGCTTCCACTAAGCTGCTAAAGAAATTTTTCAAAAGCACAATTTTATCTTGTTGTCCTTTTTAGTAAACTCCAGTGACTTCCAATCAAATGTCATATCTGTTTTGGCATTCAAAGCCCTTCTCTCCTGGGCCCCCTCCTCCATCTCCACTTTTCTCCTTTGGTTCCCTCCACAAACACCACCACTCAGAAGCACTGGCCTTCTTGCTTGCTGTTTGTTCATGCCCTCCCTCTCCCAACGCTTCATTTGCACAGGCTGTCCCTCAAGACCAGGATTCCTTTCTTCCTCACTCCTGCCTATGGGTTGATGTGACTCCCTTTAAGAGGCGGTGCAAGTTCCACACGCTGCAGAAGGCCTTTCCCGGTGTGTCTACTCCTCTCTCCATTTCCTTTCCCAATGATGGTGCTTTCTTCTGATATGCCCTTCCCCCTGCCTTTTTTTTGTATCCCTGGACTTGGCAAAGTTCCTGGCAAATAGAAAGCGCTGAATAAATGCTAACTGGGCCAGGCCCGGAACACAGCTACTTTGTCCAAAACTCTCAGTGGCCTAATAGGGGAACTTATCACTACTTTTCTCCCTTTCTCCTTTGGTGGTCTCCTAGTATGTAAATCTTCTCAGAGTATAAAGAAAAGACAGCCCCAAATCTAGTCCTTTTAGCTATGCAAAAATATATTTAAAGCACAATTTTTAATTTTGAAATAAAAGATGTTAAACTTGGGGTTTCTTACTGTGAAATGTTTGATTACTTGATCTCAGCTGTAGAAATGTATATTTTTTTTCCCACTTTGTTTTGTTTAATGTCCAGCTGAGCTAATGGCATGTTATAGACTAAAATAACTCTAATGAAAACATAAAATAATCAGGGAGAAAAAAACCTTCAAATGTCTTACATCCACTATAAGATTTAAAATAAATGGCATTGTTAAACCATCAAAGTGACTTCAATTTCATTAGTCATTATTCCTATGAGTAGTTTGAACGAACCCATCATTAACACCTAGGAAATCACCGGACAAAGACTTAGACAAGCCCACAAGCTGAATTCCTTTGTGCACTTGGCATGCTGGAGGGCACTAATTAATTGCTAAGGAGAAAAAACATCCTGCCTTTTTTAATGGATTCTCTCCAGCCAAGTGAACTTTTGTAACAGATAAGAAATAGATGCAGTAAAATACTTCATCTGTAACCAGTTTTCTTCTTCTTTTTCCTGGGCTAGCACTCTTCTAACTACTGATATTATCAGGGTTCTGTGTTGTTTCCTTCTTAATGTGCATGTCTTAGATATGCATGGGAGATATGTATGTGTGTGTGTGTGTGTGTATACACATACATATGTTCAAAGAGTAAAAATAAAACAAAAATAGTTTTCTCTTTCTTAAGAGGGGAAGGGGAAGACTACCTCAGCTGACTAATACTAAACTCTCCACAGCTCCCAAAGATTTCTTGATTGCTTCATCTGATGACCTTTTCTTGGTCATCCTCCTTGACTTCCCTGCATTATTGATACAAGTCCTGGATTCTTTCTTCTCCCTCAGGTTTAGTAACATCACTCCCTCTTGATTCTCCTTTCTGATCTCTCTCCTCCCTCTCCTTTGCTGGATTATCAACCATGTACAATTACCCACAGCTGTGGGTGTTCTCCAAGGTTTCGTCCTGGCCAATCTTTTCTTCTTTCTCTCCAGCAGTTCTTAACCATTCTTGTATGACATTGATTTCTTTAGAAAGTCTAGTACAACCTATAGACTTCTTAGAATATTTTTAAATGTACAAAATGAAGTGCAGAAAACTATTATACTGTAATGTGGTGATTGAAATACCAAAAAATAAAAATAAGTTTAAAGACTTCAGGTCCTAATTAATTAATTCGTTTGTTTATGGTTTTCAACAGATAATTTCACAAGATTTTGAGTTCCCAATTTTCTTCACATCTTTCCCCCTCCCCCCAACCCAAGACAACATGTAAAAACAGTTTTTAAATTCATTTTTAAAACTTTGAGTGCCAAGTACTCTCCCTTCCTCCCTCCCCACCCATCTCCACTGAGAAGGCAAGTAATTCAATGTAAGTTACACATGTGTAGTTATGCAAAACACTTCCATAATAGAAATATTGTGAAAATTAACTATATTTCCCTCCATCCTATCCTGCCCCCCATTTTGACCCTATCAAAAGTCTTTACTTCTAATTACCTTCTCCTCCCATTTGCCTTCCCTTCTAACATTCCTCAAACCCCAACTTATTCACTTTTCCCCTACTTTCTTGTAGTGTAAGATAGATTTTGAGTGTGCATGCTATTCCCTCCTTAAGTCAAATGTGATGAGAATAAGGCTCCCACTTTCCTTCTCACCTCCTCCTCCCTCTTCCCCTCCATTGAAAAAGTTTTTACTTGCCTCTTTTATGTGAGATAATTTGCCCCATCCCATTTCTCCCTTTCTCCTCCCAATATATTCCCCTCTCACACCTTAATTTTATTTTTTTAGATATCATCCCTTTTTATTCAACTCACTTTGTACCCTCTGTCTATAAGTACATAATCCCTCCAACTACCCAAATACTGAGAAAAGTCTCAAGAGTTACAAATATTACCTTTCCATGGAGGAAAGCAAAGAGTTCAGCTTTAGTAAGTCCCTTATGATTTTTCTTTCATGTTTACCTTTTCATGCTTCTCTTGATGTGTTTGAAAGTCAAATTTTCTATTCAGCTCTGGTCTGCTCATCAAGAATGCTTGGCTTGAAAATCCTCTATTTCTTTGAGTGACCATTTCTCCCTGCTGAAGTATTATATTCAGTTTTGCTGGGTTGGTGATTCTTGCTTTTAATCCTAGCTCTTTTGACCTCTGGAATATCATATTCCAAGCCCTTCAATCCCTTAATTGTGAAGCTGCTAGATCTTGTATTACCTGATTGTATTTCCACAATACTCAAGTTGCTTCTTTCTGGCCATTTGCAATATTTTCTCCTTGACCTGGGAGCTCTGGAATTTGGCTACAATATTCCTATAAGTTTTCCTTTTGGGATCTCTTTCAGGAAGTAATTGGTGGATTCTTTCCATTTTTATTTTATCCTCTGGTTCTACAGTATCAGGGCAACTTTCCTTGATAAATTTTTTGAAAGATGATATCTAAGCTCTTTTTTGATAGTGACTTTCAAGTAGTGTAATAATTTTTAAATTGTCTCTCCTGGATCTGTTTTCCAGGTTGGTTGTTTTTCCAGTGAGATATTTCACACTCTCTGCTATTTTTTCATTCCTTTGGTTTTGTTTTATAATTTCTTGATTTTTTATAAAGTCTTTAAGCTTCCATCTGCTCCATTCTAATTTTTAAGGAATTATTTTCTTCAATGAGCTTTTGGACCTCTTTTTCCATCTGGCCAATTCTGCTTTTTAGGGCATTCTTCTCCTCATTGGCTTTTAGGATCTCTTTTGCCATTCGGGTTAGTCTATTTTTTAAAGTGTTATTTTCCTCAATATTTTTTGGGTCTCTTTTAGCAAGCAGTTGACTCATTTTTTCATGATTTTCTTGCATCACTCTCATTTCTCTTCCCAATTTTTCCTCTACTTCTCTTCCTTGATTTTCAAGATCCTTTTTTGAGCTCTTCCATGGTCTGAGACCAATTCATATTTTTCTTGGAGGCTTTCAATGTAGGAGGTTTGGCTTGGTTGTCTTCTGTTTGTATATTTTGGTCTTCCTTGTCACCAAAGTGAGATTTTATACTCTGATTCTTTTTCTGTGTTTTGCTCATTTTCCTAGATATTTACTTGCCTTTTGAATTCTTTGTTAAGATAATTCTCTGCTTCTAGTGGAGGTGGAGTTGTACTGTTAGCTGCTTGATCCCTCCCACAATCTGTGGGCCTAGAGCTTCAGAAACAGTTGTTGTCTCTGCTGCTTTTGCATGAGCTTCTCTACAGTGGGATCCTCCACCCCTTCTGGCACCCTGGGGCTGGAGCCAGACCACTCTACTCTTTCCCACAGGTCCTACAGGTTTTTTCCATTGACCTTCCAGTTTGCCCTCAGCATTTAAAAGTTGTGAAATCTGGAAACTGCCATGGGTGCATAAGATTCATTTCCCCCAAGGCCTATTCAGCTTGTGTCTGTACTGGTGTGGCCCACACTGAACTGCACTCTGCTCCCAGCGTGGTGTGATAGACACTTCCCAGTGGCCTTCCAGGCTGTCTTGGGCTGGAGATTTGTTTCACTCCATCATTCTATGGGTTCTGCAGCTCCAGAATTTGTTTATAGTCATTTTTATAGGTATTTGACTGGGTTTGGGGGGAGAGCACTAGCAAGTCCATGCTGTTATTCTGCCCTGCCAGACCTCAGGTTTTTAAGAAACCCTATGTATACACCTCTTTTCAGTGATTTCCTCAGTTCTCTTCAGACCTGAAAGGTAATCTCAGAGAAAATCTAATACTCTTACTTTACAGATGACAAAATTAAGGCCCACAGAAACAGCATTCAGTAGCAAAGTTAGGATTTGAACTCTTGAAACTCTAACTCTAACTTAAGTGCAGGGTTTAATTTTTCACCATATTGTCCTTCCTCTGAAATGCCTGCTACACATCTCTACCTTCATATCCTTTAAGCATTTGAAATTCAATGGATCCCAAATATGACTCGTTATCCTCCCTGATAAAATGAGCCCTCTCTTAAATTTACTTATTTCTGTTAAGAACATCACCATCATTTTCATCATCCAAGTTCACAATCTTATAGTCCTTTATTACTTATTGTTCTTTACCTCTTTATAAAATAAATTTACAAGTCTTATTGATCTTAGCTCTACAAAATTATCCCTTTCCTATACCCTAAGTTGAATGTATCCAAAGGTGTTGCTCTTGGATTTCTTTTTTTTTTTTTTTTTTTATTCAAGAAATTTAATTGCAGCCACATAATTTTTACTCTTGCATTTTCTCAATAGTTTCTTCCTTGTATTTGCCCTTTTCCTTTCCTACTTGGCGAGATTTGGCTTTTCGCTCCAGGATCTTTTTACGATCTTTGTCCAGTTTTAGCCTTGTGATAACCACCTTGCTGGGATGAATGCCCACATGGACAGTTGTACCATTAGCCTTCTCCCGCTGCACACGCTCAATGTAGATCACATATTTCTTTCTGTACACCTGGACCACCTTGCCAATTTGCTGTCCTTTGTAGTGTCCTCGAACAACCTGGACTTCGTCGTCTTTGCGGATGGGCATGGAGCGCACTTTGTACTTCTGCCGCAGCTCCTTGGAAAGCGGGGAGGACATGATCTTCCTCCGTATGTGGGAGGGGGCGTTGAAGTGCCGCTTGCGGTTCTTGCTGCGGTCGGAGGTCACGAAGGGGTTGAACTTCATCTTGGCCTCAGAGCCGCCGCGGAAGGGAAGAGCTGCTCTTGGATTTCTTTTTTCTCTATCTAAATCCCCTCTTTCAGTGTTCTCACCAACTGCTGTGGATTAAGTTACCATTTCTATGCAGATAACTCTCAACTTTTGATGTGCAGTCATCAATTGTTTATTGGACTAACTCTCCCCAGTTTATAAATCTCACTATTGTAGACCAAACCAATATGATAAAAATGACAATTCTACTTTAAATTAATTCAGTGCCATACCAATCAAACTATCAGAGAATTATTTTATAGAAATAGAAAAAAAATTCAATGTCAAGATGATCATGGGAACTAATGAAAAAAAGTGAAGGAAGGTGATCTAGCAGTATCAGATTTCAAACTATATTATCAAGCAAAAATCATCAAAATAATATGATGCTGGATAAGAAATAGAGTAGGTGACCAGTGGAATAGATTAGGCATGTAATATTCGAAGCAAGTGACCTCAGTATTCTGATGTTTGATCAACTCAAATGATGGAATCCTAATGAAGTTTCTCCCAGTCCCAATATTCTAACTTCCTTCTAGGCCCTGCTGCCTCAATATAACCACTGCCTTTAGCTAACCACTGCTCTCAGATCCAATTTATATATTTGAACAAGTGTTTTATTATACTCAATCCCAAGCACATCATCCATTTAGCCCAAGACAGGACCACAATACCTAACTATGCATCTTGGCCAGATAGAACCACAATAGCTAGCCAATTGAAGGGCAGCATGACCAGAATGTTTAACCACCAAATGATAGAAGGACCCCCTCCCCTATTACCTAATCCCTTGACAAACCCTTCCTGCCTTTTTAACATTTATAATTTCTGTTATGTAATTGCATATTTACCCTATAAAAATCCATCTTGTTTTCTCTGAAGTTGCTGGTTCCTCTTGGAATGTAGCCTGCTTCATGACAGGCGTCAATCTCAATAAATGCCTATACCTGGATTAGAGGTGGTTGGACTCTGAATTCTTTGAGGTATTTCTATCACAACACATCATAAAACCCTAACAGTTTTTGGCATGTGGGCAGAGACTAAATCACAGCACAAAGATCTAAACTTTTGGGGCAAGAACTCATTATTTGATAAAAACTGTTAGGAAAACCAGAAAAGCAGTCTGGCAGAAACTAGGCATAGCACAGTAACTCACACCACATACAAAGATAAGGTCAAAATGGTTGCATGATTTAGACCAAAGGGTGATATTGTAAGCAAATTAGGAGAATGTGGAAAAATAAGGGAAGAATTTGTGGCCAAACAAGAGGGAGGGAAAATCATGGGAGGCAAAAGGAATAATTCTGATTATATTAAATTAAAACCTCTGTGCAAACAAAACCAATGAAGCCAAAATTAGGCAGAAAGCAGGAAACTGGGAAGGGGGGGATTTTTACAGTAAGTTTCTCTGATAAATACCTCATTTTTCAAATATGTAGAGAATTGAGTCAAATTTATATACAAAAAATAAGAGCTATTCCTCAGTTGACAAATCATTAAGGGATGTGAACAAGTAGTTTTCAGAAGAATAAATTAAAACTATCAATAGTTATATGAAAAATGCTCTAAATCACTAGTAGAGTTAAAGTTAAATAACTCTGAAGTGCCACTTAATACCTATTTGATTGGCTGACATGGCAGAAAAGGAAAATGACAAATGCTAGTGGGAATGTTGAAAACATGTACACTATGCACTGATGGTGAAGTTGGGAACTGATCCAACCATTCTGGAGAACAATTTGGAACTATGCCCAAAGGGCTATAAAACTGTCCATGCCCTTTAACCCAGCAATACTACTTTTAGTTTATATTCCAAAAAGATTAAAGAAAAAGAAAATGACTCATATGCACAAAAAATATTTGCAGCAACTCCTTTTGTAGTGGCAAAGAATTGGAAACTGAGAGGATACATCACCTGAGGAATAGTGGAACAAATTGTGGCATGTGATGGTGGTGGAATACTATTGTGCTATAAGATATGCATTTGATAACAATTTCAGAAAAATGTAGGAAGACAAGGGAACTGATGCAAAGTGATGTGAGTGGAATTAGGAGAACATTGGACACAGTCACAGTAATATTATAATGATGACCAACTGTGAAAGTCTTAGCTACTCTTTTAAATACAGTGATCCACAACAATTCCAAAGGACTCATGATGAAAAAACATTATCACCCACAGAGAAAGAACTGATGAATTCTGAGTGCACATTGAAGCATACTTTTTCATTTTATTTTTCTTGCTTTTTTTGCCACATAGTTAAAATGGAAATGTTTTGCATGACTTCACATTTATAATGGGAATCATATTGGTTACATTCTCAATGAGTGTGGCAAGAGTTTTAGGGAGGAAAAGAATTTGAAACCCAAAAATTAAAAAATTAAAAAAACCCTAAATCCCTTACCTATCATATCCTTCCATGCTCACCAGATATCTTCTTAGCTATACTCCTTTGAAAAGCCACCTACACTTGGAGTCATAATACTTTCTAACCCTTCTGCAGTCCACCTTATGATTTCATTATCCAACTAAAACTACTCTCTTCAAAGTTATCATTGACCTCTTCACTTCCAAATCTAATGCCCTTTTCTTAACTCTGACCCTTTTTATCCCCAAAAGATCATAAAAATGGGAAAGGGTCCCACATGTACAAAAATATTTATATCAGCACTCTATGTAGTTGCCAAAAACTGGAAATCAAGGGAATGCCCATCAATTGGGGAATGGTTGAATAAATTATGGTATATGAATGTAATGAAATACTATTGTGCTGTAAGAAATGATGAATAGGAAGACTTCAGAGAGGCCTGGAAAGACTTATATGAAATGAAGCTGAGCGAAAGGAGCAGAACCAGGAGAACTTTGTGCACAGCAACAACCACAGTGTGTGAGAGTTTTCTCTGGTAGACTTGGAACTTTATTGCAATGCAAGGATTTAAAAAATTTTCCAATGCTCTTTTAAGGCAAAATGCCTTCTACATCCAGAAAAAGAACTATGGATTTCAATCACAGAACGCAGCAGATCATTTTCTTTTGTATTACGTTTTGGTTTGTTATACGATTTCTCCCTTTCATTTTAATTCTCCTCCACAGCATGACTATAGTGAAAATGTATTTAATAGGAATGTATGGGTAGAACCTATATAAAATTGTATGCCATCTTGGAGAAGAGGAAGGAGTCAGGGGGGAAAGAGGGGGGAAAATCTAAGTTATGGAGTGATTGTAGAACACTTAAAATAAATAAAATTAATAAAATAAAATAAAAATTCTGATCCTTTTTGACCTTTCTACTGCATTTGACATTGTTGTCCAGATGGCAAACAACCCCTTCTTCCATTATTCTCTCCTCTATGGGTTTTAGTGACTGATATTTTGTTTCCCCTATTTGTCTAAATGACTCTTCTGGGTGTATTTTACTGGATCTCAATCCCTATCACACCCACTGCCCAAAAGAATTCCCAAGGCTTTTCCCTACACTCCCTTCTCTTGGCTCTCTATATTCTTTCATTTGGTAACTCCATTCATACTCATGAGTTCAATATCATCTTTTTTGCAGATGACTCAGAGATCTGCTTATTCAACTCCAGTCAATTTCCTGACATCCAGAACTAGATTGTGAATTACCTATTGGACCTTTGGGACTGGATGTTCCATTGGCTTATCAAACAAGACAATAAAACATAACTCTTTATCTTTCCCCTAAATCCACCCATCTTCTAAAATGCAATATTACTGTCTGGGACAATGCCATGTTTCCAAGTCATTCAATTTCCCACCTTCATTATCTTGCTGAACTTCTTTTACTTGATCACCCCATATATCTAAGTACTTATTCAACCTTGCAATTTCTTTCTCTGTAATATCTCCAGTGTCTATCCCCTTCTATCAAATCATAGATACCACCCTAGTTCAGGCCCTCATCAAATCTCACCTGGACTTGAAATATCCTTCTAAATGGACTCCCTAGTTCTCCAATCCATTTTCCACACAATTGTCAAACTAATTTTTCCTAAAGTATAGGTCTGACCAAGTTATCCCACCTCCTGATTCAATAAACTCTTGTGGCTTCCTATTATAAAGCAGGATCAAATATAAAGTTCTCTGTTTACAGCTAAAACCCTTCACAAACTGGTCTTTTCTTATATTGTCTTTTAACACATTATTTCCCTCCCTGAACTAAGTTATACTGATCTGTTTGATGTTCTTTGCAGACAATGCTCCATATCTCAGCTCTATTACATTGCTGTTGCCCATGCCTAGAATTCTCTCCCTTCTAGCCTCCAAACATTAGAATCTCTGGCTTCCTTTAACACTCGGCTCAAATGCTGCCTCTTAAAGAATGTCTTTCCTTTTCAGCACTTGCAAATAAATGCCTTCCCTTCTAAAGTTACTGTCTACCTACTCTATTTATATGTGAGGGCAGGAAGGTGACACAGTAGGTAGAACACTGAGTCCAGAGTGAGGAACACTCTTCTTCCTGAATTCAAATCTCCCCTCAGATACTCACTAGCTGTGTGACCTCAGGGAAGTCATTTTATAGTGTTTGCCTCAGTTTCCTCATCTATAAGCGGAGCTGGAAAAAGATAGAAACCATTCCAGTATCTTTGCCAAGAAGGAGTCACAGAGAGATGGGAAGGAAAAAAAATAGACAACAAAAATTTATGGACACGTTTCTCCTCTATTAGAATGTAATCTCCTTTAGGGCAGGGTTTTCATTGAGGATGTCTTCCGTATAGTAAATAGGCTGAATGTATATTATCCATTGATTGTTTTCACCTGGAAAGAGGGAGGGACAGAGCAGGGAATACTTCCTGGAAGACGCACCATCATGGGTGATCATTCTGTGACTCTCTCATCTACATCCTCCCACAAATTCGTCCTTGTGAGTTCACCCAGCATGCTGGGATCCTTGCTTGGGTTCTGCTGACACACATTCTAATGCTTCATTATGGCATGGAGATTATTGTGACTCTGAAGACACTTTGTATATTTAGTTATAGTATTCTAGCTTTCACCATATAAAAATATACACCATATATAAAAATTCAATACTATTTTGGGATTATTTTGATCAATATTACCATGATAAAATCACTGATTGGAGGGAAGGGAGTAGAAAGGAAGCTGTACCAGCACAGTGAGTACTCATATCAACTATATCACAGATTTTTTTTTTATATGCTAAGAAAGAAAAACTGAAAAAAAAAATGCCCCAATACCTTAAGATTGTTTCCATGATCATCAGTTCTAGTCCTGACTATTTGCTTTGAGTATTCACTATGAAATTCTAAATTTCAGTGCTCCAGTGTGTCTCACTAAATTGACAGTTATCAAAAGAGAAAATTGATGAGCAGGCTTTACATAATAATGAACATCATCATAGCTTATTGAAACAAATGGTGAAAATCATTCATATGAATTCTGAATTGCTAAATAAAAGAAGGTAAAAGGAAATGACTACATTCTTTCAGGGACACATTTTGGATAGTAAATCCAAACACCACTTTTTTATATGAAAGACAGAAATAGTCTTTATCAATTCTATATATTGGCCCAGAGAACACAATTACTCTACCTTAAGACACAGGAAATGTATATCTCTGTAGCTCCTTATTTCAGTTTCTAATGTCAGTGGTATGGTATATAGATCATTAAAAATCAATGTAGAGAAAACATTTGCTGTTAGTGCAGGCCATTTTGCTTTAGTTGCAGACAACATATCAGTTTGTATTTTTTTTAAAAAAAAATCTTTCAGATCAATTTCTAAAAGGCATCTAATGCAATATGTGATGTTATTTAACATAATGTGCAATGTGGTATAAGAGTGTGTGTTGTGTATGTGTACACACACATGTACACCATATTCACGTGATTTTGGGAAGGCGGGACAAGCAGGTAGGAAAGGGAATATATAACTTCCATTTTCATGAATCAATATATGGCAAGCATTTTCAATATTTTAAAAATTTAAAATGAAGGAAGGTAGGAAAAGTGTTTATTAAGCACTTACTATGTGTTATCTCTTTTGATTCTCAAACAAAAATGTTCCTGCCTTCAGGGAACTTACGACAACTCTGGAAGGTGTGCTATTCTTATCTCTATTTTAGAGTTGAGTTTATTAAGGCAGTGAGAGAGGTTAGTATGTAGAGGAAGCATCACATGGTGGAAAATATACTGGTCTAAGGAAGATATAGGTTTGATTCTACATCTGTTACTATTTGTGAGATCATGGGCAAGTCATTTAACTTTTGTGAGCCTCAGTTGCTTCAATTGTAAAATGAAAGTAATAATACCTTTAGTACTTACTGCACAAAGTTGTAGTGAGGCACATGAAAACCTTAGTATGCGTGTATGAACTTGAGTCAGTCACTTAACTTTTGAGTATCAGTCTCATAATCTGTATGATAAAAGCAACACTGCTTTCTTTATAGAGCTGATGTAAGGCTCAAATAAGATTATATATGTAAAACATTTTGAAATTTTAAGTACTATATAAAGAAAGCAATTTTTAAAGAAATTACAGGTTTAAATGTGAATGGGGCTAATACAATTTTTGTATGTCTAGCAATATAAAAAAAATTGACTAGGCTATTATAATCCATAACACTGCTACATGAAATTGGGGGGATATTGAAATTATACTAGCTCCAAAATAACATCTGCCAATACTTTAACCACTCTTGAATGTGGCATATACATTCAGTTTCTGAGGTAATTTTCAACAATTTTCTTCCTTAGCTTGATTTGTTGAAGCTTAGATAGTAGGGATAAATTGGATAACTCTGAAAGGCCAGGGGTTTAGGTGTATATCTGAATGTAAAGAGGAGCTGCATATATAAATGGTTTTCTATTGATATCCACTAGCCTCTTAAATCATTTCCCCCTCCTTACTCTTTGAAAGTTTGGGGAAAAAAGTTTTTATTTAATTATTCGAGGAACTTTGTTTTTCATCTGCTACAAAAAATCTAGATTTTTTTCTGCTCTTATGTTATAGGTAGCACTTGTTTTGGCCAGATTTGAAAGGATGTTTTGGGTTAAAAATACGTGTATGAATTATATTAAATTATATGATTATTAATAATAAATTTTCAAATACAGTATTATAAAAGAACACCTTGAGAAATCCACAAAGCAACAAATTTGTTTTAAATTTAAACAAAACATTATTCATTTGAAAATAAATAGAACTTTAAAGAAAAGAATGAAGCAAGAGAAAGAAAGACCATTAGGGACTAGGTTTCATTTTGGTTTTTTGATTTATGCTAAGAAATGACTATATTTTAACTTTCCATAAAAGATGAAAAACATTATGTATCTATATCTTTAGAAGAAAACATTATCTAAGAATACAGGACAATTCAAATAGGTTTCACTACTATTCACTTTTATTTTAAAAAGCTAAACCTTTTCATAGGGGAATTACCACAAAGGAAAGTTTAATTTCCATTATTTACCTTATTATAAAATAATATAAAAGGGGATTATTGCCTCAATGTTTGTGTTTCAATGAAGTTTGATAGTCTATACTAATGCAGGAGCCAGCATCTCAAAATAAGTATTTGATTCTATTGCATTGTTACTGAGATTGAGGGACAAGACCAGAGCTATTTTCTGATCACTGTCAGAGAAGGAAAAGTTTTATCAGGTGCTGCACTAATAACCTCATAAACAAAGCAAATTTCTAAATTCCTGCTATCCCATGTGAGGGATTCAGGTGGGATTCTTCTGCATCTTTCTCAATCAGAAATTATAATTACATCATGAGAACAATTATTTCAGCAATTGATTGACAAAACTGAACTGTTGACTGGTGAATCCCCGAGATGATTCATTTGATTTCAATGCTTAAGAAGTTTGGGTAGTAAATATTTAATCATGTAAGTCTAGACTTCACCTAATGATATTAGCTGGCTAATCTTGACATCAAGGTGTTGACTGCATAATTAACTTTCAGCAAGCATTTATTAAGCACTTACCCTGTTCAAGGAATTGTGCTAAGTTTCATAGGCGATACAATGAAAATATGTCAGAATTATTGACATATGACAATATACAGGAGAGGGAAGTTGGGAACACAAATAATTAAATGATTCAATATGATATGACAGTGTAACAGTGGTAGAAATCTAGAGTCACTATAGTTTAGAGGAGGAGGTGATAATTTTCATGTCTGGAGAAAGTGAAGGTTAGGATCTTTCTTTTAACTTTGTATCCTTTCCCCAATATTGTTCCTTAGTTGCTCATTTTAGTTAATGCACACATTAGCAGGTTCATAGCAACATCAGCCAGTACACAATGTAATGCACTGGTATACTGAAAACTCAAAGATTATTCCAATCACCTTGAGATTCAATGCTATACAATAATTGCAATAGAAAGGCTTCTGCATATTAAATCTTAAGTTTCATTGCTAATGCACTGCATTCTAGGAAATCATTTAAGGTTTGATATTTTTTCTCCATCTGCTACAATACATTTATGTATTTTTTTTCTTCCTAGTAAAAGGTAAGAGTAAAATCTGGCAAGGGGCTGAATCAGCCTAGTTTTTAATTTAAGTGGTTCAGAATTCCTATATAAAATGGTATTTTCATGAGGAAGAACACTTTGTCATGGAATTTGAGAGATAATAGATTGCATAAGTGAATGTCTACAGAGTTTATACATCTCTTGGTAGTTTATCCATTTCTAATTTTACCTACTATCTAAGGGATTCCTCTGTGACATTCTGCCACTGGATGGTAATACTTTTGGATGTATGATGCCCTAATGAACGCTCTATCCCTAATTCTATGTGTTAGCATCAACATATTTTCCAACAAGAACATCTAAATTGTTCTGTTACCATCACAAGACTTTCTGTAGTTTATGTAAGAATAAAAACTTAGAATATGTGTGGCAGAGTGGACGGAGGGTACAGCTGGAAGTCAGGAAGATTTAGGTACAAATCCTTCCTTTGTTACTCTAAGCAAGTCACCAAGCCTCTCACAAGGGGCAATCAACTCTATAAAACTGTAAGTCACATGTGGTTTGCTGATTTGCCTTGGTTGGAGGAAGTATCCACCCCACAATTCCCTGTAGTGATGAAATCATAGTTGCAGATCCAAACCAAGATGCCCTGAATAAATAAATAAACCCTTTTCGAGACTTTCAAAGAATAAGGAAGGGGGAAATGGGATTAGTTTATAGGAATAGAAAACTGTTTAGGTACTTAGCAACTGCTGCTTAAATTTGGATAGCTACTGCCAACCCAAGATCTTTCAAACTTATTACTATCAATTAAGTAACAAACTATGCCTCATTGTGGACAACATGGCTGTTTTCTGATCTGTGATCTAGTCCTTCCTGCATTTGTCAATTTACTTGCAACTGTATATAAAAGGTACCTTAGTGAATCCACTTGCATATGCAAATCATAGCCCATAATAGCTTAATTTAAACATGCATAAATTTAGGAAAGTCATGGGAAAGCAGAAGAAAGGAACTACAGATGACATAGCAAAAGAACAGAGAGGTGCAAAGAAGGAGGCAGGACACTGGGAAAATATATATTTTCTTATACAGTCTTACCTCATCATGGGTTTCCTTTTAAACTCATACAAGCCATGATGGGCATGGCACAACAGGGTTGGTTTTTTTTTTTTGCCAAATGACCAAGAAAATCCTGCCCAAATCCCATAACCCAACAAATGAAGACTTTGTGTCCCCAGCTCTCCCTCTCTCTCTCTCTCTGTCTGTGTCTGTCTCTCTGTCTGTGTCTGTCTCTCTGTCTCTCTCTGTCTCTCTGTCTCTGTCTCTGTCTCTGTCTCTCTCTCTCTCTCTCTCTCTCTCTCTCTCTCTCTCTCTCTCTCTCTCTTTTCCTAAAGCAATTCTCACCCATCACTTTTATGGTCTTGCATGAAACCTTCCTAGACCACCTGAGCTAGGAATGATCTTTCCTTCCAGAACTCTGGAAGTCCATAGCACATACTTGATATTTAGGCACTATCTCCTACCATTAGTGATTCTTTTACTCCACACTTGACTTTCAATCAAACTGTCAATACCTTCAGGGAAGAGACAGCCATCTTTGTATTCATGACACTTAGTTCAGCTCCTCTTTCAGTAGGAGCAGCTCAGTAAATCCTCCTTGGAATAACTGCTGATTGCTTCTTTCTCTTTTCACTTGTCCAGTGTAAGTCAGTTTAATCTTGGTTTCACCAGATCTTTGTTTCTCTATTTCCTCTGCTTCCATTCCTGAATGCATATCTTTGGTAAAACTTTCTCCAGTCTCACTGCCATACAGAATAGAAAATGTATGATTTTGTCTCCTTCTTTTGACCACCCTTTCCCCTTCCCTTCTGGTCTCTGGTCTTCCTTCAAATGTTTGGTGTCCTCCTGGTCTTTCCAATATCCTTCTTTATAACTTTCTCATATCAAAACTTGTTCAAAAACCAGATTACGCAAAGAAATACACAAAGACTTAAGGATCTGAGATTTAGTAATAGATTTTTCAGTTCATGATAAGTTAATATGTATAACAACACAAAGGAGAGAGACATATGTCAAGAAGTCTAGGGGGCCTTTAAAATAAAAAGGGATCAGATTGATTGTATCACCTACAGAACTCCTTACCCTAATGCGGGCCCTGAGTGCTGGGCATGCTTATATGCCAAAACAATTAGAATCTGTAAGGAGACTCTTGTATAGTTGGTCTCAGGATGAATTATGATGTGAATTAGTACATTATAAAATATGGGTAAAACATAGAAAAAGTTAACCAATTCGAGTTAAAATTGCCACACAATCGCTCTGAGTTAGGTTGAAGGAAATTAAGCTCAGATCCTGAATTTAAACAGGCTGATAGATTAATCCACTAGGCCTACTCTGCTAATTAGAATGCACACTTGCAGCATACTATGTGACAGACTTGGTGAAAGATTATTTCCTTGCCAGGGCATATTCAATATTCAATTATTTTCTTGTTAATAATTTATCCTGCATAATAGAGAAAACACTGTAAATAACCATGTGTCTCAAGAAACAGCTTTTATATTTACAAATAGACACTGCAAAGGGTCTCAATAAGTGGCATGTTAAAAAAAAGGGCATTCCAAGTTAACTGCTTAAATGATGGAATTTTCTAGACTTCCAGCTAAATACAGGTGTAAACCACTTGCAATTAATCCACAACTGTCATTATGCCCTGAGTCTTGTCTTTAAGATGGATGTGAAGGAGAAAGGGAGTGGAAGAAAGAAGCTGTATTGATACCAGAATTAAGGATAGTCATACTAGGTAACCAAAGTCACCGATAACACAAAACTATTTGTCACACTGGGGTTAAAAAAATATTCATAATAGCACTGCCAATTGGAGAGAGGAAAAGGACATTAGGGCCATAAGAGTGACCCTATCACAGCTACTAGAAGTGAAAAGGAAAGAGGAGGATAATAGAAGGATGTAGTTGTAGTAAGTATTGAAGGAATAGATCATCCAGAAGAGAAGCAAGAAAGAACAGTACAGTGAGAAACAGCCAAATTGCACTAAGACCAAGACGATGACAAACTTAGAAACGTATTATCCTAGGAGTTGGTGTAACTTTGTGTCAACATCACTAAGAAGGGGGCAAGGAGAAGGTGAAGGCAAAGGAAAATGTATACGTTTTTAAAGAAATATATAAAGAGCCAGAAAACTATTCAAATGCTTATTTATTGTCTGGGTGAAATTTAAGTTGCATCCATATGTAAAAAATCATAATTGCTGATCAACAGGAATAAAACTAAATTATTTTATTTAAATAGAGGAATTTGAATCTCATATTTAATTCCATCTATTCTGCACATCTTTTAAAAAATCAGTCACTTGGCAACAGGTAAGATCTCAGTAGAGATGACTACTTGCCATTTGATTTGCTGAGGGTGGTGCTGACATGTCACATGGAAACTGTGAGGCCTCCCTGCAGACAAGGAAGGCTTACGATTATTTGTGTTTGCTTATTTCTCTAGCCTGATGAACTGAAAAAAACTTGGGAAGTGTGGTATATTATTCTATTGGTCTTTTTCCCTCTTTCATATTTTATTGCTTCAGTCTGACGGTAATAAATCATAAAATTACAGAAACCTGGAAATGTAAGGAACCTCAGGAGAGCATCTAATCCATTTCTGTTGTAGGCAAGTTTGAGTTTAAAACATCCAATACATACAGTTCTTAGTGTGATACCTGAAAGTTTCCAAGGGTAAGGAGATTATATTCTATGTCAGCCAGTGGAGTTTGGAGGCAAAGGGCCCAAACTAGGGACAAAGAACAGAGGAAGGGAGGAGGGAGGGAAAGACCTATTTTTCTCTGAACATATTCTCAACTCGTAATATTCGCTATGCTTACAATGTATTTCCTAATCATCTCTACCAGTTGAAATCCTTCAAGGCTTGGTTCACATGGGGCTTGATACTATTCCAAAATGATTTTCCTGATTCCTCCAGCCAGAATTGGAGAGGGAGTCACTACTGATATGAATCAGGCAAGGTTGTTCTAAGAGAGTTCTTGACTACCAAGGACTTTGAACAGCAATCCTCTTCAAAGATTTTTAATATATGAAAAAAAGTAAAAGAGTTTTGTGAACCTATCATGTTTTTATGTCATCCCCCAGAAAATTAACATATTATGGTACATATGGCACAAGATCAAATTTTGAACCCTCAAATTATTAAGCCAAAACTTCAGAAAGGGCCCTGTTATTTGTTATTAATAATGAAGTTGAAAATTCTGTCTCTGTCTATGTATCTATGTCTCTCTGTGTCTGTCTCTGTCCCTCTCTATTCTCCTGTTTCTCTGTCTCTGTCTCTCTCTTCAAATGCAGTACCCCTCAACATCCAGAATTGGCCTGACTGGAGATCTAATTATTTTGAAATTAACAAAATATAATGCCTTTCTGAAAATTTCACTTGAAGAAGGGGACTTTGATTCTTGGGTTAAAGTGCTTGTTTGGAGGAAAAGCAAAATTATAAATGTTCTGTATTGTCACTCCACTGTTCTGGACACAGGAACCAGATCTTGGACAACACAAAGTCTGGAAGATCCAATGAGGATAAGCTAGTTTGGGGACAGTACATTTGAACCAAGGGCTCAGTACTCTAACCTGAATTTACAAGGTAGTTTTGTAAGTTACCTTCTACTTTTTGAGCTTTCTGTACCCTACTAAAAAGCTCTAAGGCTCTTGTCATATAGTTAATGCTTTCCAGGAGTTAAAAGAAATGATTCTGCAAGGACAAGAAGGTGCTGTCCTTTCCTATCTAAGCTATCTAAGGAAGAAGACTGATTTCCACCTGGAATTCGTCTCATTGTTTCTGATGATCTTGATAAGTGTGACCAAACAAGACCCCTATCTATACCCTAAGGAGCAAGGAATCTCCTGAGGGGTCGGTTTATAATCACCCTTTTTCTTTTTCATAGACAAAGTAGGATTGGAGGTAGGAAAATGAAATACTGTGTTTGGATGCATAGGAAAGATGAAGGATATAATGTCCTTTATTTCTTTAATAGTTTTAAAATTCAGGCACAGATCTGATGATTATGGCAATATAACAACAAATAGCAACGATTAATTTTTCACAACTCATGTTTTGCTTGTTATAAAAATCTCAAAAATTTTTGAAATTAAAAATTCAGAACATAAATTTCTGTGATTTTAAAATAAATCTTAAAGCAGGTAGTATTTTTTTTTAATTTTAAATTAACTAAAGAGTGATTTAATTCTCTGGGTAATATTTTGCACATCCATTTTTTCCAGGAAACCTTTGGTATCTGTCTCTGCCTCTCTGTCATGATCTCACTCTGTCTCTGTCTTTCTTGGGTCTATCTCTTTAATCATATCACTCTGTAATATATAAAGCAAAACTCCCTTGTACCTTCCCTGAATTCTTCAGGATGGATCATGCATTATTTATTTGGTATGAAACTGTAAGCCTTCTGACACACTTAGGTTGGGTTATAAAAGTTTGTATTTGTCATTGAATTACATTTAAGGCAACTCAAAATAAATCATGATTTTGTAGTATTAGTGGATGAAACCGTCAATCTTGGTTTTAATGTAACCAACTGGCTCATATCTAATAATAAATATTATTATGGGACATCTATTGAAATGTTTTTGGTTTTAAAATTTGTGACACTATGTAGTAAAAAATTTGGTCTATTTAGCATATTTACTACTGGAAAAGTGTAAATCAGAAGTGGTTGCATGGGCAGCAGTCAGATACAGGTGCCAAGCATACCAGCCTCAGGAGCACAAGATTACTCCTATCCTCATCTCTGTCACTGTTGGGCTAGATGAATGCTAAGGTCCCTACAAATTCTAAACTTATATTTGTTAAATATAAAGCTTGTAGAAATGAAATTTGTTCATAAAATTAATTATATTAAAAGTTAATTTACATATAAATTATTAAATAACATTAATTACATAACAATTAATATGATATAATTGCATATTATAATATGCCTTCATTATATATTAATTAATTTATACATAAAATTAATTACATATATATTTTAAAAATAGTTTAGGAAGGCTCAGGAAAAGTGGTATAGTCAAGCCTCAACTCATGTCCTTTTGGCTCAAAGTGAAAAGTTACTTTCTACCTCTATTTTCCCTTTAAGACATTATTTTTTAATTTTCATTTTTAAATGGAAAGATCACATTTTATTGACATATTTTGCTTTAACATTGCAAACACTTCCAAATTGTTCCTAATTCCTGAGAGTTATCTTGTAACAAAGTAAAACAATTAAGTCAAATTAATAATATAGTGATCTTATCTGAAAGTGCCTGCAACCTCCTACCCCTCTATTTTTTTTAATGAACAGAAATCTATTTTTTTTTTGAGACACTGCATGCAATAACATACTGGCAATGTGTCTTCAGAAATAAGTTTCAAAGAAAGGCTGATGTAATAAAATTTTACAGCATGCTCAAGAGGGAGGCAGGACAGTTGGATCCCAAGAAAATGGTTCTTATAGAAACATGATGTTCATCACTGTTTTGGTTTCGAAACTTTAATTTCAGATTTAAATTAGCAAGTTGTATGAACAAAGGATTCATATATTGTTCTTGGGTTTTTTTTCATTTCCAAGGTAATGTAAGGCATAGATTGTATCACAGAATGCCCAGGACCTGAGAAAGGAAAAATATCCCAAGAAAATGGGACTTGTGCATTATTCTCAGCTTAATGATTATCAAGTGTTTCTCAAAACATATTTTGTATTATTCAAAAAGAAGCAAAAAGAACTGATCCTGTTCATTAAGTGCAAGGGAATGCTGAATGAAAACTGACTGAGAAAAATGAATGTCCATCCACTGCAGAGAGATATGCTGCAGTGGGATCAGTGACTTTCATAGATATATACCAACTATCTTAGTCCCAAGGTTGCTTTAAAATTAATATTTCCAAAACTTACATAAGCAATTTCCTGAATAAATTGTAATCCAACTAAGCGGATGAGACAAGATTTACTTTGTGAGACATATTTTTTTTTAACAATGAAAGATAAAAATTTTGTTTTTTTTGTTTTTTAGAAATGGCTCCTCATAAAAAGAAAGGGATGAAATATAGTGTAAAAAGGGGGAAAATCAATAAAATTATTTTTAAAACCAATAAAAGAGAAAAATATACATATTTTTAAAAGCAAAAAAAAATGCTTATTAGGGACCTAACTTGCATGATTGTTTCTTCTTGAGATTAAAAATTACTGATTTTAATTTGGTGGAAAAGGCTGATTTAACTCTGGAGTGGCAATTATATCTTAAATAAGTCCCTTTCCATATGACTCAAAAATATAAAATAAAAGATAAGTGGAACCTCAACAAATACTTGATTGATTAGTCAACTGAATTCCACCACTAGAGATGAATTTAGGTATCAGTACATTTCAGAGCTATTTCTCCATAACAATATAATTCATTTTTTTTAGTCATTTCAATCATGTCTGATTCTTTGTGACTCTATATGGGGTTTTCTTGGCAAAGATACTGGAATGGTTTGCCATTTCCTTCTCCAACTCATTTTACAGATGAGGAAACCACAACAGAGTTAAGCGACTTGCCAGGTCACAGGGCTACTAAGTCTCTGAGGCCAGATTTGAACTTAAGTCTGTCACTCCAGGTCCATAGTTCTATTCACTGTGCCAAAAAAACTGCCCCAGCATAGTTCTGAGGTTAGAGAAAAGTCCTATTACTTAAAAGAGTGTATAATTTTGAGGCATTTTTTTTCTTTACTAAGTCAATTATCTTTGTAAGTCTGTGTAAACAAAGTGGATGAAAATTGTTTAATGTTTAAAATATTAGTTCACCTTTCATTCATTTATGATCATTTTAAAAGAAAACAAAAAGGAAAGGGACATTACAAATCCTTTAGCCTAATCTATCCATTTTACAGAAAAAGAAACTGAGGCTTAGAAAGGTCAAGTGATTTCTTAAGGCTAGAGAGAATAAAAAAAATAGTAGAGTATGAAATGTCAGCCAACTATTAATAAACATATTGCTGGAATGAATGAATAAAAGTACACTAGAAAGCATGAATTCTCCTTCTGACTATTTGACTTTGGTTGTTAACTGTCTATTAGAAAAATGCTATGGTTAATTTTGCATTCTACAGCAAAATATTGGAAGTCTACCAATTCTTGAAAAAGCAAAAAGAATTGCTTTTTGAAGTGTGGGAGGCAGAAAGGCAGCGAAAGAAACATATTCAAGATACACAGTCATACACTGTTGAGCAGTTTCAGTCTTTTAAGTAAGAGAGTTAAAAGAGAAAGACAAAGTATATGTAACATTCCTGACCTAAACATCTTGCTTTTTTCTATTTTCAGTGTGTCTTTTCCCCCTAAAGAATAAAGTGCAGGCTGACTTGGATATGTCTCTATTTTTCTTTATCTTGAGTAAGAAAGGTACTTTCAAGTGGAAAATCAAGAGAAACCAAAGAGACAAATGCCAAACTTGAGAAAGAAAAACAGAAAGGCACCCTCAAGTAATAGACATTCCTGAGAAACCAGAAGACAAGCTGTGATGAAACTACTGTTCTGTGAAACTTTTAAAATAGTTCTGTTATGGAATATGTGTATACACACATATATTATATATTTCAAAATGTTCATTAGGAGAAGAATATTTGCAGTGGTAGCCTGAAAATACACACATACACACATACATAAAACCTCTGATAACAAAAGACTAGAATTTGAGAGGAAAAACAATGCAAATCACCCTATTTCTATCAAAACAAGGGCAGAGTGGCTGAAGTAGAATCCTTTCCCAGAAAAGTGATAGTAAGATGGTGTTTTCTGAGAAGAGAAAATGGTCTTAAGGATGATGTGACACATATGTGGAGATGGGAAAACATGTTATTTTCCTATTCTGTTCTGAGGATTCTAAAGCTAAAACTTAGACAACAACCTAACAGATAGGCATCACTAAGTCCCTAGGATTCTTGAGTCACTAAAGGTTTCCCTACCCAAAGCAGGCAGCATTATGCCAAGATGTAATATACAGACCTCCAGTACCTAGTGTCAGAAAGATTAGTTAACTGTCCTGCAATGACTAGAAATAGGATGAGTTGTAGGACTGCTCAGTGTTAACCACTGGATTTGGATACACACAAAGTCTCCCAGGGCACAATTTAGACTCTTTCCTAGGAAGGTTCTCCCCCTCAGTTTCTGGTAATTGCCCATAATCACTAATGCCATCTCTTTGTTCAAGGGTAGGAATTCAACAAAGACATGAGAGGAGCTAAAATCTAAACAGGCTTGGTGGATCACATGATAATTTTTATTCATTTAAGTTCAACTGTGCCTCTACTTTAGCAATGCAATCTGTTTATTCCATCCTGATCAATTCCCAATGGCACTCCCACAGACATTCCCAATGGAAGTTACTCCAAACTTGGCCATCTCTCTTCAAGTTTCCCATGCTTCCCCTTCCCCTGCCTATCTCAGTTAAGAACCTTGTCTCTTTCCTGAAAAACAAAACAAAGAGCTTAAGCCTTTCCCCATCAATTCTCTCTTCTCCACTTCTATCCATATCCAAACCCCTTGACATTCCCCTCCACTCTTCTTCTCATCTCTGATAAGGGGGGGACCTGGTCCTCACTAAGGTGAACCCATGTACATGCACCTTTGACCTTACCTTGGCCAACGGATTGTCCTCTTGGTTATCTCCCTTCTCTCTCTAATTTCCAGCCTTTTCCTAGCTCCTGGTTTGTCTACTTCCTCTCAATATATGTGAACCTCCTCTAACCTTTAAAAATCCTTTCCCAGACATTACCGCTTCTCAAGCTCTCATCCCAAACTACTGAACTATGTCATTCATTTTTTTCTCATCCAAACTCCTAGAAAAGGCTATCTCTCCTCAGTGCCTCCGCTTGTCTCCTTTACATGATTTCTTAGCTCTTTGCAGCCTGATTTTTAACTCAACTGGAATTGCTCTCTCCAACGCTACCAGTGATCTTTTAACTGTCAACTCTGGTGGACTTTTCTCAATCCTCGTCTTCCTTGTCCTTTCTACTGCGTTTGGTACTCGGCAACTCAATACTGTGTCATCTCTTGATTTTTAGGGAACTGCCATCTTTCTTCAGCCATTTGTTTGAACGCACCATTTCAGTTTTCTTTGCTGACTCATTATTCATGCCATGCTCCTGACCTGCGGGGGGAATCCCAATCTCCATCCTTGGCCCTTCTCTCTACACTCTCTTTGTCACCACCTTCATTAGCGACCAAGTATTTAATTATCATCTCTATGTAGATAACAATCTATATAGCTATCTCCACTCTTTCCTGAGTTTCAGTCCCTTGTCACTTACTGTTGGTTCCAAGCTGATTGTCCCAAAAGGAGGGGATGAAGAGAGAAAGGATGTAAGCATTTATATGTTGCCCATTATGTGCCAAGCACTGTGCTAGATGTTTTACCAATATTATCTCATTTGATTTTCACAATGATCTGAGAGGTGGGTGTGATAATAACTTTGGAGAGGGATTATTATACCCATTTTACAAATGAGGAAACTGACTAAAAGAGGTAAAGCAACTTGCCCAGGATCACATAGTTAGTGTCTGAGGCCAGATCTGAATTCAGGTCTGCTCGGGGCTCTATCCACTTGACCACCTATGTTCTTTGAAAGTGATATCTCAAGTTAAATATGTTCAACACAAAAGTAATTTTCTCCCCCCTCCCCATCTTTGCGAACTTTCCTATTTCTTCTGAAACCATCATTTCTCCTATCTCCAAAGTCCATAACCTCAGGATTATACTAGACTCTTCACTCTTCCTCAGATTCCTAATAAGTTGCCAAATGGTGCTCTTTCTAGCTACATAACATCTCTCCCATTCAGCTTCTCATTTCTATTCACACAGCTACCCCCTTAGGTCAGACCTTCATCATCTCCTGCCTAGATTATTGCAATGGTCTCCTACTGTGTTGTCTTATCCCATTTCTCTCTCCACTCTATTTTATGTTCCAAGTAGCTGCTAAGGGGATTTTCCTCAAGCTTGTATCTGACTATGTCACTCCCATACTCAATAGATTCCTATTGCACTTAATATAACCTCTTCTTTTGGCATTTAAAATCTTGTACAACTTAGCCCCAACCTCCTTCCAGCCTTATATAATACATCATTCTTATTCTTTATAGTTGAGTCAAACTAACCTTTTCTCTGTTAAATCATGCACAGACCATGATCTCCCACTTTTGATCTTTTCATGGGCTATCCCTCATGCCTAGTTTGGACTCCCTCCTCATTTCCAACTTTCAAAACCACTCACCTTAAAGATTCAGTTCAAACACTACTTTCTATAATAAGCCTTTTCTTTTCCTCTCCTTCCCCCACCCCAGTCCTTCTTCTGCTAAGGTTCTCTATCTCTACCAACCTTCTTCTTAAGTATCTTGTATTAACTTTGTATTAATGGTGTATACATTTATTCTGCATATGCTTATATATGTATACTTACTTTCCCTGATATATAAGTCTTGAGATGAAGGATTGTTTTATTTATTGTATTTATATCCCCGCTTCTAGTACAGTGTCTGCCACACAGTAGGTACTTAATAAATGTTGGTTGATTCACTGAATAAAAAGTACAAGTTTAAACTAAATCATATAGTCTCGTGTTCCTGGATATTTGCTTTGCTTCAAATGTTTTTTTTTTCCCAAATGGAATGTTCTCAAGGTCAATATTCATGTTGAATCTATGTTTCTCAGTTATTTTAATAAAGAGATGTTTTACAGAAGAAAATTTAGAAGTCAATTACAGTCATCCTTATCTGGAGAAAGGTCTTATACTCCCTGATGTACTACTACAATCTGGTGCAAATCATCAGAATCACTAGGATAGTCTTAGGAAGCTATAATTAGTCATTTGGGAACACACCTTACAAATCAACCAATTTCTGTAACAACAAATGTCATACAAATAAAGAAGAAATATACTACCATATCATAAGAAAATAGAAAGAAACATAAAGTACCCACAGATTTCTAAAAAGTTGAAAATGTTACTAATATCTTGGATATTCATCTCTTTCCATGAGTTTAACTATAATCTCTCAGATGGCTCCCATATCTACATATAGAATCCTCCTCTGTCTCCTAACCTCCTGTTCTACATGACAATCTGCCAGCTAGATACCTTCCACTGGATGTCCTATTGGAATCTCAAACTCAACAAATTTAAAACAGAACTCATTACTTTTTCCTCTAAACCATCCATCTGGAATTTCTTTCTTCCTTATATCACCACTATATTTCCATTCAGCAGCATTCACAACCTTAAAGTCATCCTTGCTTCTTCCCTTTCCTCTTCCTGCCCCTACCCCATACAATTACTGGTCAAGCTTTTTTTTTTTTTTTTTCTGATTCAGCCTCCACAACGTCTCCCACATCCATTCCCTTCTCCACAGTCACCTAACCATCATCCTAATTCAAATCCTTATCACCTTTTACCTGGAACACTGCAATAACTTCCTATTTGGTTTCATTCTTTCTGGTCTCTCATCTCTCCAGTCCATCTGTAGCACTGAACTTTCTAAAGCATGGATCTAAGGAGGCTATTCCTTTTCTCAAAAAGAATGTGGCTTCATTATACCTCTAGAGCAACAATAACAAAAAGATAAAACTCATTTCTTTGCCACTTAAAGAACTTTACAACCCTGACTCCAACCTATTTTTCTATACTCGTGATTTCATATTACTCCCTCTTATACACTTTACAATCCAGCCACACTGTCTTGATTGATGTCCTCGTGCATTCCATCTTCTCCATCTCTGCCTTTCACAATTCCATCCTCATATGTGGAATGCCCACTTTCCTCATTTGTGCCCCTTGGAATTCTTAATTCCATTCAAGTCCCACTTTCTATAAGGATCCTTTATCAATGCTCCCAATTGTTTGAATTCTCTTTAAGTTAATTTGTATGTATGTTGCATGTACTTGAATTTACTTGTCACCGCATAGGTTGTCTCCCTTCAATAGAAAGAAAAACCCTACCAAGGTAGCACCTAGCACATTGTCTATCACATAGTATGCTCTTAGTTAATACTCGTTGAGTTACATTGACTTATAAAGAACTGATTATAACCAATGGAAGTAATTTTGCATTTCTTTGGATTTAGATTGATAAGACATTACTTTAGGTTATACAATATAGAATAGAGAGGAAGTTCAACATGACAATTTATATTAATCTAGAATTCTAGAGTATTACTACTCCATACACATCCAAGTATTCTACTTGAATAAGTTCTCATACTTACTAATGGGTCTGCCTCATCAATGGATTAGAAAACTCTGTACAAGTTGTTAGGGGATCTGAGTTTGACTCATAATATTGTCATTTACTAGCTGTATGACCACCAATAAATCACTAAGCTTTTCTGAAAATCCATTTCCTTAACTGGAAAAATGGATGTAATAATATCTACCTCACCTGCCACTTAGGCTTACTGTGAGAATTAAATGAGATGTTTGGAAAGTACTTTGAAAATTGACACATTATTTTTATTAGAATTCTGTTCTTCATAAGATTAGAGGCTAAGCCAAGGATTTACACTAAAGTCAACTAACCTCTAGATTAAAAACACCAACTCAAATATTCTAATTTATTGAAAGCTGCACTGAAAATAAAACCTTATTTTCTTCTATTTGGACTTCCAGATCATCACACTTTCCATCTGCAGCTCTGCCTAGTTTTAGCTCCACAGAACAAGATACCCAGTGGTGTGTCCCCTTGTCCTTCTCCACAACCCCTCCCTCCCAACTATGTTTTTCATTTTCTTTTACGTGGTGTCTTCCTCCAAAGAAACTGTGAACTCCTTGAGGGCAGGACTATCTTCTTACTCATATCCCCAGTGCTTAACACTGTGCATGGCCCAGAGTAGGCATTTAATAAACGTTTATCGAATTGAAGTGAATTTCCTGCTCATAGTCACTTTATCCTGCTTCCTCCTTCCTTCATCTCTATTATTTCTCTTTTTAATTTCTCCTATTTTCATCTTTCTTTCTCCTTTGCTCTTTTTCTACTTCACTGTTCCATTTTCTGCTTCCTCCTTCCTTCATCTCTATTATTTCTCTTTTTAATTTCTCCTATTTTCATCTTTCTTTCTCCTTTGCTCTTTTTCTACTTCACTGTTCCATTTTCCTTTTATTTGCCAATGCGTTTCTTCTCATTTCTCTACTTCCCTTTATTTCGTGCGTCACTATTGTAACCAAGTACATACATATTTTCCTACCATGCTTCCCTGCTTTCACCATTAACAGGCAGGATTACTGCCAATTTACAAAATAGACTCTTATGTTTTTATGATCCAAGAGGAAGACCATGTCTAGGCAAAATTACCAAGTGGACAGAATTTGTATTTGGCAAATAACAATTTGTTTTAAAGATCCCATGAAGTAGAGAAGGTTCTAAAAGAATGGTCAGTTTCACAGATAACCAATCCTTATAATAAATAAATATAGACAAATAAAACAAATCACCCTAGTAGAAATGTCTGAAGATGTAAGTTCTAATCACTTCCAAGCACATCATTACTACTGCCAAGAGATGGGAGTCATGCTTCAGGCTCAGTCTTCTGAAGTCATTATTGGCCCCTTCATTGATCACAGTTCTGAAGTCTTTCAAGGTAGTTTTCCTTTCCTCTATTGTGGCTACTGTAAAAATTGCTTTCATGGCTCTGCTCATTTAGCTCCATATCAGTTCACAGAGATCTCAAGTTCCTCTGAATTTTTCATATCTATCATTTCTTATAACACAATAATATTCATTACATTCATATAACACAAGTTCTTTAGTTGTTAGTCAACTGATGAGCACCCACTGTTTCTATTTCTTTATGACAAAAAATAATGCTCTGATAAATAAATATCTTTGTACATACAGATCTTTTCTTTCCAGATAATTGATTCTTGAGTGGTTGTGAAGATCTTTCTTTCTTTCTTTCTTTCTTTCTTTCTTTCTTTCTTTCTTTCTTTCTTTCTTTCTTTCTTTCTTTCTTTCTGGTGACATTGTCTAGCATTCATCGTGAATAAAACTCTCATCTTCTTAAAGCAAATAGGAAAGCTTGAAACTTCTGACTAGCTTCGAGTCTTTTGTCTCTTGGATTTCTTGGCTCTGAAGCATATTTCCAAACATATTTTTTGTTGTCCCCTCTAGGAATGTTAATTTTTAATTTAATTAAATATTAATGTAAATTTTTAAGTTATCTAGTATTGAAGCAAATGTTGACTTTGTTTGGTAGATCTTTTCAAGTTCTTTATAGATTTTATCTACTTTATTATCTCAGGGACATTAATTCATATACTGGGATTATTTTTGTTCTGATCTCTTTAATTAAGCTAGTCATGAACATTATAAAGTCAGAAAATGAAGTATCCCAAAAAGTGTTATTACTTGTTGCCTTTGAGTTATCATTTTTTCCATCTGTAAAATGGAGATATAAGGGTACCTACCACACAGGGTTCTTATGAGTATTAAAATGAGATAATATTTGTAAAGCACTGTAAGTCTTAGAGAACTCTACAAAAGTTAACTATTAAATGTTAGCTTTGGGTACATGCTAAAACTAGCTCTTTAATTGCCTCTGAGAGAAGGACTGGTACATCATCTTTTTATTTAGAGACAGCTTCTTTAAGTCTTCTGGTTTCATTAATAGTAAAAACAAAACAGAACAATATGGATATGGTCAAATTCTTCTACATTTATATCCACTGGGCATTATCTGAAGATTGTCAATGATTGATTACCTCAAGGTTCACAAATTATTGAAAAATTGTTGTTTTTAGAATCCTTTTTCCCCTTTTCTATCATTACACTATTTTATTTGTGGCACAGAAGTGGGTCTTGTAGGACTGGAGACCATTTTATGTTTTCATTTGTTTCACTGATTGTCATGGCTAAAAAATTCATTGCCTAAAGGCCAGCTTTTTTATCCTGATCCTGATTATACTTTAGAAAGGCAGGTAGTTGGATGGCATGCATGGGCTGATCCACATTCAAAGGTCTTCCAACTTAGTAGAACATGACAGCTTGTATATGACTGGCATAGTCTTTGAAAACCTGTGATGGAACATCATTGCATGATGCCTGTGCAGTAGTTATTGTTAAATATTATTCATTATCAGGGCTTCACACACATTTTGAAGATATGCTTGTTCTGTTTGGTACCGTCAGACTCTAGGGATAGGAAAGAACCCAACAATCATACTATGGGGAGGGGGCATTTGCAACGTATGTTTAATTTAGATTTTCTACAATGTTTTTGTGTGTTTTTGAGCCTAGATCATAATAGTATCGCTGTCATGGTTTCATGTGTTTTGCTAAATACTTAAAACATTTCTATTTTTTATGCTAGTGATATGAAATATTTTAAAAATTTTACATAAAATCCTTTTTTGGATATGCAATTTACTTCAGTTCCATGTACGGTTTTTCATATTTTCATGAAGTAACATGGATAGTATTATTAACCCACAAGAATGAATATACTATGTGAAAGTCAATAAATTATAAATCAATGGTTAATGTCCATTATTTCACCCCCCATTGCATATTTGCATGAATATGGAAATATTTCCACCTATTTGAAGTTATTATATGGATAAGTTCTTTGGTTTCTGTTGTTATTTACATGCCCTTATTTTATGTAATAGGATATGTTTTCTATTCTTTAGAAAACCCTAGAAATTACTTGAGGCATTTAAAATCCATTATGATTTTAATTTTAATTCATTTAGTCAAATACTAGTGATTGTATTTTATTTTACTTTATTAGAATGAAGCTACCAAACTGGTCTACAATTAGTTAACCACTGGAGAAAAAAGGACATATTAAAACTAATCTTTGGACCTAACCAAATTCAGAGTCCTTGTTTTAAAGTCATGAATTTTATCTAGCTGAGCTGGCAGCTAAGCTTCTAATCATAGAGTTCTCTTAAATGATCTGAGAGCATAATAACAAAGTAAAGTAGACTATTTCCACACCAGAAACTGAACAAACCAGTTATTTGTAATTATAATTGTTGGTTTAACTGTGGTTGGAACTGGGCATTGCCTAAATGACAAAAAGAGAGAGAGTTCAAAGGATATAGTAAATAAAAAAAGGATTGCCTCATTTATATTTTTATTTTATATCATTGAAGTAAGATGCACTGTGAATTATCTTGGCTAAGTCCCGAAGAATTGAACTGAAGCGATAAAATGATTCATGTATGAGAACACAGGACAACGAGCGGGGATTCTCTCTTTTTTTTTTCTTATCTTTTTGCTTCTTTTAAAGAGGCCAAGCCTGAAAGACCCTGCAAGATGTAATTTCAAGAGAAAGGAAAAGATGTCTCTATCTCTTAGTACACGAATTCTAAATCACAAGGTTATGAATATATTCAGAGTGCACACATATATCAAGAAGTCTACATTCTTTGTTGCTTAAAAGAAATGAATTTCTTATTTTAACAAGAAGGTGTAGAACATAGAATGACTTTGTTCATTCCTTCATGCAATGTACGTTTATTGGAAACTTACTATATGCAAATCATTGTCCTGGATGTTCTGGGATCTTCTGAGAAGAATAACTTATGACTCGACCTAAAGAAACTAACTAGTAGGAAGTAACCTGCAGAAACAAAGCTGAAATAAGCATCATAAACGTGGAAATGAAAACATTAATAAGTTGTATTTGGAAATGACAAGTTTTAAATGACCGATGGGAATAGGCTCTATATTTTTGACATAAGGTGATTTAAAACAACACCATAAAAGAAATACCTATATATACTTGTGTTGGTAAAACAAAACAAAGTAAAACAGAAAAACCCAGCATTTTAATTTTCCCACTTTACTTCACCCCAGCCCCTAGCTCTGTTCCGCGTCAATTAAAATGCAAGCAGGATGTTTGATAAGAGGCAGCAAAACAAGTGAGGCATAGGACAGTAATAAAATGTGGCTGTTTAATGTATGCATAGTTACAGGAATAATTGGGTTTCTGAAAGCTCACCATTGCATGTTTTACCCTTTACCTCCCATTAATCAATGGGCAACCTGCTCTTTTCATGCCTAAAGTGTTAACCTCTGAGAGTTTTTAGTACAAACTTTGTAACATTGCCTATTAAAATGTTAATCTTCTCTCCAGTGCTGATGAATCAGTGTTCCTTACCAAAGATAATGGATTTCAATCTATATCAAAGTTCATATTTGTCAATCTATAAAAGAGTGATTGTAAAAATTACTGTATTATTTAACTCTAACTTATTCATCTTCTTATAAACTTCAAAGGCTACACTAGAATTCTTAGAATCTGTTTATTGTCCCAAAGCACTATAGTCAATTTGTGGGTTTAAATACATGTGGGTGATTCTTGTCATTTTTACAGTCATAAACAGCTGACAATCCAATTATAGTTTTTAAAAATGGAAATTATAAAATGCTACTTTTAAAAAAAACTCCTAAAATTTGGGATTATTCAAAATGCATTCTGGGGAGAAACTGGCCTCTACTGAGAGAAGGGCTGGGATTCCTTTACTTTGACTTTTTGACTTTTCAATCTCTCAGCCTAATATCTCAGGGCAAATTATATAAAATTTAATATTGTGGCTGTTGTTTAGGTCTCTCTGAAAAGACAGGGGTAATTAAAAAAGGTACTTAATGTATAATGAAAATCAAGTATGGGACAGGTATTTGTTTCCTAAACACAAATAATTAACAGCATACACAGAATAGAAGAATTTCAAACAGGATTTGAACTACTATGACAATCTCTTAGAAGGCTGATACTTCAATTTTATCAGAAAATACAGTATTTTGTGGGGATACTAAATAGACATTTCACATTTTCCCTCAGCTCTGCCCTGTCCAAATAACTCCTGGTCCATGTCTTCTTGTGAAACAACCCAGGTCTGAGACCATCCTTTTGTTGGTAGCCAGTTTCTCTAAGATCATAGGAGCATCTGCCACAGAATCCTGTCTGTCTGAAAGTCACTTCCAACCCAAAGACTCAGAACTTCTAGGCCTCTTGAACAAAAAAGATCACCTGCCAGTCTAAGATCAGGATGTAACAAACAAAAAAGAAACCCAAAATCCAGACTTAGGATCATATTTATCTAGATAGGTCATGTGCCTTATCTGTTATATGTTCACCATCATGTTAGGGCTGAAGAACAGATCAGGCTGACCTTCCCCTACCCCTTAAAGGGTCTGAATTGCTTAGTCTCTAAATAAACCTGACACACTCTGACACCCGAAGGGAAGAGAACATTGAGAGAGGGGTTGTTTCATTTTAAATATCCATATTTTCTATAGTACTGAATCAGTAGCTTTTTTGGACCAGTAGCTAATAGGGGACTGCTTCATCATCTCAAAATACCAAGTCCCTTTAGCACTAAGTCAGACACAAATGGATGGCTAGAAAGATGCAAGAAGGTCAGTTTTGTGTATACTCTGTGCAACCTTATTGCATGCATAAGCAATTTAATTGGCATCGATTAAGGTTAATAAAAGTAGAAGCATTAGTCACCTGGAACATAGATTGCATTTTCATTCAAATTTTGGACCAGGCACTCCCAAGTAAAACAAACAAACAAACCAAAAAAAAAAAAATTAAAACTCTTTTCTGGGTTAGAATTCCATAGCCTTCCCTTCCCCGATTAGTTTTAAAACTATAAAATTTTCAGTGATTCTCATGGGGATAGCCACATTGAGAGGCATGAAGATACAGACTCTAGATCCTGGACATACCACTCTCCATGATCTGGCATTTCAATTAAAATTTGTCTTATAGATGCAAACCCATCACCAAAGTGGGGTGCTCATAAAATGCTCCAGAAATGAACACCCACATAGCACCGCCCAAACATCATAAAATGAATGCTTGTAGCAGAAGGGGAATAGGCAAGGGAGACATCACCATCACATCCCTCCAAATCACCCTAACCTTTGATGAGTGAGCTTATGGGGATGTCACACAGTTCCCCTAACACCTTCTATACCATCTAGGTTTATACTGAGTAGACATTGTAAATTCATCCAACCCCTGTATCTCCACAGCCTATTATATCTATTTTAATAAACACTTTCCACTATCCTGCACTTCTATCATTTCATGCGTGGATGATTCCAACAACCCCTTGGTGGGCTTTCCTACTGTGGAAATCACTGCAACTCTTCTTTCCATCTTATTCTCATTATTTTTTTTTAGTTGAATCACTATACTAACTGAAGTGGTATAAGGGTACTTAATTTAGCTTCCATATCAAGTTTAAAGTCTCTAGGACTCCCTGAGCTGGCCATTTTTAATCTGATCTTATAATTAAAATAATGATTAAATGAGATAACGCATGTAAAGTGCTTTGTAAAACTTAAGACTTTATCGTTATCATCATCATCATCATCATCATCATCATCATCATCATCATCATCATCATCATCATCATCATCTTACATTCTAGGCAAGCTGGTTTTCCATCACCTTTCATGCAACTTGCTAACTCTTGATGCACTGCCTCAATAATACATACCATTTTCTCTCACCTTCAGTGCTTTTGTCACTTTCCATCAACATGTGTCTATTGCCCTTTTCATGTTCATGTTCAAAACTCAACTATTATTCTTTCTTATGCAGGATACTAGGACCAGATTATCAAGACATTCAAGATGGAAGAAACCTCAGACAGACGGAGTTTTAGACAGAGTTATAATGAGGATGAAATATGGGCAAAGAAATTGTCAGGAGGGGGAAGGTTTCAAGAAGAACTTGTCATGCCTACAGGAGGACTAAGGCTATAGGTTTGAGGTCACAAGGACAGCTGTTCAGTCACATAAGAAGATGAGTCATGTGCTAAGATACAGACAGAAACAAGGATTCATTCTCAGCTCAACTCCTTATCCCCTCTGTTTCTTCCCTTTACCTGTCTTGACCACCTTAGATGACTCGATACTGGATCCTTAGAGTACTGGATTTGGTGTTAGGAAGACCTGAGTTCAAATCCTATATTTGACCCTAACTAGTGTGATCCTGCATATTACTTAACCTCTCCCCTCTCAGTTTCCTCATCTACAAATTGAGGGGGAAAGTGTACTATTATTTGTGAGGATAAGATGAAGTAATATCTGTAAAGAACTTTGCACATGTTAAAGTGCTATATGATACTACTGTGATTCTTTTTATTTTTTATTCCTACCTAAGCTCATTTTCCAGACTCTTTTACTTCTTTCTCAGCCTTGCTCCCACCCCTGTACCCTTGTCCTCCTGTTCTAGCTTCTCTTTTCCTTTGTTCTCCACTATTGGCAACCCCTATGCTTGGCACAGTACCTAGCAAAGAGTAAACTCAATAAATGTATCTATCCCCCATCTAAGGAACAAGGGAGGATTAGCTGGCTAGACAGATTGAAGTCTTTTAGCCTGAGATATACAAAGGGAATAGCTTAGAGGACTGAAACTAGACTCTTTTAAAATGATTTAAACCAAATTAAACTATTTTAACTACCACGTCTACCTGGCCAGTTTCATCTCCAAATCAGATTCCTTTTGCTTTTAAAGGCAAGGTACTCTGAGTTTAGGGGCAGTTAAATGGCTCAGTGGGTGCTGCGCCTAGAGTCAGGAAGACCTGAGTTCAAATCCAGCCTCAGACCCTTACTATCTTTGGGGCCCTGGGCAAGTCACTTCCTCTCTGTTTGCCTTAATCCAGTGGAGAAGGAAATCACAAACCACTGTAGGATATTTGCAACAACAACAAAACCATGGACAGTATGGTCCATGGGGTCACAAAGAGTCAGACACAACTGAAAGACTGAATAACAATACTGTTATTTAAGGTAGGCTTAAATTCCTTTTATCCAAAGCTAATACATTTATGTCTAATGCCTCTGTGCCGGTGTATGGGCCATGCAACGGGCTTTGGACAGATCTAGGTCTCCTCTAGAGATCAATTATGGCATACCGTTATGGCATATCTGAGGATCTGTCATTGGACTCTTGCTTCTCCCCCTTAGAATGGGAGCACCTTGAAGGCAGGGGCCATCATGTTTCCTTATATTTGTATCTCAAGTGCTTGGCGCGGTGCCTGACATACTGTAACATCTTGATGAATGCTTTGTCTGTCTGCCTTCATAAAACAGAATTTCAGTAAAAAGATGGGAAGTTTAGGCTCTCTAGGTCTGTTGGCTACTCCAATCTCTAGCAGCCTAACAAATGGTATCTCTGACACTTCTGCAGTGGAGACAATGGGGGAAATGCTTTTTTTTTCCTCCCAAAGGAATATACTTGGTTTCTGCCAGCTTGTAGAAAATACAAAAAAAAAATGATGCGCATCCACAGAGTGCTTTCTGATAACATATTTGTGATCTGAGTTACAATATATAACAACTGGAATATTGTTGTTGCTACTAGGAAAGAAGACATACAGTTAATGAGGAATAGAAAGTCATCTGGCCCTACAGGAGAAAAGAGAAGATGGGGACAAGAGAAGGGAGGGATGACAGAAGAGAGGGCAGATTGGAGATAGGGAAAATTAGATTGCTTGGTGTATTGGGGTGGGGGGAGGGGAAAAAGGCGAGAAAATTTGGAACCGAAAATTTTGTGAAAATGAATGTAAAAAGTTAAATAAATAAATAAATATTTTAAAAAAAATAAAAAATAAATAAATTCTGTCGGAGAAAAGAACAAGGCTATGTGATGTAAAGTGGAAACCCAGAGGCCAATCTGTGCAACCTGCAAGAGAGATGTCACTGCAGCAAGGAAACATTGGCAACCCACTCAGGTCAGGGCATTTGAGCCAGTATGCCAATGAGAAAAGCCAGCACTGAGGGAGTTACTGCTGTACCAGGGTGAAGGAAGTCCCAGGGTAGGAGAGAGATGAGGGAGCTCAACTTCTTGTCAAAATGCTTCCTCCCTATTTCAGGTCTTTGCAAAGGCTTCCATTACCCTGTATCCACTAGCATCATCAATATGGGAATGAAGGACAAGCCACTGATTGGCAGTTCCCTAGGGAAAAACCTGAATGGCCTTGTGCTAGTTACAGCTCTGCTTTTAAGTTAAGGTGATGAAAGGATTATTATCCTCGTTTTCAGATGAGGCAACAAAGGCTAAGATACTCATCCATAGTCAAGTTCACACAACCTGGTCAGTGTCAGTGTTGGGATCTGAACTCAGGCTTACGGAGTCCAATTGCAACATACACCAAATGGCCTATTTTGATTTGACGTACATCACTCCCGTAGTCACTGAGCTCCAACAAAGAGTTGGACATAAGCTGATAATTTTGAAAATGAGTTCCTGGGATAGTGTCAGCATCCCTGGGATATGGGTATATTGTTCCAGATTTCTGGAAGAAAAACCCCCTCTGATCAAAGAGAAGCCTGTGATGTTTGAATTGGAGCAGGTATCTGTTGGCCAGAATTCCTTCAGGTGGAGAGAGTGATACAGCAAACTTTAGGCCCCAGAGTTATGAACAGCACTGATAATTGGTTTTCCTAGGCTTTCTGTGTTCCCACTTTAAGGGCAGGGAAAACAGCTGCATCTAGGGGCTTGATCACAAGCTGGAAAGTTGAAAGAGTCCTGACCCCTCAGGAACACTGTCCTGTGATCTGTTTTCTTTGCTTACTTATCCCCACCCTAGGGTAGCTTCATCCTGGGGTTCTTAGTCATAATTCAGAAGTTTAGAAATCTTACGGTTTCCTGGTCATGTCTTCCTCCCCACAAGCACTGTGTGTAAGCTTCAGTCAATCCTCTGCTATTATGTGCCACAGGTACAAACATTTCTAGTTATAGCTACTCAGATCTTTGAAAGCTGGATTGACCCAGAGAATCACCACTCTGCATGTCACAGCTAAAAAACCACCAAATATCTAACTTGTCTCAATCAAATTTTTTAAACATGTTTTTTTTTATTAAAAGAAAAAACAAATTCCCTTTTTCATGTAGATAGGCTAAAAGTGGCAGGGAAGAAAAAAATAAAATATTTGTCTCAAATAAAAGTCTGAAAAATACTTTGCCTGTTGAGACCTGGCCTGCATTTGCTTTAGAGATCACAGTACTTGTCAGGTGTTCTTAAAACCCCTGCATGTTCAATTGCTATAAGAATTTCAATGAGATAAATATGTAATAGTTTTTTTTTTTTTGCAGCCCTGTGCCAGCTGGCATCATCAACAGGGGAAAAAGGTACAGGCCCCTGGTTGCTAGTGCCCTAGGGCAAAACTTTAGTGGTCATGTAGGCCTAGTAGCCCATGTAGGTGGAGTGTTTTGTTTCTCCTGTGATTTAAAACAAAATTCATTGTAAAATAAGTTTACCGATAGTTTGAAAATATTAGGAATACCTAAAATACATTTGAAATGAATGTGTATTTTAAACAATCTTTAGACTTAAGAAGTTTTAAATTTAAATGCATTATTACAAAACTTAGATACTAAAGTTTCTGTTTTTACTCATTTGAAAGCATTGACACCTTGTACAATTCATGTCATTTGAAAAAATTATTAAATGGTGTCTTTGTGTTCTGAGATTGTAATTCTTTGTTAGAAACAGAACTTTGGTGAAATATACAACAAACTCAACTTGATGAATATACAGAGAGAAATACAACAAGAAAAGAAAACACCAAAAACCATGAAAAAACAAACAAGGGAAAGAAGATAGCCTCTTTTCAGTGACTGACCATGAGAAGCTCAGTCGTAGACTCTGCCTAAGGAATGCCTTATTCAAAGGTCTTGTGATTTCACTGCAAACGATTAGGAAGTAAGATTGGTTGTGATTACGATATGTTTTCATGCGTACATTTGTGACTTTTTTAAAAAAGCAAAGGGTTTTGTGATTATCTTTAATAGATCACATCGTGTCTCTGTATGGAGAGAGATTTTGTTGATAGCATGGATTTTATTTTATTTTATGTTATTTTATTTTTTGGTATTTCTTTGTATTCTCAGAGCTTCTCTATAGGCACTGCCTCAGTCATACCGAGACCTGAGAAAGACTTTCGCTTGGAAAGGCCAAGATCTCTCACTGTCTCTGGGCCATCTCCAGTCACCTTGATCTATATCTTGCCACTGGACCCAGATGACTCTGGAGGAGAAGGTGAGGCTGGTGACTTCATGCAGCCCTCGCTCACTTCAATTCGATTCTCTTGCAAGTCATGGCATCATCTTCCTGATGTCATGGTCATCTTCCAGAATGAGAGACAAGTAACAACATTATCCCCAGTGTTTAGCACAGTGCCTGGTAAACATAGGTAGGTGCTTAACAAATGTCTGTTAGCTTGCTGTGACTTGGTTCCTCCAATTTTGGCTTATTTTTTGTTAATATAGGTCTGCATGTATTTCATAAAGCCATTATTGGGTTATAATCTGAATTGAGAGAAATGTAAACATGGTAAACACAAATAATATCTCATAAATTATACGTGGTCATAGGTACAACTGCCATGTGGCCTTGAGCATACAGAAATTAGAGTAAAGTTTAAGAAGAAAAATAGCATGGAGCCTCAGAATGAAACATTAAATAAAATATTCCTTCAGGACATTAAAACAAAAATATTATTTATTAAAAAGCCACCATTTTTATAGTGGAATTAAAATTCTAACATTTTCCTGTTAAGGGTAAATTACCTACCTTTGTATTTGCTTTTTTCCCTGCCATGGGTAAGGTGAGAGACCTGGCCTTATGAGTTCCCAGATGTGGAAAACTTCCAGTGTGGATACTTTCAAAGTGTGCAGATTAGCAAGTTATTTGTAACTTATTATCTTCGAGAGTTGCCTGAAGCATGGTGATATTAAATGATTATCTCATCGTCATAGAGCTAGATTACTATATGTCAGAGGTCAAACCGGGACCCAGGTCTTCTAGCCCTCTTCTACTATGCCATATCCTTATTATTCATTCCCTTATTATTTCATTCCATCAATATTGAAGAATTCATCTGAAACTCAAGGTGGTAGTTAAATTAAAATGAAGGAAAGCTTTATAGATTTGAACAATCCATTGATTTCTGTATAAGACTAAGGATCTTGTAGCATAATATTAATGAAAAAATATGAATATAAACTCAATAATGATTTCCCCATTTATTATAGCTACATAAATTATATGTTCCAGATTGTTTATTGATTGGTAAAGCATGATTAAATTATATTTAACTCCTAATCAGTAGTGACAAGACCTCCAAATAATGTGAAATTCCATTTCTTATCCATGATACTTTTCCTAACATTTTCTTGTGCTCTGAGAATTCAGTTGAATGAAGTCAGGTTAATTGCTCTAAGTCTCTTTGAATAATGTTCCAAAGCTTTATATTGACAGTTATACCAGTCTTCTGTTAACAATCTATCCTAGGGCCATTTAAGCCTCTAAGTGTTATTAATTTTGGCTGCTGGATTTACACATTATAATATAAAGCTAGTATCAAATGATCTTGCTCCAAATCAGACTTCTCATCACTTATCCAACATGAATACACATTCCAGAGGCATTTTTCAATCTAAGGTACACCAAGAAAAGCCTAGGCTTCATTGTCTTAATGGATTATGCTGTTATATGATTCATTGAATTATACTATCCTTCTTCTACCCCCACACTTTTTAGTTCAAGACTAAGGTAATGTTCTCATTCTGACACTGTTAAAATGTTGGCACTGAATAAATCACAGAGGAATTTACTTATTCGAATACCATGAATCTCATAATCATTCAACCTGGGTTACTTGCTATGCATGCTTTCCGTACAGAAGATATGTCCTTGCATCTGGCCTGACTGTATCTTCTTCCCTGAATTCATCAGTTCTGGCTCAATTAATCTTCTACCTTTTTTTTTTTTTAACATGTAGTGACTTCAGGCAACTCCATTAAACATCCTGCGATTCAGTTTCCTAACGTGGCATTTAAGGCCCAACAAAATATGACTCCAACTTGTATTTTCTTATAGCTATATTTCACATTTCTCCCCACTCATTCTGTCTTAAGTCATCCAACTTAGATGACTAACTATGCCATACATTCAACAAACTAAAACTCCTTGTTCTTCGGTCACCTCCACAGCCTCCCCAACCATGTTGCTTCCCTAGAGAAAGTTCTGTGTTGTGGCTTAGCTCTCCCTATTAGGAAATGCCTCTTGTGCACCACTATTTCTGGAACGCTCCAGCCTACCTCTGTTCATGGCTTTCAACCATTTACCAAATACCTTTCCTCTTGAAATTACCTTTCATTTACTTATAGAGCTGAAAGAAACCTTAGATATCCATTAGTCCAATACCCCTCATTAGACTAATGAGGAAATTAAGGTGGTAAAAAAGGTTAACTAATCTTTTCATGTTCACAACAGTGTTAATGGAGAGAGACCTTGGTCCTCTGACTCAGGAGCAGCCCCATTTCCAGGGAAATGTATTTATCTTTTTACAGTTTTAAGTGTGTTTCTTAGAGGCAATCCAAATGATATGGCAAAATTCATGAGTATGGAAATTTCCAAGCTATGTTCTTTTTGGAGAAGAAAACCTCTCAGCAGACTCTAGTAGTAGAAAAAGCCTATGTAGATTATCTGGTATTTGAATATTGTTTGGGTTAATTTATGAAAAAGAAAAAAAAAACATAAATTGTCGAAATGAAACATACTTTTCTTTTTGTACTGTTGTTGGAAATGTAGGTTAAATTAGTCTACAAGAGAAAAGGAATTCATTTAGTTCCTAAAAACTTTTCTCCTTATTGCTATTACTATCACCTATAGGAAGAAAAATGAATGCAAGTTAACTTGAGAACTATTAAGAGGAATTGGTGTCTTAAGGTGTGACCAAAACCCACCTTACCAAAGTGGAAACTAGGTGGCGTAAGCCATATAGAGTGCCAGGCCTGAGGTTAGGAAGACCTGAGTTCAAATCTGACCTCTGACATTTATATGTGACCCTGGGCAATTCACTTAAACTTGTTTGCCTCAGTTTCTTCATCTGTAAAATGAGCTAAAAAAGAAAATGGCAAACCACTTCAGTAATCTTTGCCAAGAAAAACTCAAATGAAGTTTTTCAGTCAGACATGACTGAAATGACTGCACATCTTAATGAAAAGCAAGATTTAGATCATAAAACTCATATTATAACAAAGAGGAGTTTTCAAACCAAGAAATGATAAAGATCAACAAGAACATGTTAACTAATATGTTAATAACATGTTACTAACATTAATAACAAAGATCCCAATGACACATGTATTTCCTTTTAACTTGTAATATTTCACCCAGTGTCCTGTTCCTTCCTTTTTATTCATTCCTCTACTAACCACATCAGCTTTTTTATGCCTAATCCTTGTTTGAGAGCAAGAGTTCTTCATTCCCTTGATGTAACTCCTTCTCTTTCCTTCCTCCCTTATCATGTTTCCAGATTCATAACTAAAAGTAAGATGTCTCTAGCTTTTGCAGATTATTTTAAACCAAAAAACATGAAGATAGTTATACTCCTGCCAAAATTATTTTTTTAAATACATAAAGTCATATCATTTTTCTGCCCAAAAATCTCCAGTGATTCCATGCTGCTTACTTCATAAAATTTAAAGTCCTTCACCTGGCATTCAATGCCCTCCACAACCTGTGGCTATATTACATTACAGCCTTATCTCATATTAACTTTCAATCTCTGTCTAGCTGTCCCAGGGTTCATAATGCAAAGATTCAAATTTGGTTTCATAGGTATCATTGAGACTTGATATGACAGCACTCATGACAAGAAATATGTCAATCTGTTACACTAAGCAGTACCATGTTAAGGACCATGCCATGTCTAAGATTTATTTTCCTAAGCACCTAGCATAGTGCTTCACACAAAGTTCATTTTCACTCACAAACAAAATAAGAGCTTATTGAACTGAACTTAATATTGAAATTTGTGAGAGGAAGTATAATGGCCAAATAGAGACAGAACCAGTTGGCTAAGCCGTGTCACCACAGGACTTAAATGGGAGGTTTGATATAGTCTCTCCCAGTCACTTTCTGTCTCGCTAAGTCTCAATTTCTCTCTCATTTTCTAATCTTGCAGATGTTGCAATGAATTTCATAGAGAATAGATCAATAAGGTCCTAGAGAAGCACTTTTATTAATCTGTTGTATTTTCACAGAAATGTTTCCTTTTTTTATCCATATATTCTTACACAGATTTGTATCTGGTAAATATTACATCATCTTCTTTCTCTTATGAATCTTGTTCCCTTAATTTTCTTCCTAGTTGTCTTTTTTTCTTGCCTTTTCATGTCATAGAAGTTGCTGCTAGAAATTTAAAGCTAAGCTTCTCATGCAGAGTAGTTATCTGATTGGACTAATTTCCCATTTTGATGAATAATGATTTGCATACTTGTAATTGAGCTAAAATTTACTCAGAGTGATCAATGTATAGTTAATTCTATATGCTTTTTATATATACACACATATACATACATACACAGATATATACATATATGTATATATCTGTGTGTATACATGTATGTGTATGTGTGTGTATAGACACAAACACATTGCTGTTTTCAACAGAAAAACTAAGTGTGAATCAGAGGTACATATATCCAACAGAAGACTCTTAGAAAGTGTATAAATAAAGTGCTTTTATGATCGATCATGCTGACTGCAGGCAGGCACGATTACTGGACTCTGTTCAGCCCTTGAGTTTATACAGATACTACAAGTTTTTTAGTTAATGCAGCTACTGTATTGCTACCCCCTGAATCAATTGCTCTGGGCAATGCTTAAAACTATACCCTTGTATTGTCCGATAGCTGCCAACACCTATTTTCCCTATATGTTTATCTGTCCCACTTGTAGCAAGAGTTCCTGTTTTGTTACAGAATCACAAGATATAAGACATAAAACAGACTTTCATCTTTAAAACATTTCATAGCCTGCTCTCAATTTATTTTTCTAGACTCATACAGAGTTCCCCTTTGCACTTTAAGATTTAGATAAATGGGACTTCTCTCTCTTCTTAATATGATTCTGCATCGCTCACCTCCTGCCCTTTGCACAGGTTATCTATCACACCTGGAATTTCAAGCATGATCTTTCCCATGAAGATTTTCCTGACTTTCCACAACTGCTCCCTCTCACAAATACCTTGTGTTTCTTTAACACTTTCCATATATTTGCATTTATTAGTTTTATACTATTAGAATGCAAGTTTCTTGTGAGCAGGGATTACTTCATTCTTAGTATTTGTTATACAAATTTGTTATACAAATACAGGTGGTATAGCAATAGAGCACTGGGCCTGGAGTCTGGAAGATCTGAGTTCGAATTCAGCCTCAGACACTTATTAGTTGTGTAACCCTGGGCAAGTCACTTAACCTGTTTGGCTGAGTTTCCTCATTTGCAAAAATGACCTGAAGAAGGAAATGACAAACCACTCCAAAAGATTTACCTAGAAAACCCTAATGGGGCCGTGATCTGGGTCAGATATGACCAAAATAACTGAACAGCAAAGAACTTGTATTTCTGGCACCTAGTATAGTGCCTAGACAATAGTAGGCATTTAAAAAAAATGCTTATTGATTGAGTGGAGTGATGATTTAAATACACTCCCTCCTTCATCTGACTTTTTAAATAAAGCCTTTCTTGATTGTTTCCAGCTTTCTATTCCCTTCTCATCTTTAATTATCACATTTTATTAGCTTATAATTATTTGTATTTACCATCCTTATACCAATTCTGTACATATTTAAATATGTTCATGTTGTCTCCCTTAGGATCATAGCATCACAATCTATTTTTTTAAATTAGAAATAAGCAACAGAAGTGATACTGATGAACAGTTACAACATCTTCTTTCAGAAGTTAACCTATATAAATTGTTACAGTAAACAGACAAACCATAAGCTTTAGGAAACACCGTAGTTAGCAAACATTTGACTCACTTGCCAAATGGAGAAAGATGGTTGTCAAAGTCAATGTTGTGTGCATGTATAAACTCATGTGTTAAATATTATAAAGAAAGTTAATAGGTAATTATGATTAATATTGTGTCATAAAGCAGAGATAATAAGTGAGGATAAAACCAGTCAAAAGAAAGCTCAGTTAAGATATTCTGCTAAACAAAGTCAGCTCAAGGGCCTTCTTGAAGGAAAACGGAAAGAAGGCTACAAACAGAAGAAAAATGGAAAACAATCACAAAAAATTTCAACCTTTTTCTCCCATTAAACACAATAGAACTATCATGGTTATTCCTTAGCATTACAGCCTCTTAAATTAAATTAAAGACTGTGAAGGCAACCAGGTTGGATCAGGTATACATAGAGGAGATCTGTGTTGGAGTTTATTCCATCGTGAGAGTACTGAGGGATCAGTATATAAGCTAAATACAGGTCAGATAGATATCAACGCATGGACAAATATCAAATTTAAAAGGGACTGAAAAAATTTCATTAACTTCTGATCTATATGTTTTTTCTTCCACCTGCACAACATCTTTGAGGACCATGCATAAAAAAAAAAATTGAAGATATTCACAATGAGAGGATTGATAGGCAACGAATGAGCATTTGGGATATTCCAAATAGGCTACCCCTATTAATATCTTACAAATGACTGAAAGAGCTAGAGAACATAAAGTTCTATTATACTTCCTGTTGATTAAAAAAATGAAGATAAAACAAAATGCCACCTTAAGGAGTCTTTTACAAAAAATTACTTACTCTCCATATAGGCAGCTAAGTGATGCAATGGATAGAGCACCAGTGTAGGAATAAGGAGGATCTGAATTCAAATCTCACTTCAGACACTTGACACTCACTAGCTGTGTGACCTTGGGCATGTCACTTAACCCCAATTGTCTCATCCTGAGTCATCTCCAGCCATCCTGATGAATATCTGGTCACTGGATTCAGATGGCTCTGGAGAAGTGAGGCTGGTGACCTGTACAGCCTTCCCTCATTCAAAACAAAGTCAAGTGTAAGTCATGTCATCATTTCTCTGATGGTATGGTCTTCTTAGGCAACGAATGACAAACACACACAAAAATCATTTGGAATTCCTTGGAAGATTCAGCAATATAAATAACTCTAATCACTAATTCTTATAACAAACATTAGACAAGTCATGAAATAAAGTACTCATCAAAAATCATTGAAAAGCTATTCATCACTGTGATGGGGAAGATTTAGTGTAGCGTACAGGTCAAGAAAATATTTATGTGGATCCTACAGATGTTTCTATTCTCAGATGATATTGTGCTGATTACCTTAAGACATCTCAGAGCCTCCCAGAAGAGCCCCATAATCACACAAAGGACTTTGTCTTATCTATCCACACAGGAAAGATGAAATGAATGCGGATGTATTATTGCCTGGATTTCAAAATACATTTCTTAGAATGAATATAGACCTTGTCCTATACAGGATTTGTCCAACAAGAGTTATCTGAGATAAATAAAAGTGAAGGAAAGTAAGCTGGAATCTTATCTTAAAAGGAGGAGGAGAGTGGGTTTGAATATTTTCAGGAAATTTTCAAGGATTTTTTTTTTACTGACCTCAAACTTACCATCAAAACAAACACCTATCTTTCCATAAAAGCCAGTTTACTGATACTATTACATAGTAGGAAGCCCCCAAATGCAACTTCCTCTGAAAAATATAAGCATCACTTGGAGGACCATGGAAAGTCATGTGGTAGATGTGAAAATGTTGCAGCACATAGCAAGGAAAAACTCCAAAGAAGATCAGGTATAAAGGATGTCACCAATAATGACATGCAAAATGAATAATCTAGTTATGTGGTGAGAGTGATAGATCACTGGTGAGCAGCCAGAGTGCTCCTCTGGTGTTCTTGAAAGAAAGAGCAAGCCCTAACACAGTGGGTAGTCCCCTGGGGTGTACTTTCATGGACATATGGATGAAAGTCACCCACAGTGACAGGCAGAGATGGGTTGTGATCTGCACTATTGAAGGGTATCCAGATCACTGAGATAACAAACAGAGATTATTTGTGAGTTCATGTTTTCTCTTCTGTTCAAATATAAGTCCCCTAAGAGTAGGGATTGTAATTCTCTGTATCTGTATCCCAGCATCTAGCACAATGTCTGGCATGTAGAAGGTACTTAGTAAAGGCTTATTTATTTACTTACTTCATTTAGTGTCACCTCTTATCTGTCCCCCAGAAGAATGAGCTTTCCTCAAGGAACAAGAAATACTTTACAGCATTTTCAGATTTACAAGGCACTTTGTATATGTTATTTCATTTTGTTCTCAAAACACCCCTGTGAGATAATTTTTATAGATGAGAAATCTGAGACTGGAAGAGAGTAAATGTGTTGCCCAGAGTCACACAACTAGTATGTGTACAAGATGATAAGAACTTAGGTCTTTCTCACTACAAATTCAGTGCACATCTATCTACTGCACTAAAAGCCATTTGTCCGAAGTCTCCCACTTTGGTCTTTGGTGGATTGGGAAATAGCTATAGAGTTGATAAAGATTTCAGAAGGTCTGAGAGACATACCATAGATGACCTACCAACTTGTTGTGGTTGAATTTGTGATTGAATTTAACAAGTCTCAGTTTCCTCTGGTGCTGAGAATTTGAATGAACAATTCTAGAAAGACTGAGAAGGTATCCCAAGATATCCCTAGGTATCCCAAGAAAACAAAGTGGAATTCTAGGAATTCTAGTCTTTGAGAACAACTTAGTTCAATTCCCTTATCTTACAAATGAGGGACTTAAGACCTGGAAAATTTAAGTAACTTGTAAAATATCAGAATTAGGAACTGAGCCCAGGTACTATGGGATCAGATGTCTAGAGAGTAAATATTTTATGACATTTGGGTTAAAAAGCATCAAGTGTGTAAATTCACAATTAGGGAGCTATGTCTGGGAAGTACTTTACCTGGAAGAGACTTGAAGGTCAGAGGTGCATGAGAGATCAATATGATGCTATGACTAATATTAGCTTACAATGCATCAACGAAGAATGGTGTCCATGACAAGGTAATTTAGCATCTCTCAATACAATGCTCATATTAGACCATATCAGTTTAAGGTACTATATTTTAAGAGGGGTATTGGAAAAAAATCAAACATAGGCTGATGAGAGAAAACATTTGTTCTGGGGAATAGCTGAAGGAAGTAAGGATGCTTTATCCAGTGAAGAGAACACAGAGAAAGGAAAGAATGGGAGATGATTATCTTTAAATATTTGAAATTCTTTTATTTGAAAGATGCTAGGACTGTGATAATAAAAATAGTGATATTTATATGGTGCCGACTGTGTGCCAGCACTGTGCTTAAGCACTTTACACATATTATCTAATTTGATCCACAAAAAATCCCTAAAAGGTAGGTGCAATTATTACCCCCATTTTATAGATAAGGAAACTGAGGTGAACAGAAATGAAATTAACTTGTTTTTGACCACACAGCTGGTAAGTACCTGAGATTGGAATTGAACTCAGGTTCTCTTAACTCCAGACCCAGTACTTTATCCAGTGGATCACCTGGCTATCTAAGAGTAAAAAGGGTTGCTTTTAAAGGTAGTGGTTGACCCTATACTTGACGTCTGAATGGCCATTTTCCATGTGTCTTTTACAGAGGATTCTTGTTCACCCAAGACTGTACTAAATGGTCTCTGAATTCCCTTATATCTAGGAAATTCTAAGAAGTTAGAGATTGAAAAATTCCACCATAATATAGTGCGAAAATGTCCTAATGGTGAGAATTTTCCAACGATGAAACAGGCTTACTTGTGAGTTTTCTCATATTAAAAATATTAAAGGAAAGGCAACCTTTCAGGGATATTCTATAGATAATCACCATGGTCTGTTATGACTCAGTTTACTTCTCTATAAATTGAGGACATGAGTAGATGATCTTTAAAGTCTCTGCCATCTCTAATAATTAGTCTGATTCTAGGAATTATCAAAAGAATTATCTGTGGCCATGTGGAACTGTCAATTCATTTGAAATGTATAGGAGCTCCCAGCAATTCCATCTTACTACTGATTTCCAAAAATGCATTATGGTCTTACAGCAACGATTTCATTTACAGGCATTTTTTCCCCTCAAACAGTATGTTTTGCTTCACAACAAATAACTTCTGCTAACCAGAAGAAAAATTACATAGCAGCAAGGAGCTAGAGGAATCAAAAGCCATGCCCAACAGCATAAAATATGGAAGTGTCTCTTTGGAAAAGTAAAAATAATGAAAGATATAAAAGAATGCGCACTACAACTAAGTACGATAAAGAAGACAAAGTGGAGGGGATGATAAAATGGTCGAGGGAACAGCTTTCATAAAACAATCGGTTGCATAAACAGAGTTAAATGTAACAAAAATAAACTGTGAAAACAAACTCATTGTCATTTTGATTTTTATTTGCGTGGATAGTGGGGCTAATCGTTAATAGAAGAAACAAATCTCTATTGCTATTTTAAAAATAGGACAGGAAGAACATGCGTTTCCACAGAATTGCCCAGTTCCACAGTGGCAAATTTAACAACAGCACATGAATTATTTCACGTTGGCAGCTATTTTCTTAAACCATTAGGAGAAAAGCAGCATTATAGAAAGTAGTACAATGAAGAAAATGACTACTTTGCTCTAAAAATCAATCATTTATGTTTCGTCCTTAATGTTTTATGAATTTATCACTAGCATTAATATCATCCCTGGTAAGGGAATATGGCTCAGTTTCCAGGGTCCCTGCAGGTTTGTCTCATACCTCCACAAGTCCAAGTCCAGAATGGAGTTGAAGGCTTCCAGCCCATCCTACTGCATCATACGCTGCAGCATCCTCTTTACCTCCGACCTCTCTTGCATGTCCTTGCTTTCCAACTCATCTCAGAGAGGTACCAGAACAAAGAATTACAGAGAATTTGAATAATGGGGAGATTTTAAAATGTTGCTGTATCATGACCAGGAACAAAGGGGGAGCACTAAAAATTGAGGTAACTATAAAGGACGCCCTTTGTGGGAGCCCTTCTGACTGTCCAGCTTGTCTATGTTCACACATGAATGAAAATGGATAGGGCAAAAAGGAGGTGGGAAGAAAAATGCCCGAGTAATGTATAACAAAGGAAATAATGAGTGACATTTACATAGAATTGTTTAAGGTACACAAAATGCTTTAGATAAATCTCTGGTGAGTTAGTTTAAGGTTCATATTAATACCAGGAGATGGGTGCTGCAGGTATTACTATCCATGAGGAAACTAAAGTCCAGCAATGCTAAATGACTTGACAGGGTCACACAGCCAATACATATCAGAAAGGGCCTTTGCTCCCAGGCCCTCCTAATTCCAGATGCTTCATGCCATGCTGCTCCCTAAGGATTTGGCAAAATGGTGAAAACCCTGCTAGAGTCAAACCTATTGTTCTTTCTATGAAGAAAGAGAAAACAACTTATTTAATTTCAAAATGGGACTTTGATAGTTTTCAAGATAATATGTCACTAATTTGGAAATGACCAGAGAGTAAGACCTGAATCAACCTGTTTTCCCATAGATAGTATTTAATATGCAAATTCTATTGCTGATTTACAAAAACTTTTTTTTAATTTAGCCATTTCCTATTTTTCTTGTTTTTTTAAACAATCACTGCCTCAAAGACTATCACACACACACACACACACACACACACACACACACGCATGCCAGAAAAGAAAAAAACATATTTAGCATTTTATTGCTTTTGTGATAATTTCCCTGGATCACATTTCAGTGCTGTATTTTAAAATAGTTTCTCAATCTCTCTATTCAGACCCACTTTTTAAAATATGGAAAATACGCATGTAAAAATATGGGGCTCTAAAGAGCAAATCTAACATTTGGGAACACTGTTTACATGACTGGCATTTCAAATGGTTATCACAAATTCTCAACAGCAACACTTGCCGGCTGAAAATCCTAAGTGCCCTGGAACAGACAATGATAACCTCCTTTGACATGACGAATAAGATGCATTCCGTTTTTAATGGCTTTTGTGATTTTCTTATGTGAGTTGCATATTATGGAAAAATCTCTCCTGGTCCTTAGTGTTGGAAGCCAGCATTCCCATTATTATTCCACATTAGCTCTATTTGCTGATTTGATGACTGAAGGCCTAGTGGCCAGGTGAAAATTCTGCTTTCTGATGTTAATCTAACAAACAGAAAAACTGTGAGCCTGTCATTTCCAGTCAAGGGCTTGGAGGAATCATGGAGAGTCATTTTGAAAAGTACTGGCAAAATCGAAGCAAGATGTAGTAATTATATGATAGGAAGTTCTTAACCCTGAGAGAGAACATTCACACGAGGAAAAAAGAAAAAGCATCTGATTTGTGTGTTGCATTATTAGAAAGACTTGAGTTCCTTCTCGGTCAAAAGATGTTGATAAGTGTAAAATGCTACTTGGTTCTCCTGTAACCAGTCATACTTTTACAACCTGAGCTAAGTGGCTCAGTAGGAAGCGAAAACTGGCTCTTGAATCAATCAGTGATTTCCGTGAAATGACTTGATAGCTCCCAAACAAGTAAAAAAAATCTTCCTCAGGATAGATCTATTATTTAAGAAGAATAGTTTTAATTGCATTAATAGAGATGTCCATATTTTTAAAACTATGGGCTGAAAAGATTTGGCAGTACTATAAGAATAATTGTTAAAATTAATATTCAGGCCCATAATGTGTAAATATAACAGTAAGAAAAGACTTCAAATTAAATCTGTCTTGTCCCTGGAGATGGGAGGAATTTAAATTATGTTTGAATGGAGCCTGCATTTATCTGAGGAAATATTCTATAGAGTTCAAGTGCCATCATATTTCTAGGTCTTAAATACAAAAGAAAGAGCTTGAGATGTAGGTTCCTGAAACTTAGGTTAATACTTTAAAATATGACCTCTCAACTACTTGGTTTTTCTTTTTAAAATTTTCAACTCAGTATTTGTGGTTTTGAGAAATCGAAGATAATGAAAAAAACTGAAATTGATTTCATAAGGCAGTTTTGTGAGTGTTTCTAACCAAAGGATCTAAAATCATATCAAATAACTGTGGAAGGATGCATACCTTATTTTATGCAAAAATAATTAAAATAATTTTCCCTTTTAAAGTCTATTCAGTGCCCAATCTTAGGGACATGGAAAGCAGCGTTAATCTAGTTTGCAACTCCCACAGATAGGGATAGAAGGCAGCAGAGAACTCATTGGGTGAGGTGCTCCCTCTAGTGAGGGAGACCTTTTTAGCTAGCACTGAAGCCTTGGGGCAGGGGTAGGGAGCCTGTGACCTCTTGGTCACATGTGGCCCTCTAGGTCCTCAAGTGTGGGGACTTCAACTCCAAACTTCACAGAACAAATCTTGAGGACCTAGATGGCCACATGTGGCCTCAGATTCCCTACCACTGCCTTGGGGAAAGGGTTGGGTGAGAAAGGTAGTACAAGTTAGCTAGCATTGATACTGGGAATTGGGTCAGGGTCTGTCCAAGTACAAGAGGGAAAGGGAGATTGCTAACATTTATACAGTGTTCTATGATTTGCAAAACACTTCGTGTATATTATCTCACTGGAACTTCCCAACAATCCTGTGAAGTAGGTGATATTATTTACAAATTAGTAAGCCAGATTGTCCCAAACATTTTCATAAGTGAAACTGGAAGCAGTATTCAAACAAAAGAGAAATGAAACATCTGCCAGTATTTTTATATTGGGCTATTTTTAATCATCATTAACTATGGATGCTGTATCATCAGTACCAAATGTACTTACTAGCACATATCACTTGAGAATAGACATGGATAAAATGGAAAATATCCAGGGAATCACAGATTGAGAGCTAAAATCACAGATTTAGATGCCATGGAACCAAAACTCCTCATTTTACTGATTAGGAAAATGAATCCCAGAGAGGATCAGTGCCTTGTCCAATTTCATAAAGGTTGTAGGTGACAGAAACAGGATTTGGACCCAAGTCCTCTGACTCCAAAGACCGTGAGATTTCTATTATATCATATTGTTTCACTTAAGATGATGTCAGGGAGGATAGCTGGACCAGAACAATTATATAAAGAAGAATTCTATTCTTGTGGTAACAATTTAAAAGGTATTTATTCAGGAACTAGTTATCAGTATATCTCAGAGAAAGAAATATTTTTTTAAATGGAAGTGGTCATAGAGAAAAAGAAGTACACAAGAATACACTGGCAACTACCAATGAACTTTTTACTCTATCATTTTATAAACATTTTATGAGACAAGTCTATAAGACTAGTCTAGGGAATCCTTGATGATATTATCTCACTGGAACTCTATTTTCACAGTTGAATTTTTATTACAAATCACAATCTTCCAAGTCTAATATATGACTAAGCAATATAAGTATTATTATCCTGCTGAACTTTTTGTTTGTTAATTAACAAAAGAAAGAAAAATTGACTTTCAAATACAAGACTCAAGAGAAGCATGAAAAGGTAAACAGGAAAGAGAAGTCATAAGGGACTTACCAAAGTTGAACTGTTTACATTCCTACATGGAAAGATGATAATTGTTTCTCTTGAGAACTTTTTCAGTATTAGGGTAGTTGGAGGGAATATATATATATATATATTTATATGTGTGTGTGCATACATATATGACATAGGGTGAGTTGAATATGAAGGAATGATATTTAAAAAAATTTAAAGGATGAGCAAGGTTGAATGGGGTAAATTATTTCACATAAAAAAGGGAAGAAAAAGTTTTTATGTTAAGGTGACTAAGGGGGAGGTGAGAGGGAATGAGTAAATCTTACTCTCATTGGATTTAGCTTAAGGAGGGAATAGCATACATACTCAATTGGTTATGGAAATCTATCTTAATCTACAGGAAATTGGGGGAAGGAGATAAGAAGGGAGGGAACTTTGGGTAGGGGATAATCAGAAGCAAACACTTTTGATGAGGAACAGCTTCAAAAGAGAGAATAAAAAATGGAGGGATAGGATGGAGGGAAATATAGTCTTTTACAACATGATGTTTATGGAAGTGTTTTGTATAATTACACATGTATAACCTATATCTAATTGCTTGCCTTCTCAATGAGGGTAGGTGGGGAAGGAGAAAGGAAGAGAATTTGAAATTCAAAGTTTTAAAAACAAATGTTAAAAATTGTTTTACATGCAACAATATACAGGAAATGGAAGAAAGAAATCTATCTTGCCCTACAGAAAAATAGAAGGGAAGAAGATAAGAGACGGGGGGGCAGTGATAGAAGGGAGGGCAGATTGGAGAAAGGGGTAATCAGAATGCATGTTGTCTTGGGGTGAGAGAGGGGAAAGATGGGGAGAAAATTTGGAACTCAAAGTCTTGTGGAAGTAAATGTTGAAAACTAAAAATAAATTAATTACTAAAAAATCAAAAGAAAAACATTAAAATTGTGGAACAAAATGAATCTTTGAGCAGCAATTGTGCTTTCCATTGTTAAGATCATTGAAGATTACATGATGGATACCATCTCAGAGGTGACTTTGAAAGGCAACATGTTATTGTAGACAATTACTGAGTATGGAGTTGATTGTGACCTGGCCTTGAATTCCATCTATGATACTAACTATATACCTTATACAAGCCAGAGACTAATCCTCTCTGAACCTCATTAGTTAAATGATGATGATATCTGTAATAAATGACTCAGAAGTCTGTTGTGAGGGTTAACTGATATGATGAATACAAAACAAGTTTTTAAACTTTAAAGCATTGCTGAAATATCAATTATGGTTCAATTTCAAAGATCCTTTGGGTATCAGCCTCAAATAAGGACATAAAATGAGGAGACATATGCTTGACACAAAAGAAAAATAAAGCAGTTGAGGATGATGAATGGGTATTGTCCACATGCCATATAATGGTGTGGGCAGCCCATGGGGTTATTTCATCAGTACATATTATCTTGGGTAAGCACCATGGACAGATAATGAGCTAGACACAAACTGTAATAGGAGGGAGAGCAGGCTAAAATTGCATCTAAGAAGCTTGTTTTCTCAATGACTTTTAGCTTTTTTTTTGGCTACACAAGTTCTTTTTTATTTTTATTAACACCAATATTCTCCTTGTGATCATGTAGGGTTATGAATCATAAAAGACTACAACCTCAGATAAATCAAAATTATTGGTGATCTAAAGGGCAATGGAAAGACTGAAGGAGGCTGTAACAGGTTGTAAATTATGATACACATGTTAAGTGGAATAAAAAATTAACTGAGGCCATGTATGACTGGCATGGGAACTGGACCACAGGTGACTGAATATGACATAAAAGAGACTGACAATACGGGTGCTACCCTGTTAGGACTATGTATAAATATAAACACCAAAAGAACTCTGGGTATTGGAGAATTTATGGAAAGATATGGACAAGAATCTCAGGATGAGAAGATGAGCATGGGTTGTGATTTATGCTCATGGAAGCAGTACCTTTCATTTGTAAGATCACAGATGAGTAAAGAATTGAAATATTCACTCATGTATCTGGAATGTACTTTGTGCTAAACATTGGCAAGCAGAAAAATCTCTTGCACTCTTAGTAATATCTTTTAAGTACTGAATATGGTACCTTTAATATATACCATTAATAAAAAAACAACTGTATGCATGTATGGAGGGAAGGTAGAATAGGAAGACTATACATATATACATCCTCTTCCATCCATTTTTCCTCTTTTCTTCTTTTTCCTCCTCTCCTCCCATTACCTTAGGACATGGTTTCACAATGTTGTTGTTGCTTCTGTTGGGGGGTGGAGTATCATGGACCCTTTTGGCAGTTTGGGTTTGCCTCTAAATCTCTTATGTTGCAGGGATACTAATTTGTTTTGTAATTTGGGCAGGGCTCATCTCCATAATTTACCCTAATTACCTACACGGTATCATATGAACAATTATTAAAATAGAAGAAGCTAGATGGCACAGTGGATAGTGGGCTGGACTTAGAGTCAAAAAGACCTAACTCCAAATCCTGCCTCAGACACTCATTAGCTGTATGACCTTGGATAAGTCACTTAATTTCTCTCAGTCTCAATTTCCCCATCTATAAAATGAAAACAATATCATCTGTCTTACAAGATATTGTTAAAGACTGAATGATATGATATATACAGTGCTTTGCAAATCTTAAAATTTTAAATAAATACTAACTAGTGTTACTAAAATTATCTCTAACCACTTATGTAATGCTCTCACTAGATAATGTATATGTACTAAAATATCCTCCACTAGTACGCTAACCTGCTAAACCTTCCTTGCAGTTTATAAAAGGAGCAGCCAATCAATATAGGAGTTAGATAGATATGCTAAGATTCCATAGAGTTGTTCACACTGAGAGGGGACCATGTACCACAATGACTGGATAACACAAAGGTAATACTCATCAGCCATTACATGGTTTGCTAAGGGATCTTTGCATAGTTTTTCTTATCCTGATATTATCTTTTATGATACCATACTTGAGAGGGGGCAGAGCCAAGATGGCAGAATAGAAAGACGCACATTACTAGCTCTTCCCCCACAGCCCATAAAATACCTGTAAAGAAAAACTCTCAAAAAACTCTAGAGCAGCAGAAGCCACAGAACAACAGAGTGGAGGAGATTATAGCCCAGGGTGACCGGAAAGGCCGATGGGAAACATCTGTTGCACCAAATGCAGAGTAGACTCCAGCCCAACCTTGGCCATGCTGTGAGGTTCTGGGAGGAGGACATGAGCTGGCCTGGGGGTGGAATCCCCAGTTGCAGAATCCTCAGTCGCAGTACCAGCAGTTCGCAGATCCCTCAACCCACAGGCATCAAAGGTCAGTGAGAGGGTTTTTTCAGCTGCCAGAGAAGGGAGATGGACCTTCCCATAGCTCTGGCCAGAGTTTCTACAGCTTCTACAGCAGCCCCTACAGCAGCCCACATCCATTGTTGGATCAAAAAACCCCTGGGGGCACTGAGCAACTGACTCTTACCTCAGCCCCATGTAGTGGCCCTGCCCCTACCTCATACTCCTGGGGGATTTGAGCAGCTGATCTTTATCTCACCCTGAATGGTGGCCCTGCCCCCCCAGCTTATCTGAATCTCAGCCCCTAGTGCTGGCTTGGCAAAATGGGAGGCTAGGTGGTTGTGAAGACAAAACTCTATTACTCACACTCTGGGCACAAACATTTCTGCTTACTCCCAGAACAGTGTATGTGCTTGATTGTACCACCTTGGAGGAACTGAGATCTTACAGACCCTCAGAGTATACCCTACTCTTGCCAAAGGATCCAAAAGTCAAGTAACTGGTTGGGAAAATGCCTAAAAAATGGGGAAAAAATAAGACCACAGAAGGTTACTTTCTTGGTGAACAGATACCTTCTCCCATCCTTTTGGATGAGGAAGAACAATGCTTACCATCAGGTAAAGACATAGAATTCAAGGCCTCTGTATCCCAAACATCCAAAATAAATATTAATGGGCTCAGGCCATGGAAGAGCTCAAAAATGATTGTGAAAATCAAGTAAGAGAGGTGGAGGAAAAATTGAGAAGAGAAATGAGAGAGATGCAAGAAAATCATGAAAAGAAGGTCAACAACTTGCTAAAGGAGACACCCAAAAATGCTGAGGAAAATGACATCTTTAAAAACAGGCTAACTCAATTGGCAAAAGAGGTTCAAAAAGCCAATGAGGAGAAGAATGCTTTCAAAAGCAGAATTAGACAAATGGAAAAGGAGGTTCAAAATCTCACTGAAGAAAATAGTTCTTTAAAAATTAGAATGGAACAGATGGAGGCTAATGACTTTATGAGAAACCAAGAATCACAAAACAAAACCAAAAGAATGAAAAAATGGAAGATAATGTGAAATATCGCCTTGGAAAAACAATTGACATAAAAAATAGATCCAGGAGAGACAATTTAAAAATTATGGGACTATCTGATAACCATGATCCAAAAAAGAGCCTAGACATCATCTTTCATGAAATTATCAAGGAAAACTGCCCTGACATTCTAGAACCAGGGGGCAAAATAAATATTGAAAAAATCCACCAATCACTTCCTGAAAGAGACCCCCAAAAAAAGAAACTCCTAGGAACATTGTGGCCAAATTCCAGAGTTCCCAGGTCAAAGAGAAAATATTGCAAGCAGCTAGAAAGAAACAATTTGAGTATTGTGGAAATACAATCAGGATAACACAAAATCTAGCAGCTTCTACATTAAGGGATAGAAGGGCATGGAATATGATATTCCAGAAGTCAAATGAACTAGGACTAAAACCAAAAATCACCTACCCAGCAAAACTGAATATAATACTTCAGGGGAAAAAAAATGTCTTTCAATGAAATAGAGGACTTTCAAGCATTCTTGATGAAAAGACCAGAGCTGAAAAGAAAATTTGACTTTCAAACACAAGAATCAAGAGAAGCATGAAAAGGTAAACAGGAAAAAGAATTCATAAGGGACTTACTAAGTCCCTTACTAAGTTGCTTACTAAGCAACTAGGAACTGTTTACATTCCTACATGGAAAGACAATATTTGTAACTCTTGAAACTTTTTTCAGTATCTGGGTAGTTGGTAGGATTACACACACACACACACACACACACACTCTTGGGGAGGGAAAGGGTCAAAAGAGAGAATAGAGGAAATGAGGGGCAGGATAGAATGGAGGGAAAAATAGTCTTTCACAACATGACTATTATGGAAGTCATTTGCAAAATTACACAGATATGGCCTATTGAATTGCTTGCCTTCCCAATGGGGATGGGTGGGGAGGGAGGGAGAAAGAAAAATTGGAACTCAAAGTTTTAGGAACAACTGTTGAATAGTGTTCTTGCATGCAACTAGGAAATAAAAAATAGAGGTAACGAGGTGTAGAAATTTATCTTGCCCTACAGGACAAAAAAGAAGATGTGGATAAGGAAAGGGAGAGATGCTAGAAGGGAGGGAAGATTGGTGATAGGGGTAATTAGGATACTTGGTGTTTGGGGGTGGGGGAAGGGAGAAATGGGGAGAAAATTTGAAACTCAAAACTTTGTGGAAATGAGTGCTGAAAACTTAAATAAATAAATTCCAAAATAAATAAATAAATATTTTAAAAAATGACACCACACTTGAAAAAGAAAAATAAAATAAAATGTCAAATGAGGGAAATATCAATGTAGGGTGCCCACTTTATTGGACAACAGATTTTGTACCACTTACAAAACCAGAATCCAATTCTTCCATCGTTGAAGAGACTTCAGACTTTAAAAAAAAGTGCAAGCATATTTTTAGAGTATCTTTGAGCGTTCTCTGGATTTATTTATTTTTGTCTCTACAAATATTTGGGGTGTTTTGTTTTTGCATACAACATCAAAATACGCCTACAGTATTCCTAGCTACTGAAGGTAGTAGGGTAAACGTTGTTTGCGTTTTTCCCTTCTGCTATATTACATCTTCATGACAGCACCAAATATTTTCAGTAAAGCTTCACATCTTTCCCATTTTGTAGGAGAAGGTAAAGATAAATTTAGACTACTAATAAAGAGACTGTCGGCTCTTAATTTTCTTATTTATTTTCTGTGGTATACATTAGTTCCCATCAGCCTATCACCTTTAGCCTTTCTCACACTTAATCACTTGTTGACTTCTAATTGCTCCCTCCTCCCATTGCCCTCCCTTCCATTATACCCCCTACCCTACTTATCTCCTTCTCCCTCACTTTCCTGTATTGTAAGATAGGTTTTCATACCAATATGAGTGTGCATTTTATTCCTTCCTTTAGATGAATGTGATGAGAGTAAGCTTCATGTTTTTTCTCTCACCTCCTGCCTTTTCCCTTCCACTGAAAAGTGTTCTGTGTCATACATTGTGTCCCATAAATCTTATTGATGTTTTAAACTTATTAAAGCTTCTTAAACTTATTAAGACAAAACTGCCCTAAGACTAGTGGGATACCCTGGATTATTTAGCATTTGATTTTAAACTGCTTTGTTTTGTCCTTTAATAAGTCAGTTAGTTTGGGTATAATGGTTAGAGAACTGGAAGTGAACACAGGAAGACCTGGAGGCAAATTTTGCCTCTGATACACACCAGATGTATGGCCATAGAGAAGTCAATTTCTCAGTGCCCAAAAGCAACTCCAGATTGTAAATTACAAAGTGTTGGTTGATCTTTATTGGAAGAATTGGCGGATGGAGTATCCACATCAGGATTTCCCTATACTGATGTAATTACAGGGGGATGGGGAAGCCTAGACTTATGCATCCTTGTCTGTGGTTTGAAGGAAGGGGACCTATCTTTCCCTTTCTGTTGGTTCTGTTTCTAACACAGTTGCTTCTATTTCCTGCTGATTTCCAGTACCTCCTCTGTCCTATCACAGCCCCTAAATATATGTCTGCATGTTTAAAAGCCCACAAATTACTAGTAAATAGGTTTTGTGAAGCCAAGCAGGGTGATGGTTTCTTACCACATTGAACTGGGGAAAAGATGGATAGAAATAGGCTGACATTTTAATCAAGTGTGTTCCCCAAATTAAGCTATCATTTTCCTTTCATACTTTTAAACCCTCATGTTAAATTTAAGACAAATATTTTTGTTTAATATCTTGTATATTGAATACTGCAATGACAATCATTATTTTATGAGAAAATTATTTGTATTTAAATACTTGATTTAAAAAATGTTCAATTCATTCTTATATGTACTTTCATTGTTTGAGGCCAGTTTCTCCTCCCTAACCCCCATCATCTGCTTCATATTGAAAGCCAAAGAAAAAATATTTAAAAGTGCATATTCAGAAATACATAAAGCAAACATAAGAACAAACAACCTCTCCATCCCAAGATATAATTGTGAATTGAGGGGCTACCTATGATAGAGGGCTGAAGATTTCAGTGTTAAAATGAAAATGTAGGATCTCAAGCATTTTTCCTGTTGTCGTGGAAGTCAATGGGGAATCCCCCAGCTAGAAGGAGGCTGCCTTTAACATGCAAATGTACATCATGAATCCATGAATGAGGACATTGAGGAAGGATACAGTGAAATCCATCCAGGTGGCCTGATGACACTGAGGTAGTGTGCCAAGCTAAAGAGAGCTTTTTCAGATACAGTAGGCCAGACAGGAAAGGAACTGAGTGAGAAAAGAATAACTCCAGGAGGTTTTAAAAGAAATTCAGGGATAGAATTAGAAAAGCCTGAATAAGCAGCCAAGGAGAGAGAGAGAGTAGAAAGAAAAGAAAATTCCTAGGACACTCATCCCTGGAACTCTAGCCAAATTGGAGAGAGCAAGAGAGAGTTACGAAGATATCAATGGTTTGTCCAGAAGGGGAGGCTCTAGGGCAAAATAGAAGGTTTCTCAAGCCTCCAAATCATAGAATGTCAGGACTTGAAGGAACTTCAGAGGCTAGTCTAACAATAAGAATTCTCTCTAGAACATATCTGACTAGTGGGCATTCAAAACTTTACATAAGGCATCCCACTTCACTTTGGAACGACTATGAATGCTAGAAGGTTTCTATATTAAATACAGAGCTGCCTCTTTGGCACTTCTGGACTTGAGGGCAAGGATTGTATTTTTGCCTTTCTTGGAAAATATCTACATTATTAGTGCATTGTGCAGTAACTGGCACATCGTAGTGGTTAATGAATGGCTGTTGACTTCACTTGACATAGCTGGAAGAGAGTTAGCCTCATCCAGTACTGCAGAGTGGAAGTAGGGTTAGTTAATCAGAAGAACCATCACTTTCCGCGTCAGAGCAGTTATGTGAGTGACCATAGGGTCTCCTTGGAAGCAATAATTTAGAGATACAAATCTATGCTGGAGGCATTTCTGAGTTGCCTCAGTTGCATACTCTTTATACCCTGACCATTCTTCACCCTGCTCTTGAGGTGTGCTTGAACTGTGTGCTGGCTGCAGGGAGCATTGTGCAGAGAAATTTACTGATAGAGAACAGAATAACAGCTGATATTTGGATAGCATTTTAAAGTTTGTGAAGTCTTTTGAATAAATTATCTTATCTAGTCTCATTTGCTTTTCACAAGAATCCTGTGACGTAGATGGAAAATCTAAAGACTGGCCCCAAATCATGCAACTGGTAATTATTTAAGGCAGGACTCAAAGCAAGGATTTTCAAAGTCAGAGTTTCTTGAGAGTTTTCTCCCATTAACTTTCCTTGACTTGTTTTATTTTTCCTTTCCCATCCTGTCCCTTCTAGACAGCGTTCCCTTCCCCTACTTCGGGTCTCAGGTTCCTCTTCTGTAACAGACAACTTTGACAAACTTTTATAGCTCTAAATTTATGATATTATGAAATGTTAACTCTATCCCTATACCATGCCATCCTGAGAAAAGAGAAATTCTAAGAAAACTGTGATCCAGGAGTATATATATTGTTTTAGAATGAGAAATCTCTTCCTTTAGGATTAGCTACTTACAGCAGAGGAAACACTGGGCAGGGACATGACTAGGATTCCATATCCTACCTACTTCTAACAGCTACTAATGCTTTTTCATATTAATATAATTTATTTAGAATACAATGTGTATGTACCTAATTATTCAAATATTATCTTCTCCATTAAATGTAAGAACTTTGAGGGCAGGAATATACATACGTACACACGTATGTATACATGCACATGTGTATATATCTGAATATATTTGAATATATCCACATACATTCATATACATGAATTATATCCATGTACATTTGAATACATACATGCATATACACAAGCATATACATACATATATACACAAATATGTGTATGGATGCATATGTATATGTGTGTATGTGTATGTATATATGCATATATATATGTGTATACGTATGCGTACATATACACACACACACATATATTCATAAAATATTTGTACCCCTGGGACTAAGCACAGTGCCTGTCACATTATTGGCTGATGGATCCAATGAATCCATGAAATTAATAAATACTTCTTCTTAAACTGAGTTACATGTGTTCTCCCTCCAGTAATGCATATCATAATTTCCTCAGCCCTACTCATCCCGTGCATTTCTTGTCCACGTTTTCCAATATGAAGGAAGATCTTCCTCTAGAATGTTATATTTTATTGGGTACCTTCAGCCACTGAACTATTCATTTGTTATCAATCACTCGTAAAAGATACCCTCTCCTTTTCTGATCATGCATACATGAACAAATTTCTCATAAGATTACATTTCTTATTGTGTTAACATATAATAAAAAATTTTGCAAATTTGACATCTCCTCTCTAAGAAGAACCCATGAGTTTTTGTTTATCTTCTGTTTTAGTTTCTAATGAAAATAACAATATTGATATAATTCATATTTTCTGGTATAGCATTACTTTATTTAGCTCATGGATTATGCAAAAATTATACAGAGTACCAATAGTTAAGTTAATATTTTGAGGATGGAGAAAAGAACTGGAAATATAAGAATGTCCATCAATTGAGGAATGACTGAACAAGTTATGGTACATGATTGTAATAGAATACTACTGTGCTATAAGAAAAGATGAGCTCAATAATCTTATAAAATACAGATAGACTTGCATGAAATAACGGAGTCAAATGAGCAGAACCCAGACAATGTTGTATATAGTAACAGCAATATTATTTTAAGAACAACTTTGAGTGACTAAGTCATTTTAACTATTATAAATACTCAAATATGTAATAAATTCTCAAATGAACTACAAAAGACCTATGAAGGAAGACATAAATAAAGAGAAAGAACTAATAAATAGAAGCATGTACAGAATGATTTTATATATGTGTACCTATATTTGGGACTAAAGATAGCTATCTCTAGGGTAGTGAGAGAGGGGAGAAAAAAGGGAAAAAATTACAGGATAACTTTAATATATATATTTAAAAGGGATAGCAAGTTGTACATAATAGATTTGCAGTTTCGTGACCAATCTTCTTGTTTTGTATCCTACTATGTTATGGAAATGTTTGATTTATTTCTTTAATTCAGAATAAAATAAATAAATAAGGTGCAGTAAGGGGGAGAGGGAAACTACTTGGTATTCATTGCATATATTTAGCATACACTTACATACGTACAGATTGTCTGCCCAGGAGAACAGAAGCTCCTTGAGGGCAGGGACTTTTTACTTTTGTCTTTTCTATACCCGGTACAGAATGGTGTCTGGCAGATAGTGGCTCTTAATAGATATTTACTGACAAATTGTTTTTCTTCATGAACTTAAGCTTTGATGTCATTTTGAAAACTAAAAAGTTCTTCAAGTACAAAACCTAATACAAATGCTTGACACCACCATTTCTATTTTACAATTAAGCTGGTGAAATTTTAGTGGTTTTCCTAGTGGAAATTAAAATTCATTTTACAGAAAAAGTCCAGTTGAGCCCTGATACTGAAAAGTAAAAAAATTTGAAAGCTTTAGATTTTCAGTGATAAAAGTGATTTGTTGAAATATATAGTAATAATTATACTTATAAATCCTGATATAAGATCAGTCAGCCATGTGCTGCCCTTTAGAAGAAATGAAAATTCCTGACAGATGTCTTTGAACTATCAGGTAATAAGAATTTTTTTTCTTTATCAAATTATGCCCTTTTATTGTGGCTCAGAGTCTGGTTGCAGATACACTCTTAAGACACATATGACCAATGCTCAGCCAATAGCTGACTTTGTGATGGATTACTTTTCTTATTAGTAATGCAATTACCTTAAAAACATGAAATATTTGAATTTGTATTTATGTCTTTGTGCAGGGTCTTCTTAGCAAATATAAAAATAATTTCCTCATGGATTATCCTAGCTACTATTTGCTTGTGTCACTTTAAAACCATACCAGAAAATGTTGACAAAAATGGGATGTCTATGACTAATGTGGAAATATGTTTAATATGATTGTATATATGTATAACCTATATCAGGTTACATGCCTTCTTAGGAAGGGGGAGGGGAGAGATGGAGAGAGGAAGAAAAAATCTGGAACTCAAAATCTTATAAAAGTGAATGTTGAAAACTCTATATGTAATTGAAAAAATAAAATACTATTAAGGGCAAAAAATGAAATGTCTATGATTAGTATGCAGAGTTATCATTACCCAAAGTCTTTAGGTGCTTTGGACCAACTCTAGCTGAATAAACATGGCCTTAAATGATTCTGAATATCAGAAAATTTTGTTCACTCAAATGTCAAATTATTCAGTACTCTAGAAACTTTGCAATAACAGTCTACAGTAAGGATTAAGACACTTGGTGAAGCATTTCATTTATGTCAAAGAAAAGAGAAACATGTTAAATCGCTAATATATTTCATTGAAAGAAAGAATCCATTTGCATGAATTTGTCTGTGACCTCCAAACTGTCTCAGGATATCCAATGCACTGGGTTAATATTAATACTTGACATTTAAATAGCACTTTAATGTTTGCAATATACTTGCTATACATGACCTCATTTGAACCATATGATAACCTATAAGTTCAATACAATAGGTATTATCTTCTCATTTAATAGATGAGGAAAGTGAGCCATAAAGAAAGTGAGTGAGCTTCACACAAAGCTAAGTGTCAGGTGAGATCGGCTATCAGGTCTACTTGATTTCATTATATTACATTAACTTTACTGCTAACCATCTCAACATATTCATAATTTGGGGCAATTATTTCAGGTTGATGTACTCTGTCCATGGCAACTTGACTAAGCCCATATGGTGGTCATAAACGTACATTTTGGTGAAAGAACAAGAGTTTTGAAATTCTAAACATTCTCAGCAGTAGAGGCTCTGACCCAAGGAGTTTGCCAAAGCCTTTTAAAAGAGAAAGAATCCCATTGGCTGTATGCTATACTATCTCTGAGAAAGGCTGGCTTAAAAATTAGGGAAGCCTAAGTGGGAAATAAATAGGAACCATGGAAAATGTGCAGTATATTTGGAATGATTTTAATGAGATTTAGGAAAAGTTTTGGGTTGATTTGGGCACTTGATTCTATAGATTTCTATGCAATAAAAATTTTAGGACTATTTAAATGGACTAAACTCTTGTAATTTTAAAATAAAAATCAAATTCGTAGAAGGGATCAATGAGGGCCTTTTGTTACAAGAGTGAGGGCTAATGTATGGATGGCCTGTAGGCTCCATCGACATAAAAGCAATGTCAAAAGACACAGAGGGAAATCCCTGGTTCGTAGGACTGCTTATGGAACTTTTGTGGGCTGACCTGGACAAGAGTCATATAAATGAGAGGAAAGGATGGTTGTGATCTGCATTGTTGGAGGGATTACACTCCACACTGATAAGATCTCCAAGTCATCAAAGAAGGAAGATAGAGGCATCATAAAAAATCATAAAGATATAATATTACCTTTAAAATAGCATTAAGCATCTTAATTATGTGGTACAATGTAATTTTTTGGGAGGGAGGCTAGACTCATAATTTCATTAGTATAAGAACAGCAACTATTTTGCAGCTTTTAGCCTTAGGGAATGTCTGGGGGACTGAGAGAGGTTAAGTGCTTTGTTGAGTCTAATAGAGCAAGTATACATGTTAAGAGTTAATATTTGAACTTTGGTCTTCTTGACTCCAGGGACAATTCTTGATCCACAAACTCAGTGACTCTCTAACTTTTTGGCCTTAGGATTGTTTTACATTCTAAAATTGTTGACAACCCTACAGAACTACTTTTAGTATTAATATTTATAATATTAAGATTTAAACTGATAAATTTAAAAAAAACGATCATTAATTTTAAAATAGCAAAATGAAACTTGTTATATGTTAATGTAAATAACATATTTTTAGAAAAATGCCTCTTTTTAAAATAAAAAAGTAAGAAGTGATATTGTTTTACTTTTTTAAAATAAATCTCTGACTTAATGTCTGACTTAATAAAAGACAGATGGATTCTCATATCTGTTTCTGAATTTAATCTTTTGTGATGTTATTTTGGTTAAGTATATGAAGAAAATCTGGCCTCCTACAGATATGTAGTTGGAAAAGGGAAGAACATTTTAATAGCCTTGACAGATAATTTTGGATATTCTTCTTTGATATAACACCAAAGCTCAACAAGTGGAAGTTTTTTAAAGGTTAGTTGAAATGTAAAATCTGAAACCATATCAATGAACTTTTTATACTGTTACATTAAAATTCATTGGTATAGTTTGTATTTTGAATGGATCAATTACCTGTGTATATTTTTTGTAACATCATGCATTGGTCATATGGGAAATATTAATTCACAGGGTTACGCAGATCTTTTAAATAGTGATATTCATTAATGTTACTCACATGCATTATTATCACCACCAATCTCATTAGAAAAGTCTTTGAGTATTGGGAAGATGTCAAACTCATGGTAGTGGATATAAGCTTTCCAAAATTCTAATTTTCACTTGAAAGCTTGAATTTTATCACTGGCAACAAATACTGTCAGTTGTTTTCTTTGAAGTGACAGCCTCCCTTCTTTCATTTTTAAGAAAATGTCTGTAAAATACCCAAGTCTGAATAACCATGGTTTGTCTGTCAGTCATTCTCTCAAGTAAAAATGGTGCTCCCTGAAAAAAGGCAGCTTGTTCAGTTCCCAATTTAACCAACTGCAAAAGGGATTTTGCTCTGGGCCACCTTCAGACTCTGTTATGCAGCATAAGTGCTTTATGCTTACTTCCCATTTAATCACACATAATATTAAAAGGCCATGCACTCAAGGGTCAAGATTTAATAAAATGTACGATCTTTATTGCTTCATCAAGGACATGCTTAAGTGAAACGGGGCTTTTTAAAATTGTGAGCTCATGTGGGTGTAGAAAACAATGACTCCTAGTTTAGCTTGGTGCCACTACCTTGATTCATGCTAAGGTGAGAGCAAGTTTAGTGCTTTTATATTGATTTTTCACCCATCAGTGCAAATGTCAGCCTAGCTGTTCCTGGATAAGCCACAAGAATCCGGAAAAGAAGTGATTCGATACTTCGGATATTTCAGCGCTGCTGGGGTGCCAAGAACTGACATGAACGATTATGTGTTTTTTCAAAATGGTTAGTTGGTTCTAATCCTGGACAAATATAAGCAAAACAGAAAGTCTAACCATGTCTGCAGATTTGTCCATTTGGACGGCAAAGGTACAATTCTACCAAAGAGATGCTAACTCCGTCTTCAGGTTTGCAATTGAATCTTTAATTCCAGGTCATGTAGCCTCTGGAAAAACTCCACTCTATACTCATGAGAAAATGACAATGAAAAAAGTAAGTAATATCTTAGTTTAGTTATAAAAAATAGCTTTGACCACACGATCCTACTGAAAGGGTCTCTGGGAACTCCAGGGGTCCACAGACCACACTTTGAGAACTGTCATACTTGGCCACCTTGCCTCTGACAATTCACATATCTGTTTCTTATTTGTTTATGCCCACTATAGACTCTAATCTCTCAGAAGTCGGGGATCACACTTGATAGACTTACTTTGTACATTATTCAGCCTAGAACTAGGAGCAAGGAGATGATTAGATCAGGTTGGGAGGAAGATGAAACAAGAATTATCTATATCTATGACTATATTGATCTCTCTATCATCTATATCTGTATCTCTATTTCCATTTCCATCTCTGTCTTTAACTCTATATCATCTAAACAATCTATAGCCAAAGCTACACAATAAATATAATGGACTCTTGATCTATTAGAAAATTTTTATCTAGTATAAAGATAATCTAGATTGTTTTTATTTTTATTCACTCCATTGTTTACAATTTAATAATCTGTCCAAAGGATGGGACAATGAAAAGAAAGAGGTAGAAAAAAGCCTACCCATTTTATAACATTTGTAAATTTCATAAAATATAAACTAAGAAGTTAAGAAAGAGCTAACTAAAAGGGCAATCTTGAATTATCTGTGCATATCAATTTTTCCATGTGGTCCTTATTCCTAACTACAATGGATTTATTATCTCCTTACCACAATCTCTTCTCCTTCCCTACCACAAGCAAGGAGATGATTACATCAGGTCATGAGGAAGACTAAATAAGAATTTTCTATATCTATGGCTATATTGACATCTCTGTCATCTATATCTGTATCTCTATTTCCATTTCCATCTCTGTCTTTAACTCTATATCGTTGAGACAATCTATAGCTATAGCTACACAATAAATATAACGAACTCTTGGTCTATTAGAAGCAATGTTCACAAGTACAGTGATAATTATAAGGTCACCAAAAGATGCCAGACATGTATGTTTTAAAGGTCTTTTGATGTAACTCTTGATGAAATAGTAATAGCAACTGAAGAATTGGTCTATTACTTAAAATAATTTTTAATAGAAAAAATGAAATAAAATTCATCTAATTGAAAATTAAGCTGCTTGCCTGACTGTATACACATATCCCCAGTTACTGCCTAAGTGACTGATGCAGGTAAGTGGCATGGACTAGTAGGTTCCTCCTTTAAAAGCAAGATCCTAGGGTCTGAAGGGTGAAGGTAGAGAAAAACAATGGATAGAACAATTACTTTACTCTAACAATCCTCTCTGGAGGGATGAAACAAGTGAGTACCATGACAGTCGCCACTCTGTGATCTTTCATTTCACCTTTAAGAAAAGAAAACTGTAGTAGCCACATCAGCAGAAGTAGAGAGTAACCTTGCAGGCAGGAATCAGTATTCACAATTCTTCCAGTATCATTTTGATAGAGAAAAAACCATTTCAACTTTCATATCACATTTTCTCTCAGGGTTTACATATCACATGCATGTGGGGGAGTAGGTATTTATAAGACTGATTTGAGAGAACAGAATTTGCTGTTCCTTTCCACTTAGTATTTCACATTAAAATAACATGTTCCTGAGAGCCTAGATATCATGGTAACAGTAATGCTCAAACAAAAGCCTGAGATGTCCTAAACTACAATACTCCCCGCTCTTATTCTGTTATACCTGATTGAATTTGAACTATAAATTATGAGGTTATGACAAGAAAACTATAGTGACTTCACTTAACTCCAAAAGAAAATGTATAAAGAACTAATTGTCACTTCTTACTGCCATTCATCAAAAAGTCAGAACCCATTTGAGCACAGTATGTGCCATGTGTAGGAAATTTCCACCATCTACTCCCACTATTAAGGGTAGACATTAAAGACACAGTGCATCCAGTGGCAGAAACCTTCCCAGACTTAGTAGATAGCCAGAGATGTAGCTAGATGCCAATTTCAGTCCAGGCTCTAAATTTGCTAATCACATAAACTTGGGGAATAGTCATTGAACTTCTCTGACCCTTTCTCATCAGCAAACAGATATAATGGCTGTGTCCTGATTATCTTGGTTATGCAAAGGAAAGTGTAATAATGTATGGGAAAGTGCTTTGAAAATGGTGATATGTTACACAAATGTAGGATACTTATTTGTCTTTATAGAGGCATTGTATCAGCTCATGGAATAACCAGTAGTACACTTAAAAACATAGAGCTTCCTGATAATCTTTGGAACAGAGGGGTGGTTAAGACTTATCACCCATGATATATATCTATATCTATATATCTATATCTATATATCTATCTATATCTATATCTATATCTATATCTATATCTATATCTATCTATCTATCTATCTATCTATCTATCTATCTATCTATCTATCTATCTATCTATCTATATATAATGGTGGCTTTCCAGGAAGCAGAAAAACATCTGTCTCCTCATTTTTCTGATTATTTATGTGGGGAGGTGGGTTTGGTGGGATGAGAGATGAGGAGTGTAGAGGTAGAGCAAAGTGTTAATGGAGGGGTAAATGGATCATACTGAAGCTTACTGCACTGCTATGAAGTTTCTCAAACATCGTTACATTTTAAATGTCAGCTGTCATTTAGTTAGTTCATGGATTACAATGTGTATTTATATATTAATAATAACCACGGTGTTCAACATATGTCTGACTGTGCTACAGTTTTACTTCCTCCTTTCAAGGGGGATACATGCAAGGACTAGGAAAAAGCCAAAGCACATTTTCATTGGTACGGAGCAGGGTGGTTTCCTGGTTGTTCCCTAATTTTTACTGCACTAATTGGTCACATAAAAGCAAGGAGTGTAAAGGCTTGTTAGAAAAATGAGGTGGGAATTAAATTAGGGGGACATTATGATATGTTTACATCCCTTTGAATCTTATTTAGGCAATTTGTAACCAGAAAGTTACTCTTGGGAATATTATAAATCCATGTACATCCCTGAGGCATAGATATTATCTGTCACTCTTTCCTTTTAACCAAATGATCCATAACATATTTCTACCCTGACATGCTGTTGCCATTATTTGTAGCAGGATAGGATCCTTACGAGTGAGTTGAGATGGAAAATCTCTACTAAGTCCTTGGAGAAAATTCCCTTGAGTACATGCAGAAGACTGAATTTCCAGGGGCATCAGACTCCTTCCTCCCTCAATGAGAACAGAAAAATTCCAGATCACTTCACAAGCCCCTGGGTAAATGTTCAATTTCCCTTCAGAATAGTACAAATGTGTAGGCCACGCAGAAGGCAGGGTGTTCGTAGGTGCTTTTGAAACTGTCTAGAAACAGACATATTACAGTGAAATGGGGGTGGGGAGATAAAGACATCTAAAAATCAGAGAATGCCTTGAGTTGGAAGGCATTCACTTCATAGACAAAGAAACTGAGGCCTAAAAAGGAAAAATAATCTTGCCCAAGTACACATGTTAAGTTTGGGCCAGAGACATCTTTCAAATAACACAAATCCCTGGGCAGATTTTTTGGGCCACTGTGCTTTCTACAATCTTTACCTCTGGTTTCCTACCTCATCCATGAGTTGGTTTCAGGGATATTAGTCAGAGGTTGATTTATCTAGCAATGCTATGTAGGATGCCTTCCCTAAAAGTAACTAAAACTCAAAACTCTCCCAAAATGTTTTCCCTCAAACTAGACATTTCATATTCTATAATTTGTCCCTATATAATTTAGAGCTATGAGCTAAACTCATGGTGAAAGTCAAAATTTGTATTTCTTGCCTAGTCTTTCCTTCTTCTCTCCTTTCCTCCCTCACTCTGTTCCTTCCTTCCTTCTTTCCTTCCTCCTTTCTTTCCTCCCTTTCTTTCTCCTTTCTTCCTTATCTCCCTCCCTCCCTCTTTCCTTCCTTCCTTCTTGCCTTCCTTCCTTCTTTTGTTTTCTTCCTGTCCAAATCTTACATTATTTCCACAATTGCAGGAGAGAAACATAGAGGATCTTCTTCCAGTCTCAAATGAAGGAGGGGTAAACAGGGTCTTCAGGGATGAGACAGGACCCAGATCGAAGCTTGGACATTAACAAAAGGAAATACAGATATGGAGCAGTCAAGGACTGGATTTCCTACGATAGGAATTACAATTCTATGTCATTTGTCAAAAAGTATGGCTAGAACAGGGATGGAGAAATGAAAGAGAGGTCCATAGTTTTGTATTTGCTTACTTTTATATACACATTTGCTATGTAATAGCAATCAACAAGTATTTATTGAGAGACTACTTTGTGAAATGTACTATAGTTTATCATATTCATTTCATATCACCTAATCCACATAACTTCAACTTTGCAAGAAGCATAATAAACAACATGCTTTTGTTATTTTTTAAAAGACCAACAATAAAAAACAAAGGAGATTAGTTTTTTTAATAGGGAAAGCATTTGTGACGTCATGGGAAAGTTCTTGGAAGATGGATTGCTCCTCTGGGAGGGGAAATAGCTACAAACAGATGGTCTTGGCTAAGTGGAACTGACAGGTCCACAGGTAACAGGTTTCTTTGATAACAGAGGCATTTTAACCACTGGGGTTTTCAGTATTACCAGACTTAATTATTCCTGACATTTTGCCTATTTCATATGCTCACAATATGATAGCCAAATATGAAAAATAATTAGACCAACTGGTAGCATAAGTCTCCATGGAAGCAATGTATGGTATGCAAAATAAGAAACAATACTAAGGATTTGCTCCATACACATGCAGATCCATCTGTTTAAAACAATTCTGCAGAGAGTACAGGTCAAATGCTATTATAACTATCTACAAGTACCAATTCTTTTGTTTTAAAAATATGATTTTGCTATTTGACCTTTTCTTTAAAAATAGTCAGTATTCTTTATTAAACTTTCTTATTCAGAGTATCATTCAAAAACTTTGCAGTAAGAATCTGTTTTTTTGTGGGGGAAAGATGGGGTTGGAAATCTATGAAGGAATATATAGTATTTTGCTTGATTATTATCTAAAATTTATATTTGAATGATGCTATATTAGTTCAGTCAAATATGCTTTAAGAATGTGTGCATTAAAGAAAACAACTTAATGAACAAAAGTCCAAATTTACGAGATACAATTTAAGAGTTGGTTATAGAAGGACTTTTTTTATTTGTATCCCCTTATCCCAATTTCCAGGCCGGTTTTCTAATTGCCTACTGGCATGTACATGAGTACTTATCATCATCTATTTTGTTTTAAAGTTATTTCTTTCCCTGACTCATCTGTGCTACCAAATTGTGAGTAATCTCCTTACAAGGAGAAGCTCTTACTTATTTGCTTTCTCTGTCCTCAGCCCCTAGTATGCCATATACTCTAAGTGACAACAAAGCTTTGTTGAATGAAATTGTGTCTTTGCTTAATAGTAAGGGTCCTAGACTACCTAAACTGATTATTTGTCAAAAATCTCTGATATGTTGTTGGATGGGCAACCTGTTGAGATGCTTCTTCAATCCATCAATATTAGACATAGTAGTTCTAATGTTTGAGAAGAGGAAGAGAGAAAATTAGATTATATTTGAAAAATTGGATAGTGTTTCAATAAACCAAAGAGCACTCTAAAACAAAATTTATCTTTTTAACACCAAAATTCATCCAGTGGTGCTATTTGGTTATAAATCATGGGACACTATAAGGTTCGAATCCACCAGAGATCAAATGGTATGGTGGAAAGTGTTGGGCTTGGCCTTAGGAGAGCTTTGCTTCTGATACCAACAAGCAAGCCATTCCACCTATCTGAGGCCTCATTTGCCTTCTCTCTAAAATGGAGGGAATATGATGACTGATTTTGATAAGACTTAGCCCTTCTCAGCAATACAAGGACCTAAAACAATTCCAAAGAACTCATGATGGAAAATGCCATCCACATCCAGAGAAAGAACTATGGATTTAAAATCTAGAGTGAAGCAGCCTATTTTCTTTTTTCTTTTGTTTTCTTTTGTTTTGTTTTTTCTTTCTCATGGTTTCTCCACTTCATTACAATTCTTACATGCAGCATGAGTAATGTGAAAATGTGTTTAATAGGAATGTATCTGTAGATCCCATATTCTATTGCATGCCATCTTGGGGAGAGAGGGGGGAAGAAAGGGAAGAAATTTAAAACTTATGGAAGTAAATGTTGAAAACTAAAAATAAATAAATTAGAAAAAAATTTTAAATGGAGGCAATAATACTTGTATTCCTTACCTTGCAGGGTTGTTATGAAGCTCAAATTTAACTTATGCACACACACATGCACACAGACATCAACATATGTAGAAGCTAGGCATCAGAGTGGATAGAGCACTGATTGTGGAGTCAGGAAAACTTCGGTTCAAATGCAGCTTCTGACCCTGAGCAAGTCACCTAATCATCATCTGTATCAGTCTCCCTTTCTGTAAAATGGGAATAATACTAGCACCTACTTTCTAGAGTTGTTGTAAGGATAAAATCAGATATTTGTAATGCGCATTGCTTTACATTGATTCATTGTTGATGGAATTGTAAACTGATCCAATTGTTCTGGAGAGCAATCTGGAATTATGCCTGAAATGTTATTAAACTGTCTATATACCCTTTGACACAGTGATGCCGTTACTTGGTCTACCAAATATGATTAGGAAAAAAGAAAAAGAACCTCTATATCCTAAAATCTTTATGGCAGCTCTCTTTGTGGTGGCAAACTGGAAATTGGAGGGATGCCCATCAGCTGGGGAATGGCTGAATAAGTTGTGGCATATGATTGTGATGGAACACACTATTGTGCTATAAGAAATGATGAGGTCAGTAATCTTAGGAAACATGGAAAGACTTCCACAAGATAACAATGAACAGTGAGCAGAACCAAGACAAAATTGTATACAGTAACAGCAATATTGTTTCAAGAATAACTTTGAGCAAAGAAGTCATTTTGACCATCAATACCTAAATTAAGCATAAAAGACATGAAGAAAGATGGATGCTATCTGCATCCAGAGAAAGAACTGATAAACAGAAGTACGCATAGAACAATTTTGCACTCACATATAATACATATATATGTATTACATATGTGTGTGTACTTATATTTACTTCTGTCTAATGGTAGCCATTTCTTGGGTGGGGAATAAGGAAAAAGAGGGGGAAAGAAAATTGACATAATAAATCTTGTGCATTTGAATGGAATGGCAAGTTGTCCATAGGGGGTCTGCGATTTCATGTGAAATCATTTTTTCTTGCTGTACTGTGTTATGGAAATACTTTTTGTATTCCATAAATTTAAAAAATATATATATTTTTAAAAGTTCTGTAGAAATGCTGGTTATCATCCTCATCATTTAGCGCTCTCCAAGCCTTAAGCAGTATATCAGGGTAGTTAGATATTTTCTCTCTCATTGCTGTTTACATTGCAGTCGTAGCCTTTTCTTCATGACTCCATGTTTTCTTGGCAGATACTTGAATGATTTGCCATTTCCTTCACTAGCTCATTTTTATAGATGAGGAAACTGAGGCAAATAGGATTAAGTGACTTATCCAGGATCACACAGCTAGTAAGTGTCTGAGGACAAATTTGAACTTAGATCTTCCTGACTCCAGGTTCTATCCACTGCACCAGTTAGCAAGAATCACAATTGAACAAAATGAAACAGAAATGGCATAAAATATATGATTAAAGAAATGACTCAACACAAAAGGAAATTCAAGAGATGTGTTCATGTGCTGGTACTCCCATAATGAATTTATAACACGCAGAGAAATGGTCTCTGTAAGAGGATTCCTACTACTGAAGATTCGCAGAACTTCGATAGGAGTCAGACAGGATGAGAAGCTATGGATGGGACTATATCTGTTCCATTGAAGGGATTATTTGTACTCAAAACCCAGAGATATGCAGATAGATATATTAAACTTGATGTAAAATGTACATATGGTGTAGCTTTAAAGTAAAAGTAATAACACAAAATAAGTACGGGTATTATGATAGATTTTCAGGCATGTCATTTATGAAAAACTAGTCTCATTACTTTATAGCCATATCATTTAAGTATGTCTATCTACATCAAACTAAACTTATCAGTCTCCTTGAAAATCAATCATGGACTTAATTCTCTTCATTTAATTAGGTAATTTATTTTGGCAAGTCTTTGTTATCTAGTTGTAGGAATGGTCTAAAACCCACAAAGCCAGATGCTCTGCTAGCATAAAGGCATTGAACTAAGACTGTCTTATCATACTGCAACCACTAGCATGCTAACATTTAGTCTCCCCTTTATTTGTACATCCTTCCACATTAGTTGTCCCTGCTTTAATTGTGTATGTATGTGGGTTTTTTTTGCCAACAATACAAAGTAATGACCTTTACCTCCTTTTGTTTGGAGGGGGGTACTTCTATTTTTACTGTGATATGTGTAGGAAACTCACCTTCCCTTGTTGCAAGAAAGAGGGGAAACAATCAAGAACTTTTTATTCCTAAAAGCACTTGCAATATATTATCATCATGATATTCTTATGAAATCACACTTAGCGCTATAAATTCAAACTCATGGCCTAGAATAATAATGGTTGACTTAACAGGGAGTTAATTTAAAACCAGAAAAACTATTATTTATTTATAAGACAATGATGGGGCATTCACTCCACTCACATTCTGATTGTCAGGAGATGGGAGACGGGAGATGAAAGAACAAACCTATATATCTGGGTCTTAGAATAAATGATAGGAAAAAAATTTATTATGTCCTATGTAGAAAGGCAATTCCTTTATGATGAGGTGTCAGATGACATTGAGAAGGAAGTACTCTCCCTCTAAGGACTTAGACCTAAATTTTTGAGTACCAGAGGATTGGCCAATGAGTCAAGTCTTTATGAAGATGCTGATACAGTCCTCACAGGGGCTCTACAGCACGTAGTGTCATTCTATAACTAGTTCCAATCTGCTAAATATGCGATGATGAAGAGCCTTTCTGGTTGGCTGTGGAGATAGAGCTAGAGTGCATTCAAAGGATACTAAAGCAGATGGATGGTGTTGGAGGAGGATGATCTATTGTGGGCTTCTGAATGTGGGAAGGATATGAGGCCTTCTCTCATCCAGAGCCAGCGGGAATCTGAAAGTATATGTCTCTTCTGTTCTTTCTGTCTCTGTTGTATCCATTCTTTCCTGTTCTAGGTGAAAGTGTATTAGAGATAGTTATAAATTGGTGAGCTTCAAAAGGTTAGAAAGGTAAGCCACCAGAGAAGTCTGGAAGCTGGAATATATACTAGGATTTCCTGGAAGCCAAATGAGGAGCCAAGGAACAAGCAACTTGATCCAACCCAGTGACAACTTAGAAGTTGACCAGTAGCTGACCACAGTTGGAGGAGAACTTGGTGGGGATGAACGCAATGTGGAAACTGCTTTAAATTCCCTAGGGACTTAAATGATACAGGGGAGAATGTCCTTCATGGTGCTGAGGTTGGGGGAAATGTAAACAGTTCTGTTTTAGCTATATCTTCTCAGTAATTATCCTTTTGTAAAAGCTAGAGGGTACTAATTGGTGAAATGGAATGGGGGCATTGGAGATCACTTCAAAATGGAGGTGCAAGCTAATAGCACCATCCTGGGCACTTTTTTCTTCTACATCTACACTATTTTATTTAGTGATCTCATCATCTTTCATGTATTCAGTTCTTAACTCCTTGCTGAGGATTCTGACATCTATTTATCCAGTTCTAACCTCTATGCTGACTCAATCTTGTATGTCTGACTGCCCATTTGACATGTTGAAATGGATGTCCTATGGGAAGCTCAAACTTGACCATATCCCAAATTGAACTCAATATTTGACCCCTAAACCCTTCTCTATTACTGTTGAGGGTGCCAGCCTCTTAGCAGTCACCCAAGCTTGCAAGCTAAGTGCCATCATCCACTCTTCACTCTCTCTTAAGTTTCATATCCAATCTGTTGCTCAGGCCTATTAATTTTATCTTTGTAGCATCTCTAGCATATGCTTGCTTCTTTACTCTGATATTGCCACCACTGTGGTGCAGACCCTCATCAACTCATGCCTCGATTACTGTAATAGCTACTTGCTAGTCTCCCTGTCAGTCTCTCTAATATTTAGTCCATCCTCTACTCAGCTGTCCAAGTGATCTTCATAAAATATAGGGATAGTTATGTCACCTCACAATAAAACTTTCTATCACCTCCAGGATCAAATATACAATCCTGTTTGGCTTTTGAAGTCCCTTAAATCCAGGCCCCACCTTCCCTTACACCTTCACCTCCCATGTACTCTGTGATGTAGTAGCACTGGTCCCCTCTTCTTCCAAGCTCCAGGGATTTTCCTTGGCTTTCCCTCATGCCTGGGAAGCTTTTCCTCCTCATCTCCACTTTCCTGGCTTCTCGGGATCCTTTAGAGTTCCAGATAAAATTGCACGAACTATAGGAAGCATTTCGTATTCCCCCACAATTCTAGGGTTTTTCCTTTGTTGATTATTTCCAATTTAGCCTGTATATAGCTTGTTTGTTTTCCAGCCTACCATACTCTTCCCAAGAGATCGGTTTTCCACTTTACCGTGATATCTCCTCATAAAGTATAGTGCAGTTCATCTCCCCAAAGGACTTCACTGCTGCTGCTAGATCTATGTGCCCATATAGTTTATGACAAAATCTTATCAGATGGAGCTTTGAATCATCTAGATTCTGAGGAAAGAAAATTTCCTTCCAGAAAGATCTACAGTAATGTGCCTGAGATGAAAGTAAAGGCCTAGCTAGGAAAGGGTCCAGACTGACTTCTCTTCCTTATCATGTAGGCTAATAAAATGTATGTCAGATGATCTATTTTTGAAATTACCTGCATGGATATTGAATACCATTATTAAATTACATCTTGAGAAGCTTCAAGATAAGTAATCTCAAGTCTTTTAACCATTTCAATTTCTTCATATTTTCTAGCTCCACAGCCATTTTATTCCCCTTTCAGGACCCTGTAAAACCGACCTTTTTGCAGTAGTGGTGGTTACTAAAGCTTTTGGGAAGCCATTTAATAACAAATCATAATGGTACAATTAAAATTAGGTTCTAAGTTCATGATGAACATTAAAGATTCTCATAAGAATTAAAAACATCCACATAGTTTGAGAAATAAATACAGGCAAACCCATTCATTGAGAATAGTGATAAGAATATATAAATATCAGATACTTCGCTGATGAAGATTGAAAATGACATTAAAGTGTCTAAGTTGCAAATTACCATAAACAAATTCAACAAGTACTGCATTTGTACTTTTATTTCCAACTATAAATGATTACTTATTTTCACTGAATTATTTTATTCAAGATGCTACTCCCTTATAAAATATTAAGTCACATCAGAGAGATGATCATTCAAGTCCTGCCTCTGAAACATACTGACTCTGAGACCATGGCAAGTCATTCAACCTTGTAATGGCTTGGGCAAATTTTTACAACTAAACTGTATGGAAAGTACATTGGTACAAAGAGTTTTCTCACTAGAAGTTCCTTATACTAATGAAATTAAATGTCCAATTCCTATCTCTGCCCATGAAAGCAAAAGATAATGCACAATTTCCTCAGGGTGTCTGCATTTCACTTCAAACATCCAGTATGGCCCCAACTCAATATTGTTATAGTTTTGATAATAAGTGGACAAGCTACTTCAATAAACTCTGTCATTACTAATCATCTTTTTGTAGGAGTTGATAGACTTCAGAAAATTCCTGAGCTGGGACACAGCAACTCTGTCTGCACTAAAGTGTTTTGATAATATTTTGTGACTTAGTAGTTCCCAATTCTTGCTAAATTCTACTAGCTAGTTAATCTCGGCCAAGGCACCAAAAGTGGTTTTAAAAGACAATTACTTCATTACCTCTAAATTACATCACCAATCACCTTGACAGACACACATTCAAAAGTCCTATGCCAATTTTCTCCTCAACAAATTATACAACTTTGTTTCCTACACAAGGAGCATAATTATTCCATCACTGATACCATCTATTAAGGGAAACATTTATAATAATTAAAGTCTATCTACAACATTGATTGTTCTTTATCTGTTTTGATCCAATCAACAGGAGCCATCCAGAGGATTAATAGTATAATCTTAACTTAGATTACTAAGTATTGGTGCCTCTTTGAAGTGTGTACTAGAACACTTTTTAAAATCAAAAGGGCAGGAAAGCAGACAATTCTAATCTTGAGTAGTTACAGATTCATCCCTCAACATGCCCATCTTCCTCATTTTAACCTGAAAAACTGGGCACACATAGTCCCTGAATTAAATGAATATTCTGCTATAGCCAATAAAAGGCAAACATCTTCAATATCGATGACATCACTGTACTTGACTACATATATATATATATATATATATGAAACATAGTTTATTAGTTGAAATTCACTTCTACCAATATACTGGATATGCACTAAAGAAGGAGGGTGGGATTTAATGGGGGAAGGGCAACCATCTCCCCAGGAATTTACCACATAGCAGCTTTGCAGAGTCTCACATAAATACAGACATGCTTAACAGAAATAGTAGATCATCTTCACAAGGAATAAAAAAAAAACTAATCTCAACTATACACAGCAAATACACGACTCGATGCAGGGGCAAGGTGGAGTGTGATTTGGCTGAACCATCAGCTGGGACAAGGAAAGTATTTTTCAGTGGCAGGGTTAGGTCACTTACAGGATGGACTTAGACCTATGATAGAGGCCATAGGTTAGCAGGTGATACAAAGGAAGAAATAGTTACCCTGACTCAGCAATGAATATCCCAAACTTGAATTCTGAAAACCCAGAGAGCTTTGGTTTGGGGTATGGCCTGAGAGAAAAGTTAGCATGATGCAGTCAAAGCTTTCTCAGGACCAACTTCTCCCCTCCTCCTTCTCCATTTTTTAGTTACCAAGCAAACAGTCAGACTTTCTTTTAAGTGTCACAGATAAGGCTCAAGGGAGGGACAGGATCCAAGAGGTCAGCCAGTGCAACCCCTCATTTGATGGAGGAGAAAACTGAGCTATAGAGAGGACTGATGTGTGTACCATCACACATCTACTTAGAGGTGCAGCTGAGACTGGAGACCAGTCTTCTAAATCCTAAGTCTAGTACTTATTCCACTAGGACATGGCACCTTAAATGACAGAGGGAGGTCCCAAAGAGCCCACATAAGCACCCCTAGGTGTTGTTAGGCAAGCTGCCTCTCCTTTACCTCTGGGTCTTAGTTCTATCTGTTCATCTGGGTAGTGGTTGAAAGTGATTCAGAAGAGAGTCAGATTCATATCTCCCAGATCTCCCCAAATTAAAATAATTTAAAACAGCTGTAAACAGCTCTCAACTGCTACTTTTCCTGAGTCTCTCCTTGTACCTCTTGTTTCTTCTTGATGAGGAGGTGTGGTGGGGGAGGGATTACTCAGGGTCCAGTTCGAGAATTTTGATATGATATTGAATTGACATCCATTATTACCTTCTTTCTGCAGACCCAGTAGCTCCAGCAAGAGATATTGGTTCAACTGAGAGCCAAGATAGGCAAGACCAGGTCAGGTCTTGAGATGCTTTGGCTCCCCTATATCAGGACATTCCTAGGCCACCTCTGAAGGTGGTGGGTGGATCAAGATTTATAGTCACCAGGGGGAACAGCCTAAGAGAGGCTGCCTAAACCTGGTAATCTGGAACTTGTAGCAACTAAATACAGGGTTACACAAACAAGTCACCCACTCCCTCCTCTAAGCAGTAAGTGCTTGGAGAAAAAATTTCTTTGGCAATATAAAGACATGGATCTGACAGTACCTCTTTATGGCTCTTGCCAACATTAAGGACTGCAAGGGATTAAAGTTATCTACTCTGATAACACAAAAATAAAAATGAAGTTGATTATTCTACCTCCCTCCCCACGAAAAGTTGTAAAGTCTTTTAATGAATTGTTTTTTCATTTTGTCTTTTGTTTGTTTTATTCTTTATTTGGTCAGTTTGAGAGAGGGGCCCCACTCTACAGAGTCTGAGGGTGGAGCAAGGTCATGATTAGGCTGACAGTATTCCCAGTGTGGCTGAGGTTTAAGAAACTGTATTCTTTCCTCTGTCCCCCCCAACACAATTTAGAGACTAGAGATCAAACAGACAGAAGCCAAAGGGTCTCAGATTGCACACTCTTAGGAAACTTTGAGTTGGGGAGGTGGGGATTGGGAGAAGGGCTGGTTCAATTTCCTGTGATAGATGTCAGCTGTATTTAGTGCTTTTCCTCTGTGTCAAGACAGAGTACAGTCCAAGAGGGAGTGGAGTGACTGAATCAGTGCAATGGCAATCAAATTAGTAACTTTTTACTGTTTTTGTTTATGCAAAGAAGTATAATCCCTCTGAATAAGGTGATTAAGGAGGATCTTTCCCATCCATTGTGGGAAGCTTGATTAGGGGAACTGTTTTGCAGGAAGGTCCCAAGTACTTTTTGTTTTTTCTATTGAGGCACTGGGTCAGAGGGTTATGTCCTCTGGTTCTAAAAAAAGATATAAATATTTTGATGTGAGGTTTTACTTTGAGACATAGTTTTTGTAAGAAAGTTTTAGTGCTGGAAGAGGACTCTGGGAAGTTGCCTTAAGGAGCCTCCCCCCACCCTTGAAAACCCAGATGTCAGTGCTTCCCTCTCTGGTAACTATGGTCAGACAGTTGGATCTGTCTGTTAAATTATGGTCAGGCAGAAGAAGCCATGTCTATTGACTTTTTGATTTCTATGTATTTTCTTTGAAGTTCAGGGTACTGACTCCCTTGAAGTAGGTGAATGATATATATGCTTGGTTAAAGGAATAATACATGTGCTTGATTGAAGTGATTGTTACCCCTAGAAAGTTGCTTTCCTTCAACAGCCCATAAAATACCTGTAAAAAATGACTAAACAAATTCTAGAGCAGAAGAAGCCACAAAATGACAGAGTGAAAGAGATTTCTGGCTCAAAGCAGCCTGGAAGGCCAACAGAAAAGATCTGTTGCACTGGGCACAGAGTGGAGTGCAGCCTGACCTTGATAACACCACAGTGTGGCAAGGACAGGACTGGAGCAGGCTTTAAGGTACCACTGGCAGCAGCTGTTGTTCCCACATTCCTAAACCCACAAATGCCAAAGACAGTTTCAAAGGTCAGTGAGAAAACTTTTTCACCTGGGTTAGAAGGGAACACAGAAGTCTAACCCTGCCCCAGGTGGGAATTCTACTCACAGAAAGAGTACTCGTAGTTGTTCCTAGACCAGAGATTGTGTCATCTTGGAGGAACTGAGAACTTACAAGCCATCAGAGTATACCCTCGTCTTGACAAAGAACTCAAAAGCCAAGTAACTGGCTGGGAAAATGCCCAAGAAAGGGAAAAAGAATAAGACAATAGGAGGTTACATTCTTGGTGAGCAGGTATTTTCTTCCATTCTTTCAGGTGAGGAAGAACAATGCACACCATCAGAGGAAGACCTAAAAGTCAAGACTTCAGCACCCAAAACCTCCAATATTAATATGCAATGGTCTCAGGCCATGGAAGAGCTGAAAAAGGATTTTGAAAACAAGTAAGAGAGGTAGAGGAAAAATTGCAAAGAGAAATGAGAGCAATGCAAAAAATCATGAAAAGTGAGTTAGCAGCTTGCTAAAGAGACCCAAAAAATTGCTGAAGACATTAACACCTTTACAAATAGACTAACTCAAATGGCAAAAGAGGCCCAAAAAGTCAATGAGGAGAATGACTTAAAAAGCAAATAAAAAAGGATGTTCAAAAGCTCAATGATGAAAATAGTTCTTTAAAAATTAGAATGGATTAAAAAAATTAGAATGGAGCAGATGGAAGCTAATGACTTTATGAGAAATCAAGAAATTACAAAACAAAACTCAAAGGATGAAAAAATAGAAGACAATGTGAAATATCTTATTGGAAAAACAACTGACCTGGAAAATAGATCCAGGAGAGACAATTTAAAATCTATGGGAATACCTGAAAGCTATGATCAAAAAAAGGGTCTAGACATCATCTTTCATGAAATTATCAGGAAAACCACCCTGAAATTTTGGAACCAGTGGGTAAAATAAATATTGAAAGAATTCACTGATCACATCCTGAAAGATATCCCAAAAGAAAAACTCCTAGGAATATTGTAGCCAAATTCCAGAGTTCCCAGGTCAAGGAGAAAATATTGGAAGCAGTCAGAAAAAAAACACTTCGAGTATTGTGGAAATACAATCAGGAAAACACAAGGCCTGGAATCTTCTACATCACAGGATCGAAGGGCTTGGAATATGATATTGAGAAGTCAAAGGAACTAGGAGTAAAACCAAGAACCACCTATCCAACAAAATTGAGTATAATACTTCAAGGAAAAAAACTGTCATTCAATGAAATAGAGGACTTTCAAATGTTCTTGATGAAAAGACCAGAGCTGAATAGAAAATCTGGCTTTCAAACATAAGAATCAAGAGGAGCATGAAAAGGTGAACAGGAAAGAGAAACCACAAGGAACTTACTAAAGTTGAACTGTTTACCTTCCTATATGGAAAGATAATATTTGTAACTCTTGAAACTCTTCTCAATATTTGGGTAGTTGGAGGATTACACACACACACACACATGTAGATAGATAGATAGATAGATAGATAGATAGATAGATAGATAGATAGATAGATAGATAGATAGATTAGATAGATAGACAATTGGCATAGAGTGAGTTGAATAGGAAGAGATGATATCTAAGAAAGTAAAATTAAGGGGTGAGAGAATATATTAGGAGGTGAAAGGGAGAAATGGAATGGGGCAAATTATCTCTCATAAAAAAGGCAAGAGAATGCTTTTTAAATGGAGGGGAAAAGAGGGAGGTGAGAGGGAAAAAGTGAAACTTACATCACATTTGACCTAAGGAGGGAATAATATGCACACTCAATTTGATAACTCTCTTACACTAGAGGAAAGTAAGGGAGATGGGGAGAAGTGGAGTGTAGGAGGATGATACAAGGGAGGCCAGCTGAGAGGAGGGGAGCAATTAGCAGTAAACACTTTTCAGGAGAGATAAAGTCAAAAGAGAGAATAGAATAAATGTGGGGGGCAGTATAGGATGGAGGGAAATATAGTTAGTCTTTCACAACATGACTATTATGCAAGTTTTTATCAAAACTACACATATATTGCCTATATTGAATTGCTTGCCTTCTCAGTGGAAATGGATGAGGAGGAAGGAATGGAGAGAAGATGGAACTCAAAGTTTTAGGAACAAATGTTAAGAATTGTTTTTACATGTAAATGCGAAATAAGAAATACAGGTAATGGGGTATAGAAATCTATCATGCCCTACAAGAAAAGAGAGAAAATAAGGATAATGAAGGGAGGGGTGTCTCAGAAGGGAGGGTAGATTGGGGGGAGGGGATGAACAGAATGCATGGTGTTTTGAAGTGGGGGGAGGGGAAAGAGGGGGAGAAAATTTGAAACTCAAAATCTTGTGGAAATGAATGCTGAAAGCTAAAAATAAATAAATTTTTAAAAAATGCTTTCCTTTTATGAATGCAGACCTACTCACCTGTGATAGCAGGCCCCCCTGTGTATGTTAGGGTGCTTACTGTTGTAATCAGATAGGGTTCAAGGAAGATGTAGTGTATGGTCACTCCCAAATGAATTGGTACCTCAACCAAAGTTATGTCAATCAGCAACCATTGATTGACATGTTATCCCTTGCATGATGTGGAGCTGGGAGGTTAGGTACCAGAGTAACTTGACATGCTATGTCCATATCAATATCCCTTTAAACAAAGATCCTCATGGTAAATTCCTACCTGACTTGAGTTCCAGGAAGAATTTTGTTTCAAATAAGTGCATCTATTTTCTTTCATAAAAATGTATAAAATATGTTAGGTTTTTCTTTTTGTCTTTGCTCCCAGGAAACTGACATCCAAATGAAACAGCAGGTTTTATAGTTTATCAAATATTACAAATAGCATCTACTCCTTTTGTTTCCTTTTGATGGTCTTTGTTCTGTTTTTTTATATATATCTAATTATCTCCTGCACCAGAATTCCCTGACACCATGTTCTACTTGCCTGCCAAGACATCTATCTACCTGTTGCCTCTCCCTGGGCCTCCCTTGTGCCAACTGTTTCTCTGACTATTGCTGGAGGAAAGATTCCCCTGATATTTCAACCACTTACGCAAGTTCTTTCTTGTTGCTCACTGCTGATAACTTTGAAATTATTTCACAAACAAGACTTTGAGAATCACAGAATGGATCACAATGATGATTCACCTGTGTGAGAAAGCATTTGTGTCACCATGCTCTTCCTCAGTGGTGCTAACTGAATTCATCTAACCGAGTCATCCCCTGAGATCAAGCATCTGTTCCCTCAAATTCAGATCTTGTGTTTCCCAGGGGCTGGCCATTGGCTCCATGCCGACCAGCCCCAAGATTTCACGGTTAATATTTGAAGCCTCTTATCCTGACAGTTTGTTGTTCCATCTCTTCCCATCTCCAGAAGCTTTTAAATACTCAGAGAACCCTGGAGACAAGGGCTGTGTCTTCCTGGTGAAAAAGGAAGCTCAGGACTCATACACTTCAGAATGGGCACTACAGTTACTGTTTTATACTTTAACAAATAAAGGTGTTCCCATCTCCTTCCCCGCCACACACACACCAAAAAAAAAAAAAAAAAGGTATTTCCTGTCCTGTATACCCGGAATGACCTCACAATACACTTTCTTATTGGAAACCTTTTCTTACTATAGCTTAGGTGCCACTTCTTAAGTTATTTTAGGATAGGAGTGATCCCATCCTGCTGGAATTTCTCAGACCAGTCTCTTTGATATACTCACCACAGTTATATATAGATTATATACATATCTTAGTCTCTCAACTATATTGCAATAATATTCATAACTCATAAAAACAGAGTACTTTACAATTAATAGAACATTCCTATGAATTAGATAGTATAGGTATTATCATCCTCCCCTTACAGATAAGGAGGGTCCAGAATGCTAAGTGATTAGCTCATGGACACTTAGCTCACATGTGAAACTTCCCACCCATGTCTACTCCAAACACTCGACCTTACTGACAGATTTATTATCTCCTTATTGGCAAAGAATTAGGTTGTTTTTCATCTTTGCATCACCAGGAGCTAGCACAATGCCTTGTACACAATAAACATTTAAATATTTATTGAATTTAATTTGGCAAATTGAATTTTGGATGAATTAATCATTTTTTCAAAAGAGGATATTGAGGTCTTCGGATTAGTAAATTGCCTAAGATTGCAAGTGGCAAAACTGGTACCAGAATCAAGCTTCTTGTCACCAACTGCGGATCTTATTCATCATAATCCTGATGACCATTGGTGGTTTAATGAGAATGGCCAAGACTCTTTAGTTAACAACACATAACAATCTCAAAAGTCTAATTCAGATGGAGAATCCCATGGATAAAGAAGATTCCTCAAAGATATGGGGCAATGGAATCCTGCTTCCAGGAGTGGAAACTGTCTCTACCAATGCAAGTCAGCATTCCCCCAAATAAGGGGATACTGAGTAAGATATTAGGCATTAAAATTAACTTTCTATAACATTAATTCATCATATTTTTCCCTCATTAGGCTTCTTAGTGTAATGGTCTGTGGAGATGCCTACAACTGTTTGATCTTTTACATATAATTCTTATTGGGGGAATTTTAAAAGTTCAGGAAGATCAGGAAAAAATGTCTAGTCCTCCTGTATTACTTGGTTTAGAAAGGTTGGCTCTAGAGCCACAAAAGCATCTTTGAACTATGATACTTGGTGATTTTGTGCAAATGCAAGACATGTTCAGTGGAAAAGTTGGAGGAGACATAAATTTCGGAGTGATTTATAAAGAACTGATCATTGAAGCCATGGCCATGAATGGGACTGCTAAGGGAAAGCTTTGAAGTAAAGTTCTCTCCAACAAATATATCTCTATGCCAATATTTTGCAGAGCAGTGACTGCCAGAGAATGTAATTTCTGGTAACGAGTCTGAATTTATCACAATTGAGTTTGAAAAATTTGTGGACAAGAACTTTATTAGAGCTTTCCTCATCACACATTTTAGTAAATGGCAATGCCAAAATATAGCATGGAAACAAGAAGCGGAGTTTGGAGACTAGCTATAGACACTCAGGTTTCTTACTTCTTAACATATCATACATGTTTAACATGTCCTGTGCAATTATGAATAAGGGATGTCTCAAGTCTTACTTTGATGGTTTTTGTCTAGACTTACCTGAAAATGTAGAAGATATTTATGATGCTGCAATCTACACCTAATTATTTGCAAATTAGATTACAAAGATTTCTTTGTTCAAACTATGGAGCAAGTAGATACAGGTAGGCTACTGCTTTCATACAAAATCAAGATGACTACTTGAGCTAATATGGCATTACCAGGTTGTTCAATTGAAAATTCATTCATTCCAAGGGGATATTAAAAAAGTCAGAAGCCTTTCCCCTTAAGATGTCAATGAAGACGATCCTTGAGAATCCCATGTCTCTCATAAATACTATAGCAAATTTTTAAAATTTTCCTGAAAGTAGGTTGATAAAGAAAAATATAGATAAAAAATTCCAAGTACCCAAGTCCAGGGTAGAACTACAGAAGAAGACTGGTAGAAACCTGTGGACATTCAGAGCCAGAATCAGGTAAAGGAGGAAGTCAGTGTTGTGTGTTAAGTCCTTATGTACAATAGGATCTTGGCCCTGTCAGAGTATTAGGGCAAAGGGCATGTCCCCACAGTTGACTTCACAGAGACTAAGGATACAGAGTATACACTTATTTAGAGTCCACCAAGAAATGTTTTAGGCATTTCTTTTCTTTTCTTTTCTTTACTCTCTCTTTTTTATTATTTCTTTGTCTAAGGTCTCCATTATTCCCTTCATTTTTTACTCTATAGGACTGTACTTCTCTCTCTCTTTCTGTCTCTGTCTCTGTCTCTGTCTCTCTCTCTCTCTCTCTCTCTCTCTCTCTCTCTATATATATATATATATATATATATATATATATATATATATATATACACACACACACACACCTGTATATATATTTACAGATATAGATATACATACATATATCAGTACATTTATGTGCATGCATACACACATACATATATATTTATACACACACAGACATATCAGTTTTATCTAGCACCTTTACAAAAATGACTTTTATGTAGTACATGACATGGAAGTGGAGAGAACACGTTCAGGCTTCAGTAACATTTGTTAGATGGTGGGAATGGTAGAATGGAATGGCTGACTGAGAGTCAGGTCCTTGCCTATTAGCAGGCCCCACTGCTAGCACATGTATTAAAAGGCTGAAAGACTGGAACCTTGAAATGGGCACTTGTGGTTGATTATCCCTGAGGTAGACCATGGTTATACTTTGGTTCTTGTCTTTTCACATATCACTCAGTGATTTGCAGGAAAACCCAACCTGCACAAAGGTTTTAGTAGTAAATATCTGAGTTGTATTATTTGATTTTCACATTAACAAGTTTGTATGTCAGATGTTATGTCAGACTTTTGTGTTCAGAGTCTTATATAAAACATGATTTCTTAATAACCTAGATTATATCTTTGTCAATTTCACACTTGACCATTGACTCTAAGGATGTATATTTTACCATTATCCACAAGACATCCTCTACCTTCAACACAAATGACTGCCATTTATTGAGAGCTGACATAGATGCTGAAGGGTAGGTTGGTGATCATCATCTTTCATGAGAATTTACTCCTTCTTTTGGACTAGATAGATGACTTGATTTGGGATCAAGGGTGTTAACCATAGTTCATACTATAAAGAATCAGCATCTCCTTTTTGGGGAATACTAGTAATATGGGAAGTAACCTGGCCAGGCCACTGGATACATGTCTCCTAGAACCAATGAGCCCCATGGGAAAGCTGGGAAGACATAGAGGTAACTGTACAAAGGGGACCAGCAATGCTTGAAATTCTATTCTCTTACTACCTTACACTTCTAGGAGATAGATATTTTAAATGAATAAAATAGACAAATATTGGGGGAGATGGGGGAAAATGAGACATTAATGCACTGCTGGTGGAATTGAAGAGCAATTTGGAACTATATCCAAAGGACTAAAACACCATGCATACCCTTTGACCTAGTACTATGACTACTAGGTCTGTATCCCAAAAGAGATAAAAAAAAAAACAAAAAGAAAGGGACCTATACATACCAAAATATTTACAGCAGCTTTTTTCTGGGGGCAAAAAATTAGAAATTGATGGGGTCCCCATCAATTGGGTAATGACTGAACAGGATGTAATATGTGATTATGATGGAACACTATCATACTATAAAAAAGGATGAGCAGGATGCTCTCAGAAAAATGTGGAAAGACTTGCATGGGATAATAAAAAATGAAATGTACTGGGTACAAAGTACGAGCAATATTGTATCAGCTATGAATGACTTTAGCTATTCTCGGCAATACAACAATCCAAGACAATTCTGAAGGACTTATGGTGAAAAATGCCATCCATCCCCAAAGAAAGAACTGATGGTGTCTGAGTATAGATTGAAACACACACACACACACACACACACACACACACACACAAAACTTTCCTCTTTTGGGGTTTTTTTGCTGTTATATTTTCTTTCACAATGTGGCTATTACAGATATGTTTTGGATGACTACCCATGTATAACCTACATTGAATTGTTTGCCTACTCAGTGGTGGGGGAGAGGAGGAGGAAGGGAGATAATTTGGAACTCCAAGTTTTAAAAAATGAATGTTTTTACATGTAACTGGGGAAATTAAAATACTAATAAGTTAAGAAGAAAAAAATCACTAAGAACAGGAATACTTGGACTTTTTGCTTAATACAGTAAAAGTAAAGAATGTATATATACATATTCTTTAAATAAAGAGCATGTATTCAAAACCAAGAGAGAATTATTTGCAGTTGTGAAACACTAGAGGATTTTGTGGTGGTTGTTCAAGTCACATTCAAGTCTTCGTGATCTCATTTGGGGTTTTCTTGCTAAAGATATTTGTGAATGCAAAAGTGATTTCCCATTTCTTTCTCCAGATCATTTTACAGATGAACTAATTGAGGTAAATACGGTTAAATGACTTACCCAGGGTCATATAGCTAGGAAGTATCTGAGGTCAAATTCGAACTCAAGAAGATTTTTCCTGACTCTAGGCTCAGAACTCTATCCACCATGTCACACCAAGCTTCCCTAAGGACTTTACAATAAGATAAAGATTAAACCAGGGCATTTATGCGGCACAGTGGATAGAACACTGGACTTGGAGTTAGGAAAATCTGAATAAAAATTTGACCTCAGACACGTGCTAGCTGTGTGACCCTAGGAAAGTCACTTAACTTTGCCTATTTCCTCATTTATAAAATGAGCTGGAGAAGGAAATGGCAAATCATTCCAGTATCTTTGCCAAGAAAACCCCAAATAGAGTCTTGAGAGACAGACATAACTGAAACGACTGAACAACAAAGATTAAGGGAAAGATGTCCATTGTAACCATTATTGATTTAGTCCTAGAAACACTGTCTGCTGCAACTTCAAGAAAAATAAGTGGGAGATAGTAGAGTAATAGAACAGACTTTCTAGAGCACTCCCTGCAAGCCCAGTCAAATACCTATTTAAAAATGGCTCTAAATAAATTTTGTAGCTGCAGAACCCATGGAATGGCAGAATGAAGCAAATCTCCAGTTCAAGATAGCCTGGAAGATTGCTGGGAAGTGTCTATCACTGGAAGCAGAGCACAGTCCAATATGGGCCTGTGCAAGCACAGTGGGGACCTGAACAAACCTTGGGGTGACTGAATCTCAAGCACCTATGGTAGTTTCCAGACTTCATGACCCCAAAATGCTGAGGATAAATTGAAAGTTCAGTGGAAAAATCTTTGAGACCTGTGTGAGAGATTAGAGTGGCCCAGCCCCAGCTCCAGGACAGCAGAGGGAGAGGGGTTGGAGGAACACTTGACAGCCACAGCAGCAGCAGGGGCAGTTGTAGCCACTGTTTCTGGAGTGCTAGGCCCACAGAGTGTGGGGTGATTGAGCGACTGATAGTACATGTCCCAACCCCACTGCAAGCAGAAAACTACCTTGACAAAGAGGTCAAAAACCAAGTAAATGGCTGGGGAAATGAGCAAAAAAAACATAAAAAGAATCAGACTACAGAATCTTGCTTTGCTGACAAGGAAGATGAAAACATGCGAACAGAAGACAACAAAGTCAAAGCTCCTCCATCCAAAGTCTCCAAGAAAAATATGAATCAGTCTCAGGCCATGGGAGAGCTCAAAAAGAATTTTGAGAATCAAGTAAGAGGAGAAGAGTCAAAATTGAGGAAATGAAATGAAAGTGAGAAATGAAAGTGATGCAAGAAAATCATAAAAAAAAACAAAAACAAGTCAACTGGTTGCTAAAGGAGACAAAAAATGCTGAAGAAAATAATACTTTAAGAAATAGACTAACCCAAATGGAAAAAGAGATCCAAAAAGCCATTGAGGAGAAGAATGTCCTGTAGGACACAGAGTGGAGCACAGCCCATGGAGCCCAGCCCAGCCTTGTCAGTGTGGCACTGGCAGGAACAGGCCCAGAGCAGGCCTCAGGGGCAGGATCCCTGGCAGCAGTTGCAATTTTCAGATCCCTCAACCCACAAACACCAAAGACAGCTTCAAAGGTCAGTGAGAAAGCTTTTTCACCTGGGTGAGAAGGGAGCAGGGTCCTCCCCTAGCCTCGACCCCAGGTGGTGGTGGTAGCAGCAGCAGCATCCATTTTTGGAGCCCTTGGTCTAAAGCCCCTGAGAAAATTGAGCCAGTGATCTGGGTCTCAGCCCTGAGTGGCAGTCCTGGGGTGAGGAAGAGGGCTGGCTTTCACTTTCAAATACAAGAATCAAGAGAAACATGAAAAGGTAGACAGGAAAGGCAAATCATAAGGGGCTTAGTAAAGTTGAACTGTTTACATTCCTACATGGAAAGATAATATTTGTAACTCTTGAGACTTTTCTCAGTATTTAGGTAGTTGGAGGAATTATATCCATATAGACAGAAGGCAAAAGGGTGAGTTGAATAAGAAGGGATGGTTTCTAAAAAAATAAAACTAAGGGGTGAGAGAAAAATATATTGGGAGATGAAGGGAGAAATAGAATGGGGCAAATTATCTCTCACATAAAAGAGTAAAGTAAAAGTTTTTTCAGTGGAAGGGAAGAGGGTGGAGATGAGAAGGAAAGAGTGAACCTTATTCTCATCAGATTTGGCTTAAGGAAAAAAAATGTGCATACTCAATTAGCTATGAAAATCCTTCTTGTAATACAGGAGATAAGTGGGATGTGCAGTGATGTAGAAGGGAGGGCAAATGGGAGGAGGGGCAATTGGAAGTCTAAACTTTTGAAGAGGGATAGAGTCAAAAGAGAGAATAGAAATAAGGGGGGGCAAGAGAGGATGGAGGGAAACATAGTTAGTCTTTCACAACATGACTTTTATGCAAGTCTTTTGTATAACTACACATGTATAACATTTATCGAATTGCTTGTGAGGATGGGTGGAGAGGGAGGAAGGGAGAAAATTTGGAACTCCAAGTTTTAAAAAAGAATTGTTAAAAACTGTTTTTACATGCAACTGGGAAATAAGATATACAGGCAATGGCGTATAGAAATCTATCTTGTCCTACAAGAAAATAGAGCGGATGGGGATAAGGGAAGGGAGGGTTATAGTAGAAGGGAGGGCAGATTAAGGGAATGGGTAATCAGAATGCATGCCATCTTGTGGTGGGCAGGGGGAAAGATGGAGAGAAAATTGAGGACTCAAATTGTGGAAACAAAGTTACAAACTAAAAATAAATAAATAAATTTAATAAAAACTTAAAAAAAGAAAAGAAAAATAAATGAACATTAAATAATAGACACTGAGAGAAGGAACATCTCTTATTGTAGATGACATAATGGTTTATTTACGTAGAAAAGAATTCTAGGAATTTAACAAAATTATAAAGTATCTATAATGTGATGGGATATTGAAAAACACTTCAAAAGCTTTGATATTTCTGTTTATTACCAACAAAGCCTAGAAAAAAGAAATAGAAAAAGAAATTCTACTTGAAATCATTACAAAATGCAGAAAATATTTTGGAGTTCACTTATAAGAGTTATGGGAATTATACGAAAACAACTACAAAATACATTTTAAAGGGGTGAAAAGAAGGACTTACACAATCAGAAAGAAATGAATTGCTCAGTTTTGGTAGTGCTAATACAACAAGTAAGACAATACAACTAGATTAATTTATACTTTCAGGGTCTGATAATAATTAAACCCTTCCAAAAGTTTACTTAGGTAGATAAAACTGAATAGATAAAAATTGATAAAATTATAACAAAATTCATCTGGAAGTATAAAAGGTCTAGAAACTCAAGGGAAATATTGAGAAAAAAGTGGGAAGCTAGCAGACCTGGGAACATCCGAACTCAAATATTAATAATAAGTGGTAATCATCAAAACAATTTGGTACCATTTAAAACACAGGAAAGTGGATTAATAGAACCAATTACATACACAAGAACCAAATGAAATTTAACACAGTAGCACAGTATTTGATAAACTCAAAGACACCAGTCCCTGGAGTAAGGACTCTATTCAACAAAAAATTTCTTTGAACATTGGAAAATAAAGAAAATCTAATATATCATCTCATTCTAGTGATAATATTTCACAAAACCTCATTAGTAGAAAATTATCAACATATTCCTTTTCGAAAATCTTAATTTTATTCCCTTCCCACCACTTTGGCATCATATCTTTTTAAAAGATAGTTGGGAATACAGAAAGTTTTCAAAAAAAGAAATAAACAAAGTGGTATTGTCTATTGTCATCTGAAACATTTAAACAGATTCAGGCAGAGATTGGCTTATACAATCCCAAAGGGAAAAGGGAGTACTTTAGAAGTTCATTTGTTACCTTACCTTTAAAAAATAAAATGATGGAGTTATTTCTTTTCTATTTTGTATAAAAGGGCAATTATTTAATAAACTTTTGAGGCATTGATAGACTCATGCCACAGGTGACGTCTTTAAGCAAACAGCTATAGATACAGACCAGATCAAATAAAGATGAGGGAAATATTCAGATTTGTCTCAAGATTTATGGTGATAAAATTCTTATAATTTTACGAAGTCAACGTTTTTTTTAAACATAGTGCTCATTTTTGGTCTTATTTAAAGCTACTTAGTAACTTTCAACCAAATAATACTATAACTATACTATAAACTTTTTAAATCCTTACATATATTCTATTTTTAAATTATTCATTCAGGTTTATTTGGCACAGAATGGCTAGACAAGTAAGTATCCTAATCACACAACTAGAAAATATCGTCATTAGTGAAGACTGCCATTAGTGAGTATTCATTCACATTGAATACTATACAGTCATATCATATATTTTTGCTTTTCATAATAGAACATAAATAAGTATGAAGATGCCAACATAATCTTAATTTTTCTTTGGGAATGTTAATTGCTGTTTGTGTTTAATAACAATCTGTCATTACAGGATTTGAGAAACTTGTCAAACTTCATAAACATAAACTCAATTCTTTGGTCCTCCCAAAGACAGAGAACATTTTAATTTGCTATTTTACATTTTATTTTAAATAAACTGTTGCCAAGAAAATCAATGACTTTTCTAAGGTCACAGAAGTATAGTAGTAGCAATAAACTTCTTAAAGCTTGCTCCATCGCCATTCTTTTTTACAGAAGAGGAGTAAAATTTTGGGTGACCAATTTCTAAAGGCTTAATTGGAATCTGATCATTTAATCAGCAATTTTTTTATCCCCAGAATACACACCATTTCATATTTGCTTGTTATTTTATTTACTATAAAAACATAGTTTAGAATTTGTCCTTGTTCAGTCTTTCAGTTGCATTTGACTCTTTGTGACCTCATAGACGATGTTCTCCATGGGATTTTCTTGACAAAGGTTTAGAATATCTAGAAGAGTCTAGAATATTCACTGTCAATTACTGTGGATTTTGTTAGGTGGTGAAGTAGATAGAGCACCAGTGCAGGAGTCCGGAGGACCTGAGTTCAAACCTCATCTCAGACACTTGACACTCACTGTGTGACCTTGGGCAAGTCACTTAACCCCAATTGCCTCATCCTGGGTCATCTCCAGTCATCCTGATGAATATCTAGTCACTGGATTCAGATGGTTCTGGAGGAGAAGTGAGGCTGGTGACCTGCGCAGCCCTCCCTCACTCAAAACAAAGTTAAGTGCAAGTCATGTCATTATTTCTCTGATGACATGGTGTCCTTTGGCAAGGAAGGATGAACACACACACATAGAAGTAGGAATAAAGTTCTTGAAGCTCCACCCACTCCCACCCTTCATTTACAATAGAAGAAGATCAAAATTTTGAGTGACCAGTTTCTAAAGGAAATGGAATTTGGTCTAACTCCTAATGGAATCTGGTCATTTAATTAACATTTTTAAATCCTCAGACTATACACTATCCAATATTTGCTTGTTATTCAATTGACTGAAAAATATAGTTTAGAATTTTTTGTTCAGTATTTCAGGTGTATTTGAGCCCAGTGGGCTATAACATCTATCAGGTTTTCTTGGCAAAGATACTGGATTGACTTAGAATATTGAGAATGGTTTAAAATACTTAGTGTCAACTACTGGGAATTTTGCTATACAGACAATATTTTGAAAAGTAAAAGTAGTTTCCTTGGGTTCTTCAATTTATAAGTACTAAGTGGAGAGAGAAAAAAAATGTAATTTTATTTCCTCTCCTACTTTGCATTTAACTCCCTAAGAGAGATTATAAAAAGGAATTACAGAAATTATAGAGTTATTCTGTGTTCCCTAAGCATCTGAATAAAAACCAGTGGCTCAATTCAATTTTGCTACTACCCAGCCAGACTGGAGACAAAGCACAAATCACTAAACTGCCATTTATTCTGTTGGTAATTCTCTAGCTACATCACATTTTAATCCTTCAAGGATCTATAGCCCTATTGGCATAAGTACTCCAAACACAAATGCAGATCATAACCTGTCTACAGATGAGCAACTTGTTCATGAGCTATGGTGTCTCCAAAAATTCATCATTTGACACTCAGGAGGCTTTCCTATCTTAGTTAAGGTAGTCACTGAATTTATCTTAAGCCTTTCAGCTTGTCAGCTTTTGAGAACTGAATTTTCTTTCTACCATGGTAATATCTCAAAATAGGAACTTATAAAGGTCCTTTCCATGTTTTCAACAACAGAAGAAAGTCAAATTTTAATTTAAGGAACTCATTTTTTAAAACATTAAAATGACAATGATAAAGCATAATAATAATTTCATGGCTGGATTGTTTAGTGTTCAGTTCTTTTTTCCCTCAAGAGTATCTGAAAGTCTGATCTTAACAATATGTAGTACAAGAATACATGTCATATTTAATTTCCAGTTCAATCTACTATCTTAGAAATGACTCAACTAAAAAGTTTATGTAGAGTTTTATTTTCCAGCATTTTTTTGAATTTCAATGACATTTGCTTGTATTTCAAAGAACTACTAAATCTCAGAGATAAGAGGAATCACCTGGCCATCTAGTCTAATGTATACATGAATAACAATCACCTTTATAATGTATCTTACAAATGGTTGCCATTGTTTGCCTGAAAATCTTCAGTGAGAGGGAACCCACCATTTCCCTTAGAGAGAGCTCTAGTGTTTCCTTACATCAAAGAGGCATTTGCTTCTTTGCAGTTGTTTCATATTATAAGACCTTCAAATAACTGAGACACCTCTGATATCTTCCCCCTTCCCCAAAAGTTTTCTCTACTCTTGATCTTTTTCAACAATCTTGATGAGAATTAATGGGAATTCCTCTCTTCTAGTTCAGAGGTGGGGAACCTGTAGCCTCAAGGACACATAAGACTTTCTAGGTACTCAGGTGCAGCCTTTTGACTGAGTCCAAATTTTACAGAACAATTCCTTTTATTAAGGAAATTTGTTCTGTGAAGTTTGGATTGAGTCAAAGAGTCACCCTTGAGTACCTAGAGGGTCACATGTGGCCTTGAGGCTGCATGTTCCCCACCCCTGTCCTAGTTATTGTTCTTTTCTGGATGTTCTCCAGCTTATCAAAGTTCATCCTTAAACTTAAGACTCAGTCTGAACACAGTACCTAGATATGGTCTGACAGAATACTGATCTCACTAGTTTTGGACATTATCCTTCTAGTAACAAAGGATAAAACAGAATTATCCCTTTTTTGGGAGGAGGGGGGACTATTATATCACATATTTTAATACATACTGAGATTGCAGTTCATTAAAACCCCCAGACCCATTTCAGACAGACTGCTGTCAACGATTCTCAAATTAAAGTTACAATTATCCCTATTCAAAATGAATCTTAGTAGATTTGCCTGAATTTCTAGGCTACTAAGACACCTATAAACCAGGGTATTAGCTATTATCCATTCCAACTTTGTGTCACTTGGAAATCTCGTAAGCACATCATCTATGCCTTTATCAAGGTTGCTGACAGAAATATTAAAGCACACGACCAAGTACATACGCCTTGTGCAACACTACTATAGAACACCTTTTAAGATAACATGGAAACATTTGAGTGAGCATGCTTTGGGTCAGGCCTGAATTGTGTACCATCAATAACCCACATTTTTTCATCTTTTCCACAAGAAGAGCCTAAGAGACTTTGTGAAATGCTTCGCTAAATCTAGATAAATTACATCTATAGTCTATCCCTAATCTACTCATCTACAAAACCTATAAATAAAAAAAATTAAGATGAGTCAAGCACGATCTATCCTTGACAAACCCATGCTGATCTTTTGTGATAAATTTCCTTTCTTAGATGTTCAATAAATATCACTTTAGTGATATATTTAAATTTCCTCAGGAGTCAGTCAAGCTCTCTGGTCGATAGCTTGTGAACCCCATTATCTTCCTTTTTTCATTATTGGCATAGTTGCTCATGTCTAATTCCATCTACCATTCTCCAAGATCTTTCAAAGAAGGGTGACAGTGGCTCAATAATCACAGCTGCCTATTTTATCAGAATCCTAGGACATGGCTGATCAGAACTTTAGCTTATCATAAGCAAGTAGGTGCTGGGTTGTTTTTGTTTGTTTTGTTTTGTTGTGTGTTTTTGTTTTGGTCTCTTGGGTTTCAACTTCCTATTGGCCATTTTTTGTTCTATCATTTCCATTAAAAAGACAACAACTTTTGGTAGAAAAGACCAAAACCAGAGTTGAACACCCTTGCCTTCTCTCCATTTTCCATTATCACCATATCATCCCCACCCCCAAAAAATGGTCACATTCCTTCTCTGATGCCTCTCTTTTCCCCAACAGAGCTTTCAAACCATTCTTTTTGTTGTTGTGCTGGGCATTCCTCACCAATCTCAGCTCATTATACAGTTTGGTACTCTAGACCAGCCTCTTAGAGGTACAGACAATGCATTTGTGTTCATTCTGCAATACTTGTCCTAGATTCCATCTTCCTTCCCTGAATTTTTAAAAGGCCAAGTGGGCTGATGAGTTCTCTGTGAATCCACAGTAATCTTTTCAGAAAACTTATTTTATTCCCCACTGGAATTATTTCCCTTTGGGTCTTCAGAAGTTCATTTTTGAGATCTTTCAATCCCTCCTAAGTTGATTTCACCTGTAGAATTTTAAGCTATGAGGCAGATAGAAATTTAGTCAGTGAGGCTTGCACAGTGGGCCCAGAGTTGAAAAGATCTGAGTTCAAATCAGACCTTAGACACTTAGTAGCTATGGGAACATTATGGGAAAATCACTTTAATTTCTGTTTGCCTCAGTTTCCTCATTTGTAAAATTAGGATAGTGATAATACTTCCCTCTCAGAGTTGATGTTAGGATCAAGTGAGATAAAATTTGTGAAGCACTTAGCATAATGCCTGACACATAATAGGTACTATATAAATGCTGGCTTTTGGTATTACTTATTATTACCATAGGCTTCTTCTGAACCCATTGAAATATGCTCTCCTAAAGTTGAGGGTGCATGCTAGACTATGCCTAGCTTTCTCCTCTTTTTGGCAACAAATTATAAGTTGAAGAAGTCAATTCTCCCTAAGATTTTCATTATTCCTACCTATGACTTTCAAAACAAGAACATGATAAAAATGTACTAAGTGAAATCTAAAATTCCTTAAACTAGTTCTGTGAGGAGAAAAGCATCAATATATTTTTTTTTCCAGCTGGAGACCCAAGACTAGATTTCTCCAGTTTTACAAACCCCCTTATATATGGACAGACACTTCCATTTTCATATTCGATAGATGCATTCCAGAAATATAAATTAGAGTCATTACTGTTAGAGTTGGGAAAGGCGTATGGTGCCAGAGGAAACATCCAAGTTCTTATCACAAGTCCTTTTGCTGAAAATAGCATTTAGAGACTACACAGGTAAGGTGGGCTCTGGTATGTAAGAAACCATAATACCAGGCCATGTAACCTAGCTCATGGCTTTAATCCTTGGCACATATCTTGTGTTTACAAGTCTTTCTCTCACTCCTCAAAGGGAACTGAAATTGATTAACTCTCACAATATCCTGAAGATAGACACACTGAATATCATAAATAAAATATATGTTTGATGATAACCCTGTTTCGTAAATCACAGGTTTTTATTATGTTCTCTGAACGAAGGCAATATTCCTTTTATTTATGTATAAGAGAGTAAGCTAAGCTAACTGGCAACAGAATCTTGCTAAACTGTTGAACTTCAAGGGAGACTTTCAGAGGAGAAAGGATATGATGACCTTCAAGGGTTTTAATATCTAACTGATTGCCTGCAGGAGCGAGCTAATCAGGAGATGAGACTCTTGTATTTAAGCCAGACATTGGATGCAACTGCAGCTCTTAGAATGCAAAAAAAAGGAAAAAAGAGAGAGAGAAAAGAAAAAGGAAAGAAAAAAGAAAGAAAAAATAGAAAAAGTATATTTTATTTAAATGACTAAGTGCATTTGGATTGGAATTTTGTTCATTGTGCCTCTCTGAAATAGAAACAATAAAAATCTTTAAAATTTGGGTCAAGTGATATAGCAGGGCAATTCCTCAAATGAGATAGAAATGAGACAAATCTCAAGTGAGAATATGCGTAAAGCACTTAGCACAGTCCCTGGCACATAGTAGGTGCTATATAAATGCTTATTCTCTTCCCTTTCCCTTCCTTGCAAGATAGTACAGACTCAATAAATATGCTTTGAACTGAGTAAGTTATGAGTTAGACCATTAAAATCTGTTTTCTTTATAGTATTCCTCATGCATGTAAGTAAACTGCAAAATTTATGTATTTTGTCAAAAAATAGATAAATGGGTGTTGTAGTGTAGTCATGGTCATCTCACTTGGGGAAAATCATTAGGTGAATTGGGAAGCTCTCCCAATAGTTCAATGTGTATTTCTTCACTATCTGGCTTTACTATAAGGCTTTCATTTCAAGCCAAGGTCAACTGACTTAGCCTTCACCAAGTTGGCAGCCTTAGTACCAGCACAACTGAGTTTCTGCTTCCTTTAAGATTTTTCTGGGCGGATGATGCCAAAAATTAACCTTGCAGGCTTAGCAAAATTAAGAAGCTAATGTAATGAGGCACCCTATCATCTTCCAGAACTTTTAATGTTGCCTGTATGGATGAAAGAAGAGAATATTTAATATTACAGTATCTATTAGACAAACGCTGCTTCTATTCAGTAACTGTCCATCTTCTTGCACTCGGGGGAAGACAGCATTTCTCTCCAACAAAAATGAAGACAATATCAATGAGACTAATCTTTTCAAAGTGCTTAGAGCTCAAAGCAGTCCTGCATAGTCCCTACCCTCATTATCTCAACAAAGGAAACTGACCAAAATACAAAATAATGCATTGCACTTGGAGCAAAAATAAAAGTCACTAAGTTAAAATAAATATTTTGCTACTTTTGTGTGAACTAATTACACAGAATTGTAATATACTCCCTTAAAAAACGACAAGTCATTTTTAGACTTTTTTTTTCTTTTTTGAACAGTAGGGATTTAAAGCACCACAGACTTGCATTATATTAAACACCCACAAACATGTATTTATTAGACGGCCTGACACAGAGCAGTGACCTAATGAAAATGCAACCAAGGATCACAAAGCATAATAATGCTGTATTCTTATCTTAAATGAGACTGAAATCTCTATATATTACACAATAACTATGGGAGTCTTAATCTTTTTATGTCATAGACCTCTGACAATCTGGTGAAGTCTATGGTCCCCATCTCAAAATAAAATACAAAGATTAGAAAACCCATGTATTTATTATAATTACCAAAATATTTTTAAAAATCCAAATTCATGGATGACAGTTTAAGAACCTCATAAATGAAAATGAATGGATGGATATTAACTATTATAGCCTACTATTTGAAAGATGAAAGGACATTTAGGTGTTTTTAAGAAATTAACAAGAGCAGAAAATGACTCATGGCATGTAAACTGATTGATAAGTTTGGTCAAAACAAAGATAATATTAAGTATTGAACTCATACCTGAGAAGGAATGAAGGTAAAGGTACAGGGGAGGGGAGACAGAAAGGGGAAAGAGAGTCATCAATTTGGGAAACTCTTTAAAAATCAACCTAAGACTTGGAAGAGAACTTCTTCCTCTCCTGAGTTTTGCCTGAAGCCTACAGCATAAAGTTACACAATCAGTCACAATCACAAGCAGGTGTGGAAGCTGTTTGCCCAGTTTCATATGGAGGAATCTAAACAGTACAGTGTGGTCAAATGAGTACATTTAACTGAGTATTATGTGCAAATATAGGGTTTAGAAAGTTTAAAAGAGCTCTGCTAACCTGTAAAAATAGGAATTTCATTACAAGGGCACACATCAATAGTATTCCTTTGCCCACCCACCCCCCCTTTTTTCTTTGAATCCAGACTCTTAAAAATCCAGTTACAAGTTTAACTTACTGAAAGTTAAAGTAAAATTTTAGAAAAGTGAAGGCAGCATTGGGGGTCAATTTTTATTTTATGCCACTGAAATAACCTGGCTAAGTTGGGGAGCTCATAAATTTATTTCATATTTAAATTATTCTTGGGCCCATGTAAACCCCAAATCTGAAACTTTAAAGGAATTAATCCAAAATTGTCAACATCTAACCAGTTTATAAATTACCTCCTTCACTATCCCTCTGTCTTTGGCCCTTTGGGATGTGATACGGCAGGTACATTTCAGACCCTTTGGACTTGTTTTTCCTACTTTCATCATTTTTTTGATTGAGAAACTCCATTCTTTGGCTGTTTCATTCTCAGTATAGATTATTCAGAATTATTATTTTCAAGTTGATGGTAGTGATTCTTCACTGAATTTCTCCTATGATATGGAGGTGACGCTAAGTTATTCACAATTGTGCTATCCAAACACAAGTACTGACAGGTCTTACTGAACTGAAAGGGTGTTGGGAAATGGTTCATCAGTGGACACCCTCTGTTTTCTGACAATCAACCTCACTAAATTCAAAAAGGCTCATCATCAGCAGGTTGTCTCATGAGGTAATGAAATTTATTTTCTTAGTCACAGAAACTCTTGAAGACCATTTTCTCAGGTGTTAGCAGGGAAGAATTGTTTCTTAGTGGAGGGAGCGCCAATGTAAATGAAATCTCAGTTCGTTCAAGCATGGTTTCAAGTACAAAGATATAATAAGTGTTTTTTTTTATTCATTCATTCATCAAATGAAGAAGATAGTGGTACTTCAACTGTCCATTGGAGTTCTTTATGCTGTTCTTACTTTGTATCATAATACTAGAATATTATAATAAAATATCTAATCTCTTATTAGTGATTATAGGACTCTTGTTTAGTTAATCATTAAGTTATTAACTAGGGCATCTTGTGTCAACTTCATTACATAAAAAATCTAAATTGGATGAGTTGCAAGCAGCATTAATTTGTTGAATTAGAGGTCTACATTCATTGATTAGAGAAATATTCTAATATCTGAGAATGTGAAAATGGGCACTACAACTTTTCAGTGGTGTGGGATAGGTAGGGGAGAGAGAGAGACAGAGACAGAAAGACAGAGAGACAGAGAGAGAGAGAGAGAGACAGAGACAGAGAGAGAGAGAGAGACAGAGACAAAGAGAGAGAGACAGAGAGACAGAAAGCTATAAGCCTCTGTGTAGGGAGAGGTCTTATACCCCCTTCACCTGGGCTCATGTGGCCTGAGGATATGGGACTCTTTGAATATTCTGTCTTACTTTGTGTAGAAGGAGTTTTGCAGGCAGCTATGGCATCATGAATTTCAAAAATTTGCAATGGCAAACTATAAGAGATCTGGGAGCTGGAATCTATGCTGCATTTTATGGCCCCCCATGATAGTAAGGAACAGTTTCAAGTTGTTTGATCACCTATAGAGTGAATGAAGCCAGGACTCCATTGTAGTAATTTATCCAACAGATAATCCAAATTCAGAAGTGAATGTGGTATGGCAAATACTTTGTAGAAACTACTTTAAATTTGAGCCTAGTCTCCTCAGGTACAGAGGTGATAGAGAAGAGGGCATGTCCTTGGGCATTAAAGGGAAATGAGGATAATTTCTCTTCTTCATATATATACTCTCAATAAATATTATTTGATAACAGCTTAAAAATGATATGTCTAAAGGGAACTTCATGACTCTCCATAAAGGAAGAATAGGAGTTCCAATAATCAGGAGTTATGACCTTTTCCCTATCCCACATGAGCTTTGCAAGCTTGAGCCCACTTTTCCTTGAAGTCCATATGAGACAGTAACAGAGTGTGTCTCAGACTTCTGGTGGGAATAATTTGTGCCAAATGTTCTAATTCTAGCACCCTCAACTTAAAGGAAATTAGCTCGGGCTGGCTAATTAATATCAATATATAATCAGTGCGAGTATGCCAGTGGGGCCTCATGAGTTTTGGTATTAGAAACCACCCCCAAATCCTTTAAGATTTTCAACAGAAAATGTGGAGGGAACAAAACAGTCAGTTTCTCTCTCATCTAACCTGTTAATGGAGCATGAATTGGAAAAGTTATCCCAGAAGAGAATGTCATATCCATAAAGCAGATTATTGGTTAAATTAATAAAATTAAATGACATATTCAGATGAGTTGTCTTGATACTAGTTTTCCACTTATATTGTTCATTGCCTCAAAATTCCTTGGAGCTATAAGCAAAATTCTAATTACAGAACTTTTATTCCAAAAGGAATTTGCTCAAAATTTGGTTCAAAATCCCTACCATAACAAACTCCTCCAAGGATAGATAATTCTTAAAATAGAATAAAGTCTTTCTAAAAATGCTGCCAGTTAACAAATTGATATTACTCTACATTGCTCACTGGAATTAACAGTGTGATATACAAGAGAAAGATCACTGGATTTAAATCAGGGTTCATGGGGTTGAAGAAATTTGGCTCTGTTCCTTACTTGCTGTATGAATTTAGGAAAGCCCAATTTGGGGGCCAAAGTTACTCCATAAATAAAATTAGGAGGTTAGACTTAGTGACCTCCAAAGTCCCATCTTGCTCTAAATTTATGATCCTATGACATTAAAATGTGAGGAAAGAACTCACTTTTTATCACGAAATTGAAAAGTACAGCATTAGTGTTTACCTGCACCACAAATTTATAAGGAAATATACCATGTTCTGACTTCTATGTCAAAGAATACTGTGTATACTCCCAAGATTATTTTTTTCAAAAATGTCATTTCATGCATCTATCCCTGTTTAATAAGCGAAATCTAAAAAATTGATTACTTTACAGAAGCATGCCATTGAGTGATGAACAGACATCAGCTGCCATTGGGCTTATAACTCATGTTTCACTATGTCCTTATGGAAGGATAATAATGACCTGTTTTGCTGGGGTTTACACTTTCATAATCTATAACAAAGTAATTTATTAATTATTCCTCATTCTTTTCAGAAGTATTTGCTTTTATCCAAATAAATAATTTGTATTGTTACTTTTGGTCAATAAGGAACTGCGCCGCACTGCAACGTGCAATGATGAGGGCCTTGAAGGCCTGGCAGTGTTCAGGGTATATGTACAGGTGCAGGCCACTGTGGAGATTCCACAGAGAAAGGGGGTGGGGACATCAGCGCTGTGCAAAGTGAGTCTGGCCCCAGGCGCAGGGAGCTGTCTACAGTTATTTTAAATGGAATTTCTCTTTCTATCTCTTACTGCTGGACTTTGTGGGATACACACACACACACACACACACAATATGCATATACACACGTGTATATGCATATTGTGTATGTATATGTATGTATATATACATATATGTTTGCATGTACATATATACACATATATGTATACACACACAAATATCTTCTTCAAGTATTTACCCAAGGGATGACAACTTGTTTAATCAAAACATAGCTTATTCATTGAATGGGTGTGTCTCACTCAAAGTGAGAATGTGACAAGACCTTTGCCTGAGGGGGCCAGGGTCTCCCATTGCATCCTAGGCCATCTAAAGTTGTCATGATGCATATCAGGCCACTGGACCCAGATGGCTCAGGAGAAGAAAGTGAGGTTGGTGACTTTGCACAGCCTTCCCTCACTCAAATCAGTCAGCTGCAAGTCATGTCATCATCTTGATATCATGGTCCTCTTTGATAATGAAGGACAAACACAATAAAACAATTCACTTAATATCCTATCCCCAACAGGTCATTGGAGAAGGGTAAGAGCTTAAAAAGATTCCAAACAAATCCTTTAATATGCATTACAGGTATATCAAGGTAGAAACAAAGCAGATGCTGTTTTGCTGTTTGCAGCTAGTTTCTGATAATGATAAAGTATTTTAAGCTTAGTATGAATGGAGGAAACAAATCCTTTTTCAAAAATACAATAATAGACAGGTAGGGGTATTGAACGCTATCAGTGAAACTGGGTCCATTAATATAGAAAAGACTCTTGCTTAATGTAAGATTAGATAACTAATCCAGACTGCAACTGTGGATGTATGTGGATGTGTGTTTATGTATGTATATACACACATACATACATAGTTCAATAACATTTGTTTCCTTGACATACTTTTTTTAACCACAATGCTCCATTTAGTCATGGAGGAAAGAATAAAGTATTGTGATGTCCCCAAACCCATTAAATTGCTTTTTATAATCATAACAATCATAATTAGCTATGACACTCTAATGTTTGCAAAGCATTTTATGTGTTATTTCATTTGATCGTTACAACAACTTTGTTATTTTCATCCCCATTTTACAGATGAAGGAACTGATGGCCCACGGTCACAAAGCTAGTAAGCATCTGAGGCAGGATTCCAGGCCAGGTCTTCCTAACTTCAATTTCAAGGCTGTTCACTATATGTCACCTAGCTCCCCAATTAAATTTAAATTTAATTTACTTAATTTTTATTTAAAAAAAGTCTGCTCAGAAGGAAGGCCAGCAAGATATCACACAACTGCATAAATCCTTGCTGCAGATGGTATATGTTCACTCAGGTAGTCACACTGAAACACATATAATAGTTCTGATTTCACAATGTCTGAAGGATTGTCATCTTTTAAGATTTTTCCAGGGCTCATGAAAAATCTATTTAATTATTTCATATTTGCTCCTCTTTGCCCCATAATAGAGGTAAGATTGTAAGTATGGACTGAGTCAGGTGTGTGGAAATAATATTTGAACATTGATTTAAAGTTCAATTTTAGATAAATATGACTGCTAGTTATCTCAAAAACCAACTGAGTGAACTCTGTCTTCTACAAATGACATGCTACTTGTCCTGCATAATTTTGTACATTTATTTCATGATAACTTGACTTAAAGGATTATCCTATTTCCTAATCGGCTTGACAGAGTAAAGAGGACTTACTATTCAACTTTGCTCTGACTCTCTATATACGGTTTTTTGAAGACTATAGACAAATATTTGTCACTACTTGAGTTCATATCCCCTATGAGGCCTGAAAGACTAGTGTTTAATAGCTTTTAAACTGTTAGCATTTATATATATATATATATATATATATATATATATATATATATATATATATGTATATAAATACACATGCATATATATATATATATACATATACACATACATACACATATCTCATACAATTGAAGTAAAATCTGCTAATGCAAATCTTGAAAATAAAAAAAATACACACTTTAGCAAACACTGAAGTCATCTTCTGATTCCTCATTGCTGCATAGTGGAGACCATGTTTGGAATTCAAACACTAGAAGGAATCAATTAAATGGAAAAAAGTTCTTTATGGGTCCATCATGATAAACTGTTATAGAAGATACAACTTGGAGAAATTTATATCCAGAAAGATGGGCATTACATTGTATTTTTTTATTTTTTTAATTTAATTTATTTATTTAATTTTTAACATTCATTTTCACAAAATTTTAGGTTCCCAATTTTCTCCCCATTTGTCCCCTCCCCCACCCCAAAACACTGGGCATTCTAATTGCCCCAATCACCAGTCTGCCCTCTCTTCTAACATCCCTCCCTTCCCTTATCCCCATCTTCTCTTTTGTCCTGTAGGGACAGATAATTTTCTATACCCCATTACCTGTAATTTCTTATTTCCTAGTAGTAAGAACAGTACTTGACAGTTGTTCCTAAAACTTTGAGCTCCAAATTCTCCCCATCCCTCCCTCCCCACACATTCCCTTTGGGAAGGCAGGCAATTCAATATAGGCCATATCTGTGTAGTTTTGCAAATGACTTCGATAATAGTCATGTTGTATAAGACTAACTGAATTACCCTCCATCCTATCCTGTCCCCATTGTTTCTATTCTCTCTTTTGATCCTATCCCTCCCCGAGTGTTGACTTCAAATTGCTCCCTCCTCCCACTGCCCTCCCTACCATCATCCCCACCCCCCTCCCTGCTTATCTCCTTCTCCCCCACTTTCCTGTATTGTAAGATAGGTTTTCATACTAAAATGAGTGTGCATTTTATTCCTTCCTTTAGTCGAATGTGATGAGAGTAAACTTCATGTTTTTGTCTCACCTCCTCTCTTTTTCTCTCCACTAAAAAGTTTTTTGCTGGCTTCTTTTATGAGAGATAATTTGCCCCATTCCATTTCTCCCTTTCTCCTCCTAATATAATTCTCTCTCACTGCTTAATTTCATTTTTTTAAGATATGATCCCATTCTATTCAATTCACTCTGTGGTGTGTGTGTGTGTGTGTGTGTGTGTGTGTATGTGTGTGTGTGTGTGTGTGTGTGTGTGTGTGTGTGTGTTATCCCACCAACTACCCAGATACTGAAAAGTTTCAAGAGTTCCAAATATTGCCTTTCCATGTAGGAATGTAAACAGTTCAACTTTAGTAAGTCCCTGATGAATTCTCTTTGCTCTTTACCTTTTCATGCTTCTCTTCATTTTTGTGTTTGAGGGTCAAATTTCTTTTCAACTCTGGTCTTTTCATCAAGAATGCTTGAAAGTCCTCTGTTTCATTGAAAGACCATTTTTTCCCCTGAAGTATTATACTCAGTTTTGCTGGGTAGGTTTTAGTCCCAGTTCCTTTGACTTCTGGAATATCCTATTCCATGCCCTTTGATCCCTTAATGTAGAAGCTGCTAGATTTTGTGTTATCCTGATTGTATTTCCACAATACTTAAATTGTTTCTTTCTAGCTGCTTGCAATATTTTCTCCTTGACCAGGGAACTCTGGAGTTTGGCCACAATGTTCCTAGGAGTTTCTCTTTTTTGGATCTCTTTCAGGCGGTGATTGGTGGATTCCTTGAATACTTATTTTGCCCTCTGGTTCTAGAATATCAGGGCACTTTTCCTTGATAATTTCATGAAAGATGATGTCTAGGCTCTTTTTTTGATCATGGCTTTCAGGTAGTCTCATAATTTTTAAATTGTCTCTCCTGGATCTATTTTCCAGGTCAGTTGTTTTTCTAATGAGATATTTCACATTCTCTTCCATTTTTTCATTCTTTTGGTTTTGTTTTGTGATTTCTTGGTTTCTCAGAAAGTCATTAGCCTCCATCTGTTCCATTCTAATTTAAAAGAGCTGTTTTCTTCAGCGAGCTTTTGAACCTCTTTTTCCATTTGGCTAATTCTGCTTTTGAAAGCATTCTTCTCCTCATTGACCTTTTGAACCTCTTTTGCCAATTGAGTTAGGCTATTTTTCAAGGTGTTATTTTCTTCAGCATTTTTCTTTGTCTCCTTTAGCAAGGTGTTGACCTGCTTTTCATGTTTTTCTTGCATCTCTCTCATTTCTTTTTCCCAGTTTTTCCTCCACCTCTCTAACTTGATTTTCACAATCCTTTTTGAGCTCTTCCATGGCCTGAGCCCATTGAATATTTATTTTGGATGTTTGGGATACAGAGGCCTTGAATTCTACATCTTTACCTGATGGTAAGCATTGTTCTTCCTCCTCTGAAAGGATGGGAGGAGATATCTGTTCACCAAGAAAATAACCTTCTATGGTCTTATTTTTTTCCCTTTTTTGTTCATTTTCCCAGCCAGTTACTTGACTTCTGAGTTTCCTCACCACACCCACCTCCCCTCCAGTTCCACCCAGCTAATGCTGGGGGGCTGAGATTCAAATGCTGCTTCCCAGCCTTAGGGCTTCGGCAAGGCGGGGCTGCTATTCAGTGTGAGATTATGTTCAGCTGCTTTAGTGGGGGCAGGGCCACCACATGGGGCTCAGCTGGGGGCAGGGCCACCTCACAAGGCTCAGTTCCCTCAGGGGTTTTATGTGGAGATCTTCAACAATGGATGCGAGCTCCTGTCTGCTTTGGGAGCCCCTGTCTACTGTTCCCTCTGTGCTGCCTCCTGAGGGGGCCTGAGTTACAGGGACACCCCTCTCCCCTCTAAGCAAGCAGAAAGGACCCTCTCACTGACCTTTGGCACCTGTGGGTGAAGGGACCTTCGAGGCCACTGGAGATTCTGCCCCTGAATGCTGCTCAGAACTGTTCCTCTTGGTGTTGTGCGGCCAAGGAGTGCTGGGCGCTGCTCTGGGCCTGTTGTACGACACACCTTTGGTGTTGGTTTTTCAGGTTTCTCTGGAATGGATATCTCCTCCACTCCGCTGTTCTGTGGCTTCTGCTGCTCCAGAATTCGTTGGGAGTTCTTCTTTACAGGTATTTTATGGGCTGTGGGTTAGGAGCTAGCATATGTGTATCTTTCTACTCCACCATCTTTGCTCCTCCCCCTTGGCCATCTCTTTTTCACCTTCCTGTGCTGAAGAAACTCCTGCCTTGGGACTGATTCTGGACAACTGTTTCAGGAAAATCCCCAACAATGCTTCGCTTCACTCCTGATTCTCTGAACTTCTCTTTCTCCCACAAGTTGTCTTTCTTCCTTGGAGAACGTTCCATTCTTATGAACTTTTCTTCCTCTACCTCATATCCTCCAACATAGCTGTGTTTTAACTGTAAATTATTTCCTATTATCATAGAAAAATTATCATCATGGATAACTGGGGACATCTCTTACTTGTAGACTAAAATGGAGTTTTTATGTCTATGCTCTAGCTATTATATCTTAGATTCCTAGTAAATTAAATATTTACCTCAGAAAACTACCCTAATTACTAGATTCTTCTGAAAAACTTAAATATAGTTAAATGGTTTGTACATCTACTTTTTTTGTCAAAAATCACTCTTTTGACAAATTAATGCACCATTGATAGAACTGTGGATGAGTTGAACAATTCTGGAAAGTAATTTGGAATTATACACAAAGAAAAATTAAACAATGACCCAGCCAGGTAGTTTAGCTGCCAGGCTGATGCCCCAATAAAATCAAATGAAGAGGCAAAAAACCTATCTGTACAAGAACTATACTGCAATTCTTTTAGTGATGGCAAAACTCCCTGAAAACTAAGGTGATCCTCATAAACTGGAGAATGGTTGAATTTATTGTGATATATGCATATGATGAATACAACTGTGGTAGAAGAAATTTAGAAAAAAGATGACTTCAAGGAAACATGGAAAGACTTGTATGAAATGATGCAGAGGGAAGAGAGCAGAGCAAGGGAAACAATTTATATTGTACCATCAATATTATAAAGATAAAAAAAAATTAAGGCACATAAACTAATGAAGAGTAAAAGAGGCAGCAGAGGAGACTAATTTCTACAATAAAAAGGTTGTACAACCAAACAACTTTGAGAGCTGTGAGAATTCTGATTAGTAAAGTGACTATCCATGATTCTGATAGAGAGGTGATGGACTTAGAATTCAGGAGGACATATGTTTTGGGACAAGACCAGGGAGGGAATTTCTTTAGTTGGATGATGCACATTGATTGCAAGGATCTTGATTATAGTTTTGGTTTAAAAAAACAGAGTTGGAGGGAGAGAACATAAGATTTCTGTTAATCAAAAAAAAAATAAATTTAATTTTAGAAAAGTCTTGTTGCAGGAGCTGAAGACACAGTACGTGATGTGCAGGTACAATATCCCAGGCTTGAAAGAAAATACTTCTGGCTGTTTAATCTCAGCCTCCATGAAATGTAAATTTGGAGCCATACACTGACCTACATTTTCCTTCTGAATTAAATATTGGTGATATTTAATTCTGGCTTTATTAACAACAGCAAAAATGCTTGATGTTTCATCTTGAGAATACCCTTGTACACAAAACATCTCAGGCAAATATTTTAATTGGTTCTCAGCTGTGCTATATTCCTGAAGAGTTATTTTGGAATATTCTTGAGTAGTTGATATACATGCTAGCATACATTTACAAAATAACTCATATAGTTGGTGTTTTGTTTAATTGTATTTCAGTTGTGTCTCAAGTCTCTGTGACCCCAGTTGGAGTTTTCTTGGCAAATATACTGGAGTGATTTGCAGTTTCCTTCTCCAACTCGTTTTACAGATGAGGAAACGGAGACAAGCAGAGTTAAGTGACTTGCTCACAGTTACACAGCTAGAAAGTGTCTGAGGCTGTATCCACTGTGCCACCTAAGCTGCCCCTAGGGATAGAAACATGTCTGTGAATATTTGTATACATATGCACATATATTTAAAGGTAAAAGGATTAAAAGGGGTGAAATATTAATTCTTATCCTTCAGAAAATACAGGGTGTCCTCAAAATCCTTTAGGGGACTTGCTGTATGTGAGAGACCATGAAGTATAGCATATAGATGACAACCCTTGGAGCGAAGAACAACTGTGAAAAGCAAACTGTGAAAAAAAGGCGAAAAAGAACTCATGGTCTAAACACATGTACAAACAAGCTACTAACAGGTTAAATAGGAAATAATTAACAGAGGTAAAGCACTCGAATTGAGATTGGGAAATATTTCCTGTGGAAGATGGGATTTTAGTTATGATTTGAAGAAGGCCAGGAGATGAAGGTGAGAAACAGCAGCATTCTAGGCATGAAAAGAGAACAGGAGAAACACCTGGAGGTGAGAGATGTTGCGTCTGTTTTACAGAAGAGCCAGGAGGCCAATGTTACCAAATCAAGAAGACTGGAAACATGGCGGACTGTGGGCAGTGTCTAGTTTATGAAGGACTTTGAATGCCAAGCAGAGGGTTTTTGTATTTGATCTTGGCAGTAATGGGGTCACTGAAGTTTATGAGTGGGGTGTGACATGTAGGACTTAAAGAAAACCACTTTGATGCATATTAGTTATGAAGTCATTTACAAAAACGTTTAAATTCTCCACGTTTCAGGCGATCAAGGTTACCAGTCATGTATTTTTGTGGAGGAAGCAGAGTTCTCTAAATGGATAAAATCACAGATGCAGACAACTATACTGAGAATGTTTGTATCAACACTCAGCCAGTTATAACCACTAGTTAACTTTTAGCCTAGGGATAATACATTGGCCCTCCCCAGGCCCATGGAGCTCCTTTATGTTTTGTTGTATAGAGTATGAAAAATTATTAATATAATCATAATATTACTGAATCTCTACTTAGGAAAATTCATAACATTTAGACAGGTGTTTGGTTTTATTTTTTGTCTGTGTTTAGTTTATGTTTGAGGTAAAATCAGGATACAGGAAATGTTTAAGCAAAAGAAACTAGCAAAGTATATTTCTATCTATTACTAGATAAGGAAGGGAGATTGGGGAAAAAGCAGACCTTTTTTTAGGATTTAAGTCTTTGAAGATGTAAATTCAACTGATAGCTAGCTCATCAATAGTTCCTCCTTCCTCCATCATGCCCCAGAAACTTTGTTGTGCCTGAAGCTCATGATGGCCTTGGAATTCAAACACTGAAAGTACCTCATGTCCTGCAGCCTCTTCCTCTGAATGGAGGACACCTCTCAGAACCTTCATTTAAAGAGGATGCCCAGGTCATCCATATCTCCATTGCTCTGAAGGCTTCACTCTGGATTTTTTTCTACTCTTCTCCCCATGCTTTTATCCCCCTATTAGATTGCAAGCTCCTTGCAGACACTGTGGGCAGACTGTCTTTTTTTATTCTGATTATTTATATTTCCAGTACTTAGCATGGCATTAGGCAAATAGTTAATGATTAATAAACACTGATTGACTAACTTCCCCAATAGTCTACTGTTTCCAGATGCTGCTCAGCTCAGTGTTTCTGCTTTCTGTTTCTCCTTTTGGTTTTTCATCATGTGCTGTAGATTCTTTCCAGTCCAACTCTTTAAGCCCTAGGCACAATTAGGGCTTTCATCCTTCCAGAACTGCTGCTACTACTGCTCCTTTTTTTTCAGTCCCTGCTCTTTTCCCTGTCTCTATCTTCCTCAGTCTATATGCTTCCCTTTTAGAAGGCCTGGTCATGACTCAAATCTACCTTTTAGCTCAAAGATCAAAACAGCAGCAAATCTCCCTTAGGGTGGAAAAGTAATCCTTGTACCTCTGAACTACAAATCCCATCAGCAAGTCAGTTCGTGAAACCCTATTATATTACCATTATTGAAAAGTTTCAGGCACAGATCTTACACTAAATGTGATTACTTATTAGGCCTCATTCTAGATTAACTACGCTGGTATGCTTAGATCATTTTTTGTTATGTGGTTATATTAAGTAGATGTCATATTTATGATCCTAAACTTCCTTCTGAATATAAACCAATAAGATGTCAAGTGTATGATCAGTAACTCATGCATCACTGAGATGCCAAATTTGAACACATACATATCCTTGGAGTTATCTTGAGATATTCTACAAAAGTTTTTCAGTATCTACTAGGCTTCCTCTTTTCTGTTGTGGTCATTTCCCTCAACTTAGCATTTCTATTGTAATTCTTCCTGGAGAGGATGTTTTGGCTTTCCTCCAAATGGTGGAAAATTTTGCCCATTTCGATTATCTGTTGCTGATGATCTTTCTTCTGGAAAGTTCCCATCTGGCTTAAAGCACAGCAACTGTATTTTTTTCAGGTATGTGACTTCTTTGCAAATGACCTAGTGGGGCTGCCTTTTTAGGAAGAAAGAGAAAAAATGCAAAACTATGTAAACTTCAAAGAATGTGAAATGTGAAAAGAGTTAAGTATATATAAATTCTCCAGTTCATTTTTATTACTTTCACCACACAATTCCATTTAACATTTTCGGAAATGGCAATAAATTCTTGAATGGTAAAACATAGCATTTCTAGGGCACCAAGAGAAAAATATTATTTAGATAGTGAATTCATGCAAAAAGATGTAGCATTACATTACTTTGACTTCTGTTTAATAAAATGGGAACTTCTGGCCTTTTCCAAATATGTGACTTTTGAATAAGTACTAACAGGAGGGAACATCTATAAGCATAAATGATCCATACAGATCATAAGCAATACTTTTTAGTACTGAGTCAACTATGTAAATAAGAATGAGGAGAAGGAATTTTCTGGCATTTCTTTTTTTTTTAAATTATAATTTATTTATTTTCAGTTTTCAACATTCACTTCCACAAGATTTTGAATTCCAGATTTTCTCCCTATCTCTTCCCTCCCCCCCACCACAGAACAGGGTGCATTCCAGCCACCCCTTACCCCAACCTACCCTCCTCTCTATCACTCTCCCCTTCTCCCATTACCCTCCCCTCAATTTTCCTGTAGGGTGAGATAGATTTCTATACTCCATTGCCCACATGATTTTTTTCCCAGTTGGATGCAAAAATAATTAACAATCATTTTTAAAGCTTTGATTTCCACATTTTCTCCCTTCCTCCATCCCCACGCACCTTCTTTGAGAAAAGAAGCAATTCAATATAGGTCATACATGTGTAACCATGAAAAACACTTCCATAACAGTCACATTGTGAAAGACTAACCACATTTCCCTCTACCCTGTTCTGCCCTCCATTTATTTCATTCGTTCTCTTGACCTGTCACCCCACAATAGTGTTTGCTTCTGATTATCCCTTCCCCCAATCTGCCATTCCTTCTAATTATCCTCCCTGCAGGGTAAGATGGATTTTCATCTCCAATTGTGTGTGTGTGTATTATTCCCTCCTTAAGCCAAATCTGATGAGAGTAAGGCTCACTTATTCCCTCTCAGCTCCTCTCTCCTCCCCTCCATTGTAAAAAAGTGCATTCTACCTCTCCTTTTCTCCTTCACCTAGTGCATTCCTCTCAACACTTGATCTTTTTTTTTTAGGTATCCTCCCTTCATATTCAGCTCACCCTCTGCCTTCTGTCTCTGTATATATATATATATATATATACATATACACATACATACACACACATATAGCTACATATATATACATATATGTATATATGTGTTTTCTCTCTAACTACCCTAATACTAAGAAAGGTTTCATGAGTTACAAATATCATCTTTCCATATAGGAATGTAAACAGTTCAACTTTAATAAATTCCTTTTGGCTTCTCTTTCCTGTTTAACTTTTCATGCTTGTCTTGATTCTTATATTTGAAAGTCATATTATCTATTCAGCTCTGTTCTTTTCAAGAAGAATGCTTGGAAGTCCTCTATTCCACTGAAATTCCATTTTTTCCCAGAGGTATTATACTCAGCTTTGCTGGGTAGGTTATTTTTGGTTTTAATCCTAGTTTCTTTGACCTCTGGAATATCACCTCCCAAGCTCTCTGAACCCTTAGTGTAAAAGTTGCTAAATCTCATTTCACATTGTCTTCTATTTTTTCATTCCTTTGATTTTATTTTGTAATTTCTTCATTTTTCATAAAAGTCATTAGCTCATCTGTTCCATTTTAATATTTAAGGAATTATTTTCTTCAGTGAGTTTTGGACCTCCTTTTCCATCTGGAAAATTCTGTTTTTAAGGTATTTCTCTCCTCATTGGCTTTTTGGACCTCTTTTGTCATTTGGGTTATTCCATTTTTAAAGATTTTATTTTCTTCAGCATTTTGGGGAGTCTTCTTTAGCAAAAGGAGACTCATGATTTGCTTGCATCACTCTTATTTCTCTTACTAATTTTTCTTCTGCTTCTCCTACTTGATTTTCAAAGTCCTTTTTTGAGTTTTTCCATGGCCTGAGACCATTGCATATTACTCTTGGAGGCTTTGGATGTAGGAACCTTGACCTTGCTGTTTTCTTCTGGCTATATGCTTTGATTTTCCTCCAGTTATTTGATATTCCACATTGTATGAAAATACACCAAAAAAGTACCTTTTTATAGTCTTATTTTTCCCCCTTTTGTCACTTTCCCAGCCAATTACTTGACTTTTGAGGTCTTTGCTGAGTGGAGGGTGCACTGCCCAGAGTTTCAGGGGTTTTGTCAGTTCTTTTCAAAGATATCTCTAGGGACCTCTAAATTCTCAGTTCCTTCAAAGTGGTATGATCAAAGGAGAGGTGTTTCCTCCTCTCCTTGCATTCACTCTGGTCTATGAGCAACCACAAGTACTCTTCTGCCACAGTACTCTGAGTAGAATCCCCTCTCCACAGTCACTCTACCACACTAGCACTCCTCCTTGCCCAATCGTTTTATTTTATTCTGAGCATAGAAGAGGAGGCAGAATTTCTGTTTTTATAATCATAATTCTTACAATCATATTTAGCTTTTTGTGTCTATTTCAACACATAGATTACTTTTTTTTATAGAATATATGTTGGCTATAACTAAGAACAGTAGATGGGTAAAAATAGGCTCAAATAAGTTTGTATTGAGGGAGTGGGGGGGGCCTTTCCCAAGACTTAGAAGATTTCAAAAAAGGAATTGGTTGTTTTAGAATGTAGAGAATTTTCCTTTACCTGCTGTCCAGAAAGCTGACATTTATTGATGATGTAGGAATGATTAAAATATGGGTTGGATTAGATAAACTCTGATTTACCTCCCAACTTGGAGATTCTACAATGACTTTTTAATATTTGAAAATTACTATAATGAATATTTTTGGGGGGTCAAGACTTGTTTTTTTATTGGTGTAAATAACTCTTGGTAAGGAAACAGATGGATACCTGGTTTTCAGTGTAATCTTAGAGAATTGCCTGGGGCACTCAGAGATAATGTGGCTTGTTGTGATCACTCAGCCAGGAACTATCAGTCAGAACTTGAACTCGAGTTATTCTGACACCATGATATTCATTATCACATTATCACTCTTGTTCTTATTCTCATTCTCTCTCTCTCTCTCTCTCTCTCTCTCTCTCTCTCTCTGTCTCCCCCTTACATCACACTGCTATAATTATTATCAATGAATATTAACAATTATTAATATTGATTACAGCCTGGGTGCTACCCTCTGTCACTGGCCTTTCCCTTAGCCCAAGTCTTCAGGCACCAAATCCAGTAGTTTTTCTATTTTTTTTTTTTTTTTTTTTTACCACACTCAAGTCACCAAACTCTATTTTACCGATTAGAATAAAATTGTAGGAAACTGAATCAAATATTCTGAGGCATATTTACGTGTTCATATCCATTTTGTATAAACATATTCAATCAATATATGCAAAGATTTATGGAAAGATACATCAATTCTGTAATGTCATAGAATTTTAATGTCGGAAGGAATGGACTTTAAATTTCATTTAGCTTAAAGCTACCTTTTTATAGATGAGAAAATTGGGGCCCTGGTTGCTCAGATCAAGGAAGGGGAATGCCACGATTAACACCCTAATTTCCTGACCCTTAGGCCACTTTTCTTTCAGCTGTTGTATGCTTTATGGATAGCATGACCCAACATGTGTTTGATGGAGTCTTAGGAATGAGACTCAAAAGTGTTGGCTTCACTATTCTTGCCGCATTAAGCCCAGACATGGAAAAACATTACAGCTACATTATGAAGCTCTGCAATTGTTTTGCCCTTGGAATACAGATTTGGCAATTAACATGGTATATTCATATGCAGTTTGTTCATTTCTAAGTTAGTTTTCACTTTCTGTTTTTTTTCAATTATTTTCATAAATCAATATTATTTCTACTAATTCTGCTTGAAAGAAAATGTTCCTATAAATATGCACAGTAGACTTGTGTAATCTTGTAATTCTTTCTCAGTGTGTTTAACCTTGCTTGTCTCACTTTTTACTTATCCCATGTTAAATATCTAGCAAAAGAGTTTGTTTTAAAATTTTCTCTTTCGCCATTAATAATTCTTTCCCTTTATTTTCCTGCTTACCGACCATCCAGTAGTCTCACTACTTGTTAAAGGAAGTCATCTAACTTCCATTTCAAGTTAGCCCCATCTTTTTCAATGCCCAACAATAAATAAGATGTTATTTAATTAATTGTTGAACTAATAAAATCATTATAAATAAATAAAAAAAATTTCTTGAGGCCATAATCAAAGAAATGGAAAGCTATTAATGATGAAGAATTGACATTTGGCAACTGATTTAGATATGGGGAGGAAGGAAAAGGAGAGCTCAAAGGAACAGCAGCATCGAACCTGGGAAGTTGGGAGAGCAGTGGTGTAAGTTAGGAAGGGAAGGTTTGAAAGGAAAGAGAATGACCCAGTTTAGCGGTCTCCCCCCAAATTTGATCACATACTGTTATTAGGGGAAATATTAAGCTAATCTTCTAATATGTATACATTTATTTATGTGAAAACTATGAACTCATGCTTTTACATTAATGCCTCCATGTTATGAAGTTTATACAAAATAGGAATTAAACAAGAATGAGCCATTGTTGAAATAGCACTTGATTCTCTAGCCAATAGGAAACTGCTGGAGTGTGCTGAGCAGAGAGGCGACATGGTCAGACCTGTGCTTTAGAAAAATCTCTTTGGTTGCTCTGTGGCAGGTAGATTGGAAAGGGGAGAGACTCGAGACAGAGAAATAAATTAAAAGGCTATTGTGATAGTTTAGGTAAGAGGTGCTGAGGACCTGAACTGGGATAGTGGCTGTGTGAGTAGGTAGGAAATGTTTAAGAGATACGGAGATAGAAATGACAGGATTGGCAATTGACTGAATATGTGGGATGAGGGAAAGTAAAGACAGTGAGGTGGTACGAAACATGAGAACCTGAATGACTGAAAGGACGATGGTGTCCTCAGATAGGAGAGTCTGCAATAGAAATGGACTGAGGGAAAAAATAATGTAATAAGTTGAGCGACACACATTTCAATTCATTCATGACTGCTCATCCTACGTTATTCTCTTATGTCAAAAATGAAACTGAGTCTAGAGGAAATGCTTTTATTTACTAGGACTGTCATGGAAGCACAGAATGACCTCTGAAGACCATTGCTACAGCCACAATATAGTTTTGGGGAAAAGGGCAGGTCACAGAAATGTTTGGTGGGGTGAGGGGAAGAATTTTCCAAATGGAACCTGCTGTGAGTGCCCGGTAATGATTAGTCATACTTTGGTTTTGACTGCTCTGAGAACTAACTCCCAGTGTGGAATAGTTAAGTGTGTGAATATTCACAGTGGGGAGATGGGGTGGATTTGAAAGTGTTGGAGGATAAAGACAGCTATAGGTGTGTTGGAGACATGTCTAACAATTGGCTGTTATGGGGAGTGGTGAGATGCTACTCATATTTCAACTCTGATCATTTACTGTTGGCTCAGACAAGAGCCACCCTAGGTGACTCCAGAATCCCAGCTTGGAGACCAGTGACCTAGATTATGGTAAGTTAAAGGTTTTGACAGACATTCAGATCAAGGAGTCCAGCAGATAACAATGAGAGTAGCTACCATTTAAGCAGTACTTTAAGGTTTGTAAAGTATTATGTATTGTGTGTGTGTGTGTGTGTGTGTATAATATTTCATTTGATCCTGAAAAAGACCCTGTGAAATATATTTATTTTATAGAAAAGAAAACAGATGCTGGAATAGGTTAAGTGAGATGCCCAGGGTCACATATTTATTAAGTGCCTGAGGGAGGACTTTTATTGAAGTTTTCCCAGTCCACTATGGATGGCGAGGTAGTTGCCAATATGTTCTTGGAGTACAATAGGGAGAAATCTTAAGGTTAGAGAAATGGATTTGAGAGCCATCTGAACAGAGAGGACAGTTTCACTTTTAAAAAAGAAAAAAAAGCCTTAAGAAAGGGTAGAGAGAGAAGGTAGGTGAGGACAAAGCTTTAAAGTATTACTACATTTAGGGGAAAGAAAGAAATTAGAGAGGAGACAGAATGATTGGAGAAGTAAGAGGAAACTCAGGAGAGTACCAAGGGAAAAAGGATTTTTAAGGAGAGAGGGGACAGACATCAGATGCTACAGGACAGGTTCAGGATAAGGATGTCTAGTGCCTCAGAAAGTCAATTGTTTCCAATGTAGCAGACATTAGGAATGAGCTAGAATTGGCACAGAATAACAGGTTGGAAGAGGACTCAGAGTCAGTCAATGTGAATCTATTAAGCACCTACTGTGTGCCAGTCACTGTTAAGTGCTATGGATACAAAGAAAGTCAAGATCCCTGTCTTCAAGGCATTCGCAGTCTAATGGGGGAGTCCATAGGCAAATAACCATGTGCATTCCAGAATTATACAGTGTAAATGGAATGCAATATTTTATGGAAATGAAAGTGTGGAAGGTGGTTAAAGACTCCTACATAAGGGGAAGTTTGCCCTGAGGCTTGAAGGTAGCAAGGAAAGCCAGGGGGTGGAGGTGAGGAAGCAGAGCACTCCAGGCAGAATTTTATAGGCCTTCCAATCTTACCTCCTTAAACCTTGGTTTTCTAAAATTTAGAGTGTTTGTCATATAGTAGTCATTTTTCCTCTCCTCTATGAAAATTTAAAGCTGGAATAGACACTTACTGAATGTGGTTTCCATAATTTTCATCTCAAACACCAGTTTCTTCTGGTTGGTAAGAATCAGATGCAGAATAATAGTTCCCCTCATTAATTGGTTCTGCTATCTTTTGGAGGATTGAATTATCATTAAGGTAAGTAAAGATTTTGTTAATAGCTCTGTATTAAGCAGGGAGATAATTCAAGCAGAAGCCCAAACAACTGAAAATTTCCCCAGAATACAATAAGATGCTGCTGTATCAGACTTGCAACATACAGCCAATTCTGCTGTCACATTTTCTTGAAAACACAAATTTGTTCCAATGTGATTGATAACTTAGGGAACAACTGGAACTTCACATTTGCTTATGTGCCATTTCATTCACAGAAAAAAGTGAAAATGTAGTAAAGTGCTGTGTATGTATATGTGCATGTACATGTATATCCTGAGTCGAATATATATGTGTATGTATGTACACATCATATATGTGAATACATATGTACTTATTCAGTATCCCAAACTGAATGAATCTTAGAGTATGTACGCGTATATATATACATATATATGTGTATGTGTGTGTGTATGTATGTATGTGCGCATGTAATCACTAAAACCCACTGTGTTCTGCCAAGTTGGCCAATAACAACCACTGGGCTTATGAGGAAAATGGTGTTAGGGACACCACACTTAAGAAATTAATCAATAAAACTTTAGAAAAAAAGATAAAAATAAAAATGTTAGCATAGTTTTATACATATGAAATGGTTAAGAAAAACATAAATATTATAATAAACAGTGGTATTATCCAAAGTATTGGCTGTTAGTCAGGCTGCTCCAGGTTCCAACAAGGCTTTGATCGAGAACTGAGGGTAAATGGGCAGCCTTGCTGGGCCACAATTCTAGGACCCATTCAATTTGAATATATATTATATATAATTAATTATATTATCTCACAATTATATATGTTATATAATTATATATTATATATTATAGAAATTTATTATATGTGTGCAGTGTGCATATCTATGTGTATGTGTGTATACATGTATATACATATGTGTGTATGTGTATATATATGGATGTATCATGTGTGTATGTGTGTGTGCTGGGCCCCAAACCTAGGACTCATTCAGTTTGGTATATACACACGTACACATGTGTCTCTGTACAAAAATATACGTATACATACATATACACCCAAATTGAAGGTGTATTTGATACATATATACATACATGCCTATTCCACTTCCCAAACTGAATGAATCCTAGCGTTGTGACCCAGCAAGGCTGCCCTCTCACCCTCAGGCCTCCACTTTGCCAGTTTAGCCCCGTTGGAATCTTGGGCAGCCTGAGCAGCAGCTGAGGCTACAGACAGTGTCACTATTTACTGAACTATTTATGCATCGTTTGGCATTCACTACGTACAAAACAGTACTACCATTTTTATTAAGTTCCTACTTTAAAAAAATGTTTGATTGGTGAATTTTCTGAGTGTTATGTTCCTAACCCCATTTACCCAGTAATCCATGTGGTTGTTATTGTGCAATTTTGCAGGGCACAGTGATTTTTAGGAAAACATGCTGTGTTATTGCAACACTTTCAAAATCTTCATCTACTTCATCTTTCCTCCTAGATATTATAAAATGTATTTCAATAAATATATGGCTTTTATTCCTACCTCCAAGTGATCTTAACCCAAATGCTCACCTCCATGTTTTCCTTCCTGCTTTCCTCATTTCCTCTGAGTAGACATTATTAACATACTGTGCTAACAGCACGCCCTCTTCTTTGCCTTCCTTTACCTATAATGTTTGCATGAAAATGGTATGCCCTTCCAGAACCATACTCTAGTCATGGGCTTCATCCCACAAACCTCCTCTGATGTAATCTAATCCCATCCAATCCACTGATCAATCAACAAATATATATTTTTTAAAAAATCTTCTATGAATTTCTAGGGACATAAATACAAAATTAGAGTGTCCCTGTACTTGATGGCCTTCCACTCTAATATTAGATTCAACAAGTTATTACACTGGAAATATGTGATATGTGTAGAAAAATAAGTAAATTTACCATCATGGAGAGGAATCAGGATGGATTTCTTGTAGGAGATGTCACTTGAGCTGAATCTTAAAGGACAGTAGAGTGTTAAGTGGCAGTGGTGATGATGGAGAGCATGGAGGATATGAAAGATGATTTATGCAAAGGCATGGAGGTGAGAAATGTGAGATTTAAAGTTGTGTATAGGAAAAATAAAGCAGGATAGTTTAACTGGAGCATAGAGTAGTGTTCAGTATGTAATCCACATTAAAAAAATGTCTTGAGAGAGAATATGAAGAACCTTAAATGCCAAACAGAAGGTTCTATTTGTTTCAGAGGCAATAGGGAGTTGTTGGAGCTTCTTGAGCAAAGGAATGAAATCATTAGACCTATGCTTCTGGAATTTCAGCTTGGCAGTCACTTGAAGGATGGATGGTAGAGGGGAGAGATCAGATGCAGAGAAAGCAATTAGAATTCCAGATTAGAGATGAGGAGGGCCTGAACAAGGGTCATGGCGGTGTGAGCAGAAGGAAGAGATGAGAGGCGTTGACACAAGACGGGATACAGGCAGTGAAGGACAGCAAAGAGTTGAGGATAACCCTTAGGGTGGGAATGTAAGCATACAAAAGATAAAATGAAAAATAATTCCTGACCTCAAAAAGCTCTTCATCTACTGGCAGAACATACGCAACATACACTGGTAAGTATCTACAGGGAAATTTGACGTAGAAGGAGAGACACAACAGCTAAGGGAATGAACAAAGACTTCTTCTGAAGATGGCACATAAGGTAGTCCTTGAAAACGAGAAATAAATAGGGACTGTAAGTGATAGAGGTAAGGAGAAAGTATATTGTTAATCTGGAGATCAATCTATGCAAAGACGTCCAGGAAAAAATGAAAGGGTAAGTTGAATAAGGCAGAATTTCAATGATAAATTAACATGGGTGCTAGAACTTCCTTCAACTTCGTCAGCTTTCGAGATGTGGTTTTTTGGCTTCCATACTCTGCTTATTATAAATGAGTTAGAGAATATAGATGAATCAAGAGAGGTTTCAATTGGCCCAATATTTACATAACATTATTCTGTGCTATGACAATAAGGTAGAAACACATGTATAAACATTTTGCCTAAAGTTCTGGGCATCTTCATGGTTATAATTCTAAGTAATGAAGTGATGAACTGAAAAGTATGTAACTATGAAAATTCAAACAATTTTCATATACGTCTACTACATTACATGAAAAGGCAAAGATGACTGTAAACATTATAGAATTTATGTAATAGGTCATTTAATTCTACATGTTATATGTACATACATGCATACATTTATACATACATACATATACAACCTGTTTCCACACACACATGCACATATATTCAAACACTTGCACATGTACATACGTTTGATTCAGCATGCATCAATTTTTTAAAGAAATTAATTCTTATGAAAATTGCTAAAAATAGTCATCTCTGACATTGACATAGCTATCAGTATCTCATATTATAAAACCATTCAGTTATTATTATATAAATTATTTGCAGGTTGGATTCAAAAGTTAAGTTCTTAGTTAAATATGCAAGGTATTTACAAAGACATGAGAATGTTTCTACAAGCAATCAAGGAAAAATTGTCTCGAGTCATTCATTATACAACATATAGCTGCATTTCTTACACTGAAGAGCAAGATGAACAAATACTGATAGAAGAAAATGATTAATTTTAACCATGGGCCTATTTTTGTCTTACTATCTGTCCATATCCTATGTTTCTCTTTTTCTCTTCAAAGTGGGTTTCTTTCCTATCCTCTGATCTGACCTACTTATAAACCTCTGGCAAAATTCCGCATGATCACTATGAAGCTTAGAAGGTCTCAGAGTACAGAGTCCCTGCATTCCACAGGATCTATTAAAATTTTTTCCTTTGTCAAAAAGTACTGCTAAATATTGAGTTACTGTAATGCTGATCCAGTATTTATAACCACATTCATGAGCAATTACATTCATATCATGGTATCAAGTACCATAAAATCATCATTAATAATTAATAGTTCCAGAAATTCCAATGAAAAAAACCATAGATAATTGGGACTATACAACACAATCATTATTAAATGAATACAAAGGCAGTAAGAATTTGTTGATACAAAAGCTCTAATGATGTAAGCAGTTAAGATACACATCAATAAGTCTACATTAATATGTACAAGGTGGCAAAAAATCAAGTTGTTCTAAGTACATAAACAGGTAAAATTTAAAATGAATTCTCTGTACATGAACTTACATTTGCATAAAAATATGATAAACAATGGCATACATTTCAATCCTGACCTTTCAACCATTGTTTGGCCAAAGGGCCTTGGTACCCTTTAGAAAATTTCTCTTTATGCATACTAGGTAAACATAGTGGTGCATATTCATGCCTTGCATTTAGCATCCTATCGTGCATCATCATTATCATTATCATTGCCACCATCATCACTTCTCTCTATATAAACATACATAAATATCATAAAGATATGCATATAAATATAATGTATGCACATAAATAGTATATTATACAACCTATAACCACATTTCTTGTTCTGAAGAACTAAGATGAACAGATGCTGATGGAAGAAAATGATTAATTTTAACTATATATGCATATATAGATGCAAATATATACACATATTATATATACATATACATATATATGCATACATATGTGTATAACCACACAACAAAAGATGATATAAATTGCCAAAGAAACCATGGATGGGATCAACGAGAGAGAGGGCTGAAACTGGTACATAAAGTTCTTCAAAATCAAATCCTTAAATTTTAGCTTTATCTCAAAGAAGGAGAAAAGATCATACCTGTTGAATCAAAGGCTACCTCATTGCCTGGGCTTGGGCCTATATCAATAGATACCATTGGTAGAAGTTTCCGAAAGTCCCATATTTTTGTCACACCACAAGTGTCACAGGATGCAATCATGTGGCCCTTCAAAGCATAAGAGAAAAAAAGGTTATTCACTCTACCTCAGAAAAATTGTACATAGGATCATATTTTTCATCTACATCCTAAATTTTAGAAAAAAGTCACAGTGATTTTGACAAAATTACTGACCTCCCTAGACCTTAGTTTCTCTCATCTGTAGAATGAGCGTATTGGATATCTGATGTCTCTTCCATATATGGCCAAAATATCCCTAGTACCTCAAACACTGAATAGAGTTCGCTTTTTCTTAAATTACAAAGGGATCACTCACTTCAAACACATAGAAACTTGTATTAAGTTTCAGGAGAAACTCTCTCAACAGACTGAGTTTTAGGTGAAATTATCCTCCTCTAGCCCCTACCAATTTTGATAATACCAAAACATCAGAGTTCATTTTTAGATGAAACTGATGACAACAAACACAATTTCTAAAAATTTAGATGAAATGTCTAAGGCTTTTCTCAAGTTCCTTAGCAATTTCTCTGGTTCCTGACTTTGTCAATCACTAAGCATGGTACTGACAATTGTAAATGGCTAGATGATACAGACAGTACTGACTCACCATGGAGGAGCTGGTAGACCAGAAAGAAACCTATGCAGAGAGGTGGCGTGCACTCAAACAGCTACAACTATAAAGAAAAGTACTTGAAAAGGCCACAAAACCATGGAAATAGGAAGGACAAAAGTGGGTGGGTTGGAAGGACACCTGTGTTTACTAATGTGACTAGATGGAGTGGATCCCAGTGAGAATAATGATGAACTGGCTATCATTTGTCTTTAAATTCTGTGACTATTGTCACTGCCAAAACAATGGCCTTGTCACGAATCTAATAAATGTGATGCTTAATCTTTTTATGACTTAAAAGGAACACGGAAAACTTGGCCCATCTTCAAGTATATGAGCAGGTATTATTATAATACTGAGGAGATGCTCTCTAAAGCCAGAAAGCATAAATAGAAAGAATATAAAATAATATAAAGGGAATATATAAATAATATAAAGATGATAAATATATAAATAAATAGAAAATATAATAAAAATTAAATTATTAAAAATATAAAATAATATAAAGGGAATGTATAATATATATAACATATATATATAAAGAATATAAAATAAAATAAAGGGAAAGAATAAATGACAAACTCCGGCATAGGAGATATTGGTGGGAAATTCCAAATAATCTTTTGAATCTAAGGATTATGAGAAACTAGAAGGTACTTTTTGAACTGTGGGAGTAGGGAGAAAGCAGCAGCTCTAATGAGTGTATCAGCATCCTCCTGACTCAAAGACTACCTACCTAAAGTAAATAGAGGCAGATATAGCCAGAGCATCTGGACTGGTGTTTCCAATGGCATCCTTGTGCTGTGATGCTTTTTTGACAGCACAGTGAGAACGGAAGAGTCGTGTAAGGCCCAATTGTGGTGAAACTATAGATGATTTTCATTCATGGGTGGTTGTGCCTGTGTAGGTGTATTTTTTCCATATTATGTGTGCCCTTGGGAAAGACAGATGGGATGTAGCAAGCTGCCTAAGCAAAAGACCTCGAAGGTCTGGGTAGTGATCACTCTGTGTCATGAGACTAGTGGTAATGATGTTCTTGACATGGTTGGTGTCCTTCTCAAGAGCCTTAGAGAAACACCATCATTCTGGAGTGAATCTATACTATAACCATCGAGGAGGAGGTTATTCATGGGCTGAATGATGATGGTGAAGCAGTGGTTCCATCAGTACCTCAGGTTGAAGTTTCTCGGCCACCGTGTAAATCTGACCTCATTTTTCCATGCTTTGTTCCAAAGGTTTCAGGAGCTGCCTGCACTAGCCTCAAACATTTTCAATGGACTCTATTAGAGCTTCCTATAGGCTTACTAAACAGTGGCAATGAGGGATTATCCATTGGATAAGCCAGTTCTTCTAATGGAGGGTGAAAGTCATTTCTTGAGGGACTCCTAGAGTTTTCAGTGTATTTGCTATATTTTATTTATACTTTAGAATGTTATGAAGTCACAAAAATTTTGTGGAGCTATAAAGAACTGAACAGTTCCCTAGAACAATCAACCACATCTCAACTGTTCTGTTGTAAGGCAGTTTCTTCAGGAGAATATATGATTATAAGTCCTTAGGGAGTTGTTCTTACCTAAGGATCTGCAAATTTAAGAGCAAAATTTGATAATTGTGCTTCAGCATCATTAGTTTCCTTTTTAATTATATGTATTTTATTTTACTCATTCAAAACATTGTGAGAAAGGGTCAGTGATACAGACCAAAAGGCTCCACAACACAAAAGAAGGTTAAAAATCCCTTGTACTACCAGATGATTTCCTTTCTTCTTACTGCTCTGCTTAGTCTATATATAGCTTACCTAAAAATTTACTTACATGCATATGCTTCATATCTTATTTTCATGACAACATTGAAACCAAGCTTTCAAATATCCATATCTTGGACTGCTGGTCCTCAGAGAGTAATCTGCTATGTTAGTTTGAATATGAGAATAACCACTGATAATGTTTTTTGAGAAATGCCACTAAGTATGGATCATTTTCCCTTTAAATGTTTCCTTTAAAGTATTTCAGGGAAGGAGGGAAAGAGTTGATTTGAATGTTAAGAAATTAGTATAGTGTTTGCATGTGAATGTTAACTACATGCCACTTGATGAGAACTTAAGATAGCGATAGTGATAATTGATTATAAAGATGGTACTTTACATTTGTATAGCATTTTGCATTTCTCAAAATGCTTTCCCATGCAATTCACCTGATCCTTTTCAACAACCCTATTAAAATAGTCCAGACAAGTAGATTTATTCCCATTTTTCAGGTAAGAGAATTGAAGTTTGGAGAGAGTAAATTAAATGTCTAAAGTTACATGCTCCAAAATGATAATAATGTAAATATGGGTCAAAGTTTATACCTAAGTACAGGTCATGTTATTCCATTTTCATACCCTGTTGGAGAATTTTTGGAATTCTAATGTTGCTGAAAAAGTATTGTCCGTAGGGTCTGGGTGACCTTGCGCAGCCATAATCTCTCTAGGTCTGCATAGGTTTCTTTCTGGTCTGTTTCATCTACAAAATGAAGGGGCTGGATTTGATGAACTCTATGATTCCATTTAGCTTTAACATTCTAGGATACTGTGCATAAAGAAAAAAACACAACAACCTTGTGGGGTCATCAAGCAAATGGCAGAGGTATTAAAACCTAGAAATTTCAATTGCTTTCAATATGTGGAAGTAATGACCTGTGACTCAGTATTAAGGTATAACTGTAATAAAAATGTTTAGGCTCATTAGAAGGAATATTAGCATTTCCAAACATTTTTAGTATTGATGCATTAAAGAGAGTCCCTCTGGCTGCGCCTGAGCAGCATTACAGGACCAAATATATTGCAGCATATCTCAGACCCGATGGAAGTCTCCTAGACACTCATCTGGGGAGAGATGATAAACGAGCTAGAAGGGAAAGCAGGAGCGAAAGGTAGAGACATTCAATACATGAAGGAAACAGAATAGGGGAACACATGAGGGACAAAGGATCCCTTCAGGTAGGAGGCATTGGAGAAAGGCATAGAGGAGCTTCAGAGACCTCACCTAACCACACTCTTGGGTATACCACTTACTGAGTGATAGATGGTAAGTGACTAAGTTTTATGAGATGGGCCTGGGCTCTGGCAAAAGTGTGTCAGAGATCCTTGTTAGAGCCCTCACATTTTTTCAGATATGATTTAGAATTCCTCATTTTCCAAAAAACTCTTTTTAGCACAATGTTCTTAAAATGAGTTATGTCACGGATATACCAAAAAGTGGCTACAGTTTCATAAGATCATTAATTTAGGACATTGACGGACCATAGAAAACTTTGAGTCCAAGGCTTCTATTTTACGTAAAACAGGCCCAGAAAAGTTAGGACTTGTCAAGGTCTCATATGTACTGAATAGAAGAGCCAGGATCTGAACCCAGGTCCTAAGACATCAAATATTAAATTTTATATTACTATTAAATTAAATATTAAAATCTGATATAAATACCAGCTGTAAGCCACCTTTCTGTGTAGAAATCCTTTCTAATTGTCTCTTTCATGAAATGAAGGCACTATTTAAACTCTGTAGCTTCACAACTTTTTCAGAAAGAAGGAAAAGTAATAAAGTAATCATTTTTTCAGAAGTAAGATGAACTGAGGAGAAGGCTCTCTTACCTTACACTGTTATAGACTTTAATTTTTTTTTTAAAAGAAGTGGACATTCTCTATCAAGATGAACAAATGGTCCCAAAAGATGTTTGACTGTTATTCTATGCTCAGTTGACCCCAGTCAAAGTTGTGCAAAGAGGTCCTCTTCCAAGCTACTTCCCCAAGAAATGTCTTTATCTTATTCCCTATCATGCCTCCTCTAAGAGAGGTTTCACCAGTTATAGTTCTTTTTCTATGCAATATTGCTATTGATATCATATGATTGATCAAAATCAGGATTTTGTAAAATCTGAAATGGCCTTTGGGAAGTGGGAAATAATATTCTATCTTTAGTTAGCAAACAGACTTTTATTGGGGTTTAAAGATGAGGAGTTTAAGTGACTGTTCACAATGACTGTAACAATTTAATTGGAGAAAAACCTGAATGCTATAGTTATAATGCCCAGGTGCGGCCCCAGAGAAGAGACAAGAGTGGAACAACTGCCTCTCTTCTTTGCAGAGGTCGGGGACAAGGGGTGTGGAAAACTGTGTAAACAGCCAGACTCAGGCAATGTGTTGTTGGCTCTATTAAACTACCTTTATCCCCCTCTCTTTTTTATTATTTGTTGCAAGGGAGGAATATTTGAGTGGAAAACAAGAGGGATATACTTGGAAATGAAGGTGGCAGAGAAAAATATATAAAATATTTAAAAAGAATATATATGTACAATTTGTGTATATGTAATAGTGTGGGTGTGTATATGTATGTATACACATTCACAGAAAGAAAGATTTAGTTGCTTAAATCCTCCATGAAAATAAGTAAACATCTCATTGTTGTATAGAAGTGACTTTGGGTTCTGAAAGATAATGCCAGAAAAGAATTCCTTTTTTTCAGGTCTAACTTGGATAGAAAGGCTTCAAGTATGGTTTAAGTGACAGACTCTATGCCTATACTTTGGGGACAAACCTAGATGTATTCAGAGAGGTTCATCACTGAAAAGCTGACAGCAGGTGTCAGACATTGGGCACTCATCTGCCCGTACATTCCCAGTGAACTTGAATCAAATTAAAATGTAGCTGAAAAATATTTAACAAAATAAATAAAAATGCACATCGATAATGTTTCTACGTAGTTTTCTAAGTTTACCAGGATCCTTATGAACAGGCTGGCAGTCTCTGCTTCTATTTGATTTTGACCTCACTGATGCAGACTATATAAGTCAGGACACAGAGGACTTACAATCTCTGTTAGTAGATGGAGTACCCATAAAGATGAATTTATAAATCCTTATAAATATTAATATAGGTATTTGGAAAAAAGAACTTCGCCTTTGCCACATTTTCTTTCTGTCCTTCACAAATATCTGGGTTACAATATGGTAGAAGTTCCAATGTTATTTGTTGTCTTTGACTGGAAGATTCTTCTTGTCCAGTTAGGCTTTACCATGGCCTCTATTCCAGAGGATGGATTTTGAGAGACAACTTTGGAGTTAGATTCACTTTAGGGAAAATTTGGGTTCAAATTAGTTGTTAAGCTACACCTGGAATCAGCACAAGGTTGATTACAGATCTGCTGTGACCTTCTAAAACTTTCCATATTTTGCTCACTTTTCACATTGGAATGAATTCATACCCCTGGGCATGGGTTAAAACTATAACAACTTTAGGTCATAAAGAAAAAGCCACTATTCTCTGAGTCATTCTTTTCTGTGTTATTAAAACTTTATTAGGGCAAAAAGACTTTTATGTTTACAAGATTGGTCTAACGGATATGGAGTCCACGAGGTCTAAAGAAGAACATGGTCATCATATGTGTGCTAGAGATTCCAGTCATACACAGGCTAGTCTACACCTTCCATTGCGTATAGAGTACTGTCTAAGTATTTTAGGAGATTGTAGTGGGAAAAGGTGTGGAGATACCAAGAGGCAGTCCAAGTTCTTAAGGAACTTATAACTTGATTATTGAAGCAGAACATATGGTTAGTTAAGAACAATGAAACAGAAACATGTCAATCAATGTGTGGTAACTTACATACAATGCAAAAGTAATGAGATAGAGCAGACTGAGGGATTAAGTAGATCAAGCAGAGGATGGCTATAATGAAAAAAGTGTTTGCACATAGGGTCAGTATAGACAGAGGCAATATGGCAGAGTAGGTGGAATCCTGGACTTGGTAGCTGCATAACTAGAGCACCTTAACCTCTTTAAATTATGGCTTCCTTGTCTTCAAATTGGCAATAATAATAGCTGTAGTATATTCTTCAGAGCATCATTGTGAGGCTCAAATGAAATAATTTTTACAAAGCATCTTAAAAACCTTAAAGCATGTAAATATCCAAACATGCTCATTGGGTTAAAAATGATGATTTCAGACCCCTAGGAACCAATCAGCCTGGATTTCTTTTATTGATAAGGGTGTTTGGGTAAGAGAGCATGGGTGAATTCAGCCAAGCACATGTCTACTACTTAAAGAAATTTCACAATGGAGATGCACTTTATCTGTAGAGATATACTTGTCTCTGTCAGCAAAGTTCTCCTATATGAAGGATGTTATTTCAAAAATTATATTCTACCATATGTAGAACATACTAGAAGAGACCACCTTGGAATTTTAAAAAGATGAGTTAGATACAGGGGTTCTTAATTTGGGATCTGTGAACTTTAAAACTGTTTTGATAACTGTTTCAATATAATTGATTTCCTTTGTAATCATGTATTTTATCATACATGTTTAAAAATATTATTCTGATAAGGGATTCATAGCTTCACCACATTGCCAAAAGATCTATGACATAAAAAAGTCAAGAAGCTCTCATTTAGAAGGCTATGTCAATTTTCTAACAATGAAGTGATGAAAGATGGGAGTAGGACTGAGTAAGGCTATAAAAAGGGATATAAAGGCCTACAGGTCAGAGATTGTTTGGTGGTGGCAATTCATTCCTCCATCTAGAATACTATCAAGATTCCTAGAGAGGGGGGATTCATCTTCATTTGCCCCGTATCATTTACTGCCTAGCTTTGGTAATGTTTACATGTGTATGTTGAAACACATACTTTATCTCACGAGGTAGAATGCATCTGAGCTCCAGGCCAGTTTCTAACTGTCACCAAACCATGTCTTGCTCATCTCTGCTTCCCCAGGATCTGAAACCGTGTCTAGTACGTAGGAGATACTCAACGAATATTGATGAATTGATCAATTTCCTAGGCTAAGAAACAAGGTTAGCATAGGTTGGTCAAGCTTCATTTCACACTCAACCCGGCGCCCAGACAGTGAACTTCTACAAGCATAAAGAGTGGGACCCAACAAAGCACTTGAAAACCTTTGTATTAGAAGAAGAATTCTTACAACTCTGTTTTATTCAAGGAGAAATGGAAATTACTAGCATGGTGTGTGAAACTAATGCATTCTGCCTCTGGCACTAAGCCTCTCCTAAAAGCTCTAAAGCTATATTTTATAAATCTCATATGAGTTTCCTTCATTTTCATTCTCATTATTGGCATTAATTCAGATATTCATGTGTGAGATCTTTGTCTTTGCGCTGACGTTTCCTTCTGATACATTTGGTTATATTACAGCACCCTTTTTGTGACACAGGTACATAGTAACATATTGTAATGCCAGATCAGGAGACTATGATTTCTGAAATATGAATGAATAAGGCACAGAGATTTAAAGTTAAAACTAAAGCTTTGAATCCAATATCTGAAAAGTGAAGCTGCATTGAATTGGTTTTGCCTGCACCTCACTGTTTACTTCAATGGAGAAATTTCAATTCCGTTGCTGGTCCTAATAGTAAATATTGAATCACACAGCCTCTTTTACATTTCGAAAAGATCAAATGTCATAAATTGGTTCTTCTTCCCTCCTTAGTCTCAATCCTTCTGAGCTCTCTTCCTTTGTGATTTCATCACTTTCATGGCCTCAATTCTTATCTCTATATTTGTCACACCAGACCTTTCTCACGAGCTCAAAATCACCATTTCCAGGTTTCTCTAAGATTTGATGACCCCAATATCCTTCTAGAACTCAAACTCAAAATGTCTAAAGCAAACCCACAGCCCTTCCTTTGAACTGCCCTTGCTCCTAACTTCTCTCCTTCTATACATCTTATTATGATCTTTTCAGTTACCAGACTCCTTTGAATTCTTTCTCCTTTCTCTGAAAACATCCAATCAATAGCTAAATTCTATTGATTTTACCTTTTTAACATTTCTCCCATTTGTTATTTCTATCCATTCCTACTGTCAACAGTTTAGTTCAGAGTTTCCATTACCCCTTGCTTGAGCTACTGCAATATTCTAATTGATGTTCCAATTGATGTTCCAGTTTCTCTGTGTGTCCTTCTCCAATCTGTCTTACACACACTTTTCAGAATAATATTCCTAAATCAAAGTGCTGATCAGATCACTTTCCTAACCCCAAAGTGTCTAATTATTTTTCATAGCCTATAGGACAGTCAAAATTCCAAAGGATGATGTCAAAGATCCTCTATAGGCGGACACCAGCCTCAGTGTCTTCTTCATTCCCCTTTCTTACTTTGATACTCAAAACGGATTTGATATCATGTCTGATTTTCTAGACAAATTGGATTAGTCTCCATTTCTGAATACACTGTGTAATTTTCTATTTCTATATCCTTATTATGGGTAATTAGGTGGCACAATGGATAGAGTTCAGGGGCTTGGCTCCAGAAAGCTCATCCTGAGTTTAAATCTGCCTTCAGACATTTATTAGCTGTGTGATCCTGGGCAAGTCACTTTCCTGCTGTTAGACTCAGTTTCCTTATCTTTAAAATGATCTGGAGAAGGAAATGATGAACCACTCCAGTATCTTTGTCAAGACAACCCCAAATGGGGTCATGAAGAGTCAGACATGACTGAAAAATGACTGAACAAGGACAAAAATGTTCCTACTCATTATCCTCTTTCTACATGACGATACTATTCCCCCTTCTTCACCTCCTGATATTCCCTCACCCACCTCCATGCCTTTGCACAGAATGCCCCACACACCTGGAATGCCCTCCCTCACCAACTCTATCACTTACCGTCCTCATCTTCTTTTAAGACTTGGCTCATATACCACTACCAACTTAAAGCTATTTCTGCTCTTTGGAGGTATTAGTGATCTCTTCTATGTCATAGGACTTTGCATTTATTGATCTGTGTATTGGTGGATTTGAGTTAGAGGCATAGTGGTTCAAATTCTTGATATGTAACTGTGTCAACTTGGGCAAGTCCCTTGACCTGAATGGGTCTCAGTTTGCTTATGATTAAAATGAGAGTGTTAAATATCTGTCAGATGACTTACATCTCTAAATCAAGGAGCTAAAAGACAAGTCACAATGTGAAAAGTATGTAGGGAAGGGCAAAAAAGATTTTATGAGATATGTAAGGGAGAAGAGATTAATCTGAGCTGGAAACATGGTAGAAGGTACTCATGAAAGAGGTGAGTCATGTACCAGAATTAGACTTTCATATAGGGAGAGATTTTAATCAATGAAGATATGAAAATAGTCCATTATAAGCATGGCAGACAACATATGATGAATCGTAGAATTATGAGGTAGGATAGGGTGCCCCAAACTTGAATGACTTATAAAGTCATATTTACATTTACACTACTTCTGCAAGGTTCTACTCTGATATGTCATGGTACTGTGGACATGATCCTGTATTCTCAAAGGCTATGTCAGTAGAGGGCAAGTTCTATCAAATTCTATAATGCTAGAAAGGCATAAAAGTATAGCCTTCTTGACAGACAATCTCAACTTATCAAAAATTGACCCCCAGTAACTAAATTAGGAGACATTCATCACCAGTGGTTAAGGCACGTAATAAAGTATTATTTGGTCATAGTGACTCATGAAACAAAATGACTCACCATCCTGTGTGACAACCTTCCTTGCCACTTAGTAGTTGCAGAGTGATGAAAAGTGGGGGCAGAGGGGACTATAAATAACAGTTTTAGAATATTTGTAAACAGGTAAGAGGTAAAACAGATACAGTACTGGGCTTGGAATCAGGAATAATCATATGAGTTTAAATCTGGCCTCAGACACTCACTAGCTGTGTGACCTTGGGCAGGTCACTAAACCCTGTTTGACACAGGTCCTCATCTATAAAAGGAGGTGGAGAAGGAAATGTAAAACCACTCCAGTATCTCTGCCAAGAAAACCCCCCCAAAGCGGTCGTGAATACTTGGACACAACTGAGAAATGACAGAACTGAAAACATTAACTTGAAATAAAAACAAAATTTAAAAACACTTTTGAATGACTAAAAATTGTGCACAGTATTGGAGAAAATAAATATTACTCTTGACATTCTAACTAAAAATGGAAACAGAAGAAAAAAAGATGTCATAAGCAAATGGAAAGATGGCTCAGTTTTTCTTGCAGAAAGGAATTGGCTAAGTTGGTTTTATCATGTGTTCAAAAAGCAAAAAGAAAAATCATTTCATTGGTTATCTGATCACTTTATATTGTGATGTTTGTGATAAGTATTTATAAAAACCTGCCATGAAAATAATTGTAACTTCTATATCATCATCTGGTACAAAGGATGAAGGGATAGGGAAATTTCATTAAGAAGCTGATAAGATACTCCAGAATTAAATCAACACATACTTGGATGCGACTTTAATGAACAGATAGGGACAGGAAAGGATCATGAAAATATGTTGGAAATATGGTTCAAGTGCCAGGAGTGAAAGAGGCCAAAGACTTATAGACTATATTGGTCTGTTTTGCACTTTGAATAGTTTTTGAAATGTTTCATTACACAATATCAAAATTCACTAATACCATCACCAATCTCATCAGAAAAGTCTTTACATAATGGGAAGATGTCAAACACGCAGTAGGAGATACAAGTTTTTCAAATTCTAATTTTCACTTCAATTATATCATTGACAAAAAATATTGTTAATTGTTTTTCTTGAAGTGACAGGCTCATTGCATTCATTTCTGAAAAAAAGAAAAAAAACAAATCTGCCAAATACTCAAGTCTGAGTGACCACAGTTTTGTTAATCATTCTTTCACTAAATGAAGCTAGAAAAAATATGAACTAAAGAGATTTGTTAACAATAAACTAAGGATTCTTGGAAATCCAAATAAAATATATAAGACGATTTCTTTGATAAATGAATTTGAGGGCCACTGGGTGATACAAACACTGAATAACATTTAAAAAATTGTGAAGACTGGTTAATCGCTAGACCTTGACTTCATAAAGTAATTTCACAATCTATATTTTCTTGTGCCATCCTATTTTATTTGGATTTCCAAGAATCCTTATTTTATTGTTAACAAATCTCTTTAGTTCATATTTTTTCTAGCTTCATTTAGAGAAAGAATGACTAACAAAACTGTGGTCACTCAAACTTGAGTATTTGGCAGATTTGTTTTTTTTCTTTTTTTCAGAAATGAATGCAATGAGCCTGTCACTTCAAGAAAAACAATTGGCAATATGTTTTGTCAATGATAGAATTGAAGTGAAAATTAGAATTTGAAAAACTTGTATCTCCCACTGCATGTTTGACATCTTCCCAATATGTAAAGACTTTTCTGATGAGATTGGTGATGGTATTAGTGAATTTTGATATTGTATAATGAAACATTTCAAAAACTATTCAAAGTGCAAAACAGACCAATGGATTTTAATGTTACTGAGTAAAAAAAGTTTATTGATATTTGCAATTAGCCTTTAAGAAACTACTTATTGAGTTTTGGTGTAGTATCAAATAAGAATAACCTTAATTATCTGAAAAGGTCATTAAATACTCCTTTTTTTCAACTACATATTTATATGAGGACAAACTTTCTTCAAATACTTCAATCAAAACTACAATATATTAATGAAGATTCCAGATGACTTCAGTTAAACCAGATGTTAAAGAAATTTGCCAAAATGAAACATATTATCATGCTTCAAAATAATTTTTAGGAAATAATTATTTTTGATAAAAATGTTATTTATATTAACACATATGGACTAATTGACTTCCTAACTCCTTGCCCAGCATTAGTTGCTTAAATATGAATCCTGGCTGGAGAGCTGGAAGGAAATTCAATGACCATTTAGTCCAAACCCCTCATTTTAAAATCCTTCCTGAGCTCTTCCAAGAATTTTCTTTATCTTTTAGACCAGTTCATATTCCCTTCTGAAGTTTCAGATGGGAGTACAGTCTCAATACTGATCTCTTTGGTATTTGTGTTTTGGTTCTTATCCCCAAAGAAAGATTCTACAATCTTTTCTTTTCAGCTTTGCTTCTTACTCATGAGGATCACTCTTTTCCTGGATTTTAAAGTAGATTTTGGCATCTGGGGCACAAGGGGCTCTGTCCCTCAGTTCTTGTACCTAAAACTTGAGGCTTTGTGTGTTGTGACCTCTGGTTCTTTCAGGTAGAAGCTAAAATGTTGCACCTTACCTGGTGCTAAGTTGGCTGGTGTTGGAAAGCAGAGGCCAGGTTTCCCCAGAGTTTTCCTGGAGCTAGTTGCATTAACTGTGCGGGAGGGGTGGTCTGGCTACAGGATGTCTCCTCTGCTGAGCTAGAGTACAGGCAAGCTCAGTGGTTGATGACCCCCTCTGTGCTATTCCCTTGGGGTGTTGAGGACACCTGGGGTCCTCATATTGGTGGCTGTGGGCTTCACCCCCTGGGGCTCAAGATCTCCTCCCAGTTTGCTGAGGTGGGACTCTCTGGTAAAACTCTGATCCTGCACTGGTCCCCATCAGCCACAGCAAGAGGGACCCTCCTTAGCGATTTTCCTAGCCTCATGGGCTAAGAGACTATTTACCCCTTCTGCTGCTCCCACTGTTCCAGGATTTTTCCTGGGGAGATACTTTCTGGGCTCTTCAAGGTCAACAACAGGAGGGAGATAGCAATTACCGATCACTCCACAATCTTGGCTCCCAAACCCCATTTGAGGTCCAATAAAAGTGTAAGAGGTCAAAGTCCAGACCACCTGACAGGTGACTGTCCCTTAGGTCCCCCTGCCATTCTGTACCTCACAAAACAATCAGATATAATGGCAAAGATCAAGAAATTTAGAATCTCAATTGGGTTGCTCCTCCCAGAATACACTCAAGTCACCAATCATCTATGCACCCATGGGAATGCAAGACTAGGGAGCTGCAAGCCTCCTTGCCTATGAGTAATAAACTGTCTGACTCCTTCTTGGTACCATCTCACAATCTCCTCATAATGATATTTTAATAACAAGGAGGCGTAAGTGCTATAGGACACTGTTTCTGAAGTCAGAAGACCTGGGTTAAAACCCCACTTTTGATGCCACTACTTTGGGTAAGTGCCTTAACCTCTTTGAACCTCAGTTTCCTCATCTGTAAAATGAGGGGTTTGGACTAAATAAGCATTGAGGTTTTTTTCCAGCTCTCCCAATCCATAGTACTTTAGCAGGAAAGGACCCCAGAGTCCTACAATCTAGGTATGGGTATTAGGGCTCTGGATCTGAGATGACTTCAAGTTCTCTTGTAAGCACTTTCTCAAATTTCCCAGACAGTAGAGGCTATAGTTTGCAATCTTAGAGGAATCAGCTACACTTATGAGATCACAGATCCAATGGATGATTTATCTTCATATTTGTTTACATAAGCAACATTAAGAACACTTTTATATACACTTTTCTATGCCATCTGCATTTAGCACCTCAGCTTCTCCAACCTTACATGCCATCCACAACCACTTCTCACATTTCATGTACGGTCCTCTGAACTCTGTCACTGATCCTTCATTTTCAAGCTACTCTGTTTCATCTGCTTCTGAAATCTCTCACTCACTTTTCTCCATTATTCTATTTATCTCTGGTCATTAAAATCTCAGCTGGGAGCTTTGCACATCACCTTTGAGAGTAAATTTCAACCCCATTAGAATGTATTGATAATCAAACTTTTTTTGCCTACAAAGATGTTATTTGAGTCTGACTAATTCATAAATCTTAGGAGATAAATAAAATGTAAGACAGTATCCCTTGATGCTGCACTTTAAGAATTCTTGTAGCTGTTTTAATAGACATTTTATTTCAATGATTTAGGAATGCACACTATGCTTCCCTTCCATCACTCCTACATTGGAAGGACAGCTCATTATTTTTTCCTCAACACATACTGCACATGTTCTGTCTTGCTCTGTAAAACACAGGGGATCTTTCTCCCCCTTTAAGTAAGACATTCCTCACGGGATTTCAAGAGAGCAGCACAGTATCAACTTGGAGCAGTTTTTGCATAAATTTGCATAAGAAGTCTAAGCTCACTGAACTTGAAAAGAAAAAAACCCTACCACAGTTGGGACTACATTTGAAGCAGTATGCTAAAGATGACAGTTTTGATAAGATGAGCACTTAAAATAACCAATCTGTTTTCATTTTTAACTATGAATTTAGTTCTTTTATACTTCAAGACCAATCAAAGGGAAAGAGTGAAGTGTAACTCTTTGCAAGCATGAGTAGCACCCCATCTTGATCAAAGGTCAGAGAGTTGGCCCTAGAGTGAGGAACTGAGGATGTCTTGCAACTCACTCATTTCACAGACTGTTTGAAGAACCAAATCAGATTTCCAAAGCACACAGAAAACTTCATTTCAAAAACTTTAGAGATATAATGAGGAGTAGTTTGCTTTAGTTTTTTGAAATTTCCAGAATTAACAATGATGTTCTTTAGTGTAATAAAAATGTTCTTTTTGAGCTCATTGATCATTACAGAAACTGACATATATAGACTCATTAAATCCATTTTATTTATTGTTCCAATAACCTAAGGTGTTACTCTACTTGGCCATATTCTATTTTAATGCAGCCAAGTATTATTGATTAATATGGTATTTACTGTAATAACATCACTATGATAAGCTGTGATGAATTTATTTGGTATTAGAGTGCTATCAGTTCCATAAATTCTGGATATAGGCACAGGAAACATCACAAAGAAAATTTATGAATGAGGTTAGGTCACCATAGCATTTATGTCACAATTGTGCATGTTCCATAAACATGCTTTGGTAGTTGCCATTTTAAAGTGGAAAGAGAATTTTTATTATTATTATTTACAAATTGTAGCAAAATATTAAGTTCTGTGCTTTCTCTGGTAAGGTAAAGAAGGACTATGTGATAGTACTTGTTTTTTTGTACAAGAATATTTGACTTAATAAAAATAATGATATATTCTACCTTTACTAACTAGTTTTAACAATTTTAATCCTAATCTTAAGGTAGATCGCTAACAGGATTTTTTTTTTTAATATATAGAAAACAAAACATAGAATCATAGATTTAGAGCTGGAAAGGACTTAAAATGTCATATAGTCTAGCTAATTACTTTTTGTTTTTTTGCAGATAAAGACACTGAGTCTTACAGAGATTAAAAGGCCCTACCTAAGTCTTATACGCACTGTTAAAACTGGACACAAAATGAATGTTCTATGGCTACAAACATACTTATGACTACCAAATTCTACCATACAAGATTGTCGTCATTCTACAATGACACTTTGGTTCATTAAGCATTTTTATATAGATAGTAAATTATTGGTTTAATAACTTTAAAATGAATTTTAACCTCACAAGTATAAATTTTAGCATATGTATATACATTATTCATCATGTAAAACATAATTGGAGAATTTTTAGTAGGGTGGTTTCTTTCAAAAATCTTATGCTACAGACAGACTTTTTATATTCACCCAATGACCATACATGGTTCCAAAGAGGTGGTAAGCTCAAGGTACATAGTAAGATACATATTTTCAAGTCATAGCCAGTATAAGAATTTGTTTTGCTTGACTATGCATATTTTTAAAAAATTAATTAATTTTTTACAAATGTTTATTTGCTCTCCCACATGCCACTTCCACTAATCTCCTAATTTAAAAAAATACAATCTCACAACAAAAATTCATGATTCAACAAAACAAATTCCCATATTTGCCATATCCAAATATACATGTATCATTAAGGATTTTAAGTCTATCACCTTACTAGTAGAAGGTGGGGTATGTGATCCATCTTCAGTCCTCTGGACTCCTGGTTTATTATTTACTATATATACATGTTATAAGAGTTTTGTTTTCCTATTTTTTTAAATGAGTGGAAGGAAAATACAATTTTAATTGAAAAAGCATATTAAAAAAGAAAAAAGATCAATAAAAATTATATCGTTAAGTAATCATAAAAACCTTTATGTTAAAGTATCTCTACTAAGCACCAAGTATTACTAATCGTCTTTCTTTCTTCTGGTAGAAAATACTATCCAGCCATATTCTTCCCCTTTGATCATGGAAGGATTATTCTCCCAACACTCATCAAAATGGAAAAATGAGTCTATATTGAAGGCTCTATGAGAACCAGATAACTGGCAGCTTGCCATTCAGCTTGTAGACAGATGTGAAAATAAAAACAAAAGATATGTGGGAATCACCAGCTCCTTATACAGGTAGGTCCCCAATGCATAAAAAAGTAACAATGAAACTGACATTAGATATCAAAAGAGTTAAAAATCTTTTTGGTTAACTTTGGAAGACGTAGATAGTGGCTGACTGAAATCTTGATTTTTTTCTTAAACACAATTTCTTCTGGAGAGCAAAATTTTGAGGTTTTTAAGTCAGTTGCTGAAATTTTTTTTAAAAGATGAAAAAAAAGAAAAAGACTTAGGCTGGGCCCCAAGCCCACATTATAAATCTGCTATAGGAAATTATAACATCCTGCCAGGAGGTGTAATTTTTAAAACCTTTTTTTTTCCTGCTGCAGTGCCTGCTTGGGATGTACAAATTAATTCTTCTCCTCTGAGAAGGAAGGGCAAAGTCTTCAGCACTGCTTGTAGCTGCGCATGTTAAGCAGCAGTCACTTCTTGAAGTAGGGATACATTGGGTCACATTGTCCCGAAAGCACACAATTAAGCAAACAAAATCACATCGAAAAAGATAATCAAGTTTTCTTGTAATTACACTTAAGAGCAAATTAGTGTGACAATTTTTTTCTGATTATGTAATTCAGAGACAATGTATGAAGCATTCAACATTTCCCTATATATTATAATCTTTTAATGTCCTGCATTATCTGAACACATGTCATTCTTCACATTTATAGGATAATAAGCACAAGTATCATATCATAATCCAAAGACTTTGCCTATCATTAAATGATATCTTCAGAAGGTCTCATTATTTGAGGGAAATATTTATGAGTGTGTATGTGTGGATACACATATATACATATACACACATATATACAGGTACAAATTTATATATGTGTATATCCATACACACAAATAAATGTATATAATATGTATACATACACACCTCTATGAATATATATACATATATGTATATATAGATATGGGCAAATAATATATACAAACTTATATATGTTTATATTTATATAAATCTATTTTTAAAATATAGCTAGTTCCCTAATGTTCCTCAATTAATCAATCATCTAATTAGTAGTAATTATTGAGCAGCTGTCATGTGCCAAGCACAATTCTAGGTACACTGGTAGTTCAGATACCTTAAGTCAGGGATTCTCGAAATGTTTGTTCTTAGGACTTCTTTACATTCTTAAAAATTATTGACAAGTCCAAAGAGCTTTTGTTTATATCATCATACCTATCAATATTTAATGTATTAAATTTAAAATAGCTTTAAAACATTTATTCATAAATAGTAATAAACTAATTACAAACTAGTACAAATGTATTTAATGAAAAATAACAGTATTTTAAAAACCAAAACATTGAGAAGAGTGGCAATGTTTTACCATTTAAAAAAATGTCAGGCTTATTAGAAGACAACTGGATTCTCATATTTGCTCCTGCATTCAATGCACTGTGATATGTTGCTTTTTGTTGAAGTATATAAAGAAAAATCTAGCCTTCACCAGACATTTAGTTGGAAAAGAGAGTATCTGAAAAGGTAAATAACATTTTCATATTATTGTGATGTAGTTTTAACTTCACAAACCTCCCAGAAGTGTTTCAGTGACCTGCGATGGTCACAGACCACAGTTTGAGAACTGCTTCTCTACATTGGTCTCTGTGGATCTCATGCATTCTTCCTTTAGGTGATCACCAAGGCTGACCTAGGTTACCTTAGGCAGGCTTGCTGTGTCCCTCCTCTGATCTCACCTGAAGGGCTGAATACAGCAGAAGCATAATATATCTTTAATCAAAAGGTCATCTTATTGCCTCAAAGACCATGTTTTCACAAAAAAGGGTCCTCTTTAAAAACAAGTTTCATGGGATCTTAATGCCCTAATAGCTCTGGTGGTCTAAAAGAATTCAGTAATATTTTTAAACTAATTTTAACACAGATCAAACATGACTTTATGATACATACAAAAGAAATAGATGAACAGGTCACAATTTACTTTTATCAGCAGAGAAATGAGGGTCTTCCTCTAGTATACATGACTTCTAGTGAAGATGAGCTCTTAGCAGACCACACTCACTGCTCTAATGGGGGGAGTTGTACAACGCCACATTAACAAGAGGAGCTAAAAAAAGACAAATGGTGAAATCTCCCATTTGGGAGCCTTCATGAAGCTGAATTACTAGGGTACCCGATTTTTTAACTGAATTAACAAGCTGTTTAGATATCACATAGGCTCAAACTAATTGGTATTTCTGATCATTAGTTTTTTTCTATTAATCACAACTTGTGCAATTAGATAAAGGAAAACAGAATACTGGCTACCTTAGTGATGCAGCTCATTCCACCAAACCTAATGTGAAACCTGAAAATGTTTTTTTTTTTTGTTTCTAGTTCTGTAAGTGGAGCAGCAAGGTAGCACAGTGGGTAGAGTGCTGGGCCTAAAGTTAGAAGATTTATTTTCCTGAATTTAAATCTGTCCTCAGACACTTTCTACCTGTGTGACCCTGGGCAAGTCACTTAATCCTGTTTGCCTCAGCTTCTCATCTGTAATAGAAGCTAGAGAAGAAAATGGTAAACCACTCCAATATCTTTGCCAAGAAAACCCCAAATGGAGTCATGCAGAGTCAGAGGGGACTGAAGTGACTCAACAACAGATTCCTAAGTAAGCAGCGTTGCTTTCAAACGTTTATTACAATTTTCATATTAAACAACTTTAACATTATTTGAAAACGTATATGGAGCTGTCTTTGATTATAAAAATAATTTCCTATTTTTTGGGGGGGAGAGAGAGTATTCATTAATAGCTGTGATTTCATTACTATAATAGACAATCTCCCAGTCTGAAGCCTTTTTCTACGGATACAGGTCTGCAACTTCTAATTTGTAGACTTAGCATTAGGCTGGAGGGAGGAGGGGTGAGGGTACGAGAAGACATGAATGAGGGGTTAAATTACTTGCCCAGGGTCACAAGATGAGTCTGTGTCACAGATAGGCCCTAGTCCCTAATCTTCCCGACTCTAAGGCCGGCCCTTTATCCATTATGCCATGCTGCCTTTTCTTTGTAAATTATGCAGTTACATAATTTATTGAGGGAACTGGGGACTAGAAAATAGTGTCACATTTCCTTCATGGAGCCATCACAAATTTAAACAGTCAGTAAAAATTTAAAGATGTTTTGAAAAGAGTAAGAAGAAAATAATTCCTTGAGTTATATGAACTCATACAGAATAAAAGTAAGCTGAACCAGGAGAACACTATTACTACCTAAAATAATATAAATGAAAAACAACACTGAAATAAGCCAGACTCTAAATAATTGCAACGTATAATGTTGGTCCCAAAGAACAAATATTTAAAGATGCTTCCCTCTTTGGGGCAGAGGTAGGGAACTAATGACAGAGGATCCTGGATGCACATGGAAAGGAAGCCATTATAGTAGCTGTTTTTGTGCAACGGTATTTATGTTAGAGGTAAGGCTGAAGACTGGGAAATGTACAAGAAGAGAAAGAGGATATGTTTGGAAAAGACTATAACATAAACCCAAAAGGTATTAAGAAACTTTAACTTTTAAAATGTTCTTTCTAGTAATGATAATGTTAACTTACCCATAACAAAATAAAATTAGATGAAGACACATACAGTATTTAGATTTATTTTCTTCTCTTGCAAATAATAATCTAGGTCTTTGAAAATACTTGCCTAGTTGGTGATAACTGTAAGAATTTTTCTTATGTAGTTATTCTATTCATAGTAATATATGTAGGTAATAGACTATTCTCCTCTCCTCTCCTCTCTTCTCCTCTCCTCTCCTTTCCTCTCCTATCTTCTCCTCTCCTCTTTTCTCTTTGTCTCTCTGTCTCTCTGCCTCTGTGTGTTTCTCTGTCTGTCTGTCTTAACAATGTGGCATAGTGGAAAAGGTACTACATGCTTAAGAAAGAGATGTGAGTTGCAACTTGGAATCACTATGGTAATAGCCCCAGGACCAATATGGCGATCCCAAAGGTTAGTAACCAACCAGTGGAGTTTTTACCAAATGGCCTCTTAAGCCACTCTCTGCTCCAGATCCAAATACATTGTCTAGGTTTAATATAATATTGTATAAAAGAACATTAAGTACTCAGAATATATCAGGATTATGGAGGAAAATTATAAGAGGTGAAAGTGAGCTACAAAAGAAAACACAATGCCCTGAAAGTACTATATCTGGTTTTAAATATAATTGCCTTTGGCAGTCAATGCCACATCATAAATCTCCGAGATGGTGTAGTTGCTGGGCACATATAAACATCCCAATATAATATAAACACCTTGAGATCAGGCACTATTTTCTGCTTCTTTTTATCTGCAACACCTGGTATATAGTAAATATTTAATAAATGTTTGTTTAACGGATAATGCACCACACAACATATTACCACACAACTTATTGGCTAAATAACTTTGTGTAGCTTACTTAGCTTCTCAATTTTTTCATGTATAATAGATGCATAATCAATATCTATTCCTTTTATTTACAGTTTAAGAAACTGAGGTAGATAGAAGTTAAGTGACTATATTAGAACTCTGGTCTTCTTGACATCAGGACTAGTGCTCCATCCATGGGGCCATTTGACCGTCAAGATAGCTACCATATAGCATTCCTGGGAGAATCAAATGAGAATATATATATATATATATATATAGATAGATAGATATAGATATAGATAGATAGATAGATATAGATATATAGAAATACATCTACATCTATATCTATATATATTTCATATATATATTTCATATATATGTATTTCTACATCTATATCTATATCTATCTATCTATCTATCTATATATATATATATATATATATATATAGAGAGAGAGAGAGAGAGAGAGAGAGGAAAGAACCAGAAAACAGTGAATCATTATATAAATTAAAATTATATTTCACTTTTGTATAATTTTTCATGGACATAAAATTTCTCCACATCTATTATTTTAACACACAGGGTTCCAGATTACTTACTTCATACCAGGTGAGATTCTAGGTATTTTCTACTATAATGGTGACTTTTGAGAAATGCAAAACAAACTTTAAATCTGTGCAAAATAAAGTGAGACCTCAAATACAGCATAAAAGAAAAAAATAGCCTGCCACATTTTTCTATTATAGGTTATTCTGGGTTGGTTTTGTTTTTTTTTTTTTACCTAATCACAATGGGTAACTTTTTATAGTTCACAATCACACCTAAAAGTTGTAACTTATGCATCATCTAGGTGCAGTAATGAATAAGAACTGACATTAAATATCAATATTATTGGCCCAGCTAAATGGTAGCTGACATCAAGCTGGATTGCTGAAGAGGTAAACAAAATTGAAATTTCTTTTTATTGTAAGTACAGCTTGACATCATTTGTCCTTCACAGGATCAATGCATGACTGACCCAAATGCTATTTGCATTTCTTTCTATAAAATGCCTGAACTTACACATTGTCTTTGAGCTTGGACAACAAACAAAATTTAGAAATTCAATGTCTTTTGATGAAATGGCGATAGGATGATTTTTCCTTCTAAGCCTTTACAAGTGAAAAGAAATACTTCTTTCCATCTTTTAGGAAAAATTAGTATAAAACAAGTACTTATATTCACATGCAGACAGAAAGATCAATGTAAACTACTTTAGATCTAATAAAAAATCTCAAGGTACAAAAGCTGGATATTATCCTAGTTCACAAATGTATTTTGTTATACCTGTAGAGTTTTCCATCCAATTGCTTTTGAACATTTAGCTCTATCTATACCTCTAAAATGGAAAATTTACACTTAATACATTTCCAAAGTGTGCTACTTTCTTTTCTATGGTGAGCTAAGAAAATATATATTGCTGTTTTAGGCTTACAATGTGCAAAGTCTATTAGAGAAAATATATTAAAACTTTCTCCCTGACTTACAGGAGATGTATTTATTTGCACATTTTAACTTCTTGGGACCTCAGTTTTCTCATCTGTATCAGGGAGCTCTGCACATTGAGAAGGTTTAGATGTATCTCATGACCTGTAATTCTCTATGTAATTTTTCCCATACAAAGGAGTGAAAATAGTTGTGTGAACCAGGAAAAGATACATTCTTCATATAGGTCTCAGTTTCCTTATCTGAAAAAATGAAAGTGTTACACTACATCATTTTTGTGATTGCTTTGAGATTCACAACTGCCAGATCCTGTGAACTTCCTGGTGAGGGTGCTACCCATAGTTCTGTCCTAGGCTCTTTTTCTTCTCTCTCTATTGCCTCTTTCCCTGTCACAACCATATCCTACAGTTTTACCACTATTACAGAGGATTCCCAAATCTATATATCCAGCCCAGTTCTTTTTCCTGAGTTTCACTACTGCATGACCAAATGCCTGCTAAACATTTTAAGATGGCTGCCCAAGAGACATCTTAATATATGCAAAATTTAACTCATTATCTTTCCCTCTAAAGACTCTCCTCTCCCAAACTTTCTCATTTCTGTCAAAGGTACCACTATTCTTTCAGTATCATAGGTTCATAACCTTTACATTATCCCAGAGTCCTCATTTCATGTACCTAATCAACTGCCAAATTTGACTGTTTCTGCCTTTACAATATCTTTCACATCTGGCCTCTTTTCTCTACTCATGTAGTTACCACCTTAGTTCAGACTCTATTACAATAACCAGTCAATCAATGAGATACTTAATAAATGGACTACTTGCAAAAGCCTCTTATTTAGTCCCCGGATTCCTACTCAAGTCTCCTCTCATTCAAATTCACTATTTGCTAAAGTCATTTCCCAAAGTGCAGGTCTCACCATAACAAACCTACTCAATAAACTCCAAATGTCTTGGTTTCCTTCAAGACTCAGTTCAAGTTGAACCTTCTACTTGAAGCCTTTCTTTATTATTCCACAGAAGCTAGTGATAATCCCTTTCCTTAACTATCTTATATTCATTTTCCTTATATTCTCTAGATACTTCTATTTATATATATTTTCTTCTCTGTGGAAATGCAAGGTCCTTGAGGTCAGGCACTATTTCAATGTAACCTCTATCTCAGAAGCTTAGTTAAGTACCCAGCACACAGTGAGTAGTTAATAAATGCTTATTAGTTTATGTCCGCTATAATAACATCCTGCATCCACAATGAAGAAATCCACTTCCTGGGATCCATCCTGGATGAAGCATAAAATTCACTACTCTGGGGTGTATTTCCAAAGAGTCTCAAAAAGATTAGAGGAGTAACTTGAACAGAGTAGAACATAAGGAAGATTATTAGAGTAGAAATATGAAGGATAAATTGAAATGGGGAATGAATGAGGTTAGAAGGAAGAGTTGAGGAAAGCCTCCACTAGGGCAGTTGCCATGTGAGGAGAAAGGAAAAGGACTGTGTGAGAGACATGGTGCAACCGAATAATAAAGCTGGCTTACTATGTGCCAGGCACTGTGGGAAGTGCCCACAACCACCATGGGAGGTAGCTTCAATTATTATTCCCACTTTAAATTTGATGAAAGTGAGGCAAACAAAAGGGAAAGGGGTGACGCAGGGTAGGTAGTATTTGAAGCTGTATTTGAATTTGGCTTTTCCTGACTCAAGGCCCAGCACTCAATCCATTATCCCATCTAGATAAATGTGTCATGCTCCTCCAGAGCAAGCCAGAATAATGTTGAACTATATAATAAGGAGCTTCAGAACACCATGTTCTACAGTTGCCTCCAGATTGGTGTCAGTTGCTCATGAGGCTGACTTCTGTTGTAACATCAATATTTGCTAAAAAGTTTCCATGGCTCCTTCCAAGTTGAACTTTCCTTACAACAAAGAAAACCAATAAGGTGAAACCATTCAATACAGTGAATTCCTCTGACACCGTCTGCATTTCAAACTAGTAGTCCTTCTCTGCCATGAGGTGGGAGGTATGTTTTACCAGAGATTGGATGCCCTCTCACTACATTGTGTTATTGTAAAAAAAAGTCAGCGATTTTTAGAGTGATTGTGAATTTCACTGAAGAGGTCTTGTAGCATTCTCAAACTCAAGATAGTCTATGAAATGTCAGTCACAAATATGGTGACTATCTTCATCTGTAAGGAATTCCTGGGTTGTTGACTTTTTTTACCTTTTCATGGGACTTCTTCCATGAGAGTGGTACATATGATTTCCACATATGAACTCTGCATAAAACAAGATTTCTGGTCCTAGGAATCATTCATAATCAAGATCAATGGAAAAAGCATTCTTTGAGATTGCACTAATTGTGACATATGGTTTAATCCACTTTGACCTGTGCGTGTGTGTCATATTTGTTAAATTATTTTTACCAAGTCTGGGCAGACATAGCTGTATCATTCCTTCACTCTCTTAGCTATCTCCAGAGATTATTCATGAAGAATTCTTCCTTTACATTCTCTTAATCACTACTGAATGAAAGGTACTATTTCTTTTATCAATTGGAATACAGTTGATACCGCTTCCAATAATAGACCCTTCAGTCACTGCGATGACATGAATATTGCTACAATCACTGTCTATAACTGCACCAGTTAATTTCTACTTTCCTATCTGATATGGAAGGAGAGTCTGTATGGCTTTGCATAGACTTTGAACATTGAAGGAGTCAAACCTAATTTCAACAGCATATTTTCTGGTTTATTTAGTAGAGATTCATTCAAAAGAAAATGATGATCTTTAGATTCTGCCTTTAGGTATTAAAAGCCTACTTGCTCCATAAATCTCTCCATCAAACACCATTCTTCAATATACCATGTCAGATTAGCCACTTTGTTGTATGAGTTAACTCTATCCTCAGTAAAGAAGTCTATGTCATTGATCCCCTTCACCATCCTCCTCTGTGCTTGATATCCCACTTTTGCACATTCTTTTATAGTAATATATTAAGGAATGATAAACTATGGTTCTGTATTTCCAGCAAATTCATATTCAAGTGGTACCTAGTAACATAGAACACCTCATGGACCAGAATCTGCCCTGCTATCTTCAGCCTCCACTGCAGCTCCCCTATGACTATGTGGTCAATTCTGGATGTGGGGAGGGAAAAGAGAATTGTATGGAGCCTGCAACTATCTAACCACCCACAGTCTGGGGCTGGCACTCACAGGAGGAAAGAGAAATCTGAAATGGTAGCCATACCTGTAATTTTTTTATCTCCTCTGGTTTCATTTATATCAAGGATGCCAATATGTGTATAATTCATTTCCACGATGAAAACTCATTTGTCCATGGTAAAAAAAAAATGCTTGCTAAGAATACCAACAATGATTGTTTGTGGGCAGCTTAAGGACCATTTTCCCACTGTTGCTGTGGAAGTGAAAGGGCCTACACAGACCCCTTTTGTATCTTTATCTGTTGATCTCCATCATCCAAAAATTCATCTCCTGAGGGCCAGACTTCTGAATCTCACCATACTTAGAACAGTGGCCCATAGAACACAGAGAAAGCTTGTCTCCAGGGCTTTCTTCAAAGTTTTTCCAGATTGGCAGAACCTTTCTGAGTATGCACTGGGCTGTACTAATCTTTAAGAATTCTTTAAGAGTAGGACTTTTATTGAAGACAATATATGTCTCTGTTATTAACTCATAGGGTGAGGCCTGGTTGAAAGGTTGCCATAAAATTAAATCTACATTATTAGAAGAAATTTCCAACAGAAAAGCAATCAGAAATAAAGTCAAAAGATCTGATACTACAATGGAAATTGCCATATGTGCACATAATTCGAATTACAAAAATTCACCATATAACTGTTTAGGACTAAGCATACATATGCTTCGAGACTTAAGACCACACTTGGTAATTTTACATTCTGCTTACAAAATTCAACTTGTGCCATTTTCTCAAATTGTGATTAGGGTAAATATCTAAATGCAGTTTTCACTTGTAATATAACTTTAATGCATATTCCTGAGGGCATCAAACAATTAGCAAGGCTAATATTAAATAATTAAAATCTAGGCTTTCCACACAGGCACTAAATAATGCATTTGCACACTGTCTTGCTATTTCTTATTCATATGGATTGTGTTATACTGTTGTATTCCCCAGAGGCACCTGGATATCCCTGGAAAAGCTCAGACTCCCAGCATCTCAGAAGTAGCTCTTCTCAACTGGTAGGTAAGTTACTGAAGCATAAGGAAGCTTAGCTGTTCAAATCTACCCAGCTAATCAAAAGGACATCTTAGTGTCAGTGGTTTTAATAAACTATCATCTTCTCGGTAAGTTACTCGATATTGTCAATTAAGAATACTGCTAATAGAAACTTTTAATGAGAGCCTAGGGCATGGGCATGGTTCTGGTGCCACATTTTCATACTCCTCAGGACTAACAAGGTATTTCAACATCTCCTAATCAGGAGATCTGACATCTGGTGTTTGCACCTTATATTCATCTGCCACCCTTTGTCACATGTACAATTAATGTATGTTGTTCATAATTGCACTCTTCCCCTTAACCTAATCAAATCTACTTTGTTTCCATATTTAATTTACTCCTTTAGAATGACAAATTATGTTTTTATGCCAGTTGTGACATTTCTTACCAAAATAAGATGCCCAACTTAAAAAAAAAAACACTTTTATTCCTTCTCCCTTTAGATTTCTTCTAATTATACTAGGACAGGTAAAAGAAGCAAGCCACATAACACATTCTTAGGGTACACATATATCCTGGGGTCTTATTGTATCATATAATGTTGAAATCACTGCTGATCATAGAGGAACAATATTTTCCCCCACTATCTGGAACTAGGTTATAATATATTACTCTTCTGCTAAATGTCCCATAAGAGTCAATTAAATGAAATATTCCTTTCTAAGATAAATCTGTTAAAAATATAGTTGTATTTGAAACCACCATTAACATCCCCAAACAATCCCATCAGTGAGACCAGTACAATTTCAACTATCATCCTCAAGTTTTCTTTTGAGTAAGTATTTTTCCCCTTATTCTCAGGGCTACATTGATAGTGTAGCAGTAACATTTTGACTATATTGCTATTTGAAAGTAGACATAACTAAAGTACCACACTGAAGACTTGAGACTTTTGAGCTAATTGGAGAAGAGGAATATGAAATTAAGTATTTTGCTTTATGAGAAAGTTAGAGTTTAGTTTATATACTCTTTTTACCCAGATAAGGCTTCATTTTATCACGCTAATCTGCTTTCTGTGAAAATTGAGCACCGCTTCTGATAGTACCCAGTACTATAGAAAAAGTAAAACTTTCTGAACTTTCAGCAGCGGCAACAAATTCCCATACACAAACCCAATGGAGTAATTTTTATGTGACAGACGTGATGCAGGCAGAGCCTGATCCCTCCCAATTTACAGCAACTACCCGCAGACTTATCCCAAATCTATGAGAGTCAAGGACCTGGCTTCTATTCCTATCAATTTTCTTCCCTCTCCAGGAGGAACAATGAGGAGGGCATAGGTCATGGGAGACGATGTAAACAGGAGACCTTACCAAAAAATGATGTACTTTGTTTGAGGACTGACAGATGGAAAAATACCAGCTATTAGAATCTGCTCAGCTGGGTCCAAGGAACTGAATTTCATGTAGTTGAAAAGGTGAGGAAGACGCAAGAGTAGTTCATTCTATGGAGATTCACTCAGTTTTACTTTGTGCAACTGAATAAAAGCTGCTTTACAAGTAGAATGGCAGGTGGGGTCAGTGAGATGACCTTTCTGTGTTATTCGCAGCAGAGAAAAGCCCAAATTCTTACGTTTCAAAATCAAATTTTCCTTACCTTTTTGTGTTACCTTTAATATCGTATGATTATTTAAATTTTTGCATGGCAAAAGTCATATTTGCTACATTAAAATGTAATTGTGCATTAAAATGTAATATTTATCTAAATATTCTATTAATTGTACATACTAATTTTGTATGATTATTTGTCATTTACACATACCCACATACATATGTTTATATGTACATGTGGGAGACAACAAAAAACAAATACATAGAAACAAAACTATATATAGGACAAATAGGAAATAATTAACATAAAAAAGGCACTAAAATGAAGAGATTCTGGAGAATGTTTCCTGTTGAAGGTAGGATTTTAGTTGGGACTTGAAGCCCGAAATGTCTGTAGTTGGAGCAGAGCAAAAGAGAACATTCTAGGCATTGGCCAGCCAGAATAAATACTCCAGGTGATGGATGGATTGTCTTGTTCATAAAACAACTCGAAGGCCAATATCACTGGATGAAGTGAAAATACTGGAAAGACAAGGAGGAGTAGATTCTAAAGGGCTTTGAATATCAAACAGAGCATTCCATATCTGATCCTGGAGGCAAGAGGCAGGCCCTAGAGTTTACTGAGTAGGGGAGGAGTGACCAGATCTTTGCTTTAGAAAAATTACTTTAGTGGTTGAATGGAGGATGGTATAGAGTGGGGAGATACTTGAGACAGGCAGGCTCACCAGAAGGCTATTATAATAGTGCAAGTAATGAGGGCCTGCCCTAGAATGGTGGCAGTGTCAGAAGAAAGAAGGGGATACATTGAAGAGATTTTTCAAAGGTGAAATCAACAGTTATTGGGAACACATTAGATATGGGAGGCTGAGGCGTCCAGGATGACTTCTAGGGTAGAGACCTGAACAAGTAGAAGGTTAGTATTACCCTCTAGAGGAACAGAGAAGGTAGAAGGAGAGAGGGTTTTAGGGAAAGCTAAAGAGTTCCATTTTGGACACATTGAGTTTAAGGTGTCTACTGGATAACCAGTCCAGACGTCCAGATGTCTGAAAGGCAGTTGGAGATATGAGGTTAGAGATGAGTAGAGAGTTTGAGACAGGATAGGTAGATTTGATAATCATCACTATACAGATAATATGATCCATGAGCTCACTAAGGGAAATAATATAGAGGGTGAAGAGGGCCCTTCCCTCCAAGTCCAGTATTCTTTCACCATGGCTCCTATATCCATGCCTGTGATTGCAATGGCACAAGAAGTTCTAATAAAGCAGATAGATCAACAACAGATGGATCAGCAATCTAGAGATAGATCTCTAATTTATAGTCATAGCACTACTAGGAGTATTAACCAGTTCAGTGACTTGACCAGTGTTACATGATCAGTTCATGTCAAAAGTGTGACTTGAACTGAGGTCTTCCTGACTCATTACACACATCAGCACTCTGACTCTCACGCCAGCTACATTTAATCTATATATCCATGCTGCAATTTAAGGCCACGCCCTTTTGTTCTTTCATGACTGTATATGAACACAGTCAGTTACTACACCCTCAAGTAATGGATGACTATTACTAAGCCATACCTCCAATTTCTCTGCTCTAGCCTTAATATGTCATTTTTCTTGTATTCCATTTCATAGACTTAGTTTTCTTAATTCTTTTACTTTTATGTCTATCTCCTAAAATTTATCTCTTTCCCTATCCTTCTTTTTGAGTCTTCACTTGGTTATAATAAGGGACTGAACAGTACTAAATATAACTGAAGACTCTGTCACCACTGCTTTGTGATGTTTATTTAAATGACTGCCTCACATGTTATGTTGTGGCCATCTTGTCATCTAACTTCTGCTCACTCACACCATTTACTACTCCTTATAGAGCATCCAGACCATCTCCAATAGGACTTAGATGGCTCCCGAGGAGAGAGTGAGGCTGGTGACTTTGCACAGCCCTTCCTCACTTCAATCCACTTCACTCGCACATCGTGGATGGCATCACCTCCCTGATGTCACGGTTCTCTTTGAGAACAAAGAACAAACGACAACCACAACATCCTTCCAGAGCTTTTGTCATTGTATTTATACACACATTATACATTCTGCATTTTATATGTGTAATCTCTTCTTCTCCTGCCCCCTCCTTCTCCTTAGCTCTACATAATCATGTCACATAAACAAACATCAGTGATGGATCAAGCAGGTACAATAGAACCTGATTTGCTAAAAATTACTTTGCATTCATCAGACAATAATTTAACACAACAGTGATGCTAAACTCACCCTTGCTGTGAAAGTGGCATCATTGATGGAATGCATGTGACCGTAGAGAGACTGAGCACAGCAGCCCTAAGAGAACAAAACAACACAACATTAGATCAGTTGTGGTCAAACAAAAGAATGTTTGCAGTAGATTCAAGTACAGGGAAAAAAAAACTAAAAAAAAAGAGATGCAGGATTTTTTTTTAATGATAAAGAGAGATTAAAGATCAGACCAAACATCATCCTTAATTTTTACCACCAACTAACCCAAATTACAGATTAAAGTGTATACTACTGAGAGAATTTGACAGTAGGGAACAGATTGCATTTTCTATTTCATTATTTTTATGTTATCCTCCTTTCTGTAGACATGAGATGATACTGTTGACATGTCTCATCCTTTAACCAGTAGTCAGTGGAATCGTTTTAGGCAGCAGGGGCCCTGCAACATTCCCAAATGAAAGTCAGAGATTTGACCATAGATGGATTTAGGGTGCTTCATGTTAGAACTGGTATACAGAGTTAATTTTTTCACAGATTTGGAGCACTGACTCAAAATCTGGACAGAGAATACTAGCATTCTTTAAATGGGGTATTATTTTGGTGGGTATAATTGGGAAACATGAGTTCATTCCAACTGCTTCGTTATTTACATTCATTTCTTCATATTTCCTTAGATTTAACAGGATACAAGCTGTAAGAACAATTAAAATGGTATCAACAAATTCATACGTTCTAGATTTAAGAGCAACTGATATCTCAGAGTTTATGGAGAGTTATTCAAAGTCATCTGAAAAAAGAGTTCATTTGGGGGAATCTCAGTCATAGAAGATTATAGAGCTGACCACATATTAGAGAAACGTTACTATTGTTACATTGCTATTGCCACAGATTTCATTAAAAGTTAAACCATAGCCTTTTCCATGTAGAATGAATCTGAGTAAATAATTCTTTGATAAAGAAGAAATTTCCTCCTAAAATTTGAATTTCATAAAAATCTGATAATTAATTTCTGGCATCATCTCAGCATTGCTCCAAAGTCATTATTTCTTGGTCATTGCATAGCTCCAAAACAGCTATGTTGAGGATGTCAAATTCTGAAATTCCCAGAAGTAGAAGTAAATGAATTCCAAAGACAATAAAGGCTAACACCTAAAAACTGTGTAATTAGCTTTTTTTTATTTTTTATTTTATTTATTTATTTATTTAACTTTTTACATTCATTTCCACAAAATTTTGGGTTCCAAATTTTCTCCCCTTTTATCCCCTTCCCCCACCCCAATGCCTCAAGCAATCTAATTTTCCCTATCTCCAATCTGCCCTCTCTTCTGTCATCCCTCCGTTCTCTTGTCTCCATCTTCTCTTTTCTCCTGTAGGGCCAGATGACTTTCTATTCCTCATTAACTGTATGTCTTCTTCCCTAGTAGCAACAACAATACTAAACAGTTGTTCCTAAAACTTTGAGTTCCAAATTCTCCCCATCCCTCCCTCCCCACCCATTCCCTTTGGGAAGGCAGGCAATTCAATATAGGCCATATCTGTGTAATTTTGCAAGTGACTTCCCTGATAGTCGTGTTGTGTAAGACTAACTGAATTACCTTCCATCCGACCCTGCCCCTCATTGTTTCTCTTCTGTCTTTTGATCCTGTCCCTCCCTGAGTGTTGAATTCCAATTGCTCCCTTCTCCCATTGCCTTCCCTTCCATCATCCCCCCGCCTTGCTTATCTCCTTCTCCCCCACTTTCCTATACTGTAAGATAAGTTTTCATACCAAAATGAGTGTGCATTTTATTCCTTCCTTTAGTCAAATGTGATGAGGGTAAACTTCTTGTTTTTTTTTTTTTCTCAGCTCTCCTCTTTTTCCCTCCACTAAAAAGTCTCCTACTTGCCTCTTAAATGACATATAATTACCCCATAACATTTCACCCTCTTTCCTCCCACTACATTTCTCTCTCACCATTTACCTTAATTTCTTTTAAGCTATGGTCCCATCCTATTCAATTCACTCTGTGCGCTCTCTCTCTATATGTGTGTGCATGTGTGTATGTGTGTGGGCATGCATGCGTGTACATGTGTGTATGTGGTCCCACCAACTACCCAGATACTGAAAAGTTTTAAGAGTTACAAATACTGTCTTTCCATGTATGAATGTAAACAGTTCACTTCTGGTAAGTCCCTTAAGACTTCTCTTTGCTGTTTACTTTTTCCTGCTTCTTCTCATTCTTGTGTTTGAAAGTCAAATTTTCTTTTCAGCTCTGGTCTTTTCATCAAGAATGCTTGAAAGTCCTCCGTTTCATTGAAAGACCATATTTTCCCCTGAAGTATTATACTCAATTTAGCTGGGTAGGTGATTCTTGGTTTGAGTCCTAGTTCCTTTGACTTCTGGAATATCCTATTCCACGCCCTTCCATCCCTTAATGTAGAAGCTGCTAGATCTTGAGTTATCCTGATTGTATGCCCACAATACTGGAATTGTTTCTTTCTAGCTGCTTGCAAGATTTTCTCCTTGAGCTGGGAGTTCTGGAATTTGGCCACAATGTTCCTAGGAGTTTCTCTTTTTGGATCTCTTTCAGGTGGTGATCGATGGATTCTTTCAATACTTATTTTGCCCTCTGGTTGTAGAATATCAGGGCAGTTTTCCTTGATAATTTCATGGAAGATGATGTCTAGGCTCTTTTTTTGATCATGACTTTCAGGTAGTCCCATAATTTTTAAATTGTCTCTCCTGGATCTATTTTCCAGGTCAGTTGTTTTTCCCATGAGATATTTCACATTATCTTCCATTTTTTCATTCTTTTGGTTTTGTTTTGTGATTTCTTGCTTTCTCAGAAAGTCATTAGCCTCCATCTGTTGCATTCTAATTTTGAGAGAACTATTTTCTTCAGTGAGCTTTTGAACCTCTTTTTCCATTTGGCTAATTCTGCTTTTGAAAGCATTCTTCTCCTCACTGGCTTTTTGAACCTCTTTTGCCAATTGAGTGAGCCTATTCTTCAAGGTGTTATTTTCTTCAGCATTTTTTTGGACCTCCTTTACCAAGGTATTGACCCATTTTTCATACTTTTCTTGCATCTCTCTCATTTCTCTTCCCAGTTTTTCCTCCACCTGTCTAACTTGCTTTTCAAAATCCTTTTTGAGCTCTTCCAAGGCCTGAGACCACCTGACATCCCCCTGGGATGTCTGGGGTACTGAGGCCCCACACTCCACGTCTTTCCCTGATGGCAAGAATATGTCCTAGTCCTCGTCAGATCCGAATGTTGGGATCATTTGCATCTGTTCGAAAAAACTATCTATAGTCTTATTTTTCTTCCCTTTTCTAGGCATTTTCCCAGCCAGTTACTTGACTTCTGAGATTTCTGTCCACCCCCGCCTAGATCCACCCAGCTAGTGCTTGGGGTCTGAGATTCAAATGGGCTTTCCGCGGCAAGCGGCTACTAATCGATGTGAACTTTAGTTCTGGGGCTGGGGTGGGGGCAGGGCTGCCTCCCAGTCTCAGGTCCCTCAGGGGCTTTATGCAGAGACCTTCAGAAATGGAGCGGGTGGGGCAGGGCCTCTCCCAGGCTCAGCTCCCTCAGGGGGTTTATGCAGAGACTTTCAGTAATAAAGATTCTGCCTGCTGCTGGGGGAGTCCTGGGCCGCCGCGGCCACGGCCACGCCGCTGCTGCCTCTGCTGCTGCCCCCGCCTCTGCTGCTGCCGCTTCCTCCCGAGGGGGCCCGAGTCATGGAGACACCCTGCTCCCCTCGGCCAGCCAGCCGTCTCTCTCACTGACCTGTAGCTTTTGTGGGCGGAGGGACTTTCCCGGCTGCCGGAGCTTCCGTCCCTGAAGCCTGTTCGGGTCAGCTTCTCTGGGGCCATGGCCAAGGCAGCGCTGGGGTGGGGTCTGCTTTCCGGGGCGCGACGGACCCTGGGGACGGCTCTCCGGGGCTCTCTGGAACAGAAATCTCTTCCACTTTGTTTTTGTACACCTTTCAGTGGTCCAGAAGTTATGGGGGTCTCTTTTTACATTAAATCTATGGGCTGTGGTTTCGGAGCTCGTAAACGTGCGTCCTTCTACTTCACCATCTTGGCTCCGCCCCTCGTAATTAGCTTTTGAAAAGCTATCTTAGTAAGTTATCTTGTTAATTATCTATGAGAATTAAAATCTGAAATAGTACATGCAAAGATGAATGCTAAATTTTTAAGCAAACTTGAAATTTGCATATTTTTGGTCTTTTACATGTCTTAAATCTCAATTTCACCACTGCATTAATATACCTTTCTACATGGAATCCTTTTATAAATTAAGAACCTCCAAACTATTTATTTAATTGGTAAGAAAAATGTAGTTTTCAGACCAAATCCTAAATGCCAAGTTTTAATTCAAAGTGAACCTCTAAGGTTCACTTGAAAAGCCTTGGAAATAGGGGGTTATAATAGAAATGCTGACAGGCCACATTTGTGCTACTATACAAAACCTGACTCAAAGATAAATGTTTCATGAATTAGGAAAAATTGAAAAAGCTTTTCTATTTCAGCTTTGTTCCTAAGATGAAAGTGAATCTCTTCTTTTTCTGTTACATTTTGAACTTAAGTTATTAATATTTCAGTGTCCACTGCCTTAACCAGAGGCAAATCCAAACAAAAATAGCAACATTTGGGATTTTATTTTTTGGTGAATTCCTATCGGAGTTGTTATCTTTTAAAATGGCAGGATTTTTTTAGGAAAAAAGATTGAAAATATGTGGCTATTTATTCTCCTTATTAAGTTTGTAGACTTATGGATAACTTAAACATGTTATTTCACTCAATTTCCATTTCTACATGAATATCACATCAGAAAATGAGGTAAAGTGCACTCATAGGTCACACCAATTGGTGTAAACTGAGCAAGCTCACTGACAAACTTTCAGGTTATCAAAGAAATATAAGGCCCATTTCTAAGATTTAAAAATTCTATTAAAAACACTTTGTTTTTCAATTAAGGGATCAACAGGAGTAAACAAGTAAAAAATTAGCAAATGCAGGTGGGTGGATCCCTGTCCTAAATCTTGAAAATCCAACCTAAACATTTTATTTGGAGCAATATTACATTTAGAGAATATCCAGGGCAAGGGGAGGTACTCATAGATTCCGTGCTATCCAGCAGCTACTTTGGCAGGCAAATTCATTCATTCAAACTTTTATTAGGCACCTGCTGCATGCAGGGTATTATGTTACACACTAGAGATAAAAGTGCTGGTGAGCTGGTTTAACTTTTTCAAAGCCACAAGATAATAAATGACAAATCAAGGATAGGAAGTCAGATCCTTTGATTTGAAATAGGGAGCTCTCTTTCTGCAATTATACCTGACCCTAGGCTACATCGTGCAGGTGTTGCTATGAACTGGTCTTCCAGGCTCATATCTCAGTTAATTTAATCTTTAGAAATCCGTTTGCCTGACTGTTCCAGTTCAAGTAAATATTTTCAACTTTCTCCGAATTTCCCCAAATTGTCTCTTCTTCTGGTGCAGTACTATTTTATTATATTCATTTACATGAACTTTTTAAGCCATTCACTATTTCACAAAATTCTTCTTTGATTCAAGTAATTGTGCTATTAAAAATGTAGTTATAATTATTTTGGTATATATGAAAGCTCTTTGTCTGTTCTTTTTTTTTTCTCTTTGAACAATATGACCAATAGTATGATAACTGGCTCTAAGGAAGTGACCACTTTAATAATTTTCCTAGCACAATTTCAAGTTTTTCTTCCAAAACAACCAAATCAATTCAAAGTTATGCCAAGTGTACTAGCATGCTTACATTTTCTTTTATTAAATTATTTTCAGTTTTAAGTATTCAGTTCCTCAAGATTTTGACTTCCAAATATTCTCCCCATCTCTCCCCTCTGCCCAGGTCAAGACAGTATGCATTCTGATTACCCTTTCCCTCAAAATCTTCCCTCCCTTCTATCACACCCCTCCCTTCTTTCATCCTCTTCCCCTCTATTTTCTTGTAGGTCGAGATAGATTTCTACACCCCATTGCCTGTATGTCTCATTTCCAAGTTTCATGTAAAAACAGTTTTTAACATTCATTTTTGGGGACTGGAGCCAAGATGGTGGAGTAGAAACAGGGTCTTACTGTAGCTCTCCCTCTATAGCCCATAAAATATCTGTAAAAAATGACTCTAAACAAATTCTAGAGCAGCAGAAGCCACAAAATAACACAATGAAAGCTATTTCTAGCCCAAGAAAGCCTGGAAGGCCAAAAGGACAGGTCTATCACACGGGGTTCAGAGCAGAGTGCAGTGGTAAAGCAATGACAGGACTGGAACAGTCCTCAGGGAACGGAATTACATGAAGCAGCTGCAGTTCCCAGATTTCTCAACCCACAAATGCCAAAGATAGCTTCAAGGGTCAGTGAGAAAGCACTTTCAACAGGGAAAGAGGGGAGCAAGGTCCAGTCCCTGCCCCAGTCCCAGGGCATCAGTCACAGAAGCTGCAGCATCCATTTTTGGAGTCCTTGGCCTAAAGTCCTGGAGGAGAGGGGGGGAAGCCAAGATGGTGGAGTAGAAAGACTCACCTATGCTAGCTCCGAACCCACAGCCCATAAATTTTCTGTAAAAAGAACTCCCCACAAATTCTGGAGCAGTGCAAGCCACACAGCAATGCAGTGGAGGAGATTTCCATTCCAGAGAGCCCTGAAAAACCGGCCCCAAAGGTCCATCGTTCACCGGACAGTGGAGCCCAGCCCTGTGCTGCCCTGGCCGCGTGGCCCCAGAGGAGCAGATCAGAGCAGGTTTCAGGGATGAAATCTCCAGCGGCTGCGAAGGTCCTTCTACCCACAGGCGCTATAGGTCAGTGGAGAGAGTTCTGGGCTGGCCAAGAGGGGAGCGGGATGTCTCCATAACTCAGGCCCCCTTGGGAGGCAGCAGCAGAGACACGGACAGCAGCAGACCCAGGCTCCCCAAGCAGGCAGGAGTTCTGCTCCATTACTGAAGGTCTCCACGTAAATCCCCTGAGGGAACTGAGCCTGAGAGGCAGCCCTGACCCCACCTGAGCACCAGAACTTAAGCTCACATTGAATAGCAGCCGTGCCCGCCGCTGAAAGCCCTGAGGCTGGGGAGCAGCATTTGAATCTCAGACCCCAAGCACTAGCTGGGCAGATCTAGGTGGGGGTGGACAGGAATCTCAGAATTCAAGTAACTGGCTGGGAAAATGCCCAGAAAAAGGAAGAAAAATAAGACCATAGAAGGCTACTTTCTTAGGGAACAGATGTTTCCCCTTTTCATTTCCGATGAGGAGGAGCAATGCTTGCCATCAGGGAAAGACATAAAAGTCAAGGCCTCTATATCCCAAACATCCAAAATAGATATCCAATGGGCTCACGCCATGGAAGAGCTCAAAAAGGATTTTGAAGAGCAAGTTAGACAGGTGGAGGAAAAACTGGGAAGAGAAATGAGAGAGATGCAAGAGAAGCATGAAAACCATCTTGCTAAAGGAGAGCCAAAAAAATGCTGAAGAAGATAACACCTTGAAAAACAGGCTAACTCAATTGGCAAAAGAGATTCAAAAAGCCAATGAGGAGAAGAATGCTTCCAAAAGCAGAATTAGCCAAATGGAAAAAGAGGTTCAAAGCTCACTGAAGAAAATAGTTCTCTCAAAATCAGAATGGAACAGATGGAGGCTAATGACTTTTTGAGAAACCAAGAAATCACCAAACAAAACCAAAAGAATGAAAAAATGGAAGAGAATGTGAAATATCTCATGGGAAAAACAACTGACCTGGCAAATAGATCCAGGAGAGACAATTTAAAAATTATGGGACTACCTGAAAGCCATGATCCAAAAAAGACCCTAGACATCATCTTCCATGAAATTATCAAGGAAAACTGCCCTGATATTCTACAACCAGAGGGCAAAATAAGTATTCAAGGAATCCATCGATTCCTGAAAAGGGAAGAGATCCAAAAAGAGAAACTCCTAGAAATATTGTGGCCAAATTCCAGAATTCCCAGGTCAAGGAGAAAATATTCCAAGCAGTTAGAAAGAAACAATTCCAGTATTGTGGAAATACAATCAGGATAACTCAAGATCTAGCAGCTTCTACATTAAGGGATTGAAGGGTGTGGAATAGGATATTCCAGAAGTCAAAGGAACTAGGACTCAAACCAAGAATCACCTACCCAGGAAAACTGAGTATAATACTTCAGGGGAAAATATGGTGTTTCAATGAAATAGAGGACTTTCAAGCATTCTTGATGAAAAGACCAGAGCTGAAAAGAAAATTTGACTTCCAAACACAAGAATGAGAAGAAGCATGAAAAAAGTTAATAGCAAAGAGAAGTCACAAGGGACTTACCAAAGGTGAACTGTTTACATTCCTACATGGAAAGACAATTTTTGTAATTCTTAAAACTCTTCATATCTTGGTAGTTGGTGGGATCACACACACATACACACACATGTGCACACACACATGTACATGCATGAGCACACACACATACACACATGCACACACATGCAAGGACAGAGAGCACAGAGTGAATTGAATAGGATGGGACCATATCTTAAAAGAAATTAAGGTAAACAGTGAGAGAGAAATGTAGTGGGAGGAGAGGGTGAAATGGAATGGAATGGGGTAAATTATCTCTCATTCAAGAGGCAAGCAGGAGACTTTTTAGTGGAGGGAAAAAGAGGAGAGCTGAGGAAAAAACATGAAGTTTACCCTCATCACATTCGACTAAAGGAAGGAATAAAATGCACACTCATTTTGGTAGGAAAACCTATCTTACAATATAGGAAAGTGGGGGAGAAGGAGATAAGCAGGGTGGGGCTGATGATGGAAGGGAGGGCAATGGGAGGAGGGAACAATTTGAAGTCAACACTCAGGGAGGGACAGGATCAAAAGACAGAATAGAAACAATGGGGGGGCAGGATAGGATGGAGGGAAATACACTTAGTCTTACACAACACGACTATCAGGGAAGTCATTTGCAAAATTACACAGATATGGCCTATATTGAATTGCCTGCCTTCCCAAAGGGAACGGGTGGGGAGGGAGGGATGGGGAGAATTTGGAACTCAAAGTTTTAGAAACAACTATTTAGTATTGTTCTTGCTACTAGGAAATAAGAAATACAGTTAATGGGGAATAGAAAGTCATCTGGCCCTACAGGACAAAAGAGAAGATGGGGACAAGAGAAGGGAGGGATGATAGAAGAGAGGGCAGATTGGCGATAGGGGAAATTAGAATGCTTGGTGTATTGGGGTGAGGGGAGGGATAAATGGGGAGAAAATTTGGAACCCCAAATTTTGTGAAAATGAATGTAAAATGTTAAATAAATATATATTTAAAAAAAAAAAGACCGGGGGGGGGAAATAGAGCAGCTAATCTGGGCCTCAGTCCTGAGTGGTGGTCCTGGGGTGAGGAGGAGCATTGTCCTAGTGGAGCTGGTGGAGGCTGTGGAGAGGGAATCCTCCTTGCAGATCCTGGGCAGAAGAGTGCTTGTGGTTGCTCCTGGACTAGATCACAGGGAATGAGAGGAATATCCTCCTCTCTCTTGATTGTACTATCTTAAAGGAACTAAGAATTTACAGGTCCTCCCACTTGACAAAGGACTTGAAAGTCAAGTAAGTGGCAGGGAAAATGCCCAAGAATGGGAAAAAATAAGACTATAGAAGGTTGCTTTCTTGGTGAAAAGGCATTTTCTTCCATCATTTTTGATGAGCAAGAACAAAGCATACTATCAGAGGAAGACATAAAAGTCAAGGCTTCTACATCCAAAACCTTCAAAAATATTCAATGATCTCAGGTCATGGAAGAGTACAAAAAAGTTTTTGAAAATCAAGTGAGAGAGATGGAGAAAAAATTGGGAAAGAGAAATGAGAGTGATGTGAGAAAAACATGAAAAGTGAGTCAACAGCTTGTGAAAGGAGACCCCAAAAAATGTTGAAGAAAATAACAACTTTAAAAATAGATTAACTCAAATGGCAAAAGACATCCAAAAATCCAATGAGGAGAATAATGCTCCAAAAATCAGAATTAGTCAAATGGAAAAGGAGGTTCAAATGCTCACAGAACAAAATATTTCTTTAAAAGTTAGAATGGAGAAGATGGAACTAATGAGTTTACGAGAAACAAATCATAAAACAAAATCAAAAAGATATTCTGTGAAATATCTCATTGGATGATATTTTTAAATATCTCATTGGAAAAACAACTGACCTGCAAAAAAGATCCAAGAGAGATAATTTAAAAATTATTGGTCTACCTGAAAACCATGATCAAAAAAAAGAATTTAGGAAAGGAAAACTGCCTTGATATTCTAGAACCAGAGAGTAAAATAGAATTGTAAAGAATTCACTCTTCACCTCCTGAAAGAGACTCTGAAAGGGAAACTCCCAGGGATATTGTAATCAAATTCCAGAGCTTCTAGGTCAAGGAGAAAATGTTACAAGCAGACAGAAAGAAACAATTCAGGTATTGTGGAAATACAATCAGGATAACACAGGATTTAGCAGCACCTACACTAAGGGATCAAAAGACTTGGAATATAATATTCCAGAGTCAAAGGAGATGAGATTAAAACCAAGAAATGCCTACCCAGCAAAACTGAGTATAATACTTCAGTGGGAAAATGATCATTAAATGAAATAGAGGATCTTCAAGCATTCTCAATGAAAAGACCAGAGCTGAATAGAATGACTTTCAAACACAAGAATCAAGAGAAGTATGAAAAGGCAAACAGGAAATAGAAATCATAAGGGTCTTACTAAAGTTGAACTGTTTACATTCCTACATGGAAAGATAATATTTGTAACTCTCAGTATTTGGGTAGTTGAAGGATTACACACACATAAACAGAGAGCAAAAGGTTAATTGAAGAGTAAAGGATGATATCTAAAAAAACTGTTCACATATTGTTTGCAGCTCATATATACATACACACACATAGGTGTGTAAGGGTAGTTAGGTATGTGTATATTATATATGTGTATTAATATATGTATATATACATATATGTTTATATATGTATGTATACATAGAAGGCACAGGGTGAGCTAAATATGAAGGGAGAATACCTAAAAAAAATGAAATTTACTGTTGAATGGAATATACTAGGAGTAAGCGAAATGGAGAGGTAGAATGTTGAAAATCATTTCACATACAGGAAGGAAGGAAGAGCTTTTACAATGAAGCAGAAGAGAGGGGAGATGAAAGGAAGTAATTGAGCCTTAATCTCATGAGATTTGGCTTAAGGAGGGAATAGCACACCCTCAATTGGATATGGAAATCTTTTTTACCCTACGGGAAGGCAAGGGGGAAGGGAATAGGAGAGGGAAGATAATAGAAGGGACAGAAAACTGGGGAAAGGGATAATGAGAACAAACACTACTGTGGAAGGACAGGACAAGGCAGAGAATGGAATAAATGAAAGGCAGGATAGAACAGAGGTAAATGTGGTTAGTCTTTTACAACATAAATATTATGGAAGTGTTGTGCATTGATACACGTGTGACCTAAATTGAATTGCTTGTTTTCTCAATGAGGGTGGCTGGGGAGGGAGGGAGAGAATATGGAACTCAAAGCTTTAACAATGAATGTTAAAGCATGCAACTGGAAATTAAACTACACAGGCAATGGAGCATAGAAATCTATTTTGCCCTACAGGAAAATAGAGAGGAAGGGGTATGAAAGAAGGGTGAGTAATAGAAGGGAGGACAGACTGGAGGATGGGGCAGGTAAAGTGCATGCTGTCCTGGGGTAGAGGGTGGGGAGTGATAGTGAGAAATTTTGAATTCAAATTCTTGTGGAAGTGAATGTTAAGAACCGAAAAATAAATACATTATATATTTTAAAAAAATTTATTGTTAAAACTTTGATTTCCAACTTCTCTCCCTTCCTCCCTCCCCACTTAATCCTACTCAGAAGGCAAGCAATTTGATATAAGTTATACATGTGTAGTCATGCAAAACATGCCAATAATGTTGTGAAAAACTAACTATATTACCTTCAATCCTATCTTGCCCCCCAATTATTTTATTCTTTCTTCTGACCCTGTCCCTCCTCAAAAGTATTTACTTCTTATTACCTCCTTCTACCATTTTCCCTGTCTTCTATCATTTCCCCCACCTCCCAATTATCCCCTACCCTCTACCTTCCTGTAATAGAAGATAGATTTTTATAACATATTCAGTACGCTTGTTATTCCTTCCTTAAATCAGATCTAATAAGAGTAAGGTTCACTCTTTTCCTCTCACTTTCTCCTTCTGCCCTTCTATTGAGAGAGCTTTTTCTTGCCTCTTTTATTTGAAACAATTTACCCCATTCTTTTTCTTTCTCCCTCTCCCAATGGGTTCTTCTCTCACTCTTTAATTTTATATTTTTAGATATCATCCCTTCATATAAAACTCACCCTGTGCCCTCTGTCTATGTATATAATTCCTCGAACTATGCTAATACTGATAAAAGTCTCAGGAGTTACAAATATTATCTTTCCATGTAAGAATGTAAACAGTTCAACTTTATTAAAAACCTTGTGATTTCTCTTTCTTGTTTACCTTTTCATGCTTCTCTTGCTTCTTGTGTTTGAAAGTCAAATTTCTTTTCAGCTCTGGTCTTTTCATCACGAATTCTTGACATTTTAGGTGATTTTTGGTTTTAATCCTACCTTCTTTGACCTCTGAAATACCATATTACAAGCACTCTAATCCCTTAATGTAGACATTGCTAGATCTTGTGTTATCCTGACTGTGTCTCTACAGTACTTGTTTCTTTCTGACTGCTTGCATTATTTTCTCCTTGATCTGGGAGCTCTGGAATTTGGCTACAATATCCCTAGTTTTCCTTTTGTGATCTCTTCTAGGAGGTGATTGGTGGATTCTTTCCATTTCTATTTTACACTCTGGTTCTAGAATATCAGGGCAGTTTTATTGGATAATTTCTTGAAAGACAGTGTCTATGTTTTGTTTTTTTTTTGGTAATGACTTTCAGGTAGTTCAATAATTTTTAAATAGTCTCTCTTGGATCTATTGTCCAGGTCAGTTGTTTTTCCAATTACACATATCATATTGTCTTCTATTTTTTCATTCCTTTGGTTTTGTTTTATAATTTCTTGATTTTTCATAAAGTCATTAGCTTCCATCTGCTTCATTGTAATCTTTAAGGAATTATTTTCTTCAGTGAGCTTTTGCACCTCCTTTTCCATCTGGCCAATTCATATTTTTAAGGCATTCTCCTCATTGGCTTTTGGAATCTCTTTGGCCTTTTGGGTTTACTTGATTATCAAAATCCTTTTTGAGCTTTCCCATATTTTTCTTTGAGGCTTTAGATTTAAGAGCTTGGACTTTATTGTCTTCTGTCCACATGTTTTGATCTTCCTTGTTAGAGCTTCCAAAATAGCCACTGTCCCTGCTGTTGCTGTGACTGCTGCAGGCTCCTCCAGTCCTCTACCATCTTGGGGCCAGCGCCTGCCCACTCTACTCTCTCACACAGGTCTGATAGATTTGTTCCACTGATGCACTTTGGGGTTGTGAAGTCTGGAAACCAACACAGGTGCCAGAGATTCAGTATCCTCAGGCCTGCTCAGGTCCTGGCTGTGCTGGTGAAGCCCACGTTGGACTGTACTCTGCTCCCAGTGCAATGTGAAAGATGCTTCCCCTTGACCTTGGCTGGAGATTTGCTTCATTTCATCATTCTGTGGGTTCTCCACCTCCAGAATTCTTTTAGAGTCATTTTTTACAGGTGTTTGGCTGGACTTGGGGGAGCTCTATGAATTCCTGCTTCTGCTCTACCATCTTGGCTCCTCCCCGTTTATATTTTCAAGACTTTCTAATCCTAAATCCTTGTTTTATCATCTTCCAAATTGTTTTAATTTGCATTTCCCTTATTAGTTATCTGGAGCAATTCTACATGGCTGCTGATAAGATTACATTTCTTCTTTTGAAAAAAGACCTTTGGCAATTTACCTGTTGAATAATGAGTATTGAAAAGCTTCCATTAATTCTCCATACACCTTGGCTATTAGATTTTATTAGAAGGAGAATATGAAGATTCTTTACATCAAAAGTCTTTTTGTTGAATCACTGTAATTCCATTGATTCTGTTCTTGTGACAGCTTTAAAATTTATAGAATAGCATTTATATTTTACATAATATTTAATTATTTACTATTGTGTCTTTTGTGATATCCCTCGTCTCTTAGTTGATTATGCATTTTTCCCCAAACTGTAGATCTGAAAGTACTCTTCTAGGAATTGTTTCATTTTTAACTAATATGATGATTCATATTAAGTTTCCTTAAAAATTTGAAACTTATTTTGGTATAGGTTATAAATCTAATTTCTACCCAATCCTTTCCCAGTCTTCCTAGTAATTCTTTTTGAAAAATACATCCTTCCTACTTTCTACAACTATTTCTTTCATGGATTTACAAAACTAGAGCAACTGTCTTTACTTGCTTCTTCTTATGCTTTCTTGCTTCTTAGTAATATTAGACTCTTTTATGCCTCCTTCATCATTTTTCTTTATATTCTTGATATTTGTATCTCTGTGTTAGTGCTATTATGCTGCTTAATCTTGTAAAATAGCCCTTTGGTAGTTTGATTGACATAGAGCTAAACCTGTCCATTTATCTATGTAATAAGTCAAAACCTGACAAACTGGAGTTTATTAGAAACATACTTAACACGCAGAAAAAATATACAGAGTTAGAAATGGAACTATGAGTGGAAAGAGAACTTATTCACTCAGATGAAACCTAAAGAGTAGGAATGACAGTCATGGTTAATAATAGGGAAAGATAATAGTAGGGAATAGTAGGGAAAGAGGAAAAGCAGATAAAACACATTATCTTTAAATAATGAAATGACAACAATATGAGTTTGAGTGTGTGTCTGTGTATGGGTGGACCAGAAGGGATAGCAGCTAATACTTTTTTTTAAAGTGAACATCAAGACTTAGATAAAAGGCCAATAATTGTTGAGAACATCAATGTATACTTGGAAAAACATAAAGGATGGAGAATCTAAGAAAAAAGTTAAGGATATAAACAGAATACTGAAAAATTAATGATTGTCTTTTGGCCACTGAAGGAGTAACCTATCTCTATTTTAGTATTATGTAGTATAATTATAAAAACTGTCCATTTGATATGTGGTCCGAAAATTTTACAAAAACAGAAAGGCAGAAATATCGCATTATACTTTATGGGTCATGTCTTTGAAAAAAATGTATTCAATAAATAAATTAAGAACAAAGCATTTAGAATTTAGTTGAAGCTAATTAATAATCATACTAATAATGACTGGGTCAAAGAAACAACAAATATTTTTATTAAAGAAAATGACATAGCTATGGGAATTTGTAGAGGTTAACCAAAAGTAGTACCAAAGGGAAAACTTAAGCTCCAAGCTTGCATCAACAAAAATCAGAATTAATTAAGTATACAACTAAATCTCCAGATATTCAACAAATTAAAACCCCTTAAATAAGCTCAAAGATAGAAATCTTGAAAATTAAATATAGTCAAAACTGAAACATTCTACAAAGATGATAAATAATATTAATAGCTGATTTTAAAGACTGACAAAATATACAAACTACTAGCCAATTTGACCCTTTAGTAGAGAGATGAAAGTCAAATTACCAAAAGAAACAAAAAGGAAGAATTAAAAAATGAAGAATAAAGAAAATAGAATAGGAATTATTATACTTAATTAAATGCCATTGAAACTGAAAACAAATTAAATAGATGAATATTTACAAAAATATAATCTATTCTGATGAACTGATTAGGTAACAGAAGATCTCAGAAAAAGAAGTTAAGCTAACTCTAAAGAAAAAAACAGTCCTTAAAAGGGGATTACATTAAGTAATTAAGAAATAATTAGCACTATATTAGCTGTTCACAAAAATAGATTTGGAAAGCACCTTATGAAATTTCATGAGAAAACTATATGACAGAGAAATGAAATAGAAAATAATTATACACCCTATACTACTACTGAATGTTCACACAAAGAGAATTAATTAAATTTTAGCAAGGAAGCTATATAGTACTTTAAAAAAACACTTTTAAGAGGTTAGTTTTATTTCAGGAATGTAGAGATGATTTGACAATAAGAAAACTATAAGAGAATAAATATAACAAAAATTCATATGATTATATGAATAAATATACAAACTGATAAAATACAACAATCCTTTCAGTTAAAAAAACAAACACTTTAAAATAATGTATATGGAGTCATATATATATGAACAAACATACATTTTGTTTACATAAGAAACAGTATTTACCTAAAAGTGAAGAGCTAGTATTATTATTTTTTTAGGCTAGTATCTCCTTTTTTGGGTCATCTTTCTTGCTCCTTCTTGTTAAAATTTAAAGTCAGTGTTAACCCTCAGAAACAAATGCACCTGAACACATTACATTACACAGAAATATATGTACATAAATATATAATCACACATGCACATGGATTCACACAAGCCACACACTTGCTTTAACATGCATGGGCACACACCCAATAAGTTATACTTCTTTGGACACCCATTCAAACCCCTGTCTGGGAGTCGAACAGGGTGTTTGTGCTGTGTTCCTCTCCTTTGTGTACTTTTGTGAGGCAAGCGAGTGATGTTGAAGGATCAGGGTGTGTAGAGGGGACACAAAAGAGAAGGAGGAATGTTTTCAGGTCCCTGTAAGAACAAGGAATATGTTAGCACGAGAAAGGCCACAATAACCAGATAAGGCAGTGACAAAGGGACCGGGGCTAAGGGAAAGTTGGTCCCTGCAGACCAGTGGAAAAGGGGACAGCTTTGGCCAGATGACTTGGATTGGTCCTTTCCTTGTTTGGGGCCATGGACTGTAGTATGTGGTAGATAAGCTGTGAAGCAAGTATCTCCTGGAGCCCAGGGTTGGTACTTGACAAGGAAGAGATCCACCTTCCCTTGAATATCCCTTCAGGCACGCTAGAAGCGTGAGGTCCCATTCCCTTTGACAAGAGCCAAGGGACACCCAATCCCAAAGCCCAGGGGCTCAGCCTTCTTGCTCTTCCATTGTGTCAGATCTAGGACCAGACAAGAGCTCGTTAACCTTCCCACATATGGCAGCTGTGTGGAACACAAAGGGCATGGAAGGTAGGAGTGGGGTGGGAAGGGTGTGGTAATTAGTCATTCTTGTTCTTGGCCCCATGCTTCAAGATCTGGGTGAACTCCACAGGGTTGAAATTGCCCTTCTTGTCTATGGGGGCCTCTCGGAACATCTCATCCACCTCATCTTCTGTGAATCAGTCACCCATGGTGGTGAGCAGCTCCTGAAGGTGGTCCTCTTGGATGATTCCTGAGGCCTCTTTGTCAAAGCAGGTGAAGGCATAGCAGATAACATCCTCAGGGTCTGTTCCATTCAGTTTATCTCCAAACACAGTCAGGAACATAGTATAACTGATAGACCCAAGGAACTCACTCATCATCCCTTCCAAGTATTCATCTGTAGGATTCTTCCCTAGGGAAGCCAGCATATCATGGAGATTCTCTTTGTCAATGAATCCATCTCAGTTCCGGTCAATCATGTTGAAGGCCTCCTTGAATTCCTGAATCTGAAACTGGTCAAACATGCCAAAAACATTGAACATAGCCTTCTGGGGATGTTTCTTTGTGGTCTTGGCCTTGGCCCGTTTGCTCAACATCTTGGCTTCTTGGGAGAGGTGTGCTCCTTTTGTGATCTTAGGTAAGTCTCTTCCTCTCTTTGGGTCTCAGTTTCCTTTTCTGTGATGTTGTCTTCCAGGTTCCTTCCAACTGGATTCCAGGGGTCTGAGTAAAGGGAGTGGAGGAGGCACTTCTGCTTGGGCAGAAGCAGGGAAGGAGTGAGTTGAGCTAACATCATTTTGAACAGAGAAATATTGGGTGAATATGTGATATTATTAGATTTAAAGCAACAACATTATCTCCATCATTATTTGATATGAGCCTAGAAATCCTGATTATAGCATTAAGACAAGATGAATCAGTTCATTTAAATCTTCCCATATTTCTCTACATTCCTCATGTTCATATTTTATTAGACAAAAATATTTCATTACATTGATATAACCATAGTTATTTTTAGCTATTTTCCAACTGATGGGTACCCGCTTTGTTTTAAGCACTTTATTACCAATGCTATTATGAATATTTTCATAGATAGTAGATCATCAGGGCTATTTAGTTAATAAAGTACATATAAATGTTCCATTAAATATTAAAATGCCTTCAAAGTATAACTATGTGTCCATATTCTGTTAACTTATAATACAAACAGTCTTTTTATTATAATTTGTCCCACATTTGCCTGGAATAATGTCTTGGAATAATAGGTATAAATATATTTTTATTGAATTTAATTGGATGGGGTATTTAGAAAATTAAATATAAGAAAACATTATATGTAATAAGGATCATGCTATCAACACAAAAATGACTAGAAGGTAAATATGCTAATGATCATCAAATCATATATCTAATGTCTATCAAATAGCAGAATTCCATTAATCATACAATCACTTTGAATTTTTAAGACAATAATTTCCTTTAAATTCAGTTGTATTCAAGGAAAGGGGAAAGATATTACAATGAACACTATGCACTCTGCAGATTGATCATGAAATCAATAACAGAATTTCTAGAATAATTCAGAGGAGTAATAAAATTAATCAAAAGAAGGAATTAAAGAAATAAAGGCAGAAGCCCACCAATTGGGGAATGACTGTATATGAATGTAATGGAATACTATTGTGCTATAAGTAATGATGAACAGGAAGACTTCAGAGAGGCCTGGAAAGACTTATATGAACTGATGCTGAGCAAAAGGAGCAGAACCAGGAAAATTTTGTACACAGCAACAACCACAGTGTGTAAGGATTTTTTCTGGTAGACTTAGAACTCCATTGCAATGAAAGAACTTAAAAAATTCCCAAAGATCTCTTAAGGCAAAATGCCTTCCGCATCCAGAGAAAGAACTATGGAATTTGATCACAGAATGTAACAGATCATTTTCTTTTGTATTAGGTTTTGGATTGTTGTATGAATTCTTCCATTCATTTTAATTCTTCTGTGCAACATGACTAAGGTAAAAATGTATTTAATAGGAATGTATGTGTAGAACCTATATAAAATTGTATGTCATCGAGGGGGCAGAGCCAAGATGGCAGAGTAGAAGGACGCACATTTACGAGCTCCGAAACCAAAGCCCATGGAATTGGTGTAGAAAGAGTCCCCCATAGATTCTGGGTGAGTGCAAGGTGTGCAGAGGCAGAGTGGAGGAGATTTCCGTTCCAGGGAGCCCTGAGGACCCGTCCCCAGGGTCCGGCGCGCCCCGGAGAGTAAACCCGACCCCCAGCGCTGCCCTGGCCGAGGCCTCAGAGAAGCGGATCCGAGCAGGCTTCAGAGACGGAAGCTGAAGCAGCCGGGAAAGTCCCTCCGCCCACAGAAGCAGGTCAGTGAGAGAGGCCGGGCTGAAGGAGAGGGGAAGCAGGGCATCTCCGTGACTCGGGCCCCCTCGGGAGGAAGCGGCGGCGCCAGGGACGGGGGCAGGAAGCAGCGGCGGCAGAGGCGTGGGCGGCGGCTGGGACTGAGGCGGCAGCGGCCCAGGACTCAGGATTCCCCCAACAGCAGGCAGGATCTTCATTACGGAAGATTCCCGCATAAAACCTGACGGAGCTGAGCCTGGGAGACGGCCCTGCCCCCACCCCACTCTGTTGCTGAAGGCTTCTGCTCGGGACCCCCAGGGGAGCTGAGATTGGGAGGCAGGCCCCCCACCCCGCCCACACCCGCTCCATTCTTGAGAGTCTCTGCATAAAGCCCCCCTGAGGGATCAGAGTCTCGGAGGCAGCCCGGGCCCCACCCCAGCACCTGAACTAAAGCTCACTGATTGACAGCCAGCAGGAGGAAAGCCCATTTAAATCTCAGAGGACAAGCACTAGCTGGGCGGATCCAGGCGGGGGTGGAAAGGAATCTCAGAAGACAAGTTAACTGGCTGGGAAAATGCCTAGAAAAGGGAAGAAAAATAAGACTTTAGAGAGTTTTTTCCAACAAATGCAAATGATCCCGACCTTCGGATCTGATGGCGAGGATGAGGACGTATTCTTACCATCAGGGAAAGACGTGGAGGGTGGGGCCTCGGTACCCCAGACACCCCAGGGGGGTGGTGGGTGGGCTCAGGCCTTGGAAGAGCTCAAAAAGGATTTTGAAAAGCAAGTTAGACAGGTGGAGGAAAAACTGGGAAGAGAAATGAGAGAGATGCAAGAAAAGTATAAAAAACAGGTCAATACCTTGGTAAAGGAGACCCAAAAAAATGCTGAGGAAATTAACACCTTGAAAAATAGGCTCACCCAATTGGCAAAGGAGGTTCAAAAAGCCAACGAGGAGAAGAATGCTTTCAAAAGCAGAATGAGCCAAATGGAAAAAGAGGCTCAAAAGCTCACTGAATTTAATAGCTCTCTCAAAATTAGAATGGAACAGATGGAGTCTAATGACTTTATGAGAAACCAAGAAATCACCAAACAAAACCAAAAGAATGAAAAAATGGAAGAGAATGTGAAATATCTCATGGGAAAAACAACTGACCTGGAAAATAGATCCAGGAGAGACAATTTAAAAATTATGGGACTACCTGAAACTCATGATCAAAAAAAGAGCCTAGACATCATCTTCCATGAAATTATCAAGGAAAACTGCCCTGACATTCTAGAACCAGAGGGCAAAATAAGTATTGAAAGAATCCATCGATCACCACCTGAAAGAGATCCAAAAAGAGAAACTCCTAGGAACATTGTGGCCAAATTCCAGAACTCCCAGCTCAAGGAAAAAATCTTACAAGCAGCTAGAAAGAAACAATTCCAGTACTGTGGAAATACAATCAGGATAACCCAAGATCTAGCAGCTTCTACATTAAGGGATCGAAGGGCGTGGAATAGGATATTCCAGAAGGCAAAGGAACTAGGACTCAAACCAAGAATCACCTACCCAGCTAAACTGAGTATAATACTTCAAGGGAAAATATGCTCTTTCAATGAAACAGAGGACTTTCAATCATTCTTGATGAAAAAACCAGAGCTGAAAAGAAAATTTGACTTTCAAACACAGGAATGAGAAGACAGCATGAAAAAGGAAACAGCAAAGAGAAGTCTTAAGGGACTTACCATGAGTGAAATGTTTACATTCCTACATGGAAAGACAATATTTGTAACTCTTAAAACTTTTCAGTATCTGGGTAGTTGGTGGGACCACACATACACATGTACATGCATGCACACACATACACACATGCACACACATACAGAGATAGAGAGCACAGATTGGAACTGAATAGGATGGGACCATACCTTAAAAGAAACTAGGGTAAATGGTGAGAGAGAAATGTAGGGGGAGGGAAAGGGAAGGGGGTAACTATATGTCATTTAAGAGGCCAGGTAGTTTTTCTTAGTGGAGGGAAAAAGAGGAGAGCTGAGAAAAAAAAACCAAAACAAAAACAAGAAGTTTACCCTCATCACATTTGACTAAACGAAGGAGTGAAATGCACACTCATTTTGGTATGAAAACCTATCTTACAGTGTAAGAAAGTGGGGGAGAAAGAGATATTGCAAGGGGGGGGATGATGGAAGGGAGGGCAAAGGGAGGAGGGAGCAATTTGAAGTCAAAACTTGGGGAGGGACAGGATCAAAAGACAGAAGAGAAACAATGAGGGGCAGGTTAGGAGGGATGGTAATCCAGTTAGTCTTACACAACACGACTATCAGGGAGGTCATTGGCAAAACTACACAGATATGGCCTATATTGAATTGCCTGCTGTCCCAAAGGGAATGGGTGGGGAGGGAAGGATGAGGAGAATTTGGAACTCAAAGTTTTAGGAACAACTGTTTAGTATTGTTGTTGCAACTAGGAAAGAAGACATACAGTTAAGGAGGAATAGAAAGTCATCTGGCCCTACAGGAGAAAAGAAAAGATGGAGACAAGAGAAGGAAGAGATGACAGAAGAGAGGGCAGATTGGAGATAGGGAAAATTAGATTGCTTGGGGTATTGGGGTGGGGGGAGGGGATAAAAGGGGAGAAAATTTGGAACCCCAAAATTTGTGAAAATGAATGTAAAAAATTTAAATAAATAAAAAAAAAAGAAAAAAAAAGAGATTAAATGATGTATCATACGCTCAGAAAAAAAAAATTGTATGTCATCTCAGGGAGGGAGGGAGGAAAGAGAGAGGAAGAAGAGAAAAGAAGGGGAAAAAATCTAAGTTGTATGGAAGTGATTGTAGAACACTGAATACAAATAAAATAATTAACTTACAAAAAACTAAAGGAATACACATTAAAAAAAAGAATTAAAGGTTTAAAAAGGTAGATACTTGAGATCTCAATGAAAACAATTAATAAGATAACCAAGAATTTAGAGTGACCAAGAAATTCTCTAAACAGTCTCTGAAAATGAAATTCCAGTGGAAGTATATACAAATCTAAAAACAGGTGTTGATGGAAAAGTCAGAGGGGAAGTTATTTGATCGAAAATACTTTCTACCATAACACACTGTCTTCTCTATGAATAAATATGTCTTGGGACAAAATTTGTCAAAATATCCTTCAGATAAAAGAAAGATAGGTGGAAATGAGGTGTAGAAAAGTTTTGAAATAATATTAAGTGCAGATTTGATGGAGAAGAAATGAACACTTTTGACCTGAAACTCTACTTTTTATACTAAAAGAGAAGGATTTAAATCAACATGTCTTAAATGGAGTAAAACAAATTAATATTATTCAAAGTAAAATAGTTTAGGTGGGAGAGGAGAGAACTTTACTCTCTCACCTGATCTTTTAAGGGAAAAAGAAAAGAGAGAGAGAAAAGGAGAAATAAAAGGAGAGTCAAGAGTAAGAGACAAATAGATGGAAACAGTCTCACACAGAAAGAAAAAAATAAAGGTGACCTCAAGGTGTTTGGGATTGGTCTCTGTAATGGAAAGGAAGGTCTGTGAGAAGAGTTTACAGGAGAAAATTCGCATCAGATTTTTATCAGAAAAAATCCCAATAGGATTCAATGCAGATTTTAAAAGGGGTGGGGTGAGTGAGGGAAGGACATAATATAATGGGAGAAAACACAAATATGAAACTTTGCTTTTAAATTTCAAATTTAAAGGATCAAATGCTTTTCCTAAAATGAAAGAAAATGAATGAGAAAACAAATCCTAAAAATTTGCTGCATGCAAGGAGCACATGTCAAAATATTGATACATACAGAGTAAAAATAAAAGATTGAATCAAAATTTAAATTTAAAACTAAATCAATATGCATTCTACAGAGACCCTTATGCAGGCATTAGAGGCCATAACTTCTGTCTGACAGCACTGACATAGGCAATTCCAAAAATGGAATAGTTACACTCACAATTTTAGCCACAGCAACACTATAAGTTAATAATAATAACATAAAAGAGAAAACAATGCAATTTGAACAGGTTAACCAAATGCATTCACCAAATGCATAGTTTATAAAATTTTAAAGGAAAAACTAGTCAAAATGTAGAAAGGAAATTTATAGTAACAAGTCTGTAATATTCTTTTTTCAAAGTTAGAGAATTTAAAAGAAAGACATATGAAGATAAAATAATAAATGTAAGTAAAAGGTAGAAAAATCACATTTGAAATACCTATGGTGACTTTGAAAAGAACTATTAAAAAGGCATATGCATTATCTATGTATTTACCATTTCTCTATCATTTACCTATAATCTCAGATTTAAGTGAAATCTTTATAAAAAACTGAAGAAATATCACAACATAAAGAAATGAATTTGTAAAGTGAAAAATCATAAACATATCATTATATGCAATATAGTAAAAACAGTTGATACAAAAAATAGTTCATACTATAATAAAAATAGTCATCAGCAGAAATATGAACAAAAGATACAGCTCTAAATACAAAGTAATAACATTCTAAATCCAGGTTAAAGAAGATTTTTTTTTAATTTTTCAGTGAGAACAACAGTGATATAACTTTTTTTATTATTAGCCAGCATCCATTTTTAGAGGGTATTTACACATCAAGAAGCACATTCACAAATTAGAAAAAGAATTAATTGATTGAACAAACAATAAAAATAAGAAAACAATTGACCACCACAAAGAAAACAATCCATAATAAACCCCAAATAGGCATGAGAGAATAAAAAAATAGAAAATAAAGAAATCAAACATATAAACAGAGTACTTTTTAAGAAAAAATATACAAATGATAATCTAACTCACAAAAGGGAGGAAAATCAAATTTATCAATTTGTCAAAATAAAAATGAAAGGTATGAACTCACAAAAATAGAGAGGAAATAAAGAGAACTAGTCAAAGCAGAAGCCACTATACAAAATTACTTATCTGTAAAAATTTAAAAATGATCATCCACAAAAATATAAAGTACTAAAATGACAAAACAAAACACTGAAATCTTAAGCAATTCAATCTCAGAAAGAGAAATTGAGCAAATATGAATGAACTACTAATTAAAAGGTGGATTTCAAAGTTAATTGTATCAAGTATTCAAAGAACAATTAATACTTAGGGTACAAAAATGATCAGTTCTAAAAAATGCAGCAATCAAATTCATTTTATGAAATACATATGGCCCTGTTATACAAACCAGTTAGTGAACAACAGTCACTTGGTAAGCACTTACTATGTAATAGGTTCTATACCAAGTCCTGGGGATTGGAAGGAAGGAAGACAAAACCACATACTCCTTGTTGTCAAGGGCATTCTAAAGGAGGAGACATCATGTAAAAATTATACATGTACAAGATAATTTGAAAGTAATTTCAGAGGAAAGACACCAGCAGTGGTGGAAGGGTAGAAAATGTCTTCTTCAAAACATGGGGATTTGAGCTAGATCTTGAAAGAAGCCAGGACAATGAGTAGAGAAGAAAGAGAACGTGGCAGACTTTAATGACCACCATGGATGAGACTCCACTGACATGGAGAGGGTTGTGCTTAAGAGAAAACAAGAAGGCAAGTGTAACTGGATTGTAAGTTACACTGTAAGTTACACTGCAAAGGTAGTAAGGGATCAGGTTATGAAGGGCTTTAAAAGGCAACCGATGATGTTATATTTGGTGCCAGAGATAATAGGAAGCCACTGAAGTTTTTAAGGGGGGAAGGACAAATTGTAAAGTACATGGAATAAAAAAGGCTGTAAAGGTAGGAAGTGGTCAGGATGTAAAGGGCTTTAAAAGTCAGAGTATTTTATATTTGGTTCTGGAGGTGATAAGGGGCCACTGGAGTCTTCTTGAGAGGGGCATGTGACTTGTACTTTACAAAATCATTTTGACAATCGAGTTGAGGGTAAATTGGAGAGGAGAGAGATTTGGGGCAAGGAAGTCAACCAGGAGAATACTGGAATAGTCCAAACCAGCAAAGGATAAAGAAGATAAAGAAAAATAAAAATAACAAAAATAAATAATAATGTAGAAAAGACAATAGCAAAATATTTTAAAGTTCATTATGAAAAAGATGAATTTATGCCAGGGTTAAAAATTAGGAAAGCATTTAGCATAATGATTTATGTAAAATAACAAAACTAGATCATTACATCAAAGGCAAAGAAAAAGCATCTGTATAATTATAATGCTAATTGTGTTAAATCTCTAAAAAGTACAGTCTTGGAGAAGATCCTTCAATATGCTATGCATATATATGCATGTGCATGTATTGACATGTGTAGGTTTGTGTGTGTATGTGTATGTATATGTAAGTATGTACATATATTTATCTTTATTTTCAATGGAAATGTACTGGATATTTTCCCCAGTAAACTCAGAAGTAGATCAAGCACAGTCATTCTTTCTACTATTATTAAACAAAATACTAGAAATACTCACTAGAAATTACAGTAAAAAGAAATCAAGACTGAAGTTTAGGAAAGATAAAAATAAATCTCTACCTACTGATTATATATGGTGATTTTACTTAAAATGTCCCAGTGAACCAATGAAAAAAAACCAAACTAATTGAAACAATTGATTGCTTCGGCAGTGTTATAATCCTCCTCCCCCCAAATGCACAATTCATCAGCATTTCTGTGCAATGCTGACAAATAAAATTCAGTGATAGAGAAAATCTATAAAAAAAATATGAACTATAAAAATGATAAAACTTTTGGTGGTAAATGTGTGAAGATAAAATCAGAACTTACATGGTTACAAACTACAAAATACTTTATAAAAATAAACATCTTATCTAATTGAAATAAAAGCCATTGCTCAAGTTTGAGCAATGAATACAATTAATATATAATATTAATAATTAATATTAATCAATAATATTAATATCAATTAATTACAGATTAAAATATAATTAATTACATATATTTAAATGACTGATACCACCTAAATTAAGGATGGTATTCCCGGTGCTAATCTCCATCTGCAAATCCCATAGTCTTCACAAGTTGAGCATGCTTACAAGAGAGCTGCTCATGTTCTCACCAGAAACTCAGTCGTCCTCTAAATTTTGCTTTCTGTTGAGGGTGCCACTATGCTTTGAGGCACTCAGGTCTGTGACCTCGTTACGTTTGACTCTTCTTCTTGTTCCATATCCAAATGGTGCCTCTTATCAATTCTTTCTCCACAAAAATCTTGCATCCATCTGTTTCTCACAGGACCATCACTGTAGTTCAAATTGTCCTCATTTCTCACCTGTACTATTGTTAACATTTTCCTAACTGGATTCCTAGTACTATTCTGTCTTCTCACCAGCCCATCTTCCTCACAGCTTCCAAACTAACCTTCCTAAAATGCATCTTACTATACCATTTCCTTACACAAGAAACTTCAATTGCCTCTTGCCTTAATGAGAAAACACAAACTTGTTTTGCATTTAAAATCCTTCACATTCTGCTTGGGTGTGTCCAGTTAGCATATACTCCCTCTTCTTAGAATCCTTAGTTTCTTTCATGGTTCATCCCCTTAGCTGTCACTTTGTCCTTCTCAAATTATCATGTTTTGCCCCTACCTAGATGTTTGCATGTCTCCCTAAAAGCATAGAAATTCCTTAAAAATAAGGATTTTTTTTTTTTGCATCTCTAGCACTTTCCACAATGCTTTATGCTGCTTAAACAACACATAATAAACGCTCATTAAATTGAACTGGATTCTACTACAACTAGTCTGTGATTCTCATTTGTTTCTCAGAGGGCACCACATCAGGAACTTGATCAGCTACACAATTCATCTTGCTGTCCCTCCATGGGTACACAAGCCAATAGCATCCAGAAAACTATATGTTCTCTTGACCAATGGCTTTACATTTACATACAATAAAAGGATTTGTTCTGCCAAACTTGGACTCACTCAAAAGGCTGCACCTAAGGACCTCGAAGGCCACCTCACCTTGGTTTAGGTGTAAATAAGAGCCCCCAGATGTTGCAGAGGATAGAATTAGTTGGCAGGATGGGGATAACAGAAGTACCTACTTTTCAGAATTTTGTGAAGGACAAATGATTAAATATATATAAGACCATAAACCATAAAACTCTATAAAAAGCTATCATCATTTTGTCCATCATCATCATCATTTTCCTCTTCCTCCTCCTCCTCCTCATTGTTAATCTGATATAAGATCATTAAAACTATAGAGGTTTCACTTGGCAAGTAACCTCTCACTGTAACTGGTAAGTGGACATGAAAAGAAAAAGGAAAATAGGCAGATTTGGATACAGTAGGAAACCACTTCTACGGAAATAGATATTCCTGCTGCAAGTATGGTTGTACCTACAGGAGATATGACTGGCTATTTTCATGCTCCACAGCTCTATGCAGATATTCGTCAGAGTACAGCTGGTTTGGCTTTTCCACAGATGTGGCAGTTTCAAGTTGTAAATTTGTTAAAGATAGTAACCTACATAATTGTTGCTAATATAATCAGATTGACATATCTACATTGAAAAGAGAGATATCATCATCAATGTTCTTAGTCATTATTGCATCAAATAAATAACTAGGCAAGTCTACAAAAGATCAATTGGAGCTTTTAAAATGTTTGCTGAATTTGTGTTTAATTAAGATCAGTTAAATATTGAAATCAATTGTAATTAGCCTAATTTATTAATGTTAGTGTTCCTGAAGCTTCTAATTTCAGTATTTGAGTGCATGGCATTGCTGTTTCTTTAATGCTCTCTCCAGAAGGCAGCAGGATACAGTGGAAGGAACAATGCCTTGAATCGGAGGTCTCAGCTTCAAATTCTCACCCTGGGCAAGTTACTTAACCTCTCTGGGCCTTACTTTCCTTATCTGTAAAAGGAAGGGTTCAACTAGATGGCCCCTAAGGTGATTTCCAGTTTTAGGTATAGGATCCAGGGTGGACTATAAAAAGAGAGTAAGTCGTATTACCTGGGTTATTGAAAGGTTCCACCCAATGGCCTCTAAGTTTTTTCCAAAGGAAAATTAAAAAAAAAAAAAAACCTTAATATTACACTCTTTAAAAATGAGCAGGCGCTGCTCTGGAAATTTTTTTCATAGAAATCTTTTCCCCAACAAAATAAATAGCACAGAGTTTGAAGAATCAGTACTAAGACTTTGGGGCATTAAAAGCCTATCTAGAGATGGGAATTTATTTGTATTGGTAGTTTTTTTTTCAAAAATTTTGAATTATTTTTACTTTTAAAAAGCTGTTTCTTTATTAGAAAACTTCATGAAATTAATTTTGAAAAATTCAGCAAGAGTTGTATCTCTAAGGAAATAGAGTTTTAGGGAATGTTAAGCTAATGTGGTGTCAGGATTAGGGGGAAGAAAAAAACCACCTTTGTCTTTGTTGAAGGACACAGAGAGCTGAAATTAAAGGTAGAAGTCCACTTCAGTGAGTTCTAATAATGAGAAAAAGCAATTCAGAGCAAATAGACTGTAAAGCTCAACAATTCTTTCTCTCTATTTTGTCCTACAACCAATTACCCCCTCCCACCATCTTAGTTGGAAATTCTAGTGCCCCAAACTCCAAAAATTGTCTTACATTGTTTGGTATTGATTTATCGCATGCTTAAGGGTGGCTGTTATTTAGTCGAGAAAAAAGCTGCCTGTTTATGTTGGTAACATAGCCTTTTCTCAGATTTCTGAATAGATTTTTCACTCATATTTTCTTTCTCATATTGCAATGTCAATATGTGTTTTCACTTCACTTTTTCTATAATTCTGAATAGGACATAAAAAGTCACTTTAGAGAAAATATCAAAAGATCAGAAATGTTTTATATTTCAACTCCAAGGGGATCAATAGAACAAAGCGAAAAAACATTTAAAAGAACCTCAAAAAGTAAACTAGTCTATCTAATGAGTTATTTGTATGGAAGTCATAAAATAGAGACAAGGGATTTCAACTTGATATAAAAAGTGGGAACAAAGTATCGATTTTCACAAATTGTCATAGAATGCCATCTGATATTTCAAATAAAAAGTTTCTTTGTAGTCAAGTCATCATTTTGCCCATTTTTATGTTTCAACCCTTTCATGTGTTGAAAAAGTATGAGACTGAGAAAGCAAAATTATTGATTTTCACTCACTGAAAGTATTCATCTCATTTTAGAAAAGTGCTGAACTGGGATTCAGGAGACCAAGGCCATATAACCCCAGCTCTGCCAGTAACATGCTTTTAATAAGTTGTGTGACATTCAACAAGTCACCCAATCTCTTCCAACTACTTCAGAATTTTTAGAATTTGAGTTGTCTACAATGGCAAGAAAAGGAACAGTATTGCTCATTGAACTGGATGGGTCAATGACAGTTCGCTCTGGAGAGAATTCTAAAATCCTCAGCTGATGTTTCTCTTCTGTTTTTTTTTGTTTGTTTGTTTGTTTTTAAGAAAAGCAAAGAACTTTAGTCTAGAAAAATAGAACAAAAACTGGTTAACAAGAATATGAAAGCTCAAATAATTGAGGAGACAATAAAAGAGTATTGGTATGGTCTATGAGTTCAAGTCACAGGGCTCAAATGAACTACATTCCAGGGTATTTATAAAACTGATTGTGTTTGATTGAGAAAGTATCATTGATGACCATTGAAAAATGCAAAACCAGAAAAGGTGCTACAGCAATGGAGATGGACAATTGCAGTATTATTTAAAACAGACATGGTAGGTTATTTTAACTATAGGCCAATGATATTGTCTTTGATTGTTGACAAAATTCTAGGATCTGTTACTGAAATGATGTCCTGTAAGTTCAAGTTACTTGCTCAAGGTGACACAATAAGTGTCAGAACTAGGATAAGTCTTCTACTTTCAAGACCCAGAGTGGTTTCTCCTGTTTCATTCATTCCTTTCTGCCATCAAGAAAATCTCATTTTCTTTTTTTAACAGGAGTATTTGTGATGGGGTGCTGACATTATTGAAGACTTTGAGGGTAAAATGTCATCTTAGGTGAATTCTACAATGTTAGAAAAATTTCAAATATGTACTATGCAAAAGAGGAACTAGACGATTTCAGAGAGACATGGAAAGACTTACATGAACTTGTACAGAGTGGAGTAAGCAAACCAGAAGAATAATTTATAACATCAAAAATAATAAACCAAACAATTTTAAGGACTTTTACAGACTGATGAAGAACGAAATAAGCAGAACCAGGAAAAAATAACATCATAATGGTACCATAAAGAAAAGCAACTTTGAAAGCGATAACCTTTTAAATATAATTGGCCATGATTACAAAACTTTGATGATAAAATATATAATTCACCTCTTGACTGAGAACAAATGTATATGTTGTTTGATGTATGTGTATATATATATAACTACATATATGTGTCTGTATACATACACATAAATAAACACTATAAATACATGTATGTATGTGGATGAAAGGGCTTTTTCTTTCTTTTCTCTTTTTTACTTCCAGTGAGTTGGGGAAAACCAGATTTCTGTTCATTTAAAAAATTAATAGAGAAATTGGGGGGGGCGGTGTTGCAGATTTGGGTTGTTGCTTTCATCCACTTTCACATGAGGCCATTGTATAATTAGTTTTGCTCAACTACTTTACTTTGTTACAAGAGACATCCTGTGCAATGGTGGTAATGTGAAGATGTTCATATTTTAAAAAAACAAAGCTCATCAATGAGACACACAAACAAAAAAGTCATCAAGTTTGGATCCATCTGTGCACCACATGACATTCTAGGACTAGACAAGCTTAATTCAGAGATGATATTACCACAGAACAGATCACCAGGTGATGATTTCTTTTTTAGCCCCTCCAACTCATGAAAACTCTTTATTAGGATATAACAGGGTTATTTTCTGTTTTGATTATAAGGGTACACAAACTAATGATATCACAGGTCTTTGAACTGTCTTAGACTGTTAGATTAGAGAGATATCCAAAAAGTGTACCTATTCATAGATAAATTTCTTACATCTGTTTGAAGAAATCAGTATCCTCCAAGTTACCAGGGCTTGAAACTTCTGAGTTTGACAGTGTATTTGAATAGGACTTTCATGATATCTTTATGGAAAGGACAGAAAGATGTGAGCTGGATGATAGTTAAGCATGCTCTGAACTGGCTGAATGACTAAACCCAAAGAAGTATGATTTACGTGTCACTATTGATCTGGAATGGGATTTCTAGTCAAATGGCAGGAACACCCAGGCTTTGTCCTTAATTTTATTCAATTCAACACTACTACTGCTGCAAGCCCCTTAACCTCTCTGAGAATGAGCTTTAATGTTTTTTGGGCAGGGGGAATAAGGGGAGTTATAACAATGGCATTACATGTTCCAAATTAATTTTTTGATAATCCTGCTACTTAGATAAAAGTACAGATAGGAAGGTTATCAAATACACAGATGCAATGCAGTTGGTTGGTCTGTTTTCCTCAAGTCTCTTATCACTCCAGCCCACCCTCCAGGCAGTTGTCAAAGTGATCTTTTTAAAGTTCAGGCCTGACCATGTAACCCCCACTCAATACATTCCAATGGCATTGGCTTCAAGATCAAACACAACATCTTCCGTTTGGTGTTCAAAGCCCCTAATAACCTGGCCCTTCCCTACCTTTCAAGTCTCCTTACACCTTACTCCACCTAACGTATTCAGTGACCCAGTGACTCATGCCTCCAGCTGTTCCTCTCATATGCCATTCCACCTCCCCACTCTGGACACTTTCGGTATCTTTCTCCCATCTTTCCTCGTCTTCAGCTTTTGGCTTCCTTGAAGTCTTTGCTAAAGTCCTGCTTTCAATAATAAGCCTTTCTTAGTTCTCTTAATGCTTTCTCTTTGGAATCATCTTCAATTTATTCTGTGTATATCTTATTTCTACAGTGTTATTTCCTCTGTTAGTCTATGAACTCCATGAGAGCAGGGACTGTATTTTGCTTTTTTTTTTATAACTCCTAAAATTATCACAATGCTGGCATATAGTAGGTATATAATAAACATTTGCTTACTTCATTACTGTTGAGTGTTATATTACCTAATACTGTGTTTTCTGAGAGTCCACTAATAGATTTCAACATGATATGTCTGAACACATTAGCATTTGGATATCATATTAGAAATTTTTATACTGAAGAGCCTTGAAATGCTAATTATAAAGTGCCCTGAATTGAATTTTATAGAGATTTAACATAGTTTCAATAGAGATGAAATGACTCTCCAGAACTGATTTTATGTAAGGAGGATTTTGTTATCCTATTTTAGAGTGCAATTTCTCAGGATCCATGGCCATGGGAATGTCTAGTTTCCAGGTGCTATATAATAACTCCTAGAATACTTCCAAGGACCTTAGATGGTAATTCCCAGAATCATAGTGAAAGATAGTCCTACTGAGGCTACACAGTGAGATATGGAAGTGATGTAATTCATATTTACTACACTTGTGCAGAATGACAATATTGTCAAAGTTAACCTGTGAGCTTAATACTGGCAAGAAGCCTTCTTTGTCTGATTGTCTTATAAAGCAGATAGGCATTGATTAGTGAGTGGGGGAAATTCATGGGGGAAAACCACGGGAAACTCATAGGTGAATCTGTGTGTGCCTCAACTAGATCCCATTGAGAGTTGAGGGGATTTAGGGAAATGCCTGTCTCGACTGACCTCATCAAGACATAGGGATAGTTGTACCCCTTTCCCCCAGCCCCTTCTCACTGGTTCCTTCAAGAAGGGTAATTAGGGAATGCTATAGGAGCTGCTTCTCTCAGTAACTATTTGTGCAGACTAGACTGGGATAAAGATGATTAATAACCTCTCTGGCACTGTCCGCCTGTCTGACGAGATCAAAAGTGAGCCTGTTAGAGGCAGGAGACCAAGAAGGCTAGTGCCTCTTATGAAACACTGACACAGTAACTTTGTAACTCTGCTGGTTACAGAACCTTCAAGAGTTATTTTGCTCTCTGGATATGTAGAAACACTATATGAGCTATTGAATTTGCCTCTTTCACTTTACAGTTAGAAAACTGAAGTCCAAAGAAGCTAAATGGCCATGATCACAAAGGTAGAAAGTGGTACAACCAATATTTGAACCCAGGTCCTCAGAATTCTAACCACTTGGTGTTGGTTTTTTCTTTCCCTACTCCATGTTTTTGTGAATTTTATCTTTGAGCAAAGGCTTAAAAGGAATGACAACTTGTTAGGGATGTGAGAGGAGATTCTTGTTTGAGTATGGATTCCAGGGATGGGGAATGGACACATGTGGCCTTTTAGGTCCTCAGGTGTGGCCTTTAGACTGAGTCCAAGTTTTACCCAACAAATCCTTTTATTGAGGGAATTTGTTCTGTAAAGTTTGGATTCAGTCAAAAGACTTGAGGACCTAGAGGGTCACGTGTGGACTTGAGGCCACAGGTTCCTCATTCCTAGATTAAACCATTAGATTGAGCTTTCTACCTGTGAAACTCTATAATTTGCCCTCATAAATAAATCCCCTGAGTTGATTTTCAAAGACTTTCAGACAATCTCCCTTCCTGATGTTTTTCTGACCCTACTTAAGCAAGGAAGAAAGATCTTAAGAGGGAATATCACCTAAAAAAGCTTAACCAGGAAGTTGGGAAAGTCTCCGTGGCAGACCTCTCTGGAGAAGCCATTTTAATGGTAGTAACCAGAGTTTCTTCAAAGGTCAAAAAGGAGTGGTCCTCTGTGAGTTACTAAATTAAACTGAACACAATTACTATGGGATTATCAGGCTCCATTAAGATTCTCAGTGGCAAGCTAGTGCCAAGCAATTTGGTTCCTATCAAAATGTGTGGAAAATTTGGAAGCTAGAGGATAGCAGCTCTACAGGGGTAGCACAGGGAAGCTTTATAGCTGTGGTTATTCTGTGCCTGGATGGATTCATCATAACTTTGGAGAGGAAAGACAGAAGGAAGGCAGACTGAGAAAATAGTCTACCTCTCAAATGATGGCATGCTTGAAAATATTTTGAAGCAGAGGATTCATGCCCTGAGACTTTTAAAACTTTGGCAGTGTTCTTCAGTCTCTGAGTAAACTTTAATTACTCCTTTGATTTACAATTTCCACAGGGTATTATGCTTTACTGTCTATGGGTCCCTTTGGACACCATCTTGGGAGAAGTGATGGGTAGTTATAAATAAATCTAAAAATGAGCAGTCACCAGGTAGTAGACCCTGCGGAAATATTGGCCCTTACCTCCCTTTTGTTCACAGAGTAACTGAAAACTATTTCTTTCAGAATCCCAGGGATAACTCTAAGGACCTCATGTTTCTATGTTGTCCTTAAGCCTCCACTAGTGAATTTTCTTTTGGTTTTCAGTTAGTTAATTAGCTTTTAGAAAGGATATTTGCTAAATATATATGACAAAGGCAATTCTTTCAGAAACTCTCCCCAAACTAAAGGCACATTCTTCCTTCATACAAAGTCTCTGGAAAGAGTGGTCTCAAACTGTGTGCAGATGTAGCAAAAAGGTAAACTCCTAAGTCCTGATGATTTCAAATCCTGTTCTTTTTTTACCTTTGAGGAGGTCTTAGAAGTTCCCCCAGGTGTTGTTATCTGCTGGGTTCGGAGGGTATGTGTTATTGTCGAGTCAAATATTCCTTTCCTTAGTTTTTCTAGTACATCTTCAGTGTGTCTCTCAGCACCCCATGAAGAAGCTCCCATCAGCCACTACACCTCCAAGAATACAGCTAATGGGAGAACACTGAGACTAGCCAGAATTGGTTAGATCAAAAGGACTTGAGATGGTGGTAAACCTTATCAGCCTCCACTGGTAAGAACTTTGTCAGATAACAAGCTTTCAGGTTACCTTATTCTCACTTTTATGAGTAATACCAAATAAGCAAGAAGAAACAGAGTATATGTTGGAAAGGGCACTTGAGTTGGAGTTAAGAAAACCTGAGTTTGAATCCTGTCTTAACACTATTAAACACTAACTCTGTGACCAAAGATAAGTTACTTAACCTCTTTTAGCTTTCCTCAGTTTCCTAATCTGTAAATATGATAATTTAAAATGTATCTCAGAGAATTATTGTCATGATCAAATGAAATAATATGTGTAAAGGCCTTTGAAAACCTCAAAGCACCATAAATATTAACTATGAGGCATCGTCATGGATTAGTAACTTGCCATATACATATTCTATGTGTATGTATGTGTGAGTGTATTATTTAGCAGAACTTTTAATCTTGTTTAACTTTTTTGTTTAGCTCAATAGTTATAAGGGTCACAACCCTTCATGACTAAGTATTGTGTGCTTATTTCCCTAACAAACAAAGAAAAAAAATGAAATTTTTCATGAAATTTTTACTATTATATGCACAAGAGTGATTCTCTATATTTTATGATTTTGCTTGGATTTCAAAGGACATGGATTTCACAAGAGAAAGAATGACTTAGGTAAATCTCCATTATCAAGGAATAGAGTTTCTCAAAACAGGGGACAATACCTTTTGAAAAGAGACGTATGTAAACTTCTGCTCAATTCATGAATTTCCTAATTATTCTTCCTTACAATGACCATGAGTCTCATTTGATATTTAGCCACCATCTATACAGAAATTATTCTGTCTGGTGATTTCTCTAGGATGAGAACAAACACATGCAATTGTCTCCTTTCATCATGTCATTGTTTCTGAATTTGACTCTCTGTGACCTTCTTCTACTTTGTGTCTCCTTCAGCATATGCTTTTCTGTGAAGATATGTTTTGTTGTTTTCTCTGAGAATGGATTGTCTCCTCATGGCATTCTACTAATACTCATTGCCTCTGTCTTTCTATAGCTATTTCCATTTTCTTTGATGTAAAGCACAAGGCAGAAACAGGAGAGGAGAGAAATAACTTTCAACTTGCTGACAGCCACCCAAACAGCCCTGGGTATAGTCTCAGGAGCAATCACCCTACCTCAAAACATACAGCAGAGCCTTAGGAGTCATTATCAAAGTTGAGAAAGTGAAAACAAAACAAAGAGAACCTGCTGGTAATGAATTATATATGTTTAATACTTACTTAAAAATGATAACAATATTGGTCATGGAAAGAAGGTTGATTTTACATTCACTTGCTACTTATTTTTTACCTATTATTCTCCATTTTTAACTTCATCCAATAAAATTTACTTTGATGCATCATTGTACTATGAAGGTGACCCTGAATTATGAAATGCTCACCCAATAGAGCACAAGCCCTACAAAGTGCTACTAAGCTGTAAAAGATTCAAATATGGATTTGGAGGGTAGCTAGGTGGCACAGTGGCTAGAATGCCAGCCTGGAGTCAGGAAGACTCATTCTCTTCAGTTACAGTGTAAGTAAGTTAATGTCAGCCCTCAGATGCTTACTAGATGTGTGACCCTGGGCAAGTCACTGAATGCTGTTTGCCTCAGTCTCCTCATCTGTAAAATGAGCTGGAGAAAGAAATGCAAAAAACTCTAGTACCCCTGCCAAGAAAACCCTGAAGGGGGTCCAAAAGAGTTGGACACAACTGAAATGACTGAAAAACAGCAGTGATATGGATTTGGAGATGGCATCTATGATTCATGTCTCCCATCTGAAGATCAATCACTCTAGCTAAGGTCAATATAACTCGTGCATTGGAAGACTGGGCATCAGGACATCTACTTATTTGTACATGCATAGAAATAGAATTTACACATATAATTTTGTAGAAATAGCATATAATTCTACATGTATACATATATTTAATGTATCTCTATCTGTCTAAACCCAGTTTAGCTTTATCACCTTAAAACATTTTGCCAAAATCCAAAAAAAGGAAAATAACAATTAAAAAGGGAGGAAGTGAGAAAAATTCAGTGAAAGAACATGCCAGAGGGAAAACAAATAATGGACGGGTAAAGTAAAAAATGACAACAAAAAAAGCCCTATTAAAACCATGAAGGGAGGGAAAGCATGCAGAAAGAAACACTAGAAAAGTGGGATAATCTATAATGCATTGGCAAAAGCTTTACCTCCAGAAATGAGAATGAACCTCAACAAGAACCCCTAGAATAGTTAAAAAGCTCATTAGGAGAATCAAAGAAAGAGACAAGGAGTGAAATTTCTTAAACATGGAAAAACCAATAAATAGGAAAATTAATGATTGAGCAGAGGTGGCCAATCTTTGTAACTCAATTGTACAAGGAAGTGGCAGAGGTAAACACAAAAATGCAAAGAAATATTAGAAAAACGCCAGTAGATAGCAAAATGGTAAGAACAGTTGACTCTATCAGTCAATGCATTTCACCTTGAAGACAGACTTGGTGAGACAGCTTAAGTATCATCAGACATCAGGAAAAACATGATGAAACAGAACATTTAAATGTCAATTTCCAGATGTAATTCTTCTTTATAAGCCCCAGGTACTAGAAGGAATAAAGGTCTAAGTTTGACTCACTCAGACAAGCCCCTCCTTTCCAAGTTTTAGAACTATGAGGTCAAAAAGGAGTTTTTTCAAGCTGTCAGTAAAAGGTAATTTGTTTATTATAATAGAATTTCAGTTTTAATTTCATAAGATTATTTATTAATGACACGAAAAATAAGAGTAGAAAAAATATACCAAAGGACAAAGAAAAATCACTTTCATGGAAGGATAATTTATTCTATAAAGATAAGCAAATTTTTATATGGAAAAACGAAAGATTAAATGAAATCAACGACTTCCAATCAAGCTTCTTTAAAAAAAAAAAAACTGAAATGAACAGTTTTTTAAACACAAACCATACAGACAAAAGAAACAATACAGATAAATACGATAATATACAATGAAAAGGCTAGACAAAGTATTGTTTAAATGTTACAAGGATAAAGTGATCACAGCTATTTTTTTCTTGCTATATACTTTACAGTAAGGGTTATGGAAGGAACAGAAAGAATAGTTTTAAATTTGTGTTATGTAACAGAAATATCTAAGAGCATGAAAAGAAAGGAGAAAGGTAAAAATGACACTTTATTTTGAAATGAAGGGATCACCACTAAAAAGCATTCAAACAGTGAAGTGTAGGAATAAAGGAAGGCAGAAACTCATGGACCATACTTATTGTTACTGAGAAAAGAAAGTTTAAACAAATATTAAAGGAATAAAGTAATACAGTTTGGGGTTGGCCAGACTGTGTGAAACTATACTGCAAAAGGGACAGGGAGAGAAGAGAGAAAAGCACATAACTATGTCAAGAAAAAACAAATGGAAGCCAATTAGGGTTGATTTTTTTTTTTTTAAATCAACCTTCAGCTATCTGATTCTGGGTTACAAGTAAAAAAGGAGTGTCTGTTGGTGAGGGAGAATCACACTGTTTTAAGCAAAACAAGTTACAAGTAGCTAGAAGTGATTTTAAAAGGAAATAATGTTTTCATCTGACAGTGGGAAAAATAAATTTAATTATCACAACCTCGAAAGTTAACAAACTGCACTCATAAAATGAAAAAAATAACTGTACATTACATTAAAAATAGCTATATATAGAAACATTTAAACATTTAATATGAAAGAGCTACATGTAAAACCACTTAAAACATAAAGAACCATATATAGACTTAAAACGTGTACAATCATTATTTTTAAAAAATATATACAATGTTATAGAATATTTTTATTCCATAAATTAAAAATAAAGTAAACAAAATTGTAAGAGTTACAGACAAAATTTTTAAAAAGAGACTAACATTTACTATGTTTGAACTGATTTAAAAATATTGGAATGCCATTCATGAATTCAGATAAGGAAATACTATCTATCTATCTATCTATCTATCTATCTATCTATCTATCTATCTATCTCTCCATATCTCACACATATGTGAGTGTTACTGAATGGCAAAGCATAAATATTTAAAGAAAAAGGTATCTGGAATATAAACAATCTACTTATTAAGACACTAACTATAGGTGAAATATAGCATGAGGGAAAAGAAATGAGAAAGTATAGATCTAAGAAATATTTTAGAAAACTAGACATGGTATTTAGCAATTAATTTTTATTTGATAACCTGCAGGGACAAACATAGTAAGTCACATTAGGTATAAATAAAATTCAGTGACAACTGAAGTGATAAACAAAAAGAAAAGCTGTTTATGAACCAAATAAAATCATTATAACCCTAGATAAATTGATGGAAAAGAGAGAATAAAATTAAAACCAAATAACCAAGACAAAAAAATAGAAAGGGGAATTTAAAAGTAAAATGGAAGAAATTAAATGAAATGAGAATTTTTGTATATAATTTCATATAGACTAAGTTGAAAACTTAACCAAACTGTATAAAATTTTCAAGAATATCAAACACCCAGATAAACACAGGAATAGAAAATATAAATAACACAATTTTAGAAAAAAAGTTGATTAAATCATAAATGTGAATTTTTCAATTTGGCAGTGTTCAAATTGGAAAAAAAATCTGGTTCAAAGGAATTTATAAGCATCTTGCTCAATGAAATTTAACCAAACTTTGAAATGATTAACAATTCATAGGTCTCATTATTTATCTTAACTTCATTTAAAAAAAAAACACATATAATTTCTGCTGGGCAGCTAGGTAGTACAATGGATAGAGTACCATGCCTGAGGTCAGGAAGACCTGAGTTCAAATTCAGCCTCGGATATGTACTAGCTTACTAACTGGGCAAGTTTTTGCTTCATTTTTCTAATATGTGAAATAAACTGGAGAAGGTAATATCAAAGTTCTCTAGTATCTTAGTCAAGAAAACCCCAAATGGGGTCACAAAGAGTTGAACACTACTGAAACAAATGAACAACTAAAACAATACAATTTGTGTGGGTGGTTTAACTCTCAGATAAATTAATTATTGCATTTTTTTTTTAGTTAAATGAGGTAGCATGATATAATGGATAAAGATCTTGCTTCAAACTAGGAAAACCTAGATTCAAGTCCTCCCTTAAAATATACCTGTTTTATATGAGTCCTGATGTTTATTATTAAATGATAGCTAAATAGGGTTATTTTTGACTCATATTCTAAATAATTATCTTGATGTGTGGGTAGAAGATACTTTGTTCTAAAATGGCCTATAAGGAAATGTTTTGTTCTATGAAAACCATACGACAAATATAATAGGATGTTATATTCTCTCTATCTCCAAATTAATTGTGAGATCATAAAAATGAGGTCAACTTATATATAGCTTACAAGTCTGCTTATTCCTTCTTAATATATGCATGAATTCTCAATTAATTTGTAGATTACTATCAACAAAGATTTCATAGAATTCAGAAAATATATGTGTAGATTGATAATCACTATGTTCCACCAATACACAGAAAAAAACCACAACCTTATTAATATTTGTATATACACACAAATATGCACACATGCATATGTACATGTATCATACAAGAAAATATATCTACATTCAGATACATACATATATAATATGCAACGTATATAAATATGTACTTATATGTATATATACATATTATACTACCTACATATATAAACATATATACATATGACTTACATTTTTTCTTTTGTAGCCATTAAGAGAAATAATTTTACTTTACTATACATATTTGTTACAAGAAATTTGTTTTTCTTTTCTTTTTAACAATGTGAGGAGAAGGAGGAAAAGAAAATAGATTTCTGGTTTTCTTTTAATAAGCAAAAGAGGGAATAGGAGGCAAGATGGTCTGGCACAAGCAGGAACCCACCTGAGGTCTCCCAGCAGGCCCCTCCACAACTAAAATGCCTCAAGTAAAATTTTGGAATGGTAAGGCCAACAAAAGATCAGAGGGAGATGTTTTTTTCCAGCCTTAGACAATTTAGAAGGTCTGCAGGAGAGGTCTGTGACACTGGAGGATGAGCCAGCCCAGAGCTCACTCAGAGGCAACACTAGCACTGCACCTTGGAGGCAGCTGTGATAGCAGCAGCAGCAAATTCAGGAACTCTCATCCCAGAGACAGTAATGAGCTTCAATAACTGGTTGAAAGATAGAGATAACAGTGAACCATTTGCTAGCACTAGGTGCAGCTAGTGTTGATTGGCTACTCAATTACCAGTTGGGGGTCTTGCAGTTCCACAGCAGAGAGGACTGCTTATAATAAGTTAAAACTCCCTCTTTGGCTTATTAAAGTGTCCCTAATCACCATTCTAAGTACAAGAGGAATAAAAATGCTTATGGCTACAGGACAGCAGAGGACCTGGTCACCGTCCGGGGCCAAGAGGAATGCTAATGCTTGTTGTTGCAGTAGAACAGAGGACCTTCCTGGGTAAAGACCAGTATACAGACCAGGATAGCAATGACAACACTTTTCCATGGACACACCATCTTCGAATCACTGAAAACTTGCAGACTCCCAGATTAGCCATGAAAACAGCAGCACAAAAAAGCCCTAAAGTTTAGGACAGTGGCTCCCAACCCCCAGGGAAGCAGAGCCCAATTTAAAGTTCAAAGTCAAGAAATAGGCTGGAAAAATAAGCAAACAACAATGAAAGAACTTGGCCACAAAAAGTTACTACCGAGTCAGGGAAGACTAAGACATAAACTTGGAAGAAAACAACGATGTCCACAGCTAAACCAAAAGCATAACAAAAGGCTAACTGAACCCAAGTTCAACAAGAATTCCTAGAAGCGTTAAGAAAGAGATAAGAATGGTAGAGGAAAAATTGGGAAAAGGAATGAGAGTGATGCAAGAATATTATAAAAAGAAGATTAACAGCTTGGCAAAAGAGGCACAAAAATACTGAAGAAAATAAACCCTTAAATATAAAATTACCCTAATGGTGAAAGAGTCACAGAAATTTGCTGAAGAAAAGAATTCCTTAAAAATCAGAGTAGCCAAGTGGTAAAAGAGGCACAAAAGTTCACTCAAGAAAAGAATTCCTTAAATAGCAGAATTGGCTAAGTGGAGACTAATGACTCCATGGCACTTTAAGAAACAATAAAAGAAAGTCAAAAGAAGGGGAGAAAGAAGAAGTAGAGAAGTATCTCATCAGAAGAACAACTGACCTGGAAAATAGATCAAGGAGAGGTAATGTAAGAATTATTTGGCTGTCTGAAAGATGATCAAAAAAGAGCCATTTCCCAATTGATAAATGTTCAAAGGATATGAACAGGCAGTTGTCAGAAGAAAAACAAATCAAAACTACTTATAGTCAAATAAAAATGCTCTAAATCATTGTTATATCAACTCTGAGACACCACTTCACACCTCTCACAAATAACAGTCCAGGAGGGGAAAAAGAAAAGTAGGTACACTAATAAACTGCTAGTGGAGTTGCAAACTTGGTGCAACCGTTTTGGAGAAAATTTGGATCTATGCTCAAAGGGCTATAAAACCGCCCATATCCTCTGACCCAGCAAATACACTACTAAGTCTGTCCTCCAAAAAGATCAAGGAAAAGTCCTATGTGTACAAAAATATTTGTAGCAGATTGTGTGTGTGTGTGTGTGTGGAGGTGTGGCAAAGAACTGGAAATTGAATCAATTGGGAAAAACAAATGGCATATGGATGTGAAGCCACACTAATGCACTGTAAGTAAGGAGAGTTAGACCTAGAGAAACTGATAGGAAGTGCAGTGAGAAGAATTACAGGATCATCGTACATAGTCATAGAAATATTGTAATAATGATTACCTGCGAAATATTCAGCTACTCTGATCAATACCAGATAATTCCAAAGGACTCAAGGTGACAGAATATCATCTACCTCCAGAAAGAATACTGATTACTTCTGAGTGAAAACTGATATACAATTTTCTCACTTTCTTGATTTTTGGTCATCTGGCTAATGTGGACATGTTTTACATGGTTTTACACACGTAATCAAATGATATAATTTTGTTTACTTTTTCAGTGGAGGGGACAGAATTTGGAATTCAAAATATAAAATGAAAAGAATGTTGAAAAGAGCAACAACTTTTTAAAATAGGTAAAGGGTCACATTCATACAGGTGCTTTCGGATGAATTATGTTTAGCTTCATTTAAGTATTTTACTTTGTTGTAAAAGACCTCTCACTGAGCAGGAGGAATCTGTAAATGTCTGTAATGTAAAAATAAACATAAATCAATAAAACTATAAAAAAGAAATAATATCCAAGAAGAAAGCCAATAATTAAAAAATGCTTCATCTGGACTTTTGGTTTGATGACGGTGGAGAAACCCTATTGCCGAAACTCCTTACACTGGTGTAGACCTGTAATTTATCTTTTATCTGAAAACTTGGCAAATCACCTAAAGCACTGAGAGATTAAGTCTTGAGTCCAGGGTCATTCAGCTAGTATATATGTATCTATATCTATATCTATAACTGTAGATATAGATATAAATAGATAGATATATGCACACACATACACATATATGTTTGTGTGTATATACATGTGTATGTGTGTATATGCGTGTGTACATGTATAGTTGTATGTGTGTGTATATATATACGTATGAGTATACTATATATATATATACACACATAGATAGATAGATAGATGGATAGACCAACAGACACACAGACAGATCAGGGCCTCAGTTCTTCCTCAGTCAATACTATGGTTCTAAATATACATATTAAAAAAACGTAACAGAGGTTTTCTTTCTGTTCAGAATCAGTAATCCAGACGTAACCCAGGCTCATTTGGGGCTCCCTGCTTGGGGCTTTGGAGCATGTCCAGATGCCCTCCAAAGGCAGGCCTCCAGGTCCCCTCTCATGTGGTGGGGCTGCCCCGCTTTGATGGTGCCTGCTGCTCATTTGCTACAGTCTGAGGATGGTGACCCCAGTTCACTCACAGTGAGGATACCGTGTATGGAACCAGTGAGAAGAGAAGGGCTGTCCCGCTGCTCATCCTCCTCCTTTATCCCAGCAATGAAAAATGAGCTAGTCATGGTTTTCACTCTTCTGTGTCGTTTGTCATCCTCATTTTCAGTTTTCAGGCTTTCTCCTGACAGAAATCTAAGCCAAGGTGATCTTGGAACCAGAATTGCACGTGGGATGGTGCAGACACAGCCCAGCACGGAAGCCCTGAAAAGTCAGGGTTCCTGGGACTTGAGCCCAAAGTGAGGGGATGAAGTTTGGGACTTACATCTGGGATTATGCTCTAAAGGGAACAAGGTAAACTGTGAACCTAATCCCTTTCCTTTCACCGGAGACTGAAATGGTGCAAAGGAGAGGATTATGCCTCCCAAGTGTTGGGGGAATAAGTGTGTGTATTTGTGATTATACCTCTTGAGGTAAATATATTCTGATATAAAAGCTAATGCAACTATCAGTGGCTAAATGAAAGTAAGGTTCAGGGCACTCTTTGTTGTTCAGTTGTTTCATTTATGTCCAACTCTTCATGATTCTATTTGGGGATTTCTTGGCAGAGATATTGGAGGAGTCTGCCCTTTCCTTCTCTAGCTCATTTTACAAATAAGGAAACTGAGGCAAACAGGATTAAGTGATTTCCCTCGGGTCACAGAGGCAGTAAGTGTCTGGTACCAGATTTGAACTCATGAAGATGAGTCTTATTAACTTCAAACCCTGTGCTCCATACAATTAAGGAAAGATCATCACTGGGGACTGGCACCACTTGCAAAGAGCTTAGAGATACTCCCTCCCCTGAAGAGTCCTAAAGAATCCTGAGGGAGGATGGATCTCAGGCAGTGGGGGCCAAAGTGGTCTGTGTTACATCCATCACATCCATAGGTGAAAAGTCCGATGTGTCATCAGTCCCAATCAATTATGAATCAGTTTTACTTAACTGTTGGTGGAATGCTCATTGTAGGGCTTCCTTCCCCAACATTTTTGGGAAAGTATCTTGTATCCAACAAATTCTATGAAAATTTAAATGAGGAAGTAGGACTAAATGTTCTGTAAGGTCTTTTCTAGCTCTATTATTTTCTAGATAAGGGAGCAATCCTCCTTTTCTATTGCTTCAGATTTCCTTGACACTGGCCTAACGGTGCCAAGAAAGAAGCAGCTCTATTTGACTTGGTTTGCATTCATTTCTTAGGCTTAGCTGGGAGCTTCGCACTTTCAACTCCTTACTTCAAAGCTATTTTTGTTTTTGTTTTTGTGCCTGGTGTTCCACAGTGAAAAGGATATTGTGAATCAATACCAGAATTCTAAGATTTGCTGCTAGCTAACTGGGTCATCTTGGACTAGTAGCTTTACCTTAATGAGACTTAATTTCCTCAACTTTAAACTTTGTGATTTGTACACTAAATGATATTGTAGTTTTCATGTAGTTCTAGATCCTAAGATCCTAAGCATGTTGCCTTATCAATAGTGGATGTCTATCTGAAAACTAAAGAGAAAATTCTAGGCTATTATGTAGAGTAGAAAAAAATTAACATTGCATATTTCTATGTCATGGTGAGAAGCAAGGACTACCTCTCAATGTATGTGTATGTATGTATACATGTACATATGTGTATGTATATATGTACATACATATGTAAATATGTGCATAAGCATAAATGTATCTGTGTATATCTATATGTATGAATGTCTATTTATATGTATGTGTGTATTTATATATCTGCCTATATAAAATGGCTGCATATGCATATGTTGTAGAGGGCTTTCTTTTTTGACTATGTGGCCACAAAGGTCATTATAAGACTGAAATTCCAGGTCTATAAATCTATATATGCATATATTTGGTAAATGTGCATTCGGCTGTTGACAAACCAAGGATCTATGATTTAATCAGTACAGGTGCTACAGCAGATAACTCCCTCTTAGTGCTGAAGTAGTAGTGACTAAAAAAAAAATGACATTTCTCATGTGCTGGGTAATATTCTGGCTTCTCCCCTGGCTCTGCCCCACCCTCTCCAGGCTTTTAACTTGGCGCAATAGCGGTCTTCTTATCATGACGATGCCTCTGACTCCGAGACCCCCTTTTACTGTTGGTGAATTCCTCCCTAGAATTAAAACTTCCTAGGTCACCCACATTTGCTCCTCTCCGGGCTTTACTCTTGACTCGTGGGACTTTTCCATTTTGCCCTCATGTGGGTAACCTTCTATCCCCTCCCACCCCTTTGAGAGCTTCCTCCATTAGAATGTAAGCTCCTTGGGAAGAGGAGAAATTGCTTTTTAAATTTTTGCTTGCATTTATATTCCTAGTGCTTGGCACAGTGCCTAGAGCCTAGTAAGTGTTTACATAAATGCTCTATCTGCCTAGCTATCTATTATGATTCATTACTATGAATTTAACTGATCTGATTTTTGGATGACAGACACATGGGTCATTTCCAGACTCATAGCTGAAGTTTTATAGCTTCATAGGCCCTTAGTGAGGTGATGCCTTCCTTTCAAAACACCAGGGCAGCTTTTCATGACATGATGAGGAATTACAGGACAACTTCAATGAAAAAGGTGTGTGTGTGTATACACACACGTATACATACATACACACAAGTATATGTATATGAATGTATACACATTTGTGTTGTAGTTCTATAGTAATACACATATTAATATAAATAGTATATATTATATAATAGTATATGTTATATAGTACTAATACATTTATAAACAAAGATATATACATATATAGGATATTTTCAATATTAGCTATTATTATTCAGTTTATTTACAAGAGAAGAAAACCTTTAAACTATAAAGTTCTATATATGAGTCCTATTCTGTTGCTGTTGTTGTAATACTACTGATTGTTGGATAGTACTAAAAGACTGTGGCAGGAAATTAGACACGTTATTATGAAACAAAAATAGCCAGGACATTAAAAGTTTCTGACATATACCTCATTTCTCATTGCTAGAAAACATTTTTGTGGTCTACCATGGATTGAATATATGTTGGATAAAAATATGAAAAGAAAATACTGTTTTCTTTAAAATAATTGTAGACAATTTCTGCAATAGATCACATTTTCATGTAATATAATTGACTAGAAAATGTAGAGAATATAAGATACTCTTCTATTATTTGTTGATTATGATAAAAAATTTTTTTTTATTTGACTGAGTAAAATACAGCTTTAAAAGCTCACATTCAACAAGGTGTCTCTCTTGCATATTTAAAGACTTCTGAACTTATCTTTTGTAACTTCTACTTAATTCTCCTTTGGGGGATTCTGCACCCTCAGACACATTTCACTGCATGTTGGGAGAGGGAGAAAAGGATGGGGGTGGAGAGCTGGACCAAAAAACCCCACAAAATATTTGGACCTCAGACCCTATAGTTTTTATCCTCTACCTACCCTGCTAAGACCTACAATATCTTATATGAATGAAAAGAGAGGTAGAAGGGACCAGAAGAAAATCCTCAGCAGAAATATGCTGAAGATTTGAATGAATTTATAATTAAAATGAAAAAACTTTTGGAACATAGATAAAATGTTTTCCTCTAATTTTCTTGGAATGATAATGGTGACATCTCCACTTTATATGATATTACCATGAATAGGAACTTATATTTTACTTTATTCTTTGAATTTGTCTGTAAACAACTGAATTTGTACAGCTAAATTTTATCATTGTTCTTCACCTAACAGGCTTCTATATACACAGAACCATTTGTCTAGAGACTGCTATAATTATTGTGGCTTCCTATGACATTATTAAATAGGGCACAGATAAATGAAAAATTTTGGGGAAAAAGTGCTGACTGAATTGTATTTTTTTAAAAAATGTATGGGAATAATATGTCTTCCAATTGCTTTTTATAATAGAGTTTGAGACTTTGGGAGAACAGAATGTTAATAATTTAAAACATTAGAATCTTGACCTTTCTCAGAGTTCATAAACAAGTAGATTTTTCTTATATTGTTACAAATTCCTTAGTTTGGAATTCAAGACCTTCCTCATGTTGGTTCTCATCTACATTTCCAGACACTACTAACCTTCCTGAACTCCATGTTCCAGAATAAAATGGGGCTATTAGCTTTTTCTGTATTTCATCTTACATTGCTGTGCCTTGTTGCATCCCTATACCCTATCCCCCCATCTTGGTTATTTTCAATGAGTATGACTCATTGCAGCTTTTAGAATATTATTCATATTTCAAAGTTCAACTCAGTTTTACTGCTTCTGTAAATCCTTCACTGATTGCTCCCAGGTGAACATAGAACTTCCTTTTCTCAAGTTTCCTTGGTGTACTTTGCATTGATCTCTCCCTATTATATCCTATTTTGCACCACACTACACTCCTCTGTGCACATGTCATAAGCCTCTTAGAATGTAAGCTCCTGGAGGGCAGACTGTGCAGGTCTTCATCTTTGCATATCCAATATCTACCATGGTACTTGGCATATACTGGATATTTAATAAAAAGTTTGGTGGATTGAATTCAATTGCTTCAATTTGTTTTTTTTCCCTTTTCTTTTTTATGTTTAAACCTTTTTTATTTTAACTTGGTTCTGACATATTCATTTATCTAAGGATCCCAGGGGCCATTTAAATTTGTGACATAAAAATTGAAACCTTATTATTTTAAGCACATTTGAAAGTTGGGTCCCCAAGTAATAATTGACCAAAGGATATGAACAGGAAGTTTTCTGAGAAAGAAATTCAAGCTATCAATAACCATATTAAAAAAAATTCTCAGAATCTTTATAGTTAGAGAAATGCATGTGAAAACAGTTTGGACATTCTACCTCACGCCTATAAGCTGGACAAACTGAAGAAAAAGGAAAATGACAAGTATTAGAAGAACTGTGGGAAAAGAGTGCATTAATGAACTTTTTGGTGGACCTGTGAACTGGTCCAGACATTCAGAAAAGCAACTTGGAACTATGCCTTCAAAACTATTAGATGACGAGTAACTTTTACCCCAGAGATACCCCTACTAGGTCTACACCCCTAAAAGAACGAAGTATGCAGTACTAAAATATTTCATTTATTTATTCATTCATTTATTCATTCATCCATTTATTTATTTATTCATTCATTCACTTATTTATTTATTTAGCTTTTTACATTCATTTTCACAAAATTTTGGGTTCCAAATTTTCTTCCCTTTTATCCCCTCCCCCCACCCTAATACCCCAAGCAATCTAATTTTCCCTATCTCCAATCTGCCCTCTCTTCTGTCATCCCTCCCTTCTCTTGTCTCCATCTTCTCTTTTCTCCTGTAGGGCCAGATGACTTTCTCTTCCACTTTAACTGTATGTCTTCTTTCCTAGTAGCAACAGCAATACTAAACAGTTGTTCCTAAATCTTTGAGTTCCAAATTCTCCCCATCTCTCCCTCCCCACCCATTCCCTTTGGGAAGGCAGGCAATTCAATATAGGCCATATCTGTGTAATTTTGCAAAAGACTTCCCTGATAGTCGTGTTGTGTAAGACTAACTGAATTACCCTCCATCCTATCCTGCCCCTCATTGTTTCTCTTCTGTCTTTTGATCCTGTCCCTCCCCAAGTGTTGACTTCAGATTGCTCCCTCCTCCCTTTGCCCTCCCTTCCATCATCCTCCCCTTGCTTATCTCCTTCTCCCCCACTTTCCTATACTGTAAGATAGGTTTTCATATCAAAATGAGTGTGCATTTTATTCCTTCCTTTAGTCAAATGTGATGAGGGTAAACTAATTGTTATTTGTTTTGTTTTTTTTTCTTAGCTCTCCTCTTTTTCCCTCCACTAAAAAGTCTCCTACTTGCCTCTTAAATGACATATAATTACCCCATTCCATTTTACCCTCTTTCCTCCCACTACATTTCTCTCTCACCATTTACCTTAATTTCTTTAAAGCTATGGTCCCATCCTATTCAATTCACTCTGTGCTCTCTGTCTCTGTATGTGTGTGCATGTGTGTATGTGTGTGCATGCGTGTACGTGTGTGTGTGTGGTACCACCAACTACCCAGATACTGAAAAGTTTTAAGAGTTACCAATATTGTCTTTCCATGTAGTAAACAGTTCACTTCTGGTGAGTCCCTTAAGACATCTCTTTGCTGTTTACTTTTTCATGCTTCTTCTCATTCTTGTGTTTGAAAGTCAAATTTTCTTTTCAGCTCTGGTCTTTTCATCAAGAATGATTGAAAGTCCTCTGTTTCATTGAAAGACCATATTTTCCTTGAAGTATTATACTCAGTTTAGCTGGGTAGGTGATTCTTGGTTTTAGTCCTAGTTCCTTTGACTTCTGGAATATCCTATTCCACGCCCTTCGATCCCTTAATGTAGAAGCTGCTAGATCTTGAGTTATCCTGATTGTATTTCCACAGTACTGGAATTATTTCTTTCTAGCTGCTTGCAAGATTTTCTCCTTGAGCTGGGAGTTCTGGAATTTGGCCACAATGTTCCTAGGAGTTTCTCTTTTTGGATCTCTTTCAGGTGGTGATCGATGGATTCTTTCAATACTTATTTTGCCCTCTGGTTCTAGAATGTCAGGGCAGTTTTCCTTGATAATTTCATGAAAGATGATGTCTAGGCTCTTTTTTTGATCATGACTTTCAGGTAGTCCCATAATTTTTAAATTGTCTCTCCTGGATCTATTTTCCAGGTCAGTTGTTTTTCCCATGAGATATTTCACATTCTCTTCCATTTTTTCATTCTTTTGGTTTTTTTTGGTGATTTCTTGGTTTCTTGTAAAGTCATTAGACTCCATCTGTTCCATTCTAATTTTGAGAGAACTATTCTCTTCAGTGAGCTTTTGAACCTCTTTTTCCATTTGGCTAATTCTGCTTTTGAAAGCATTTTTCTCCTCATTGGCTTTTTGAACCTCTTTTGCCAATTGAGTGAGCCTAGTCTTCAAGGTGTTATTTTCTTCAGCATTTTTTTGGGTCTCCTTAACCAAGGTATTGACCCATTTTTCATACTTTTCTTGCATCTCTCTCATTTCTCTTCCCAGTTTTTCCTCCACCTGTCTAACTTGCTTTTCAAAATCCTTTTTGAGCTCTTCCAAGGCCTGAGTCCACCCAACATCCCCCTGGAGTGTCTGGGGTGCCGAGGCCCCGCCCTCCACGTCTTTCCCTGATGGCAAGAATACGTCCTCATCCTCGTCATCAGATCCAAATGTTGGGATCATTTGCATTTGTTGGAAAAAACTCTCTATAGTCTTATTTTTCTTCCCTTTTTTAGGCATTTTCCCAGCCAGTTACTTGACTTCTGAGATTCCTGTCCACCCCCGCCCAGATCCGCCCAGCTAGTGCTTGGGGTCTGAGGTTCAAATGGGCTTTCCGCAGCAAGCTTTGGTTCTGGTGCTGGGGTGGGGGCAGGGCCGCCTCCCAGGCTCAGCTCCCTTAGGGGCTTTATGCAGAGACCTTCAGCAGTGGAGCAGGGTGGGGCAGGGCCGTCTCCCAGGCTCAGCTCCCTCAGGTTGTTTATGCAGAGACTTTCAGTAATGAAGATCCTGCCTGCTGCTGGGGGAGTCCGGGCCGGCTGCCGCCCACGCCTCTGCCTCCCCCGCTTCCTCCCAAGGGGGCCCGAGTCACGGAGACACTCCACTCCCCTCCTCCAGCCCAGCCTCTCTCACTGACCTGTAGCTTCTGTGGGCGGAGGGACTTTCCCGGCTGCCAGAGCTTCTGTCCCTGAAGCCTGCTTGGGTTAGCTTCTCTGGGGCCGCGGCCAGGGCAGCGCTGGGGGTGGGGTCTGCTTTCCGGAGTGCGACAGACCCTGGGGATGGGTCTCCAGGGCTCTCTGGCATGGAAATCTCTTCCACTCTGGTTCTGCACACCTTTCAGTGGTCCAGAAGTTATGGGGACCTCTTTTTATGTTAATTCTATGGGCTGTGGTTTCGGAGCTCGTAAACCTGTGTCCTTCTACTCCGCCATCTTGGCTCCGCCCCCCCCAAAATATTTTTAACAGCCCTTTTTTTGCATTTTCAAAGAAATGTAAACTGAGGGGGTATCCAATAATTAGGGTGGCTTAAAAAATTGTGGCACAAGAATATGATAGAATTCTGTTGTGCTATAAGAAATGTTGAAGGGTATGGTTTTAGAGAAACCTAGGAAAACTTGAATAAACTGCTGGAGGGTGAAGAGAAAGAACCAAGAAAACAATTTGAAAAATACTAATAATGATAACACTGTAAAGGCAAATAATTTTTAAAAGGCTTGGGAAATATGATCAATATATGAACTAACTCTGATTTAAATCTACCAACTTCCTGCCAGATACAGGATGTGCACATGGAGATAACTGTACTGCACAGAGGCCAATTTAATTGTCCCAGTCTTTCTGAGACTGATAATAATGATGATGATTAACCAAGTACCTGGCACACAGTAAGCCCTGTGTAGTTTATATAGCACTTAGTATGTGTCAGGCATTGTACTAAGTGCTTTATAGTCAAGATTTCATTGATACAACACTAGGAGATGGGTGCTATTATCATCATCCCCATTTTACAGATCAGGAAACTGAGGCAAGCAGCAATTAAGTGACTTGTCTTGGGTAACAAAGCCACTGTCTGAGACCAGATTTGAACTCAGGTATTTCTAACTCAAGACCTGGAGCTCTACCCACTATACCACCTCACTGCCGAGTTTAGGGAAACCCAATAAAAAAAAAAACTTTGATTAAGGATTTTAAAAATTGAATCAATTTATGAGATACATTTTCAATCTGAAAAACAAATGAAAGTAACATTTCCACCTTAAAAAATTCAATGCATTTATATTTATTTTTTTAAATGTCTTATTCAGTGTTGGCTTAGTAATAATGGTTTTCAAAAAATATAGGCTAATTTAATTTTAAACTATGAAAGTTTTATACTATTATCACTTCTTCATTAAAAAAGTCAGTTTATGCAAACATTTGATATACACATAATAGCCTCCTCTAGATGAGAAGACAGAGATTCAATCGCTGCCCCAATGAGGCCCAGATAATAAATGACAGGGCCAAGACTAGGAAATGAGGTTTCCTGAAAAGCTGTTTGGGCCTCAGAGGACTTGCATCCTTTATTTCCTACTTCTGTGACCTCGGGCAATTTTTTCATCTTTCTGGGTCGCTGTTTCCTCCATTTCCCAGTTAAATTTTAAGGTCCCTTCCAGCTTTGACTTCTAGGAATTTACAACAAAGCATACAGTTCATTTCTTTGTTAACTGGTGACTCTAAATTAAGTCCTTCACATTTTTTTAAAATAATTTTTAATTTAATATTTCATTTTTCCCCAGTTATAAGTAAAAACAATTTTTAACATTTTGAGTTCCAAATTCTCTCCCTTTCTCCCCACTCTCCTCACTGAGAAGGCAAACAATTTGACATAGGTTCTACATATGTAGTAAAACAAAACATATTTTCATGTAAGTCATAAAGAAAACACAGACAAAAAAACACAAGAGAAAAAAAGGAAAAAAAATGTCTTTGCTCTCTATTTGGATTTTACCAGTTCTTTCTCTGGAGACAGAAGTGTCATAAGCCCTTCAGAAGTGTCTGGGGTCATTGTATAGCTGAGAACAGCTAAGTTATTCACAGCAGATCATCATGGTGCTGTCACTGTGTACAATATTCCAATGTTCTGCTCTTCTCACTTTACATCTATTGATGTAAGTCTTTCCAGGTGGAAACTTTTTTAATGGCATATTTCCTGTCCTCAAGAACCTCACAATCTGTTAGAACACATTTGACATGGACGCAGATTAAATGTGATAAAATTAAGATTTGTAAGTAATCATGAGTACCAAGTTCAATGGCATCGGATAAGAGAGAGATCATTTCTTCCCAGTGGATCAAAGAAAGCTTCATGGATGAGGTGCCACTGAACTAACTCTGAAAGTATGGTAATAGATAATGAAACAGGTGGAGGTTGTCCAGATTTAGGAAATACGGTGAGCAAAGTTGTGCAAGTGGGAAAGTGAGAATTGTTCTAAGGACAGTGACGAGTCTACTTTGGAGAGGTCATAGAGCAGATGCAAAGGAGTAAAAGGAGATGAATCTGTAAAAGTACGTAGGTCAGTTGAAGCCTGAGTGTAGAGTATTTTGAATATTATTCTGCATTTGCACCTTACTCATTCAGCAATGGTGAGCCTTAAATAGACATAGAAGCTATCTACACTGAAATACAAGAATAACCATGGAATCTGGAAAAGAAAAAAAGTTAAATTCTTATGCTGTCAAACCCTTAACCAGAGCTTTGAGAAATGACAGAGCATTTTGGTTTCTTCTCATCACTCACCTTATACAAAATGACAAAAACTTAGGATTCCCTACAATTCATAGGCGGTTTTCAGTATATTATAAAGGGGCAGTGGAGTCTAGTGGAGAGTGTTGGATTTGGATTGAGAGCACCCAGTTTTTCTAGTCCTGACCCTGCCATTTGTTACCTGCATCTTGTTGGGTGGTGCTTGAATCTGTTTTCTCAGCTGTAAGATGAGGCCATGAATGTCCACCCTACTTACCTTGGAGGAGCGTCAGGAGGCCCCCGTGGGTCTAGGTGCTTCAGTGAGGGGCAGATAGCCAAGGTTACACCACCACTCCGTGTTGACCTTTTGTTTCTGCTAATAGACAGGCTCCTGACAGGTTAGCTTTCACCTGCCTCTCACACCTGTGCCCTGTCCACAGTCTGGTCATCGGGCTTACCTCACCCGAGCTCGCTGCGTTTTCTTTCCTATGGCTCTGCAGTATCTTGTACCTGTTACACGTCTCTGTGATTCTCTCATTCACAGGAATTTGTCTCTCCTCCTAGAAATATTCTCTTAGCCACCAGGGGCCATTTCCTCCTTTTAGAAGTTCTCAGATCCCTCTTGACTTTTCAATCCATCAACCACAGTGGGAAATTTGTCTGTCCGTCTTCCCTCACCATCCCCTGCACACCCCAGGAAGTCCATCTACAACCCCGTCCCTTTCCTCTACCATTTGCATGCCTTGACATGCATTTCTAATAAGAAGGGTGGTTTGCTTTTCTTCTACTCCAATCTAGAACTGAAAACCTGGTAAGGGTAGAACTGAATTCAGTTACTGAAACTTAGAAAGCAAAATAGAAGGAGAATTTAGCTTGCTTGCTACCAGTTACACCTGTGTGACCCTTTCTCAATCCCTCTTGCTCTGAGCATTAACCAGGGCTACTCTTTTGGCCCAGCTATAAACCTGAGCAGAATGGGAAGCGGGGACTTCAAAATTAGGTTAGGTCATCCCTGTTTTAGGCCTCCTATATTCTCTCTCTGTGTCTCTCTCTCTCTCTCTCTGTGTCTCTCTCTCTCTCTGTGTCTCTCTGTCTCTTTCTTTCTCTCTCTTTGTCTCTCTGTCTCTCTCTCTCCCCCCCGCCTCTCCTGGGCAGGGGTGGGGTAATAAAACAAAGCAACAGGTTCTCAGAGAGCGTCAAGGGGTCAGGTCACAAATGCCGGCTTCATGTCATTTACAGCAGATTCTACCTGACTTTGACACCATCAGGCCACACTAACTAATGAGGGAGAGCTCTAGTCAAGTTACAGAATGTTCTTAAGAATAACAATGAGGAGCCAGGTGAGGCTTAGTAAATCGTGACTGACAGTATGACAGCCACACCATGGGGAAGAAGTGTCTGCCTCCTCAAGGTTAGAACGAGATTAGAAGTGAACATCAGAAGGGGCCAAATCAATATTCCTCAGATTTAGAATAATGAGGAAAAGATTAAATGACCTCTTTCCTCCTTAGGGAGGTTTTATACACCTATGAGAAATGTTCAGAGAAGGTTTTTGGAATTGTTCTTGCTTTTATTTATTTGTTTAATGACAATCAAGAGGCCGTAGGGTGCATGGGAAAGACGCTCTCTTTGGAAGCAGAGGATGGAGCTCCAGATCCTGGTTCTTCTACCTGAGTGACCTTGGATGAGTCACTTCACTATTCCAGGCTTAGAAGTTTCATCTGGGAAATGATGAGCTGGGGCTAGACTTGCCCAAGGCTAGATCTTAACAACATATGTACAAATAACCATAACTGGCTAACCCACTGCCTGAGAGACTAGGGTATTTGTTAGGAAATTTTTTTTTCTTTGTTCTATTGTTTAATTGACTGAAAAAAAATGTGGGAGAGGAAAATAATAAATGATGACAAAAATATATTGTATACATGTGGTATAAAGTATATAACAAATTCTACACCTTAGTTTTTTAACATCCTGCTGGAATGTTTGGAAACAAAACTTTGGAGTTCCTGGGATTATAGACTCAGAGCTGGAAGGGACCTCCCCAGTCATTATGGGAGCTCCCTTATTTCATAGATGAGAAAACAGAGAATCCAAGTGGAATGACTTCCTCAAGTCCTACTGACAGACAATGGCAAATTCAGTATTCCAACCCATATTCTCTAGCTCTAAGCCAGTGCTGTCCCTGCACCAGAGGCCTTTGATGATTTTCTTCTAAGTAGCATCTCTTTATAGTATATTTAGTGTGATTAATTTCCTGGGTCATTTTGACCTTTGCTTCCTAAGTTCATAAAATATTATTCTTCTTTAAAAAAGTTCATAGTTTAATGGATAAGGTGTCAGTGAACTAAAAAATGAGACGAAACAAGAATACCCTGGTTCTTGGGCTCTGTTATAAATAATGCTCTCATTAAAATTCTGCCTCAGAAGAAAGGCAAGTCCATTAGTCTGGAAGCTAATTTTTACTGGCTCCTTAGATGTATGCATATTAAAAATTCAGCTTTTATAATTGCCAGTCATCAACCACCTAGTCAATGCTGTTCTTGGAGTTTTTAATTATTTACTTCATTTGCATAGACACTCCAATTTATGATCAACCATTTAGTTATCAAGGGACAGTTTAGTAATTTTTCTTTTACATTTTTATTTATCCCTTTTGTGTTCCTAGGAAAAGTTCTGAGTAGACCATCTACCACAGCAAGTCTTATTAGAAAATATAGAGTACAGCCAGATCTTCAGTGAACCATACTGCAGCATGGTTGCTGACTGAGCTTGGACAGTGTGCAGACCAACCCAAGATTCTGTTAGGGCAAAACTGGTCATCGAGTCCTAGTTATAATAATCTCCTTCCATTGCCCATATGATACATTGTGTCACAGTATCTTATAACACAGAGTCCACATGCGTTGTCACAGCAAGGGCTAGGATCTCCTTTTAGGGAATGCATTATAGCATCAAAGAATTTCTGAGTTGGAAAGAATCCCATTTAATCCAGGCCCCTGCTACGACGAACTGAGTAACAACATATTTGACCAGCGCCCGTCTAGTTTTTGATTGCCAAGTCATTTACCAAGTCATCCTCCTATACTTTTCAATAACTATAATCATAAGGCAATTTTTCTTTTCACGGAGTCTAAATCTGTGTCTTTGCAAAATACACCCATTGCCGTTGGCTCCTTCCATTGGGGCCAAACAGAACAAAGCTGATTGCTTTTCCATGTAACAGTCTTTTTTGGAACATTTAAAAAAAACATTTAAAAGCTCCATGAGCTTAGTAAGACACAGGCCTCACTGTTCAGAATGAAAACTCTTAAAATACAGGAAGTTCCACATTTGAAGGTCATACAGTAAATTAGTGGCAGATATGGATAGAATCTAAGGCTTCATGCTCAGAATATAGTACTTTTTTTCCATTAGATCGTGCTGTTTCTTCCCCGACTTTGTGCTTTCTCATCAGTTTCTTAGTATAAAAAGAAAAGAATGGGGTTTAAATGTTAAGTTGAACTGTCTACCCAGGTGCTGATTTTTTATCTTCATACCTGCTTTTCTCACATCTACCATAGAAGCTGATGATGACCTTAATGACCAATATAAAATGTTTAATGGCTCTCTTTTGTCCTATCATCTTGAACATAATAGATACTGGGTACAAGAATGAGAAGGAATTGGTTCTTACATTTGAGAGTTCCCATGGTAAAGTTCTGCTAAATTCTTTTTCTGAGATCTACTGATTAAGCTGCTCTGATGGACTCTGTAGTTGCATCCACCTACTTGTAAACTCTTAGTATAACTTTTTTGTTTCTCATATAGCACAAGCTGTAGGACCCATTCTTCAAAACCACACTCAGATTAGCAGGTCATGTCCTCGTGGAGAGGCTGGCAACTTCTCTACTGAGAGCTATGGGGAAAATCTTGAAGGGTGGTGGTTTTCCTAGCATAATTAGTCACGAGCCCCCACCACCAAGATCCCCCACTGATTATTCTCTAATATCAATTATCCAGTGTTACAGTTATCCTTTAGAAACTAATATTTACTCAGGTAAGCATTTACTAAGTAAAAATATTTGGCACAAAATATTCCCCCTCAGTGTCTATGACCCTCTCCTATAAGTACATATGGAGGACAAGGAGAAGTAGGCTCAGACTTAGAGACTTCTTGTAACAAAGGGATCACTCACAGCTTCTAGCTCCTGGAAGTTCTTTTCTCCCGTTTGTGATGTTATCCTGAACGTCCCTTTAGGTATGGTTTCTGTTAAGTTTCTCACAGATTCCCAAATCTATCTTTCTTCAGTATATCTGTATATATTCAGTATTTCTAATTCATGTTCGATTCTCAGTGAGAAGACTACTATAAGGCACTGCTATTTAGGGGATGCTGCTTAGATGTCCATAAGAAGATTTTGACTTTTTCCAGTCCAGAGGATCTTCCTTTGATCAAAATGGACAGAAGAAGAGAGTATATTTGTGCTCCCTGCAAAAAAAGATTCTCTTTCAGAGGACTGGCTAAAACTGCTTCCACAACTAGGCTGACCTATCACCCTATCAGAACTAGCTCGCTATTTTTAACCCAAGCCCAGGGCATGATTGGTTCATCAACCAATTCCAAAACACACCACTAGAGTAGCACCACTTCATTTCCCTGTATGACCAGAAGCATTTTGTTCCTTCAAAATGATTAAGTACTTTTCACATCTAATCTAATGCCTTTGGTTAACTGACTGATTCAATAGAGATGTTGTCACCTGAAAAAAGGATCAGGGTATGGGGAATCTTATTGGTTATTTCAGGTGAGGGTCGAATACTTATTAGACTAAATAAAGCCATAATGCCTTTTCATTATGTTTTTAGTTAAAAAATTGACAGTTATTGATAAACTTGAACATTTACCTACATAAAAACAGAAAAAGAAGATGACATATGAAATAGTGAATCTTCCACATAAAGCTTGTTCCTGTGGAATTATCCTCAGTTTTAAAGAGAAGTTTATTCTAGATTATTTTATTCATTTTTATTTATTTACTCTTTTACTTTTGCCTTTTTCAATATCATATTTCCAGATTTTCTTTCCTTTAAAATTGTTCCATTATATTATTGTGTGCATGTGGTTGTAGGTCCGTGCCTCTTCAATTCTTTATTTTCTAATTGTTTATGGCTATTTTTTTCTTTAACCTGGAAATTGTGGATTTTGGCTATAATATTCCTGAGGATTTTCAATTTGAGGTGTTATTGTTTTCCCCATGAGGCAAACATTTGTGTATTCTTTCTATTTTCACTTTGCTCCTTTATTCTACTAGATCTAGGCTTTTTTTTATTTCTTGAAATATGGAAGATTTCCCATGGACTCTTGAGGCAAAACACCTTCCACATCCAGAGAAAAACTATGGAAGTGAACAGCAAACAGAAACAGACCATTTTCTTTTGTATTGTGTTTTGTTCTGTTTTATGATTTTCTCCATTTATTTTAATTCTCCTCTGCCACCTTCATTTCATAGGAATGTATGTGTAGAACCTATATAAGATTGTACACTGTCTCAGGGAGGGAGAGGGGAGGAAGTGGGGAATGAGGGGAAGGGAGCGAAAAAAATCTAAAATATATGGAAGTGATTGTCGAACACTGAAATCAAAATAATAAAATTAAAAAAAGAAATATGAATATAGGTTTTCTGTTTGGTCATGGTATTTAAGGAATCTGCTGGTTTTCCAGGTAAGTTTTTTTTTTTTTTAATAGCAAACAACTTACATTTTTCTTATTTTTTTCCCATATTTTTTTTTACTTTGTCCTATATTTCTTATTTTGTAGAGTCAAGTTTTGAGTGTTTGATTTTATTTTTAAGAATGTTTACTATTTGAGTAGTATTCGATCTTCTATTCTAAGTTACATTTGTTATCCAGTTTTTCTTCAATAGCTCTTATTTTAATTCCAAGTAAAATTTTAATCTCGTTTCATTTTCTCCCCTTTGTCTATACTTGAACTTGTAAAGTTAATTCTTTCTTCTGAGTTTCCCTCGGGCTTCTCTCAACCCATAATATTTTTTCATTTTGTAGGATGTTTTTCCCCTGTATTTCCCTATCTCCAAAATCAGAGTGGAACTTTTTTCTTATTCTAGACACTATTTTTTCCTGCAGTCTTGATCAGGTTTTTGGTCTGATTGGTACTGCCCCCTCTGTTGTCTGGAAGGCATCCTTACATCTGTCATTCTGGAAGTGCTGGTGAGGACTAAATTCCACTCTCTATAGTAATTGCTGACATTTGGTGGCTTAACTTAATAAAAAGACATTGGATGCATTTTTAGAACTTCAATGTATTTTTTTTTTTAAATTTAGCTATCAAGAGAAGTCCACAGTATCTTTTAAATGTTGATTTTTTTTCCTGGACCCACATGTACAAAAATATTTATGGCAGCTCTTTTTGTGGTGGCCAAGCATTGGAAATTGAGGGGACGTCCATCAATTGGGAATGACTTAACAAGCTGTGGTATATAAATGTAATGGAATACTATTGTTCTATAAGAAATGATGAGCAGTTAGACTTCAGAAAATCCTGGAAAGACACATGAACTTATATGATGCTGAGTGAAGTGAGCAGGACCAGGAGAACGTTGTACGCAGTAACAGCGACAGTGTGCAAGGACTGATTTTGATAGACTTAGCCCTTCTCAACAATGCTAAGACCTAAAACAATTCCAAAGGATTTATGATACCAAATGCCATCCATATCCAGAGAAATAACTATGGAGTGGGAATGCAGAACAAAGCAGACTATTTTCGTTTTTGTTTTGTTTTGTTTTTTCTCTTTCATGGTTTCTCCCATTCATTATAATTCTTCTGTGCAACATGGCTAATGTGAAAATGTGTCTAATAGGAATGTATGTATAGAGCCTATAGTAGAGTACATGCCCTCTTTGGGAGGGAGGGGGGGAAGGAGGAGGAAATTTAAAACTTATGGAAATGAATGTTGAAAACTAAAAATAAAGAAAAAAAATTTTAAAGAAATGTTTTTCTTTCACCTTTTCCCCTCTCTTCCTAGCAATTCGTATTCATTTACTCAAAGGTAATGCTTTCCCCCTTTTGGATATATGTATATATGTATATGTGTTTATATATGTATATGTGTATACACACATGCAAGAACACATATATGTGTAGGTATATGTACATATACACAAATATATACATGTATACATACTATGTGTGTGTATATATATATCTATATAATATACCTATATACATATATCTCTATGTATCTATTTATCTATTAGTGTAGCGGAGGTTTCCAAGTTGCTCCCTCCACACACCTGTGTTAGAGCTGATCCCTTGAATCCACATCCCAAACTGAATCAGAGACTCCTTATAGTTTCCAGTGATCAGGATGAATCTCTCTAATAAATCACCTTTTTTAATTGTATTCCATCCCTAAGTTTGAAGAAATATACATATTTTTTAGAGTAGAACACTGGAACTTTTTGACTTTTGTTTCCCTTAAGAAGCAACTCAATTATTGAAATGTATACACACATACACATTTCTTTGTCTATCATCTGTGTTCTGCTATGGGCTCTGGCAATAAAAGTGATTGATTTGTAATCACTGGTCTTATTGAGCTCTGTTTCTCAGCACTATCTGGAGGCTTTCTACAAACAACACACAGGAAAGTTAATGTGAATGGAGCCAAATAACACCACCTGGAAAGCAGGGAATTGATTACAATGTTCTCCTGCTAGGCAGCACTCTGATGCCATTGTGTCCAACACTCCTGGTCGTATAGTTTGTAGAAACCCCCCAGAGAGCAGAGTGGATGATCAGACAACAATGCCACAATGGATGATGAGCCCAGAAATGACAAAATCACTTCCCTGCATCCTATGGAAATATAGCAACTGAAAACATGCTGCCCCAAGAAAACTTGAGGTAAAATAAAATAATGTTGATTCGTTTATTTTCGTTTCCTTCAACCCCCTACCTCCATTTCGATAGCAATCCATGGTCATTTGAACATCAGGATGAATTTTGAAAGAGGAGCATTTCTATAATGTATTATGCACATGCTTACTTTTCTTTAATGTTTTTCCTGTCCTATATTTTTTTCTAAAATAGTTATGTATTTGTACTTTTTCATATTTTGTATATATAATATATATTTATGTGTGTAATTATGCATATATACACATAAGTGTGTGTATGTGTATTCATGCTGGATCTTAATTTTTTCCCTACTTTCTTCTGTTTGCCTAAATTTTAAGAAAGGTTATTAATGCCAAAGAATGGAAAACTCATAGAGTTAGAACTGGATGAGACCTCAGAATTCATCTAGTCAAGGACTTCTTAAAGTTTTTCCATTCAAGACCCCCTTTGGTTTGGCTGTGTTCCCTGGCGTTATGTGATCTAAGAACATGTAGAGTGCAAAGTGTGCATGTTTTGTGTAGAAGTAAGGCTTCAGTGAAGCTGAGTCATGCAGCACATGCAATTGCTGCCAGAAACACCTCAGATATATTACGTTGGATTTTTAATTAATTTTTGGTCATTGCTCGTTCAGAAACCTTTTACTGTTGCCATATTATTCACAATCCCATATGGGGTTGCAACTCACAGTTTAAGAAGTGCTTATTAGTCCAAACCCTTCTTATACAGGTGAGGAAAGTAAAGCCCAAACAGGATAGCAGCTTGCTCAAGGTCACAGAGGTCTTAAGTAGGGCAACACAAATTAAATGTAGGCCTTTTGACTATAAATCTAATTCCATTTTCACTGAGTCACAGAAGAGTATCTACTGATCTGACCTCACCATTGACAAGAGTGAGGCTTGCATATTTCACAGATGACCCTCATAGGGTTCAAGGTAAATAAAAAATGTTTGGGGGAAGTGAATATTCCATCATCAGTTACACAAATGTCAGTTCTTCTAACCCTCCAGGGTAAACTCACTACCCTCTTTCCTCGGCCTCCAAACTTTGTCACCTCTTCTGCTCCCTCAACATCGCACTACTCAAATTGCAACTAATTTGAAGACTTTATTACCAAACTCATGCTTTGCATTTAGCATTACCTATTTTGAGACCTCTCCCTCCTTTTATGTCTCTGTGTGTAGAAACTTCTTTCCCCATTTTCCTTCTCCATTTTCGAGACATGGGGAACCTTTTGTAGAATGAACAAAAACACCATCTCTAAAACCAAGAAAATCCTTTTACTGAATTAATTCAGATGCTGGTATTTCTAAGAATCAACTGACATCAAGTCAAAGACAAAATCCACAAAACAAGGCATGTGATCATGTGACAACACATATATTGATTGTACTTTATGTGAATCAGAATTTTTCTGTTTTAAAATATTAACAACATACATATACATATTGGTTGCTACATAACCCACAGAAATCAGTAAATATTGGTTCAAGATGATCCTGGTTCATGGTTCTATATAGCAAGGCCCACATTTGTTAGGTATAGTTTGTTAAAGGGTCTCATTCATGAAATCATGAGTAGTGTGTGTTCAACTTAGCACACCAGCTGGCCTATGTTAGGTGCTTAATAAGTATTTAACAAATTGAATTGAAATATACAAATCTTAGGGAGAACATTTAGATTATTGTCTCTTCTTACCGGAGTGACCTGCAGTTTCCTTTATGATATCAATATCTATAACATGATCCTCAAGTGCTGATGTATTCCAAAGCTCTGTCCTGGGTCATATTTTATCTGTGTTCTCTCTCTTGGTAACTATCATCTCAGATGCAGTGAGTTATCATCACTACGCAGATAATTTCCAGAACGATATATACAGCTCTAGTATCTCTCTTGAGCTGCAACTCCCATAGAAAGAGCAGGCATGTTCATGTGATGGGAACCCTCAGACCAATTCCCACATATTTGAACAGGTTTGTTCTTGTATTCAATCACAATCACATCATCCATCTAGCCCAATATAGGACCACAATACTTAACTGTCTATCCTGACTAGACAGGACCACAATAGCTAGCCAATTGAAGGGCAGCATGACAAGAATATTTAACCACCAAACTATAGATGGAACCCCTCCTCCATTACCTAGTCCATAACAAACTCCTCCTGCCTTTTTAATATTAATCATATTCCTATACTCCATGAAAATTTCTGTTAAGTAATTGCATCTTTAACCTATAGACATCCATCTTGCTTTCTCTTAAGTTGCTGGTGCTTCTTAGAATTTAGCCCTCTCTATGAGAGGCATCAAAAAATACCTATACTTGGATTGGAGGTGGTCTGACTGAATTCTTTGAGACAGTTCCACAAGAACACATCATCAAACCCCAATGGTTTTTGGTGTTCCAGAGTGGAAACCTCAACAGGTACCACATCGTTAATATTTACAAACTTGATTCCATCCTCAGATGCTCTTTCTTCTTCAGATCACATAACTATAATTTTTTGCCAAGCTTTATTGTTTCTATCTCTGCATTATTTTTCATTATTTTTCTATCCTCCTTATTCTATTAACACAGTCAATATCCTAGCTCAGATCTTCATTAAATAATGCCTGGATTGTAAGATTGGAAGAGCATCCTAATTGCTCTCACTTCCTAAAGTGAGAATCTACCCTCCACATAGAATCCAAAATGATTTTTCTAAATTACAGGTCCAATTATATCAAACTCATACTTGATAAATTCCAGTGGTTGATTCCTGATTACCTCTAGGATCAAATGTAAACTCTTTTGTTTAGTGTTTTAAAGCCCTTCACAATAGGACCCAACAAACATTTCCAGCCTTATTTGATATTACTTCTCTTGATGTATACTGTGGCCTAGTATAAGAGACTTCATTATGGTCCATAATATATAACACTTCATCTCCTCTCTCTGTACCTTTGTGCTGACTCTCCTGGATTCCTTGAAATATCTCCCTTTCCCTTTCCTAGAATTCTTAGGTTCTTTCAAGGCTTAGCTCAAATACTACATTCTCTAGAAAGCATTATCTGACTCGTGCAGCTATTGGTGCATTCTCTCCAGATTTCACTATATGCATTTTTAGGCTAGTTTCATTATGCTTACAAATATGTATGCATCATTTTCCATGCCTGATTATAAGCTACTTCAGGGCAGGGACTGTTTCAGTTTTTGTCTCAGAATCTTTAGCATTTAGCACAGGGACTGGCACTTAGGAAATATTTAATAGTTATGTTTTGATTGTGCGATTGATAAATGCAATAGAAACTAGAATCCTCAAAGAATTATGAAAATCATATCACTCCTATTGGAGAAGAGGTTAAACATCTGCAATGTAATGCAAACAAAGATTAAACTTTACATACCAATTCTTCTCATCCGAGATGAATTAGAGCTTGTCACCATCGTCGTGGTGGGATAATCATAAATAAGAGGAAAGGTGGCAATGCAACACTTATCCCAATCACAACAGAGAAATAAAACAGAAAAAAAATGGCAACAGCATCTTTGGTAATAAAATAAAAAAAAAACATTTAAAAGTATCTTTTCCCCTTAGGGGCAATTTTTCATTTAGTTTTAATCCATAACTATTGTTTGTGTTAAAACCCAAATCAGCTGTGCTACTGGAGTGCTTAAACATCATCAGTGAATTTATAGAATTGTGTTTAATAGTAGGTGGAGGCTAAAAACTGCTATAGGTCACATTTAAATTGATACCAATCACTGTATCAATTGGACAACTGGAGTTGGTTCATCTATTGACCTCTGATATCTATAACTTAGTTAGTGTGTGGATTCATAGCAACTCTGATTGCAAAGTTCATGAACTAAAGAATGGTTTATCAAATCACTTATAATTTGGAAATAAGAATATATAGTTACAAATACATAGACTTGCATATTGGCGTATATAGGTGTATACACACATATATATTACATAATACATAATATTCATATACTATGTATGGATATGTACACACATGCACACACACATATATGTATATATACAAATGTACGTATATATTCAAACAGGTGCCAGCGGTGAGATGTACAATCCAGAACTCTAAGAACAGAGTTAGAGCTCCAAGTTTAAGTGAATTCTGCCATTTGAACAATATACTTCAGCAATGGGGTGGGGGAGGAGTCAATTATTAAACTAAGTAAACTAAGGTTAAAGATCCATTATAATTATTTTGCTATTGACAGTGAAAAGTCATTCGACAGTTTTAAATCCCTAATGGGAATGAACATATTCATCATTATTTAACATTTATTACATAATTTCAACCTACTAATCATGCTTCACTAAATCTATTCTGCCCTCTGAAGGGGATTTGCAGAAGTAGGATGGGGCTGACAGAAAGCAAAGCCTCAAGCTGACAAGTCATGATTTATGTCTGTGAACAAACCCCATCTCAGTTATTTGAGACATTTTCCAATCTAGTTCATCTAGGTCTGACTAATCCAACTCACTGAATTAGGCTGACACTAATGCTTCATAGCTCTTCCCATATCGGCTTATCCAAAGGAATGAATTCTGAACCTCTTAGACCTTCAGCTCTTCATATGCGGGGAAACTAGACACAAGCTGGTGGAGGCATGCCCAACTCAGCTCTAAGACCTCTTGGCAACTCTTTAAAAATATAATCCAAATTCTAAAATTTAGTGTGAGTCTCAAGCTACCCTATTTGGGTCCTGCCTTGTGTTTCTATGAGGTCCTTTCAGAGAAAGCTAGAGAAGTCGTGAGATAGAAAGCATGTAGCATGTAGAAAGTATGACTCACTTTCTGAAACAGGGCAATTTTTTGTTTTAAAAACATGTCAAAAATCTGTAAGCATAAGTTATATATGTGCATATAATAACTATGCAAAACAACTGTTTTAAAAAAGTCATAGAATTCACTTCAAATTATTTAAAGCACTACTTTAGAAATATTAATCTAGAAACTGCAAGGAAGTTGACCTAGAGGGTATTGAGGAGGAAGAAACAGGAACTGGTTAAAAGGCTACTGTAATAGCACATACATGAGTTAATACCAGAGTATTAGACTCGAGTAATGGTGGGAGAAAGAGAAAGGAAGATGAATAGTAGAAACTTCGAACAACAAAGAAACTTGGCAACTGATGCAGGACAGAGAGCGCGGGAGTGAAAAGGGTCACTCCAAGGTGCAGCCTGGTATCATTGACAGAACAGAGAATTCAGGAAAAAAGGTACCTGTGCACACTTGTGTGTGTGTGTGTTTGTGCATGTGTCTGTGTGTCTGTGTCTGTGCGTGTGTATGTCCCTGCGTGAGGTACCGAAAGGGGAAACCATGAATTCATCTTCACAGAATTGTAGCTAGGATGAGACAACTGGGGCTTTGTTTCAGGGCATCAAAACCTAGATAGCTCCAGTAGCACCATTCAAGGTCCATGCCCCCAAAGTACTTCCTGCCTGGCTTTGCTCCTGCCCCTATAAGCCACCCCACTTTGCACCAAGGACATGCATTCCCTATTTATGTCTCTGAGTTTTAGATCTTTTCAGTTTCAGGGGTCAGTGATAAATCCAGGTGTAAATCTCCAAGCAAAAAGTTGACAATTTCTATAGCTTAGGAAAGGAGCCAAGGCTGGAGGTACAGTTATGTATCTATGTGTCAGTCATCAACATAGCAATAATAGTTCCAGGAGTCTACTTGGGATTTTGCCTTCTGATCACTTTAAATAAAATTACATTCTATAATGATTTATTGAGGGAAAGTATCATTTTAAAGACCAATCTTAGGCTCTTTTTGTATCCTCCCCCAAGCCCAATATAGTGACATATTAGGTACTTAGGAAATAATTGTTGACATGATAAACACATTGGAATATGAAATCTAAATCACTTAGATTGGATTGAAAGTTAATTAAGAAATTAAATAATTATATGTATTTAGTTCTCATCAGCATTCCCTGTTAAATGAGGTTAGCATTTATTCATTCATCCATTCATTCATTCAGCACCTACTATGTGCTCCATACTGTGTTAATCTTCTAGAGATATAAAAAAAGGCAAAAGACAGTCTCTGCCCTTAAGAAACTCACAATGTAATTGAGAAGACAAGAAGCAAGCAAATATACAAAACAAGCAATATATAGGATAAATAACAAAATAAAATTAGAGAGAAAGCACTAGAATTTTAGAGGGGTTGGGAAAGGTTTCCTGTAGAAGATGGGATTTTATCTGAGACTTGAAGATGGCCATTGAAATCAGCAAGCAGAGAGGAGAAGGGATAATATTCCAGTTGTGCGATACAGTGACAGAAAATGACTCAAGCCAAGAGTGTAGGTCTTGTTTGTGGAACAGCAGAGGGCAATGTCATTGGGTCAAAGAGCATATGGTGGGAAGTAAAGTGCAAAAAGACTGGAAAGGGTTGTGGGGGGGAGCCTTAAGAGGGATAGTAGGTTATGAAGGGTATAGAACATCAGAGAATTTTGTATTTTTTCTTGGAGGTGAAGGAGAGCCACCATAATTTACTGAGTAAGAGGGATATATAGAGAGTTTTCTGTAAAGACATTTCATCCTTACATGCCATTTTGTGATATAATTGGCAGCAGAAAATTAACAGGAAAAAATACAGACTCCACTGTTCCTAAATATAACAATAGAGTTTCCTTTTCAATCCTAGAACATTCTGTAATATCATGGCTCTCCTCAGACTCAAACGAAGATTTTGGCAGTTTTTAATATGATGGGTTTTCCAAAAATTCTCATGCCAAAATTCTAGTAATTCTACACAGGAACAAGATGGAGAGGTGACCTCAACTTAATATCAGTGACAGGTAAATGTTTATTAAACTGGTCTGTTCGTGGACAGAAAATTATCAGAAAAAGAAAGTAATAGTTTGCTTTTGCCATCAACAACTTTTGGCATTCAGCCACCCATACCCTGATTTTGTCATTTTTATGCCTCTGTACTAGGCAGATGTTTATCTAAATCATTTAAATCTCTGTCTTCTCCATTTTAAACACATTTAGTATTAATAGATGCTCCCTGTGTAACAGCATAGATTAAAAGTTAATTAAGAAGTTAAAGAAGGAGAAAAGTAATTACTTTTTTCATAGGCATTTGTTTCATTTTGGCAGGTTAAAAATGAGGAATTGGGAGGAAGGTATGAAAATAGGAAATATTTTTTAAAATTGTTATTAGCTGCTTTATATATACTGAGAAGTGCCAAGTTAATTAAGAAAAGTAATCCATTCACTAACGGAGGATGGGGCCAATGAGTAATGTAATCCTGTTCATTTGGTTAGATTGTTTTCTGCAATGGATTTTTCCAAAATCCTACATCTAAATTAACGATTTCAGATGGAAACAATCAATGCACAGTTGGACAGGTTCTCATGGGATCACAAATATAGCTGAGTTATGAGGAGGACTTATTAAACATTTCTACTTATGGTTTCCCATTATATTCAATGCCTTGATTTTGTGACTGAATGGAAAAGAGCTGCCTCATGGCTGCAGAATTTAGGTCCTGATTATGAGCTCTACCATTGTCTTGATGGCCTTACTGTGGCTGCATGTGAACTACTCAAGCTTCTAATTTCCTTGAGGTGGCTAGCTGTGACATGACAGTGTTGGGAGGCGCTGAGACTTGAAAACCCACTGAAGTTCTTTAAAAGAGCATCATGTGGTTGTTCATTCACTCAGACATGTCAAACTCTTTGTGATCCCACGTAGGCTTTTCTTGGGCAAGATACTGGAGTGCTGTGCCATTTCCTTTTCAGTGGATTAACACAGAGATTGAGTGACCCAGGATCACAAGATAGTGTCTAAGGCCAGATATGGATTCAGGTCTTCCTGACTCCAGGCCCAGAGTTCTATCCACTGAACCACCTAGTTGCCTTTAGAAAGAGAAATTAGAGTAAATGATGATTTTTATTTTCATTTTTGCAGGTATCATTTTAATTATTATTTTTATTTGCAGCTCCCTCCCACTAGAATATTAGTAACTGACATGTATTTCTTTTAAAGTTCTCATGATAATGAGATAATGATAATGATAATGAAATAATGATAATGAAAACTGTCATTAGAACTGCAAAATGACTTGTATTATAAGCCACTTTGGTCACTTAACATTTACAGACATTTTCTCCAAGGATTGTTGCATATCCTTCATTTTCAGAGGACCATGACATCTGGGAGGTAATGCCATGACATGAAGTGAATCGAAAGTGAGGGAGGGCTGTGTAAAGTCAACCTCACTTTATTCTCTGGAGCCATCTGGGTCCAGTGGCAAGATAGAACAGGAAGACTGGAGAAGGTAAAGAAGTGAAGCAAGTCTCTTTTAGCTACTCAAAAAAATGAAATTATACCTAAGGATGCATAAACACACAGACATGCTCCGCCATATTAAAAGGAGAGATATCAAAAATAATATTTGAAGATGTGATTATTTGAAGGAAAAAGGACTAAGGAGGAACATAATTTTTGTCTATTTATGGGAGTATTGAGTAAACTATGGGGAAGAGTTTCCCTTTATTTCCCATGGCAGACAAGATCAGTAAAGCTTAAATCACATCAGGAAGAATTAGGGTGATAGAATGTCTTTACTAGTGATTCCCAACCAATGGGTTGGATAGGCAATGATTAAAGGAAGCAAAAATGTTTTCATTTAGCTTTCTGTACTGAGTGGTTCTCATCGTTAATGATGAATCAGTGAAATCTATTCCACTTTCTTTAAAAAAAAAATACTTCCTTCAACTGCAAACTGTGTATAGAGTGATAAGATATCATGAAATTAAGAGACTTTTCTTAGCCAAGTCATTTATCTTAATAAATGTTTTTATTAGGAAATTTTTAGAATATTAAAATTCATTTAAAAACTCAATCCTGGGAATTAAAGAGCAAACATAAAAGTAGTATATTACTTTGCAGAGCTGAACAGATTATCTGATGTGCTAAAAGTCCCCAATAAAGAAAACAGAAGGCAAAACAGAAATGTACCATCTTCTATTTCCTGATCATTGATAGGCATTAGCTAGCTGGTTAATGGATTTAGAATTAACCTTGGTATATGTAGGTTGAGAACCTATGATTTCCACACAATTCAGTACTGTATAGGGGAGTTAAAATGATGCTATACCTAACATCAGGAGAACTATGTTAAAATCCTTCCTCAGATATTTCCTAAGTAATCTCAGACTCTCAATTGCTTGATCTGTAAGATGGGAATAATATTTGCATTACCTTGGAAGGAAAGTGCTCTTTGAATGTGAATTACTGTTGCTCTCCTTTGAACATGGCCCCACACAGACCAAGTCTGTTCTCTAAATCCTGACTCGTTCCGAGCATAGCCAGACAACCTCCTCACACTTCCCATGTACTACATTCTCCATGTACACACGCATTTTATTTGGAGCTGAATTCCCAGACAAACACACGAGCTATGAAGACAAGTACTGGCATAGCACATAGGGCATCGAGCCCCATTAAAGAGAAGGAGGCTATGGGGATACAATCCAATTTAGAGATTCTGTTCTGTTTTGTTTGCTTTATCTCCACCTCCCACCCCCTTTCCTCACCCACAGCATTCTTAAGGACAGTTAGAGTGCTACTATTGCCAGCAGGTTCAATCTATAAATACAAACAGTGTAAACAGTATAGCAAAGGGAGAAGGTCCTATCAGACCAAGCAATAATAATATTAATAACAATTGCAACAGCAATCAAAAGCTAGCATTTCTATAGCACTTTGATGTTTGGAGAGCACTTACAATGATCTTCTCATCCTCACAACAACCTTGGGTAGGGTACCGGAGCTATTATTACTATTCCCATTTCACAGATAGGGAAGTTTGCAAACAGAGGTTAAACAACTTGCCCAGGGTCTCATGGCTAGGAAGTATCTCTGGCTAGATTTGAACTCTGTTCTTCTTAAGGTAGAGCATTATAAGGTAATTTTAAAAGGAAATGGACAGTTTTCAGTCATGATGTTTGAATTCAACTCAATTCACTTCAGTTTAAGTCAAACCCCACCTATCATGTGCCAGTTATTTACAAGGCACTATGTCAAGCACTCAGGATACAATGGCAGAGGAAAAAAATCAAGAAAAGAAAAGAGGAGGGAAGGGAAAAGAGGGAAAGGAAAAGGGAAAGAAATTGGGAAGGGAAGGAAAAGGAAAGGGAATAAAGGAGGAAAGGGGAGGAGGGAAGGGGAAGAGAGAGGAAGGGAAGGAAAATATCTTCCTTGCCCTCTTGGGATCCTATTGAGGGGACAAAACACATACACAGATCCTGGACATACTGACATACGCACTATAATAAGGGTAATTGTAAATTCATTAACCAGCTAATAGCCATCAGTCATCAGGACAAAAGATTTTCACACTTATGTTCCCCTCTTGGTTTTCTTTACTGGAGGTTCTATTCTGTTAATGTAAGGCAACCATAAAGTGACAAAAACTCATTTTAAGAGGGGAATAGTACCAAGAACTGAGGGAGAGATGAGGAACAGCAGGAGGCAGAATGCGAGGTCTTCTTTGAAGGAATTTAAGCATCACACTAGAGGAGGTAACGAGGATGTGAATTCCAGAAACAGGCCGACCCCCTGTGCCCCCCAGGTCCAGAGTAGGCTGGTAGTCGGTGGTAGCTGGAATACTATGCGCATGCAACTAACAGATCAATTTGACTAGAAAAGGTTGGGCATGAAAAGAACTAATATGAAACAGTGGAAAAAATCTTTCTGAAATTGGCATTGCTCACATCCAAGAAGTTTTGCCCATAAGCTACACATCACACAGGTATGGTCTTTATATTAGTTACTTATAAGGCATGCAATTGCAGCATTCTACCTACTGTTAGTGGATGTGACTGATGCAGCCAATTCATAATTTTCCAGGCATGAATTATCCATGCCGTAACTCAATCATGCTCCAGTTGGCAAGGGTCTCTCTCCTCTCTTTCCTGCTGTTCAGCAGGGTCTCAAATAAAAGACAGACTGGAAAGGGGTACGAAGATGGATAGAAGAAGAGGCAGGCAAAGCAAAGCAGACAGTGTTTGTCTGGTTTGTATTTTTTGTTATTTCAGAAGGGATTCCTGACGTGAGAAATGGGAACTCTTCACTGCTCAGGTGTTGGAATATAAACGACCTTTGCTTTCAGTCGGGCAGGCAAGCTGTATTCAAGCACACAGGATGCAGAGCACTGTGCTAAGGCAATTTTTATCCTGTGTCCTGAATACCCTGGATTACCAAAATTTGACTTTGTATTCTTTGGAAATTCTCACTGTCAAGCTGAACCATCACCATATTCTGCTCTAGAGTAGACCACTTACACTGGGATTAACAACCACACTGGAAGACAGGAAGTAGGTGGTCTAGTGGAAAGAACACTGGATGTAATCTTTAGTTTGAACTTTTAGGGGGAGTTATTTTTTCATGTGCATCTATCAATCACTTAACGAATATCTACTACGTTCTAGGTACTTCAGAAATACAAAGACAAAAATGTAACAGTCCCTGCTCTCAATGAGTTTATGTTCTGTTGGGGAAGACTGTTTATGCAGAAAAACTACATAATAAATGCAGAGCAGTTTATGAAGGGAGGGCACCAGATGGAGAAGCTGTTGCTTAAACTGAGTTTTAGAAGTAAGGAAGGAGGACATTCCAGGCCTGGAGAGTTGCTGTGCAAAGGCGATGTGTAAATGATGAAAAATCTGAACTTCATGAGCTCTGTGGTCCCTCCCAGCTCTGGGAATCTCTGATCCTATGGTTGACTGATTGGCAGTAGGTCAGAAAGGAGATAGTAAAAAACAAACAAAGAAGCAAAAACCATTTTCAAGAAAGGACAGGTGTGTAGTACTAGAAATCAGTGCTCATGAAAAAAAGCCCACATCTAGAAAACTGTCACTTAATGTTCCCAGGAGCTCTTTGAGAAAATAGGAATGTACTTAGTAGGAGTGTATGTTGGGAAAGGGCAGAGACAGAGGAAGTAGCACCATTTCATTTGGATCCACTCCAAATGAATATCCTTTAAATTTAGAAACTTACCTTTTTGCTTTAGGCAGGGGAGAGGGAGGGATTAAAGGAGAGAGTGCATTCTTATCTGATTAGATAAGGTCTCTGTGAATGACTGACTGCAATCCCAGTGAATTCTAACGAATGTGCTGGTATGATAAATGTACTTGAATGCAAAGGGAGGGGAGGGAGTGAAAACAGTGTAGACACACTATGACAGGATCCACACTTGATGCTTAGAGCCTGCCCATCATCCCTGGCATTCTTGTTGGAGCGAAGGTTTTTGTTGTTTTTGCTGTTGGTGTAGCCACAAGACAGACCCTCACAATTAACATTCATCGGGGGCATTCAGATTAAGCATCTTCAATTCATAATTTCTGCTGTCTGAAGTTTTTCACTGCTACATGAAAAACTTATGTCCTAAGGTTCTGATGTGGTTCCACATTTTAATAATATAAAAGATGAACTCACAGAATAGGTTTAGGAAGACCATTTTGGAAAACAATACGATCAGTTACAATGGGTCATACTAATTATGCTTCTACCTGGTAGCTTCATCAATAGGATTTTATGTTCAAAACATCAGAATTTTTAAAAATTGTTCACAGTTTCTGTAGTTGTAATTACTAGAAATTGTAAATAACCTCTGTGTGCAATTGGAGAATGGCTGAATAAATTATGGTATATCTATATAATAGAACATTAAGGTGCAAATGAAAATTTGCAGTATTCAAAGAAATATGGAAAGACATATATGAAGTGACAGTAAGCAAATTTAGCATAACCAGAGCTGTATAAGCATTGACTACAAGTACAGAAAGAAAGGAAAGAAAATGAAGCAGAAAGTTGATCTTTAGACATGCATAAAGGCTCAAAGGGTAGTTGTTCCCACAGGCAAACCTGGACTGTAGGAAGCATGGTTTTCTGTCAATTACTTGTCACACAAATTGTCAAGTATCGTCACATCTGACAGTGAGCCTGATTTTATCTCTCTTAAGGTTAATTTTTTTTTAAACAAGAGACTTATCTGATCTGTCACCATCATATTTCATCACCTACGAGCAAATGCTTAGGCAGAAAGATAGGTCCTACCAAGGCTACCTTGGAGACAGACCAAGAAGACTTGTGAGGTTTCTTAATGCTCAGGATGTCACTCTGTGTACAACAGTAGAAAGGAATAACATCTCAAAACTTGTTTTGACTATCTTCATGCATATATGAGACTTTACAAGCCAACAATTTCCTGATGTTATGAATCTAATAACTGATCATTTTTTTTAGGTACAAGAGTTAGTCCTTGCTAACAGATTTCCTGGTTATTAGTCAGCTTACCTTGGAATAGGGTAAGGTCCTGTACTTGAACCTGAGGTTACAGCTTATGTTAAATAAGAAGGGCCAGTTTGTAATTGCCATGTTTCTCCAGAAAGAAAGTTTCCTTCCCAGAGTGATTTAATGGCATCAGAATAATTAGATGCATCTCATCAAGAGATATTGGCCATTCAATTTCCAGTTATGTACCTTGGGGAATTAATGCGGCCACATAGCGGTACAATCAATAATTATTTTCCATTCCCTGCAATATCCTTAGTAGATATACCTGGCATGTCAAAACATAGAGACAGAACACAAAAGGCATCCTCACTCTCATCATACTGGTTATACCACAATGTTAGCTAAGTCCATGTGCCAGGGATCCCCATAAAACAAAGTCAGTAATTTTATTACATTAAATGTTTGCTAGAATTTTCTTCCTTTCATTCTTCAAAAGTTGTAAGTTTTATTGCTTTCTAGGAAATTTTTTTTGGCTACTTTAATGTAATTTGATGAGTATTTATTAAGCACTTACTCTTTATAAGCTATTGTTCTAGGCCCTCTAGATCCTCAAGTAGGGTATATTGAGGGAAGGCACCTCTCAATTCCAACTTCAGGTTCCTATCACTAATGATAACTTTTAGCAGCAATTTCAAGAAAAAGAATGCACTTTTACAACACCTCAAATTTCCTGTAATGTGATCATATAGTTAGAAATTTTAGATGGTTAGCATCTACTGGCCTACTATTTCATATTTACTAGCAAATTAAAATTTGAAATGGGTTAAAAGTCTCAGAGGAACTGTAATCTAGTCAGACAGGCTATATTTACCCACATATTGTATCTGGAATATCAGCTTTTTTTAAAATGTCCCCAGATAACTAAGGATAACACATTGGCAAAGGGTTCCTTGTTCAGGATCTCAGAATAGACCTGTTCACTAACAAAGCACAGTTTCATGCTTTCAGAAGCTCTTTTAATATCAAACAAAGAAGAAGTCTGAGGTGTACATACAAATAAAAATCATAAGAGATTGAAAGTTATATAGGTGAGAAGATTTAACAGCGACCTTGGAAATCTACCCCCCAAAATTAGTGAGTTTGAAAAAGTCTTATGCAGATAATTCATGATTTTGAAACCAATACATGCATGTATATCAGAATTCATTACAGTATATCTAGATGATCAAAGGAGTCTGCATTTTCCAAAAACAAAAATTTATGAAAGCCCAAATCTGTATCTTCAGTGGAATATATTATACCAAGTGCAACTCCCCTCCCAGAATGAGATCCTTCAGCTGTACAGCGACTGTGTGCTTGATGTTAGATTAGAAAGTCTGGAGGAAATGGAAATGTGCAAACCTTTAAGGCTGATCAGCTGCAGGGGTGTCATCAGTCAGCCTCTGAAAGGCATCCCCCATATGAGAATGCCAGCATTCTGGCTGACTGTGCTCAGCTGGATCCATTTGAACCTCATCAGCAAGGGTCATCTACTCCTTGGATACAAGGCAAGTTGCTTCTTAAGGCTTTGCACTCTTCAGAGTTACTGGCATTGCCATAATTAGCATGTTACAGCAGCAACAGAACATAATTTGGAAAAGTAAAATGAAAGTTAGCACCCATAAGGGAAGGGAAAACACAAATCTTGCAGGGAATGAGGCTGAGAGAAAATAGCAAATATAAAAGCAAACTAGCTTGCTAGAACTTTCCAGCACAGACTGTTTAGGCTCTCTACATCTGTCCATTTCATCATTTGCTGAGTACATGAGTGTAAAACTTCCTCCCGTGAAACATTAGGAAAAAGAATTTCTTGGCAATTCTACTTTACCTTCCTGTCCCCACCCTTACTGTGATGGATGTCTCTTCTTTTTGAGGCATGATTTCTTCTATAAAATACTTTCAGAGGTGTGTGTGTGTGTGTGAACAATCAGCTGAGTAAGAGACTGGCATATAAAACACTAGCATTAGCAAAAGACAATTGTCAATTGTCCTTGAAAGACCAATAAGGGAGGTGATGCTAAAGTGAGAGGGATAGTCTTAGAGCTGAAGTAAAGCTCACTAAATTACTACATTGCTAGTATTCAAGGGCAAACGATTCCTGTAGTTGTATTTTTGGGGGAAAAAGCACAGTTATAACTAGTCCTTGGGGAGAAACCAATGCCATTTTCCTGGAACATTTAATTCCCTCTGCTGCTATGCCAACACCTTTTCAGGTCCTACAAGAATTATAAGCCACTGTCAGGGGTTGGCTCACACCCTGTATTTTCATTCTCCTTTTGAACTTGGTTTGAGTCAAAGCCTAAAATGCATCTGGATAGCCTATAATGGAGAAGTCCCACAAATACACAGCTTAGACAACTACCAGAATTGCGGCAGATATAATAGGACTGCAAGACGTATTCTTAAGAGGGCTAATTCTGGGAATTAAGGTCTTCATGTTGCTTAACAAAATAATAAGAGGAACACTAACCTCTCAGCCTCGATTTTCTCATCTATAAAATGGTGATGATAATAGCACTTAACTGATAGCATCATTCTGAAGACTAAATGAGATAACAGTTGTAAAGCACCCTGCAAACCTGTAAAAGCTACATAAATACTATCCATTCATTTAAGGAATTGATATGCATGTGATATAGTTCATCAGAAAACCTAAGCAAGGAAAAGGGTATGGTAGAATAATATGCTCAGTTTATGGGAGCACTATAACAGCCCTATAATTTGCAAGTCACTTTGCTACAGGTTCCACATGCAAAAAAGATTAAAAAAAAGGACCTTGCTTTTGAATGCCATGATAATGTGTATTGGACTAAAAAATCTAGATGAAAAACTCCCTGAAGTTAGGGATGGTACCCTTCAATATCTCCTCGTATCAGGTAATAGGAGGCTGCTGCAGTGATAGGTATCCAATCAACACCTGCTGAAATATGGTATTTTGAAGGATTATATGGTGCCTTAGGCGTTGCTATATCACCATCAACGAAATTCTACTTGCTATTATTAATGTAGAATTATAGAAGGTTATAGCTGATAGGAGCCTTTGAGATAATCTAATCTAGGCCCTTTATATTATAGATAAGGCAACTGAAGCCTGAAAGTTTGGCTCACTGAAACTGTAGGCAGTTTCTTTGCCTTGAAAAAAGAACCTGGTCACTTGGACCTTAAAGTTCTATAGAAATGTGAGATATTATGAACTGAATTACAAAACCTGAGGGATACATTTAGCCCAGTTGTGATCATCCTGAATCATCTTTCAAGGATGGAAGCTTATATGTGGAGATGCTGTCTTTTCCTTCTAATAAGATACTGCACAAATTCACTTTGCTTCTCATTATGAGAGTTAAACATGGACAATCCTCAATCTCTCTGGGGCTCAGTTTCTTGATTTGTGAAATGAAAGGGTTAGAATATATGAACTTTAAGCTTGTTTCTCTAAATTCTATGATTCAGTGAGCATTTAGACAAAATCCCTTGAAATTCACTATTTCAAAAAAATGAGTCCTAGAAATTACTCAAATCGGTAATTCATAAAAAAAAAAAAACTCAATTCAATTTCATTCAACTGAACAGACCTGCTATGTGTTCCATGCTGAATAAGGTGATGAGGGGTACAGAGATGAATGAATACAATATATTCACTTCCTCTAAGAATCTTACAGTCTTACAGGTGTGATAAGTTGTGCATACCACTATGTAATAGGGTCTTTGGAACACACCCAGATTTCTTAACACAGAGTTACTGTTAAGGACAGGAGCGGGGAGGCCTTGGCTAGGCATTCCTAGATTTCTTAAAATGGAGGCACTCTTTGTCCTCTACCACATGGGTGAGTGATCCTTTGACTGGCTACATTTCTACAATGGTGAGCTGGAGACAGCTGTTTTTTTGCCTGGTCTCTCTTTCTGAACGTCCTGCTTTCCTGCATTCTCCTTCCTGCTGCATCCGGAGAGCGAAGATAATTTGTTACTTGCAGGATAGATGCCATGAACTGAATGCATAAGAGGGGAAGGTCTTTTTCACCCTCACTCTCTTTTACCCTGACTCCAGTTCCAAGAAATGGGTGCATGGATGTTGGTTACCGTTCTGTATCATTTGCATTGCAGATAGCATTTGCATCAGATGCCAGAGATTAGACACAAGCCTTATGGGGGTTTTCAGTTTGGAAATGGAACTGTATGGAATGAAGCTAAGCTATGCACTTAATCCCCTTTCCTATCCTAGAAACAGAGGTATAAGGTAGGGAGAAGAGATGATCTGCCATTCCTTGAGGAGAGAAAGTTTCTATATTTATGCTGTTATTTGTTGAAGTACATATTTCATTGTAAAATTGAATCTGATTGTTAGTGGCTAAATAGAACTAGGGTGCAAGGGTCCCCACTCCTCTAAAATTGAGGGAATACCAACCATGGAGGTGGCTGAACCAATAGCAGATTGCCTAGATATCCGCAATCCTCCTGAAAGGTATTAGATAATACCTTTCTGGCCTTCCAGATTGTGAGGGCTATGATGGTCAGTAAGTGTTACAGCTATAATTTAACAATACACAGAATAGAACATAATCCATGGGGGTATTATTATTATTATTATTTATTAATCTATGCGAATTGCCTGGAAGCCAGAGAAATTACATGATTTGCTTGTAATCATACAGCTAGACTATGTCAGAAGCAGGATTTGAATCCAGGTCTTCTGTCTCCAACATATAATGGGAGTAAAAAGTCCTAAAAGAAAAGAAAATAAGTACAGATCATAGGAACATCCTGTAATTCATAGTTGAATGGGATCTTAATGATCATCCAGTCCAATGTCCTGATTTTTACAGTTGATAAAAATGAAACTGAAGGAAATGAAGTGAATTTCCCAAGGTTATTAAGAAAGTAGGTATCCGAGGGCAGGATTTGAACCCAGATTTTTTTGAATCCAAGTTCAATGTTTTATCTACTGCCATGAGTTAGCAATTTCTATGAAAAGAGAGAAGTTAGTCTCATATAAACAAATATATCTGCATGGAGAGTGAGCAATGGAAGCAGGTTAATGTAAAATTAATGCTGGTGCATCTCAAATGTTAATTTAGATAATTTTTCATTATTCAAGGTGATCAGATGAATGACAGCATAGTATGGTTTTATAATGTAAGGGTAGGTAGGATTGGTTATAAAGCATAAATATGCTTACTATGAAATGTTAGGGTAATGTTTGCGCAATGTTATATGGGATATAATATGGGATAGAATGCTCTGGACTCAGTCACCAAACAACCCTTTTATTTTTATTTTTTAAATACATAATTAATTTTTCAGTTCTCAACATTCACTTCCACAATCATTTGAATTCAAAATTTTCTCCCTATCTCTCCCATTCCCTCACCCCAGGACAGCATGTACCCCATCCACCCCTTCCTCCAGTCTATCCTCCCTTCTATTACCCACCTTTCTTCTATTCCCCTTCCTCTCTGTTTTCCTGTAGGCAAAATAGATCTCTATACTCCATTGCCTGTATATCTTAATTTCCAGTTGCAGGCTAAAACAATGTTTAACATTCATTCTTAAAACTTTGAGTTTCATATTCTCTCCCTCCCTCCCCACCTGCCCTCATTGAGAAAACAAGTAATTCAATATAGGTCATACATGTGTAACAATGCAAAGCACTTCCATAATAGTTATGTTGTAAAAGACTAACCACATTTCCCTCTGTCCTATCCTGCCCTCAATTTATTCCATTCACTCCCTTGACCTGTCCTCCCACAATAGTGTTTGCTTTTAATTATACCTTTCCCCAATTTGCTGTCCCTTCTATCATCTTCCCTCTCCTATTCCCTTCCCTTTTCCTGAAGGGTAAACTAGATTTCCATGTCGAATTGAGTGTGTGTGATTCCCTCCTTAAACCAAATCCCATGTGAGTAAGGCTCAATTATTTCCTTTCATCTCCCCCCTCTTCCTCTCCATTGTAAAAGTTCTTTCACCTCTTTTATGTAAGGTGACTTGGTGTATTCTACTTCTCCCTTTCTCTTACTCCCAGTACATTCCATTCAACAATAAATTTTATTTTTTAGGTATTCTCCCTTTATTCAGCTTGCCCTGTGCCCTCTGTCAATGTGTGTGTGTGTGTGTGTGTGTGTGTGTATACATACGTACCCATACACACCTACATATATGCATTCCCTCTAACTACCCAAATACTGAAAAAGGTCTCATGAGTTACAAATAACATCTTTCCATGTAGGAATGCAAACAGTTCAACCTAAATGAGTTCTTTAAGGCTTCTCTTTCCTATTTACCTTGTCATGTTTCTCTTGATTCTTGCATTTGAAAGCCAAATTTTCTATTCAGCTTTGTTCTTTTCAACAAAAATGCTTGCAAGTCCTCTAGTCCATTGAAATTCCATTTTTCCCCCTGAAGTATTTTTACTCAGTTTTCCTGGGTAAGGGATTCTTGGTTTTAATCCTATATCATTTAACCTTTGGAATATCATATTCCAAGCCCTTTGATCCCATAGTGTAGAAGCTGCTGAATCTTGTGTTATCCTGATTGTATTTCCACAATATTTGAATTGTTTCTTTCTGGCTGCTTGTAATATTTTCTCATTGACATGGCAACTCTGGAATTTGGATACAATATTCCAAGGAGTTTTCCTTTTGTTATCTCTTTCAGGAGGTGATCAGTGAATTCTTTCCATTTCTATTTTATCCTCTGGTCCTAGAATATCAGAGCAGTTTTCCATGATAATTTCTTGGAAGATGATGTCTAATCTCTTTTTTTATCATGGTTTTCAGGCAGACCAATAATTTTTAAATTTTCTTTCCTGGATCTATTTGCCAGATCAGTTGTTTTCCAATGACATATTTCACATTGTCTTCAATTTTTTCATTCTTTTGGTTTTGTTTTGTAATTTCTTGGTTTCTCATAAAGACATTAACTTACATCTGTTCCATTCTAATTTTTAAAGAACTATTTTCTTCAGTGAGCATTTGAACCTCCTTTTCCATTTGGCTAATTCTATTTTTTAAATAATTTTTCTCCTCATTGGTTTTTTGGACCTCTTTTGCCATTTGGGTTAGTCTATTTTTAAAGGTGTTATTTTCTTCAGTATTTTTTGGGTCTCCTTTAGTAAGCTCTTGAGTCACTTTTCATGAGTTTCTTGCCTAGCTCTCATTTCTCTTCCCAGTTTTTCCTCCACCTCTCTTACTAGATTTTCAAAATTCTTTTTGAGCTCTTCCATGGCCTGAGATCATTACATATTTATTTTGGAGGTTTTGGATGTAGAAACCTTGACTTTTATGTCTTCCTCTGATAATATGCTTTCTTCTTTCTCATCAGGAAAGGATGGAAGAAAATATCTGTTGACCAAGAAAGTAACCTTCTACAGTCTTATTGTTTCCCCTTTTTTGGAAATTTTCCCAGCCAGTTACTTGACTTTTGAGTCCTTTGTCAAGTGGAGAGTATACTTGAGGGACCTATAAGTTCTTAGTTCCTCCAGGGTGGCACAATCAAGGGTTCAGAGCTTACTTCTTCTCCTGGCCTGAGATCTTGTCTGTGAGCATCCATAATCATGGCTTTTCTGACCTGGAACTGTGAGTAGGAGGCTCCAGAGCTTCCTCAAGCTCCACCATGCCGGTGCTTCTTTTCAACCCAGGACTGCTAGTCAGGCCTGAAACCCATATTGGCTGTTCAGTTCCCCCAGGGTCTTTAGGAGGGCTCCAAAAGTGGATGTTGCTGTGAAAGGTGAAAGAGCTTTCTCACTTATTTTTGAAGATATCTCTGGCATTTGTGAGTTGAGAAATCTGGGAAGTGCAGCTGCTACCCATGCTTCTGCACCCTGAAGCCTTCTCCATTCCTATCTGAGTCGCATGACCAAGGTTGGACTGCACTCTACTCTGAGCCCAGTGTGGTAAACTTTTTGTGTTGTCCTTCCAGGCTGTGTTGGGCTGGAAATCATTTTCATCCTGTTGTTTTTTGACTTCTGCTGATCTTGAATTTCTTTAGGGTCATTTTTATATGTATTTTATGGACTACAGGGGTATAGGTAGAGCTGGTCTGTCCTTCTACTCTGCCATCTTGACTCCAACCCCCACATAGCCCCTTTATAAAAAGTCCAAATTTATTCACTCTACAAAGCTGGTCTCTGAAAAGGAATAAAGCTTCAATAAGAGTCTCTGTCTTAATTTTAAGTTCATTAGTTAACAAACACAGTATGGTTTGTCTGAACCTACCCAAATATATCACTGTAAAGAAGATTATCAATGGGTCTAAGGATTTGGTCCTGATAATAAGTGGATCATATTCTGCCTTGTGATTGGTTTTTGAAAGTTTCTTTTGTTATGCTAGAAACTACTTCAAATATATTTCTTCCACCAATTATATTCTTTAAACCTTCAGGCAAAGGACCTGGTTCTAAAAGTCTATTTTACCAAAGATATGTATAATGGAGGAATAAAATTATAAAGATTAAGCTGCAATTGCACTTAGATAAACAACTTTGCCTCTCTCATCTTTGTCCTCTTTACATTCTTACTACTCTAGTAGAAAGTCTGGGACTTTGATTCTATTGTTTAAGGGGGGAAATTGCTTGATAAGAAGGATTTTGCAAATCTTTCTGATTTTTCTTTTATTTGTAATTTTTCCTTCCATTTTCATCCCTGAATAGCATTAGAATGACTTTGATGAACTAGATATCTTGACAAGCATTTTTAAGTTGGCTTATACTACAATGCTTTTCTCTGCTGTATGAAATGGCATTGCTCATAATTTTCCATTATCCTTCTTTGGAAGGTTTTAGAGTTTATATTATAACCTGTTATTCCCTTTGATAAACATCACTTTCCATTAGGTAAATCAGATGCCTTTTCACTCTGGAACTTTCTGTGCTCTTTTGGTCTTTTTTGCTATATCAATTAATTTACATTGGTTAGAATTCTTGATGAAATTGTCATGGTCAATGTCAATATAATTTCTCTTATCCATTTCCTATTTTTGATTTTTAATTACTTTATTAATAGGGCAGGGTTAAGCTATCTCAGTTATATGGGTGATTTTTATCAAAATTCTTGTTTTAGAAAATGCTACATTTTCTTTTTATTATATATTGAGAAGATAAACATTGAAATAAGCAAAAATAGTACAAATAAGGATGGTATATGAAATGGTGAAATGTTATTTAAAGTTTATCTTTTTAAATATAGTATAACAACTTTGTCATTATTTACTTAATATTTTTGCAATGATATTAATTAGGGATATTGGCTTAGAATTTTCTTTCTCTGCTTTAATCTTGCCCTCTTTTAGGCATTAGGGCCATATTTGTCTCATAGGAGTTTGACAAGAAATGCCTTTTTATTAGTTTAAAAAAATAATTATATAACATTAGAATTGTTCCTTCAGTGTTTGACAGAACTCACTTGCAAATCTGGTTCAGTGGGTTTATGGCTTATTCAATTTACCTTCTCTAAGACTGAATTATTTAATATCTATTTCTCTCAATTCTCTCAATTCCTTTATGGCTTATTCAATTTACCTTCTCTAAGACTGAATTATTTAATATCTATTTCCATTCTGTTAAACTGGGTGTTTTATATTTTTTAATATGCATCCATTCCATTTAAATGAGCAATTTTGTTGGTATATAATTGGGCAAAATGATTTTCAACAAATTTATTTCCTCTTCATTTCTTTGAATCACTATTTTCAGTTTTGATATCAGTAATTTGGCTTTCATCTCTCTTTTTATAAAACTAGCTAATGTTTGACTTATTTTATTAGATTTTTAAAAATTTCTTGTTTTATCAATTCAGTTTTTTATTTATAATTTTCAATTTTTATAATTTTTTTATTTTTGTATTTATTTCCATTTTTATGCCTCAGCTTTCCTCATCCATAAGCCTTGACTAATACTAAAACCTGCTTCCCATAGTTTCTATGAGAATCAAATGAGATAATATTTGTAAAGTGCTTTATAAACTTTAAAGTGCTATATATTATTGAGGTGGTGGATGTCTGTTTGTCTTTTAGTTTTGTTCTCTTTTTAGTTACAAACCTAACTCATGCATCTGCTCTTTTTCTATTTTGTTGTTGATAGTATTTAGCAATGTACATTCCTTTCAAGGACTGCTTTGGCTGTATTTCAAATGTTATGGCCTATTGTCCCATTGTTGTCATTTTCAGTGACTTTATCTATTGTTACTGTGTGTGTTCTTTCACCCATTCATTCTGTTGTGACCACAGTGATTACCTTTAGGACAGTTCTCTTCTTGCCCCTCCCCCATGTTGCAGGATGCTCAGTAGGTTCATGAAAAATGTAGTCAAGAAAATTTTTCCCAAAATAAGTAATGGTGCCTCAGTCACAAGTAATGTCAGAAAAGAAAGTTAAAGATAATTCCTGTCAGTCCAAACAATATTCATTAAGTATCTACTGTGTGCCAGACACTGTGCAAAGCTCTGTGACTATTTAGAAAGGCCAAACAAAGAAAAAAAAATCCCTGAACAAGGAGCTCACAGTTTGATAGGGAAGATAAAATGTGTTTATTATTTCTGCTTTTATGCATTTACTTATGAAGTTTTTACTGCCCCAGCAAATAGTCAATTTTTTTTAAAGGTAACAGTCCCACCTTAGAAATGCCTATATATGTGTGTACACACATGTATATATGCATATACATACACGTGTATATATGTCTACCTTTCACTTTCACCAGGGATCCATCATGTCAAACTTCATAAATTATATTCAAGTCCTTAACTTCTTTCCTGCTTATCTTTTGGTTGTAGTCATCGAGGTGAAAGGGACACCTAGACCGTTTAACTATTAAACACTTTTGTCCATTTCTCTTGTGTAATTTGATTAATTTTTCTTTCAAGTACTTTAATTTTATGCCATTCAGTTCACATATATTAAGTAATGATGTATTTAATGACATATGGTGCTCTTTGATATAACATGGTTCCCCTTATTATTTCCTTTAATCATCTGTTATATTTCCTCATCTGAGCTCACAATTGTTATCCTTTATTCTTCAAATTCACCTGAATAAAAAAAATCCTGCTCTAGTCCCTCATTTTAACTCTGTACAAATAGAATTAAGAGCTTGTTTCTTATAAACATGTTTCTGGAATCTGTTTTTTAAGTTAGCATATTTACCAGTTTCATGCATTAAAATACGATTTTTACATGCTTACGAACGTTATTTGTATCTTTCCCTCCACTTACCCTTATTAAAGTTCTTTTTTCCATCCCACTGGTTCTTCTCATGTGCCATTTTCATCTCCTCATGGAGGCACTGAGGTTGGTTTGTTCCAGTCTAACTTCTAGGAAATCCATTAATTAGATAAGGTTTTCCTCCTTCTTTTCTAAACTATTCTCTTTCAAATTATTTCTTCCAGAGTTCTTATTTCACTTATAATTAAATTTATTCTTTTTGTTACTTCTTGATTCATTTCTTTTAGTCAGCCCTGAATTCCTGGCATTCCAGAATTTGAGAGTCAGAATGGATCTCTGTAGTCATCTGGCTGAAGACCCCTAAGGAGAGCGATGCCATTGTGTTTTCAGGAAGCCCATTACACTTTAGAACATTTCTAATTATTGGGAAGCTTTTTTCCCCAAAATAAAACTTTAATTGATCTTTTTGAAACTTTTCTGGCTCTTCCATTTGAGGCCATGCAGAATATGTAAGTCTTCAGATACTTGAAGACAGAGCCTTCAGTATTAGATGCCAAACATGCCCTGTTCCTTCACTTGGTTTTTATAGGTCATGAACTCAAGGCTCTTCATTATTCTAGCTGCTGCTTTCTTCACAGTCCCAAGTTCATGAGCAGCTTTCTTAAACTGTGGTGCCTAGAAATGCAGTTCTTCTCAGGGTCCCTCTTCTCAGTCACCCAACTTGCTGACTACTCAGCAGACTTTGACAGTACTGACAGTCTCTTCTTGGCTTGCATATGCTACTCCTGACAGGGTTGGACAGAGGTGGAGTACCTCTCTATTCCTGGAATCTCCGCCCTTTATAGCATAGCTGGAAAATCTCTTTAGTTTCAGATTATTTCCTTATGCTAATGGTATAGTCTTGCTGCTACACAGCAAGGTGGAGGGTGGGGGGAATCTGTTCATATTATCTCTTCTCACATAGGTATATTCGTAATGACACTGACTTCCACACTAGGCATCCCCAGTCATGGAACTGTCTTTTGGCTTTTCTTGCCTGTTCCTGGTCAAAGCCCTGGTTTAATTGAGGTCATGCTGGCTTCCCTGGAAGAACACATCAGTGTCCATAGCCATTGCCTTTCTTTTTTGTAGTCCAGGATGGAAGAAGGTAATTACTATCATATCTCATTAAATTTCTTGATTATTATTCTAACAGATATCCTCTTAAAATCTTTGCTATATGATATGTGAGACCGCCTGGATCTATGATCTTTCGGATCTGATCTTAACTTCGGGGCATGGATGGTCTGACTGTATATAGACAGCTGTGTCAAAGATAACTCCATTAATTATTTTCTTATTTGTTAAAAATATAACTGACTTTCTACACAATCTAGATTATCTTTAATCTGGAATACGCAGAAAGTCAATTTCATAAAGTGAAATTCCTTTCCCTACTTCTCTAACCCTCTATTCAGATTCTGATCATTATAACTGTATAGGAAAGCTTGTCTGCTGACTATATGCCTTTCCTTGTCACAAAGCTCTTCCTGGTAAGAGACTATGACTTTCCTACTGGTGTTAGTTAACTTATTTTCCTTCCATATTGCAAAAAAGAAACTTAGAGAGAAAGTTATGCCTTTATTTTAAGTACTTTTTTGCTTTCTTGTTTACTACAGGTTCAGGGATCTTTGTGCCATTTATTGGATGGGAATTCTTTGTTTTATATGCACACACACATGTATAATACACACAAATACAACTGTAGGTAAAAATTCATATATGTATCTATATATGGATATATATCCATATATATCATAAAACCAATTTCTTTGATTGGTACATTTCTGAATTTCAAATATCTCACTTTTCACTGTTAGATTTTTTTCTAAAGAGTTGGTCATTAGGATTTATAAGAATAAACACTTCTCTTAATCTGCTATTTAAGCTATGGGCAAATTTTAGAATTTTTCAGTCCTGATTTTGCCCAACACACTTGAAATACTTCTTCATTTGGGGCTCAAAGAGTTCCTAGAGTAATGTAAGGGTAAATTTTGCTACAGTTATTGGGCAGTTGGATAGTCAATAACTGTTTGATGTGTGGCTCATTGACTGTCTAGCATAAGAAAATGAATAAAAAAATGGATTGATAGTAACCCATCTTAATAGACATAGTACGAAAGCAAAGCATTTCTATAAAAGGCATGAATTTTTAACAATTCACCACTTATTTCAATATTTCATCCCCTTGGTATAGTATCCTCCCGACTTAAGAGTGATTATCCATAGTAACTGTTGCTGTTTCCCTCCCAGCCTGATTTTAGTTATTTTTCTTTGCCTCATCAAAGGGGTCATCCCCAGACTACTACTTAAACAGGCCTATTCACTGAATGGGCATTACCTCACCCTAAGTAAGCACTGAATAGGCCCTGGCATAAAGGGGCCAAGGTCTCCCAATGCATCCTGTTCCATCCTCAGTCATCCTGATGAATGGTCACTGGATCCAGATGGCTCTGGAAGAGAAGTGAAGCTGGTGACCTGCACAGCCCTCTCTCACTCAGAACAAAGTCAAGTGCAAGTCATGTCATCATTTTTCTGATGGCGTGGTCTTCTTTAGCAACGAAGGACAAACACAACAACCTTCCACATAGTGACCTATAAATACATACTGAATCTAAATAAATTACATATTTTAAACATTCACCATTACTGAAGAAGTAAAATCTGCCAACATCAAGAGAGATGAAGACAAGGTAACTATTTTCTTTTTTAGCATTAGTAAAAGCAGAGCTTTCTCATAAAAAGAAATGTCATTCCCTAATTCAACTTAAAGAAATCCTAAAGATAAAGACCCCGTAAGTGGAAATTTTGGCATTTGCACAGGCACAATGAAGTGGTTCAATGATAATCTGGATAATTTGAGCCCCCAAGCTGATAAAACAAATGAAAAAGAGGAACTTTTCATCCAGATGATTTAGAAAAGCTGTATGTGTTTCTGAAAAACAGTGTAATTTCTCAATTCTGCAATCCTACTTTAGTAAGTTAGATTTTTCTAAGTTGACATTCAAAAATCAAATAATTCAATTCTTGACACTATCAAATTCTACCTGGGCTTTTAAAAGGGAGAATGAGGATACTTTCTAACCTCTCTAGACTGTCTATATCCAACTGCATACTATGACCTTAAGTGAGGACAAAAGGCATTTTGTATTAACTGGCTTTTCACTGTGTATATTACCAGATCAGTCCTCACCTCATGTTTTTGTCCTATATCTATTTGTTTCACAGCCAAAATCCTAGGGAGGACATGTCCTCCACACTCCTACCTCTAAACACATTTCTTATCCCCCTTGTGATCTGGTTTCTGATCCTAGCACTCACCTGACCCTCCTTTCCTCAAGATTTTTATTGATCTCTTCTCAGGCCTCAAAATTCCTGACTACTCTGCAGATTTTGACACAATTGACCATCTCTTTTTTGGATATTCTGTTTTGTGACATTGTTGTCTCTTGGATTTCCTTTTATCTGTCTTGCTTCTCATTCTCATTCTCCTTTGTTGGATCACTGTCCATCTCCTGATTCCAAATATGAATGTCCTGATCTTAACCAAACCCTAAATATTGCTAAATTATAATGTCCAAACTTGGTCTCAAAGAAGAAATACAGAAAATGCATTTTCCTCACTTTTTTGTTGAGGTGGTGAAGTACAGATGAGGAAAATTATGAATAGTGTAAGACTTGGCAGAGATGGTAGATATTTTCACTGATGTTTTCCCTGTTTTTTACTATTTATTATAAAAGATTGTTCTTTGGTGGTGGAAGAGGAGAAGTGAACATAGCTTATGTAAAAACAAAAACAAAATCGATAAAAATTTTAAAATACCAGTTTCAACTTACATGCTTTTAAGGTAATGTGGCTTTGTTGTATCTCATCCAAGTTTACAACATTTTTGTTTTCTTCTATGACTTTTTGGTATATGGTGAAGTGACACTGCTTACAAGCATCTATGTCTTTCTCCATGTCTGGTAAATGACCTTGTGTTCTAAATTGGTGGTTTTCTTGGCTGGCATGTTTCTCTATTTAGAAAGTAAATCAAATGGCTGCTGGCTGAGGCAGTTTCTGAGTTCTTTTGGCTTCCTAAATTTGGTAAATGGTTTACATTCATTAAGTTTCTCTAAAAAGTTGTGATAATCAGAGTAGATATATTTACCTTCTTCCATGCTTTTATAAATAGGTTGCATGAGGGCTGTTATAATTATGCCGAAACTTTTTCTCAACTTTCTACTCCTGTGGTGTTGATTTTTTACCTTGCTCAAAGAATTCCATGATGTGATTGAATATATAATGCTTATTCTGAAACAACTACCACATGGAAACGACAGTTATTTTCTGCCTGTTAAGACAAGAGTCAGTTTCATTTTTTGTGATGTTATTCATTGCTTGCCATGACCGATTCATTTTTATTATCTTTGAAAAAAAAGTATTCATGATTTATGGGTTTAAGTATTCTGTGTAGTCTACTAACCTTTCTCTGCTTTCTTTTATCAATTCCAATTCATATTTTCTAAAACTTTCTGCACATCATCCCTTTAAAGACTGCATAAAGGAATATGCTCGCTTGCTTTACAGAATACTCTCAAATACTTTTATAGCTTCATCTTTTACAACAGATATTGGCACATAAGCTACCATTATCTTCAGAGCACTTTTCCCTCTATATTAACCTTAAATAAAACAAAATGATTTCATTCTGTGAAGTGACAAAACTAATTTTACCACCCTCTAAAATTGTATCTTTCAGGAAAATTTTGAGTCATCCACCCACTTAATATTAGTTGTTGTGTTTCGGATCGGTTTAGAGCAAGTATGTCAATATGGATATGACTCATTTCTCTAATCTATTTGCTATTGAATGGTTGCTGTTCAGTCACTTTAGTCATGTCTGACTCTTTGTGATCCCATTTAAGGTTTTCTTGGCAAAGATACTGGAGTGGTTTACTATTTCCTTCTCTAGGTCATTTTGCAGATGAGTAAACTGAGGGAAACAGAATTAGGTGACTTGCCCAGGGTCACATAGCTAAATGTCTGAGGTCAGATTTAAATTCAGGAATATGAAGTCTTCCTAACCTTAGGTCCAGCACTCCACCCACTGTGCTGCCTAGCTGCCCCACATTATAGCATCCGATAATTAAATTAAAGTTTATAGATCATTCAAACAATGTGCAATTTTTAGCACTCTCTACCCCTTCTTTATTCTACTCAGCTACCATGAATGGGAACCTGGAAAGGCACTACATAGGACTGAGAGATGTTTGTATTTTTATTTACTTCATGGATCACAAATATGCCAGTTGCTTCCTCCAAAACAAATGACATTTTTTTTAACCAATAATTTTGATGATTTGTAGGAGCCCTCCTTTCTAGCACTCCTTTTCGATTATGAGATGCTTTATCCCAGGCATCACAGAAACAACTATTCTGAAGTGATTCTCTAAGCGGAATTTATTTACTTTGATAACCTTAAGAGAATTACTGAAGATGGTTTATCGTATAACAGACATAACTGTATAAAGCAATTGTTTCAATGTGATATATTGTGTAGAGTCTTTGTAAAAGAAAGGAGAAAGCAGCAAATTAGTCTTTTAAGGGGGAAAAACAGACAGATTGGGGAATAGAAAGGATGAGGCAATAAAAGTGTACAAATTCTATTAAGCGACCATGGTAACAATATATGGGAATTCTTGATCTGCATATAGAATAAGGGAAGAGAAACTTAGAGGGTAGAGCACACATATTTTATAGAACATGGAGAGAGGATTAAGATCCATGCATTATAAATGAAGGAAAATAATTATTTTGGAGAGAAATCGGTAATACCTCTCTTCTTTTACTTACAGGGAAATTTGAGAATCCTGTGCCGAGGGCAACATCTCTAATTCCAGTCCCTGCTACCTTGTATGCCATAAATTACCTGAGAGGCTAGGATCCAATCTGTGGCATTCACCATAAGTTTAAACATTTGAATTTGGAGGGCTAACCTGTATGAAGTTCTTTATTTCAACCTAGGCACTACATCTGTTATCTGGGTGGCTGCCACCAGCTGGTGTTTGCTTGACTTTGATTTTCAGTGGAATTCTAGAATGTATTATTTATCAAATACATGGTTTCTGAATATTAATGGTAGAGGATAGTAGCCCAGACAGAATCAGAGGAGATGCCCCTGTCCAAATCTCTTCAACATGGAGAAACTCCACCTTTGTCCTCTTTTTTACCCTCTCAAAAAAAATAAAATACCTGGAAAAATAAAAAAAAAAATCACCTATAGAAAAGGAGATGCCATTGCTCTAGCTACTGTTGGACATCATGTTGCCACAGAATTCTTAAGCCCAGAATAACTGTACCATTTTCCAGTTCTGCATCAGCTGTCAGCACTTCCTAATTATATACCTACTTTTATAGCTTCAGCTTTCAGCAGTCACCAGGCCAACTATCTATAAGGATGCCTGGGAATCCAGCAGTTTTTTTTCTGCCTTGTAAAATCCAACCTCCATTTTCTATTTGGCCTTCAGTCTTTTTCAGTTTTCAGGAGTGTCCTTGATAGCTCTGTATGTCCTTGCTGTTGACTCCTCTATCACCTTCTCCAATGGCACTGTACTGGATTGCTTCTGGCTGACTTGGCATACTACACAGGGAGCATCAGGTATTAGTTGTTCAGCAATAGTTCCAGAGGCTAGAAGCCAGAAGCCACCAGAAATACTGGCTCCTATCGCAGTCGCAAAATTTGGAAGGTATCAGGTCAACCACTCATCTCTAAAGTTCTAGACTTTGACAGCAGCTGGAATATTTGACTATTACTACAACTTTTGATTTCAGCAGTTAGAAGGTTGCCTATATACTACCTAACATCCAGAATCCAACATTACCAGATGACCAACCACCACCACCATTCTGACCTTCAGTAACTATACGGTTGACCACCAAACAGTACAACTGCTAACTCTGATAATGATAAGGCCAACTGCTTGTTGCCATACCACAGCTCTAGCAAGATGAACTTCAGATTTACTGCCCATAACCACAGCTCAGTTTTCTAGCTTCTAAGTCCTCATTTCAGAGAACTCTGGAATCATGTAGCATCAATTTCCATGCCTAGTCTGAAGGCTGAAAATTTTAACCAAAATGGTTGCCTCCAGGACCAAAGCCTTTCTATGCACAGCTCTAGTTGACCCTTAAATCACCTTTGTCAATATGTTCCACCTCTCACTTCTACTCATGCGTGAAGAAAATTATTTCATCTTTAAAATTCATGGCAAAACAAATACATTTTATAAATATAAGGGGTATTCATAGAATTAAAGATTGAATATTCATGTATGGAATGGAAGGAATATCACAGATACAATAAACATATTAAATATTTATTTTTATTTAGCACAAAAAATAATTAACTCACAAGAAAATAGGATAGATTAGTTAGGAAAATTGTAAGCTAATATCTAGGGACTGAAAAATTCAGTGAAATTGTAAAAAAAGTAAATTATAGAGTAAATGAAGTTGAGTAAAAATCAAGAGTTAATAAAAATAAAATCAAATATATAACACCATCTATAACAGCCTTATGTATCAAGAATGGATTTGCACAGAACAAATGAAAAGAAAATGGAAAAATAATCATCAATAGGAGAAAAAATGATGGATTTGAGAATCAGAGAAAATGTTACAGGATGGGCAAAAACAGGCAACATGGTGCAAATGGAATATGCAAGAACCCTACCACATCATTTAGCCAGCCAACAAACAATATCAAGGGCTTACTAATCATTAGTCACTGTGCCAAGACTGCAGAAACAAAGAAAAAAGTGAAGGAAAAAAACCCACAGTTCCAGACCTCAGGGATCATACATTCTAATGGTGGGGACAATATCGAAATATACATACAAGATATTTAAAGAATGCATGAAGTAATTTGAAAAGAAAAGGAATTAGCAGCTAACATAGCCCAGAACAGGCCTCCTGAAGAAGGTGGGATTTGAGAAACTGGAGGTGAGTTAACCAACAGAAGAGAGGTTAACTATTTTTTTTTTCAAGTTGTATAATTGTTAAGCCAGAATTAATATAATCAATTCAGAGTTGCAGGAACCTCATAGGATATTTATTCACTTTCCTCATTTTATGGTTAACAAAACTGAGACCCACAAAAGTTAAAATTGCTCAAAGTCATGGAAGTAGTCATTGGAAGGGGCATTATTCAAATGAAGGTTTTCTGATTAAAAATTAAATGCTCAGTAAAAGAACAAAAAATTTCTCTGTGTTGAAAAAGGAAAAAAAACAGAAATAACATTAAGATAGCAAATAGAGAAGTACCTTGGATTCTAAAATATCTGGTCCTAAGCGTTGCGTCTGGTACACACTGCTCTATAAATAAGGATACAGTGCCCTGGGCAACTGCCTAAAAGTAGATAGTAGATAAATGGCTAATCTTCCTCAACAGAGGTAATTTCCATAGTGGTCGATCTTTATAATGAGGACAGGCAGCTGTGAGTTGTTTTTGTTTTGTTTTTTTTTAAGTTATAAGAGAAAAAAAAACCAATCTTAAAGCTTAAATAAAAATATATTTATATTTGTAGAAGAAAAAAGAATACTAAAACATATCCATATTCAGAAATGATAACAAAAAAAGATAAAGTGAGAGGGAAATGAGCTGGCTCTTATCAAGGAAGCATTCCTAAGTATAATAATAATAATAAAACAACACGGGACAGCTTGAGAACATTGTAAGAACAATTTAAAAATAAAAATATAATTTATTTCACCTTTTTTGTAATTGAAATAGGTATCCGAGATTAGAAGCGATTATGTTCTCTCCAGGAGATATCAATGACGATAAGAACAAAATATCAAAAGACAAACTAAATGAAATATTCATCACAATACATCTGAATGGTCTATTTATTTTCCCAAAATAAAAGGAAAATAATTCTAGAATGGTTCAAGAAGCAAAACCTACCAGTAGGCTGCTTCTAGGAAGCGGATTTAGCCAGATTAGGAGGAAGAAATTAATCGGAAATGTACGAAATAATGCAAATTTCAAAAAAGCAAGAGTAGAAATTATATACAACAAAGAGAATTCAAAAAACAAAACAAGTAAACCCTGAAAGTCAGACAAGGACATCAAATAATGGTGAATAGAAAAATAAGTCACATATCTATAAATAATCTCTCTCACTCTTGCTCTCTTTTTGCTCTGTCCATATATTTGCTGCTCAAATTTTTATAAATAGGCTAATAATAGGATAAAATACACAAACATATATGTATATACTTTTTTAACACTCAATTATCAGGCAAATCCAATAAATAATCAATGATAAAGAAATCACAGATTTGAATTACTTCTTTAAAGAGTTGGAAACAAACAGTTATATGAGAAAACTAAAAGAGAAAAGCAGATGATCATGTTCTCTTCAAGTACGAAAGGAAACGCACATTTTGATTACATATTAATGAAACCCTACAAGGATTTTTAAAAAGTGAAAATTAAGGATATTTTATTTTTGGACCACAATGTAATGAAATTAGGATAAAGCCACAAGTAAAAGACACGGCAACCACATGGAAGCTTTTAACAAGTAGATTAAAGAAGAAATCAGAAAAAAGCGAATTAAAAATACGAGAAGGATAATACAACAGAGTCTACTTTATAAGTGGTATTCAAAGTAATTCTTAAAAGAAAATGTGTCATCTAGGTCCTATATCAATAAGAGAGAAAAAGAGGGAAAAGTAAAGGTAACCAGAATATTAAAAAAAAAAAAAAAAGCTTGGAAAGAAAAAGGTAATAGACCAGACGAAATAATTAAAAAGTGAATAGCTGAAATAAGTAGATTAAAAAAGGAAGCAACAGTTGAATTGGTATAGAAAACTAGTTACAATTATTATTTATTCTTAGAGAGCAATAATAGATACAAACTATATTGCAAACAATAAAGAAAAATAAAAATTACAATATAAAGACTTGCTAAGTTCTAAAAAATTAAGACAAATGTCCAAAATAGAGAATTATCTAAAAATTTTATGCTATCACACTATACATATGAGAAATTAATAAATCAAATAAACCAATTTCAACAGGAAACTAAGATGAATTATTACTGAAGTTTTATTTATTTGGGGGTATAGGGAACGAATGGTCTCATTGATGTGAAATGTTCCCATTGCAGAAATTCTCTTCATCACTTCATACCGGCAATTCGTCAGTAACAGTTTTAGAGAGTTGCCTGGCACATTAAGGTATTCTTTTAGGTGACACATTCATGATCACATGCCAAATTCATCAGGTAAAGTATCTGAATCTTTTTTTCCTAACAGTCTTCCCTTGACTGTACATGGTTACCTCTTGCACCTACTGAGTTACCTTATAACAATGATGACAACCCACCTGGATTAGATTGGCTCACTGGTGAATTCTTTAAAGACTACAAAGAAAAAGTAATCCCTTTTAGGCAGATTATTCATATAGAAAAAAAATTGAGTGCTATTCAGTATCTTTTATGAGGCATTTTCTTGATTTAAATATAACAATAATATAAACAACAATAATAACAGCTAACATTTATACTTCACTTACTATGAAGTGGGAAGCCCTGTGCTAAGTATTTCAATCGATCATTGATCAGTTGCGGTTAGGAACATTTTGAGTTAAATGAATTATAGCTGCTGTTATGGGCAAGAAACTGATCAATATTCTAGATAGGTCAAGAATGATGTGTGGCAGGCTAGCATCCAGGTCTCTCTTGGTTAATATTCACATAACCTGATACTTTGGATACATTCTGCCTATTCCAGCCTCCTCTCCCCTTAAGCAGTCTCAGTAAGAAATAAAATGACTTAAGAACAAAGCCATGGGATGGACAAAGCCTCCACAGCTAGCTGTCTCTTAGAGCAAGGTACTATTATGGGACTCCTTTAAGTAAATTCCCTGAGGACGTGCGAGCCCCTCTAGTTTTGTGTACCTCTTTCTTATGTGTCACAAAAGGATGCAGATGGACCCTTCAGAGTCCCAGGTCTGCAACTGTGTGCCAGGTACTTGGCTAAGCTCTGTGGATATAAAAAGAGGCAAAAGACAATCTCTGCCCCCAAGGAGCTTATAAACTAATGGGGAAAACAACATGCAAAGGAATGTTTACAAAGCAAGCTATATTGAGTATAAACAGTAAAACATTAATAGAGGGAAAGTACTAGAATTGATCGAGGTTGGGGAAAGTTTCAAGTTAATGAAGGAATTTAGGAATATAAAGGAACCCTAAGAAGCTCAAGAGGCAGAAATAAGGAGGGAGAGTGTTCTAAGCATGAGGAAGAGCAGGGGAAGTTGCCTGAAGCTGAGAGATGGAGAGTCTTGTTTGTGGAAAACCAGGAGATCAGTGTCACTGAATCAAAAAGTATGAGTTGGAGAATAAAATGTAAAACTGGAAAGATGTGGAAAGGGAAATTTCAGTGGTGAATAGAGGGTTTTGTATTTGATCCTGAAAGCAGCAGTGAATCACTAGAGTGTTTTGAGTAGGAGGTGACATGATCAGACCTGTGCAAAATCACTTTAATGACTGAATGGAGAATGAGTTGGAGGAGGAAGAGATATGGGACAGGCAGATCCACTGATGGACTACTGAAATAATCTGTGTGAAGCGGTGAGGGTCTTCACTAGAAGAGTGACAGTGTCAGAAAAAGAAGGAAGAATTTGAGAAGTGTTGCAAAAATGAAACAAACAGGCCTTGGCAACAGCTTCAATGGGTGTAGGGGGCTGCGAGATAGTGAAGAATGCAGTTTCAGTAAATTGGAAAAAAAGATATGAGAGGGAATAACTGGAAATCAAAGAGATAGAATATGGTTATTTGTAATTGACACAATAGTATAACCAGAAAATCAAACGATCTGAAGAAAAGTAATTGAAACAATAAATATATTTGACAAGTTGTAGGAAAGAAGATTAATCTTTCAAATCATGGGAATTCTTATTTAAAGGCAATAAACATCAATAAATGGCATAAAAAGAAACCTCATTTATAATCACAATGAAACCCATCAAATATTTAGGAATCAACTTACCTAGATATAAACATCACCTTTCTAAGAATAATCATAAACCTTTTACATCAGGGGACATCCCTCTCACCTCCCATTGAGCATATGCCCAGCTGCCATTTTAGATCTGAAGGACTCCCTGGAAGCTTAGGGAAAGAAGCTCAGGTTTCTAGCCATGGATGTCTCATCTCTAAAGGGATTGCACTGTGAGAATACTCTTTGGATGTACAAAAGGGAGAGGCCCTTTCCTTTAGCATTCTCTGCCTTTCCTTCAGGACTGTCTCAGAGGTAGGAGGGGAAACATAACTTACCCCATTCTCCAACTCAACCTCTTTGTGGCCAATACACGTTGTCTTTGTCTCATGTTAGGCAAACATGTAAGTAAGGACATGTCTAGGATTGGAGGCAACTTTGTGCATTAGGTCTTGTGGCAGAGCTTCGTGTTGGCACAGGAAGACTCCCTGGCCACTGTTCTACCACTGTTAGAAGGGGCCATCACCAAAAAGAAGACTGAACCAATGCATGGGCTCTATATGGAGTTAGGACAGTTCTAAAGCAGCTGAAATATAAAATGCCTGATTAGCAATACTGAAAACATTCAGTGATGAGGTTTAAAGATCCAACACCCAGTCAACTGTAATAATAATTATAAATTAAGCCACTGAATCCTGCCCATTTTTTTTTTGTCAAAAACTTATTTATGTATGTCCTGAATTTAGTATTCCTTCTGTATGTAGGAAAAAATTACTTGCCCCATATCTTATTCATATCATTCCCTGGATATTTTGTTTATCCGTCTCTTCAGGGGAAAGCTTAGACATGCGCCATGACTTAATTTAGATAATGAAAATGCCCCCTGAGGCATTGGGGTGGGGGAAATTAGCCAAACACTGTGAGGAGACCTAACATTTCTCTTGAGAGGACAGGTTTCTTCAGGACTGGGCAAATTCATATGTGATGATCTAAAATGGATCCTTGAGTGTCCTTAATGAAAAGGGGAGTGGCACAGTACTCCAGGCCCTGTGGGTCCAGCAAGGGTCACTAAAAGTTAGACTATAATGATTAAAATAAAATTTAAATTATTAGAAGAGCATTTCAATGATCAGGGGTGGATTGCATCAACATGCTAAAATGAACAATATTTGTAAAATGAATTATGTATTTAAAGCAATACAAAATTAAAGCAGGACAAAATCATTCACAGACCTGGATAAAACAATTTATATATATATATATATATATATATATATATATATATATATATATATATATATATATATATAAACATTAAAAGTCACACTGAAAAAAAGAGATTGATTAAAGTAAATTTGTACTCCCAAACTAACATACATTGTGAAATGGTTTTGATCAAAATTATATAGGAATCACAAAAAAGAGACAGATCAATGAACCAGAATACAGATATTAGACATAGAACCAAATATATATATCTATATTATGCATGTATTATTATTACTACTTTTCAATAAATTTTATTAGGTAAAAACTAAAGAGAGTATTTATTCTTTAAAAATTTCCTTGGTAAACTAATTATCAATAGAGCAGGAAAAAATTATACTAGCATCTCATGTAATATATTAAAGTGAATTTTAATGATTATAAACATTTAAAAATCATAAATAGATGAAATAAAATAGAAAAATTCATTTATCTAAAATACAGAGGAGACTTTTATTAATAAATAGGTAAAAGAAATTACTATAATTTTTTTTTAAATCTTCAAAATCAAAATCACAGGTTGGGAAAATAATTATAGAAAACTTGACAACTAAGCTATATGAGAAACTGTTAAAATATAGAAAGCTAATTTCCAGTGCCAAGTAGAAAAATGGTCAAAGAACGTGAGTCAATTCTTTGCAAAAGCGGAAGAAGTTTAGTCATAAAACTACAAAAAAGGAATGAATTTGTTCAAAGTGATTTAAATTGCAACCATTTCAACATACCACCTTTTGCCCATCAAACTGACAAAAGCAATCCTAACAATTAATGCATCTGTCCTCTCAGATGCCTGGGATGTTAAATTTACTAAACTTTGTTAATATGATAAATATGAATAATAACTCAGAGTTCATTTAATTTCAATTTCTCTCAGTTATTTTGAACAATGTTTGTATAATGGTTGATAGCTTTCACTTCTTCATTTGAACTCCATTTGAAAACATATCCTTTGACAACTTGTCTATTGAGGAATGTCTCTTAACGTTATACATTTGTATCAGTTTCCTATAGAATTCATATGTCATATATTTTTAACAAAAACCATGAATGAAAAACTTTTCAGTCCATAACTTTTTTAAATTGAGCTATACTGATTATGCTGATACAAAATATTTTAGGTTGTATCTAATGAGTATTTCTAAAATTGTGTTGTTCATAATGTTTTCTAGAATAATAATTCTAAATTATGTTGTTCATAACACAATTGGCTATTAATTCTCCTGATCATAGTTATTAGAGGTGTAAACTTCCAGTTCTCCTATTTTATCCTGCAAATTATTGGTGAAAGTCTAAGGGTTTCATTTAGATGCTGTAAACATAAATTTCATACTGTTATTAATGATGGCATTGTCCAAGTTTCTCATTAGTGATAAGTGTGAAATATAAATGTGCTTACTTCTACCTTAATTTAAGAAGAGCATTTCACTTAATGATGATCTTCAATACCATATGAAAATCAAAGTGTTTAGGGTTCCATCATTTATGTTATTAAAGCTCATTTAATTTTACTTCAACTTAGTTTCTATTTATGCAAAAGTGGGGATTACATCTATGTGAGTGAATGAGGGCTGATGAGTTAATTTTAATAAAGAAATCAGTATTTCAAGTATAAGCAATGGTAGAAATGTACAGGAGCATTTCATTTTAAAATCATTATGAAAATGATATAATAATACACAGTAACAAAATCCAGGCTTCCAAATTGGGCGATTTCAATTTCCACTGCTTCACAGAAACATGATTTTTTTTATTTGGGGGCTCAAGATATATTTAGTCACTTCTTGATTTCAGTATAGAAAAAAGCCTGATATTTACTTGATATCTGCAGCGAAAATACATCTCAAAAAATGTCAGCAGGGTGGAGAATTAAATACAGAACAGAGTTGGAAGAGAGATTAGAAGACTTCCAGTCCAGCCTGCACTTGGGAAAGAAACCCTCATACATCCGTGGCTTAAGTTGATCATGGCTGCAGCTAGGAGCATTATTGGTTCAATGGATCATGGACGCAGTAAGGAACCAGAAACTCATCAACATTCTCTCTGTGAGAAGACTGATGTGTGGCTGTCAGCCACCTCTTCCTAGCTGGACATCTGCAAGTCCTGCTAACCTGGTCACAGGAGGCCCAGCATATCCTGAATATACCAATTCGCTCCGTTCTTAGGCAGGTTCAGGGAAACACAAATAGCTGAAGGACAAAGGCCCTGTACAGCCTTCCGTGTGTAGCTTCCATGGGAAAGCTTGCTTGCTTTCCATTGCAAGGTGCTAACACAAAGGGCTCCTGTAAGTAAATACCCTGATAATAAAGCCTGAAAGGCTCATCCTGGCTTTGGGTGCCTCTGCTCGGAATTCCCACCTAATACACAACCTGTCCACAACCTGTCCTGAAAACCCTCAGCCAGTTTGTCCTTACTTGAAGACCATGCCAGTGAGGGGGAACTCACCGAGAATCCATTCGACTTTGGCACTGTTTTAATTGTTCGGAAGTTCCTTAAGCCTGAGTTTGCTTTTTTTGTGAGAAACTTCCACTGACCCCTACCGACAATCAGGAAAAATTTAATTTCTCTCCCCTGTGACAGATCTTCAGATTTGGAGGGAGGCACAAGAGGAGCATTGGGTCACCCTAAAATCTTTTCTTCTTCAAGTGAAACATCCTAAATTTTTAGCAGGAACTGAAGATTTTTTTAACTTCCTGGCTGTCCCTCCGTGGACACTCTCTGACTCATTCAGGTCCTTCCTATAAAGTATGGCATATAGGACTGGAAGCAATAGCACAGATTTCATCTGGCAAGAGCTATGCATGGGCTCTCATCTCTGTGACTGGGATGATGTGTCCTAGAGTGCCTGTTGTCTGTATGTTATGATAACATGTGTGACACAGGGAAGTAAAAGCACCCTCAGAGATTCTCCACTAAGGGAAAAAAGCCTCATTTACTCCTTCAATTCCTTAAACAGACCTATGATTTCAACAATTTGGAAGCTCCTTCCAGGTAGGCAGATCGCAGCCCATTCATTTCTGCCCCCTCATGGACTTTTGTCCACGTCCTCCCATGTGTTCACACCTGGTGGTCTACCCAGCATTGTGGAGAACTTAGTTGTTTTCTCTCGATACTGAGGTGGTACCTGGATCTCCGGCTGCTCACCCATCTTCCTTCACTCTTGCCATGTGACCAGCCTGACTTCTCTTCCTATCATACAATTCTTTGATATCATCTTTTCTTGCTGTCCTTGAGAGCTCCACTTTGGTTATATTACAGAGCCTTCTCGCATACCCACAAGGCACCTTTTCATTAACCTCTATGTTATGTGCATTTTTTTCTGTAAGAGGGAACAATTGTATCCAATACTTTGCTGCCATAAACAAAACTATCTCTATTAAAATCAGTCAGTCAGTAAACATTAATCACCTACTGTGATCCAAGTACTATACTAAGCACTGGGTTTTCGCTTTCATGAGAAACTTGGAGTCATTAAAAAAGCTTTGCCACTTCCCAAAAGCAACACTGATGGAATGTTGATGTTCGAAACATGAACCTTTGTTTCTGAGAGAAGACTAGGGTCATTAAAAGAGCTTTTGCAAATTTCCTCAAGAGAGCCTGGTCCAGTCTACTCTTCTGCTTGACTCTGGGCCCAAATCGGGGTCTATCAGTACAACACATACTGGTCACGTACAATAATTTCCACAAGTTAGTAGCCGCCATAATTGCACAGGCTTAGTATGCAAGTACAAGGGACTTCTTCCTTTCTCCCAATCATGACATAAAACCACAAACATCCACTGCTGTTGCTGGGGTCTTTTGCTTTTGTATCGTAATAGATGAGAAAGGTATTCCTTTAACTACATAATATTTTATTAATTAATCTTTGGTTCCCTTTACTTATATTTTCGTCTTATCCCAAATGTCTTTCATATTCATCTCCCTCTTACTCTCTTACAATATTTCACCAATAATTCTATTCTTTCTCACACATTCATGTGCCCATCTGACCTTCCTTACTTCCTCTGGCTTAGTCAAGTTTTCAATCACAGTGGTCAGAGTGATATAAAGAGAAAACACTGGTTTTAGGTCTATCTGTGCCATGAATTATGTGACTTCTGGTAAGTGTCTTCACCTCTGGACTTCAAATTTCCTCGTTTGCCTAATGAGGATTTGTCAAATGTGTCAAATGATTACTGAGGTTCCTTCCACCTATAACATTTTATTAATAACCAGAAGCCTAAGTAAGCGGGATCCAGTCACCTCTGAAAACATGGCCTCTGAAGATATGTGTATATACGATATATATATTACATATGCATATATCATAGTGTATATTATTTATATACACTATATACAAACAACAAATGCGTCTCTGTATCTTTCTGTCTATATATGTGTGTGTGTATGTGTGTGCGTATACAAGGATTGTTCTGTCCACATATAGCACTAGCAGAATAAAACTTGATAATATTTTGCTTGATTTTGTTTTTAACATTCATAGACTAGTACAGTATAAAGGGAAATATCTCAATAGATATTACTTAAGAAAGTCAAAGTGGCTAACTTGGTTTAAGAAAAAAAGCAAATCCATAATCAAACACTGAAGTTAATAGAGTCATTAATTTAGTAACCTTAATGTAAAATTGGTGTCACTAATGATTGTTGATGTAACAGAAGGAAAATCAATGAAAACATCTTAAGACTTGCAACAACAACAAATGGCACAGATCACAACCTAGCCCATGGCGCAAAGTAGAGACGTTATCATGGATGCCCCAGTGGAATAGGACATTCATTGTAAATCAGCTGTTAAAGGAGAATTCATGTTGTCCATCAGTCACTGCGTGCTTACCATATAATTGTTCCTTCTTCCCCATTCTCACATGTACACAATAATATTTTTCTTTTTGGAGAAATGAGTTGTGAAATAAGTATTTAATGACCATGATGTGCAATGTTCTTTACACCATGGTACACTGAGAGTGCTGCTTAACTAAGCAGTATTCTTATTTCCCAGTGACTTCTGCATTTTCCTAAATATTGTCACACAAGAATCATATAATACCATGAGAATCATGAACATTTTAACCTAGAATGAGGAAAGAGTATTTGACTCCTATCTCGACCACTGATCTGCTGAGTTACCTTGGAAAACCAACGAAAATCAATTATTCAACAAGCGTTTATTAAGCACTTATGTCTTGCCAGGCACCATGTTCATTTCTAGAAACAAAAAGATGAAACAATCTCTGCACTCAAAGATTTACATTCTATCAAGGAAGAGCATGTGCACATAAACATATGCAAGAATATATAAAAGCAAACAGAGGCTGGGGTTGGGAAGGAAGGAAATCGGACTTGGGGAGAATAAAGATAAGGCTTCATGACAGTAATGATGGAACCTAGGTTTAGAAGGAAATAGGATTCTAAGGTGTGCAAGTGAAGGCGTAGCGAATTTTAGGCAAGGTGAAAAGCAGTGGGGAAAGGCAGTCAGGAGATTTTATATACATATATGTGTATATGTGTGTAGATATATGTATACGTGCATACACATGTACATGCATGTGCATACATATATGCATGTTTATGTGTACATGTGCCTGCATAAGCACATGCATGTATCGTGTGATGTGTGTATGCACGTGTGTATATGTGTTAACACAAGCATGTATTTGTTCATTGCATGCATGTAAACTGCAAGCATGCACACGTCCACGGTACACACGAGTATGCATACTCATGTGTATACATGCATGCATATGTGCATGTGTGTGCATGTACACATGCATGCATGTTTTGTGTGTGCATATGTGTATATGTGTGCATGTGTACGTATGTGTATGTATCTGTGTATCTATGTATTATGTGTGTATAAAGAATAAGAAGACCTACTGGACTAGATGGAAGAGTATTTCAAGAGGAATAGAAGGTAACAATCCTAGAAAGACAATTTAGTGGTATAGTAGTTTTAAATACCACCCAGAGGTCTTCGTGTTTTGTCAGACAAATAATAAGAAGCCAATGGAATTTGAGAAGGACAGTAGGACAGACCTACACTACAGAAAAGCAAGTTTGGCAGCTGTGTGGAAGATGTATCAGAGCAGGGGGAAACCTGTGGCTGGAAAACCAAGTAGAAGCTTCAGCAATGTACATGAGAGGTGGTAGAGGCTGGTGGCATGGCTGGGTGAATAGAAAGCAGAGGTCGAGTGTGAGACACACATAGTTTGGCAACTGAATGGATATGTGAGGTGAGGGAAAGTGAGGCTCTAATACTAATGTCACAGTTTTAAGCCTGGGATATTTGGCAATGGTGATATACTTAATAGAAAAGCAGATGTTTGAAAGACAGAGGGGTACTTTATTTGGGGGAGAGATATGATTTCTTTTTTAGACATATTAAGTTTGAGATGTTTATGAAATATTCAATAAACCATTTCTAATAGTCATAAAGAAACAGAAATTTAATTCTATATGTATAATGTATATAAGAGTATATGAACACATGTGGCTATATGTAACTATATGTAACACATCTGCGTGCACATGTATTATATACATGCATACATGCATATAATATATTTAATGTGACGCAAAAGTAATTCACAGAGATAATTAAAACCAGGGGAATTGATGAAATCACTGAATGAGAGAGTAGAGAAAGAAAAGAGGAGGGCTTCTCAGGCCATGCTTTGGTGTTTTCCCACATTCAGTGGGGGTGATATAAATGATGAATGAGGACAGGAGATTGGGAAGGTCTGATCAGACAGAAGGAGAACCAACAGAGACCGGTGTCGTTAAAGCCCAGGGCAAAAAAGAGCTCCTAGGACTAGAAAATGATCAAAAGTGTCAAAACTTGAAGAGACATCAAAGATGAAGTTTGAGAAAAGGCTTTAGGATATCACTTAATGTAAGTCACTTCACTGTGTTCACTAGATTTCTAAGTCTAAAAATAAGAACAATAATAACAAAAAGCCCTCATAATGATAGCAACAAGTTCATTTACCACACAGAGATACAGTTTTAGGATTGGAAGGAACCTCTTCTGCTATGCAGACAGACATGCACTCCAAAAGGAGGAGCCACTACCACAGCATCCTCCTCATCCTCATCATTCTAACACTGGATGGTGCTCCAAGAGTAGCAAAGATCTTTCGGTATGCTATTTCATTTGTTCTAAAGAGATCATGAGACATGTGCTTGAAGCCTTTGAGTGAAGGAAAAGTAACTTGGCTAGACGGCCGTTGTGGGAAAGCTTTCTTTACAGTAATCCTAACTGTTACGTCAATACTTCCTTCACATGGTACTGGAGAGATTATTGAATCCAAATGGGAGACTTTCCATTTATCACTCTTTTCTATCATCTTATTAGATTTGGTGCATATTTTTCCTTCTGTCATCCAATATGTTAGCTAACCATCTCTGCTTTTTGTTATCGAGAAAGATAAAAAGGTACACAATCTAGGTCATCATGCTAATCATTAAAAACATTAAATAACACAAGAATAAGCACAGATTCTGGGAGCACTCCACTGAAAAGTTCTTGCCAATTTGATATTAATACATCAATAACCACTATCTGAGTTAGGTCATCCAATCATTTCCTCACCCGTCTAATCAAGCTTACTAACTTACGCTTTGTAGGCACTGTCCTTTGTCTCTTTTTGAAAATTGAGGTTACAACATTGCTTGAAGGGTTTCTGTCAACAATGATAATGATTTTAAAATATATGTAGTGCTTAGTATGTTCTGGGTTCTGTGCTAAGTACATTAAAACATTTTTTCATTTGCACTTCACAAAACCCTGGGAGGTAGGTGATATTGTTATCTCATTTTACAGATGAGGAAACTGAAGGTAACAAGGCTTAAGTGACATACCCAGGGTCACACAGATAGTGTCTAGGGTCAGATTGGAATTCAGGTCTTCCTATCTCCAGGCCCACTGTTCTATACACTGAACTATCTAGCTCCCCATGTAAATATAAGCTATCACTAAGCAAAAATAAATAACTGAAAATAACATCATTAATCACTAATAATATGTTTGGTAATATAGAGTGTGTGGCTGTGCAGATATGTGTTCTACCATAGGTTGAAATAGATGCCTACTGAGACTCCTCTACATTCTGGAATTTTGTGGCCCCTTCAGCTGAAGAGGTCAAAAAGCTCTGGACACAGCTTCTCAAAGACTGTCTCTCAAATTATAGCAAGATTGCAATCTTTGTTCCCCTGGGAGTACTCATGCTCCAAAAATTGAGGATTCTTGAAGCCTTGCTGTAACTTCCAGAGGAAAAGGCTGTATTTATTAACTTCTTTGTATGGCCATTATCCAAGTGTCAGAAACAGAAAAGGACTTAAAATGCCTTTTGATAATGGCATAGTCTATAGTTATATTGAAACGTATAAAAAAGAATAACTAAAATGTATATAACTGATTGTACATAAAACTCATCATTGACAGCATCATTTTCAAACTATATCTTTTAAATAAGAAGTAACTGGCAAAAAGCATTATTTTTTTTAAAGTAAGCAACACAATGGAATAACTGCCCATCTATTCAAGTCTTAGGAAATTTCAAAAGTTTTAACTCATGCAATTCTTTTTTCAAATGATGATTTTTTTGTACTCAAGATGGTCTTTCTGACTTTTCCCTTAAGCTAAAAATCATGTAAAGTACAGACAGTCACTCACAAATCAGACATCTTAACTTTGGTATAGCAGTAGAGGTAAGAACTACATAAGCTTTCTTGGGCATCTGATTATGGGTCACATCATTAATTTACAATGAAATAATGCCCCAAATCTGATGACTCTGAAAGATACTGATCAAAGTTGCATTCAAATATTAGTTAGTACAAGGTGCCCCCCACTCTTGTGTCTGTCTCAACCTTATTCCTGAAACACAAACTTTGCCTTGTCCATTGCAGTGCAATGTAATGCCATGCTTCTGACTTGCCATCTCCCCCCTCTCCATCAATCAAATACACAATCAACAAAAACAGAGTAAATGAGGTGTTAAGGAGGAAATTTCATAGAAAAGTACGCAGCCTCATCATGACATGTGGCCAAAACACTAATCAATGTGAAAAGACAATAAAGCTTGGGGCCATTGGGTGAAAAATCCGAACAGGAAGCACATTGTGACTGGCCAAGCAGGTCAAGTCACACTTTTTAGGCTATGTATAAAAACAGTGAAGCAGTCGAGTGAGTGTGAACCAAGACACGGAGAGGGAACCATATTTGGTAGTTTGGAGAGGAAAGGTGAATAGGCATTTTTTTAAAGTACCTTCTAAGTTCCAGGCCCTGAACAAGCATGTTAGAAATATTTGATCCTCACAGCTCTGGGAGGTAGGTACTCTCATTACCCCATTTACAGGTGAAGAAACCGAGGCAGACAGAGTTTAATGACTTTCCCAGGGTCACAGAGCTAGTAAGTGTCTGAGGCAAGACTTTAACTTGGGTCTTTCTGATTCCAGGGCTAGTACTCTATCTACCTAATGTCAGGGGAAGGAAAACCTACTTCTCTCTCTCTCTCTCTCTCTCTCTCTCTCTCTCTCTCTCTCTCTCTCTCTCTCTCTCTTTCTCTCTCTCTCTCTGTCTCTTTATCTGTCTGTCTGTCTGTCTCTGTCTCTCTCTCTCTCTCTCTCTCTCTCTCTCTCTCTCTCTCTCGCTCTCTCTCTTTTTCTTTCCCTGTCATCTAAATTTCAGAGGGTTAATGGCAATTCTCCAGTTGCCAGATGGAAATGCACTATTTACTGTTATTTGTTTTGTATTTATTGATGTTTCTCTGTTATGTCATCCATTAGATCATAAATCCCTTCAGGGAAGGGATTAAGTAATCCATGCTTTATCTTTAGCACCCAAGACTTGTGTGTAGTTAATTGACAATGAAGGTATGTTCACTGAATTAAACTGAATTATTGCATTCATAATATAAAGATATATTTACATGTACATATGTGTGATTATATATAATATAGACATACACTTATACATCCATATATACATACACATCCATATACATACATACATATTGATATATAATCTACATCTATCTATCTAAAATTGGGCTGGAATAATACAGAAATATAATACATGGTGTCTTACATTGCTATCTCACAGTCCTGTCTCTCATGCCATCAAATTCTCTTAAGAGTTCATCAGACCTCCTTCTTACTTAGCTTTTGGTACTGAGGCCAATTCTAGGGTTCAACAGATGGAATGATAACGTAGAAGAGGACCAGAAAAATGAGGACTAAACAGGTTAAGCTCATTGGCCTCTACAGATTTATTATATCTCACAATGGATCAATCCAAGATTTCATTTTCAGAGGAAAAAATACAAGACAGGAAATTCACTGCATGATATATAAATATCTCTAGACTTTGTCCAGAAAGCAGGGCATAGGAACCAGGTATGAATTGCTTTATTCCTGCTTCGGAGCAAAAGACGAAAGGCAGGTAACAGGAGAATGTGCCAAGTTACCCTTGGAACACTGTGATTACAGGGACATTCCTCATTCAATTCTGTTTTCACTATATAATGAACAATTTAACACAAGTATCTTGCAATTTTCACTGTTCTTGTTTAAATAGCCAATTATCTCACTCTATATAGCTCTAATGGTCTTTAGAATCACTGATATCTATTGGTGAGTTTTTCTGTATTGGTTTTGGAAGGGCAAACTAAGAGAGTTCATATTACATTTACTGCTTTTTATTTGATTGAAAAAAGAAACCATACTCCTTTCCTTTTAATTTTAATGAAAGAATTATTGCTGTTTCATAACCTTGTAGAGGAAACCCTGCATGTAACTCCGTAAAACATGGCAATTTTGTATGTTTCTGAAGTCTGCAAGCTGTTTTATAGCCCCTACTGGTAATTACAACGATTTATATTTCCCTCCTTATCCCCCACAAAATTCAAAGCTGATCTGTCCAGTTAACTTACGGTAAGATCTGACTTATGTTTCTCTACATTCATTATCTTTGATAATAAACTATTGAAATAGGTTAATGATTTAAAACTAGGACGTGATTAATAATGTGAAAGGAAGACTTGAAACCAATTTATGGGGAAACAATCCACTGTATAATTTTCACATTTCACTTTAAAAATGAAGGATTTTTCTTAATACTAACTGATCTTGGAGATGTGCAAAAATGGATTGTTCATACCTTACTAATAGCTAGACTAAGTCATTCACTTTCTTTTTTGGATCAGACTTTTAGTATAGTTTGATATACTCACTATCGGCAAAGGAAATAAGATTAGAAAACAGTAATTAAACATTTCAGCCAGCTATTGTTTCATTTTTATTATTTGCCAAAGCATGTCACCCATTGTCCATGAGTTTTTTGCAATTTTGATTAGAGGTTTAACCTGTTTTTATTTTATTGTGAATTTACAGTCAATTTTAGATCTTATGTCAGGAGAAGAAAAAAACATTCTGAGTAATTAGAAATATCCAAAAGTAAAACTATCTGCCACAATTTTTAAATGTTTAATGCAGAATTATTTGAATCCAACTTCCCCTGAGGTCTTCAAGTAGAGGCTGTATGACTACTTGTCAAGTATATTATATTGGGGATTTTTTTGGGGTATGGGTTGGACTAGATGAGTGCTAAGACTCCTTCCAATTCCCAACCACCCTGGACTCTGATGAGTGAGCTTTTGCCACATCTTTCTTGGAATCTGAACTCCCTTTCACTCCTTAGCCATCATTTCCAAGCCTTGTGGCTGCACTAATCCCTCTCCCTCCTTATCTCTCCTTTATGTTTCTCTTCCCCACTGCCCTTTAGGAGCAGAAAATGTCTTGTTTTCTTGTGCTTATGGCCCCAGTGCTTAGTAGTGCTCTGCATATAGTAAGTGCTTAATAAGGACTTCACTGGATCATTCAAATTCAGTGGGAGTTTCTTATAAATATTAAGTTTGTCATAAAATACTTAAAGTGTATTTCAAGTGTAGCATTCTTGTTCTCTGATGGCAACATCATAACGGAACTCTATTTTAAAATGAGACCATTTTTCTCCCTCTCCCCACACTCTCCAGTTCTGACTTAACTTTATCAATTCACTTGATTTCATCACTTCACTTAAGCTCAATGATCATGTCTATGCAGATAATTTCAGAGCTCTGTATCCAGGGTTAGTCTCTTTTCTGACCTCTAGTTGCCTCGTTGCCTGTTAGACATCTAGCCGGATATCCTTTAGACATCTCAAATCAATCACGTCCAAAAAAAAGAGCATAATTTCCACCACCATTCCTTAACCAACAAGTCTTTTTCAACTTTCTTCATTTTTGTTGAGGATGCATCAGTCCTTCCAGTCACCCAGGTTTGCGACCACAGAGTCTTCTATGACCCTCTGTCTCCTTTACCCCACAGATCCAGTCAGTTGCCAAGTCTTTTTAATTCTATCTCCACAATACTTCTCACATCTGTTCGTCCATTTCAACTCACACAGACACCATGCTACTTCAGACCTTTATCACCTAGGCAGGAATGGGACTGGAGTCAGGAGGAGCTAAGTTCAAATGCAGACTCAGACACTTATTAGCTGTGTGACCCTGGACAAGTCACTTTATATGCTTGTCTCAGTTTCCTTAACTGTAAAATGGAGGTCATAATAGAATCTATATCACAGGGTTGTTGTAAAAATCAAATGTGATAATATTTGTAAAGGAGAATAATACTTGGCACATAGTAGGCATTCAATTAATGTTTATTCCCTCTCCCTTCTTTCTTGACTGAACCATTGCAACAATCTTCTACATGAAATCCGAGATTCCAGCTTCTCCCTCTCCAGTAAATTCCTTTCATTACTTTCAGAATAATCCTCCTAAAGGACATATTTAACCATGCCATTTTCCTGCTTAGGAACTTATAATGGCTTACTACTACTACCTCTAGGTTAAAATAAAGATTACTCTAGATAGCCCTTAAAGTCTTTCCCAGTTTGACTCCAGCCTATCTTTTTAAGATTATTGTACTTACTCTCTTTCAACCAAACTGTCAAACACAGAATTCAAATGTTCATCTGCATTCCTTTGCACAGACTGTCCCAATATTTGGAATGAACTTCCTCCTCACCATGTTATTTCTTAGAATCTTTAGCTTCCTTCAAAGTTCATCTCACATGTAATCTTCTATCTCCTTTTTTCTCTTTCTTTCTTTCTTTCTTTCTTTCTTTCTTTCTTTCTTTCTTTCTTTCTTTCTTTCTTTTTCTTTCTTTCTTTCTTTCTTTCTTTCTTTCTTTCTTTCTTTCTTTCTTTCTTTCTTTCTTTCTTTCTTTCTTTCTTTCTTTCTTTCTTTCTTTTTCTTCCTCTCTCTCTCTCTCTCTCTCTCTCTCTCTCTCTCTCTCTCTCTCTCTCTCTCTCTCTCCTCTCACTTGCTCTCTTTTATTATCCTCCATAAATACTTTTTTGTTTCATTATATATTTACAACCATAAGCTAGCTGAGGTCAAAGGCAGTAATTCTAAACTAAATCTTTCAACTATTCCAAAAAATGTAACTGTTCCTCCTTTGAGATAAGGAGATTTATTACTGTCTGTGTTATATTTGTAACTAGATGAAGCAAATTAGGCACTTTCCTTTTGTAATTAGCAGGTCCAAGTACAAAGCAAATGCATTTTATGATTATTATCCCAATGGTAGTATTCTGCCCAGTTGTAAAGTAATAGACAGCTTTTTTTTAAATAGTAAAATACTCATGTCAATCTTTTAAAATAAAGTTCTCTCACTATATAATTACCCAAAGTGAACTTCCCATTGTTTTAGGTACTAATGATTTTTTAAGAGAGAGTCCATTTTACAATGCATCTTATTGGTCCATTATAACTTCATAAACTTTTATGTTTTGTTACTCATTCATATCTCTGTTAATTCTTAACTGACTTTCAGAATTAATCTATTTAACATGATTGCACATGTATAATCTATATCAGATTGCTTGCTGTCTTGGGGAGGGGAAGGGAGAAAAATTTGGAACTCAAAATCTTCTTACAAAAGCTAATGCTGAAAATTATCTTTACATGTAGTTGGAAAAAATAAAATACTATCAAATATAAAAAGATGAGAAGAAAAAACAATAAAATTGCTGTTCAAAAAATAAAATTAAACTACTATAATATACACATTTACCTCACATGTAAACAAAATTTAATTTTATTCAGAAATATCTTAAACATTTTTTATAAAGGAAATGAAGCTGATATAACCTTTAACTAAAAATCTCAACCCAAATCTCTAACCTAAATCATTATTTTGTCATGAAACACAGTTTTTCTTATTTACTTGTATGCACTTTTATTTAAATTTATTTATTTATTGCCATAATATTAAAAACATTCTAGGTATTTAAGGCAGGCATGAAAAGTCAGTGTCACTTTAAAAAAGCAATCTTCTTGCAAGCATTAAACCTTTAGCTTTTTATATAAGAGAATGGATGCAAATAAGTGACATATATTATCTTACAATAGATACTTTATAAAGGGGGAAAACACTTGTAACAATAAATCTCTAGTCAGCAAAAGATGAACACAAAAATGCATAAAAGGAGGGTGGATCAAAATCCTTTGCAGTGCTTAGGTCCTAGAACTTTTAGATATTAGCCTGTTTTTTGTAAATGAACAAAGATTCACAGAATCCTCAAAATGTATTTTTATATGTAGAATGCTGCATTTTAAAAATAATTTTTGCTTAAGTTTTTTTATTTTAATATATGCTTTAATTCCAAAATCTACCAATAAGCCATTAATTCTACTCTATTTTTAGAAGCTAAAATTTTGCGGGTAACATCGAGTTAAATTTCTCATTTTATAGATGAAGAGACTTAGGCTATGGGCAGGTAACTGACTTGTTCTCTTCAGACCAATGGTTAACGGCAGAACTCAAACTCAGTCACCTCTTTTCTTATTTTCTATTCTAGTTTTCATCTACTGAAGTATACTGCCTTCCATAATAAAAATATATAGATAAATTGATAAAGGAAAATCTGGATTACAAAAAGTATATTCATTGTAAATTGCATGCAACCTCTTTGTAAATTAAATACCCACAATATGATGAATATGCAGTTTAAAAAGACAATAAAAGCAAAGCTGGTAATCAATAAATTGAGTTACATGAGAATAATAACCTCACAAACTTACTATAAAAACAAATTAAAAGAAAAGAGAAACAAAGAGAAAATGAAAGAAAAGAAAATGTAGTATACAATATGATTGCTTAGTTTTGCTACAATACATTTGACCCAATTGACTTGTCACCAAATAACGTTTAACAGACACAAAATTAAGCAAAATTAAAATTAGTTACACTAACACTCCTGTTTATATACCTATGTAAATTTCAATTGCAGAGAAGCTTTTTAAATTCTGCTAATATATCCTTTTTGTCTGGATTGCTGCTACTTTCTTTGATATTATATAGACTGTAGGCATGAATGTTTATTTTTTATGCATAGTAGTTTTCAAAATTACTAAGCATGACACATTAAAATCAAAATGGAAATAAGAGGCAGACCCCACGAGGTATGTGGGTGGTATGGCTATATGCAATGTAACATAAGAAAACATCTTTTAGCATAGAAATAATTTTTGAAACCTGTACTATACAGGAGGGAGCCTACCAACAGAAGCTAATTTAATAGCTACTGATTTGCCATTTTGCTTCCTTGGAGGTCCCTAGTGGGCAATCCAAATGCTGTTCATAGATCAAATTAATATAACATCATAGAAAAGTAGCTGGAAGGGACCATAAGGGTCCCAATGCAGCCCAATATCTTAATTTCACAAATGAGAAAACTGAAGTACAGAGAGGTTATGTGATTTGTCCAAGGACACATACACATTAAGCCAAAGCAAAGATTCAAATACAAGTAAAATAGCTAGAAGCCCACATGCTTTTCCTGTGCCTATAGTGTGTGGAATTTCAAAAGGTAGAAACTCTACAGAGAAGGTTCTCATCTACCTCTCCATATTGCAAAAGTACAAAATCTTCTTTGTACTCATACAGGCACCTTTGTTCAAGCCCTCCTTTCTTCTTGCCTTGATTGTTTCAACAGTGCCTCAAGTCTCTTATCACTCCAGCCCATCCTACATACTGCTCTCAAATGAGTTTTCCTCAAGTGTAAATGCGACCACGTAGCTCCTCTATTAAACTAATTCTAGTGATTTCCTACTGCCTCTAGCATGAAATATAAACTCTTTCATTTAGCTTTCAGGGTTCCACAGTCTATCTTTCTAGCCTGGCTTTCTATGTTCCTTACATATAATAATTCATCTTCTCTCTCCATGCCGTTGGCACTGGCCACCCCCTGCCCCCTATTCCTAGAGTGCAGTTGCTCCTTATTGCTACCTTTTATAGTCACTCTCTCTAAGATAGGCCTGCATAACATAAGGGCTGGTCTGTCAGCCATGTGGATTTTAGGTGACCCATGAAAAACACAGAGGATATATTTTCAGTCATTACTGGCATTGGACAGGGATAAGTGCGCGCAGCCACGTGCCAAAGTGGATGATGCTGACTGTGTGATTAGCTGTAACCACACAAGGCCTTCCCCCCCTCCCTCACTGTGCAGTTGCCTCCAAGTTACATGAGTGTTTGGAGTCTCTTCAAGGTCAGACACTCAGTTCAGTATTTCTTCGTATGTGAGTAGTTGCTGTGGAGATATTTTGGTTTTAACATTAAATTTTTGAGGTGATTTTATAAAATGGCAGACAAAAAGAAAAAGATTGAATCACGACATAAAGTGTTTAATCCAGAGTGGACAAATAGATACTTTTTTTACTTATACAAGAGATAAAATGTTGGGCCTTGTTTGCCGAGAAGTAACAGCCATTCTGAAAGAATACAATCTCCATCACCATTTCTAATAACAAACATCCTGACTGAAGCAAATTGGACACCAATGAAAAACAAATTAAAGCATCCAAATTATTGAAAAATCTCAGAGGGGAACAATGGTTTTTCAAGAAAGCAAACTCAGAAAATGAGGTGGCTACTAGGGTTAGTTTTCCAATTTCTAAAGAAATCAATTTTAAACATGAGTTTGGAGTAGGATAAAAAGATTGTTGACAAGAAGTATGCTGTGTTACATTAAATGTATACAATAAGAAAATCTGAACAATGTACTAAAACTTGTACCACTTAGTAAAGTTATTTTTTTAACATTAATGTGATTTCATGATAAATAAAAATCTTAAGTAATAAGTTAATTGATATTAATTGAAATTCCTTTTTAATATGGTTTATTTGCAAACTAAATCATTAATTTATGCCTTTACTTGGAAAGTTAGCTGCTAAAAGCCTATCTGTGATCTGAAGAAGTTTAGACTATTTTAATTTTGGACCCTACCTACTGCCAAGTTGTACAAGTCTGCTCTAAGTTATAGCTCAAACATTCTCTTCTGCATGAAGTCTTTCTTCAAAATTCTAGCAGGACCTTCGTTCTCATACTACCTAGTGTTTAGCTATTGTGTGTGTGTGTGCGCGCGTGTGTATGTGTGTTTATTAACTCGATATTTATGCTTTATAATTTTATATGTGCCTGTTTTCTCACATTAGAATATGAGAATATTGAGAGTGGAGATTATTTCATTCTTTGTACTTTTACCCCTTTTTCTAACCAGTGCTTGGTACATAGTGGTTGTTTAAAAAAAGAGTTATTGTTTGATTACTGACTGACTGATTCAGGGCACTGGAGGCTCACTGTTTCAGGAGAACTCTGGGGTATTCCCTGGCAAACAATTAAGCAACCAAAAAACACTTATTTAAATACCTTGTGAATGTCAAATCCAGTGTCAAGTATTGGAGATCAGAAACAAAAAAACAAATAAGACCTCGTCTCAAGGAGCTCATATCTGGGGAAGAAGTCGTGCATTCATATACAGCATGTATACATGTACACATATAAGTGTGGATAAATATAACTGGTATCTGTTTAGACAACACAAACACAAAGTAGTTGGGAGGGGTGTCAGCAGCTGACATCAAGAAATGCTTTGAATAGAAGGGTCCATGTTTTAGCTCAGTTTCTAAACAAGTGAGAGATGATTTCAATTGGTAGCAGGAGGGAACACATTCTCGGCAGAGAGGGCATTCATACAAATGTACTGAGTTGGAAGACAGAACACTACGTATAAAAAAAGGGAGAAGGCCAGTTTGTCTAGCAGGACAGTTCAGAAAGAGGAGTGATACATGACAAGGCTGGAACCTGGGGCCAGGGTGTAAAAGTCAAATAGATAAACCCAGGAACTTTATGAGCACAACTATAAAATATTTTTTATACAAATACAGTAAGATCTAAACAATTGGAAAAATATTAATTACTCATGGATAGGCTGAGCCAATAAAATAAAAATGACAATTTCACTTAAATTAACCCATTTATTCAGTGCTATATCAAACTATCAATTATAGAACTAGAAAAAAATAAAAAAATTCATCTGGAAGAACAAGAGTTTAAGAATATAAATGGAATCAATGAAAAAAATGCAAAAGAAGGTAGCCTAGGAAGTCAGACCGGATCTCAAACTGTATTATAATGTGGTAATTATCAAACAACCTTATCCTAGTTATGGGGAAACTGCAGCCTCAAGACCACATGTGGTCCTCCAGGTCCTCCAGTACAGTCCTTTGACTGAATCCAAACTTCACAGAACAAATCCCCTTAATAAAAGGATTTGTTCTATAAAACTTAGACTCAATCAAAAGGCTACACCCAAGGACTTAAAAGGCCACATGTGACCTGACAGCTGTAGGTCCCCCACACCTGGAAAGGAATAGAGTGATGCATCCATGGAATAGATCAGGTACAAATTGCATTATAATAAATATGCACAGTAATCTGGTATATAATAAACCCCCAAATCCAAGTTTTGCAACAAAAGCTCATTGTTTGATGAAAACTGCTGAGAAACTGGGAAATTTGTACGGCACAAACTAGGTATAGACCAATATCTCCCATTGGTATACCAAGATAAGATCAAAACTGGTACATGAATTATACATAAAAGGTGATACCACAAACAAATTTAACAGAGCATGGGATAATTTATCTGTCATATTTATGGATAAGGAAAGAATTTAGGACCAAAAAAGAAATAGAGACCATTACAAAATGTAAAAAATTACAATTTTGATTAGGTAAAATTTTAAAGTTTTGCATCAAAAAAGAACAATGTAACAGACAGTATAAGGAAAGCAGAAAACTAGGTGGAAATTTTGCAACAAGTATCTCTAATAAGGGCCTCATTTCTCAAATATATAGAGAACAGAGTCAAATTTATAAAAGTACAAGTCAATCCTCAACTGACAAATGGTCAAAGGATATGAACACCCAGTTTTCAAACAAGGAAATCAAAGCTATCTATAGGCATATGAAAAAACACTCTAAATCACTATTGATTGGAGAAATGAAATTTAAAATAAGTCTGGGATACCATCACACACCTATCAGATTGACTAACATGACAAAAAAGGGATATTGAAAAACGGGGACACTAATGCACTGCTGATGGAGTTGTAAACTCATCCAACCATTCTGGAGAGCAATTTGGAACTATACCCAAAGGACTATAAAACCATGCATACCATTTAATCTAGAAATACCACTGATAGGTCTAGATCCCAAAGACATCCAGAAACAAAGGGAAAAAGGACTTATTTGCACAAAAATATATATAGCAGCTCTTTTTGTGGTGGCTAAGAATTGGAAATCAAAGGGATATCCATCAATTGGGGAATGGCTAAATAAGCTGTGGTATATGATTGCAATGAAATATTATGGTACTATAAGAAAGGATGGGCATAATGATATCAGAAGAAAACTGGAAAGGCTTATGTGTGATACAAAGTAAACTGAACAGAACCAGGAGAACATCGTACACAATAATAGCAAAATTGTTCAATGAAGAACTGTGAATGACTTGACTATGCTCAGCGATATAATGATCCAAGACAATCCCAAAGGAGTTACGAGGAAGCATACTATCCATCTCCAGAGAAAGAACTTTTAGTGTTTGAATATAGATTGAAGCATGCCATTTTTCACTTTCATTTTTTTCTTTTTTTAAATTATTTATTTATTTACATTGTTTTCAACATTTATTTCCATAAGATTTTTAGTTCCAAATTTTCTCCCCATCTTTCCCCTCCACCATCCCATAACACTGTGTATTCTGATTACCCCTTCTCCCAATCTGCCCTCCCATTTATCACATCCCTCCCTTTCCTTATCCCCATCTTATCTCTTCTCATAAGGTAAGATAGATTTCTATACCCCATTATCTGCATTTCTTTTTTCCCAGTTACTTGTAAAAGCAATTCTCAACATTTTTTCCTAAAACTTTGAGTTCCAACTTCTCTCCCTTCCTCCTTCCTCACCCATCTCCACTGAGAAGGTAAGCAATTCAATATAGGCCATACATGTGCAGTTTTGCTAAAGACTTCTCTAATAGTCATGTTATGAAAAACTAACTATATTTCCCTCCATCTTATCCTGTCCCCTATTTTTTCAATTCTCTCTTTAGTCTTTGTCCCTCCCCTAAAATATTTACTTTTAATTACTCCCTCTTCCCATTTGCCCTCCTTCCTATCATCCCGCTGCCCCACTTATCCCTTCTCTCCTACTTTTCTGTAGTTTAAGAGAGATTTTCTTACCAAATTGAGTGTGCAAGTTATTCCCTCCTTAAGGCAGATGTAATGGGTGTAAGTTTCATTTATTCCCATATCACCATCCCCCTTTTCCCCTCCACTGAAAAAAACCTTTTTCTTGCTTCTTTTATGAGATAATTTGCCCCATTGCATTTCTCCCTTTCTCCTCCCAATATATTCCTCTCTCATCCCTTAATTTTATTTTTTATAGATATCATCCCTTCTGAATCAACTGAAACTGTGCTCTCTGTCTTTATATATGTATACATACATATACATATATACGTTTGTGTGTGTGTGTGTGTGTGTGTGTGTATAATCACTCCACCTATCCAAATACTGAAAAAAGTCTCAAGAGTTACAAATATTATCTTTCCATGTAGGAATGTAAATAGTTCAACTTTAATAAGTCTCTTGTGATTTCTCTTGTTTACCTTTTCATGATACTCTTGATTCTTGTGTTTCAAAGTCAAATTTTCTATTCACCTCCGGTCTTTTCATCAAGAATACTTGAAAGTCCTCTATTTCATTGAATGACCATTTTTTTCCCCTGAAGTATTACACTCAGTTTTGCTGGGTAAGTGATTCTTGGTTTTAATCCTAGTTCCTTTGACTTCTAGAATATCATATTCCAAGCCTTTCACTCCCTTAATGTAGAAGCTGCTAGATCTTGTGTTATCCTGATTGTATTTCCACAATATTCAAATTGTTTTATTCTAGCTGCTTGCAATATTTTCTCCTTAACTTAGGAATGCTGGAATCCGACTACAATATTCCTAAGAGTTTTTCGTTTTGGATCTCTCTTACGAGGTGATCAGTGGATTCTTTCAATATTTATTTTACCCTCTAGTTACAGAATATCAGGGTAGTTTTCCTTGGTAATTTCATGAAAGATGACACCTAGGCTTTTTTTGCTCATGGCTTTCAGATAGTCCCATAATTTTTAAATTGAGTAATCTGGGAACTACATGATTCCATGCTTTGAAGCCTGCTCCAGTCCGGTCCATGCAGTGCAACATAGCCAAAGCTGGGCTACACTCCATGGGCTGTGCTCTGCCCTGAGTCTGGTGCAATAGACCTTTCCTGTCAGCCTTCCAGACTGCCTAGCGCTGGAAATCTTTTTCACTCTGTCGTTTTGTGGCTTCTGCTATTCTAGAATGTGTTTAGAGTCATTTTTACAGGTATTTTATTGATGGTGGGGGGAGAGCTTCTACAGGTCCATCCTTCTACTCCACCATCTTGGCTCTGCCCTCCCTCCCTACTTTCATTTTTTTCCTTTTATTCAATTCTTCTCATACAAAATGACTAATATGGAAATGTTTACATAATTGCAGACATATAACCTGTATCTGATTGCTTACCACCTTGAGAAGGACAGATGGGAGGGAAGAAAGAAGGAGGGTTAAAGTTTGGAACTCCAATCTTCAAATAAAAATGTTTAATAAAATTGAAAAAAATATCAAATAGAAGAGTTTCTATTTTATCTTTGGGACAAAAAAGAACCACTGGAGTTTAAAGCATCAGGAAGAAGCTTGGCAAGATCATCTAAACTAGAGGTGTACATATGGGACGAAAAGTATATATGACTCTTTGTTAATCCACACCAGTAGACTAAGTCTCATCCCTTACCCTGCACCTACCCATACCAAGTACTCAGACTGAATCTCAAGGCATAGCAATATATGCCTTTATTAGGAAAGCCCTAAGCATTAGCCATGGAATATATACTCTTAAGGGAGAAGAGATCAATAGTTATAAGAAATTTGTATGTCATATCAGATGAGGAAACATAAAATATTAACCAGTAGGTTGTTGCATATTTAATATTGTATAGGGATGACCAGGAAAGCCTTAATTACTTGGCTTGGGTATCTTCCTTCGACTGTGTATGCTGAGTTCCATAGCCTGGCCACTTGGGCTTCATGGGAAGTGCCCCATTCAAGCAGAGCAAGAGTCCTATGGCTCACCTCATTACTCTATGATGACCTATATGCACATGTGACATCAAAAATTATATTGTATGTTTAGAAAATGCATAATTGGGAAAGAGGAGAAGACCAAGTAATGAGAGTACAGACAGACAGAAGGTTAGGCAGCCTAAGGGTAGCTCTGGTGCCTACAAAATGTTAAAAAATAGAGATGTTGGCTAAATCACATGTGAAAGATCAGTGTGGGAACATGGATAAGGACTGAACAGAATGAGGGGATGTAGAGCTTATGTTTTGTACAGATACAAGGAAAACTCACAACAGTGAAACAGTTGATACACTGAATTTTAGAAATAATAGTGTATTATAAGTTGACACTTTTCTAATTTGAGGAACACATTTTACTGTGAGTTCTTCTCAAGTCCTTTGTGTTGAATTCTATTTTTAACACTATTGAGTACAGAGTTTTATATTTTTATTTCTCCCATATCACCTAACACAACACTTTTCATGCAACTAATGCTCAAAAAATTTTTAGTAAATGAATCAATAAATTAATGAAGAAATAGACATCCTTATATATAAAATCTTCCTACTTGCGTGACAAAAATATAAAGAAATCAAGCCTTCTATAATCCAGGGATTCAGTTAGCAGTCACCCCCAATTTAATTCATTGCCTGTAAGTAATGTATACCATTTTTTGGCTAACTGTAACACTTACACATCTTCAAAGAGGTCAATAATTAACTCACCATTCTAGCATCCCAAATAGACAAGGATTTGTCTGCAGAGCTGGTGAGAAGAGTATTGGAGAAAGGAAAAAATTCAATGCTGTTCACTGAGTCTGTGTGACCACGTAAGGTATACCTGCATCTTTCACTGTAGATAGAGAAAAAAAAAGACAGTGGGAAAGGTAAGAGCAGAACTGAAACAACAACTGAAATAATAAACTTTCTCATGTTAAAATTATATTTCCTCTAAAACTGAGAAAGAACTAAAAACAAACATCCAAAAATAATCAAAATGAGAGGAAATCTAAAAAAGAATGACTAATTAATAACATTACCTTAAAGTAGCTTTTCACCAAAAAAATCACTCCTGTTGTTTTTTTTTCCTATTTGTTCTTTTTTTTATTTTATAATAAGTGGGGGTTGGGGAAGAGACACTGAAATATTTCCTCTAATGGCCTTTGACCATTACATGTCAGCCAAAAGGTGAGGGAGAGGAAGAGGGAAACATATTTTTTAGTGACTACTCCAGGTAACTTCCTGGAATAAGCCATCCTGACATCCATCTTGCCTAGGAAATCACTAAGCATCAAGGTCTATAGTCATTTTGTGCCTTTTGATATTTTATTAAGAGGATGTTTTTAGCTTAATGCAGTCTGGTCAATCCATCAATAGCAGCAGATGTATTTTTATGCATTTTTATTTTGAAGGCATGCTTTAAAAGAAAAGGTGGTTAGGAGGAAAACAAAGAACCCAAGGGTCACTGCTTCTCTCTTTCACACCCTTCTTCTAAGGATAGATATAAGGATTCTCTCTTCATCTTCTCCTGAGCAGGATGCCCAGGAGCACCACATAAAGAGCTCATGGCAAGGTGTTGGTGACGAGGTATACTAATGGAACAGAATGTCATTTTAAATGTGACTTCATAGGGACTCCGGAAAATTCCCTAAGAAAGACATTTAAATGAGGGATAAATGATTGCTCTGGAAACACTAAAATTCATGGAAGAGGTTGTATTGGGGCTTGGCCTTGAAAGATGAGTAGGCATTGAACATCATTAGGGAAAGGGAGGGGCAGTAGGGAATGGAACACAAAGGTCAGCATCTTCCTATCCAAAAATTACTCTTTTAGCACTTATGGGAAGTTAGGATGGGTCAGGAACTATATTATATGTTAAGAACCTACTTTAGGAAAAGCATTGGATTAGGGAGTGGATGCAGAAAGAATATTGCTTTGAGCTACCTTGTCTGTTTTGCTGGGCTAATGTCCGTACTGGAATATTCCTTTCTTTTTTTTTTTAATATAAATTTATTTATTTAACTTTTATATTAATTTTCACAAAATTTTGGGTTCCAAATTTTCTCCCCTTTTATCCCCTCCCCCTACCCCAATACACCGAGCATTCTAATTTTCCCTATCACCAATCTGCCCTCTCTTCTATCATCCCTCCCTTCTCTTGTCCCCATCTTCTCTTTTGTCCTGTAGGACCAGATGACTTTCTATTCCACATTAACTGTATGTCTTATTTCCTAGTAGCAACAGCAATATTAAACAGTTGTTCCTAAAACAATGAGTTCCAAATTCTCCTCATCCCTCCCTCCCCACCTGTTCCCTTTAGGAAGGCAGGCAATTCAATATAGGCCATATCTGTGTAGTTTTGCAAATGACTTCGGTAACAGTTGTGTTGTGTAAGACTAACTGTATATCCCTCCATCCTATTCTGCCCCCCCATTGTTTCTATTCTGTCTTTTGATCCTGTCCCTCCCTGAGTGTTGACTTCAAATTGCTCCCTTCTCCCATTGCCCTGCCTTTCATCATCCCTCCCTCCCTGCTTAACTCGTTCTCCCCCACTTTACTGTACTGTAAGATAGGTTTCCATACCAAAATGAGTGTGCATTTTATTCCTTCCTTTAGTCAAATGTGATGAGGGTAAACTTCATGTTTTTTTTCTCACCTCTCCTCTTTTTCCCTCCACTAAAAAGTCTCCTGCTAGTCTCTTGAATGAGAGATAATTTACCCCATCCATTTCACCCTCTCTCCTCCCACTACATTTCTCACTCACTGTTTACCTTAATTCCTTTTAAGATATGGTCTCATCCTATTCAATTCACTTTGTGCTCTTTGTCTCTTTATGTGCGTGCATGTGTGTATGAGTGTGTGCGCTCAGGCATGTACATGTGTGTGTGTGCGTGTGTGTGTGTATGTGTGTGTGTGTGTGAGTTATCCCACCAACTACCCAGATACTGAAAAGTTTTAAGAGTTACAAATATTGTCTTTCCATGTAGGAATGTAAACAGTTCACCTTTGGTAAGTCCCTTATGACTTCTCTTTGCTGTTTACTTTTTTATGCTTCTCATTCTTGTGTTTGAAAGTCAAATTTTCTTTTCAGCTCTGGTCTTTTCATCAAGAATGCTTGAAAGTCCTCTATTTCATTGAAAAACCATATTTTCCCCTGAAGTATTACACTCAGTTTTGCTGGGTAGGTGATTCTTGGTTTGAGTCCTAGTTCCTTTGACTTCTGGAATAGCCTATTCCATGCCCTTCTATCCCTTATGTAGAAGCTGCTAGATCTTGTGTTATCCTGATTGTATTTCCACAATACTTAAATTGTTTCTTTCTAGCTGCTTGAAATATTTTCTCCTTGACCTGGGAATTCTGGAATTTGGCCACAACGTTCCTAGGAGTTTGTCTTTTTGGATCTCTTTCAGGTGTTGATCAGTGGAATCCTTGAATACATATTTTGCCCTCTGGTTCTAGAATATCAGGGCAGTTTTCCTTGATAATTTCATGAAAGATGATGTCTAGGCTCTTTTTTTGATCATGGATATCAGGTAGTCCCATCATTTTTAAATTGTCTCTCCTGGATCTATTTTCCAGGTCAGTTGTTTTTCCAATGAGATATTTCACATTCTCTTCCATTTTTTCATTTTTTTGGTTTTGTTTTATGATTTCTTGGTTTCTCATAAAGTCATTAGACTCCATCTGTTCCATTCTAATCTTGAGAGAAGTATTTTCTTCAGTGAGCTTTTGAACCTCTTTTTCCATTTGACTAATTCTGCTTTTAAAACATTCTTCTCCTCATTGGCTTTTTGAACCTCTTTTGCCAATTGAGTGAGCCTATTTTTCCAGGTGTTATTTTCTTCAGCATTTTTTTGGGTCTCCTTTAGCAAGGTATTGACCTGTTTTTCATGCTTTTCTTGCATCTCTCTCATTTCTCTTCCCAGTTTTTCCTCCATCTGTCTAGCTTGCTTTTCAAAATCCTTTTTGAGCTCTTCCATGGCCTGAGCCCACCAGACCTCCACCTCGGATGTCTGGGATAGAGATGCCCCGACCTCCACGTCTTTCCCTGATGGCAAGCATTGTACTTCCTTATCAGAAATGATGGGAGGAAGGAACATTTCTTCCCCAAGAAAGTAGTTCTCTATGGTCTCACTTTGCTTCCTTTTTCTGGGCATTTTCCCAGCCATTTACTTGACTTCTGAGATTCCTCTCCAGCCCCACCTAGATCTGCCCAGCTAGTTCTTGGGGTCTGAGATTCAAATGCTGATTCCCAGACTCAGGGTTTTCCGCGGCAGGCGTGGCTGCTATTCAATGTGAGCTTAAGTTCTGGTGCTTGGGTGGGGGCAGGGCCACCTCCCAGGCTCAGTTCCCTCAGGGGCTTTATGCAGAGATCTTCGGTAATGGAGCTCCTGCCTGCTCCAGGAGTCCTGGCCACCACTGCCTCTGCCTCTGTGGCTCCCTCCACCACTGTCTCCTGAGGGGGCCTGAGCCACGGAGACACCCTGCTCCCCTCTTGGGCAGCCCAGAAGTCTCTCTCACTGACCTGGAGTGCCTGTCAGCTGCCGGACATTCGGTCCCTGAAGCCTGCTCAGATCTGCTTCTCTGGGGCTGCCCAGCCAGGGCAACGCAGGGCTGGGCTCTGCTGTCCGGAGCACGACGGACCCCCGGGGACAGCTTTCCAGGGCTCTCTGCAACAGAAATCTCTTCCAGTGTGTTTCTGTGTGGGTTCCACTGCTCCAGAATTTGTGGGGAGTTCTTTTCACAGGAAATTTATGGGCTGTGGATTTGGAGCTAGCATATGTGAGTCTTTCTACTCCACCATCTTGGCTCCTCCCCTCGAATATTCCTTTCTAATAGAAATCACTGAAGACGAAGAACAATTATAAAATTTATTAATCATGTTTTCTGTTTAGTTTTACATTTCCTTTTTTTGTCAACTTGCTCATTTCATTTTTTTAATATTTAATTTATTTATTTTCACTTTTCAACATTCACTTCCATAAGTTTTAAATTTTCTCCCTCTCCTTGACCCCTCTAGTACCAAGACCACATGTAGTTGGATAAGGACATCACACATACATTCCTATTAAACGCATTTTCATCTTAGTCATGTTGCTCAGAAAACTTATAATGAATGGGAGAAACCAAAGAAAAGAGAAAAGAATCTGCTTCACTTTGTAACCCAATTCCATAGTTCTTTCTCTGTATGTGAATGGCATTTTCTACCACAAGTCTTGGGAAAGTTTTAGGCCCTTGCAATGCTGAGAAGGGCTATGTCTATCAAAATCAATCCTCGCACACTGTGGCTGTTACTGTGTATAGTGTTCTGGTTCTGCTCACTTCACTCAGCATCAGTTCAAATAAATCTTTCCAGGTTTACCAGAAGTCTGTCTGCTCATCATTTCTTATAGCACAATAGTATTCCATTACATTTACATACCATGATTTGTTTAGCCATTCCCCAATTGATGGGCATCCCTCAATTTCCAATTCTTGGCCACCACGAAAAGATCTGCCATAAATAGTTTTGTACACATGGTCTTTTCTCATTTTTATGATCTCTTTGGGGTACAGCTTTAGAAATGATATTGCTGAGTCAAAGGGTATGCACCTTTTTATGCTCTCCAGAAGGGTTGGGTCTGCTCACAGTTCCACTAACAATGAATTAGTGTTCTAATTTTCCTACATCTTCTCCAACATTTATCTTATTCCTGTTCTGTCATGTTACAAATCTAATAGGTATGATGTGGTGCCTTAGAGTTGCTTTGATTTGTATTTTTCTAATCAATAGTGATTTAGAGCACTTTTTCATCTGACTATAGATAACTTTAATTTCTTCCTCTGAAAACTTCTTGTTCATACCCTCTGACCATTTAACAATTGGGGAATGACTTGAATTCTTGTAAATTTGATTCAGTTTTCTACATATTTTAGAAATGATGCCTTTGTCCGAGACAGTAGTGGTAAAAATCCTTTTACAGTTTTCTATTTCCCTCCTAATCTTGGTTTCATTGACTTTTGTTTGCGCAAAAAATTTTCAATTTAATGTAATCAAAATTATCCATTTTGCATTTCATAATGCTCTCTATATCTTGTTTAGTCATAAATTCTTCCATTCTCCATAAATCTGACAGACAACCTTGGTCCCCTAATTTGTTTATAGTATCAGCCTAGATCATGTACATATTTGGACTTTATTCTGTTATGTGGTATCAGGCAGTGGTCTATGCCCAGTTTCTGCCATACTATTTTCTAGTTTTCCCAGCAGGTTTTTCAAACAGTGAGTTCTTATCCCAGAAGCTGGGGTCTTTGGGTTTAATCAAACAGTGTATTGCTATGATCATTGACTACTATGTCTTGTGTACCTAACCTACTCCAGTGATCTACCCCTCTATTTCTTAGCCAGTACCAAGTGGTTTTGATGATGGCTGCTTTTTAACACAGTTTAGGTCTGGTATGAATAGGTCACCTTCCCTAGCATTTCTTTTAGTTAATTCCATTAATATTCTATTCGGGACTTTTTGTTCTCCAAGATGAATTTTGATATTATTTTTTCTAGCTCTATAAAATGATTTTTGGTAGTTTGAATAGGATAGCACTGAATAAGTTAATTAATTTAGGTAAAATTGTCATTTTTTTATTGTATTAGCTCAGTCTACACATGAGCAATTGATATTTTTCCAATTATTTAGGTCTGACTTTATCTGTATGAAAAGTGTTTTTTTAATTTTGTTCATTCTGTCTGTGTTTATTTGGGCAGGTAGATGCCCAAATATTTTATAATGTCTACAGTTACTGTAAATGGAATTTCTCTTTCTGTCTCTTGCTGTTGGGCTTTGTTAATAATACACTGAAATGCAGATGATTTATGTGAGTTTTTTTTATATCCTGCAACTTTGCTCAAGTTGTTTTTTTAAGTAGGTTTTTTTTTTTACCTGATTCTCTAGGATTCTCTAAGTAGACCAACATATTTTCTGTGAAGAGTGATAACTTAGTTTCTTTTTTGCCTATTCTAGTTCCTTCAATTGCTTTTCTTTTCCTGCTAAAGCTAATGTTTCTAGTACCATACTGTATAACAGCTTTTATTGGAAATGCATCTAGTATATTTCCACTACAGATAATGCTTGCTTATGATTTTAGGTAGATGCTACTTATCATTTTTAGAAAGGCTCCATTTATGCCTATACTCTGCAGTGTTTTCAATAGGGTGTTGTACTTTGTCAAAAGCTTTTTCTGCATCCATTGAGATAATCATATGGCTTCTGTTAGTTTTGTTGTTGATATGATCAATTATGTTGATAGTTTTCCTAACTGAACCAGCCCAGCGTTCCTGGTATGGCTCCTACCTGATCAACAGGGATTGTTCTCATAGTAATAATATCTTATTTAAAATTTTTGCATCTATATTCATTAGGAAAATTAGTCTATAATTTTCTTTCTCTGTTTTGGCTCTTTCCAGTTTAGGTATCAGTACCATATTTATATCATAAAAAGAATTCAGTAGGACTCTTTCTTCAACAATTTTCTGAAATAATCAATATAATATTGGAATGAACTATTCTTTAAATGTTTGATAGAATTTGCTTGTAAATCCATCTGACCCTAGAGATTTTTTTCCTAGGGAGTTCATTGATGACTTGTTCAATTTATTTTTCTGAGATGGGATTACTTAAATATTTTACTTCCTTTTCTGTTAATCTGGGCAATTTATGTTTTTGTAAATATTCATCCACAAATTTATGGATGAAAGTTGGGCAAAATAATTGCTAAATATTGTTTTAATTTCCTCTTCATTGAAGGTGAATTGACCCTTTTCATTTTTGATAATGGTAACTTGGTTTTCTTCTTTCTATTATTTCATAAAATTGACAAAAAGTTTATCACTTATGGTTTTTTTTCATAAAACTAACTCTTAGTTTTATTTGTTAGCTCAGTAGTTTTCTTAATTTAAATTTTATTAATCTGCCCTTTGATTTTCAACATTTCTAATTTGGTATTAAATTGGGGATTTTCAATTTGTTCTTTTTCTAGCTTTTCCACTTGCATGTCCAATTCATTGATCTTCTCTTACTCCAGTTTATTCATGTAGGCATTCAGATATATAAAACTTCCTCTAAATTTTTCTTGGATCTCCTAAGTTGTGGTACATTATGTCATTATTGTCATTCTCCTGAATGAAGTTATTGATTATTTCTATGATGTATTATTTGACCCACTCATTCTTTAGGCTTAGATTATTTAGTTTCCAATCAATTTTTAAGCTATCTTTTCTATTACATATAATTTTTATTGCATTATCATCTGAGAAGGATGCATTGATTATCTCTGCCTTTCTACACTGAATTGTGAGGTTTCTGTGTCCTAGTACATGGTCAATTTTTGTAAATGTGCCATGTACTGCTGAGAAAAAGGTATATTCCTTTCTATTCCCACTCAATTTTCTCCAGAGATCTATCATAGCTACCTTATCCAGAGATTTATTTACCTCCTTAACTTCTTTCTTGTTTATTCTGAGGTTAAATTTATGAAATTCAGAGAGGGGGAGATTGAGTTCCCCCACAAGTATAGTTTTGCTGTCTATTTCTTCCTATAACTCCCTTAACTTTTCCTCTAAGAATTGGGGTGCTATACCCCTTGGTGTACATATGGTTAGTAATGATATTACTTCATTGTCTATGATATCTTTTAGCAGGATATAGTTTCTTTCCTTATCTCTTTTGATTAAATCTATTTTTGCTCTTGCTTTGTCTAAGATTAGGATTGCTATCCCTAATTTTTTTTTACTTCAGCTAGAGCATAATATATTCTACTCAAGCCTTTTACCTTTGCCCTATGTGTATTCCCCTATTTGAAATGTATTTTTTGTAAATAACATATTGTATGATAATGGTTTTTAATCCTTTCAGCTATCCACCTCTGTTTTATGAGGTAGTTCATACTATTCATATTCACAGTTATGATTATTGTGTCTTTCCATCCTACTCCTCACCCATTTATACTTTTATTTCTCCCTTCTCCCTTCCCCTACTCAAAAGATTTTTACTTTTGACCACTGCCTCCCTCAATCTCCCCTCTTTTCTATGAGCCCCCTCTTTTCTTTCCATTTTACCTTACTCCTTCTTCCCTCCCTTCTAACCACCCCTCCTTTCTTTCCCCTTTCCTTTCCTACTGCCTGTTGTGCAAGTTATACTTCTATACTTAACAGAGTATGTTATTCCCTCCTTGAAACAAATTTGATGAGAGTAAAGCTCAAACAATATTCATCTCTCCCCTTTCTTTCCCTCTACTATAATTGGTTTTGTGTCTCTTCATGTGATGTAATTTTCTCTTTTCTTTTCACCCAATACTACTCTTTGCATCACTTAATTATGATTTTTTCCCATCACATCAGTTAATTTATACCTACATTCTCTATGTATACCCCTTTTAAATGTCATAATAAATATACAATTCTCAAGATTAACAAGTATCATCCTCCCACATAGGGGTGTAAACACTTTGTCCTTATTGAATAACAAAGTATTTTTTGGGGGGGAGGTTCCCTGTTTACCTTTTCAAGGCCTCTCTTGGGCCTTGAATTTGAAAATCAAATTTTCTGTTGAGTTCTGGCCTTTTCATCAGGAAGATCTGGAAGTCTCTTATTTCATTGAATGTCTCTCTCCTTGCCTGAAAGTGTATGCTCAATTTTTCTGGGAAGCTGGTCCTTGGTTGTAGTCCAAGATGCTTTGTCTTATTAAATTATCATATTCCAATCCCTCTGGTCTTTTCATATAGAAACTGCAAGGTCCTGTGTGATCCTAACTATAGTTTCTTGATATTTGAATTGTTTCTTTCTGGCTGCTTGCAGTATTTTCTCTTTGACTTGATAATTCTGGAATTTGGCTACAATATTCCTTGGAATTTTTAATTTGGGCTATCTTTCAGGAGGTGATCTGTGGATTCTTTAAATGACTATTTTACCCTCTAGTTCTAGGGCCTTGAGACAATTTTCCTTGATGGTTTCTTGGAAGATACTGTCCAGGCTCTTTTGTTCATCATGGCTTTTTAGTAGACCAATAAATTTTAAATGACCTGTCCTGGAGCTATTTTCCAGGTCAGTTGTTTTTCCAATGAGATATTTCAGGTTTTATTCTAGTTTTTTTTTCATTCTCTAGATTTTGTTTGACTGAATCTTGGTGCCTCATAGAGTCATTAGCTTCTAGTTGCCCAGTTCTAATTTTTAATGCCTTGCTTCCTTCAGTTATCTCTTGCACCTTCCTTTGCATTAGTCCAATTGTGATTTTCAAGGACTTATTTTCTCCAGTTAGGCTTTGTACTTTCTTATCCATTTGGCCAATTTTACTTTCTAAAGCTTTGTTCTCTTCATTGAATTTTTTTCTTCCATTTTATCCATTGTATTTTTAAAAGAATTGGTCATATTTTCTTCTACCTCTCTAATGTGACTTTCAACAATCCCCTTTGAGCTCTTCCAAGAATGCTTATGGGGCTCAAGACAAGCTCTTATTTCCTTTTATTGTTTCAGATGTGGGTGTAGCACCAATGCTGTCCTCTTCTGAATTTGTATTTTGATCTTCCGTATCCCCATAGTAAGATTCTATGGTCTTGGCTTTTCTAGTTTGCTTCTTATTGATTGTGATTAATTGTGGTTGTATTTTCCTGACTTTTAAAGTGGATCTCTGTTTCTGGGGCACTGGGGGCTCTGTCCCAAGATTCTTGTGCTGGGAGCTAGAGGCCTAGTTACTGGCTTTGCGTGGCTAGGGTTCTGTCAGCTAGAAGCTGTATAATACTACAACTCATCTGGTGTTGAGTTGGAGTTGGCCAGTGTATGCCAAAGTGGAGGCCAAGTGAAGACTTTCTGAGTTTCCCCAGGATTACACTGAAGCAGGGACCATGAGTTGTGGGAGAGGGGTGATCTGGCCTTTGGAAGTCTCCTCCTCTCCTAGAGCTGCACTAGAGCACAGGTAGACCCAGCCATGGGTAGATGTCTGTCCAGGCTGGTGTCTGCTGAGTCCTCTGCCCGTGCAAAGGCACACCTAGGGTCCTGGTGTTGGTGCTTGCTGGCTCCACCCACCTGGGGTTCAGGATCTCCTGCTGATCTGCTAAGGTGGGACCTGCAGGATGCCTCCCATCCTGCCCTGGTTCCCTTCAGTCACAGTATAACAGACCCTTTCCTGTAATCCCCCTACCCTCCTAGGCTAAAATATTGCTGTACCCCTTCTGTTGGCTCCACTATTTCAGAATTTTTCTTGGGGCAATATTCCCTGGGTTTTTCAAAGTCAATACAGGTAGATGAGAGCACTTACAATTTACTCTGACAGAGTTTACTCTGTCATCCTGGCCCCCAAAAATTCAAGTCTTGGTTTTACATTTTCAATACTAATAACTTTTGTTAATGTCATGTGTTCATGGATTTGAAGTTAAACAATTCTAAAGGGATTTTAGTTTTGAAATTTTGTAGCTGATAGTTTCTTCACACTTTCAATCAAGGCAAAGGTTCTTAATTCAACAAACAAATGATTATCCTTCGTAGCAGGGTTTGAACCATTGAACTATTTCATCAAACCCTCTTCTCATCAAGAGATACGTGTTCTTATATAGAAAGTCAGGGGAGAGTAGATTTTGTGGGGAAGATAGTAAGTTTTATTTCAGACCTCGTGAACTTGAAGTGCATTAAAGAAAAAATGGAGTAGTCAAATTGACAGTTGAAAATACCGATGTGGAGATCAAATGAGAGGTAGGAACGGTAGTGAATAATAACTGGTTTGCAAAATATTTTACCTTCATTATCTCATTTGGTCCTCACAACAACCCTCTGAGGAAGGTATGAGTATTATCCCCATTTTCCAGATCAGACAACTAAGGCTGGAAAGGCTAAGTGAATTGTGAGGATCACACAGGTGATAAAGATCTGAGGCAGAATTAGAACTCCATGGTTCCTAACTCCAGGGCCTGCATTGTATTCATTCCACCACTTTGCTGCCTCAGATAGACAGAGTAGAGACATGAATTTTGCATTGATCTGCACAGAGCTAAGAGCTGAAGCCACAGAGGTCAAGAAGAGGTCCATGGTGAACAAGGAGAAGAAAAGAAGTGAGGACAGAGCCTCAAAGTATGGCTTATGTTGTGAGTGCTGGGTAGGGGCAGGGGAAGACAAAACAAGAGAAAACAAACAAAAGAACCCAACCTTACTGAAGAATTCTAAGCTCACAGAATCTGAAAAGAACCAAAATTGTCATGGAGTTCAACACTTTCATGTTACATATTTAGAAACTGAGGCTCAGAGAGGATCTTATGATTTGACCAGAATCTTAAACTTGGGTGGTAGCTGAGAAAGGATTTCAATCCTGGATTGAAAACTTAACATCTAAACAAATTAATGTCCGTGCACAGCACAATCAAGTAATACGAGCATCTCTTTAACTGTTCTTACTACTGATAAATTTGAAAAATATTCTTTGTATATTTTTCTATCTATAACATATTGAGGATTTGTTAATTTTCATTAAAACTCAAGTATTCTGAGTGATGTCAATTTATTGTAGGAAGTTAAAAATATCTTACTGAGTAATTATAATTTATGTAGTTTCCAAAAGGCAAGGAGAAGGACGTGTCTTCATTTAGTTTAAAGGAAAAGAATACTACACAGAAGGGGAAAAAGAGGACATTTGTCATGAATCACTGGCTTAAGGTATGGGGGCATCCCAGGCAGACAGACTGCAAGAACAGACTTGTGAGAGATTAATTAGCTGCCAGAGCAGGAAGGCCCATTCAGAATTCCTTCACAAGGTGAAAATGGACTAGAGTGATGGACCATGACAGCACTGGAAGGGAAGGGAATGATTTGCACATTTCTATCAAAAACATAAACACTGGATCCGGATGCAATTTTCTCTGTTTCCCTTTCTGCAGCCATCCTATTGCGCAGCAATGAGCTGGCTCATGAGCCATTTTCCCCTCTCAACTCATCCCCTGTATTATCCTCCATCTCACCTTCTTTCATCCCTCTCTTCCTCCGCCCCCAGATTTAATTTATCATTCTGGTAGCTGAGTGATTGCTATTTCTTTGAACCTCCAACTGCCCATAAAACAATGTCATCTGCTTTCCTAGCTGAGATACACTTTCATTTAAAGTCTATTTCTTGTACATGAACTTGCTGCGGGAGGAGAGAATTTTATTTAAATGTCCTACCTTTATGAAGAATTAGTTAGTAGTGTGAGGCAGAAGTCTTTTATTTAATTTTAATAAGAGGGTAACTGTTTAGGTACAAAATTGTATTTTTAACATCCCGGGCTTGTACCAATATTTATTTATACCAAAGGGATGATGGAAATAAAATTAAGATTATGAGAGTCTTACATGATCTTAGACCTTTTACATGTAGGTTGTAGAGTGGCAAGAGGATAGTGAATGTTAAGGGAAATCACCAAGGACAGATATTGACTTGAAAGGGAAGAATATTCTATTGCCTCTTAAAAATCCTTCATTCCTTGATGCAAGTAATACGCAACCAAAGTAAGACAGAAATGATAATGGTATACTGTTGGACATTATTTAATTAGGAATCCAATATAAATGTTTCTATGGAGAACTTAAATCTGAAAATCAAAGTTCAAAGTAACATATTTCCAAATCAACTTGTTGCATTTTATAATAGCTAATATTATTAGCTAATGATAGCTAATAATTAGATCTTACTTAGATGACAGACTCAGACACACCTAAACAACAATGGAATGGTAGCAAGCACCAACCTCACAGGGTTACTATGAGAATCAAATAAGCTTCTATATGTAAAACACTTTGCAAAACTTAAAGCACTATATGAATGGTCATTATTATTATTGGTACCGGAAATGTTTCCTCTGGATGACTGAGGTATTACTATAATTAAAATTTAGAGTTATCATGCTCACTTGTCAAGAAATGTTTAAATTCTGACCATTTTAATCTTGTTCAAAAAAAGAGAGAAGTATATATTTCAGAACTATCTCCATTCAAAAAGGTTAAATGTTTTAAAGAGTGCAGTGTTTCTTATCTAGAAAACAAACTAATATGTAGTAACTCATTCATTCCACATTCTTGTGAGTTCTAGTCCAGCAATTACAGCTGCCTGTTAGCCATGTGTAGCATGATATTTCATAGGCATTTCTAGCTCAACAGGTTTAAAATGGAGCTTATTCTCTTTCCCTCAAAGCACATACACATACATCTTCTTCCAAATTTCCCTCTATCCCTTCCAGATTTCCTTCTATCATGCTTACAGTCTTAGAGTCATTCAGAGGTTCTCCTTCCACATGTCCCATCACTTACCAAATCTTGTCACTTTCACCTCTACAACATCTCTCTCACTTATCCCCATCTCTCCATACTCAAGGTCACCCCTCATCATCCATTTATCCCCTCATTGAGGGGTAACAACTCTAGACAGAAACTGGATCCACTACATGAGGATCCCTCCCATTGCATATTAACTTCTCTGTTCTATTGGCCTTTTTTTTATTTTGTTAATCATTTCCAGATTTCATGTACTTGGGAGGGTTGACAGCTCTTCCCTAAATCAGGGGTAAGGAACCTGCAGCCCTGAGGTCACATGCCACCTTCTAGATCCTTAAGTGTGGCCTTTTGACTACAAAACATTTCTTTTTTTTTGTAAAATTTAAATTCAGTTGAAAAGTTGCACTTGAGGATCTAGAAGGGCACATGTGGCCTCAAGGCCGCAGATCTTCCACCCTGCCATAGACCATTACGATAACATCTTGATTGCTTTGCTTGAATAAGGCTGTCCTCTCTCTAATCCACCCCCATACAGCTGCTGCTGGGATATTCCAATAGCTCAGGCTTCACCATTCCCTCTCCTACTCAGTACACTCCAGGGCTTCCTCTTAGCTCTTGTATCAAATACCAATACTTCTGTTTGACATTTAAGTTCCCTCATAACCTGACTCTGACCTATCTTTCCATGCTTATAATACATAAGTATGTTTCCTGTATTTTAAGATATGGTCAAACTGGCTTTGTCGCGATCAGTTATAAACAATGTTCCATCTCAATCACCATGCATTTGCATAAAATGGCTTTCATGTTTGTAATAATAGTGATACTACATAGCATTTACATCATGCACTGAGGTTTGAAAGGTGGATTATACATGCTGACTCATTTGAACCTTGTGAGGTAGGTGCTATTAATGTTTTCATTTTACAAAAACACTGAGAGCGAGAGAGGCAAAGGGACTTGGTCCATGGTCACATAGTTTGCGAGTGCCTTTGACAAGATTTGAACTCAGATCTTCATGCCTTCATGTCCAATGCTCTATGCACTGCACTACACAGACACCTACTGCCCCACCTAGAGTCCGGACCCTCCTAGCTTACGAGTGACTAATTATCAATAGTAACTGTTGCTGTTTCCCTCCCAGCTTGATGTTGGCGTTTTTTCTATGCCTCACTAAAGGGGCCATTCCCTGGCTACTTCTAAAAGAGGTCTATTCATTGAGTGGGTGTTACCTCACCCTCAATAGACCCTGACCTAAAGGGAGAAAGGTCCCCTCTTGCATCCTGGGCCATCTCCAGCCATCCTGATGAATATCGGGTCACTGGATTCAAATGGCTCCAGAGAAGTGACGCTGTTGACCTTGCACAGCCCTCCCTCCAAACAAAGTCATCATCATTCCTCTGATGGCATGGTCTTCTGCAACAAAGGATGAATACAACAGATACCTGTGTCCTCTTCCTCCTCCCCATATTACCTTATATTTATTTCAGAGCAGACAATCTTTCATTTTTGTCTGTGCATGCTCAGCCGTAGCATAGTGTCTGAGACATAGTAGGTACTTAATCAACGCTTGATGACTGATGAATTTATTGATTCCCAAACTGTGCTGGAGAAATCAACTTATGGTGTTAGAACAGTTTTTAAACATACACCAGAAATTTAATTTAGATTGAGTCCATATGAAAATGTGAAAAAAAAAAGTTTTTCCTTAACTCATTGTAAGTTATATTATAAATAGCACACCAAAAAACAGGGGAATTTTGAACAAAACATTAATCAACACTGGCTTCAGAAATATTTTATTCTTCAATGTTTACACCACACATTGAACCCAGTTTTAAAATAACAGCCCATCTGTTCCTAATGCTCTCTTTTTCTATTTGCAATCATTCTCACTTTCTGCTGTGGTTCCTAATAGAGTGAGAATCCTCAGAAGTTCTTCTGTTTACTTTTGCTCCCCATAATTCTCATTTAATGATTAAAACAGCAATCTTCATTTGTCTATAAATACTTTCTGCTTACTTCAAAGGCACATGTTGGCTCTGCTTGCCATCAACCTTCGAGGTAATCTGCTATCTACTTCATAGCTTAATCAAGCAAAAATATGAATAGTTCTATTTATTTTTCCTGTCTTTTGGGGCATGAGGAAAGAAACAGAATGAAATTCTGGAGTGCTGGACTGGAGAGTTTCTGAAAGTCAATAAGTAAAATGGTTACTTATTTTTAAGAACTCGTGTCTTATGGTGTGGAACCATGAAAGTCATTCCTGCAGAAGACTGAAATTCAGGCTGAGAGAAAATAAAACTCTCTTGGATGTTTCTATTTGTTTCTGGGCTTTGGGAAATTTGTTTCTTGCAGGCAGGATGTTAATTTTATATATTTGTATATAAAATTTATATAGATATACATATATAATATTAATATATATTATCATATATACATGTACTATAATGTATAACATATATATTTAATATATTACATAGATAATATAATTAATATAGATATAAATATATATGATGAATATGTGTATATATTTACACAATCTATGAATTGAAATGTTCTATCTTTTAAAAATTTTTTTTGAAATATTCTATCTTTTGTTGAAGGCCATTTCCCTTCCCCTGCTTTCAAACAAAGAAAAATTGGACACCTCAAAAAAAGATGATATGTTCTAAAACTTGTGAGGTAAAATAATAACAATATCACAGTTTGGTTTTAAAATAAGAAACAGTGAATTTGGTAAATCTTCAAGAATGAGGAAGGATGACATCATAGATAATTGATATCCAAGGATTTTTCCCAAACCTGCCTTGAGCAATAATTTCTACTGACTCACCACTAATTCTTTAACTAGAAATTAACAAGCAATAACATTGACAAATTGGAACTGTGTAATTCTTTTCATTTCCCTGTCAGTCTCTGTCCCTGTGGGTGTGATAATGGGCATTTAAATGGTCAGAAGACAGGTAACAAGAGAGAGAAGAATGAATGGAAGAGGATAATCCACAACAGTAGCTAATTAGGACAGAGCAGGTGTGGCAGATATCCTGGGAAGCAGTCCAGAAGGATCACACGATTTTGAGCTAGAGAGGACCTTAGAGATGACCCATCCATTCATTTTACAGATGTTAGTTGTGCTCTAGGGAGACTCAGTGACCTGGTCAAGAGGAGTGAGTGAAGGGGGCTGGGAGGAAGGAGCAGCGTCAAAGCCATGAAATGACTTGGCTGACCAGGAATCAGTACTCTCATTTCAGACTAGGCAGAAATGACAGCTTTTGCTTTAGTTGTTTCTCCATGTGTTTTCCCTCAGCTCAATATGTGTGACTCAATTAGTCTAAAGAGACAGCTTGATCTATGCCAAAATTTCTTAACCTGTAGTCCTTGAACTTTTAAAAATATTTTATAACTGTATTGTAATAAAATGTTTCATTTGCAATCCAACATATCCAATTTTTTAAAAACATTATCAAAAGAAATCATTATTATAAGACAAGACCTCTAGTCATCACCAGACTGCCAAAGGGGTCCACAATGAAAGAAAGGCAGGAATCCTGCCCTATACCATCCAAGAAGGATTTGGCAATGTGTGGAGTCATCATTCTAACCTTATTCTCTTTCCTATTCCCCTGTACTTATCTGATGCTATAAAAATTAGGTCTTTGAATTATCTGTGTCTCTGAAATATTTATGCAATATCTGCTCTCCATTATTATAGCGAATGGAGAAGACTTTACCATAGAACCACATAGCCCAAGCAGATCCTCTAATTCATTAAGCCTTTATGGAAATACAAAATCCATAAATGTTTTAAATTGTTCTTTCTCATGGAGTGGTAGCTCTAAATTCATCAACAGAATTCTGAAGATAAATAATTCATGATCTCACATTGTTTTCTTATCTCTGTTGGCTCCAACAGGGATGCCTCATTCCTTCAATGTATGCCCTACTTCTAATTTCTAGCTATGATCAGCACTTTGCCAGACTTTGTGGCTCACTGGTTTGACGTGAGAATAGTCCATATGGAGAACAATGGGCATCAGTCTGCAAATGGAGCAAGTGGGTAAAAGAGAACACCCAAGCCTGACCTGGGACATTCAGTTATTCCACACCAGATCTGAGTCACTGTGCTGTGCTCCAGCTTATTTCTTTGGTTGCTGATGTGTACAAGGCAGACTGACAAAATGAGTAAGTAGGCAAAGTGTATTTTTGGTGGCCAACTGACTGTCCATCTCTTTTCTTTGTATGATCCTATGACCACACCCCCTTTAAGGAAAAAAAAATTCTCATAGAATTTAATAGATGTTCTTATTTTCAAAGTCTGATTTGCTAGACCAGAATAAAACCTTAGCAAATGAGAGACAGGCTTAGGCTGTCAATTCTCTTTGCACCATGCTCAAATCTTTATCTTTTGTTTTCTTCCTTCTCCTATTTCATCCATTTTTATCTAACCCTCCCTCCTTCTCTTCTCTCTTTAATTTTTTTTTTCCTCAGATAGAGGGCAGGGAGAGAAAAATCAAAGGACCCTGCCAAAGTAAAACTAATCCTCTTTCAAAGCACATTCTTTTAACAATGCTTCCTCTGGATATGAAAGGAAAATCACAAAAAAATTCAAACCCTTACCCATTTTTAAACTGTAGCTTGAACACAACTTTCCCTTCTCCCTGAGGTCTTTCTTATTCTTTCTCATCATTCCTATATCCAACTGTTCAGAGTTCAAAATTTAGGAAAACATAGGGAAAATCACAAAACTTTGAGGAAAGGGCTATTAGAATATTTGTTCTCCTGTGTGTTTTTCTTCTCTCCCCTAGATTACAGGGACTGGAAGGGATGGCCAGGTCTATGTACAATGTGGTTCCTCTCATACCAGATCCTTGCCCTTCTCATTTTAAAAATGGCCCTTTAAAAATGAATTTCAACTTAATTCAATTAAGTAAACCTTTAATAAGTGCTTACTGTGTGCAAAGAACTAATAAGGTTAGATTGACTAGAAATATCTTCCATCCCATGCATGTGGAATGATGTATTTTACTGTGCTTTTTCCCCAAAAATTTTCCACAAAGGCAAATGGTATTGAGGTGTTGTATGACATGTGTGTGTCTCTGTGTGTGTGTGTGTGTGTGTGTGAGAGAGAGAGAGAGAGAGAGAGAGAGAGAGAGAGAGAGAGAGAGAGAGAGAGAGAGAGAGAGGTTATGGCTAACAAGTAGAACACACTTAAGGAGAACTGTTCTAGAGAACAGATGATGTGGAGTGGGGGTAACCTGGGGTAAATATGGCATATTAACTTTTTAAATTAAATTTTATTTTTAATTAACAAAATTTTATTTTCTCTTCCTCTTACCTCCTCCTCCTAAAGAAAAAATAAAAAATCCTTGTAACACACACAGTCAAACAAAAATAAATCCTGATTTCCATATTCAAAATGTGTTTATTATAGCACAATAATATTGCACTACAGTCACATAATATGATTTGTTCAATCATTCCTCCATTGACAGGAATCATCTTAGCTTTCAGTTCTTTGTTTGCCACTATGAAAAGAACTGATATATATATATATATATATATATATATATATATATATATATATATATATATATGTGTGTGTGTGTGTGTGTGTGGGTGTGTGTGTGTATACATATATACATACACATATGCATATATATACATACCATATGTGTGTGTATAATACATAGTACATTGTTCTTTTCCTCTTTCTTTGATATCTGGTGGTAAAATCACTGAGTCAAAAATATGTACCTTATTGTAACTTTTTTTGGTGCCATAATGGGCAAGAGGGAAAAATGGGGGGAAATCTTTGCCCTGCACCTTGGCCAGGATGGTACTACCACATCCTCAAGGGTCTAACCAGTGCAGGGAATACCTAAAAGCCTTAGGCCTATTCCTTTTTCAGGTTCCCTCTAGCTACCAAGTTCTTTTCTTCTTCTAAACTTCCTAGGCAATATATGGTAATTTCCTCATCCCAGATCCATGATTATACTAAAGGTAATTTTTAGCCAGATTAAAGGAATAATGATACTAGATGCTACAGAAAAATTACTGGGAAGCAGGTAGGACTTCGTGAAACTCTGAGTCATGTGATTTAAACAGTTTAATCTTTGCATGCCATCAGCAATGGTATAGAAATGATTTCTCTCCCTTTGTATTAGGGTACCCTCCCCTGTGTATGTGTATCTGTGTATTGTATGAGTTGCTATTTATATTGCAATTGTAAGCTTCTTGAAGTGAACACTAAGTACAATTCTACACATACAGAGGGTTTACCAAAAGCCAGAGAGAAATAAGCTCTTGTTTTTTTTTTTTCAGGATAAAATGAAGTTGAACACAAATGACTATTAGTCTTCAGAAAAGACAGCTTACAAAACAGGAGGATGATAAATGTTGGAGAAGATGTGGGGGAGTTGGAACACTAATTTACTTTTTGGTGGAGCTGTGAGTTGATTCAACCATTCTGGAGAAGAATTTGGAACTATGCCCAAAGGGCTACAAAAATATGCCTACCCTATGACCCAGCAATATCACTTCTAGGACTGTATCCCAAAGAGATCATAAAAATGGCAAAGGGTCCCCCATGTACAAAAATCTTTATAGCAGCTCTCTTTGTGGTGACCAAAAACTGGAAATCAAAGGGATGCCATCAATTGGGGAATGGCTGAACAAGTTGTGGTACATGAATGTAATGGAATACTATTGTGCTATAAGAAATAGCACAATAGAAATAGGAAGACTTCAGAAAGGCCTGGAAGGACCTACATGAACTAATGCTGAGGGAAAGGAGTAGAACCAGGAGAACTTTGTACACAGCAACAACTACAGTGTGCGAGGAATTTTTCTGGTTAGACTTAGTCCTTCACAGTAATGCAAGGACCTAAATAATTCCCAATGGACTATTAAGGCAAAACGCCTTCCACATCCAGAGAAAGAACTATGTAATTGGATCACAGAATCAAGCAGACTATTTTCTCTTGTGTTATGTTTTGTTTTGTTTTATAGTTTCTCCCATTCATTTTCATTCTTCTATACAACATGACAAAGGTGAAAATGTATTTAATAGGAATATATGTGTAGAACCTATATAAGATTGCACATAATCTCAGGGAGAGAGTGGGGAGGGAGGAGAAAATCTAAGATATATGGAAGTGAGTGTAGAAAACTATAAACAAATAAAATAATTTTAAAAAAGAAAAGGTAGCTTATCTAGATATTTCAGATTGTTTTCAACAAAGTATCTCATTAAGTCCCTCCTTGTGGAGAAGATGCAAAGATGTGGGCTATATGATAGTCTATAGTTAATTGGTATTGAAATGATTTGAAGGATGTGATCCCAAGAACAATCATTACTGTCTCAATGTCATTGAAGAAAGCAGTCTCTATCAGAATGTCTTAGAGTTTTACCTAATTTTGGCTCCATGAATACTAATATTTTCAAAGGGTTTATGTATCATATTTTCAGATGACATGAAACTGGAAGGGATGGCTAACTAGAGGAATAACAGCATAAGAATCCGAAAGGGAAGAAAAGAATAAAGAAAGGAAGAGACAAGGAAGGAAAGGAGGGAGGGAAGAAAATAGCCATTTAGTAAGAACCTGCTATGTGTCAGGTCCTGTACTAAAAGCTTTACAAATATTAGGCCAATTGATACAAAAACGCTGTGAGGTTAATACTATCATTTTCACCATTTTACACTTGAGGAAACTGAGGCAGAGATTCAGTTACTTGTCCAATATCTCACAGTCAAAAGATGTCTGAGGCTGAATTGGAACTCAAGTTGCCCTGACTCCAGGCCCAGAGCTCTAGCCACTGTGCTACCTAGCTACTTCTCATGTGTTAAGGTCAGAAAAATCTCAGCAAGATGGAATTTAGCATAGAATAATAATAAGGTGGAACTTAATAGAGATAAATACAAAGCTCTAAACTCAGTTTAAAAATTAGCTTCACAAATATAAGATGAAAGAGTCATGGCTCCATTAACCTGTCATGTTATCCATTTTCCATAACTCTGTTTGGCTTCAACTCTATCAAATATCATACCCCATTCCAGGACATGTTAATTGACTCAGATTTAGATACTTAGCACCTTGTCAACTCACCCTCAATTGCTTCCCCCCTCTGTTTAGAGAGCTGGAGGGCAGAACATTAAATTCTTCCCAAAGCCTACCTGTATTGAAGGTTCACACAAGCAGGTAACTTAATTTTTCCATCATAGCTCTGCTTGGCTTTGACTCAGAATAGATCACAAATTCCCTGGGGGAAGGTACTGTTTCTCTTTTTCTTATTGCTTCCCCAGTGTTTAGCATAGTGTTAGTACATAGAAGAATAAACATTTAACAAGTGTTTATCGAAATGAACTGAAATGGTTAAATAATAATTCATCTGAAAAAAGGCATGGGACCATAGTGGACCAGCAAACCACTATGAATCAACATGTGTCTTCAGTGGCTCCCTGTTGCTTATAGGATCAAACATAATCTCCTCTGTTCGTCTTTTAAAGCCCTTCACAACCTGCCCCACAATCAACCTTTCCAGCCTTTCTCTGCCTCATTTCTTACCTAGCCTCAATCACTGAAGGGGTGTTGCTCAAGCAAACTGAGACCTGTTAAAGACCTTAGCTTAAAAAGGCCAAGGTCTCCCCCTGGCATCCTGGGACATCTTCAGTTGTCCTAATCTATATCTAGCCACTGGACCCAGATGGCTCTGGAGGAGAAAGTGAGGCTGGTGACTTCACACAGTTCTCCTTCACTTCAATTCAATTGCATGTCATGGCATCACCTCCCTGAGGTCATGGTCCTCTTTCAAGAAAGAATGATAAACCATACAACTCGCAGAAAGTTGGATCATCATGTGGCAACAGCGGGGAGAGAAGAGGGAACTGACAAGGCTCAAGCAAGAGACACCATGTTGCACCAGGACCTTTATTTCAATACTATATATAAATAGTTAACAAGAAATCTAACGAAGTTTTAAAAAAGATTTAATAATAGAGAAACATTATGGAACTTCAGATTATTAAAATAATAGGTTACTGTTTTCCTTATTGTACTACATTTATGAAACTAAATATACCTTTTTGTGCAATAACTTTAGCTTTATCGTTCTTTGTTCACGCATTTCTTAATCTGCTAAAATAGGTCATCCAGAATGTTTCTCACCACCATTAATATGAATTACAGGAAGGTTTACAAGACTTTATTACCAGTACTATGCAAATCAGGCCTCCTCCCTATAACAACTACATAAACACTGAAGTAGTGCACACTCTCATAGTATAACATATATATATATATATATATATATATATTTTAAACTTGTATTCTAAAATCACATAAAAAACCCTAAAAAATCAAGACTTCATTTTATACTCACAATATTATATTACATGAATTCTTCCATCAACTATAATTTAGTATTAAGGGTTGATTGTTGAGAAATTGAAGGTATTATCACCATGGAAATTCTGCAACATCCCACAGTTTACTAAATAACATAAAGCTTTTACTCTCCTCTTTGGTGAGCAGATAGAAGCATACAATTTTAAAGGAAAATGAACCAAATAGGATCACTTCTTGACACCTACCCACCATACAATTTTATCTCCAATATGGGATATGTTCAAATCAGGGACATAGCTTTGTAGGCAGCATTCATGAACAAATACAGCAAGCTGGCTGACAAGATAGTAAATGCCAGTTTGTTTCATATTTTTATAAATATAGCCTGTCACATATTTATATTTTATGATCTTTCATTTTATTCATTTATAGATTCATACATGACATTCCTAATTACTCATGCTGGAATTTTAAAACTATCAACATTATCAATAAAAAGTACATGCTGGCATTTATGATCATACTTTTTTCAATCCATTATTTTTCTTAAATAAAACCTATTTTATACATAAGGAAAATGCTTCTATATTAAGAATTTTTCCCTTAAATAAATGTAAATATTTGTGATATCAGTATTTCTCATAATTAAAAGTATATATTCTCTGAAAATAACTTCTATGTTCATAAAATTATCACAAATTTCAATGGGAGGTAGATTGGAATATGAAGTATGGGACCTCATTAAGTAATACAATCTCATTGTTTAATCTATTGATACCATGACTATGACTATCTATGGACTGCTATAAATCAGGTTTTGTGAGTGAAACAACTTCCTCTCAGATTTTTCTGTCATTTGGCTAATAACAGCAACTGTTTTCTGCAGTGTATCACCTTTTGCAGACATCCCTTTAGTCACTCGATGATTGAACTTCCATTTAAACAAAATATGGAGGCCACCCCAATCTGCTTTTTTCAAACCAATTATCTAATCTGGAGGCATCAAACTCAATAGAAGCAGGGCCACAAAGCTATATATAAGATCCCTATGGTATTATTTGACTTAGAAAAGTACGTATTAACATTATCTATGTTTAATTTTATTTTTAGTTATTTTGCTAAATATTTCCCAATTTATATTTTATTCTAGTTTGGAGTATGAGCCTAGTCTTTGACATCTCTCTTCTACTTATCACTGCTATATCCAAGTTTATTACTCTAATTTCAGCTTCAAATTAGTTTTAAAGTTGTCCTTTTCACTCTGTATGTATGGTTACCCTCCTTCAGTTGGCCACATAATTGTTTTGTCATTTAGGTACTATTTATTTTCATCAGATGATGAAAATAGTCTAGTACAGATAAAAGATGATCAAGATGACTTCTCTGTCTAATGGGAATCTGTATTGCCAAATCTAGTTATGTTAGGCATTTCCATGTCTTCTGAGTATAGCATCATCTATCCATAATAACTGTATGAACATGCATACATATGTATCTAAAACTTAATTATCCATAGCAAATATTGCTTTCAACTTTATTGATCATTAGCACTCAATATTCTGCTTAATCACTTTTGTCATGTCCTTTCACTTGCTCCTGCTATTCCATGACTTTGCCTCTTTCCTGTCCCTACCTCCTCCAACAAAACATACATATACTTGTAAAAATTCTGCCCTTATTTTAAGGTCAACATCAAATCTTTATGAGTATTTTCATGATCTGTCCACTTCATACATATAATGTCTCCTTCCTATGAATTCTTGTAACCTTTTATTTCTCTTTGCCTTAAGGCATTTAGTGTATTTTGTCTTTTATTACATTAATTGTGTGTTTGTATAATTCAGACTACTGGATTGGAAGCTTCTTGAGGGCATAAGTTGTGTATTACTAAATTTCTCATCCTCTCTCAAGTATCAAGCAGTCCCTTGCACATAGTAGGTACTCAAGAAATTATTTGGTGAATAAAGAAATTGTTTGCTAGATCCATGTCATCTATTGCTGGCACTACTCGTTTTCTATTCTATTGACTTTTAATTTGCACAGAATTCTGATATCTGATAGAGAAGCCCTTTGAAACCCCCATAGTTTGCCACCATCCATGCTACACTGAAGATCCTTCACACTGATAGTCTTAAAGAGAAAAGCTCTGGTTTGGGTATTTTAATTCAATGTTTTAGGAGGAAAGGTTGCTATTATCACAACAGAGAAGTTGTAGAGATATTAATTATGCAGTGAAATTGTAAAGCTTCTCGCTTCTTCCAAAATGTGATTTCAGGAGATATTTTTCATTATTTTATTTCTGATTCAAAGAATCTTAAGTGCCAACTACTCAATTCAATTTAGCACTTATTTAATGTCTGCTCTATGCAAGTAAAGAGGCAGGATGGCATACTGGATAGAGAGCTGATCTGGAAGCCAAGGAGACTTGGGTTATTGTTTTGACTCTGAAATAGATCGTACAACCACTGGCAAGCCACTTAGCACCTCCGTGCCCTAGACAATTCTCTAAGAGGATAAATAACAGATGCAATCAGGAGACTGAAAAATGACAGCCTCCTTCTGGAACCATAGCTAGACATTCTCTGACTGTTGCCAATCCAATGTGTAGAAGTACAGAAGACGTTTTTGGACAGAATTTCTCATGATTTGCACCTAATGATGAAGAAGGCAGTGATTAGGGAACAGAATGTTGAGCTTATAGTAGCAGAGTACAAGATACATTTGATGTTTGAATAATGGAATGATGGCACAATGTTAATTATACCTTTTGCCACGTTGGTCCAGAATTAATGTTAGAATCTAAGAAAGGACTGAACTTCCAGATGTGCTAAAGTCTGCCCAGCTGTGAGAATATATAGGGAGTGGGAGCAGACAGCCAGCTAAGTCATTAGAAGCAACATAGATGAAAAGAGACTATAAAATTGTTTGGATCTTTCCTTAAATGCAGACACAAAGGAGAAGAAATGATAATAACAAACATTTTAACTGGCATTATTTTTAATACTGTTTTCCCAATTAGATGTCAAAACAATTTTTAACATTCATTCTTACAAGATTTTGAGTTCCAAATTTTTCTCCCTCCTTCCCTTCCCTCCCCTCTTCCTCAGAAAACTTCCTATTCATATCCTTTGACCATTTATCAACTGGGGAATGACTTATATTCTTAAGAATTTGACTCAGTTTTCTACATATTTTAGAAACGAGGCCTTTATCCAAAACACTGACAGTAAAAATTGTTTCTGAGCTTTCTGCTTTTCTAATATTCTTGGTTGCCTTGGCTTTGTTTGTGCAAAAACTTTATAATTTAATGTAATAAAAATTATACATTTGCATTTCATAATGATATTTCTTGTTTAGTCATAAAATTCTTCTCTTCTCAATAAATCTGACAGGAAAATCATTCCTTCTTCCCTTCATTTGCTTATGGTGGCACTCCTTGATAATTTCCTGAAAGATACTATCCAGGTGCTCTTTTTGATTTCATCTTTCAGGTAGTCTGATGATTCTGATGTGTCTCCTGGATCTATTTTTCAGGTCAGTTGTTTTTCTCATGAAGTATCTTAATATTTAACATTTTAATTTTCTTATGGTCTAGATCATATACCAGTTTGACCTTACCTTGGTATACAATCTGAGATGTGCATCTATCCCTACTTTATGCCATACCATTTCCTAATTTTTGAAGCAATTTTTGGCAGATAGTGAGCTCTTACCTCAGGAGCTGGAGTCCTTGAGTTTATCCAACAGTACTTTATGATAGTCATTGACTACTCTGTCTATTCCATTGATCTATCAATCTATTTCTTAGCTAGTACCAAATGATTTTGATGATTGCTGCTTTATAATACAGTTTTAGATCTGGTACTTCTAGGTCACCTTCCTTGCATTTTTTTCCTCATAAATTCCTTTGATATTCTTGATCTTTTCTTTTTCCAGATGAAATTTGTTACTATTTTTTCAAGCTCTATATTATTTTTGGTATTTTGATCAGTGTGGTAATGAATAAGTAAATTAATTTAAGTAGAAGTGTCATTTTCATTGTATTGGCTAGGTCTACCCATGAGCAACTGATATTTTTCCAATTATTTAGATCTGACTTTATCTGTGTGAAAAGTGTTTTGTAATTGTGTTCCTATAGTTCCTGGGTTTTTCTTGGCAGGTAGACTCCAAAACATTTCATATTGTCTACATTTATTTTTATCTTTCTATCTCACTCCTGGGCTTTGTTGGTAATATACAGAAATGCCAATGATGTATATGTTTTTGCTATTCATCATATTCACCACTCTATCATCCAGCTCTGTGCCTTTCCCCAGGCCTGGAAGGCATTCTCATCTAAATTCTGCCCCTTAGGCTTCTTCACTTACTACAATTCTTTACTCAAGCAATATCAAGCAAGATAAATACTTTCACAATCCCATCCCACCCCCCAGGTAATGGTACCCTTCCCCAAAGAGTTACTATATATTTATTGATAATATATTTGTTTATGTATGTATTATCTGCTATAATAGAATTTTAGTTTTGAAGGCAGGAAATCTTCCATTTTTTTCTTTATATTTCTAGAGTCTAGTGTAATTTCTGGTGTAGGGTAGACAATTAATAATTTTGTTTTTATTGTTGATTAAGTAGACAAATAGTAAGGAAAGGAACTTAATACAATAGGGAGAAAATTTGGAATTCGAAATCTTGTGGAAGTAAATGAAAACTAAAAATTAATTAATTAATGAAAAATAGAGAAGTAGAAGAAAATTTGGCAAAAGAGAATCAAAAGATAATTTGGAAAACAAAGACATTCTATATGAGTCCAAATGACTGAAATTGAAAACTGGATTACAGAGATAATTTAAGAATCATAGGTATCCCAGAAATGCATGATGAAGTAAAAAATTCAAATATAATGTTGAAGAAGAGAATGTAATCAAACTGTCCATAAGTTTTCAAATCCAATGGATAGTTAGTGCTTGACATAATCTGAGATTGTTAATGTAGAAAAACCTCATGCTTGAAACTCCAGGATATGTATTTGTTAAATGTAAGAATTTTTATGTCAAATAAAAATGATTTATACATATGTTTATTCACCCTATAATATATTAAGTTCCTTAGGGGCAAATGTTTCATTTTCATCTTTAGATCATTTTCATTACATGTAATAAGCACTTAACAGACATTTGTTGAAACAAATACTCTTTAAAATCATTTGATTTCAAAGCTAGATTAGATTTTGGATATCATCTAGTCTATTGATCAATGCTCACTCCCTTCTGAAGAAAATGAAACCCAGAAAAGAGGTATGGACCTGTTGTGCACTGAACTACTTACAAACTTGGGACTAGAACCTAAGTATCATGATTCCCCTAAAAATCCCATGAAGGAATCAGGACAAGAAAAATGAATGCTAAAGATGTTAAGGATGTCTCCTTGCTTTGTATTCTTCATAGGTACACTTTTATATGCACTTAATCTCTAAAACAGTTCTAAGTTCCTTGAGGGGTAAAAAGGGAACCATATACCTCTTTGTATGTTCCTATTATAGGATGAATATCTACTAACTCTGCTGCATGCACTGGGCTAATTATTTTTCCTTAAAATTTGAGACATGAAGAAGATTGAAGGTTCTGACTGTTTGCCATTACTTTCAGACCTCTTCAGTTAAAAAAAAAAAGGTGACTCCTCTCTGATGCCTAGGTGGAAGACTATCATGGCTAATGAGAGGAATGAGGGCTATGCTAAGATGAATCAATGTCAAATGTCATTAATACCTGACTTCATGGAATATCTTTCCCTGGTATAGTTAACTAAATTTCCTTCAGTTAACTCTTGAATAACCTATTTCATTCTAATACTAAAACTAAACAAACAGGAATCCAGCCTTAGTCAAGCATGCCCACAACAGCTCACCAGCAATTACCACAACACTTTATTCTTATTGCCAATTCACTGAATAAAAAAAGACAAACTCTATGTTTATGTCAGGTTTTTCAGTTTAAAAACTGAGGGTAGGAATAAATCATCTCTGAGGCCTCTTCTGGCTTTATGCATCTATGAGTTAATCTGTTACAAATTCCATAAATTTGCTTAGTAAATCAAAGATATTATAGATGACCCTGATTTATATTCAAATGTTCAGATCTCCAAAATATAATGAGAGTTACATACTCAACATGCTTCCAGGACATGAAAGCTTTTAAGAAGTAATTTTTTAAAAAACCTAAATAGTTAAGGATTTTAATCACCACAATGTCATTACTATGTCATTCAATGGGCAATTGTGCAGCAAGGTGGGACATGACTCACTTCTCTTTATTAAAAATTCTCAATTAACACATCATCTGGAAACAACAATGAGCTGATGTCATTTTTTATAAATTCTGTGGAGAGGTTAGCATTTAAATGACCATATTTTGCTAATTTCTTGTGCTATTCACATAGAAAATCTCTGAGATAGATGTTTGGTGAGTTGTCGTTTTTGCAATATGTAACAAAAATTTTGTGGGTTTATCATCATGTGTGCATATATTTATATAAGAGAAACTATATTGTGTGGGTCAAGAACAAGTCTTGGCTTTAGGAACAACTGTATTAAAGTCCTACATCTGACACATCCCACTTTTGTGACGCAGGAGGCAAGTCACTAAATGACTCTGTGCTGACCAGGCAAATGAGTTCCTCTTCAATGGTGGAAGTTTCCACACTGGTAATTCCTTATAATCATGAAATAATTTTGGAGAATACTTGCATTTTTCGTATTTCTGTCAAATATAATACACATCTATTCACACAAGAATATCTAGGCCAGTGAATTTTCCACCAAGTTGAGAAATTTTTAACAATGGGTCCAGTGGTAGGTTACATATTTCAGAAAGAAGGCACCCTATCTCTTGCTTCTGGGCATTTTCTCTAATGGTCCTCCATGTGTGGAATGTTTTACCTCTTCATTTCCACCTGCTATTTTCCCTGGCTTCCTTTACATCTCATCTAAAAGCCTATCTTCTATAGAAAGCCTTTCCCAACTCTTCTTAATTCTAGCATTTTCCCTCTTTTAATTATTTCCTCTTTATCCTGTTTATAGCTTGTTTCTACAGATTAGTTTGCTTGTTGTCTCTCCCATTAGATTATGAGCTCCTTGAGAGCGGGAATTGTCTTTTGTCTCTTTCTGCAAGTCAAGCACTTAGTAAAATACTTGGCTTATAGTAGGGGCCTAATAAATGTTTAATGACTGGATAACTGGCATGTCTATTGACATGTCTAACTTAGGAAATGTTCATCAACAGATAGTCCACAGGGTGACTTTTTTTCTCTTTGTTTTATCTACAGTGACAAAGTGCTGACTCTTGAGTAAATGCTCTTATGATTCTTATGTAAGGTCCCTTCACATCTCCTAAATTACATAGAGGTTACAATCTACATCACTAGAGGAATTGCCCAATTATTAAAGGTCCTTGAAGGAATGAATTAAAATAATAATAAACTACACCAAGACATAAACATACTGATTTTCCTTGTACTCTGATGGCAGAATTTTTCTGGAGCAGTTTGCTTTGTAGAAGGAGAAGGGATCATGGAATGCCCCCATCACTAAAGATTCAAAACTGTGAGGGACCCAAAGAGCAAAGAGTTGTAGGATGGGTATAGTCTCAAACATATATTAAACTTTTTGGACTATTAGCAACTATTTGCTGTAATAAGAAGTAGCATAAAATATATAATTCCAGTAACGTATGAAGTAGGTTGTTCATATAGTGACAGCACAGGACAACAGATGGAGAGCAAGATGAAACGCTGGTTCCTACAGAATGGCACAAGAACTGCACAATATATGAGGGACAGAGACATAACTCACATAGGAAACATGTGGTAGTTGGGTTTTGATGTGAGAATAACCACACTGATATGATCAGAGGTTCACCCAATCATCAAAAGATTTAAATACTGTTTTATCTGTAATATTACCATATTTTATATCTTCTTCCACATATTTTATTCTCCAGCATAATCTTGGCATAAAGAACATTGTGTCATAGTTGATAACTGATCAGACTTAAAATCAGGGAAGCATGGGCTCAACTCTGGCTTAGCAAATAAAAAAGATGCCTGACTATGGACAGATAACCTCGAAAGCTTCAGCAAATCTACATGAGTAGGGGCTGGCTGTCTCTACTGGGGTAGAGGGAGTTGAGTTTCGCCCTGGAAGCTCCCTGCACTCATGAAATCACACTTCTGGAGGGGATTGGAGGGGGGATGGAAAATATCGTGCTTAGTCTAATTGTTTGTGCTATTTGTCGATTTTTACTTTGCTCAGACACATTTTCATAAAGTTTGGTGTATGCACCAAACTAAAATGTTCTGAATTCTAAAGTATAAAATCCCATTTTTATCATGCTCTTCAGTTCCTCTCTGGGGCATTTGTGCTCTTACCTAATCCCTACTCTGAGGATGGTAAAGTTGCAGCTTGATTACTTCGGTGCTGAAATAATTGAATTCGCAGAGTAGTTTTGAGAACAGTGGTGTTTCATGAAGTTAATTTGATTTTTATTCAATGTTACTCCAATAAAATTGTTCAGACAAATAAAGCAAATCATGGTCAGCACAATGACCATACGATAGTCTCTTATTTTCATTGCAGAAATGACTCTTTTAAAACCACTCTGCGGTTCAGCTGCCTTTAGCCATTGCTTTAAAAATGGCGTAACAGGCTTGAACAATTTGCAGATTGTACTAGCTCTAGTTCTCCTCTCATTGTGGCACTGTAGGAGGTTCATTTACACAAGTGCCTGTCCAGTATATTAGTTGCTAACTTCAATCTCCTCAATATAGATCTTCCTACGGAAGTCTGTATTACATTGCATTCTCCCCTTATTTGAAATTAGAAAGAATAAATCATTTTAAAAATGGCACATTATCTTGAAATGCAACAAAAACAAGAATTTCAATAGTAAAGTAGGAGAAATGGATTTGGGCATATTTAAAACTGGTTTTCTTCAGAATATTTTAGCTCTTTGTTCAAATTGAATGGATAGGATTCCTTAAAGATTTACTCTACTGTATCAGTATATTGTGAAATGTAAATATTATAGATAATGGATAAGTCATCCTTCTAAAACCATAAACAAACCTACCCAGATGCTGATTTGCAACAAGAAGCTGTAGGAGTGAGGATAAAAGCTACTTAACATTAGGAATCAGACAGTATGACTCTTTATTACATTAATTATCTTAATCATTAAATAATCTCCTGTATATACTCACTTTATCATGTATTATTTTACATAATTACATTTTATTTCACTCTTGAATACTCATTTTTTTCTAATTTTTTTGTTCTTATGTACATTTACATATTTGAATATCTGTATTTATCACTGAAAATTAAAATAAAATGTATACTTTAAAATGATGAAGAAAAGAAGGTTTAGAACATAAGACAAATTACATTATAAACTTCAGAGGAACCTTTTTTTGCAAAGTACAAATCATTAACAATAGAAACAAATCAATGTAAATCAGGTATTCAAAAAACTTGCTTAGAATCTTAGACAGGTTGATGTTGTGTTCCTCCTTCATTTTCAAAAAAGACCATGACATCAGAGAAATAATGACATGACTTGCACTGGACTTTGTTTTGAGTGAGGGAGGGCTGTGCAAAGTTACTAGCCTCGCTTTCTCCTCCTCAGCCATCTGGATCCAATGACCAGATATTCATCAGGACTGGAGAACACCCAGGATGCAGTGAGGGACCTTGGCCTTTCCAGGTATTCACTTAGAGGGAGGTAACACCCATTGAGTGAATAGGCCTCTTTAAGAAGTAGTCAGGGAATGGCCCTTTTAATGAGCAAAAGAAAAAAATAGCTAAATGAAGCTGGGAAGGAAAGAGAAACTGTTACTATTGATAATCACTCTAAGCTAGCCATTAAGTAGAATTTGGGCATTGACAATGAAAAGCATTTTCATTAGAGACCCCTCCATGGACTCTGTCTGAAATTGAAACTTGGAGTGTGTAATGAACATTGCATGTGCACCCACAAATGTCCAAGGACAAAAAGTGACAAGTCCTTCAGAGACCTTAGAGTAAAAGCCATTTATATGAGTCAAAAGGAAACTGAGTCCTAGAAAACTGGATAGCTCAGTGTAAGATCACTAACAAGATCAAAGGATTAAAAATGTCAAGGATTTCAAGAGCTTTTGAGCCAGATCCCCACTGTGATCATAGGAAAAACAAAAGCTTAGGGAACTTGAGGGATCTGTATGTGACCAAAGACAATTTCCTAGATTTAGAGGTAAGAAGGCCTTAAGATTATTTAAACTACAAACTCTCCTCCCAGGTATCTTCCTGAAACTGAGGCCTAGTGAGCCAAATGATCATTGTATGATCAACCAGAAAAGTCCAAGGAATAAACGTGATTTGTCCTTCAAGGGCCTTAGAGTTCAGGTACTTCATGTAAGGGAAACTGAGTCTTAAAGAGTTGGAAAGACAAGTGTAAAATCACTCCCAAGCTCCTAGGATAAAAAATATCAAGGCATTCGATGGCTTTAGAGCCAGACCCGCTGTGGGACTCTTGATGGGAGGGGGAATGAGGGACTCAATATGATCACCTACAGGTTCCTAGAGCAAAGAGGACCTTAAGGGCATTTACACTAGAAACCCCTTCATGGATGCTGACTGAAAATGAGGCTTAGAGAGTCAAATGACCATTGCATGTGCATCCACAAATGTCCAAGGACAAAAAAGTGACAAGTCTTTCAGAGTCCTCAAGTGTAGCTGAAGATGGGTATTTTGTAATTTTGCTTATTCAGAATAGTTCAGAGAAAAATAAAATATTCCTAGGAATAGACAAAACAGATGAAAGAAAAAAGGTATTAAAAAAAGCTATATTTTCCCCTTGGAGTACTACTCATAATTCTTATTTGCAAGCCTAGAATTGATTCATATCAGTAAATTAGAAGAGAGGAGTTCTCTTTAAGACAAAATACACCAACATTATTACCAATTTATCAAATTACAGCACTATTATATTTAATAATAAAAAGAAAAACAATTTTAGCAACATTCATGTCCAGGGATCCCATGGGATTGAGGTGACATATGGCCCTCTAGCTCCTTGAGTATGGCCTTCTGATTGAGTCCAAGTTTTACAGAACAAATCCTTTAATTAAGGGGGTTTATTCTGTGAAGTTTAGATTCAATCAAAGGATCATACTTGAGGAACTCGATGGCCATATATAGCCTTGAGGTTGCAGGATTCCCACCTCTAATAATGCTTCCTTTAACTTTCAATCCGTTTATATGATTTGGATTTGACATGAGAAAAAGACATCTGAAGAAAACTTCATTTGATGTCTTCTTCAGACATCATGAGAGAGTCTGGGATTCTCTTCATAACAAAAATCTTTTTTTTTCAAGACTAGACCACAAAGTATTGTCAAGCAATTTACTTAGAATGGTTTCCATGATGCATCTTCAAGAAGGGATACTAAGATCTCTTGAATATTTAATATTACAAAAAATGTGAATGATGAATAAATATAGTATTTAATGAGTTGTGTTAGGCACTGGACATGCAGAAACAATAAGTCGAGAGTCCCTGCCCTCAAGGCACTCACCTTCTATAATGGAGGATACAAACCACAGACGAAATAGTAAACTCAAGATACATATGAAATCAATGCAAAGTAATTTGGAAGGAGTATTAACAACTCAGAGAAGTAGGAAAAGGCCTCGTGATATGTGGAACTTGCATTTTTCCTTGAGTTAAGCTAGGAGTTCCAAGAAATGGAGGTAAGGAGGGAGAGTTTGTGCATGGGGAACAATTTGTGCAAAAAGACACAAAGATGGGATGTGGAAAAACAAGCAGTTCAATTTTACTGGAAGAGTACCTGGAGAAGTAGGTGAAAGTGAGCTTATGGAGGCCTTAGACACTTGACTAAGAAATTAGTACAGAAAGGAGAAGTAAAAGCTAAGGATGAGGTTAAAATGGAAAAGATTTGAGATAATGTGACACAAAATCAAGAAATAAAATTGTGTTCAGTTAAAATTGGCCTCCACCAAATTTCATATAGTTGATGAAAAGCATATGTAGAACGCTTATGGGCATTGGGAGTGTGCCAAGGAAAGTTTGAATACAATGCTGCCAAGGGACACTGGCTTTAGTAAAACAAATTCAATTGGCTGTGCACTCAGTCAATAAACATTTGTTGAGCCTACTATGTGCCAGGCACTGTGCCAAATACTGGGAATACAAAAGAGGCAAAATATAATTCCTGCTGTCAAGGGGTTCACAATTTAATGGGGGAGACAACAGGCAAACGAGTCCATATAAACAAGCTACATACATGATACGGAGGAAACAAAAGAGAGAAGGCTCTAGTGAGAGTAAAAATGGCGCTTCCAATAGAACATGGGATTTTAGCTAGCACTTCAAGGAAGTCAAGAGAGCCAGTAGATGGGGATGAGAAGGAACATTTCAGGCATATAGGATTGTGAGAGAAAATGCCCAGGGCTAAGAGATAGAGGGTCCAGTTCTTAGAACAGCAAGAAGGTCAGTATCACTGGATCAAAGAGTACATGGTAAGGGATAAAGTGAGGATCCTCTCATGTTTGCAGTAGGTCAAGAGTTCATCCAATTAAAAAGCTTATCTGGCTGTCACAGAGTTAACTATGGAAAAGTACAAACTGTCCACTTTGCCCACGTTCTTCTAAGGACATCATTTTGGTTCAGTTTTAGTTTAAGTATCAAGGTCTTCATCATCCCATTGGGGGTTTCTTGGCAAAAGGTTCTAGAATGCTTTGCAATTCCCTTCTCCAGCTCATTTTACAGATGAGGAAACTGAGGCAAACAGGGTTAAGAGACTTGTCCAGGGTCACAGGCTAGTAAATGTTTGAGGCCAGATTTGGATGCAGTCTTCCTGGCTCCAGGCCCAGCACTGTATCCACTGGACTGCCTAGCTGACCTTCAGTGGGCATTAGGACCACTTAACCTAAGTGACTCCATATTAGAATCCATTTATTATAAAGGTAATATCAAACAATAATATCAAAACTAACCATGATATCAACAATACAAATTTAACAATTATTAGAGATGTACACAAAGAGCGACCTATGGAATCCACTTAACTGATTATGACCATTCTGGGAATTATTTAGGAAGATTACTTCATCTATTATAGAAAACATAAGAAAATGTATCAAAGAACTACTGTTCCATGTAATCATTACAAATCCCAATATTCTATACGGATCACTTATACTCATGGTACCAAAGAAGACTAGAAGGCTACAGACTGCATCGACTATCAGAATTTGAATGAAAGACCTGAAGTTGTTGAGTATACTGTGCCAAGAGTTCAAGATGCTTTGAGATGTCTGTGAGGCATGTAATGTTTCTCAGTGATAGCTTTTATGCTATAGCTGCCAGTGAAGGGACTAGGAATTGAGATAGCAGCAATCACACGCCAGGCACCGTGCTAAGACCTTTGCAAGTTTATCTTATTTGAACCTCACAAATATGAGCAAACAGTGGTCAAGTGACTTTTTCAGTTATACAGTTAGCAAATATCTGAGGCTGAATTTTATCTCAGGTCTTTTGACTTCAGGCCAATCACTCTACTTGTGCAACTTAGTTTCTTCAATCAATCAGTCAACATGCAATTATTAATCACTTATTGTGCACTGTTACAGCTTGTGATAAATGCTAGGGGCACAAAAAAAGACAAAGAACAGTCCCTGATCTCAAGAAGTATACCTTCCCATGTCGGAAATCATATGTAAATAACTAGTTACATACAAGATATATAAGGAAAAGGTAGAAGATAATATGAGAAGTGAAGGATACTGAGAAATGTCTTCTATAGAAGGCAGAACATGAGCTGAATCTTGATGGAAGTGAGGTAAACTAAGAGGCAGAGGTATTCTAAGTACAAGGGAAAGTCAGTACAAAAATATGGAGACAGGAGATGGCATGTCATATTCAAAGACCTTCAAGCAGGCCAGTGTAGCTCAATCTTAGAGTACATGAGAAATTGTAAGGTATAAGATGACTAGAATGGTAGAAAGGAGCCTTAGATTAGAAAGTTAACTTTAAATTAGGAAGAACAGAAGATCTTCTATTTGAATCTGTATGTAATGTGAAGCTATGGAGCTCCTAGAGCAGAAGGGTCACATGGGAAGAAAAATCACTTTGGCAGCTGAGTGAGGGAAAGGCTTGGGGCAGGGGACATGAGGGAGAAGGGTACCATAGCAGTCCAGATGAGAAGTGATAAGGTTTTGAAGCAGGGCTCTGGCTGAGTAAATGGAAAGTTACATAAATTGTGGATGTTGCGAAAGTACAATTGCCACAATTTGACAATGGATTAGATCTGTGAGAGGAGCAAGAGTTAGGAGTTAAGTGTGTCCCAAGTTGTAAGTGGGTGAATAAAGAATTGAAATTCTTTATATAAAATAAGTTCACTCTAATTGATATGAGGACTAGAAACTGAAATGCAGGCCCCTGAGAATTTAACCACTCTGTGAACTTTATGACTTGGCTCAAGCTAACAGACCTAGATAGTGATTCTAGGAACTAGCCCCTCCTGGAATTGTTTATGCAAGGGGATCTGGCTACTCCCCTCCTGCATAATCTTGTCAAAACATCAAAGAGCAGTCTGTTTCTTGCACTGAGCCACAACACTCCTTGCACCAAGCCATAACACTCCACTCAAATAGTTGATTAATTGACTTATTTCCCATTTTAACTCACGTATGCAGAATCCTATTGCTAAGACTAGTTGGCTGAGTGCCTTCTTAGTTTAAAGACCTATATTAGCTAGCAAGTCTCAGAGCCTCTTTGGAATCTCACCCATGGAGATGACGATCTGCCTGGGACCTTCCCGTTGGGGACTCAAAGTCTGTGAACCGGGATTCCCCAGCCGTGACTGTTAGAGTTGGTGCTCCCCCGAATCGGTGATGTTTTCTTTACCTATTTCTATTATTCTTCTTAAATTGTGTATACTTCTTGTTACTTGTGGTATTTGGTGTCTTTGTAAGCAACCTATTCCTTGTATACCTGGCAATTGGAGTCCTGCCTTCTCCCGCATTCTTCTAACCTTTGTATTTTCCTTTTTACTCTGGCAGGGTGATGATTTGTATTTTTTCCCCTGATACAGATGTTGTTCAGATTTCCTTCTTACTCTGGCAGGGTGATGATTTTTACTTTTTCCCCTGATACAGATGTTGTTCAGCTCTCCCTCAGATTTCTCTATCTTTCCATTTTCTTAGTATTATATAATTGTACATAATTAAATTTTACTTTCATTTTTAACTACTGTGTCCCAGTGTCATTTACAGGAGCGAATCCGAACCATAATAAATTCTCAAAACAGTGGGGATGACTGGGAAGATGGTGGTGCCTTCAACAGTAAAAATAAACTTTTGAAGAGGGGAAAGTTTGGGGAGAAAGAAAATGAGATCAGTTTTATTGCTGCTGTGTTTTTAGTTTTCAAAATTCACTTTTATAAGGTTTTGAGTTTCAAATTTTTTCTCTCTCCCTCCCTCCTTTATCTCCTCCCCAAGATGGCAAGAAATCTGATATAGGCTACACATGTACAATCATGTTAGACATATTCCCACATTAGTCATATTGTCAAGGAAGAATCAGAACAAAAGGGAAAAATTATGAGAAAGAAAAAAAGAAACAAAAATAGGAGGCTTTGTTCTACATTCAGACTTCATAGTTCTTTCTCTGGAGGTGGATAGCATTTTCCATCATGAGTCTTTTGGAATTGACTTAGACCATAGTATTGCTTAGAAGAGTTAAATCCAGAAGTGGGGAATCTGTGACCTTGAGGTCACAAGTGCCTCTCTAAGTCCTCAAGTGCAGCCCTTTGACTGAATCCAAACTTCACAGAATATATCCCTTTTATAAAAGAATGTGTTCTACAAAACTTGGACTCAGTTACAAGACCACACCGAAAAACTTAGAAGACCACATGAGACTTCAAGGCAGCAAGTTTCCCACCCCCCACCCTACATTTATCAAGGTTAATCATCACACAGTGTTGCTTTTACTGTTACAGTGTTCTCCTGGTTCTGCTCATTTCACTTAGCATCTGTTCATGTAAGCCTTTCCAGGTTTTTCTGAAATCTGCCTGCTCAAAATTTCTTATGGCACAATAGTATTCCACCACATTCATATACTACAACTTGTTCAGTCATTCCCCAGCTGATGGGCATCTCTTCAATTTCCAATTCTTTGCTACCACAAAAAGAGCTGTTATGAATATTTTGTACCTGTGGGTCCTTTTTCCTTATTTTATGGAAAATGAGATCTGCTTTGGACATGTTGAATTTGAAATGACCATGGGGCATGCAAATTCATTGAAAAGGTTACATTTTTTTTGCTTGTCTTCTATGGATATAAATACGCTATGGTGATATGTGCATGTGGTATGCCCTGTATATAACTCAGAACTTTAGCCATTTAAGGAATCTGTCATGTGACACTGCAGCATAAATCTTCAACTACGGTCCACGAGCCGAATTTGGCCTAGCACTTGTTTTTGTATGGCCCGTAAGCTAAGAATTTGTTAAAACCAAAGTGTATTACACACCTAATATATGCAGAGCACCATGCTAGGCAAAATATTTTTTAAATAGATACCATGGAACAAATGATAACCAAAGATTATTAAAATATGCATACTGTACAACTGAGTTAATTGACACTTTATAACTTCTCTGAGTAGAAAATAATCAGGTATTAGTAAAGAGGAAAATAACAGCGATGAAAACATTTTCTATTCAATTTACTGTCGGCTTTTAAAATCAGTCATTCAGTGAATTTTATATAAGATAAATACTTTCAAATTAGTAATATAAAAATACCTGCTCTTCACACTTGACTGATCCATGTCCATCAGTGGCTGATATAAATCCCTACTCATTAAATGCAAACAGTTTGTCATAATATTGTATCTACAATATGTGTGTGCAATCAAGGAAGCCTCCATTGGCGAGTGACAACACCATTGGTGCTTGGCAAAAAAGTTCATCTCAGCAGAGTAGAGAGCTGTCTGTCACTGAGAGGATTCACTGTTAATTTTACATACTTAAAAGTATGCTAGATTCACATTTGAGCTTGAGAAAATAACACTTTTAAATTCACTATAATGCTATAAAATAAAGGAATAATCTGTTCCTTAAGGAAATTATTAATCTATACATAAGACCCCCTGAATAAATAGAGCTGTCAAACATGAAATATAGTCTTAGACGGCAAAGATAACATCAAAGGATATCAAATTTCTAAATGCTCTGCACATCAACACTCTTTTCCCACCTATATGACCTGCCATTCAAAGTGAACATAAAACCAAAAACTTAATTCAAACGGTGAAGAACAGTATTACACTAGGGATGTGATAGTTATGGTTGAGAAGGTGTTTTCATTATACTCCCTGATTTCAAACATTTAAAATTTTCTGAACAAATTAACTTTTTCCCAGAGAGTTCTAATGAATATTTGGGAAAGTTATTAAAAATATTGATTGATAATAAACTAAACATCCATGGGGAAAGGAAAAGCTTGCACTATTCTTAGCTAGCATCCAGATATCTAGTGGTGAAATACATTTACGTCAAAAATATGAGATGTAATTCAACATGTATATTGATTAAACACACGTGATAATAAATTTATTTTATTTATATAGCTTCATAGTTGCCACGCATTTTACATATGTTGTCTCCCTTGATCCTCCAAGAATCCTGTAAGCTAGGATAAAATATAGACTCTTCTGTTTGTCATTACGGCGCTTCTCATGCTGGTTCTGGTCTACTATTCCAAGCTTCACATACCTTGCCCTCCCCTTCCCCCATACACTCCATGTTCCAGACCAAATAGCTGATTTGTTCTTCTTCACGCATGAAGTTCCACTTCCTGTTTTATTTCCTTGGCACAAACTGCCTGCCAAGCCCAGAGAGCATTCCCTCCTTTCCTTCACTCCTTACAATCACTATCCCCTTTCAAGGGGCTCTGGAAGATCTCCACCTGTTTTTTTCAGGACTCTATGGTTTCATGTTCACTTTTATCATATTCAAGAACAGTTTAGTTGGCAATTGTATACCTTTCCTATCTAATCATCACAAGTAAACAATTTGGGGATATGTTTGTCTTCCAATGCTGTTGGCATGCTTTCTTCAGAAAATCTGGGTTTGATTTCACAGTCTTAGTCATGAAATCACCATGGCTAGGCATTTTTCCTACCACTAGACTATAACAATAAGTATAAAAATGTTGGGATAAGTAAGCAGACCTCTGGATGCAGAACTGTGGCAATTTAGTTCTAAATAAAAACTGGATCTCATAACATCAGGTCATCAAAGGGACTGTAGAAGTAATTTATGCCAAGCTAATCATTTCACAAATAATCACTCAGGTCCAGTTAGGGAAAGCAACTTACCCCATGCAATGGTAAATGGCCCACTTACTGTCAAGGCACCATTATCTTCCCAGTAATCCTGGCTGGCAACTTATCTCCTCATTCAGGACTCACCTCACATATCCAATCTGTTGCCCAATCCTGTGGTTTCTATAATCACAACATCTCTTGCATAAGTCCCTTTATCTCCACTTACGTAGCCATGACTCTCATTCATGGCCTCATTAGCTCTTGCCTGTACTATTGTAGTAATGTTCTAATTGCTATGCCTGTATCAGGTTTCTCTTCACTCCAAACCTTCCTTCATTTGGCTGACAAAATGATTTTCATCAGTGAAGATCTGACCAATCCCTATCTAAACCCCCCTGACCTTTCCCACTTCTCATTAAAATTCCTGTAGCACCAGTTACCTCCAGGATCAAATACAAACTTCTGTTTAACATTTAAAACTTCACAATCTAGTCTTTTCCTGCCTTTCCAGTCTTACACTACTCCATATACTGTACAAGTCAGTTATACTGGTCAAACAATATTGTTCCTTGCTCAGTACACTCATCTGTCTCTATTTCTGTTCTCTGCTCCACAATTAGAATATTCTCTCCTCATTTCTTCCTCTTAGTTCCTCTGACATCTTTCAAGACTGAGCTCAAATCTTACTTATTGCACTTTCTGCAGAAGCCTTTCCTAGTTCTCTAGCTACTAGTGGCTTCCCTGCTAAGATCATCTCTCTCCCTCTCTCTCCCTCTCTCTCTCCCTCCCTCCCTCCTTCTCTCTCTCTCTCTCTCTCTCTCTCTCTCTCTCTCTCTCTCTCTCTCTCGACATTATACTTATGTATATGTGTGCATATATACATGTACAAACATGAGAGATAGAGAAAAGGAGGAGGAGGAAAACATTGACAAGACATGGACCATATATTAAAATAAAGAAATCATGAGTTCTTGGTGAATAAAACGGTCTTAACAAGATGACAAATAGAAACACATGCACAATATGCCATGCATTCACATGTAGGTATCATATATGTATCTATGCATGTATGTTTCTTCAGAAGTCTAAATGCTCTTAAACTGTGGGTCATGACCTGATATGAGGTTATAACACACCGTTCAACAAGTGCTAAAATATAAATAATATTAAAGAGGATTTAAGCTAAGAGTAGATGAGGATAGGGATATAACCAGATATCTCTACCCAGCTACACAACATAAAGGTTAGCAGCTACAAAAGAAGGTAGAACAGCAAAGGAGATGCCCAACAATTTATGAGAAATATAGTCTAAGACAAGAGCTAGCAATAAAATCCATGACCAGAGATGTTTATATACAAATTATGGGTAATAAACAAGGTAAATTAATGAATCCAGCACAAGAAAGAAAATTTGAACTCACAGTTATTACTGAGACTTTGGGGAGTATAATTCAGGGCTAGAATTTGGTTCTGGATGCATATGCCTTATGCAAAAAGGAACGAAATAGATTAAGGAGAGAGAAACAAGGGTAGCATTGTACATCAAGAAAACACATGGTAGTCAAGAACCCCAAGAAACAGAGGCGATTTCTGCTCTCCAGAGTAGAGAAGCTTTGGTAGAAATAAGCTGTTGAAGGACAGAAGTAATATTGTCATGGGAATGTACTACAGACTGCTTGGACAGGAGAAAATAGATGAGTTCAGAAAAAATGCAAAAGCTTAACACAAGTAGAAGTAGTAGTAGAAGATTTAAATGGACATCCATGAACAGTGCCTGGCATATTAATAAATGCTAAATAAATTCCTTTTTTCCATTCACATATTCATCTGAAAATATTCTCTCTCTCTCACACACACACACACACATACACAAACACAAACACAATATTATGGAACTAAAATTCCATAGAAGTCAGTTCAAAGAAGCATGGGAATTTCTCAAGAATCTAGAGATGTGAAGAAAAGCAATTTTTATGAGAATGATAGGCAGATTTAGGTTCATTTTAGTAAAAAATGCCCTAAGTCTTAGAGTTATCCAAATTAGGATGGATTGCTTCAGGACAAAGTGGCTTCACTCTCTAAAGACTATCTTACAAAGACTGTCTGGCCATTTGGGGCCATTCTCAATGAAGAATGATTTGGCTAAATGTCCTCTAGGATTTCATTCAGTTCTGTGATGCTGTGACGCCATTCATCTATGACTAACCCTCACGGATGCTTGGATACCCTCGCTCCCTGATGTTATTGCTAGAGTAGTCATTTTCACAAATGGGAGAACATCCTTTGCTTTCATTCTGAGTTAGAAGTTGGAATGAACTTTTTACATAGGCAATGATAAGATAGGGTCAAATAGTACTAGTTACATAAACTTAAAATGCTTCATAGAGTATAGCCATTTTTACTTTTGTTCCATTGGAGGAAAAAAATACACCATGTTCCCAATTCTGACAACTGAGTTGTGAATGTGTCTCTCAGCCCTAACCCATATATAATTTGGGGACTCCTTGTATAAAGAATTCAGATATTCTACTAAAACTATAATAACGAATGCAGATGAATCAAATTATGAACAATGCATTATATGGAAAATTATGCAAAGGGGAAAGCAAAGGAAACTTATTTTTTTTCTAAAAGAAGAGGGATGTTATCTTGAATTATGTTTTTAACGCATCTTGAGAAGTTACAAAGGCAATTTAGTAGGTACCGACTTCAATACGATGCCCTAGAGACACTTTGCATGGAAGAGCCATTGTTTAAGGACTATGTGACTTGTGTTCATATTCTAACTGAAGTTGATCAAAGAAAGTAAGCTGTTCGAGCAGAGTGTGTGTGTGCGGGCACTCCTGCACACATGCATACATGCATGATAAGAGACGAGTATTCCACTGTGTCAAGAGAAAGAAAATCATTTGACAACTTGAAATTTTATGCAAACCCTCACTTTTCTGAACTCTTAAAATGAGAGGAAAAAAAGGAAATGCCATTTTCAAAGACTGCTGCAGGCCACAGGAGCTTGAATCCAAATGAGAAGAATTGATATGTATGTCAGCACCCATTGCAGCAGCCCTTTCTTTGATACAAAATCACCTGACTTATCTAATTTCCAACTAGAATCCATTAACAGTGAACAACAGTTTAAGATTCCAGTTCATATTTCTATTCATATAGTAGAAGTCATGAATAAGAGTGCCCATGGACGTCACTCACTTACTGATGCATAGGTAGGGGGAAAATTTCTAGTTACTTTTGAACCCCTATTATGTGTTTTTGTGTAACTGAATAGGCAATGCATTTTATATAAGGCACCTACATCTGGTGTGCTGTTATCTCTATTGCAATATTGCAGAAAAGTGTTATACAGACATAAACCATGCTTCTAAATGGAGGGAGTTAGCCTGGAAAAGTGGAAAGAACACTGAGTTTAATATTTTAAAAATCAGACTTCAGGATGTCTCTGATTAGGACCATTGATCCCTGTCAATCGCAGTTTCTTCATCTTTGCATTCCATGTAATAACATTTACACAATATATTGAGAGAAACCCACTTAATAATTAACAATAAATATATTTTTTAAAAAAATTAATGAAATAGGTCTCTTAATACATGAACTAGCTTGTGTGCATGTGTTTGTACTTGGTAGAGTTGACATCTGCTCAAAGAGAGCATGAAGACATCTGAAGTACTAGTTAGCTAATTCTTTCCTTCCCTACATAGATTTTGCCTCTAAGTACTCAGGAGTATAATAGTGGAACCTCTGGTTTCAGGGAGGAAATTTGAGGCAATGCTCTAGTGATGATTCCCCCAACTAGGTAAACCAAATGAAACTTTACCTTTTGACTCAGTTCCCCAAATCATCCCCAAAGTAAGGCTACTTTTACCCCTATGGGCTTGTCTATGTGAGTGCTCGGGTGGAACCATCACAACCCTCTCAAATCCCAATGTCATCCATGTCAGGAGGGGGACAACAGCGCAGAATGACATACTAGGCAGAGTGATATGGAGTAGGGAATCTATGTGTCCTGAAACTATTCCGACATCTATGTAACCCTGGCAAGAGCCGTGAGGCTCTGGTGAGTTAAGCTCTGAATGAGTTAGCACTCCAACCAGCATGAAGAGATTGCTCTTGTGAATCTATGAAACAAATTAAGCAGCACACGGTTAGAAGTTGATCCTAATGAGAACAGGAAGAGTGATCAGTTTGACATGGACGACAGCAGACTGGGTGACCTTCCTTACTCTTCCGGTATGATAAGAAGGTACAATTTTTAAGAATATATTAAAAATATCAATCTCACACTTACTAGAAATGCTTTGGTGCAGGTGGAATTTACCACCAAAGCAGACAACTCAAGAGTGTACATATAATAATGTGAAGCTATTAATACATTTATGAAAGAAATCATAACACAGTTGGAAACATCCTACCATTTATGGACAAGAACTTCAAATTGCTTTTTCCCAAAGGGATCCTCGGGTCCAAATTATACAACTATCTATTGCAAATTAAAGCAGGACAACTATAAGAAATAATTATTAACTCAGATCATATGAAATAAGAACTAAAATTAAGGAGTTACATTTAAATCTGAGGAGGGAAAAGTTGAATAATTTGAAGGTTCTGAAAAATCTGTATTTAAAAGAAAAATCCAGAAATGCTCTCTAAAAATGAAATAGCAAAAAACAAGGCACTGTTCAAAATGATTTTAAAAAGATACATCTATGTTTTCTAAATTGTAAAGAATAAAGTATACTTAAAACAGATAATTCCAAAAGAACGTTACACACAACATAACAGTGTTAACTACAAGTAATAAAAAGTGTGGTCTCTTCCAGGGAGACAGTGTGAGACCTCTATGATTTTACCAACCCTTAAGCTTATTATCATTGTGGCTGAACAGAAATGAGAATGGACCAGAGGATCATAAATTTAGAACTTAAACCTTTTCATTTTACAGAGGAAGAAACAAACTCAGGGTGGTTAAGTGATTCGCCCACATTCATAAAGTGACTAAGTGTCAGAGGTCAGGTCAGTACTGAGTCTAATTATCTGAACTTCCAGCACAGTGAAAAGTGGAAAATAATGTGTTTTCTTGGCTATTAAATCTAACAGAGTTCTAACAGAACACTGTATCATTTCCTTGATGTACAGGAATGAGATCAAGATATAGGGTTAACCAACTGATAACTACTCAAATAATATGAACTAGTATTTTTCAAAGGAACAAATAAACTTTACTTTACAACAGATATACACTGTTGGCTATACCATTGTTGACCAAAACCAAAAGTGGTTTATTCAGGGATTGATCTTACAAAATGGCTAATGTTAAGAGCAAAATTAAAATTGGATTTAATAGGTTGATGAAGATTATTCAACAAAGCAGTGGAAACTGTAATATGACTGCAAAATTTTTGCATCTATTGGATACTTAGAAAGATACAATTAGGTTGTTAGAATTACAAAACATAAGACTAACTTCTTTTGTAAATTAACATGACAAATCAATGTATTTTTTAAAGTTAATTCATTTATTTTTAGTTTTTAACATTCACTTTCATAAGTTTTCCCCTCCTCCGTCAAGACAGCATGCAATCTGATATAAGCTTTTCATATACTTTCCTATTAAACATATTTTCACATTAGTCACGCTGTATAGAAGAATTAGAACAAACGGGAGAAACCATGAGAAAGAAAAAACAAAACAAAATAAAATAGTCTGTTCCACTCTGCATTCAGACTCCGTAGTTCTTTCTCTGGATGTGGATGGCATTTTCCATCATGAGTCCTTTGTAATTGCTTTAGGTCCTTGCATTGCTGAGAAGGGCTAAATCTATCAGTTATCACACACTGTGCCTGTTACTGTGTGTACAATGCTTTCCTGGTTCTACAAATCAATGCGTTACAAATTCAGATCTCAAACTATCCTTGAGAATTCAACAACAAAATGTTCTAAAAGTAGAAAATTGACAGAAAGAACTGTTGTGCACAACTCCTCAGAGATAACTCTAATCAATAAAAATGAGCAATAAAATTTTTAATAGATGTCTGCATACAGATAACTCCAAACTGCAGGAAATGAAAAGCGTTCAAAGTATAGAGAGTTAAGGGAAGAAATAAAAAAGATGTCAGAGGAAGTGAGGCACGTTATCCTTTTCATCCTGCCTGCTACTGCCGTTGCTCAGACATTTTTTTTTTTAATTTCCAGAAAATGACAATATATTACAAAACTATTGTTGAATTATAAAAAATTGTCATTTCATTTAACTGTGAAATCATCGATAGCAGAGTAGAATAGTGGTAATAATAGAGCTGAATCATGCGTATTTGTTTTCAGAAAATTAGGGTTTTTTATAATAATGATGGAATATCAGACCATTCTTAAGGAGCCCAGATTTATTGGCCAATGAGGATTTTGAAAGGAAATTAGAGAAAGTGTGCAATATATCACTACAAGGAGTAAAAATTTAGCATATACTAAATCCCCTGAAAGACACAATCATGACATGATTATGTAATATGATAGCTGTTCTTCATAAAATGACAGATGAGTAATCATTGTACTACAACTTCCATATTCCAAATATCCTTGTACATTCAAATAATAAACTATGCTGAAGGCAGAGTATCACCACAATTAAAACTTGCCCATGATTACCTAGATCCATGTTGATGCATGTAACCAGTACATCTTGTTGTGAAGCAAAGCTTGGCTAGGCACTCATTCTTTCCTTATTTTCTTCTTTCAAAAGAAAAGGAAATGAAGAGATCCTTTCCACAAAAAAATTTTTTCTCCCTTTGGGAAACTCAGAGATTTCATCTTCCTTTTGTTTTCCTCCTCTATCCCACTTGTCATGTAGAGATGTCTGAGTGGTCAATTATCTGGGCCGCCTGATCTAACTATATCTTACTGTCTAGTCATAGCTGATACTTTAAGTTCCCATAGGTCTCTCTGCTATTTTAGGAGCTTATCAATAGTTTTAATAAAGTCATCACCATAATACCACCACATGTAGAGTTCATAAAGCCTGCAGTTGGCAAGTCTAGCATTTCAAATATATATATGTAAATATAAAATTTACTTCATTAAATATTTCCTAATTGCACATAGAACAATTAACTTTCATTTTAAAAAAATGTTGAGTTCCAAATTCTCTTCCCTCCCTCCTGCCCCTACTTTCTCTGGAGAAGGCAAATGATTTGATATTGATTATACATGAAGTTATATTATGAAGTATTACAAAAAAAAAACCCTTCCATATTAGCCATGTTGAAAAACAGACAAAACACAAAGAAAGCTTAGAAAGTATACTTCAACCTGTACTCCGAGCTCATCAGTTCTTTCCCTGGAGGTGGATAGCATTTTTTATCACAGGTCCTTTGGAACTGTCTTGGATCATTGTCTTGATCAGAGCAGCTAAGTCTTTCACAGTTTAGCATCTTTACCATATTGCTAATACTATGTACAATGTTCTGGTTCTCCTTACTTCACTTGGCACTAGTTCACGTAAGTCTCCAAGCTGTTTCTGAAGGCACCCTGTTCATAATATCTTATAGAACAATACTATGGTATTAAAATCATATACCACAACTTGCTAAGTCATTCCCTAATTAATGGATGTGTGCCACCATATTTCCAATTCTTTGCCAACATAAAAGGAGCTTCTATAAATCTTTTATACAAATGGACCCATTTCCCTTTTCTTTGATCTTTTTGGGATACAGACCTAGTTGAATTGCTGGGTCACAGTTTCATAGTCCTTCGGGCATAGTTCCAAATTGCTCTCCAGAGTGCCTGGACAAATTTCCAACTCCACAAACAATGCAGTAGTGTTACAATGCTTCCACATCTTCTCTAGCACTTGTCATTGTTCTTTTCTGTCATGTTAGCTAATTTGACAGGTGTGAGGTGGTACCTCAGAATTGTTGTAATTTGCATTTCTCTTATAAGTAGGAATTTAGGACATTTTTTCATATGACTATTAGTAGTTTGATTTCTTCTTCTGAAAACTGTCTGCTCATATCCTTTGACCATGGCATATATGTGTATGTATGCATGTATATATGTATACACACACACACATATATATGTGTGTGTGTGTGTATGTATGTACGTATTTGGTCATGCCTTATATATTTGAGAAACAAAACCTTTATCGGAGAAACTTGAGGTAATTTTTTTTTATATTGTTTAAATGTCTATGGTACCTTTCAGCAAAATGTTGTTTCCCCAATCATACCTTTTAATGAGATTTCTTTTTGATTTGTCTGAGGTCATGATTGCTACCCTTGCTTTTTTTTTCACTTCAGTTGAAGCATAATAAATTCTGCCTTAATCTATCTGCCTTAATGATAATAAAGTTCAGAGGAGTTACATGCATCATCATTGAGTTGCTTATGAATACTCTTTCATGTTTACCGTTTTATGTTTCTCTTGAATCTTGTGCTTGAATGTTATTTTTTTTTCTATTTAGCTCCAGTCTTTTGAGCTTGGAAGTTCTATTTCATTAAATGTTCATTTCCCTCCCTGAAGGATTATATTTGGTTTTTCTGAGTAGGTAATTCTCGGTTGCAATCCTAGTCCCATGGCCTTCAGAAGATCATATTCTAAGTCACAACCCTCCCTCACTCAGAACAAAGTCAAGTGCAAGTCATGTCACCATTTCTCTAATGGCATGGTCTTCTTTGGCAACGAAAGATGAACACAACACACATTTTATCAGTTATTCTGATACTAGAATCACAGCAACAATAAGGCCACCATATTCTACTCCTCGAAACTGGCTCCATGACCTTCTCTCCTGGGTTAGAGAGATAGTATCACAGTCACTCTTCCAAGACCTGTATTTTAGAACCCCCTTTAGGGATCAGAGCAGCAGTACTGAATTCCTGTTCTTCACTAGGGAAGCAAATTCAAGGACTCTTTTTAGGTTAGAAAGATAGTAATACAGTCCTGCTCTGATCCTAGCCTCTGACCCCATAATCACACATTATCCCTCTTCTATAATTCTTTCCATTTTTACTTGTCTATGGGTTGAATTTTTGATCTGGTATTTGAAAGATGACCACTGTGATTTCTCTTTAGTTTCCCAATCACTCATTACTCAGTTAGAAAACCTCTGACATTTTTGAAGTAATTGTCTGGGGGGTACTAGGCTGGACTGCTTCCTTTAACTCCACCATTTTGGGTGGCCCTCCCAAGATACACTTTAACAGAGGGACTGAATCACAATCCAATCAGTATTTTCATTATAAATGTAACCAGAATTCATTAAGACGTAGCGGATAAATGAAAGTATGACAGACAGCTAGATGAATAAAGAAATTACTGAATTTGATATCATCCTGTACTCAAATGAGAATAAGAAAAATCACTTTATGTGGCAGATAAGCATAAATAAAATGACCATTATTAAGATAATTACAGATCATGAACTAATTTTTTTGTCAGAGGAATGGAAAAATAGAGAGTTTCTACGAAGGATTTGACAAACTCCACCTAACTCTTTCAATATAAAAATGAACATGGGGACATTAACAAAATCTATCTTGAAAAGTATAGTTTGAGAGCAAGAGAGAAAAGAAGTTTAATAAGAAAGGAAAAAAGCTCATAGGTTAATCACATCATTATATCGTGAATATTTTTTGTAAGAACATTCAAAATGTTACACATGATAAGCATCAAAAAATAAAATGGTCCCTAAGATATTGAAAATATCTTAACAGATAAAACATGACTGATTACTAACATGGAAGTCATTCCAGAATTAGCTGTCCATCATAACATCATTGATGGGTTAGAGTAAAGGCCAAAATTAATGTCAGATTAGAGAAAGTATATAAACAAGAGGATAAGTCCTCCTTTCAATTACAATAGCTCCAACTAGATCTATTTAAATCAGTTAATAACTAGAATAAAAGAGGAGTAGACATAGTCTTTGATTATCTCCATATCTTAGAGAAGTTTAGTCAATATGGAATTTTTTTTTCAATATCAATGCTCCTAAAATGGTGAGATTGCAGAGAAAAGAAGATTAATACAGACAAGAGGTACCTCCAGTTCCTTTTCTGAATGAACCGTATGATGCCTAAAAATTGAGAGTACTATTTTTTCCCTTGGATATTCTTAACCTAAGATTATTTGGATGTAGACTAGAGGAAGGATGAAACCAATCTTGACGGGCTTGTGCCTGGACAGATATCTAAATATCCTCTCTCTTATTTCAATAACTATTACTAGAAAGTCAGAACAAACAAATAATACCCAAAACTAAAACTCAACTCTGGAAGTTATTTTTTTAATCTCATATAGAATTCAAAGGAAAGCCCCTGAAGATTTGTTATGTTCAATTAATTTTCAAAATAGTTCATCATCTAAAAATGGAAGAGGGGGCAAAAATCCCAATGAGTGATCAAGGCCCAGTCATTAAACAATTAAGAACAGAAATTTGAATATAGAACTATCCAGAGATGAAGGAATGACCTGTTAGCACTTTCACGAGGTTGGAAGAAATCCTTGTGGCCTTCAGAACACAAAAGCAGCTATGGCATTGTCATCTACTCAGTGGCATCTTACCATGTGTTAATTCAACAGATTCAGAAATGGTCACTCTGTCTTTTCCCCCAAATCCTCCCATCTTACTAACTTCCCTATTATTGTTGAGGGCACCGCACTCCCCCTAATCACTCAAGTTCACAGCCTAGGTGCTGTCTTCAATTCCTCATTTAGCTCCCTACCCCCACCCCATAACTAATCTGTTACAAAGGCCTACAAATTTTACCTTTCTAACATCTCAGAAATGTCTCCTCACTTCCCCCTCTCTGGCGCAGGCTGTCATCGCCTTGCACCTAGACTACTGCACACCTACATTTCTGGTGGCTGCCTCATGGGTTCCCTGACTTCCTTCAAGACCCAGCCAAAATCCTGCCTTCTACAGAAAGTCTGTCCCAATGCCCCTTCATTCCAAATGCCTTCCTTTGGTTGATAATTTTCAATTGATCCTGTACATAGCTTGTCTGGGTGCTGCTTCCCTAGCACGCTGTGAGTTTCTTGAGATCAGGACCTTTCATTTACCTCTCTTTATATCTCCAGCACTTTACTCTGTGTCTGGCATGTACAAAATTTAATAATATCTGCTGGCTGTCTAATTGGCTGACTGACGTTCATCTCTAATAACGTCTAGATCTATTATTTATTGACTGTTCCCCTCTAACGACCATTCCACATTCTATAAATTCTCCACATTTGAGATTTAGTAACTCCACTCACTCAAAATTATGCAAAAACTAATAAAAGGCCCAGGAAATAATATCTTTCCAACTCAATGGATTAAGTTCTGCCCAGAAATTTGTGTCTTCTCTTTTCAGACTTCTTACTCTGCTTAACTTCATAGATATAATAAGTATGTTGTTCTTAGGCCCAACAACAATGTTAAAAGCAACTTAAGGCTTTTCTCAGTATTTATAAATTTCTCATCAGTCTTGGATTGAAATGTAAGGGTAGGTTTCCCAAAAGATTTCATTTTGAGGAACCAATATATATTGATTGGTCAGGAGAAGATAAATGAGGAACATTACAGAAGAGAGATATAATAGCATGAGAAAAAACAATGAAATAGGGATGAATGGTAATTTATGTAGGATGGAAAGTAAAACACCATAGCTACAATCAAGAAAATTCTGAGAGATACAGATAGATCAAAGAGGGGATGATGATAGATGACATGGAATGTTAGCCTGATAACTTTACATAGTAAAGTTGTATATATATATATAGTTATTATTGATCAATAAATTAATATTTATTAAGTACCTATTATGTGACTAGAACTGTGCTAAGTACTGGACTATAAGAAAGCATGATTGCCTCTTGGGTAGAGAAGTGATACAATTTGAGCACCAACTAAATGAAAAGATAAGGAAACAAGTATTTCTATTGTACCAACAATGTGTCAGGCATGGTGCTATGTGATTTTTATGAACTTTATCTCATCTGAAAAGCATTTTTGCTTATCAAAGATAATGACTAGAACAACAATATAAGACCTGAACAGTTGAGTTTCATAAATGAAGTAGGTGTGAAAAAACTGGCTGTAGACAATAAAGACCACAGAGGAGATAGAGATTATTTACATTTAGTCAGGGAGAACTCACTTATCATTTGGAGGAGAGATGGAAAACAGACCATCCTTTTAAGCATTACTAGAATTTCCATCATATTCTGAGTAAAAGCAACATCATGAGTTAAGACATAAGAAATCATAAGGTCTGCTCAAAGAATGCTGCTTGACTGGTGCACCGGGTTTGGACAGATGAGTCACTGGACTTAAAGTTGGAAAGGTAGGATCACATTGGGTTTTGAATTCAAGATGGTAGAGTTTCAAATATGAATTTTATTGTTTGGTCAAGGAGATCTATTGAAGTTTTTGAGCTGAGGAGAATCATATCAAAAAATAAGATTTCTTTGGTAGCGCAAATGGATTAAAATCTGAAGCCAAGTTGGAAACTAAGTCACATAATGTCATGCCTGGAATGCAAACTATCATGTAGCTACATCAACTTTCTCATTTACAAAAGTAGAATTTGCAAGTCTCACAGTGACTCGCTTGTGAACACGCTGACAGGTAGACAGGATGATGACCACCAACTCACTTTGTTCAACTCCAAGACCAGCATTTTCCCTCCCTCTACACTATGATACTGCAATGCTTTAGGGAAGCCAAGCGATGCAGTGGATAGAGCACTGAACATAGGCAGAAGACCTGAATTCAAATCTAGCCTCAGATGCTTATTAGATGTGTGACCCTCGCAAGTCACATAATCTTTATTTGCCTCAGTTTTCTCATCTGTAAAATGGGGATGATTATAGAACGTACTTCCTAGGGCTGTTGTGAGGATCAAATGAGGTAGCAATTGTAAAGTGTTTGGCATAATATTTGGCAAAGAGTAAGTACTGCACAGATGTCAATTATTAGCTATTATTATTCATGTGTGAGACAGATATGACTGGTTGTATTTAGTGAGTGAAGAAGAATTACTGTTAAGAATGCTACCAACTTTTATTAATAATTGATTATTTTATATCAACATTATTACGAATTAATTCTCTCCCCAAAAGACAATCATACTTCCTTACTGTAAAAAGTGATATTAATAATCACAATAATAAAAATCCAGCACTTAGCACGTTTCCAGTCACACAGTAGGTACTTAATAAATATTTACTGATTGATTAATAACTGACATTTATATAGTGCTTACTATGTAAAGTGATCAGGCTAACATTCCACACCATCTGCCATTATTTAGAATTCACAATTATTAATTATAAGTTGTATATCTAAAAGAGGTTGAAAAATCAAGGTGAATATTTAGGATGGAATTATGACTATTGTTTTTTATGTAGGGGTTGATGCCATACTAGTATCATAATTATACATACAATACTCAAATGAAATTTGTTTTGAGAATAATGACTCTAAGCCCCAAAATGTGTCATGATTAGTATCCAAAGAAATTCCTAGGGATTAACTTCCTTTTCCAAATTTATTAATTTATTTGTTTTCAGTTTTCAAAATTCACACAAAATATGCTCCAAATTTTCTTCCCCCCGACTCCCCCTCCCTCTCCAAGATGGCATGCAATCTTATATGGGCTATACACATACATTCATATGAAACATAGTATTACATTAGTCACGTTGCAGAAAAGAATTATAATGAATAGGAGACACCATGAGAAAAACAAAACATGACAAAAGAGCAAACAGCCTGCTTTACTCTGTGTTCTGACTCCATAGTTCTTTTTCTGAAGGTGGATGACATTTTGCATCATGAGTCCTTTGGAAATGTTTTAGGTCCTTGCATTGTTGAGAAGGGTTAAGTCTATCAAAATCAGTCCTCACAAACTGTGGCTGTCACTGTTTATAATGTTCTCCTGATTTTGCTCACTTCACTCAGCATCAGTTCTTATAAGTCTTTCCAGGTTTTTCTAAAATCTACCTGTTCGTCATTTCTTATGGCACAACGTCATTACATTACATTGATATACCGCAACTTGTTCAGTCATTCCTCTCTAATCAATAGTGATTTACAGCATATTTTGATATGACTGTAGATAATTAGCTTTAAGTTCTTCCTCTGAAAACTCCCTGTTCATATACTTTGATCATTTATCAATTGGGGAATGACTTGTATTCTAAATTTGACTCAGTTCTCTGTCTATTTTAGAAATGAGGCCTTTATCACAGACACTAGCTGTAGTTTTCTGCTTCCCTCCTAATCTTGGTTTCATTGGCTTTGTGCAAAAATTTTTCAATTTAATGTAATCAAAGTTATCCACTTTGCATTTCATAATGTTCTTTAACTCTTGTTTGGTCATAAATTCTTCCATTCTCCCTAAATTTGACAAACTATTCCTTCCTCCCCTAGTTTATTTACAGTATCAGCCCTTATAACCTAAATTGTGTACCTGTTTGGACTTTATCCTGGTATACATTGCCAGGCATTGATCTATGTCCAGTTTCTGCCATATTATTTTCCAGTTGTCCCAGCAGTTTTTGTCAAACAGTGAGTTTGACTGGGGGTCTCTGGGTTTATCAAACAGTAGATTGCTATAATGATTGACTAATGTGTATTGTGTACCTAACCTGTTCTACTGATATATCCCTCTATTTCTAATCCAGTACCAAGTGATTTAGATGACTGCTACTTTAGAATACAATTTAAGATCTGGTACGGCAAGGCCACCTTCCCTAGCATTTCCTTTCATTAATTTTCTTGATATTCTGGATCTTTTGTTCTTCTGGATAAATTTTGATATTCTTTTTCTAGTTCTATAAAACAATTTTTGGTAGTTTGGAATGGCACTGAATAAGTAAAGAAATTTGGGCAGAATTGTTGATTATATTATATTAGCTCAGCCTACCCACAAGCAACTGATGTTTTTGCAATTATTTAGATCTGTCCTTGTGTGAAAAGCATTTGGTAATTATGCTCATAGAGTCCCTGGGTTTGTTTTGGCAGGTAGACCTCCAAATATTTTACAGTGTCTACAGCAACTTTAAAAGGTATTTCTCTTTTTATCTCTTGCTCTTAGGCTTTATTAGCAGTACACAGAAATGCAGATGATCCAACCATTCTGTAGAGCAATTAGGAGCTATGCTATAAAAATGTACATACCCTTTGAACCAGCAATATCACTTCTAGGGCTGTATCCAAAAGACATCATAAGAAATGGGAAAAGGTCTCACATGTGCAAAAATATTTACAACACCTCTTTTTTGCGGTGGCCAAGAATTGGAAATTGAGGGAATGCCCATCAACTGGAGAATAGTTGAACAAGTTGTGATAAATGAATGTAATGGAATACTATTGTACTACAAGAAATGATGAACAGACTTCAGAAAAACATGGAAAGATTTATATGAACTGATGCTGAGTGAAATGAGTAGAACCAGGAGAATATTATATACTCAGTAACAGCCACAGGGTGTGAGGACTGCTTTTGATAGACTTAGCCTTTCACAGAAATGAAAGAACCTAAAACATCCCCAAAGGATTCTTGATGCAAAATGCCATACACATCCAGAGAAAGAACTATAGAACTGGAATGCAGAATGAAGTAGACTATTTTCTCTTGTGTTATGTTTTGTTTTGTTTTTATTCTCATTGTTTCTCACATTTATTTTAATTCTTCTATGCAATATGAATAATGTGAATGTGTTTAATAAGAATGCATACTGTAGAACCCATATAAGATTGCATGACCTCTCAGGAATGGAGAGGAGAGGAAGGAGGAGAAAATTTAAAACATGTGAGTGTTGAAAACTGAAAACAAATAAATTAATTAAATTTTAAAAAAAAGAAACGCAGATGATTTATGTGGGTTTATTTTATATCCTCCAAATTTCATAAAGTTATTTATTTTTTTCAAGTAGCTTTTTACTCGATTCTCTAGGATTCTCTATGTATGTCATTATATCTTCTGCAAAGAGTGATAACTTAATTTCTTCTTTGCCTGTTCTAATTCCTTTAATTTCTTTTTATTCTATTATTGCTAAAGTTAACATTTCTAGTACCATGGTGAAAAACAGTGGTGATAATGGACAATCTTGTTTCACCCTAGATGTTACTGGAAATGCATCTAGCATATCACCATTTTATATATATACACACACACACACACACACACACACATATATATATATATATATATGATGGTTGTAGGTAGAAACTACTTATCATTTTAAGGAAGGCTCCATTTATTCCTATGCTCTCCAGTTTTTTTCAATAGGAATGGGTGCTGTATTTTGTCAAAAACTTTTTCTGCATCCACTAAGATGATTCATATGACTTTGGTTAATTTATTTGTTGATATAATCAATTATGTTGATACTTTTCCTAATACTGAATCAGCCTTGCATTCATGGCTTAAATGTTACCAGATCAAAACTGATTGTTCTCATGATAAGTTACTGTAATCTTTTTGCTAATATCTTATTTAAAATTTTCGCATCTATATTCATTAGAGAAATTGGGCTATAATTTTATTTCTCTGTTTTGGCTCTTCCCAGTTTAGGTATCATAATCATATATTATAAAAATAATTTGGTAGAACTCCACCAATTTTCCCAAATAGTCTATATAGTACTGGAATTAACTGTTCTTTAAATGTTTGATAGAATTCACTTGTAAATTCATCTGGAACTGGAGATTACTTCTAGGGAGTTCATTGATGACTTGTTAAATTTCTTTTTCTGATATGAAGCTATTTAAGTATTTTACTTTCTCTTCTGTTACTCTGGGAAATTTATATTTTTTAAATATTCATCTATTTCTCTAAGGTTGTAAATTTATGGGCATACAGCTGGACAAAATAATTTCAAATTATTGCTTTAATTTCCTCTTCATTGGAAGTGATTTCACACTTTTCATTTTTGATACTGGTAATTTGGTTTTCTTCTTTTAAAAAATCAAATTGACTAAAGGTTTATCAATTTAATTAGTTTTTTCATAAAACCAGCTCTTAGTTTTATTTATTATTTCAACAGTTTTCTTAATTCCAGTTTTATTAGTCTATCCTTTGGTTTTCATTATTTTTAATTTAGTATTTAACTGGGGATTTCAATTTGTTCTTTTTCTAGTTTTTCAGTTGCATGCCCAATTCATTGATTTCCTCTTTCTCTATTTTATTCATGTAAGTATTCAGAGATATAAAACTTCTCTTATCCTTGCATACCATAAGTTTTGGTATGTTGTCTCATTATTGTGATTCTCCTGAATGAAATTATCAATTGTTTCTAAGATTTGTTGTTTAATGCACTCATTCTTTAGGATTAGATTATTTAGTTTCCAATTAATTTTTAGTCTAACTTTCCATGGTCCTTTATTACATGTAATTTTTATTGCATCATAACCTGAAAAGGATGCATTGACTATTTTTGCCTTTCTGCACTACATTGTAAGGTTTTTATGCTCTAGTACAGGATTAATTTTTGTATATACACCAGATACCACTGAGAACAATGTATATTCCTTTCTGTCCTTATAGAGTTTTCTCCAGAGGTGTATCATGTCTACTTCTTCCAGAATTCTATTCACCTCATTAACTTCTTTCTTCTTTATTTTGAAGTTAGAGCTATCAAGTTAAGACAGGGGGGAACTGAATTCCCCCATTTGTATAGTTTTGCTGTCTACTTCTTCCTGTAACTCCCTTAACTTTTCCTTTTAAGAATTGGAATGCTATACCACTTGGTTAGGTGTTGTCTTTTGTTTTCAAAGAGGACCAAAATGACATCACCATGATAAAATGAGATTTCAATGTGTACAACTGCAGCTGATCAGACTAATATGAGCTCAGAATGCTCTACCACAGCTTGGGCACAGATAGTCTGTGTGAATATTTGGGGTGGTTAGTTAAAATTTGCACATCCTATGTTTCTTTTGTGTTGTTTCAATTCTGCTTTGCTAATAGAGCACAGTACCTTTTCTTATGTGGGCATGCCATGCTGAGCAGTCCTGTGCCAGTATCTCCCATGTTGCACAATCAAATCCAAAGATATTGAGAGAGACCTTGAAAGTGTCCTTGTATCACTTCTTCTCACCACCATGTCATCATCTGCCCATGTGAGTTCTCCATTTTGGCAAGCATACATTTTATATTCAAACAACATGGTCAGCCCATTAGAATTGTGCTCCCTGAAGCATAGTTTGAATACTTGGCAGTTTAGTGTCTATGGTGTCTTTTAGCAGGATAGAGTTTCCTTCCTTATCTCTGTCGATTAGGTCTGTTTTTACTTTCACTTTGTTTGAAATTAGGACTGCTACCCCTGCTTTTTTTTTTTTTAACTTCAGTTGAGACATAATATATTCTATTTCAGTCTTTTCCTTTACCCTTTGTGTATCTCCCTGTTTCAAATGTGTTTCCTGTAAATAAGATATTGTAGGATCATTGTTTTTAATACATTCTGCCATCCACCTCTGTTTTATGGGAGACTTCATCCCCATTCACAGTTATGATCACTGTGTCTTTCTCTCCATCCTCTCCCTTCCCCCCATTGATGCTTTTGTTTCCCCCTTCTCCTACTCAAAAGTTTAACTTTTGACTACCACCTCTCAATCTTTCCTCCCTTCTCTTAGCCCCCCTTCCCTTTTCTTTCCCTTTTCTCTTATTACTTCTTCCCTCCTTTCTACCCACCCCCTCCCTTTTCTTTCCCATTTCCTCCTCTCCCTCCCTTCTTTTCCTCTACTATGTTTTTGTGCCTATTTATGTGATGTAATTTACCCTTTTCTGCCTCTTCCTTTCCTCGTCTCTCATTACAATCCCTTCACACCCCTTAGGTTTTTTTCATCATCACATTAGTCAATTTATACCCACATACTCTATCTATGTATATCCCTTTTTAAATGTGATAATAAATATATAGTTCTCAAGATTAACAAGTATCATCCTCTTATGTAGGGAAGAAAATAGTTTGCTCTTATTGAATAGTGAGATTTTTTCTTTTTTTTTTTCATTACCTTCCTATGTCTCTTTTGAGTCTTGTATTTGAAGATCAAATGTTCTATTGAACTCTGGCCTATCCATTTAAGATTATTCTCAATTTTGATAGGTAGTTGATTCTTGGTTGTATCCTTTTGGAATATCATATTACAATCCCTCTGATCTTTTAATGTAGAAGCTTCAAAGTCCTGTGTAATCCTCACTGTAGTTTCTCGATATTTGAATTGTTTCATTCTGGTTGTTTGCAATATTTTGCCCTTCACCTCATAATTCTGGAATTTGGCAACAATATTTCTTGGTGTTTTCAATTTAGGACCCCTTTTGGGAGGTGATTGGTGGAGTGTTTCAATGACTATTTTGCCCTCTGGTTCTGGGATTTCAGGGCAGTTTTCCTTGATGATTTCTTGAAAGATACTGTCCAGGATCTTTTTTGATTATGGCTTTCCAGTAGAACAATAATATTTAGATTTTCTCTCCTTTATCTATTTCCTAGATCAGTTGTTTTTTCCAAAGAGACATTTTGTATTTTCTTCTATTTTTTCATTCTTTAGATTTTGTTTGACTGATTCTTGATGCTTCATTGAATCATTAGCTTCTACTTACCCAATTCTAATTTTTAATGACTTGTTTTATTCAGTAAGTTTTTGTACCTCCTTTTCCATTTGTCAAATTTTTCCCTTTAATGAGTTATTTTCTCCAGTTAGGTTTGTACCTCCTTATCCACTTGGCCAATTTTACTTAAGGAACTTTTCTCTTCAGTGAATTGTTTTATGCATTTTGCCAACTGTATTTTTCAACTCATTGTTCAGTTTTCCTTATACCTTTCTAATTTGTTTTTTAAAATCCTTCTTGAGCTCTCCCAAGAATGCTTTTTGGGGTTGAGACCAGCTCTTATTCCCTTTTGAGGTTTTAGATGTGGTTATAGAATCAATGCTGCCCAGTATGAGCCAAGGCTGAGACCAGATGAAGTCTTTCTGAGTTTCCCCGAGGTTACACTGAAGTTCATGGAGTGAGGCATGGGGGAGGGATGTTCTGATCTCCTCTCCCCCTGGGACTGTGCTGAAACACTGGCAGGCTCTGTGGCTGGTGGACCCTGTCTGCACCAGTATCTAACAAATTCTCCTGGCTGTGCTAAGGCATTCCTGAGATCTTGGCATTGGCACTTACTGGTTAAACTTCCCACACTGAGTCTCAGAATATCCTACTGGACTGCTGAGGTGGGACTTGCTAGGATGCTTCTGGTCCTGTGCTGATCCCCTTCATCCACAGCAAAAGGGACCCTTCCCTTTGATCCCCCTAGCCTCCTGAAATAAAAGCCTGCTATATCCCTTATGCTGGCTCCACTATTCCAGGATTTTTTCTGGGGTAATATTCTCTGGGTTTTTCAAGGTCAACAAGGGCAGGGTGAGAGCACTTATAGTTTACTCTGCCATCTTGGCTCCTATAAGTTCAAGTAGATGAATTTCAAACATTTAGTATGTGGACTGATAGCCCCAGGAGTAGTTGCTGCTACTGACATGGGCCCTGCAACTTCTATCTCACCCAGCTCTGCCAGACTCTTGTCCTGTGCTGAGAGGTTGGGGAATTGGCACTACCACTGATTCATTCCCCCCAAGTCATTCCTGCTCTGCTATGGTTGAGTCTGTACTGTTGCAGCCCTTAAGCTCTGCACCCCGCCCCAGCCTAAGGTGAAAGATCGTCCTGTCAACCTTCTGAGCTGTCTTGTGCTAGAAATCTGCCACATCCTTGTCTCCTAGTGAATTTTGCCACTCTAAAATTTGTTCAGATTCACTTTTTAGAGATATTTGAAGGAATCTGTGGAAGAGTTTGGCTGAGTCCCTGCTTTCCCTTGCCATCTTGCCCATACCTCCCCTCCCAGTGAATAATTTATAATATAGTATTTCCACTTCAACCAAGTGTCCATCAGGAACTTTAATATTATGTATCATCAAAAACTGATTAGAGTCCAACAATTCAAGGAAATAAGGATGCCCAAAATATCTACATTATTTTATAGTAATTATAAGCTTCTAAATCAAAGTAAATATGATTTATATTTCTAAGTTAAAATACTACTTGTTTAGAGATTTATACCTAGATAATTGCAATTAATCTTTCCAAAGTGACTTTGACAGCCATAGATTTATAGACAAGAAAAACAATGCTCAAATTGTTTTCTGAGCTATCAACCTGAATAGTATAGATTTTCAATATTTATGGCATTTATGCATATGAAGAATATCATATAAATGATGAGAAACAACTCATTCTAATCCTTTTAAAGATTATTTTTTATTTCCACAGTCATTTAAAAGAGAAATGAATTCTTGATCTACCTGTATGTCTAAACACTTTCAAGCATAAAGTATATATATGTATATATTAATAAATATATATATTATATGCAAAGTAACATATATGCACATATATGTTTGTGTGCACATGTTAAAATTATTTTGTACATTCTGAGTATTTCTAAATGAAACAAAGGACATTCAGACCAACTCCTGGCATTTCAATTCTATATACTACACTTTAGCTATTTACAAATATAGCTGTACCTCAGAAATCAAAGCTGTATCAGTTAATTATTTCTTCAGCAACAATCTCCTCACTTTCTACCTCTCCGAATTTTTTCACTAATAAATAATTTTCCTTGTCTTCTCATCATCACCACCAATGTCCCCTTCATATTCTCTTTGTCTATTATTTTTAGATTATTTTCCCTTGTCTCCCTATTGAACTAGCATGGAAAAAGTGTGCCCATGAGCACCCTAGAATTCCTAACCCTTTAAAATTTCTACTATCTCCACCTAGGTAACAACCATGATCCAATTGTTACATTCTAAATTCCATGTTACTGAATTTGCTGAATTCAGGTACAAAATCATTGTGATTGAGTCTAATGCAAATTTAGGTTACTTCCTTCATATATTTATTCATCTCCTCTCCATTTCTACTGTCACAGTCCTAGTCCAATTCCTTACCAATATTTGCTTGGATTATTCACTGACTAGACATAACAAATATTTCTTAAATTCTTATTTTGAGAGTAAAGGTCAGGATCCATCTTCATTCCAATGGAACATAGAGGTCTGGGTTTTTCAAATGAATTGATAGAGTGTAGCCAAGGAAGCATGAAGCACACACACAGAGCCCAGGAAGCATGGAGCACAGCCCGACATGGCAGGGACAGGACCCTGAACAGGCTTCAGGGAGCCACCAGCAGCAGCAGTTCCCAGATTGCTCAACTCACAAACATCATAGACAACATCAAGTGTCAGTGGGAGGGTTCCTTCACCCAGGAGAGGGGAGTGTGGTCTGGCCACCCCCCACCCCTGCAGCAGTCACTCCAGCAGCAATTTCCATTTTGGAGCCCTCCACGTAGAGCCCCTGGGGGGATTAAGCTTCTGATTTGAATCGCAGCCCTGAGTGGCAGCCCTGGGAGACCTCTGCCTAAATGCCCTGAGCAAATTGAGCAGTTGATCTGAATCTCAGCCCTGAGCTGGGCCCTGACAAAGAACTCAAAAGTCAAGTAACTGGCTAGGAGAATGCCCCAAAAAGGGGAAATGAATAAGACAGCAGAAAGTTACTTTCTTGGTGAGCAGGTATTTTCTTCCATCCTTTTGGATGAGGAAGAACAATTTAGGTCTTCAGAGGAAGACCTAAAAGTCAAGGCTTCCGCATGCAAAACCTCGAAATGAATATGCAATGGTCTCAGGTCATGGAAGAGCTCATATGAACTGATAATTAACCTCATCTCAATTAATACACCTAATAAGACACTATGAGTCCTGATACCTCTATAAAGTGAGACTTTCTCTTTGAGTATCAGAATCAATCAATCAAAGGTATAGAATAAGTGAGAACAATTCCTATGCATCTCTATTGTACCAGTAAAGCAAAGTAATAAACTAGGTATAAAAGAAGCCCTCAATCATTTTGAAGGGGTCAAATGTTTCAAGCAGTTCTATGAAATAAGACAAGATAGTACACTCTGACTGATTAAAGAAAAAAGAAAGATCAGTTCAGAAGCCGGGGTCACAAGACCAGACCAGTCTAGTGGTAGAGCTTTTCTAACCAAGCTTTTGAGAAGGAATCACTGTGGATGTGGGAGAAGGTGTTTGGTGCCAGAGGGAAAGGGAAAGGAGAGAACATCTGTTTCTTTCTTCTCTTTTCCTTGTCAATAAAAATATCTTGTTCTCTGCAAAGGGTTGGCCAATTTGGATTTCCCATCAGAGATGGTACAGTGTCTCAGGAATAGCTGTAAACCAATAATAATCAGAAATGCCAAGGAAAGGCAACTTCAAGATTCAATATTGATTTTGGAGGCCCAGCCAAGAACTAAGCCACTTCAGGTGAATTTCATGAGGAGTCCCTGAAGGGAGGAAAGGATTCATATCCAAGTAGGAGCTATAGGTACCCCTTTGCCAAATATGCTAACCTTGAGCCCATTTTATGGGCTAGATTTTTATGTATTTATGTTATGACAATGTGTGCCAGATTTGAGAGAAGGTATTGTACTTCAGTCCTTTTTATTGGTATCAGGGAGCTAACAACTGGTTGATCAATACCGTAACACACTTGATGAAGATTCATAATAAGATCAGAAAATGTGGGACCCACAATGCCAGAGTGAGGATAGGGACAGTTATTCCAGAACTTGTACTTCAGTTTCTGGAAAAGAGCGTTTATAATTTTTTTTTCATTTGTTCATTGGTTCACTAATTCACAGATATCAGTGATGGAGAGATCTCTAGTACAATGTCATAATGATCAGGCATTGACATTGGACTTCTCAAATTTCAAAGAAAACTTATCTTGGAAGTCATAGATGGATATTGCAAAGTCTGCAGTATTTGTAAAACCAGAGGTAAAGGTAAAGATTTGGATGTCCAAGTCTAGATTCATAAAGATTTTGAGTAGATAAAATGACAGACTGATATAAAAGAAGATGAAATATGATAGTGATAAATATGAGGTTCTACAATTTGCTTCCAAAAATCAGCCACACAAATACAGGATGAAGAAGGTATAATTAGATAAGAATACCTGTGAAGTGAAACATACAATTTAGTGAATGTATCATGCCTGGAACTTAAGGTGCTGAATAAATAGTTATTAAATGACTGAATGAATGGTTATATTCAATGATGTCACTCACTAACCAAAGAAGCTACTTCTATTCTAAGAGAGGTACAGTATCCAGAAGAAAGCAATCTAAGCAGAATAAATTTGGAGTACTGTGCTGAATGCTGGGTATCACATTCTAGGAAAAAATAGATCCAATAGACTCTTTATTTCTTTCTTCCTTTCTTTTAATGTTCTACAATCACCACCATTCAACTTAGATTTTTATCCCCCACCTACTACCCACCACCCCCTCCCCAAGATGGTATACAATTCTAGAGATGATCTACATATATATTCCTATTGAAGACGTTTTCACTATAGTCATGCTGTGTAAATGAATTAAAATAAATGGAAGAAATCATATAACAAATCAAAACATAATACACACACACACACACACAAACATGATCTGCTACATTCTGCAAATGAATTCCACAGTTATTTCTCTGTGTGGAAGGCATTTTGCCATAGAAAATCATTGGGAATTTTTTTTTTTTACATTCTTGCATTATTATGAAGTTCCAAGTCTACCAGAAGAAACTCTCGCACACTGTGGTCATTGCTGTGCACAAAGTTCTCCTGGTTCTGCTCCTTTACCTCAGTATCAGGTCATACAAGTCCTTCCAGGCTTCTCTGAAGTCTTCTTGTTCATCATTTCTTATGGCTCAATAGTACTCCATTACATTCATATACCATAATTTATTCAGCCATTCCCCAATTGATGGGCATCCACTTGATTTCCAGTTTTTGACAACTACAAAGAGTGCTGCTATAAATATTTTTGTACATGTGGGATCTTTTCCCATTTTTATGATCTCTTGGAGATACAGTCCTGGTAGCGATATTGCTGGGTCAAAGGGTACCCACATTTTTGTAGCCCTTTGGGCATAGTTTCAAACAGCTCTCCAGAATGGTTGAATGAGCTCACAACTCCACTAACAATGAATTAGTGTTCCAACTCTCCCACATCCTCTTCAACATTTATCATTTTCTTCTTCTGTCATGTTTGCCAGTCTTATAGGTGTAATGTGGTACCTCAGAATGTTTTGATTTGTATCTCTAATCAAAAGTGATTTAGAGCATTTTTTCATATGATTATAGATATCTTTAATTTCTTCCTCTGAAAATTGCCTGTTCATATCCTTTGACCATTTGTCAATTGTGGAATGACTTGTATTGTTGTACATTTGACTCTGTTCTCTATATATTCTAGAAATGAGGTCTTTGTCCCTGAGATTAGCTGTAAAAATTCTTTCTCAATTTACTACATCCAAATTTTGGTTGCACTGGGTTTGGTTGTGCAAAAACTTTTCAGTTTAATGTAATCAAAATTATCCATCTTGCATTTCATTATGCTTTCTATCTCTTACATAGTAAAACATTCCTCCCTTCTCCATAAATCTGATAAATACACTATTCGTTGCTCTTCTAGTTTGTCCATGGTATCAATCTTTATATCTAGATCGTGTACCTATTTGGACTTTATTCCTGTGTATGGTGTCAGGCATGGGTCTATGCCTAGTTTCCACCATACTGTTATGCAGTTTTCCCAGCAATTTTTGTCCAACAGTGAGTTCTTATCCCAGAAGCTGGGGTCCTTGGGTTTATCAAACAGGAGGTTGCTATATTCCTTGCCTACTGTGTCTTGAGTGCCAAGTCTATTCCACTTGTCTACCATTCTGTTTCTTAGCCAGTACCAAGTGGTTTTGATAATTGCTGCTTTATAGTACAATTTGAGATCTGGTAGTGCTAGGCCACCTTCCCCAGCATTTCTTTTCATTAGTCCCTTTGATATTCTGGGCCTTTTATTCTTCCATATGAATTCTGATATTATTTTATCCAGCTCTAGAAAATAATTATCTGATAGTTTAATTGGTATGGCACTAAATAAGTAAATTAATTTAGGCAGAATTGTCATTTTCCAATAGGCCATTTCCAGAAGAGGGTGACCAAGAATGTGAGACTAGAGTACATGCCATAAATATGAGGAAGAATTCAAGAAACTTGGGCATTTTGAAACAGAGAAGGTAATACTTAGAGCATGCATGAGAGGAATATCTGGAAGTCCATCTGCCACTGGAAGAGAGGACTTCAGCTGTTTCTCTTTGGCCCAACAGGGCAGAAGTAAAAGCAGTAGGTGTGCTGGAGGCAGCTCTAATCCCAGCACTCTTACATAAGGTTCAGTGGTGCAATGAAAGAAAGTGCTCATGAATCACTGACTATGAACAAAAGAAAATCTTATTTGCTCTAATCTAGTAAGGGTGCAGTGATGCGTAGCTATTCTTTCCTTGTGCCCATATGAAAACACCTCTGGTCAGCAAGGCAGGAGAAGGTAAAAGACATGGTATCACCTTGTGTGATATCCAGAAATCTAACAAGTCCAAGTGGCCTAGATTCCACGTAGCTGAGACCTTTTATGTGCCTAGATGACCATCAAGTTGCAGCAGGGAAGCCTGGAGAGTTTTATATCTTTTAGATAGGTTGTGAGGAGGAAAGAAACTCTACCAGGGTAATGGTGGTCCCATCATAAGGTAGAATTTGCATTCAGATTTAGGCTTCTAAGGAAAACATTTTTTGTTCTTTTTTCTCCAAATTTAGTAATTTATTCGATTTCAGTTTTCAACATTCACTTTCATAAGTTCCAAATTTTCTCCCCTTTTCTCATCAAGACAGCATGCAATCTTATATGGGTTCTATGCATTCCTATTAAACATAGTTTCACATTAGTCATGTTGCAGAGAAGAATTAAATTGAATAGGAAAAACTGTGAGGAAAACAAAACAAAGTAGAACAAAAGTGAAAATAGTCTGCCTTATTCTGCATTCTGACTTCATAGTTCTTTCTCTGAATGTGGATGGCATTTTGCATCATGAGTCCTTTGGAAATGTTGGAGATGCTTGAATTGCTGTAAAGAGATAAGTCTATCAAAAACAGTTCTCATACCCTGTGGCTATTACTATGTACAACGTTCTCATGATTCTGCTCACTTCCCTCAGCATCAGTTCATAAAGTCCATCCAGGTTTTTCTGAAATCCACCTGTTCGTCATTTCTATTTCATTTATTCATTCATTCATTCATTTATGTATTTATTTATTTAACTTTTTACATTCATTTTCACTAAATTTTGGGTTCCAATTTTTTTCTCCCCTTTTTATCCCCTCCCCCCACCCCAATACACCTAGCAAACTAATTTTCCCTATTTCCAATCTGCCCTCTCTTCTGTCATCCCTCCCTTCTCTTGTCTCCATCTTCTCTTTTGTCCTGTAGGGCCAGATGACTTTCTATTCCTCATTAACTGTATGTCTTATTTCCTAGTAGCAACAACAATACTAAACAGTTGTTCCTAAAACTTGAGTTCCAAATTCTCCCCATCCCTCCCTCCCCACCCATTCCCTTTGGGAAGGCAGGCAATTCAATATAGGCCCTATCTGTGTAGTTTTGCAAATGACTTCCATAAGAGTCGTGTTCTGTAAGACTAACTGAATTACCCTCCATCCTATCCTGCCCCTCATTGTTTCTATTCTGTCTTTTGATCCTGTCCCTCCCCAAGTGTTGACTTCAAATTGCTTCCTTCTCCCATTGCCCTCCCTTCCATCATTCCCCTCCTTGCTTATCTCCTTCTCCCCCACTTTCCTATACTGTAAGATAGGTTTTCATACCAAAATGAGTATGCATTTTATTCCTTCCTTTAGTCAAATGTGATGAGGGTAATCTTCTTGTTTTTTTTTTTCTTTTTCCTCAGCTCTCCTCTTTTTCCCTTCACTAAAAGGACTCCTGCTTGCCTCTTAAATGACATATAATTTACCCCATTCCATTTCACCCTCTTTCCTCCCCCTACCTTTCTCTTTCACAATTTACCTTAATTTCTTTTAAGATATGGTCCCATCCTATTCAATTCACTCTGTGCTCTCTGTTTCTGTATGTGTGTGCATGTCTGTATGTGTGTGTGCGTGCACACGTGTACATGTGTGTGTGTGATCCCACCAACTACCCAGATACTGAAAAGTTTTAAGAGTTACAAATATTGTCTTTCCATGTAGGAAGGTAAACAGTTCACTTTCCATGTAGGAAGGTAACAGTTCACCTTATGACTTCTCTTTGCTGTTTACTTTTTCATGCTTCTCATTCTTGTGTTTGAAAGTCAAATTTTCTTTTCAGCTCTGGTCTTTTCATCAAGAATGCTTGAAAGTCCTCTGTTTCATTGAAAGACCATATTTTCCCCTGAAGTATTATACTCAGCTTTGCTGGGTAGGTGATTCTTGGTTTGAGTCCTAGTTCCTTTGACTTCTGGAATATCCTATTCCACGCCCTTCGATCTCTTAATGTAGAAGCTGCTAGATCTTGAGTTATCCTGATTGTATTTCCACAGTACTGGAATTGCTTCTTTCTAGCTGCTTGCAAGATTTTCTCCTTGAGCTGGGAGTTCTGGAATTTGGCCACAATGTTCCTAGGAGTTTCTCTTTTTGGATCTCTTTCAGGTGGTGATCGATGGATTCCTTCAATACTTATTTTGCCCTCTGGTTGTAGAATCTCAGGGCAGTTTTCCTTGATAATTTCATGGAAGATGATGTCTAGGCTCTTTTTTTGATCATGACTTTCAGGTAGTCCCATAATTTTTAAATTGTCTCTCCTGGATCTATTTTGCAGGTCAGTTGTTTTTCCAATGAGATATTTCACATTCTCTTCCATTTTTTCATTCTTTTGGTTTTGTTTGGTGATTTCTTGGTTTCTCAGAAAGTCATTAGCCTCCATCTGTTCCATTCTAATTTTGAGAGAACTATTCTCTTCAGTGAGCTTTTGAACCTCTTTTTCCATTTGGCTAATTCTGCTTTTGAAAGCATTCTTCTCCTCATTGCCTTTTTGAACCTCTTTTGCCAATTGAGTGAGCCTATTTTTCAAGGTGTTATTTTCTTCAGCATTTTTTTGGGTCTCCTTTACTAAGGTATTGACCCGTTTTTCATACTTTTCTTGCATCTCTCTCATTTCTCTTCCCAGTTTTTCCTCCACCTGTCTAACTTGCTTTTCAAAATCCTTTTTGAGCTCTTCCAAGGCCTGAGCCTCCTGGATATCCCCCTGAGATCTCTAGGATACAGAGGCCCTGACCTCCACGTCTTTCCCTGATGGTAAGAATATTTCCTCGTCATCAGAATTGAAAGGCAGGAACATTTGCACCTGCTCAAAGAAGCTCTCTATAGTCTTATTTTTCTTCCCTTTTCTTGGCATTTTCCCAGCCAGTTCCTTGACTTCTGAGATTCCTGTCCACCCCTGCCTAGACCCGCCCAGCTAGTGCTTGGGGTCTGAGATTCAAATGAGCTTTCTGCGGCAGGCGTGGCTGCTATTCAGTGTGAGCTTTAGTTCTGTTGCTGGCGTGGGGGCAGTGCCACCTCCCAGGCTCAGTTCCCTCAGGGGCTTTATGCAGAGATCTTCATGAATGGAGTGGTTGGGGGCAGGGCAGTCTCCCAGTCTCAGTTCCCTCAGGGGCTTTATGCAGAGACCTTCAGTAATGGATCAGGTGGGACAGGGCTGGCTCCCAGGCTCAGCTCCTTCAGGTGGTTTATGCAGAGACTTTCAGTCATGAAGATCCTGCCTGCTCGGGGAGTCCTGGGGGCCGCCGCTGCTGCCTCTGCCTCCGCTGCTTCCTGCCCCTGCCTCTGCCTCCGCCGCTTCCTCCCGAGGGGGCCCGAGCCACGGAGACACCCCGCTCCCCTCTCAGCCAGCCCAGATGTCTCTCTCACTGACCTGTAGTTTCTGTGGGCAGAGGGACCTTCCTGGCCACCGGAGGTTCCATGCCTGAAGCCTGCTCAGATCAGCTTCTCTGGGGCCACAGCCAGGGCAGTGCTGGGGTGGGGTCCGCTTTCCGGGACACGACGGACCCTGGGGACCGCTCTCCAGGGCTCTCTGGAACGGAAATCTCTTCCACTGTGTTTCTGCACACCCTGCAGTGATCCAGAACTTGTGGGGGGCTCTTCTTACATTAAATGCATGGGCTGTGGGTTCGGAGCTAGCATACAGTGAGTCTTTCTACTACGCCATCTTGACTCCGCCCGTGTTCGTCATTTCTTATAGCACAACAGTATTCCATTATATTCACATACCATAACTTATTCAGCCATTACCCAATTGATGGGCATCCCTTTGATTTCCAGTTCTTGGTCACCACAAAAAAAAAAAGCTGCTATAAGTGTTTTTGTACATGGGAATTATTTTCGAATGTTTATGATCTCTTTGGGATACAGCTCTAAAAGTGGTATTGCTGAGACAAAGGGTATGCACATTTTTATAATCCTTTGGACATAGTTCCAAATTGCTCTCCAGAATGGTGGGATAAGTTCCTAACTCCACCAGCAACGAATCAGTGTGCCACATCTCCCAGTTCTTCTCCAACATTTTTCATTGTCCTGTTTTGTCATATCAGCCAATCTGATAGGTGTGATGTGGTACCTTGTTTTGATTTGCATCTCTTTAATCAATAGTGATTTGGAGCATTTTTTCACATGACTATAGATAGCTTTAATTTCTTCCTCTGAAAACTGCCTGTTCATATCATTTGACTATTTATCAATTTGGGAAATGACTTGTATTCTTTTAAATTTGACTCAGTTCTCTACATATTTTAGAAATGATTCCTTTATCACAGATACTAGTTATAAAAATTCTTTACCAGTTTTCTGCTTCCCTTCTAAGCTTAGTTGCATTAGCTTTATTTATAGAAAAGCTTTTCAATTTAATGTAATCAAAGTTATCCATTTTTCCTTTCATAATGTTCTCTATTTCTTGTTTAGTCATGAATTCCTCCATTAATCTGACAAATAAACGATTCCTTGTTCTCCTAATCTGTTAATAGTATTAGACTTTATACCTAAATTGTGTACCCTTTTGGACTTTACTTTGGTCTACAGTATTAGGTGTGGCTCTATGCCATTTCCACCACACTATTTTCCAGTTTTAAGGAAAACATTTCTAAGAATTACTGTTGTTTGTCTTTCATTTTTAAGAGAACCTATAACATCACACTATTCAGGTAAAACAGTGGGTGATGGGTGATGTCTTGATTTGAACATGAATTAGATTTAAGTGAGGCAGAGTTGCGCAGTCATCAGGCTCACTTTCTCTTCCAGAATCACTGAAGTCCTGTGGCAGGACAAAAGTTAAGACCAATGGCAATGACTTGGTGTCTTTAATGTCTGAAGAGCCTGCTTCTACTGCCTTCCTGGCCATTCTCATCCAATCATTCTGCTAGGGAAGTGTTCATGCTTGGGGTAGACATCCCTCTAACTCAATGACAGATTTGAGGTCTGTTATTACCCTCAATCTGGTTTGACTTGCCTACTGTGCATGTTACAGCTTCTTGGAACCATTGGTGAGAATTATCACACAACTATCCAAATGTGGAATAGGCTGCCCCAGGAGTTACTCCTCTGCTTCCCTTCTTTCCCCCACTACCATAATTCTTCTAGAAGAGACTGAATAAGTACTTATTTGAGATGGTTGAAAAAGGAATTCTTGATTAGGTATGGTTTGGAATAGATGAACTCTTAGACTGTAATTCTATGGGGAACTGAATCCATGGAAATGGATAAGATCACCAAGAAAACAAGGTTTTAGGAAAGACTTTTTGGGATACTCATGAATAGGGAACAGGAGCTAGATGACAAATTAGTAGTAAAAAACAGCCAGACAAAGAGAACAAGAGTGAGAAGAATATAGTGTCATTGATACTAAAAGAAGAGGAGGTGTGTAGATAGTGTCAAAAAATTCAGAAAGTTCAAAAACTATGAGAATAGAGAAAAAGAAATTAGTTTTGGCAATTAAGATATTTCTAGTAAACTTTGAATTAGTATTTTCAGTACAGTGGTAAGGATAAAGGCTAGATTATACATGTTATACATACCTTAAATAGCATTTTGTATTTCAAATTCATCTAATTCACATTTCAAATCTCATCTAATGAATAACAAATGTCAATGTAATTTTTGGCATTTATAGAGTTAATATTTATAAGCCTAGTATTGCCAACATATTTCTTAAAGGGACCTTCAACATCAAGTTTACTTCAAGTGAGAAATTTGCTCTAAGCATTTTTCACCAATGGCATATATGTTGTGAAGGAGTTCTTTGTTTTTATATCATAAAAAGAACTCCTTTATGAAATCTGATTTATTTTTTAGTGCTAAAATATTATTCTTCATAAAAAATATATATTGGATATGACTTATTTACTGTGCATTGTGAAGATGACAGTTACTAGCCTTGATATGTTACTTTCTGCTTTTTCCCCTAGTGTTTATGCTTTCCAAGGTTTTTATTTCCAATGAGCCTAAGTTATGCATTTAGGTCAGTTTAGGACTTGGGGAAAAAACTATTATTTCTACTTTTCCCTGAAACCAAATGTAAAGTAATAACTGTTCAATGGAACATTTTTGATAAATTATAATAAATTCAATGGGCTGCTTGGTGACACAGTGGATAGAGTCCTGGATCTGCAGTCAGGAAAACTCTTCCTGAATTCAGATCTGGCCTCAGACACTTATGTGACCTTGGCAAGTCACTTAACCCTGTTTACCTCAGTTCTTCATAAAAAGAGATGGAAAAGGAAATGGCAAACCCCTCTAGTATCTTCTGCTAAGAAAACACCAAATGGGGGTCACAGAGAGTCAGATATGACTGAAATAACTGAACAACAAATAAAGTCAATTAAAATATCTTGCTGTACCTTACCCTACACCAAGACCACATTTCAGGTTGTTTTAGTGGTTTATTCATATATACCTTGGGTGCTATTTGAAGCATAAGAATGTGGACTGAAAATCCAATGTAGCATTTAAGCTGTATTAGACAGTTATTAATGAACCAATATGTGCCCCAGAGTATTTTAATGCTATTACAATATTTAAATCATTAATTCAAAATATTTTTCTCTTTACCATGCAAAATGAATCATGAAGAACATGAGATAGAGAATGAATTAGGGAGTTTCCATTATAAATACAAGGCTTCACATTTACAATTTAATAAGCCCCATTCTATCTTTGCTTATTCTGTAAGTAAGCAATAAGTCTTTTCCTTTTCAGAGGTCACCCTTGATGCATAATTTACCTAACATAAAATCATGTATGTCTGTAAATGAGAAGTTCTTGTTCACAACTATTAACTCCCCCAACATTTTGCTTTATCCTTTGCGCACACTTTTAGTATGATCTGTTCCCTATAGTTTCCTGTTACTTTCTCTTTATTCAATTCAGGAACTATGATTAGATAGTGACCAATTAAATTAAGATAACAGTGTTGCTTGTAGGCAGGAGGGACCATTTAAGTGCCTATGCAGGGCAATTCAGTTCCCTTTGGTTGAAAGCAACTGCTTGCTGGGGATATTAACAATCTTAGAGGTATTCCTTATTCAACAGCTGCTTCTAGGTTTCCAGATGAGACATATGATCAGAAGGACCTTTTCTATTTCCCAAAAGTCCAAAGGATCTTACTTCTTTTCTCTGGAATTGCCCTTGTCACAATGACCATTTCTATCATTCTTTATCTGGTGGAAAATAAATTCAATTCAATCCAAATCCAGAGGAAGTTCTCAATGGAAGCAGAACATTCACTCAGAGATAGTAGGCTCTATAAACACCAAATCCCTGAAGATTATCCCCATTTCAAGGTCCTTATCTTCCATTACACAATCTCTCCCCCCATGGGAATGTTATTCCTTGAGACCCTGTCACTCCTCAGAACCAAGATTTTCCGTTTCAAGTCCTCCCTTTGCTACCTCCCCAGTTCTCTTAGATGATCCCAGGAGGCTACAAGAGTTACTTTCCCTTGATTGTTACCCATAGTTTTGATTAAGTGTAGCACACATTTCACTCTACCTCTTCCTCATCCATCCCTTGTTATGTGTCTTCCCATTCTAAACCTTGGTCCCACAAAAGAAAACAAGTTCACCCCGAGGCAGGTGTTAGGAGGTTTCAGGCCTGTGCCTTCACCAGCCCTCTTATTTGACTTCTATTTTCACCTTTGCCTCCTCATAAACCTTTAGGAAAAAAAAAATTTCTTAACGGTCTTCTGTTGTTATTTTGTTGTTAACTGCTAATGCTTGCTTACTTTTATTATCAATACAATAAATATGTCTGTTTTTTTTTTTATTCTCAGAAATGTATTTTGTTACCTGTGTCTTCCTTAGTTGCTATATTTATGTAATTCTTTTTGTATTTCTGTGGAAAAATAAATATGTGCTCTGATCTAGTTTTCTTCGAAAGAATGCCTTAAATGTCTCTTTCTTTTATTGAATGTCCATATTTTTTTTAAATCAATAATTAAGCTCAAGTTTGCAAGCCGAAACATCTTGGGATGTATAATGAGCATTTTTTACTTTTTGGAACATTTTCCATACCCTCCTTTGGGAAGTAGCTTGTAAAGGAGGCATAACAGTCTTGTGTTATTTGTGTTCTTTATTTATTTTTGTGTTATTTGTCTCCTACAAATCACTTGGGCAGTGACTGAGGTCAATCAAAAGTGAATTTCAGGAGGAAGAGGTGTCTTTGAGATTCAGTGCCTGGGGAATCTGTGAGCAAAGAAGAAAGATAATTGACTTTATTTGTTGTTCAGTCGTTTCAGTCATATCTGACTCTCTGTGACCCCATTTGGTGTTTTCTTAGTAGAAGATACTAGAGGGGTTTGCCATGTCCTTTTCCATCTTGTTTTATGAAGAATTGAGGTATCTTTCCCTTAAGAATTGAAGGTGTTTTGTTTTCCTCTTCACTTGAGAAATTTTTTATTGGAATTGTTAAATTTAATATCTACGTATATTAGTGTTTACAGCATCATTTTTGTTTTGTTTTTCTGAAGGTAATGTACAGATTATCAAATTTTGGTTTGGTTTTTGTTTGGAATTTTGAGGCAGTTTTTTTATATCATTTTTATATCATGGTTATTCAGACTTTTAAAAAAAACTTCATGTTCCCCTGGGTGACCTTTAATCCTTTAATTTTCTGTACATATCTTGCCTTTGAGATTAATATGTTTTGCCTTGTGTTCTTTTAACATAGTTTGTGTTCTGCTTGTCCTTCCAGATTGTCCTTCAATTCTGTACATTTGTATTTCCAATCAGTGGCTATTTTCTTTCATTTATTTGGAGATATTTTCCAATGTGGATTTGAATTTTTTTATTCTTCTAATTATTCCTGTGGTTCAGTACATAAATTCTGCTTCTACGATCCTTATTTTTCTCTTGAACTACCTGTAAATATTTGGATGCACTTCTAAGCTCTTGCAAGACTGCACAGAGTTCTTTGCCTCATTATGTGTTGATTCAATTTCCTTGGTATTCAAATAATCGAAGAGTTCAGACCCATTTAGAAGTTTGGAAGTCATCCTCTGTTCTTTTTTCAAAAAAAAATCTCGGTTGTTTTTTCTGCTTGAGCTCAAAGTTGGTAATGGAGTCTTATTCCTCTTGAGATCTTTGGAAAGTTTTATTTTTCCCCTTTGATTCTTCTATCACTGACTTTCAGAATCTTTCTTCTTTGCTCACAGATTCCCCAGGTGCTGAATCTCAAAGACACCTCTTCCTCCTGACATTCCCTTTTGATCAGCCTCAGTCACTGCCCAAGTGATTTGTAGGAGACAAACATGTACCACGATGGATACCCATACCTTTCCCTTCATGCCTAGTACGGTCCTTTCCCCCCACAAACATACAATCACCTTGCTTCAGTTACTTTTCACTTAGTTTTCTGGTTGAGCATGCTCAGTCCCATTGCTGAACACAATTCTACTTCCCTATGTCTCTACATCCTTTGCATATAGAGTTGGGGAAGAGCAGTATTCTCCTACATATACAGTATAATGGTGGGGTGTGCTGATTGAGAATATAGCAACAACCATTGCTGGGTGAATCCTAGCTCATAAACTCATAGGCCAGACTTTTCAGCACTGCCACAGTGCATTGAATGATAGGAAAAGGGTGCTGGGTAAGGTTATTAAGGCTTGGGGGTTAATCTTTTTTGCTATTAATTAATTGGATTTTTATCTAATTAGATTTTCATGGCTAGGCTGTAGAAACAGATGCCATTACTTTACCTACTGCCCATAATCCATATTTTGATTAGTTGTGAGAGTATATGAAGTTTAAAGAAAATGCTTAGTCCCTATTCCTCTATTATCCAGTAGTCTTGGTTAGTGACCTCTCCCCTTGGACCACACACAATCTTTCTAGACAAAATTAGTCTTTCCACAGCCAACAAGGAGTAAGTGGATGTTTATTTTGCCCAAATAAGAGTAGGAAAAGGGAGCTCAGGGCTAAATTGAGGAGTACGAAAGAAGACCTCACACTGGACCTGAAAGGAAAAAAGCCTAAAACAGGGTTGGGGGTAATTCTTCCCCACCAGGATGCTTAGCACAGGGATCATGGTTGATTCCTAATACGAACAAAGAAAGACTGTCTTGCATTTCAATCTTGGTAGGACTGTGTGGAATGTTTGTATGTGCTATAAAGAATGGAAGGGCCAGAAAGCGAAGACCAACACATACATACACACATATATACAATGCACATACACAAAGCTGAAACACTAAATATTTCAGTAAAAAAACCTTAATAAATGCCCAGCACTCAAACAGATATCAACAAAGAGGATGCTATATCCAGAAAGCAGGAGAAGTAGAATTCTTTTAAGAAATAAAATTTTTAAAAATAAGTGAACCAATGACTGATGAAAACATAATCCTGTGGACTCCTGAAAGCAAGAAACAAAGAATTGTTCAAATTGAAAATTAAAATTCATAAAAGAATAAATTGAGAATGAATATAGGTAAGAACTTCTATTTCAGTTCAGAATTTAAAAATCCAATTAGTATATTTTTAAAAAGTGAATCAAGGATGGTAACTGCTTATGTATGTGTGGGGAATGAGAGAAAGGAGTTGATGAGCATATTGAAGCTGCAAACTTTTGTGACTGGAATTATTCTTGTGCTGTAACAGAAATGTGGTGACTTGGAAGAGAAGATTGTGAGGGAAATCTGCTAAAGGAGACCACAGTACATAGGATCAAAGATACATAAGATCCTATGCAGTAATAGTTGGGTTATGATTCACTTGATGAAAAGAGTACCCACATTAAGGATCACATTCATGGATGCTCTGTGGAAACTAAGATAACTTACAACTGCTCTTCTTCATAAGAAAGGGGCAGGGCCAAGATGGCAGAGTAGAAGCAGGGACATGCACACACACACACACACACACACACATGCACACACAAACACACAAATACACACGGCACAGGGTGAGCGGAATATGAAGGGAGAATACCCAAAAAATAAAATTTGCTGTTGAGTGGAATGCACTAGGAGTACGAGAAAGGGAGAGATAGAATGTAGAAAATCATCTCACGTAAAAAAAGGAAGAAAGAGTTTTTATAATGGAAGGGAGAAGGGAGAAGATGAAAGGAAATAAGTAAGCCTTACTCCTATGGGATTTGGCTTAAGGAGGGAATAATACACATTCAACTGAATGTGGAAATTAATGTTACCCTACAGGAGGGAAAGGGATAGGAGAGGGAAGATAGCAGAAGAAAGAGCAAATTGGGGAAAGGGATAATCAGAAGCAAACATTATTGTGGTGACAGGTCAAGGGAAAGAATGGAATAAATGGAGGGCAGGACAGGACACAGAAATGTGGTTATTCTTTCACAACTTATATATAAATGTATGTATATATATATATATATATATATATATATATATATATATATATATATATGTGTGTGTGTGTGTGTGTGTGTATACATGTGTACTTATATATATGTATATATATATATATATATACATATATATGCATAACTACAAGCAAAATAGGATCTTTTGCTGTTTTTGTTTTAGTATAATCAAGGGCCTCTGTTTGAATAATGTAATTAAAAATCTTCCCAACCCATTAATGGGCCTGGGAAGATCTGTATATACCTTTTGTTAATGAGCTCTGGTTCTCAAGGGTTGCAAGCTTATGATGCCCTCTGGCTCTAAAAGTATATAAAGACTCTGAGGTATGATTTTACTTTAGGTCTTATTGACTGGAAGTGTTTGGCCAGAGGAGACTCTGGGAAGCCACTAAGGAGTCTTCTGGCTTTGAAAACCCAGATGTTGGTGCTTCCCTCTATGGTAACTATGGTCAGACAGTAGCATCTCTCATTTGATCTATGTATTCCTTATGTATGTATTGCTTCTGTCAGACACTTGGAAGCATGCCTGTTGATTTTCATTTCTCTGTATTTTCTCTGAGGTTCATGCTGAATTTTTCCCCTCAGCTAAGTGAATGATACATGTGCTTGAATAAAGTAATTGTTGACCCTTCCAAAGTTGCTTTTCCTTTTAGAAAAGCAGATCAAAGAACCTGTGATAGCAGGGCCCCCTTTGTATGTTGGGGTGCTTGCTGATGCACTGTGGTGGAAAGAACTCTCAATTTTGAATTGTAGAACTTGATATACAAAGCTGATAGTTTAAAATCTAACATATATATATTTTAGATAGCTATTGCCAAGATTTTTTCTTCGGCCATTTCTGTAATGAAATTATTTCAAAATGAGCTCCTTCACTAATAAACAACTTAATAGAGAATGCTATTTATTTTAACTATTATCTCCTAAGGCAATATCACAGAAACTCATTTTATGATGGAATTGAACTATTTTAACATTTGAGTCAACTCATTTCCCTAAATATGACAGTGAGAAAAATACTACTACTGGTTGCTTCTAAATGTAACTCTAAAAATGAAGAAAAAGTAACATGGTTTCCTAAAATTTAACATTCCTAAGATAAAATTCACAAGTTTACTTTGGATAAAGTTATCAGTTTTCATTAATTTCACACTATGGATACTAAAAAGTTCTAGAAATATCTGTTAAAAGCTACTACTATTTTTAAAATATTGATATTTTTGCTTATATATCACTTTCATTTCTGAATACATTGTTCCTGCCTCCTCTGCTCAGTCAGTCATCACCTGTAACAAAAGTAGAAAAAAGAAAGGGGGAGGAGGAAAGCAAATCAAGAAAACTACCCAACACATCAACTATGTCTGAAAGTATATTCAGTGTTCCGGTCACAGTCGTTCACTTTTCAAAAGAAGAGGCCTGTGTGAAGAAAGAGAAGCTGCTATTTCTTATATGTTCTCAGAGTCCAAGCTTGGTATCTCTAATTATACAATATTCAATTTCAAATTTTTGCTCTTTCATTTTATTATTGTACTCATTATATATATTGTTTTCTTTGTGTTGAAAATTTCCCCAAGAAAGTAAGAGGCTCTAGCCCAGAATCAACTTACAATGCCTTTCAAAATCTTTAGCTTTGAATATAATTATTCTCATAAAGACATTATAAGAATGATTTTGGGAAAGATTTTGGGAATATGATGGAATAGGTCAGAAAATTCTAAGCTCTACAGATTTCCTCCACAAAAAGGACAGAAAAAATCATCTCAGGATCAACATAGAACAGTAAAAATAAGTAAGAGTTGGTGCAAAATAGTGGTCCTCCTGGAAAAGTTCCCAGCATAGAAGAATGGACCCAGTGAAGAGCAAACACCACCAGTTTGGTTACTCTGAAACAGTAGGTGGTGAACCATGGTGGCAGCTAGATTGGATGGTAACCTCAATGTCAGCCACAGGAATTTTCACCTCCTGTAAAGTGTGAGGAGTCAACAGCTTAGTGGGGGAAGACTTAGGGAGCCTTTGCTGACAAGGGATGCTAGTTTCAGCTATGCTGCTGAGAAGTGGTCCTGGGTAGAAGGAACCAGCACACTCCCAATGTATGCAGAAGTAGTGGGGTGGGGATGTTCCTAGCTGTAGACACTTACAGGAGAGCTGAGTTCTTGGTCTTGGTTCCAAGGCAAAGAACAGAACTACAGGTCATAGCTACTGAAGGTTTCTCAAGGAGAAAGAACATTCCCAGCATAGTGTGTCAGGGGGCCCTAGCTGTGGCTTGGAATAGGAAAGGAGTACAGAGGTTGAGTGCAAGACAAAGTTCAAAAATAACACTATGAAGGACCTGAGGCCAGAGGTAGCATCCCCCACATCCCAAGATTGGAAGTGATTATTATAATAAACTGCTAAAATTTTTTTTAAAAATGAGCAGAAAAAGAGAAAGAACCTAACCATAGACAGTTATTATGGAAATAGTGAAGGCTGGGGTTCATCTTCAGAGGAGGATACTTAAATTAAAAAAGCCTCTCCTACCCCACAGAGTAAAGACCAATGGTCACCTGTCCAAAAAGAATCCCTAGAAGAACTCGAAAAAGAATTCAAAAATCAAGTAAAAGAGACTGATGAAATTTTTTCATTTAAGAACAATTGAAGAAAATCAAGAAGATTATGAAAAGACAGTTAACCAACTAAAAAAAGGAGATCCAGAATCTTCAAGAAGAAAGCGACTCCTTGAAAATCAGAACTGGTAAAGAGGAAGCTACAAAAGATATGAGATCAAGAAATAATAAAATACAAATAATAAAAACTGAAGGCAAAATAAAAAATCTTATTAAAAAATAACTGATCTGGAAAATGGATCAAGAAAAGAAAATATAAGAATAATTGGACTACTTGAAAGGTACAAAAACAAAAGAATTTGATATATTAATAAAAGAAATAAATAAAGTTGTCCTGAAATGTCAGAATAAGAGGCAAAAGTAGAAATAGAAAAAAAATCCACAGATCACTATTTGATCCTATAAGGAAAATACACAGGAATATCATAGTCACATTCTGAAACCCCCAGGTTAAGGAGAAAATATTATGAGCAACAAGAAAAGACAATTTGAATATGGCAGCAGCATAATGAGAATTACACAAGACCTAGCAGTGGCAATACTAAAAGATCACAAGTCTTTGAACATTACATATCAAAGAGCAAAAGAACTGGAGTTACAACGAAAAATAACACACCCGGTAAAGTTTATCATAACTGTGAATGAAAAGAAAAAGAAAAAAAGATAATTCAATGCATTGGGAGACTTTCAGAATTTTATTGTAAAGAGATCAGAACTAAATAGAAAATCTGACATACAAGATAAAAGAGAAATAGAAGGTAAACATCTAAGACTGATTACAATGAACTAATAAGGACAATTTGTTTCCTTTTTATATGTGGAAATGTAAACTGTATGTACAAGCTTGTCATTAGTATTTGGAGAGTTAAAAAGAAAGACTTGGGGAGAGATGGGTATAATATGATTTTTAAAGGTAAAATGATTTAGAAAAAGGCCAAAAAGAGTAATTACCTCATATAAATGAGATACAAGAGGAAGAAAAGGTAGAAAGGAATTAGATGGGGGAGGGGGGTGGGCAGTTTTGGAACATGCATCTTTGGGAATGGGTTAAAGAAGAAACTCTCTCTCTCTTTCTCTCTCTCTCTCTCTCTTTCTCTCTCTCTCTCTCTCTATATATATATATATATATATATATGATATAAATTTAGAAGGGTATAAATGTTTTCAATTCTCTCTCTATATATGTGTATATATATGTATATATATATATGGGTATAAAATCTTTCAATTCAGAAAGAAATAAGATGATAAGGAAACAGAGTGGAGGGAGAGGATAAGTGAGGGATTATTGGAGGAGGGGTTAAGGTAGCAGCTAGAGAGAAAGACGTGAGGAGGGATAGGAATAGAGTAAGAAGGATAATGAGGAAAATATGAAGGAGGAAAATATATAAGTAATTTTATAAAAAAAAATAAGTGAATAGGATAAATTACTCATAAAATAGAAACTGACACCAGATTACAAATTTGAATTCAACTTAGAAAATGCTATAAAAATGAGAGACATACAGACTTAAAAGTTAGGAGTAGAATTTATTATGTAAAAGCAGAGATAGTAATCATAATCTCAGACAAAGGTAAACTAAAAACAGATTTAAGCAAAAGAGAAAATAGGGAAACTACACTATGTGTCAGCAATATTAATCAACAGTTTTAGACCATATAAAATAACTAGATAGTATGAAAATATGAGAGTATACCTGCAAAACAGACATAGGAACTAATTATATGAATATAAACACAAAACAACCTTTATATAAAGAAAGTTAGAGCTAAATAATTGAAGTAAAATTTATTGTACATGGGTAAGTAATGCTAATATAATTTTAAAATGACAATTTCACAACTAATCTATGTAATACCATCTCAATTAAATTACTAAAAAATTATCTTACTGAGACATAAAAAATAATAGCTGGGTTCATTTAGAAGAGCAGAGGGTCAGTAACTTTAAGGAAACCAGGAGAAAAAGATGTGAAGGAACCAGATTCAGTAGTATCAGACCTCAAACCATACTATGAGAGCAATATTGAAGTGTACCAATGGATAACTTTGATTATTTTTAATTAAAAGTTCCCTATATAAATAAAACCTATGGTTTTATGAGAACAGAGGGAATGCAGAAAAATTGGGGGTGAGGGGAGGGACTCTCCATAGACAATCTCCTAAATAGAATGTGGTTGAGTCAGAATACTGTCATGGTATAGGAAATGATAAGATTCAGAAAAATATGGAAAGATTTGGACTTATGGAGGAAGATGCTATCCCCCTACAGAGAAATAGTGACAAGTAGAAATAAGCATAATGCAATCTTACATATGTGCATTTGAGTATATATATATATATATATATATATATATATATATATATGTGTGTGTGTGTGTGTGTGTATGTGTATGTTTATGGATATGCATATGCATAGGTATATGTTATGTATATGCATGTATACACACATATGTGCATGTACATATGTATGCATGCATATATGTATATCTGTGCTTGATTGTGGCCTTTTTGGGGTGAGGGGAAACAGGGAATAAATAAAGTAGAAAGTGCACAGCAGAGGCCAAAAGAAAACATACAAGGAAGCAAAGGAAAGATGGATAGCTTTGAAAATAAAGTATAGTATTTATATGGGTTTTCTTGAAGTAGAAATTTATTCCTTTATTTTCAATCCTCTCGTGTTCTGGGTATACATGTAAAAATGGTAATTTAATGAGGAGATTTTCAAATTCACTAATGGGCCCATGTGGCCTGCCTGGGTCACATGATCCTGAGTCACATGGAGCCTGTGGTGGGAGGAGTTGGCTGAATGAGTGGCACAGAAAGAGGCAGAGCTAGAGCAGAGCTGAGAGGCAGTTAGGGAGAGAGCAGTCAGAGCTGAAGCACGCAGGGGATCAGGCAGCTGGCTGTGAGGGGAGAAGGGTATTTTGTTTACAGGAGCTGGTTTGTGGGAAGCCTAGCAAGGGGAAGGCTTGGGGCTGGTGGTGTTTTCTACATTATTACTGTGTATAGATGTCTTTGTTACTATGAGGGATCTGGCTTTCTGGAGTCTGAATACATGTTTTGGTGCTGTCTTCCAAGGGGAGAGTTTCTGGTATTTCAGAATTCAGAATTGCACTGGGATGTCCATGGCCTTTATAGGCACTGGGAATATCACTATAATAGGCACTACAACACGGCAATGTTTTTCTTTTCTTTCCTTATTTTGTATTGAAGTTTAAAATAAATTCAAATGTAATTTTAAAAAAATAAGGAATGATTTTGTAGGCAAGGGTCTTGCAGGCAGAATCCAGGTCTTGTGTTTTTTTTTTTGTATTTCAAAGGACCTAACACTTTGTGTGGGATAATTACTTATTGAAGGAACAGTTAATTACTAGGATAACCATTCCTGACCATGGGTGGGCTGACCACAAAACCCTCTGGGATTTGCAATTCTTTCCAGTTTTGGAAGGGAGGAAACTAAAATGAGGAAAACTCCTGAATGGGGGTCAGAAATTTTTGCTCTGAGGAATGATTGGTGGGTGAGAGGTTCTAGAGAACTAGGAAGGAAAGGAGAAATGGTGGCCATCCTAGAGCAGCATACTGAGACTGAGCCAATGCTTGTGCCAGCCTCATTTAAAGCTCACTTCTGTGAGGCTAAAAGATGAGATTCCCATCTGAATGGACAAATGGGGAGGTGAAGGTGACTGTGGGTGTTTTATCAAAACCACTCACTCACAGGAACAGAGCTCAGAAAGAAACAAACACAAGAGCAATGATAGAAACTCCCTCATGGTACTTCCATCAGGATTTTCCTTAAATTTATTGTGATATGGGACAAATTTGCTGGATTCTATATTATTTGTCATAAACATCTGTGGCCAATCCTGTCATTACATTGCAGTGTGAGGACGCAATGGGAGCTGCACAGGAGAGGACGAACTTTCCTATCACAGGGCTGCAAGCCCAACAGCAAGCAAGTTTTGTGTTTTAAATGGGGGAACAAATTTGAGCCATTCCATAACTGCCATTCCAAGTGCAGAATCACCATAAATCTGGACTCTGTTGCACAAATCAATTATTGGACACAAATCCAGGTTATACCAGATATCTGTGCAATATGTAGACTGATAAAATAGAGTCCAAGTACCTGGATTCAAATCCTAACTCTTCCTCCTTACTATTGTGAAGACCCCTAGGAAAAATCATTTTAACTCCAATGAAAGAGTTGGACTAAATTATCTGTAAGAAAACTTCCAACTATATATTTAAGATTTGGAATTCATCTACATTGTTTTAGATAATTCTTTAAACAATACCTCAGCCAGATTAACTTCTCCATCTTGCAGGTCATAAAGGAGCATAAAAGGATAATCAAAAGAACTCTGGTCTAGTAATAAAGATACTTGAACACTAGTTCTAACTCTTCTACTAACTAGCTTTCTGATCCAAAACAACTAGCTTAGTTTCTCTAGGCCTCTGTTTTACCTGGAAAATGAGGGGATCAAAAGTAGTTTGTCTCTAAGATCCCATGAAGCTCACTGTCAGAACTGGAATGAATTACCTTAAATATACATCAGGATGACATATCACAATTTTAGCTTTGAAACTCTAATTTGAGTATATACTATGCTATGAACAACATTTGGTCCTACTGCTGCTGACTCAATACACTCATGACTAAAACACTGCGGTCATTGCTCTCAGGAATCACGTTGCACCCTTACTTTCCAATAGAGCAATCACCTCAGGGCTAGTATGTGTTACAAAAGCATCCACCAGGACCCATGTTACTACAGATTTACACAGGCTATAAAGCCCTCCAAAACATCTCTCATAAGAAAGCACCTGGTAACTAGTTAATATGGTTCCAGATCCAGGATCCATGCACTGTTTATATCTCCTGTTACTTCCTTTTACTTTCATAAAACTTGCTTAGCTGTGTACTCATTTCACAGTCACACACTAGCAAATGTTCTAGTTCTATAATCACGAAAGCAATCTGCCCTATTCTAGCAGGCACTCAATAGGTTGGGGACAGGGAAGAAAAAGGAAGTTGAGGGTAGCAAGAGAGGTATTTGTAGTCTCCCTGCCCCTGAACTTTCCTCAGTATATCTTATGTTGGTAAAGAGCTCTGCCACACACGCACAGCAGAGTGAGCTTGGGGCGACTGCTGAGCGCGCTTTATACCTCTTTGCATCTACAAAGAGAAGCCATGAGACAAAGCCCAAATGCTTCTGAATCCAGTCTAAGCTAAGGCACTGATTGAAGCTCAAGGAGGTCTAGCACCAGAGTAGAATTTTGAGAGGAAGCCCAGTATTGAAAATAGGCTTTGACTGTGACTTTGAAAAAACATATTGACATCTACTCTAAAAAAAATCAATCCCTCTGTCAATACTTGCCCTCAGTCGATGCTGGCATTTCTCCCCCTTAATGACAATGCACTGCCCTTGACAATGATGATGAGTTCTTGGCTTTTGAAGGCACATTCAGTGTTTAGAGAGTGTTTGACATCAAACAGGAGGAAAGTTGCTCTGCTACATCCATATCTTTTTGGCATCAATGGGAAGATGATACATGGATGTGAGTGTCATAAGAAATCATTGTCAAGCCAATGCTGTGAATTTGTGAGGGTGACAGGAAGAATTGGGTTTTCATTAATCTTATATAGGGAGGAGCATTCTGTTTTAATAGTCTATATTTGTAATAGGTAAGGCGACATATTTTTTCTTAAACTCAATAATAACCAAAAACTTATATAATTTCTGTTTAATCCAATTCACTGCAATAAGTCTTTTCTTAAACACTCATATGACAGACATTGTGCTTTGCATTGTTTTTGACACTGGGGATATAGAGACAAACATGAAAATGTCTGTATTGTACAGAAACTTAAATTTAACTGAAGGAAACTACATCTATGCAAATAAAAGGATTATACATATATATGACTATATGTTGCATATTTGTATATGTATATATACAGATATATAACATAAAGGCATATGTTTATGTTATGTGTGCATATATATATATGTACATATATGCATATAATGTGTGTGTTTGTATATACACACAACATAAATTCAGTCATTTTAGGGGTTACAATACACTAGCAAATGGGAAAATCAGGAAAGATATATTGTAGGAGGTTGCTCTTAGGGATGTAGGGGTTACAGGAGAAGGTAAAGTGGAAGAGCATTCCAGGGATAGAAAATAGCCTATCTATTCAAAAGAAAGAAGACAGAATATGTAATACCAAATGGGCCAGTCAAGCTGACATATAAAGCACATGTCCAAGAGGAATGGAAATCCATTTAGAAAGAGAAAATAGAGTAAAATTCTAAGGACCTATGAATACCAGACGAGTTTCTATGTTTTCCTCCTCAAAGCAAGAGAGAATGACTGAAGTTTCTTGAGTATGGGAGAGCTAATTAATCAGTCAACCATCATTTAATAAATTTAATGTAAGATTTAATAAATATATTTTATGTGCATAATAAATATACACATCCATATGTATATATCCATGCATAGAAACTAATATTATCCTCAAAACAAATCTGTAGTGTAAATGCTATTTTTCTTATTTTTTTTTCAATTTACAGGTATGGGCATTAAAGTGAAGAGAGATTATCTTTTGCCCAGGGTCATGCCACTAGGATGCCCTTCCGGCAGAATGTGAATCCAGGTTTTCCTAACTATAGGTTCAAGTATTCATGTCATGCAGCCTCCATTTTAGAATGGGATATGTTCCTTTATCAGAATCTTCACCAAAAGTCAGGGTAATTACAAGCACAATTACGTGTTAGTGCCTAAAGCCCTGGTATTTGGTATAATGCATTCAGAAAAAAAGCAAATAATAGTAAATACTAACCATTATAAATCAACATTTTCATTATCTATCCTTATAGAGAAAAGAGATGTTCTACATAAATGAATTTTTCATGTAACTAAAATTTATCCTTTAAAGTACAAAACTTTTTTAAAAACTTAATCATTAGGCAGGCAGATAGAGTGTGTCAGAAACCAGAATCCTACAATATGTTGTTCACAAGAAACACCTTGAAGCAGAGAGACACACAGAGAGTAAGGAAAAAGCCTGGAGCAGAATCTATTATGCTCCAGCTGAAGTAAAAGAAATCAGGAATATCAATCCTGATCTCAGACAAAGTGAAATCAAAACAGATCTACTTAAAAGTGATAAGGAAGAAAACTACATCTTGCTAAAAGGTACCACAGACAATGAATTAATATCAGTACTAGACATCTATGCACCAAGTGATATCACATCCAAATTCTTAAAGGAGAAGTTAAGTGAATTACAAGTTCATGACCAAACAAGAGATAGAGAACATTACAAAATTTAAAATAGATAATTTTGATTGTGTTAAATTAAAAAGCTTTTGTATAAACAAAACCAATGCAATCAAAATTAGAGGAAAGCAAAAAGGTGGGAAACAATTTTTACAGAAAGTATCTCTGAGAAAGACCTCATTTCCCAAATGTATAGAGAATGGCGTCAGATTTATAGGAACACAAGTCATTCCCAAATTGATAAATGGTCAAAGGGTATGACTGGGCATTTTTCAGATGAAATCAAAGCTATATATGCTCTTTATCACTTTTGATTAGAGAAATGCAAATTAAAACAGTTCTGACGCCACCTCACACCTATCAGACTGACTACAAAACTACAAAATCAGATCACAAAAAATGAAAATGGTAAGTGTTGGAGAGGAGTGGGAAAATTGAGATAGTAATGCACTGTTGGTGGAGTTGTGAGCTGATCCACCCATTTTGGAGAGCAATTTGAAACTATCCCCAAATGACAACCAACCTATGCATACCCTTTGATCCAACAATACCACGACTAGGTCTGCATCCCAAAGAGATCATAAAAAAAGTGGAAAGGACCAACATGTACAAAAACATTTATATCAGCCCTTTTTGTGGTGGCCAAGAACTGGAAACTGAGGGGATGCTCATCAACTGGGGAATGGCTGAACAGGCTGTGATATGTCAATGAAATGGAATGAAATGGAAATAAAAAATGATGGATGGGCAGATTTCAGAAAAACCTGAAAAACTTTGTAGGAACTGAGGTAATGTGCCGAACCAGGAATGCATCGTACACAGTATCAGCCGCACTCTGTGATGATCAACTATGAATGACTCAGCTCTTATCCACAATGCAATGATCCTCTTGCAATGCTAAGTACAAAGAACTCAGGAAGAAAATGCTATCCACATTCAGATAAAGAACTGATGGACTCTAAGTGCAGATAGAAACCTACTTTTGCACTTACTTCATACCTTTGTATATTCTGCTTTTCCCTTTGATCTCTTCTTTTACAACTGTGACTAATATAGAAATATGTTTCACATGATAGCACAGGCATAACCTACATCAAATTGCTTACCATTTTAGGAAGACAGGAAGAGAAGAATGGAGGAAGAAAAAAAGGTGGAACTCAAAACCTTTGTGAAAATAAATGCTAAAATTTGTCTTGACATATAATTGGAAAAGATACTATTTAAAAATGTTTTAATCTTTTTGTTTTCAAAATCATTTTTAAAATATGTTAAATAATTTGAATCTGAGGAAAAATAATTATGGATTCAATCTATCCTGGATTATCGCCTTCAGTGTTAATAACTTAAGTATCTTTTTGCGTAGGAAGAAATTAGGTTGGAAGATCAAACGTGGGAGCCAGTTAGAAGGAAGCAAGACTTTTGTCAGTTAAGAAACAAAACCCAACTCTTCCTCTTGAACATTTCTAACAGTGGGAATGGGGAATCCCATCATGCCCTACCTAGATCACTGGGGTCAGGAACCCTTCAAATTCTGATTGACCATGGCCAGTAGCCTACCGTTGCTACTTCAAAAGGAAATATAGATAGGCCCACCTTTGTCAAAGCAATTTCATCAACTGTTCTGACTATTTTGGACCTTTAGCTATGTTTGATAATTAAATCTTAACTTTTACTAGCATTGGCTCAGGCTTTTCCTGATTCTGCCTTTTCCCCTTTAACATTCTGTTGATTCCTGGATTCAACTTGAACTGGATATTGAGGAGTCTTTCCTGCTAACCTAGGCACTTTTCCCATCCTTCCCTATTATTCCCCCTGTGCTTTCTGTGCTCCCAGGGGTTCCTGAGCTGGCAGTTTCCTTCTGAATCCACACATCTACTGACTTCTGAATTAGACAAATTAGCAGCCTTGTAATTATTCCTATCTTTTGGTTGCTTCCAGTGACATTGCCAGGGCTTAACCATTTTGCATAGCAGATTAACCCTAGAAGTATATAGGAACTGTCCAAAGCACTGTTAAATATGACATCAAAGTGTATTTGTACAGATTGACAAAATTACTTCCTTCTAGAATCTTACAATCAGTAACATGAAAGGGATTTGCTTTTGAAAGGTGATTTTCAGTGAAAGAAAAGATATATTTGTGTTGGTTTTATAATAAATAAATTTTAAATAGAACTGACTATTAACAGAATAACAGTTTTTACTTCTTCCCTACTCATGCTTATTCAAAGATGTTAACAGAAAATACAAAAAATCAGCTTTATTCTATAAACAACATTTAAATCTGTTACTGGTTCTCTTCTTTCATGATGAAAAAATAAGTAGGAAAATAGCTAGCTAGTAAACCAGCTTCAGCCTTGTCAAGTGACTGTAATTAGGATGTCAAAACAGAATATAAAGGCATAGTAACATATACTAATAGATTGGGAAAGGGATTCTCAGGTGTCATTTAGTCCAAATGCTTTCTAAAAAACAAACAAAAGAAAACTAGCAAAGCATCCCTTCAGAACATTCTTCATAGTGTTTGGTTCTATGAGGAGCCAAAGTGTTTTAAAGAGTCCCTTACCTATTGACATCCCAGACTTTGCCAGTTGTATCCAATGAGGAAGATGCTACAAAATCTCCACAGGAATGCCATGTGCAGGACCAGACTGCATGACTGTGTCCTCCCAGGGTAAGAATGCAATCACCTTTGACCAGATCCCACAGTTTCACTGTAGTGTCTCCACTGGAAGTAGCCAGTTTGGTACCACTGTTAATAAGAATACAGAATAAAGAATGTTTTAGAATATGTGCACATGTGATTTCAATTAATTCTTAAAATAAATGGCAATCTTCTGCAGTGCAAGTCTATTTATTATTACATAAATTCCTACATATTTAAGTAGAAAAGTACCCTTACTGTTAAAAATGCAAACTATTAGAAGAGAACTCTTTCTGTTCATTTATTCATTTAATCAATTAAAAAGTACTTATACTGAAGACAAGGCATCACACAAAGGATTGTACATAACAAAAAGTTGTGCAGCACATTGACCTTGACATCAAGAAGCTTGATGACCAGAAAAAATAATTCCACACACATACCTAAAATTCCAGGCTATGTGTGGTGGTATCACTTGACTGGTACAAAGTAAATGATGTAAGACTACAGAAATGGAGAGATCAATTCTGGCTGGCGTGATCAGCAAAGGTATCCTGAAGAAGAAAGAACTGGAGCTGAGTGCTGGAGAATGGTTCAAAAAATTGGGACATGACAAAAAGAATCTTCTACAATGCATGTTCATGGCCTTTTGATTTCTGAGGATAGTTACTATTCATGGAGCCAGTACTGCTTGACCTCTGTCTCTTCAGCTCACAGTATGCCTTGGCTTAAAAAAAACAGAAAAAAAAAAAACCAAAAAAACAACTCAGGTCTACCAGGCTTATCTTCCTTTTATTATCACTTTACAGCAATTCCTGAGAAATAAAACTATTTTATGTGACTCTTATTTTTTTCCTTAAAAAGGAAACAGTATTACTTGTTAGCTGTCCTTGAAATGCTTTCTAATTTTTTTCAGGCCTCTTTTAATATATGGAAGCTAAGGTTATGTGTACAACAGGGCAGTCTTTGGTCTAGAAGGTCAATCAGCTGCTTATTTCTATGATAGGATTCTGGGTTCCAGAAAGTTTCCCTTTCCCCAAAGACTTAATCCACTTATTAGTTCATCTTTATAATTCTCATAAGAAAGGGAAATTTTTTCCAATAATTAACAGATAAGGTTAAATTTTTTCTGGGATTGATAATAGAAAAGGCACAAGATTGATATCAAATCTTTTTCTAATGCTAGAATTTAATAATGGAGAAGATACTTTAGTGCCTGAAAGGGAGGGAAGGAGCACAGAGAGAAGAGAGAAAAAAGAATACATAGAGGACAGCTACAGGAGGAAATTCAGATTTCACCAGCTTCACAATTTATCCATGGGAACAAAATTCTGGGATGGGATTTAATAGAGGCAGCTGATGTGAGACAGGCTTGGGACAAGATACAGGGATAAAACAAAAAAAATACTTCTTGCCTCTAAAAAGTATCTAGTCTATTAGCAGGAATGAGATAAGCACCCAGAAAATTGGAAAATTAGTTATAATTTTGAGTGAGAGGACATGAGTTCACATCTTAGAAACATCACTGACTGCCTACATGACTTTGGGTAAGTTACTCACAAGGACTCATTTTTCTCATTCATAAAATGAGGAGGTTAGATGAAATGGCCTCTAAGATCTCCTCTATTTCTAAGCAGAGCAAACTGTGTCTTAAAGGCTTTTCTCCAAAAAGGAATCTTTCTTATATACATAAGAGCTCCTGATAAATGCAATCATCATAGAGATTATCATTCAACAAAACCCTGATTATTACAATAGGTCAATATATTCATCTAAGGTGACTGGCACTGACAGAGAGGAAATCTTAAGCAAAGTCCAAAATGCAGAGGAATTCCATTTAGATGGTGAAGTCCTTCAAATTCTATTTGGATTTCACAAGTATAATTAATATCATATTGCTTGCCTTCTCAATGAGTGGGGGAGTGACTGCAGGAAGGGAGAACATTCAGAACTTACAGCTAAGAAAAATTACAAGTAACTAACGAATTTATTTGAAAAAAATAGCACTATTTGGAGATGATAGTACATTAATAACATCAAGTACCCTGCAACTAAATGGAGGCTTCTTAATGAAAACCATAAACACTCTAAAGAAGACTGATCATTCAGGGAAAAAAAAAACTAAATGGAAAAATAAAAGTGACTATTGTCAAAACCATGGTACCACATTGCTTGGCTAATTCATTGAATTAATACATCATTAAATATATCTGGGATGAGCAGTGAGGATAATGAGTTATGCCTAGAGGTGATAATAACAAAAAAGCAGGTTAGATTGAATGGAAGAGGTTGTGCTGTACCTTTATTGATTCCAAGGTGAACCTTGGTGCAAAATCTATCTTTTTAATGGAAAAATTCCTTTCATTAGTTTAATCAAAGTCCTGACCATAAGAAGGGATGGAGGAGATAAAGATTAGAAAAAGCAGGTTATTATGTTATGTTATAAAATGTTATAAAAGTTAGGGATATAAGATAGACACTTTTAGTACTCCATTGATACCAAGAAAATGTAAATAAAACAAAAATTCCTAGAGGAAACCTCTAGTACTTCTGCAGAGGATCTTTTGAAGAATGTAGACCAGAACTGTGAAGATGGAGAAAGCAAGGATCAGTTGCAGCCTGTACTGTTGGAGGTAACACACACAGTGCTGAGATAACAGACTTGTTGAAGCTAGAGTGTTTCGTGACTTAATAATTAAATTTAACAAAAGGCATTTGACTTCTTGCTATATATCATTTGAAGGCAATTTCTGCAAACTGATATAACTATGACTTCTTAGAGGTCAAAATCCTTTATTGATAATGAAGCAGAAGCAGCATGCCAATATTTAATAGGTTAGCTATCCCATGATACTAGGCTGAGGCTTGACCAATTATCTTTTCACTTAAAGCATTTGGAATGTGCTGTCTCCCAGATCATTCATTAGTAACACAGGAGAATGAAAATTCAGAAGTATAGTGGAAAGAATGTGTAAGATCAATGGCCATGACTATGTGGAATCTAGGAGGAGGAACCACACATACATGATGGATCATGTACTTTGCACATTCAAAACATTAAAAGGAGAATGAAGTTCTATTAGTCATTATATGATGAAGTTGAATATGTTTGAAAAGGAATGTGTCTACTTCATTCTAAAGATGGCTTTCTGATGCTTTATGTCTCAAGGATTAATCAGTCACTTACAGGAATTCAAGTAGTGCCTTGTGTGAATGCTTGCTCATTGAAGAGGTGTGCCTGTTGGTGGAGAGGAGGCAGCATGTAGTAATGTAAAGGGTGTCAGAGTTGAGAACAGGAGGTTTCGGGTTCAAATCTCCACCCTATCATTTAATCTTGGGTGATATGGGCCAGTCATAATCTCCATGGGCATCAGTCTTTTGATCTAAATGATGAAAAGACTGGATAGAATAAAAGGTCTTTAAGTCCCTCCTAGTTCCTCAGCTGCTCTGTTACTCAGTCTTCTCACTGCAATGCTGGATACTAATGAATCTTGAAATGCCACAGTATTCAAGGAGTCAAAATTGCAAATGTCCCAAAGTATGATGGAAAGCCCTAGTATGGAAAGAGGCTCCAATGAGGACATGTGTCCACTTATTACCTATGTGTCCTTGGGAAAATCATTTCTCAACTCTAAGCCTCAAACTTTTCTCATATATAAGATTAAGTAGTTTAGACTGGGTCTGCTCTCTTCTACCTCTAAATCTATTATCCCAAGATATTGTCCTGTCTGTGTAATGGGTATCTCCTCTTTTTACCTAAAAGCTTGGGGACTTAGCTTCCAAATTATTGGAATTGGTAATTATGACACTGCATTCTTAAAACAACCCCAGAGAAAAGTTGAAATGGTGCCACCATTTCATTCCTGTGCCAACAATGGAATGCAGGACTGAATTCTGCTTGGCAACTCCATTAGAGAAGCATTTTCTGCTTTTCTTTGTGGGGGTTTTAATACCCTAATACATTGTCAATTTGTCTTTCGGGCCTTTCAGGAAGACTGTTTTCCTTCTTTTCTCTTATTAAGTCTATTTTTGCTTCTACTTTGTCTGAGATCATGAGTACTACCACTTCTATTTTTTTTATTTCAGCTGGAACATAATAGATTCCACACCAGCCCCTTATCTTAACTCTATGTGTGTCTCTCTGTTTCAAGTGTTCTTCTTGTAAATAAAACATTGTTGGATTCTGGTTTCTAATCTGTTCTGCTATCTACTTCTAGATTATAGGTCAATTTATCACATTCACATTCACAATGTTGATTACTATTTCCCTTCCACCTATTTTCTCCTAATTATCCTTTTCACTCTCTTTCTATGCTGTCCTTCCTCTAAAGTTATTTTTTCCTTCTGAGTACTGCCTTCTTCTATATGCATAAAATGCCCCCTTTTCAGATCATAATGCCATAAAAATGACATTCAACAAATGACTGTGGAAACATAGATTAAAAGCTAATTGGAAACTAAATAATATAATCCTAAAGAATGAATAGGTCAAAGAACAAATCATAGAAAGTATCAATAATGTCATTAAAGATGATTACAGCAATGAAACAACATACAAGAATTCGCATAACACATCCAAAGCAGTACTGAGGGGAAATTTTATATTTCTAAATATGTATATCAGTGAAAGAGGAAAAGAAATGTCAATGAATTAGGCCTGTAACTAAAAATACAACTAAAAAAGAAGAAATTAAAAAATTCCAAAGTAAAAACCAAAACAAAAATCCTAAAAAATCAAGAGAAAGCAATAAATTTGAAATTAAAATAATGAATAAGTAAAACTAGGAGCTGGTTGAAAAAAGTCACTAAACCAGATAAACCATTAGTTAATTTGGCTTTAAAAAAGAAAACCAAAATACCAGTTTAAAAATGAAAAGGGTGATTGCAGCAGTTATTAAGACAAAATTCAAGATATTATTAAGAGTTATTCTTCCCAGTTATATGCTAGCAAAATTGATTATCTAGGTCAAATGGATGAATATTCCCCAAAACACAAATTGCCCAGGTTAATGGAAGAGGAAATAGAATTCTTAAATAACCCTTCTCAGAAAAAGGTATTGAATAAGTGTAATGACCAGGAAGCTTGGAGCACATACAGCACAGCCTAGGAAGTGGGAACACAGCCTGCTGTTGCAGGGACAAGACCCTGAAGAGACTGCAGGGAGCCACTGGCAGCACCAGTTCCCAGATTGCTCAATCCACAAACACCTTGAAAGGTCAGTGGGAGGGCCCCATCACCCAGGAGAAGGGAGACTGGTCTGGACCCCAAACCCCAGCAGCAGCTACTGCAGCAGCAGCTTTTTGAGCCATCCATGTAGAGCCCCTGGGGGAATTGAGCAACTGATCTGAATCTCAGCCCTGTGGTCAGCCCTGACAGAGAACTCAAAAGTCAAGTAACTAGCTGGGAAAATGCCCAAAAAAGAGAAAAAGAATAAGACAATACAAGGTTACCTTTTTGGTGAGCAGGTATTTCCTTTCATCCTTTTGGATGAGGAGTAACAATTTAGGTCTTCAGAGGAAGACACAAAAGTCAGCGATTCTACAGGAAAAACCTCCAAAATAAATATGCAATTGTCTCAGACCATGGAAGAGCTCAAAAAGGATTTTGAAAATCAAGTAAAAGAAGTCGAGGAAAAATTGGGAAGAGAAAAGAGAGCAATGCAAGAAAATCATGAAAAATAAGTCAACAACTTGCTGAAGGAGACTCAAAAAAATGCTGAAGAAATTAACACTTTAAAAAATAGACTAACTCAAATAGCAAAAGAGGCCCACAAAGTCAAATGGAAAAGGAGGTTCAAAGGCTCACTGAAAAAAAAAAGTTCTTTAAAAATTAGAATGGAACAGATATAAGTTAATGACTTTATGAGAAACCAAGAAATTACAAAGCAAAACCAAAAGAATGAAAAAATAGAAGGTTATGTGAAATATCTCATTGGAAAAACAACTGATATGGAAAACAGATCCAGGAGAGATAATTTAAAAATTATGGGACCACCTGAAAGCCAAATTCCAGAGTTCCCAGGTCAAGGAGAAAATATTGCGAGCAGCTAGAAAGAAACAATTCATGTTTTGTGGAAATAAAATCAGGATAACACAGGATCTGGCAGCTTCTATGATATAGAGGATTTTCAATCATTCATGATGAAAAGTCTAGACCTAAAAAGAAAATTTGACCTTTAAACATCAGAATCAAGAGAAGCATGAAAAGGTAAACTGGAAAGAGAAATCATTAAGGAATTCCTAAAGCTGAACTGTTTACATTCCTACATGGAAAGACAGTATTTGTGATTCTTGAGACTTTTCTCAGTATTTAGGTAGTTTGGAGGGATTATATGTGCACAAACACACACATACACATGTACACACATGCATACACACATATATGTATATATGTGTATATGTATGTGTGTGTGTATATATATATAGAGAGAGAGAGAGACAGAGACAGAGACAGAGAGACAGAGAGAGAGAGACAGAGAGCATAGGGTGAGTTGATTAAGAAGCAATGATATCTAAAAAAATAAAATCAAGGGGTGAGAGAGGAATATATTGGGAGGAGAAAGGGGGAAACGGAATGGGGAAAATTATCTCTCATAAAAGAGGCAAGAATAAGCTTATTCAATGGAGGAGAAAAGGGAGAAGGTGAGAGGGAAAAAATGAAGCTTACTCTCTTCACATTTGACTTAAGGAGGAAATAACATGCTCACTCAATTTGATATCAAAATCTATATTACATTATAGGAAAGTAGGGGAGAAGGGGACAAGCGGTGTAAGGGGGATGATAGAAGGGAGGGTAAATGGAAGAAGGGAGTAATTAGAAGTAAACACTTATGGGGAGGGACAAGGTCAAAAGACAGAATAGAATAAATGAGGAGCAGGACAGGATGGAGAGAAATATAATTAATCTTACACAACATGACTCTTATGGAAGTCTTTTGCAAAATGACACATATATAGCCTATATTGAATTGCTTGCCTTCTCAGTGGGGATACATGGGGAGCGAGGAAGGGAGAGAAGTTGGAATTCAAGGTATTAGGAAAAAATGTTAAGAAATGTTTTGGCATAAAACTGGGAAATAAGAAATACAGGTAATGGGGTACAGAAATCTATCTTGCCCTACGAGAAAAGAGAGAAGATGGGGATAAGGGAAGGGAGGTGTGAAAGAAGGGAGGACATATTGAAGGAAGGGGTAATCAGAATGCAAGATGTTATGGGGTGGGGGAAGGGAGAGATGGGGAGAAAATTTAGAACTCAAAACTTTTTGGAAATGGATGTTGAAAACTAAAAATTAATAAATAAACATTTCATATTAAAAAAAATAAGTGCAATGGCAAGTAAAGTAGGATCTTTTGCTGTTTTTGCTTCAGTATAATCAAGTATAATGCCTCTATTTGAATGTGACTGGGGAGGATCTTTCCCACCCATTGTCAGTCCTGAGAAGATTTGTAAGAAGGTCTATGCCTTTTGTTAATGAAGCACTGGTTCTCAAGGGATGCGATGCCCTCTGGCTCTAAAAAGTGTATAAAGACTCTCACATATGGGTTTTATTTTGTGGCTTAGTTTTGGTAAAAAGGTTTGAGTGCCAGATGAGAACTCTGGGAAGCCATTAAAAAGTGCCCCTCATCCCCCATCCCCACTATCAGAACCAAGAAGCTGTTCTTCCCTCTCTGGTAACTGGTCAGACAACTGTACCTGTCTGTTGAATTACGGTCAGACAGAGGAAGCCATGTCTATTGATTACTCTGGGATTTAGGGTGTTGACTCCCCTGAACTAGCTGAATGATATATGTGTTTGACTAAAGATTTGATACATGTGCTTGATTAAAGTGATCCCTCAAAAGTTTCCTTTCCTTTTATGAATGCAGATCTAAGAACCTGTGATAGCAGGTCTCCCTGGATATGCTGGGATGCTTACTGATACAATAAACCATAAATAAGCTCCCTAAAAAAAAATCCCTAGAACCAGTTGTATTTACAAGTGAATTCCACAGAACATTAAAGAACAATTAGTTCCAATATAATATGAAGTATCTGGAAAAATAGGTAAAGAAGGAGTTTTACAAAATTCTTTTTATGACACAAATATTGTTTTGATTCCAAAACCGGGGAGAATAGAAACAGAGAAAGAAAACTATTGACCAATTTCCCTAGTAAATATTAATGAAATTATTTTAAATAAAATACTTGCAAGGAAATTATAACAATATATCAAAGAAACCATACACTATGACCAGGTGGGATTTATACCAGGAATACAGGGCTGGTTCAATATTTTTTTTAAAAAAGTTACAAGCATAATAGACCCTATCAATTAAAAATAGAACAAAAATTATATGACTATCTAAATAGATTCAGAAAAACCTTCTGACAAAATACAGCACCTAGTTCTATTAAAAACACCAGACAGCACAAGAATAAATGAAGCTTATCTTAAAATAAGGTCCACTTATCTAAAACCTTTAGCAATTTCTTAAGAAAAGAAGCTAAAACCATATTTATAGATTCAGAACACATATTACTCTTCTGGGTATCTAAAAAATGAAGTTCTATCCCAGGAGGATTCAAACTTTGTGCTAATAGGTTAAAGATTATTCAAATCATGATTTAATTACTCCAACAAGTCCATATTATTTATGAACTTACGCTTGCAACGAGCTAAAAGAAAGAGAACAAGGAAATTCCTGCTAATTATGAAGTGTATCTGTAACCTACTCTCTCATTAAAACAATTTTCAATATCGTTGTTGTCATTAGGAGTTCAGTGAGTGCATTTGACAAAACAGCTTAGTTCTAAAATTACCAGCTCAGGGACTTCACACTATCATCTCAGAAATCTGGACTCAAAACAATTTCTGTCTTGATTACATTTCCATGGATTCTACACAGATACTGAGAAAATGTGCATCTGCTCATGGCTAGCAAAAAAAAAAAAATTTCTTGACCTGATTTTTTGTTATAGACTCGTATCGCTACTGTTGGCCTCCACATGGCCCTTAGCTTCACATCATATACTAGGCAAAAACCACTTACATTCCCTTCCTGTTAGTTATTGGTTGCTAGGCTGACTCCAACCTGACTTCCCCTGGGATTTGTACTTTATATCTCCTGGCTTCATTCTTGAATTCTTCATTGGCGTATTCCTTTCTTTTATCATCCATTTTTCTCCACAGTCCCACACTGGCATCTAGAGATCCCTGAATTTCTCTCTGCTCATACAGTTTGAACCCCTGGTTTTGTAATAAATATATTTTGACAAATTATATCGGTTCAGAATGACTTAAAATGTGTTGCAAACAATAAGAATACAGTAGTTTCAAAGCAAACAGAACGAGTCACTTAGCTTTATGTTTCGTGGTCATATCCATTAGAAACAATATAAATGAATATTTCTAACACTTGTCTGGAGAATGTGTGCCTAATAAAGAGAGCTTTCCCTTTCAACAAAGTATCACATAATAATTTTGACAAAACAAATCTTAGATTTATATCTTCTTATAAAGTACTTCTAGAAAAAAAGATACTTCTAGAAAGTTCTTTAAATGATATCATATTCTCACAGGATTTGTACTAAAGTTACAAATGAAGAAGAGTCTTTATCAATCAGAATAGGAAAATAAACCAAAGGTTGTAAGGTTAGAATGATAAAGTATCAGGAGCAACTAAAATGAGATACAAAGACTCATGCATGGATTATGTATAAGAATAGATTTAATTTTGTCTAGTCCTACAAAAAATGTTAGTATCTTCATATCCCTGATAGTGTATGATGGCTTTTTGATGTAGTATATTTTGCTTTGATTAATAACCAGAAGCTTTCCTATTCACCAACAAGTGATCAAAAATAGAAATAATACCTCTGAAAGAAGAATCACAAACTATTAGCAACCATATGAAATAATGCTAAAAATCACTAATAAAAAAAGAAATGCTAATCAAAATATTGATCTTTTACCTCACACACAGAAAAATGGCAGATGCCAAAAGAGGAGAATAATTGATGTTGGATAGATTATATAAAGAGGGACACTCTATTGTTAGTAGAAATAAAATTCATCTAACTGCTATGAAAACCAATTGGGAATAATAAGAAGAAAGTGACTAAACTGTTCATACCTTTGAAACCAGGGGTTTCATAGCTAAGTATATGAAGAGCCCATTGATAAAAAGAAAGTACCCATATATTCAAAAAATATTACAAGCATCACTTGTCATAGTAGGAAAAGTCTCAAAAAAACTGATGTCTATTGACTGGAAAATGACTAAAAACGTTAGACTGTAAAACACAATGAATATGCTAGAGGTGTTGACGCACATATGTAATCCCAGCTACAAGAGAGGTTGAGTCTAGTGAATTTCTTGCGTAAGCTGCAGTAGGCTATCAGGCATCTGTACTAATTCTGGAGTCAGAAATTATGGTGAAGCTTCAGAACTGAGAGAGGTATATAATAAATATGTATAGTTTTATATACACTCAAAATAAAATAATCTAAGTGAATTACAGCTAAGCCCTACCTACTGCTTCTTCTTTCTATATGAGGCACTGATGCTTTTCTGACAAAATAGCAATTAATTATATTCATTTTGTTGTGAACTTAATAAACACTACATAAAATTAACATTTCCATACAGATGTATGTGTGTATACAGAAATACTCATTTTATACAAATATATACATATTACAGAACCTATACTCATAGAACATATACAGAGAAAATATGCAGATATGTACATATATGTAAAACACATGCATATATACATATATAAGTATAGAACAGAAAATTGTATACAAAACTATTAGTTCTGACTAAGAAACTGAGGGATAGATCAGTGGAATATGTTAGGTACACAAGAGGCACTAGTCAATGATTATAGCAATCTACTGTTGGATAAAACAAAATTTCCAGTTAATGGGATAAGAAATCACTATATGACAAAAAACCACTGGGAAAATTGGAAAATAATGTGGCAGAAAGTGGGCATAGATCAACACTTGACATTGTATACCAAAATAAAGTCCAAATGGATACACAATTTAGATATAAAGGTTGATACTATAAACAAAATAGGGGAGTAAGGACTAACTTATCTGTCAGATTTATGGAGAATGGAAGAATTTATGACCAATTCAGAGATAGAAAAACATTAAGAAATGCAAAATGGATAACTTTGATTACATTTAATTGAAAAGTTCTTGTACAAACAAAGCCAATAGCCAAGGAGGGAAGCAGAAAACTGGGAAATAATTTTTACAACTATTATCTGTGATAAAGGCCTCATGTCTAAAAATGTATAGAGAACTGAGTCAAATTTAAAATACAAGTCATTCCCCAATTGATAAATGGTCAAAGGATATGAACAGGCAGTTTTCAGAGGAAGAAATTAAAGCTATCTATAATCGTGTGAAAAATGCTCTAAATCACTATTGATTAAAGAGATGCAAATCAAAACAATTCTGAGGCACCACATCACACTTACCAGATTGGTTAATGTGACAAAACAGAACAATGATAAATGTTGGAGAGATTGTGGGAGAGTTGGAACATTAATTCATTGTTGGAGCTGTGAGCTGATCCCACCATTCTGGAAAGTAATTTGGAACCATGCCCAAAGGGTTATAAAAATGTGCATGACCTTTGACCCAGAAACATCGCTTTTAGGGCTATATCTCAGAGATCATAAAAATGGTCCCACATGTACAAAAATATTTATAGCAGCTCTTTTTATGGTAGCCAAGAACTGGAAATCAAGAGGATGCCCATCAATTGGGGAATGGCTGAACAAGTTGTGGTAAATGAATGTAATGGAATACTATTGTGCTGTAAGAAATGATGAACATGTAGACTTCAGAAAAACCTGGATAGACATATAAACTGAGGCTAAGTGAAGTGAGCACAGTGTACACAGTAGCAGCCACGCTGTATGATGACTGATTTTGATAGACTTAGCCCTTCACATCATTGTAAGGACCTAAAACAATTCCAAAGGACTCATGATGGAAAATGCCATCCACATCCTGAGAAAGAATTATGGTGTCTGAATGAAGAACGAAGCAGACCATTTTCTCTTTTGTTTTGTTTTTCTTTCTCACAGTTTCTCCCATTCATTAGAAGTCTTCTGTGTAATAGGACTAGTGTGAAAATGTGTTAAAAGGAATGTATGTGTACAGCCTATGTAAGACTGCACGCCATCCTGGGGAGGAAGATGGAGAAAATTCAAAACATATGGAAGTGAATGTTGGAAACTAAAAATAAACTAATTAAAAACAATACATTTCTTGAAACTAGCCCCCCATTTCATGTTATATACTGCCTCACATTAATTTTTTTGATGATTTGCAATCATAGCTCTTTGTAACTTTATGCTTTAATATGACATTTTTCACTACAGACAAATGTTATAGCAGAGATTATGACTCTAATTTATATTATCCTAAGAGTAGTATAGGTGCAAGTATTGCAGATTTATAGTCAGTTGCACATGATATATATATATATATATATATATATATATATATACATATATATGATCCTTTTAAGCTTAGTCATTGACTTCTGACTATCTGAATGGCTTTGCACAAGTTACTTGATCTTTCTGGTCCTACATTTCCTCTGTGGCAGATTAGGGACTGGATTGAATAACTTCTTAAATCCCTTTTAACGCTAGATCTAGAATCCTATGACTATATCATAAAAAAAAGGTAGTGAGCAGAGGGTCAGAGTCCCTTCTGCCATTCTTGGAAAAATGTCATTGTTGAAGACGCTAGTTGTTTTTATGTGATACTCCATATTCATTTTTCTTGACAGCGGAGAAGGAAATACAAATCTGCATCTGTGCAATTTGAGACAAACACTTAGATATCACCATATGTTTAATGGAACTATTTGAATTCATGAAGAGAGTATCAGTCCTACCAATCTGAAACTCTTCAGTTGCAAAGCATTTTCAAATATCTAACACTATCGTGTTCTGAGCTAATCAAATAAAAACCTTTCCTTACTGGAAATGTGATGTAATCTTTCTACTTTGTGAAAAAGTAATAGTGCAATAACATTTTGCTGATCTGAAATGATGTTTAAAGAAAAAGTCATAATATAAGTGTCTTGGTAGAGAAATTTTGTTATCTGAATAATATTTGGGGGATATCTATCATATTTAATGTAAGAAAGAAACAAAAAGGGCAAGTGCATTTGTTTTCACTTTAGAAATTTCAGTGACAATAATATTTATTTCACAAGATACAAATTTGGCAAAAGACAGAGACAATTTACTGTGATTATTTATACTTACGGAGGACAGTAGAAAAGAGAGTAAGAAAATACCTTAAGCTCCCAATGTGGGCAGGAGAGTAATTTAATTTGGTCACATATTTCACAGAAAAAAGGTGTTGACAGACAGACAGGAGAGCTACATTCAAATTTGGATCTGACAATTACTAGCTATTTGACTCTCAGGGCTTCAGTTTACTCATCTGTGAAATGGAGACAATAAAACTTACCTAAACTAGTCAGGATCACTGGAAGAAAAATACTTTGTAAATATTAAAAATAACATGTAAGCATATTGTTATTATTATTATTACATGAAGGAGGAAGGGATACCTGAACTTGCTATCATTAGTTCCTGTGATAAGGCTTTCATACACAATGATTTCAAATGTTTTGACTGCAATCAATGGTACAGTAGAGTTGGTGAAGTTTACAAGTAGAAAGTTCATAGTTCTTTCCATAAGATGATCCTTCAAAGTGGAATGCTGGACAACCGTTCTTTCTCTTTTCTTGTATTTTCTCACAATAACAATGTCAGAGATTTGTTTCTAGGAAAAATATCAACTTTTTTCAACTGCTTTTCCTTCCACTCACAAAGTTGTTCGCTTTTTTAGGATTTACCTTTCACTGGCATGTTCACCTGTGTTCCAAGATTAATGCTCACTGTGAACTGTACTTTTGTAAACGTGTGACTTGTGTGATCTCAGGCATTTCATACAACTTCACGAGGGTTTTGCATCTTCCTCCATAAAATAAAAGGGTCTAGATGATTTCTTAGGATTTTTCTCACTTCGGATACTACAATACAATGATCCTAAACTCTTCCTAAAGAGTTCTGTTTTCAAAGACAAAACATAAGTCTGATCAGAAATTTGAATTGCTTTTATTAATAGTGTGGGATTACGTAGGGCAAAATCCATGTAACATGTTCACAACATACACATCAATGGAAGCACCATGGTCCAGTCAGTAGAAATAGCATGTTCTGAGACATAGGAGACTTAAATTCCAATTCAGGCTTCTCCACTAGAGGTAGCCTTAGGCAAGGCATTCAAATTCTCTGCTTCAATTTACTTATCTGATGATAGTATCTCCCACCCTACTATAAAATCTCAGAAGAGAAAATGATTTCCCAATTTTACTTAATTTCCAATCTAACTAATAAACAAATTATGTATGTTCTCTCCAAAAAGTAGCTTCTGTTTAAAGACTTTCAGTGGTCTTTAAGGAACTCAAAGAACTTTTGATAAGGAACTCACTATCCTTTAAAGCAGTGTGTTTTATTTCTAGATAATTCTTGTTGGGAATTTTCTTCTTCCTATTGAATTGAAAATTTCCTTCCCATAACTTACACATTTTAACAAAATTCTTTTCTACAATCTAGAAGAATAAGTTCACTCCTCTTTTTATGTAGGAATACTTCAAATACTTGAAAACAAAAATATAATGTTGGGGACATTGCTCCCAGTCTCAAGCATATTTTAAATTAAACAATTCAAGTTGTTTTCAATAATCCTTTAGTGACATGGCCTTCTGTCCCCTCACTACTAGCTATCCCTTGGACATCTTGCTTATATCCCTAGGATGGTGTGATCATGAAGTAAAATTTTGTAACTGCAATTACAATTACAATTGCATTTTGCAAAAGTATAAAAGCATAATATAAATATTAAATGTCATAAATATTTAAAACATATCACTTTTTAAAATACATTTTGACATATATGTATATATGCATGTACATGTGTATGCATATGTGTGTATATTTGTACATATGATTCTATGACTTTCTTTTCTTTTTTTATCCCACTGACTTATCCCTATTCCTTTCTCTAATTTCCATCTCCATACCCCTCACTGGAAAAGAAAAAAAAAAACAGCCCTTTTAATATGCACTATAAAGCAAAACAAATTCCTACATTGGCTATATCTGAGAATTTATGACTTATTTTACATCTTGGATCAATCAACTAGAGAGGAGTACAACCTACTTTTACACCTGTATTTCTTGGGAAAACTTCTAGTAGACCTCAGTTGTATAAAATGTTTGCTTTGGGACTTAGAAAAATCTTTATAATATAAAAGAAGCTTCCTCTAGGCATATATGTCATGGAATTCTTTGGTACATATGAATACTTGGTCAAAAGCTTTTTTGACATCTATGAAAAATCATGGTTTTCAAAATGTTTGTTTTACAAATGACTGCTTTCAAAATGATGAACTAATCTTACATTGTGGATATATAAACAAATTTATAATGAATAGTGTGTGTGTGTGTGTGTGTGTATAATCATAGTGAATGATTTCTTTTTCTCAGTATTTTATTTAAAATTTTAGAATCTATTCATTAATGCTGTTGATTTAGGGTTCTCCTTCTTGACTTAATCCTTTCTGAGTTTAGGTTTAAGATTATATTTGTGCCAAAAAATTGGGCATTTTTTTTTTAATTTTTGAGTTTAAATTAAAATATAAAAGAAAAAGGAAACAAACACAAAATAAGAAAAGAAAAAAACATTGCCAAGCACACAGCAAAAATTAAGACAGGATCCAAAACATAAAGTAATATATTTTCATTCCAAGAAAGCATATGTAATACTACACCTTGTTTTCAGAGCTGTACATCTTTACTTCTTTATAGGTTTTATTTTGTTCTCTACTGTGCATTTTTTACTGTGTTCTTTTTTTCTACCTTCCTCCCCCTATCCCCGAAGGATACAATTAAGCACTGATATACATAGAGAGATATAGATAAAGATATGGATATAATTTCCATGTATTAATGTGTATATGTATACCTGTTTATACATATACACACAGAAAGTTACATGTATGTATATATAGACACAATCCTTTATGTAGACATATACACAGAAATCTTATGCTAAACGTAAATGTACATACACTGACATACACACACATGTACATCTGTAATCGTTCACATACATACACATCATTCATATGCGTCTATGTAAGACTGTGCTATACTTGTTTGTGCTCTGTGCTCTGTTCCTCTGAAGGTGGATAACATCTTCCTTCATAAATCCAAGCCTTTTACATATTTTTCTAAATCTGCAAACTCAGAATTTCCTACACTATCACAAAATTTCTATCTTATACTGTCTGGTTATTTTAAATAGCCTAAAACAATACTGATTTAAATGGCTGACATAAACAATACTTTCCCTATTTTTCTCTTTGGATTAAATCTATTTTAGCTAAAACTTTGTCTGAGATCCTGATTACTACCGCTGCTTTTGTTCCTTAATAAATTCTACTCCTGATTTGTGTGTATCTCTTACTTCCTATCCTTCTTGACTCCTCTAATTTACTTCTACCCACTACCTTGCCCTCCTATTATTTAACCTACCCCTTCTCCAAGGATCTCTCCTTATCCTCTCCCTCCCATCCTTTTCCCTTGACCTTTTGTTTCTATCTGAATGTAGAAAACTTTTATAGTCTTTCAAATATATATATATATATATATATCTACACGTATGTAGATATATATATATATACACATGTAGATATGTATTTACATATTATATATATACAAACATATATAGACATACACAGATGCATATGTATACATTTTACATGTGTATATGTGTGTGCATTTATATCTGACCCAAATGAACACAGCACCAACGTCAACTACCATGCTGATGGTAAGTTCTTCAATTTGAAAAGGCTACAGGCCAAGACCAAAGTGGAGGGAATGTTGGTGCATGATTTTCTGTTTGCAGATGAATGTGAACTCAATGAAACCTCTGAGGTTGAGATGCAACAAAGTATGGATCAGTTTTCTGCTGCCTGCACTAATTTTGGCCTAATAATTAACACCAAGAAAACATAGGTGCTTCCTCAGCCACCACCACACCATCCATACATGGAACCATCGGTTACAACAAATGAAGAAGTTTTGAATGCTGTGGATAAGTTCACTTACCTTGGTAGTGAAATTTCAGGGATATATACACTGACAATGAGGTTGACACATGCATTGCCAGAGCTAGCTCAGTGTTTGAGGGGTTCTGAAGAAAAGTTTGGGAGAGAATAGGTACCAGACTGACTACCAAACTGAAGGTCTACAGAGCAGCTGACCTCATTGTTGTATGCCTATGAAACATGGACAGTCTACCAGGGTCATGCCAGGAAACTGAATTGCTTCCATTTGAACTGTTTTAGGAAGATTCTGAAGATCATCTGGCAGGATAAGGTACCAGACACTGAAGTCCTTGCTCCAGCTGAACTGCCAAGCATTCAACCTATGCTTCCTACAGACTGTCCACGTTGTTCGAATGCAAAATGTACGCTTGACAGAAAAGACTATTTTTTGGAGAACTCACATGGGGCAGGCAATCAGATGGTGCTCAGAAGAAGCAATATGGGGACACTCTCAAGGTTTCTCTCAAAAACTTTGGATTTGATTGTGCAACATGGGGGACACTGGCACAGGACTGCTCAGCATGGAGGGCCCACATCAGAAAAGGTGCTGTGCTCTATGACCAAAGCAGAATTGAAACAGCACAAAGGAAATGTAGGATGTGCAAATCTGAAGTAACCACTCCAAATGTTCACATGAACTATCTTTGCCCAATCTTTGGTAGAGCATTCCAAGCTCATATTGGTCTGATTAGTCACAGTCGTGCACATTGAAACTTCACACTATCATAGTGATGCCATTTTGATCCTTTTTTAGAACAAAGGGCAGCCACAAAAACATATATCTACATATATATCCAGATATAGATATATAGATATCCCTCTTTCACTCCAAGGATTCCCTCCCTTATCCTCCCCTATCTATCCATTCTTTCCCCTTCCTTTCTTGCTTCTATGTGAATTAAGAATATTTTTGTAGCTTTCCAAATGCTTCCATATGTTGTTTCCCTTTCTTCTCATTCCCCTTAATCTAGACACATTTCTGTTCTAAGACCCCCTTATCCCATTTCCTCACCCTCTTATTTTTTTTTCAATTAGTAAATTTTTATTCCCTTTTCTCTTCAACGTAAATCTGATGTGAGTAGAAGCTGCTAGATCTTGTGTTATCCTGATTGTATTTCCAGAATACTGGAATTGTTTCTTTCTAGCTGCTTGCAAGATTTTCTCCTTGACCTGGGAATTCTGGAATTTGGCCACAATGTTCCTGGGAGTTTCTCTTTTTGGGTCTCTTTCAGGTGGTGATTGGTGGATTCCTTCAATACTTATTTTGCCCTCTGGTTCTAGAATCTCAGGGCAGTTTTCCTTGATCATTTCATGAAAGATGATGTCTAAACTCTTTTTTTGATCATGGCTTTCAGGTAGTCCCATAATTTTTAAATTGTCTCTCCTGGATCTATTTTCCAGGTCAGTTGTTTTTCCCATGAGATATTTCACATTCTCTTCCATTTTTTCATTCTTTTGGTTTTGTTTGGTGATTTCTTAGTTTCTCAGAAAGTCATTAGCCTCCATCTGTTCCATTCTAATTTCAAGAGAACTATTTTCTTCAGTGAGCTTTTGAACCTCTTTTTCCATTTGGCTAATTCTGCTTTTGAAAGCATTCTTCTCCTCATTGGCTTTTTGAACCTCTTTAGCCAATTGAGTGAGCCTATTTTTCAAGGTGTTATTTTCTTCAGCATTTTTTTTGGGTCTCCTTTAGCAAGGTATTGACCCGTTTTCCATGCTTTTCTTGCATCTCTCTCATTTCTCTTCCCAGTCCTTTTTGAGCTCTTCCATGGCCTGAGCCCATTGGATATCTATTTCTGATGTTTGGGATACAGAGGCCTTGACTTCTATGTCTTTCCCGGATCGTAAGCATTGTTCCTCCTCATCAGAAATAAAGGTATATTCCAAGATTCTTGTTGCCCAAGAAAGTAGCCTTTTATGGTCTTATTTTTCTTCCCTTTTCTGGGCATTTTCCCAGCCAGTTACTTGACTTCTGAGATTCCTCTCCACTCCCACCTGGATCTGCCCAGCTAGTGCTTGGGGTCTGAGATTCAAATGCTGCTCCCCAGCCTCAGGGCTTTCAGTGGCGGATATGGCTGCTATTCAATGTGAGCTTAAGTTCTGGTGCTCAGGTAGGGGCAGGGCTGCCTCCCAGGCTCAGTTCCCTCAGGGGGTTTATGTGGAGATCTACAGTAATGGAGCAGAGCTCCTGCTTGCTTGGGGAGCCCGGGTCTGCTGCTGTTCCTGTCTCCGCTGCTGTCTCCTGAGGGGGCCTGAGTTATGGAGACACCCCGCACCACTCTCGGCCAGCCCAGAAGTCTCTCTCACTGACCTGTAGCACCTGTGGGTGGAGGGACCTTCGTGGCTGCCAGAGATTCTGTCCCTGAAGCCTGCTCTGATCTACTCCTCTGGGGGCCACGTGGCCAGTGCTGGGCTCCATTGTCCGGTGCACGATGGACCTTTGGGGTTGGTTTTTCAGGGCTCTCTGGAATGGAAATCTCCTCCACTGCATTGCTGCGGCTTGCACTGCTCCAGAATTTGTGGGGAGTTCCTTTTACAGAAAATTTATGGGCTGTGGGTTCAGACATAGCATACATGAGTCTTTCTACCCTGCCATCTTGGCTCCTCCCCCTCATGATAAAGTTTTGCACAGGTGGCATGTGATTTTTAGAAATATATATCTTCTCTACTCGTCTCATTGAGAAGATGCCATAAATCATTAAGCCCTGATTTCTAGAATTAATTAAATTATGACTTCTATTTTGTTTCTTTGTTTGATTTATCTAAAATAGGTAGAATAATGTCAAAATTTCCTAGATTGTGATACTATATTTATTTTTTTTGCATTTCAGTTAAATTTCCTTTTATAGATATAAGTTTAATAGTGATAATGGCTTGTTATATTATGAATTTTAATTTTTTTGGCTTTGATTGATTGAAATTCCTGAATCTCATTTTTATTCCAACTATGTCTTTACTTTTTGGGTTCGTTTCTTGCAAACAACATGTTGCAAGATTGTAAGGGTTGTAAGGTTGTTTTCTTCTCCAGTGTCACTCTTTCATTATATTGGATTGCTTATTGACATTTAAAGTTATGAAAGTGAGGTTTGTTTTTTCCTTAATTTATGCCTCTAGTATTATTTCATTAGGATTCTTTTATTCTTTTTCCATTTAAAACTGTAATTTATTTTTCTAACGAATTTTGCTCATTTATTATGACATTCAATTTCCACAGGCTACCTTGCCCTCTCCTAATTTTCCTTTCCATTTGTCAACCATTTCTTTTGTTTTGGAGTTTTAGTCAACTTATTGCTTTCTTTTTAGTTAGCAGTTAATTCTTGCCCTCTCTTTTTTTTTTCTTTACCTTCTCTCAGTAAAATACTTAGTTTAGATATCTGAAAAGAGAATTCTTTAGGCCAATTAAAAAACTTCAAGCCTGGTAAACATATCTCTAACAGTAAATTCAACTCAAGGAACTCACTTTATTGACTTCATAGTTAATAGCTATATTCTGACATGGTTGAACATCTAGAACAAAATTGCAATTATAAAATTGAGAGAGAAAAAAAGCCTGTGTCCTTGAGAAACATGTATCACTTCAGATCAGAATAGATTAAAGGTTTCAAGGGACCTTATCAAGTCTAACCCCTTCATTTACTGATGAGGAAACCAAAACCCAGAGAGGTAAAGCAAAAGATCTGCCCATGTCACAAAGTGGAGATGAGATGTGTGTTCAGGATTTGAAAATTCCAAATACATTGCTTTTTCTACTATAATAAAAAGAAGAAATGATGCCAATATCAAGTTGTAAGACAGAGGGAAAAAGTAAAAATAGATGGTTACCTAACAACAGAGATGGCATCATAATAGAGCCCTGGACTTGGCTCAGGATAAATTAGAATCCTGGATTTGGAAGCAGGATGTCTTAGGTTCAAATCCCACCTCAGATTCTTGCAAGATCTGTGACTGGGTAATTCACTTTACTATGTCTCAATTGTCTCATCTGTAAAATAAGAGGGTGGGTTTTAAGTATCTCAAAGTCCTTTTTACCTCTACATCTATGGTCCTATTGTTCTTACTTCTGATACCAACATCGCATAAATTGGGTCATCAGTAATTTATTCAGCTGAAGTAAAATGATCATGGAAAAGAGGGAAGATATCAAAAGATTGGAGATGTGAAAGCGTCTCATTTTTTTTTAATAGGTAAAGATATCCTTTTCATTTTTTTCAAGTAAACTATAGGTCAGTAAGTTTGACTATTCCTGGGTAAATTCTAAAATAGGATTATTGCAGGTCTGTTTGCAAATATCTATAAAGAGAAGTGGAGATTAAAAGAAATAACATAGTTTTCTCAGACTAACCTCATTACCAGTTTTAAATGACTACTAAACTTAATTTAGATTAGGGTAAGCCCATGTGCATAGTTTACCTAGGTGTTAGAAAAGCTTTATCTCTTACTAATCATGTGGGAAAGTGAAGTTATGAACTAAATAAATGATGCTACAACAGATGGTTATAGGACTAGTTGGATAGAAAGATTCAAAAAGAATTTTATAACAGTTACATATCAACAAGGCTAGAGGTCTCCGAGGGAGAGTATACCAGGCATCTGTGCAAGATCATGGGCTGTTTATTTATTTATTTATTTTTATCAGTGTCTTGGAGAAAGGTATGATAATCTAGTCAAATTTACAAATGACTCACAACTGGGAGATACCTTACACAGAGATATCAGGATCCAAAAAGCATTATGATGGGCTAAATTGGGCTGAATCTAGTAAAATTAAATTCAATACAGATAAATATAAACCATTGCACTTGGATACCAAAAGTAAATTTCACAAATGTATAGTGGGCAGGTTATGTAGAGACAACAGTTGTTCTGAAAACAAAAAAAAGATCTGAAATTTTAGTAGACTGCAACCTCGCTAGGAATCAGTAAGTGATGAGGCACATCCCACCTCACCCCACCCCCAAAAAAACCTGAACAAAAACAATCTTGGGCTAGCTGAAAAGAGGCCTTTCCTTGGCTTTGGGGTCAAGAAGAACTGGGATCAGGATCTCATTCTAGCACATAATTAGTCTTTGGAATTTCTGACAAGTCACTAGTCTCTGAGATTAACAATTGCACAGGAGGTGCCAGTATCTAGTGGGGTAAGGGTCAGAGTCCTCACTGGAAATTCCCTATACTAATGAAATTAAAGATCTGGTACAAATCAAAGATGTTTCTTTTTGGAAGGTTTACAGAAGAATTTAAATCATGATGCCCATGACCTACGTTGCAAAATTTACATGATAACATCCAAATCAGAACTAGTATGAAAGAATATGACCTCAATATTTTAAGAGTATGTAGATTTAGGTAAAAAAAAAAACAAACCTGTTACATAGTCTATAGAAAAATAGACAAGAGCAAGAAAAAGAAAAAAAAAATTCTGTAGAATTGCTTCCTGTACAAAAAGCTTTAACATAAAGAGACCCTAAACTGAAAAGAAAAAAAAATCCCTACCAATTTCAGTCTTTACCTGAAGTGACTCTCTTTGGTGATGATAAGATTCTCCCCTCATATCAATTTAATCTTAAACTCTTTGGTCTTTATACATGCTTTCCAAAATGTTACCTATCACATAATGCTGATCATAGAGTAAGTACGGGAAAGATATTGTTTTTTGACTCAGATATAACATATGCGATCCAAATAATTATCTACATATTTCTAAATACTGACACATATTTTTACATATTACAAATAGTTCTTGCTTTACTTAAGTAGTCCATTCCACAGACCTCTACTTGAAATGATTTTTAAATCATGCAAATTTGCCTGAGGACCTAGGAAAGGGATGAAGGGAGGGAGGCATAAGCCCCACCCTCCTACTGCCAAAAGAGTGAGTAGAAAGAGGAAAACAAAGAGGCTGGGGTCAGTCTCCTCTGTGTCTGCCCAGAACCAAGGGAAAGAACGTGTTGGGGGCAAACATGTGGGGGCCAGACATGGACTGATATAGAAGAAAACAGGCAATATGTGAAGCCCAGGGACAGATAAGGAGTACTAGAACATGGAAGGAAGACAGACATATGGGGGGCGGGCAAAAATTTCCTCTCTCCCTGCCTTGAGTCAAAAGCCCACCCCCATCCCCACCTCCCTCAGGACAATTCTTCTGATTTTACTTGGAGAATTTTTTTAAGTTTTGCTTTTTTTTTTTTGGTGGGGGGTCTGAGAGGTCATAGAACATGTAGCCATGGATGGGGCAGGGGGAATATGAGGAGAAAGAGAGAGAGAGAGAGAGAGAGAGAGAGAGAGAGACAGAGACAGAGACAGAGACAGAGACAGAGACAGAGAGAGAGAGAGCAAATGAGCCAGTGTGCAATATTGTGCAGTAAAACAATGTTGTTTTTGAATGTGGAATTCTGTCATCATTCTTTGGTAAAGTCAAATTTGTGTAATGTAAATTTATGTAAAGCAAGAACTGTCTACAGTTCTAATTCAGGTGTTTTTTCTTCAATAAAATCACTACATTTCCTTAAGTGATTAAAAAAAACCAAAATCCTCAGTTGGACAATGAACTAAAAAATAACATTAAATAATACAAATGATAATGTCAGAGTTTTACTTGTTTTATTATTTTTATTATTAAATATTTATTAAATTTCATTATATATATAGTCTTTATTAAATATATAGTCTAGGTATTTCCATGTGTGGCCCCATTTAGTCTCTTGTATAATAAGCTTTTCATTTCTGGTGAAATGTTCCTTTGCATGTCTTATATTCATCTACCCTCCCTTCAGAGTAAAAGGGAAAAGGTTTCTAGAATGTAGCTAAATAATTGAAAGTCACTGAAAAACACAGTAAGATCAGCACATTACTGAACGGGAAATGTCATTTCCTAATATGACCTTAAGGACACAATTCCGTTATTTTTTCCACTTAAATGACACTTTTGTGTTATTGAAGTTTCCCCTCTCCGCATCCAAAGGTATTTAGTAATGTCACTAGTATTACTGAATATAATCTTTGTAAAAATTGTCCATTCCGCTGAACTTGGCAATGTTTAACAGGCTTGAAATTGCTTAATTGGCTTAAAGGATGACAATTTACAGTTTATATTGTTCAGTTGGAATGTAATTTGTATTGGGCAACTTTCATGAAAATAATTGTACAGCAAATTACATAATAATAGCTTCTAATTTTTTCAAACATACAGATTATTTCTTTGACATTTACCACCTGTCCCCATTATAGAATTGGTGACTGGGAACAATGGGTAAGGAACAGAAATACATCCCTCAACAAAAAAAACAAACTGGTGTTTCCTTACAGGTTTGGAGGTGGCCCTGGGTTCTGAAAGGCCATGCAGGTGTAGTATGAGGCCTAGTATATCATATCAAGCTGTAAAGGTTTTGAACATGCCCCAGGGAACAGACTGAGCATGTTTTTCAAGGATTAGCCGCACTAATCATGGAGAGGCACATCACCAGGAGCACCAGGAAATAAACGTTTTTTGCTATGGGGAAATAGTGAAATGGGGCAAAAGATAACCCTTGGTAATATGCAATCCTCTCTCCATCATATAGTCCCCTCTTCTTTTGCATGGTAGTAGTATAATGGTGAAAAAGAGGGCAGATGATGTTAAGATTCCCATAGTTCTTAGACCATCAATAAATTTGAAATCCACAGATGGTTATCTGAATGTGAGAGCCCTTATCCAATGACCAATAAGAATATATATATAGCTTAAGGAATTTAGTCATATCAATCTTGGCATTCTTGCTGCACACAAAACTTGAAAAAGATGCAAGTCACAGTGAAATGAATATCTCATAGGTACTACTTGGAAAGGGAAATAAAGTGATTGTGGAGTGAGTTTTATATTTTCAGAAACTATAAGAAATATTCCATTGTACATTTGGGCATCACATACTAGAGAAAAAAATGATACACATCTGTAAAAAGACCAAAATAAAAATAATTCTAGTTTAGGAATATCTGTTCTTTAAGATTTAGAAAAATATTTATGGAGGATCAGGTAAAATCAAATCAACATAGAGTTAGACATTTGTTGTCAATGTGAAGGTAGGAAAAGATGAAGATTGGGAAGAACATATGGGAAAGCATGGTTCAGGAAAAAGAAATGAAAGCGGTCAAAGATTACATAGAAGCATCACACTTTGATATCATGAATGCCTTAAAAAAAAAGCATTGGTATTCATTAGACGTGGTGAGTACCAAGCAGCATCCTAAATGAAAGAATCGATTTATAATGGGATGGAAAGGAAAAAACCTACTCCGGATATGAGAGTGATCCCTGAGACAATCCATTCAAATTATCAATTCACTGGATCTAAGATCAGAATTTATAGTAAACAAGAAAATAAAAACAAAAAAGGTATAGCATGCAATTCAAATTTTCAATGCTTAATTACTTAAGTAAGCTATTGAAAATCAAAAACGGAAAGCAGACAACAGAAATGACATTCATACATGAACTGCTATAACAAAGAGATCAAAAGGGCCTAGAAAGTGCTTTAGTTAGGAAACATTTGTCTTACTTGCTGAACAGAGAGATAACTCCCAAAAACAACACTGACTCATCTATAAAATCTTACAAAGAGGGATGATAGATGATTATGTACAGTATCATCTCAAGATGCAATAGAGGGTAAAACCAGCCTAAAGAATTCCTGGAAAGATATCAAACTAAATGAGTCATCCCAAGGGCATCCAAGGAGGTAAATTAAAAGAAGACCATGAACTGAAGAAAAATTCAAATGTTTGCAAATATTATGATGATAAACTTTTCTCCATAAAGTAGAACCACTATACTTGAACCCATATCAGTTTTTGAGGTGCTCACAGAGGCAATGTGAAATGGCATTGTGAATGTGAAGTGAATTAAGATTGGAAAAACAGGAACAAATATACACAAATCGTTAGATATATATGGCACATGATGAAGATGATATGATTGTGAGGGCATTGAGGGGCCAATTTACAAGATATCTAAAAGAACAGACACCAAAGACATGAAACAAAAAAATCTGTGACCTTATCCTTGCAAAAGAAAGTGTCAATGAGAAAGCGTCAAACTCCCAATCTATATTCCTACTCTCTAATTTAGACAACATTTTTATCAGGGTGGTCTATACGTGAATCGCATGGAGCAGCTAGGTGGTACAGCGGACAGAGTGCTAAACTTGGAGTCAGGAACACTCACCTTCCTGAGATTCAATCCAGCCTCAGACACAGAACTTTGTGACCCTGGGCACCTCACTTAAACCTGTTTGCCTTAGTTGCCTCATCTGTACAATGAGCTGGAGAAGGAAATGGCAAACAACTCTAGCATCTTTGCCAAGAAAACCCCAAATGGGTGACACAGAGTTGGATATAACTGAAAAACAATTGGACAACAACAAGCAGGTTTTTACAAATGATATTCAACAATGGAGCACACCTTAACCATCTCACAACTGATGGAAAAATTTTCAAAATACAAGATCCTGCTGTATTATTTCTTTGTTGATCACAAAATCCAGCCAGCCAGCCAGCCATCATCTGATTTGGTAAACAAAACTTACAGATCTTTTACAAGTTGACTTCTATAAATGTGTCGAGATAATTGAAGATTTCTTGAAAGATTTAACAACAGCAAGTTCCAGCTAAGGGACTCATTTATAAAAAAAAACTGCCTATTATATGTCCACATGTCTACATACATGTGTCTAGATACATATGTGTATATATCTAGACATGCACATAGATAGAAAGATGTTGTTGGTCTTCATCCTTCATTGTCAGAGAGAACCAATGACATCACAGGTGATTTCTTGACGAGCATGAATTGGATTTAAGTGAGGCAGAGTTGCTCAAAGTCATTCAGCCTCACTCTCTCTTCCAGAGTCATTAAAAGTCCAGGGGCAAGATAAAAGTCAAGACAACTGATGGTGGCCCAGGATACAGTGGATAACATGACCAAGTTCTAAGCATTTCACAGCATCTGCTTCAGCCACTCATGGCTACTGGAACCAACTGTCCCCATCCAACCATTCCATCAGAAGAATCCTTTACATTTTGGGGATAGACACCCCCCCACCTCACTGATGAATTGGAGTTCCATCATCCCTTAACCTGGTTTAGCCCATCTGCCAAGATATTTTGACTGGGGTGTGGCCACTGCTCATGCTGCAGCTTCTTACAAACTTCAGCATCCCATACAGTGCTGCCAGAGTACTTTTCCTTAGGGGCTGGTCTTACCATGTGGATATATTACTTAATAAATTCCAGCGCCGTCTTTTTGCCTCTAGGATCAAATATGAACTCTGATTAGCTTCTAAAGCTGGACCCCAACCTATCTTTCCAATCTCACTGGATATTACTTCTCTTCCTATACTCAGCAATCAGTTAAAGTGGGCTTCTCGTTGCTCACACTATACTCCAATGCCTATCTTCATGTACTTGCACTGGCCGCTCCTTGTGCCTGGAATGTATTTCCTTCTCACCTGTGCCTCTTGGAAGCCTTCTTTTAGTTCAAGCATCATTTTCTTTATGAAACTTCCTTTTCCTGATCCCTCCCAATTTCTTGCTCTTCCTTCTGAACTACTTTGCATTTACCTACTTCGTATATATGCATGTTCATTTTACACACACACACATATATGTGTATGTGTGCATGTGTGTATGTGTGTGTATACATACACTTATTTTGTTGTCTACCCCATTTGAATATAAGATCGTTATGAATATGGACTGTTTCATTGTCTTCTTTATACTTGCATATAGGATGCCTAGCACAGTAGGTACCAAATAAATGTGTGTTGATTGATTGGGAGTTGTATGATTACCAAAATTATTACCAAAAATATACTAAAATTAAAGGAAATGCAGCATAAACTCCAGGTCTAGAAATGATTCCTTCTGGACATTAAGGTCTTCCTGATTCTCCTATTTTCACATGACATTATGGAGACTACTGCATTAAACTCCTAGTCACTTCAAAGCACTATGGAATAGCTCTGCAATCATAAAAAAAATTAGCTACTCTATCCATACAGGAACAATGAAATGCATGAAAATGTCTATCTAGATTTAAACATGCATCTGAATGGAGGTTGACTAAAGCTTGTACAAAAGTCTACATTTTGGGGATAGACAGTACAGATGGACAGTAAACCAGGTCCAGATTTAAAAAGGAAGAGAAAAATAAAATAAGTTGCTTCTGGGAAATTACAGATCACTTTGACCTCAAGCTTCTTTTAACATCAAAATTCTCCCTTTTCAATACATATATTTTATTGATATTATTATGCAGCAACAAGGTTTAGAAGATCACTTGCTATCTAAAAACTAACATGAATTTCACACAGAAGGCAATGAAAAGGCACTCATGGGCAGACTGCAAAATATAACCAAAAAAGAAGTCTGAGGGATAAGAATAAAGGATGCCATCAAGGAACTATATGACAGAAAGACAGAAAGGTCACATGGCAAGAGTGAGGGATGAAAGGAGCAGAAATGGTCCTCTGGCAAACTCTGAAGGTTGAGAGGAAGTCAGAATGGCATCCAATATGTGGGATGGACTCCCTGTGCTGAACTTTTGAGATGGCATGTTTTACAGTCACATGTGAGAGACAGGCATGGAATCACTGGTAGCTGCATCATTGTAAGGAACCCTCAACTCAATGAGATCACAGATCTGTGAGTATTGGAGAGAAATATAGTGAAATTCTTTTGTATATCTATTGATACAAAACATAAAGACTACACAGTCCCCTGATTAGTTGAGTCAAGTTAGGGCAAGTCTTAATATTCATACTGATGTCTTCAATCAATAGTTAATCCCTGGCAAAGTAACAAAGAAGCTTTAGTTCTGAAATGGTCTATTTCATATCTGAAGGAAGAACCATGATCACAAAGCTGAGTTTTCCAGGAAGTGGTAAAGATGGAGGTAAGAGACAGACTTAAAGAGACTTAGAAGGATTTTGGGGGTAGCCAGGATATGAAGGATATGGAAATGCCCTCATTTTCTTTTTTGGCAGTGGGAAGGCAGTAGGTATTTTGTTTCTGGAAAATGTCTGATGAACCTTTCCAGGTGACTTCCTTTTTTTACCAAGAAGACAATTTGGAGGCAATTTAATTTAATATGTTTCTTCTCCTGCTTTGCAGTCTTTTATTAGCTGTTACTTAATAAATGAAATTACATTTAGACTTTTGGACAAACATGATGTCTCATCACCAAGCTTTCTTGTCTACTTTATTCTCAATGCAATTTGGCTTAATGACAGAGATTGCAAAAGAATATGAATATGTGAATTCTCTAATGTAAAAATATTTTGTTTTTTCTTTACTATTATATAATCATTCTTCAGAAATATCTAATGATGTTTCAAAATGAGTTGGAAATAAAATAAACTAATACTAAAATAGAGTGGAATATATTGGAATATATTACCTACATCCAAGAATACATCAGTAAAACAGTAGGGTCCATTTTCCTAAAGCTTCAGCTAAAAGAATGCTACAAATATTTCCTCTAAATATGGAGTGGACAGAGAGAATTCACTTTCTCCCCACTTTTCTCTTTATATTCTCCTACAAGTGGACTTCCTGTGAAATAACTTGGAAAATGAATAGTCCAGTGGCTGAACAACCAACTGAATACTCCTTGTGGCAAGGTAGCTAAAAGAACAGCTGTTTGGAAATGCATTCAACATTTATGGCAAAACCATACCCCTGGCAAAAAGAGAGGATATAGTGCAAAAAGAGAGGATATAGTAAGTCCATCTTTAAGAATGACCACACAAGAGCTCCTTCTATCTACCATGTCTGCCCTGCAGATTGTACAAGTACAGTTATACCACCTCAAAAATGATGACTGAGTAAAATGAGAAAGCCAACCTAACCTCAGCTGAACTCCTAACATGAGCACACGCTAGGATTTCTATGATATGTTTCCGTAAACTGTATTATTCTGGTAGAAAATGTAGCTCTTTAGTTATTATCTATCTAATTCATGGGCTTTATTTTTAAATTTGTAAAATTTCAATCAAGGACCAACATTCGTTTCAATCTACTACAACTCCATTATATTACAGATTAAGAAAATGAAGATGGCGGAAGCAAAGTGATTTGCCCTAAGTCATACCAGTCAATTAACCAAGTAAGTATTTATTAGTCAGTCCATCGACTAGCATTTATTAGGCCATTCTACATGCTGAACACAGTACTAGACAATGAAGATGAAAACATCAAAACAAAATAGCCCTTTCCCTCAAGTGCCATGTAATTTGATGGGAGAAGCACTAACCCCTAGGATGGTCAAAAGAGGTTTCATATGACAAAACAACTGAGTTTTGAGGGAAATAGAGAAATTCATCTCCAGAGCAGAGAGGTAAAAAACGAATATGTTCTAGGTATGGGGTGTAGCTTGTAGAAGGGACACTTATGGGAGATGAATTATAGAGGGCAGAGACTAACTAGAAAGTTATTGTAATAGTCTAGGTAAGAGGTGTTGGTTGTATGAGTAGAAAGAAAAGGATGGATGGACATGAAAATACTGAGAGGAAATCAACGTGATCTGGCAACTGATTGTATAGGTAGGTGATCTGAGGGAGAGTGAGTGTTCTAAGTGTTCACAATCTATTTGTCCAAATGTGACTGACCTGAGGGATGGTCAAATGGGAAGTTCAGAACAGGGCTGGGTTTGAGGAGAAAGACAATTAGTTCTGCTTTGGATACATTTAGTTCATGAATCCTATAGGACATTCAGTTTGAAATGTGCTATAGCAATTGGGAATGTGAAACTGGAGCTCAGAAGAAAAACTAAGGACAGTTATATCGTTTGGGGAGTCAGTCCTAAAGAGTGAACCTATGAATCACATAGATGTAAGTGACAAAGGTCAGACTTGCACCTAGAATTTTAAACTCCAGATCTGTGTACATTTCATGCATTATACAGCCTCCCTTCACGATTAGAAGGAATGTCAATTTATCTCAAAAAGGCAATGAATCAATAAGCATTTATCAAGTATTTTCGTTGTGGTGGTGGTTTGTCCTTTTTATTGAAGAGGACCATGACATTATTGGGCTAAGCACTAGGGATAGAACAGAAAGCAAAATCAGTCCCTACTCTCAAGAAACTCACATTCTAATGGGTGAGATAACATTTAAATACTTGATACATACAAAGGTATATACAGACCAGGAAAGGCTTTCTATGGAAGGTATAATATGAACTAAGTCTTGAAGGAAGCCAAGAAACCTAAGAGACAAAGGTGAAGGGGTAGAACATCACTGGTATAGGAGGCAGACTTCCTGCCCAAAGTGAAATACTTTGCAGGTACAGAATACAGTGCAACTCCTTCCTTTCTTAACTTTAGCAAAAGCACCACAGAAGTAGTAGCAAATGTTTTCATGATAGTTCTCTTCATATATTGGCACTGACTGAGTAAAACAGAAATGATTATTTGTCAACCATGAGAAAATATTCTTAATAGAGTGGGATGTGCAGAACTGGCCTTGTTATTTCATTTAAACTGAATATTTTTTTAAATGGAGGAAGCCAGTTCCATGACTCCCTCCGAAGTATTCAACAGTGGGCAGCATGAGGGTAACAACTATAGGGTTCAAGAAACTGGCTTCCAGTCGAGAAGCAACTTGAGTACACACTATTAAATGTAATTCCCCCTAACAGGAGGCCCAAATTATCCTTGTTAATATCTCAAGACTGAACAGACAGTCACACCATGTCTACAGACGCTACTGAAAAAAATTAATCTTTGTGATTTATCAAGACAAGCATTCAATTGGTTATCCAAATTTTATTTGTTCAACTATGTAAATAAAGTTTGCATAAAATAGGCAACATTGCACTTGTTCTTTCTTCCAAGCTAAGAACATTGGAAAAATCTATATCTATCTATCTATCTGTATGTATGTATGTACATGTGTATGTATATAAACATATGTATACATATACACACATATACATGCATATGCATACATACTGTTTTGACACACATACACAAACATGCCTTCACTTGATTTCTTTGATGTTGACTTTCAAATAAATATATAAATCATGAAACATTCTGAACCTGCTCATCAATGATCCTTAGCAACATCATTATCATTTCAAAACTCTTTGCAACAATAGTTTATATAATTGACAATAATTCTAGGCTTTTATGAGGGTCTTTATATACTTTAAATTATGCATACTTGTTTCTTTTATTATTTACTAAAGAACAAAAGTTTGTACTTTGATGACTATAAAGTATTTCCCCCTTATCATCCCTTTAGAGAAGAGGAAACTGAAGATGGGAAAATTTAAATGAGTTAAGCATGGTCACAGGTAGCAACATATAAAAAATAGGATTAGAATCCAAGTGTATTGACCACATGTCCAATACACTTCCTGTAGGCTAGAAATTATTTTCTTTTGATTTTCTTTGAGAATGTTTATATCTCAAAAGTCAAAATAGGCATCGGGCCACATGCTACAATTTACAAAATGGTTTACATTTATTGTTAAAATTTTTGGTTTCCAAATGAATTTTTAAAATGACAATAATTACCTGATATAAACCCTATATGTCTTTTTAAATCAAAATCCATTTTACAAAACTGATCAAATACTGACCTTATCTGATAGCATATGCAAAATCATCTTCCCATAGTTGTCAACCTCTTTAGCAAATATAAAGAAATGTGCTTTCCTACAAGACAGGTCACTGCATTTAATCTATAATTAGCACTGTGTTCATTTATGGTAGTTATCACCACATGCATAATTTTTCACCTGGTTCCACTTTCTTTGTTCTGTGTTAGTTCTTATAAATCTGTTCATGTTTCTCCTGTTTTACCCCTGTCTCACCTGCAGAGGTGACTCAGTAAAGCTCACTGCATGTGTCTGTAATTCCATCCAATCCCCTCTTCTTCAGCACATTGTCCCTACTGACATTACCACTTGCTGTTTAGCTTAGTAAACCATATGGCTGGTTCTTTACTGCCTACAAACATGAGTAAATCTCCTCCATCCTTTAAAAAAAAAAACCTTCCTCTCATACAACATATATTCCTACAAAGCCCATCTCAGGTGTCACCCTCTATAGGAAACATTCCCTACTTCCTGCAAGTTGTCAATTTTCTGCTTCCTCAGACCACCTTGAATTTTTCTGTGCGTACACTATCTCCCCTCCTTGTAACCAGAGAAACTAGTAACCAGTAGATGGAGAGAGAAGATATGAAGAGATCCTGGAGAATAATATTAAGTAATTCATCAAAAACATTTATTAAAAGCTTCTTATGTGCTAGGTACCAGAGTAACTCCTGGGGATATGAAGATGAAAGGCATGCTATTTTAATAGTCCAGGCATGAGGTGAGGAATGCCTACCACACTGGTACCTATGATGATGGAGAAAAAAATCAATCAATCAATAAGCTTTTATTAAGTACCTACTATGACAGCTCTTGACTTCAAGTAGCTTATAATCTTATGTGAAGATAA